>OY728119.1:689763006-692163006 GCA_963277665.1 Viscum album | reverse complement strand
AGATACTAAGCTTCCACTACTAGAAAATGGCTCTAATACAACAGATCTATACCCATAGTTTAGAGAAACCATGGGTATATACCATTTTCCCAAACTTATACCCACTATTTTTTAAAAACTATGGGTATAACCCCATACATATCCAGCCTTTCTTAGGCTCCCCCTACCCTCCCCCTTTGATGAGCCCTAATCTCCCCCTCCTTTGACCCCTCGCCTCCTTGGCCTCCCTTCCCCTAACCAAATTTGCCTCTACCTTGATATCTCAGCTTCTACCTCCACCTCGACCTCCCGGCCTCCACCTCTCGACCCCACCTCCCTCCCTCCACCTTCTTTCCTCATTGTCTGCCTCCACCACTGCCTTTTCCTCCATGCCTCTGCATCCCTACCTCCACCTCCTTGCCCTGGCCTATGCCTCTAAATTTTCCTCCAAATCCACCTCAACTCCCTCCCTTACCTTTCCATAAACCCTAATTTACATGGGTATCCTCAATTAACAACCAAATCACGCTTCTCAGTCCATTACATGGTTGCATCTCTGACTATTTGGTCATATCACTACCATCAATGGGTTAAAACCTATTCATTCCTCTTTTCAGTAGTCTCAATATCAACTGACTACATCACAGGTAAGTTATCTTCAAAATATATTGATGTTCCCCAAATTTTAAATTTCATCTCAAATCTCAAATATGAAATATGGAATTTTATTTTAATGTTTCTTTGGAACATAAAATTGAAGTTAATATCTTCAGCAGTTCTAGAAGACCCCTCCACAAGCCCCAGATTCTCTTTAGAGGCCTATGGTTTGGTGTATCTATTATCAGACATCTAATTTGAGGTATTTGTTTCATTTTATTTTGTTAACCTACTCGAAATTGACTATGTTATTATGATTTCATTTTTCTCATTTCATATTTCCCAACTACTTTCTCATTATCTCAATTTTTATCTGCTTTACATACTATTCCATGTAAATGTTTTGAAATATTTTTTTTTCTATATTGATATCTTCATCCTTCCTTCTATTTTAATAAACCTATGTTTTAAGTATGTTTTTTTAGTTCTGGAGAGATTAAATCTTACAATTACCAATTATATTATTTTTTGGTGTTTATGTTTCTTTCATTATTTTCTTGGAAACATGGAATTCAATTGATTATTATTCCTTAGATATTCCTATCACATTTGATCATGATTAAACTTCTAGTGAAATTATTTTTCTTTCTATATTTTCTACTCATTCTTTCATACTCATTTGATATGAAGAGTTAATTTTTTATCATTTTGAAAGAACTCCAAATACACTAAATTAGCACACCTGTCTTAAACTCCCTCAATATGAAGTTTTATATTTATAGATATTACATCAGAAAAATTCCATTGTTGATAACTTGAAAGGTTTATACAGATCCACAACAATTCTCCCCTCGACCTGACTAAATTGGTATCAATTTTATTCACTTTATATATATATATATATATATATATATATACCTCCAACTCGACATCGATGTAATTTTTTTCTTACACTATATTTTCAATTGTATCTTTGGTATTCCATGTTTTTATTTTATATTTCACTATACTAACAAATGTGTGTTTATTATTTAATATGTATTCTTATATTTTTTATTAGAAAATTATGAATATGATTTTTATTTCCTACAATTGATGTATGTTTATTACTAAAAATTTGTTTATTACTCTTTCTAAAATAAACGGTTAGTATATGATTATATGTTTGATGTATGTTTGATTTATACATATAACTTGTAACTATTAGTCATAAATTTTTTATTATAGATATTAATTTGATGATCATAAATAGATATAATATATCATCATAATAAATACATATTAGATGATATATAATATACTAACAGATTATACACTGTCAATTAATAACATCTATTATTATACACTTCCCATTTAATATTTTTTCTACTATTATACACTATCGTTTTTTTGAGTACGGGGTGTCATTGATGTTTATTAATTTCAATAGAGGACCTGCCCATTTATTTTTCTAGATTCGATATCTAATAAATTGTAGAATGTCATTTTTTAATACTCCATTGATTTATTATCTATTACATCTACTAAAATGTACAGAAATAAATGGTCATGTAGTTTATATGTTTTCTATCCCATTTACTATTGTATTTCACTAAAATTTATAGAATTATACCAAAATTTGTATATCTACCCAAGTAATTTCTCTAACAAATACACATTTTAAATTCAAAACCCAATGTACAAAAATGAATGATTTTTTGGTTTCTCTTAATATATAGTCTTTTTCCATTATAATTTTTTAGAAATGAAATGTTGATATGCTTTATAAGTTTTAAAATATTTTTTCCTTATTACAAGTTTAAAAAATGATTTATTAGTATAATTTGTGTATAAATCCTATGTATCATACTATTTAATGTTATCATTTTTGGATGTTGAGTATCCTTAAGTCAATTTTTTCAATATGATTTTTTGTAGGTGGTAGTTTTTCTATAATCATATTAATAATTTTTTTGAAGTTTAGGGAAACCATGTTATTGGGTGATTTTATTTTGTTTCCCGATGATAAAAATATTTAAGGAGTGGTTTTTTATTTAGCACGTGTTTTCTTTATGATGGATCTACTTATGTGATATTTGTGGTTTCCTCTTCACTATTCTTTTCATTTTTGATCACTGTAACTAAAACCAAAGTTGTTTTTGGGATTTTTCTTTTTGTCAATTCATGATGTTTAGGGATCTTTGGTCCCGTTGAGGCCAGTTATAGACACTTTCTTCAAGGGCAGTGGTTTCTCCATGGGTTTCAGGTATGTTTTGTTTCGTTTCAATTCTTTGTCTTTTTTTTAAAATTTTGGTGTTTTGGGGTTTTGAGTTTTTGGTGTTTTTCTAGAGTATTTTGGACCTATTGCGGTGGTTTCAAGTTTTCATTTCCAAAGGTGACTTTCACATGTATTCATAGGTTGACATATACATACATAAGTTCCTCTCTCCCTCACTCTATATATATATTCAATCTTGGACATATGAATATATATATTGGGGCTAGGTGTACTTATGTATATATATGAAAAATGAATATGTTTGTAAGGTAAAGAGGTATATGCAAGTATAAGCATATATATAAGGATACCCTTGTATATATTTGGCCATAAAAATATGTACATAGGGGAAATGTGTCCTTATATATATGAAAAAGTGCATACGTTTGTAAGCTGTAAAGGAAAGATTTGAGTTGTCGTCATAAGCATAGCTCTTTGAGATTGAGGTCGGTTCCCTTATGAATGTGCCTTTAAATTTAAATAATAATTTATTGAAAGTATTTCACACCATGTTTTTATACTAAATAGTGATATAGATTTCTTATAATAATTTTCCTAAAAATACGCAAAGAAAACAAAACTAACCAGTATAAAATTGTGATACATTTAATTATACTAAATTGAATGAAATAGGAAATCATATAAGTAAAAAAACCCAAAATAACCTAAATTGTATTAACATATAAAGAGTGAAACCAAATACTCCCAAATGATTCTAAAATAAATTAAATTAGCCTATACCAAACAGATTAATTAAAACTAACCAGATCTAAAATAAATCATATCATGTTGTATAGAAGTGAATCATACATAATCAGTATAATATAGCTAGAATTCTCATGACCTGCCTCAATTAGGATTGCATAAAACATAACAAACTAATATGAACCACAGGAAACCAAACCAAATAAGATTAAGAAATGTAAACCCAAAATGATTTGAACTAAATAAAGTGGAACCATACAAACCCATAATGGATAGAATGAAACCAAATAAAAAATAGAATCAAAAATTTTAAAAAAACATTCACAAACATACTGAACCTTACTAGTATAAATGTAAATAAGATCAACCAAAATAGATCTAGAATAATCAAAATCAAGTAAATTAAATCCAAATAGAACCAAATTTGGATAAAAATAAATTGGACCAATTCAAACTAATCTAACTTGAACTAATATGATATTAAAAATGATTAATAAAATTAGACCAAATATAATGAATTCAAACCAATATGACTACAACCGAATTGAACTAAACTGAACTAAACCAAACTCATATGATCCAAATATAATCAAAATGAATCGATTAGAACCCAAATTAATGAAATTTTCCATGCAAATATAAAGGGAAAAAAGACAAAATAAATCTAATGAAAATTTCCCCAACAAACTTGTATTGAAAAATCCTACCCAACATTTTCTAGTTTATGATATTTTAATCCAAACTAATATTAATGAAAACACCTTAAATGAACCATATATTGAAAATACATAACTACACAAAAACACAACTAAATTTAATTGAACATAATCAATTTGAATTGGCATAAAATAAATAGAAAAAAAATTAAAGTGTATCAAACTAGAGTAATGTGAACAGGGACAAACAGAAATAACTAGTATCAATTAAATTAAACTATACATAACCTAACTATGAAAAATTGATCAAAGATAAACAAAAACAAAAAAAATAGATGGATCCAAATCCTTTTGAACTAATATAATATGTTTCCCCTTTTCTTTCAAGAACATGTTTTGACCCATGGGGCATTGTGGTTCTTATATGTTGGGTGGTGACTTGAATAGTCATAGGAGACAAGTATGTTGTATTTTTGTTTTTATTTTATTTTATTTTATTTATCACATCATCCACTTAGTCCTTTTACTACTTTCTACAAATGGAGAGTAGTTATATTCTGCGAAGGGGGCCATAAGGGCACTAGAGGAGGCTATATAGTTATCTTCACAGGGGAGGGAGATCGAGGTAGTGGAAGAATTAATTAGCATGTTTTATTTTTTTTATACCTTTATATTGTGTTCCTTCTATTAATTTTATTTTCCTTCGGCATGGAAATCTGACGTATGGATGGGTCATGCCAAAATTTTATTTATTTTTTGCTAATGTTTTAATTAATTTTTTGTGGGAGAAATCATTCCCAAGTGTTAATTCCTTGATGCCCGAACACTTATGCCAGCCCAAGGTCATTTCCCATCCACCTTAGTCCATCCTAGTCATTCATATATTAGAGTCTAACCAGGTTATTACTATGTATGAGCTATAGGAGGGCCTAGGAAACATGGAATAACTAGGGAGGGATTGGTAATGTTTGTGAATGAATTGTGAATTCCTAGGAATAAGGATTAAGGACATTGGAATTTATAATGAGGTGATGTGGGAGAACAAGCAATATATATTGACTCTGGAATGATATGGGTATAAAAGGTGATGAAATGGTAATGCATTGGGACTACTAAATGGAAATTAACATTAATAACCAATTTGATAATGTAATATCAAATCATGTGCTACTTTACATTGTTGGAGTTGATGATTAGACTCCATCCCAATGCAACTATAGAAATACCTTGGTGCCAAAAATACTCTATCATACACTAGATAGTTTGGTTTGAAATTCCCAATAAAACCTTCATTAACCTTCAATAGGTTTTAGCCAAATTTTATTTCAATTATTTCACTTCAAATCATCATTCATCAATTCCAATCACTAATATGACCATGAATCAACTAGAAATATCACTCAACTATTCTAGGTGGATAGAATTGTTCAGCAGGCTACCGATAGATTGAAAATCAACCACTATGATGGGTCAAGTACTATAATGGATTAATCATCATTTATGTGGGTTTAAAATGAGTGTATTTAGAGATCAATTTCTTTTGATGTCGATAATTATTAAACATCTCTATTTGGATCATGAAAATAGAATACCACAAAAACCTGATTATTTTGAAATATTTATGTGATTTAAGACACCTGTTTCTCATTAATATGTGTATGAGTTTCCTAATGAAATCTCTTGTTCTCAATTGAATTTTTTGGTTCTTAATATTTTTTTACATATTTCCTCAAGATCATGGTAAAAGTATAACTTTCCATATAAATAATATGTTTCATACCACTTTCTCAATTAATAAAATTATTAATAATGGTGAACTATGGTTTTCTACGTTTGTTGGATTAGTGTATCCTGATCCTCTTTGATGATGTTGGACTGAATTCTTGTAGTTCATACTATACACAAGGCCACAACTCTGTGGGTCAAGCTCCATAGTGAGCTTGTTGAGGGTTTCATGGGGTAACGTACCCTTGTTTATAGGGTCAAATAGGCGAAGGGTCCCAATACAAATGTTGAGGAACTATGGAAACTCTGACCAACTATAGAAAATTTGACCAGATGACACTGATAGGGCACTATAGCAACTCATATCATACTCTATTTGGAACCCAGATTCTTGGATCAAGGTGTAATCTAGTGTGGGTGTCCATAGAGTAGTTTGGAAATGATCTATGGATAGTTATAACACTAGAATCGCATAGTGTGGGATGTAATTCAATGAGAAATTGAGACAAACCTAATAGATGTTATAAACCAAAAAAACTAGACTCAACTAGAATGAATTTTTGTTATAATGTTTCAAATTTATAGGATGGATAGGTTTATTTTTTACCCATGTATTTATGTAAATTAATTCTTATACAATTTGGTATTTAAATGGTTTCCATTCACTAAAGATATCTACCATGTACTATGGTTTGTATGTGGGTTATATTTTTTTAAAGGTTCGGGATGGTAGGAAGGTTGTTACTACCTCTTTGGGATAGGTATTTATACCCACAGTTCAATGAACCGTGGGTAGACTATGTCTAGTGTGATAATATACACACACATTTTTGTAAATTGTGGGTATAGATATATTCCCATAGTTTAACTAAAACCATAGGTATTATGGAAATATCCAAGTCTATACCCACAGTATCTATAGAAACCATGGGAATAACTCTATAACGTCACCTTTGGAGTCCATGGTTCATGGAACTGTGGGTATAGCCTATACCCATAGTTTTAGGGGATATACCCATGGTCCCAAACCATGGGTATAGGTGATGTTTCTAGTAGTGTTTATTTGATTACTTCTTATCACCCTTAAACTGACAGATATTCTAAAAGGACTATTCAAACATTGGAAGACATGTTTAGATCATTCTCACTTGACTTTTAAGGTATGTTGGATCAGTATTTACCTTTGGTAGAATTTTTATACAATAATAGTTTCCATTATAGTATTAAAATAGATCCATATGAAGAATTATATGGTAAGATATTTCATACTCCAACTGGTTGGGATGGAGTTGGTGAGATAAAACTCATAGGCCTGGAACTTATTAAAGAAACAACAAAAAAGATAAAGACTATTCAGGCCCATATTAAAGCATATCAAAGTATGTAAAAGAGTTATGAGGACAAATAGATAAAGGATTTTTAATTTAAAGTGGGCGATCATGTCTTTATGAAAGTATCTCCATGGATGGGTATCATAAGGTTCGATAAGAAAGGGAAACTGATCCCCAAATACATTTGACCATTTGAAATTCGGGAAAGAAATGGAGTTGTAGCATACCAATTAGCAATGTCATCAAGTCTCTCAAATGTACATGATGTGTTCCAAATATCATTCTTAATGAAGCACATTCTAGAACAAACACATGTACTCACCTATGAAGAAATAGAACTGGAACCTAATTTTTCTTATTGTGAAGATCCTATTGAGATTCTTGACACTAGAGATTAGGTATTGAGAAATTTGACAATACGATTGGTAAAAGTTCTTTGAAAAAACCATAAAATGAAAGAAGCGACGTGAGAACCTAAGAATGTTATGAAAAATAACCACCCTCATCTATTTAGAAGGAAATATTCATGAAAAAATTTAAGGAACAAATTTTCCAAAGGAGGGAAGAATATATCACCCCGATATTTTACTGTATGTGTCTTTTTAAATCAATTCAATTTATTCAATCACTTATAGATTAAACGAACTATGATATACCATTAAATATTAACAGGGTCATTGGAATAGTAATGAGACCATTTGGAATATTAATGTGGCCATTAGAATAATAACCTCAACTGTGAATGCATAAATAAAATTTAGAAATCTCATAAATGAAAATAAGATATATTTATATCATGTAATAAGTAAATAAATGTTTTAAAAATGATAAATCAAGTGTTTTTATTTTTGCGCAATATAAATGTTTATTTACAATTTTTTAATTAATATAATGATTTTAAAGAAATTTTTTTTCATAAAATAAATTCATAAATTAATATTTTGTTGTATTATAATCATAATATAATTTTATGAGACCACAATTAATTTTTCAATTTTTTGTAAAATTAGTTATAATATTAAAATCGATATTTTTCGAAAAAATGACGATTTTAATTAAAAATTAAATTTTTGATATTTATAAAACTATTTTCATAAAATAAATTTCAATTTTTAAATCTATATTTTGAAAAATGGTTAGGGTGATTTTTTTCTTAAATAGTTGATATTCTTGTGAATAATAAAATACTGTAATTTACAGTATTTAACATTTTAAGACTAATACATGATTTTTTTAGTCAGGAATGATGTAGGAATCCATTATTTTGACCTCATATTCACTAGTTATGTATATATCACAAGAATCAACACTATTGACAGTCTTGACCCAAAATAAATAAACAAATGAATAAAAAACTAAAAAATACTCTTCTCCTCCCACTATAAATACAACCTCTTCTCCTCACACCTTCTAAGCCTTGGAGCTTACTAATATTCTACCCAATTTTTCTCTCAAGCCTCTTCCCCATTCCCTGGTCATTCTAGTCTCACCAAAAGTCCAATACCAAGTTCTTTAAGGAGGTTCTCAATGAGATGATATACAAGAAGTAAAATCCTCCACCTTTCTCTTTTAATTTATTTATTTCTTCTACCTCATCCTTCTCTCCACAATAAAAAGTTACATGATAACTCCAGTATCATATATATATATAATATAATTTTATTGTGTTAATTTAATACCAATCATAAAATTCCTTCTCTTCTCTTTTTATTCTAAAAATGAAAACAACATTCGTGAGGTGTCGATTCACCGCCTTCGTGGACGACAAATTTTCGTTTTCCATTATTGCCTTTAAGGATGGACATAAAAGAATAATTATCATTAGAATAAATTTAAAAATGTATATTATATATTCTTTTATGCTTTAGAACTAATATATATACATGATATTAAATAATAAAACAAAACTAGTTCGTGGTTATCGAAAAACACCAAAATAAACTAATCATTTTTCATCAACATTTTATTTAATAAATCATCCTCATACCGTATAACAAAATGATATATGAGAACATTTAAACTTATGAAGGTTCATTAATACTAAATAATTTTACTTTTTTATTTTTTATTTTATTTGATAAGAACTCCAATAGTTAAACCAAATGGAACTTGTCATAAAATCATTAAACAAATGCTCTTGGAATGACGAAATTCAATCTCATAACTCATCAAAAGGCCATATCAAAACTTCATAAAATTATAATAAATTAAATAAATGTATAAGATGTTATAAATTAAGTAATTAATGCATCTAATTTGATTATCCCAGATATTAAGTACAAGTGCATAACGCTTTCGGACATAAGGTAAGAGGTTTCTCATCTCACTTTTATTTCTGTGAAATATTGCTTAGTCATTACTTATTTACTTTGTGTGTTGTATTTATACAACCAATTTTATTTATGATCATAATTAATTGAGGATTTCATTAAATATCTATATTTCTTATATCATGTATATGATTACTACCTAAGTCATATACCAATTTTTTATATAGTGTTTACTTTCAAAGTTATTTGATTAACTGGGGAAATAATGTTAGATTTTTATCTCTTACTCAATACGAATATTTGTTGATAAAAAATATTGATTCATGAATTAAATATATAATTTAAATATTTGGGGAATTATTTTTTACATACAAATATTGGTGGATACCGGTTATAGATAGCCCCTTGATGCATCGACGAGTCTCATGAGACAAAATAGTAGGCGACAAACCCTTCACGTTTGTTTTGAAGCATAATCAAATGAGTTTGAACCCACAAACTTAAACCATGTTATGAACGGTATTCATGGTAGTAGTTCATTATCTAGATACATGACGTTCAATAGTTAATCATTTCATCCATTCAGTATTTAGTTATTCCTTTCCATTATATTTTCACTATGAAAAAATCTATGGATTTATTTTCATTCTCAGTTTATTGATTCATGGAATGTGTTTTTTAGATATTTACCTTACCATATTAATTATGTATTATTGAGTATGCTTCATTTATTATTGATTCATGTTTCTTATGTATGTAAACTTTATTGAGCATTTGAGCTCACCCTTTTATTTGTTTTCCTTCCCCAAGTTATGAAAATGAAATCTTTGAATAAGTGCTAAGGAAACAATTTATTTTCCTTTTTTATGTTCTATGTTTAATTATCAATGTAATAAAGGATATATGTATGTATCTAGTTCTTCAAGACTACTAAAGTGATCAATCCTTGGTGATGTGACCTCTTGTATCTATATTATTTTAATAAAATAACAACCGACTCTAGAAAAAACATACGATCAACCATAGAACATTTAAAAGTTAAAAAATAAGACTTGAACATTTGAGTACCATATAGAATTGAAGTTTGGAATGAGTGAAAACCGGAAAACACATGATCAACCATAGATCATTTACTTAGAATTCAGTGTTTTGTATGACATTGAGTATTGAAAATGACATTGCTGCATGTAAGTTGAGTATAATTTGTTTTGTTTGAAGCTTAATATAACATTTTTCATGCATATAACACAACTAGATAGAGTATTTCATATAGCAGTTATTTCATGATCTAGACTCAAGTCACGTCAGACAGAATGTAATAAAGTAGTCTGACTTGCTATAGTTCCGGATTCTTGTCCCATAATTATAGGTATAGTTTTATGCCGTTGGGACTCCTTCTTGAATATCGATGAGTATCATGTGGGAAAGCATGTATATAAAACCTAATGGTTTCCAGTGTAGTAGAACTCTGGTGTGTTTAAAGCTTCACATGAACTCCTGTATGTAATCAACTCACCACTCTGTGACCCCCTCATCTGGAGCTCCAGTGGGTATATGGAATTTAGGTTCATCACACACCTGACAAGACGACACTTCATTCCACCACCGCCAATAGCAGTTGCATTGATGCTCATCCCAACATTGTATCTGCCGATGAGGCCGACATCGTAGAATTACTCCCCCATGTCATCAGAGGTGAGGGTGAACTTAGTGAGAGTGGTTGATGAATTCCTGATACCGACATATCTCATAAACTTACTGTAGTCCCTAGTGGCACATTTTCTAACTCCTGAAGCATCGAACGAAAAACCGGAACAACCCCAGAAGCAGTCAGACTAGCAGGGGATGCGATTAACGTTGTGGTTCATGCTGAGGAGGAGGAGGAATCCAACATCCACTACACTCAGAGAGGTGTTTCCATAGAGGGTGACCCCCTATATTTTACATCAACTTGATACATGGCATGACTAGTATGACTCAAAGTGTGTGTTTTAAGTTTAAAAAATGTCTTTTTAGTTAAAATCATGCGTCCCTCACTAAAAACTGAACAAACACACATAGATTACCTTGATACTTTAAGAAAATAATCCATAATTTATTTTTTACTTGTAATAATAAACCACACAACAATTTGATACACGGTGTGACTGTCATGACTCGAAGTGCATTTTTTTATTTAAAATTGAGATTTTAGTTTAAAAAACACATCACATGCTCAAAACTAATCAAATGTGCTTGGATTGCCTTTATAATTTATTTTTGACATGTAAGAATCAACTGAATGTCAATATGATGCTTGATGTGACTGGTATGACTCAAAATATGTGTTTTTATTTAAAATTGACATTTTAGTTCAAAAGACTCATGACATAGTAAATATAAAGAAAACACATTCAGATTGTTTTGAAACTTTAGGTCAATTATCCACAATTCATTTGTGATGTGTAGGAATTAACCACACTAGAATCTGATACACGGTGTGACTGATATGACTCGAAATGCATGTTTTGATTTTAAAAATGATATTATAGTTACAAACGTGTGTCACTCACTAAAAACCAATAAAATGCTCTTAAATTGTCTTGATAATTTATAATAACAATACATAAGTTATTTTTGATGTATAAGAATCAAATGAACTCCAATCCGACACATGGTGTGACCGATATGACTCAAAGTATGTGTTTTCAGTTTAAAATGACATAATAGTTAAAAATGTGTGTCACTCACTGAAAACCTAGAAAATACACTTGTATTGTCTTCATATTTTGGGAAAACAATCCATAAACCATTTTTGGTGTGTAGGAATTAGCTACAATTCAATCTGATACACATGGCGTGGTCGATATAACTAAAAGTGTATGCTTTTATTTAAAATTGACATTTTAGTTCAAAACACACATCACTTACTTAAAACTAAGAAAATGTGCTCGTATTTTCTTGACACTATAGGATATTTATTCAGAAATAATTTGTGACATGTTGGAATCAATTACACATTAATCCAACACACAGTGTGTCTAGTAAGACTCGTAGTGTATGTTTTCATTTTAAAAGTTCCATTTTATTAATGCATTATTTCATATTTATGTTTAACTAATTTCTTTATAGTATTAAAAATATAATAATTGTTTTGTTATATCGGTACACTCTTTTTCTCAAGATGATGTAGTTTTTCTGGCAATAGGTAGCAAGATTATACTCTTTTGAGATGGGGTTGGGGTCCAAAGACAATTAAATGTTTCTAATATAGTGTTTTCTTGTATTTTTGTCTTAAATTTCATTAAAATTAAATTTTGTATTTTTTTTCTATGGTGTGCTG
Source organism: Viscum album (assembly GCA_963277665.1). Lineage (NCBI taxonomy): Eukaryota > Viridiplantae > Streptophyta > Magnoliopsida > Santalales > Viscaceae > Viscum > Viscum album. Next base: position 692,150,164 of record OY728119.1, on the reverse strand, counting down.
AAATTTAAGAAGCACACTATTGAAATATGGATTTTATCAGTGATAAAAATTCACTAATAAAGTGTCCCCTTTATTAGTGCTACAAAAAACCTTGATGAAGGACCCTTTTATCACACTGGTACAAAAACTATTTATCATGTCAGATTTTTCCTATTGGTTATTTAGAACTAACATGTAAAGCTATAAAAAATGAATTTGGATGTATTTTTCACATTAGTTTTGAATAACCAATGTGAAAAATAATTTTTTCACAGTTTTTTCACATCGGTTATAATATAACTGATATTAAATATCATTTAAAAATTTATAAATTATTGTGTGGACTCATTTAGGGATTTTTATTTCTTGTGAATGCAGTATCTTTGCTCTCACTCTGATGCCCTAAACCTTAATTTATTCAATTTGATGGAATCAAATATTTCATTACCATATTTATCGACCCTCACATATTGTTGGTCACTTCTTTTGATCTCTCTACACTGTATTCCATTGTTTTTTTCTACTCATTCATCCATCGTCATGTTTATAATTGAGGTGGGTGTTTATTTTTTCGATTTTCTGTGCAATAATGTATGTTTTAATTGATGCATGTTGATTTTTTCTTGTTTCTTGAATCATATCCTTTGGTGCTAATATATTTTTTATCAACTAATTCATGTATTTTTCATTTAATTCATATCATATTATGATGCATGTGAATTTTTATTTTGATTTACAACCTTAGATGACTAACATCTAAAATGAAACATAGTTGAATTTTTATCATTATTCCAGTAAAAGAAATATGATTTTTTCGAATCATATAAAGGTTCAAAGAAATATTATTTCTCTAAATACAGTTATATCTAATAAAGTAAAAGGTTTTATAAATTTTAAAAAAAATTACCTTAAAAATTTATATTTATTGATGTATAGTAATTAAATTTTCAAATTATTCACTTATAACAAATTTAATGTCAAATTATGGTGTAAAAAATGTTTTTTATAAATTTGAGGCTTATGGAGTTACTACTCATTATATTTTATATTTTTTAATACTTTATAGGTTCATCCCCATTTTTAACCAAAGAATAATATTTATATTTAATCATACATATTACAGGTCATTTGAAAAATAATCATCACATTAATATGATACTTTTGATTAATGAGTTCGATTTTTTATATGGTGATGAAGAAACAATATTTGGTATAGATTCATAAAAAAATTAAATCATTCTATGTAAATATTCTCTAGGAAATTAGATCATTAAATTTTGATATTTTATTTTAAAATTTGTGATTATTCACTAAGATTTGTGTTTGTAATTTCATTAGAGTTAATGTTAATGTAAGAAATTTTTTCTCAGTGAGTGTCCTAACTTCAACCTCCATCTTGTTTTTCTGAAAAATACTACTTATTACAAAAAATCTATATTTAATCTCTTATATTCTAGTTGAAAATTAAATTCATATCCAATTTTATTAACTTATTTAACATTATATTCATTATTATTGAAAATTTTAGCAACATTTTACTAATGAATTAAACCGCAAGTGTGACTTATTGATTATCAATGAAATAATATACTATTCACACCTATAAATCACTTTTATCACCACTATATTATTTTGAAAAAATATTTATTTTTTTATATTTTTTATAGAAAATAATTAGTCAAACTTGGATTACTGAACTTTGAATAAGTGATGAATATGAGGAAGGTATCGATGCTTTTTTGGGATTTTCTAAACAAAATGTTCCAAACAATGACATGTTTTTTTACATGAATAATTTTTTTAAATTTAAATAATTTGAAAATAATAGAGATCAAAGATCATTTTCATGATTTTAATCCAAGTTACAACCCTTAGATTTAGCATGGTTAAACTGGGAACAATTTCGGATCCATTGATGATGATTCATTTCAAGATAATAAGTCTGATCAAATTGAATAAATGATTCGTGATATTAAAGTAGAGGTACTTAAGAAATAATCAAAAATTGAGTGTCTATCTAGTGATGCTGAAAAACAATTGTATCCAGGTTGTATGGAATTTAGGTTTTTATCACCTTTGTTATGATTGATTAACTTGAATGTGAAAATGGATGAAGTGAAAAGAGTTTTGTAGATTTTATATAATTGTTGAAATACATTATTCCTAAATATAATGATCTTCTAGATTCGCATTACAAAGTGAAGAAAATATTATGCCTGATGGGATTGGGGTACAAGAAAATACATGACTTCCTGAATGATTGGGTTCTATATAAGAAGGAATGTGAATTTACATTAGAGTTTCCTAAATATGGGACATCATGGTATAAGTTGGAGGAAAAATCCCAGGCTGATTTAGCAATTATAGAGACCTCTACCAAGTAATCTTGGTATCTTACTATAATTTATGGTTTAAAATATTTATTTTAAAATTAAAATGATGCAAAAATGTTAAGAAGGCATATAGATGAGAATATATTTGATATAAAATTATGGCATCTAGATGATTTTTCATACTGGAAGAAAATTGATCAACAGTTTCCTATATTCATAAATAAATTTAGAAATCTTAGACCTGGGATTTTCATGGATGTAATGAATCCATATCAAAGCCTTTGTATCACACATAGTTAATTTACTATTTTATTTTTAATTTACAATTTATCTCCTGAATTTTTTATGAAGTGAAAATATTTCATGTTGAGTTTAATGATCTTTGGACCAAAATAACCCAAAAATGATATTGACATTTTCTTATCATCGTTAATTGATCATTTGGAACTTTTATGGGAGAAAGTTATTAGGGTGTATTATTCTTATAAAATGGAATAACTACATGAAATGATTATGTTAACTATAAACAAATTCCTAGTATATGGAAATTTTTCTGGATACAGTGTTGAGAAGAAAAAATCTTATCTAATTTGTGAACAACATACTTCATATTATCAACAGAAACATGGGAAAAAATGTATACATCGTTCATTGAAGGATTTTTTCTATGTATCACTATTATCAAAGATTAAAAAAACATTCAATGGATCACAAGAATATGTTATTTCTCAAAAAAAAATTTTCCACAGATTATTAATGTGAGAGAGTGAAAAACATTGATGTGAAATTAGGAAAGACACAAAAATCTGATAATGAGAGAAATATTTGGAAGAAACGTTCAATATTTTTCATGATATCATATTGAATATATAATGAGGTCAAACATAACATTTATGTCAAGAACATGGAGAAGAATATTTGTGATAGATTTATTGGAACATTGTTAGATATTAGAGGAACAAATAAAGATGGGTTGAATGCAATATTGGACATACTCTCAATGGGAATATATTTGTAGTTAGCTCCCACTTCTGATGGAAGGAAAACTTTCCTGCCTCCGATTTTTCATAAATTATCCAAGAGGGAGAAAATTACATTTTTTTAGTGACTTCATGATATCAAAGTGTCGCAGGGTTATTCTTCAAATGTTAAAAATTCTACATGTTTAAAGGATTTAAAGTTTATAGGTATGAAATCTCATGATTTTCACATCATGATGAAATAGATATGACCAGTTTCATTGCATGGAATACTTTCCATTCATGTTAGAATGACGATCATGAAGGTGTATTATTTTTTCAATTCAATTTGTGAGAAAGTAATTGATCTGAATGCTTGGAACAATTTGGATAATGAAGCAGTTTCTATACTATGTCAATTGAAAATGTATTTTCCTCCATCTTTTTTTGATATCATGGTGCATTTAATTGTTTATTTGGTGTAAGAAATAAAGATTTTCAGACCTGTATATTTATATTAGATGTATCCTTTTGAAATGTATATGAAGATATTTAAGGGGTATGTTAAAAATCCATATCAAATAGAAGGCTCAATTATTGAGAAGTATATTTTTGAAGAGGTTGTATAGTTTTTTACAAGATACTTATCAGTAGTGGATCACATAAATTTTCCTACATCTTTCCATGAATGATTCAATTTTGGGGGAAAGGGGATCTATGGATTGAAAGTAAAATTGATGATAGGTGAATAGATAAAGATGTTAAATTTATACATCTTTAATAACATAGATGATGATCATCCATATATAACATTACATATTAATATGTTAAAATAATGTTATCTAAAGAAGAGAGATATGTGGATTTTGAATGATCATAACAAAACTTTTTTCCATGGTTTAAAGAGATTGTTATTGGTAGATCATATGCATTGAAAACATTGAAATGGTTAGTGGCCGGTCCAAGTTTAAATTTTATGACATGGTATGGGACTACACATAAAATTTTCTCAAAGATTTTAGTCAACCGACTGCACATGTGGTTACCTTCTATTATCTCTAAAAATCAAAGCACCTTTGTTGAGAAAAGGATCATCATAGATAATACTATTGTGTCCCGTGAGGTGTTCCACTCAATGAAAACTTTATAGGATGCAAAAAGAGGGACTATGGATTGAAAATTGGATAAGGATAATGATAGAGTGGAATGACATTTCCTACAGTTGTTATGACCAAAATGGGTTTCTGTTCAAAATGGATTGATATGATCATGCACTGTGTTTCATATGTTTCTTTAAAGATCAACCTTAATGGTGGACTTTCACAAGGATTTATCCCCATCCATGGACTTCAATAGGGATACATCCTCTCCCCATTTTTCTTCATCCTTGAGGCTGGTGTTTTTTCCAACCTCATCTCTATGGAAGCTTCCTCTAACTTGATACTTGGGGAAAAGGTGTGCCAGATTAACCCACCTATTTCTCATCTATTCTTTGTAGATGATTTCCTTATATTATTTAGAGCCACACATGAGGAATTAATTTCTATTTGAAATGAGATATTCTTTTATGAGAGGGCCTTTGGATAGGAAATAAATCAACACTACCACAAAATTGGGTTTCTGCACTGCTCCCCTTTAAAAGTGCTAAAAAAAAGCACTGATAAGGGGTAATTTTAACAGTGCTAAAAAATGTTGTTAAAATTGGCCCTTTATCAGTGATTTTTTAGCGCTGATAAAGGATCCCCCCTTATCAGCGCTTTTTTTAGCATTGTTAAAGGGGCCCCCTTTATCAGCACTTTTTTTAGCAGTGCTGATAAAGGGGGGGGGGGTTATCAGTACTTTTTTCCCAAGAACTGATAAAGGGTATATTTGAAAAAAAACTAATTTATTAATATATAAATATATAAGTATATTTATATTGATATAAATATAATATATATTTTTTAAATATGTTTTAGATAAGTATAAATAAAAATTTGCACTTAATATATAAGATATATAGTGAAAATGGCTTATAAAATATCTTAAAAAAATTATTAATTAATATTTTTCTAATTATCATCGACTAATAATCATTTAAAAACAATTTGAAGACACAAAAAATCAAAAAATCAAAAAAAGATCTAGAATAAGTTGAAAACATAAGTCAAACTTCAAATGAACATAAATTGTGATCTGGGTGTCTGTTTGAACTCTACAACATATCAAATTGAATCCTGCGATGAGATATATGCATTAGTGATCAAAGGGTACCTTTTGTCACATTTTTAAAGGCAAAAAAGGCCCATAAGGCCTCCAAAACTAATTTTTTAGTCCAAATAACAAAATGTTTTAACATTCGATGGAATTTCAACCTCGTTTCAGGGGTATTTTGACCTTTTTCACTTGAGACTGAATTTATTATGAGGGGTTACATTTATATTGATATTATGGTTTTTAAATTTTATCATTTTTCACAATTTAATGTTATTTATAATCAATTATATAACAATATATAAATATTTTTTTATATATTCACCCATAAAAATTTTATTTTACAAATAAATAATTAAACATATTTACATATAAAGTATATTTATTAATATATAAGGCTTATATAAATAAAATACTAATATAAATTTTATTTAAAATACAAATATATTAATATTTATATACCTATATGATGTGTGTGTGTCTGTGTGTATTTTTGTGCGTCTGTATTGACAAACTGATATATATTATCTATATATTCTAAACATATGTATATACATATTAATATATAATATTTGTAAATATATATAAATATGTATAATTATACTTACAAATACACATATAATATGTGTGTGTGTGTTGTATATATGTATTTATTTATTTATAAACACACACAAAAAAGCATATTTTATAAATATATTTAAAACTAATCTTATAAATATTTATTAATATACAAAAAAATATATTAATATATAAATATAACTATATATATTTATTAATATATGGATATATATGTATATATATATATTAATATAGCTATAACTATATATATATATATTAATATATCTAAATATATATATATTAATATAATTAAATAAATAAATATATATATATTAATATAAATATAAATATATATATTAATATAACTAAATATATATATATATATATTAATATAACTATATATATATATTAATATAAATAATTATATATATATATATTTATTAATATAAATACATATTAATATATGAGAAAATATAACTAAATATATATATAAATAAATAGATATATTAAGAAATGAAGAGCAAAGAAATATGGTGGAGTGGTAAAGACTTATGTGTGCAGGCATCAGGTCCAAAGTTCGAATCCATGGAAAGGCAGGTCACACGCGTGGGTGGAATAAAGGCTAGTGCTGTTAAAGAGTGGAAGGGGGTGTTGTTAAAGGGTGGGTGTAAGTGTGTGGGTTGGGGCATGCGGGCTGAGGTGGGGGCGCTGTTAAAGGGGGATTCAAGGGCTGTTGAAGACCCTCCCGAATTGCAGATTTATTTATTTATTTATTTATTTATTTTTTAAAACATTTATCAGTGCTTTTAAAAAAGAGATGATAAAATGGGTCTTTTATCAGCGCTAAAAAAGTGCTGATAGAGGTCCAATTTATTAGCGCTTTTGTTTAGCATTGATAAAAGAGCCCTTTCATCAGTGGGGTTTTTTAGAATTGATAAAAGGGTCCTTTATCAGTGCTTTTCTAAGCACTGATAAAGGGGACCCCCCATTTTATCTTCACCTCAATTAACAACAGTTTTCTTGCACTGTTAATGCCCTTTTCTAGCACTGATAAAGGCCATATTTGTAGTAGTTCAAGAAAATTAGAAATTTCCTTTAGCCATGGTGTTCCACCGAACAAGAGAGTAGAGCTTTGTCTCACTATAGGAATTCAAATGGTTGAAAAACATAATAAATACATTGGTCTTCCCATTATGGTAGGTTGATCAAAAAAAGAAAAATTCTCATCAATTGTTGACATAATTAAAAAAATAGGGTTGGTCTCTGAAAATAATCTCTAAAGAAGGAAAATAAAATCTCATCAAGGTTGATCTTTAGTCCATACCAAGCTATATCATGTCACTATTCAAGATTCTTGGTGCAATTTTTGATCAAATTCACTCCCGCATTACCAACTTTTAATGGGGACATTTTAATGGGAGAAATAAAATTCATTAGATTTCCTAGAAGTCATTATACGCCCCTAAAGCGGGTGGTGGTATGGGTTTTCGGGACCTCAGATTATTTAATTATTCCCTTTTGGAAAAGCAGGGCTAGTGCCTTTACACTCAACCATCATCTCTCTACGTGTGGATTCTCCATGAAAAATATTTTCCTCACTCTAATTTCAAGAGTTCCTCTATTGCCCCCCGACCCAACTTCCTTTGGAGAAGTATTTGGGGATCATGAAATTTACTTGGTAGAGGAATTGGCCGGAGGATTGGGGATGGAAAAAAAGTCAACCTTTGGAATGACCCTTGGTTGATTGATAAAAATAGCATATAGGAAAATTACCTGGTCATCCCAGGATATGAGTATTCCATTGTTCGTTGAATGTTAAATGATACTAGTTCTGGGTAGTTATTGGATAAAATTAAATCTTGTTTTAATAAATGGGATAAAAATATTATTCTCAGTATTCCTTGTATGATGGATGTGGGGCCAGACTATCTATTTTGGAGCAATGATACATCAGGAACTTATTCAATGAAATCTGGATACAGACTTACCCTTGATGCCACATTGAGGATAGGGAGGGGCTCTGCGAAATTCTTTGGAACTTGGATATCCCCTAAAGACCCATTACTTCTGGTGGCCGATTTTTACTGGTATACTACCCACCCTGAATTTCCTTTCCTTCCGCCATGTAATGGATAACCAGATATTCCCCATTTGTTCAAATGGAATGGAATCCCCTATGCATGCTATCATCCATTTTCTAGATGCTATGGAGTTTTGGATTGCATAGAGATCTCCTACAGAGCTTTTTCTTGATACAGTGCCATATCTCCCATCACAATTGAGGATATATTCTTCTACATTCACTTATGATAAGGTCACATTACTATGTGTTATGGATTGTATTTTATGGGTTAGACAGAATGATTTTATCTTTAATCACACCTCAAAATCCTATGGCTTCTAGATCGAAAGAGAAATCTCTTGGATTGATGGATGGAATCGGGACCCCGAACAGAATGGTTTCTCTGAGTCTCAAGCAGATAAAGCTAGATGGAATCCCCATCTAAAAGGAACCATAAATATCAATGTATATGATTCTTTACCCAAGGATGGATTTTTAGGAATCATATTGATGGTCTAGGACCATTGTGGTAAGATCATTGCTCCCAGACATGAATCGAACCACACCTTCTAAGAACCCTCTATTACTAAAGCTCACACTGTCCTGGCTGGTCTGACCTTTTCTAAAGATTATGGTTGGAGTGCTTTACACATTGAATATTATTGTCTCAACATCATCAACACCATCTATAAAAATTATTTCGGCCTCCAATTTTAAGGATTTCTTATCAGGAAAATCCAGTCTCTCAGTCACAACTTTTCAGCTTTCTCTTTCTCTTTCATCAAAAGGGAGTGAAATAAAGCAGCACATCATCTGGCTACTCATTGTATGCCTGGAGAGAATCACCTATGGATTTAATTATTATCTTCATGGATTTTTGATATTTTTATTATTATTATTATTATTGATTAATATATCTTATTTTTTTGTCAAAAAAATATTATGGGGTCAATGAAGAAATATAGGAGGTTGGTTATATAAAATTTTGGATTCCAGTATTTAACTGAAAATGGTTTATCAATAAAAACAGTTTCAGACATGATGGATTTGGAATGACACTAATTAATCTGAATAGATTTGAATACTCAATTGTTCCTTTAATCTTGTCAGCACATGGAAAACAAATTTTTAGTTTTTTTATCAATTCTATATTTAATGGTTTATTGTTTTACAAGAAAAAAATGGTAATTTGGTGATGATAAACTTGATAAAGATTATTATTTATTTAATAAACCTACTTCCATAGAAATATTAATAGATAATATTGATGAGAACATTGTAGACATAGTTTGTACCATACAGAATGATCATGACGAAGGAATTTGGGAAAATAATATTTTTGTACATTTTTGATATTACAGGTAACATATGTTTATTTCTAGTTTAATTTTTTTTAATTTTATAAAATATTTGATATTTTAGATTTATTTTCTTTATTAAAACACATTATATAACTAATAAGTTAATTTTTTTCTTTATATTAGTTTATTTTTTGTTTAGTTTTCCATTTTTACCCTTACATAACTTTTCTATTTATTGATTTTGTTGGAAAAAAATTATTTTCAATCCAATATGTTAAATAAAAAGAAAAAAGTTGTATAAAATAGTATATTCAAAAAATATTTTTTTGGTGTAAAAAATTATTTATTAGGTTGGAGCATTTTTACTATTCAAACACCATTTTTGTATTTTTTTTCATTCTTTTATATATTTTCATCTCCAATTAATTTTGTTATCATTTTAGTTAACTACTCTAACAAATTTGAATAAAAATCTAGTTATTTTAATTTACGTTTTTTGGATCATTTTTTTGTATTCAAATAATTTTATTTTCAATATAAAAATGGTGTTATACATTAGATTTTTTTTATTATTAACACACCATTTTTTTATTTTCTTTCATTCATTTAGGTCATTTAATATTTCATTAATGTTTTTGTAATTTTATTAACTTTAAAAATATGAATAAAAATGTGTTTAGTTTAGTTTAGTTTTTGTTTGATAATTTTTTATTTTTTATTTACATGTGATTGTAATTGTTGGATATGTATATTTGTGTACTAATTGTTTGTTACAATGATTTTTAAGATAATTGTTGTTCAAACATCTGATCCACTACATACTACTGAAGAGGAGCATACACATACCTTCAGGGAGGAACGTACACTCGATCTTGTTGATGAGCCACCTCATCCTTCTTTACAAGATACATCTACCTCCATCGGGGAAACAAAGAGTTTGAGGGTTGGTAAATGTGGCTATACACATTTACCAAAATTATCAGTTGCCTATACCAAGAACCAAAGGATACAATAAGACTTTGATGATAATGATATTATAAGAGGCCCTAATTTAAAACAATTCAAGTTTTTTATTTTAGTGCAGGCTAAAATAAAAATTAGTATTTTGATTGATGATTGGAGAAGTGTTGAAAAAGTGGAAATATCTTAATTATGGGAGAGCATTTCGATAATCTTATTTATTATTATTTTAATTATCATGAAATGTTTATAGTAATATATGTTTCCCCCCTTATTATCAGATGATATATGATATACCTAATACTAGAGGAATCGGAAGGAAATGTTTATCATTGGATTCTAAGATATGGAAGGATTTTAAATCAACCCTCACATCAAATTTCATTTTTAGGGATAGACAACATCATGATCCATGTCATATATACACATTTATAGATGAAGAAACATGGAATAAATTTGTTAAAAGTAGATGATGGGAAGCATTTTTGGTAATTTCAATGTTTACATTTCAGAAGTTTTTATATATTAATGAGCATATTAATGATTTATTTATTCTTAATTTATAGAAATCGAGGAGATCTCATCAGGATATCTAATCTAGAAACATATACCCTTATAATTTATCTCAGGAGGGTATACATTATTAGTTGAAAAAATGTTGGATAAAAAATTTAAAAATATGAGAGATGGGTCTTCAGGATCTATAGAGGATGAGCCTCCTTCCCCCCTACTAAACATAAAAAATGGAAGAGGGTTCAGATGAGAAAAAAAGGACAATATCTTATGGAAGAGTCGATGGTTATAGTTGAGAGGATTTTAAGATGTTTAAAGCATTTATTTATTTAAAGTTAAATAAATTATTTATATATTGTGATTCATTATAGATTTTTTCAAATATTACATATAAGATTATCTTGAGAAGAAGAGCACATAGGGGGTGTTCATAGTTGAGGTTAGGAAGGATATTTTAGATACAACATTGGGAGAACTCGAACACTTGGTTCATGTCTGAGGATACCCGACAAGTGTATTGGTAAAAAAAGTCTTTTCATGTTATGAATCCTCTTTAATGGAGAATGTTTATAAAAAAGTATAATATTTGGAATATGACGTTCAGGATATTCATGTGATGATGGAGGATATGATCAGAGCTTCGATACAGTTGATGTTTGCAAACATGAAAAGATAGTTTTAAACCGCTGATCCCACTCCTCCACCTCAGCCAGCAAATCACAGTCCTCCACCTCCACTAGAAAATCCCACTCATATTTATCCTACTCATACTTCTTTTCCTCTAGAACTCATTCCTCTTACTTATCCTTCTCCCACACCCCCTCTTTTTCAATTTCCCATTTATTTTGAGTTTTATGTTGATGATCCCCAACATCAATTTTTTTCAAATTTAATGATATATTAGATAGAAGATATCATTCATTATCAATAGATAGAGATAGATAATTATATGGTCACTATACAATATATTATAGATAGATCATTATGAATACCATTTTCTATAGATGAGGTGAGTGTTGTTAGACAAAGTATCAACCATTTTTTAGTTTGGATGTCTCAACTTGTTCTACATATTAGCATAAAAGAATGTGTATATATATTTTTTATTCTTCTATTAAATTTGTTTTAACATTTTAAAGTTTACATTTTAATCGATTTTTTATAAGAAAACTTTAAATATAAATAAATAATGTATAGGAAACAACAATTAAAAAGTGTTATGACATCAGATACAACTCATAATAGTCTTGATATATTGTCAACATATTGAATTTTGTTGTTGGATTTTTATGAGATTCTAATGGAATCTTGTGTTTGTGGGCGTACAATAATTATGGGGCTCTTGAAAACTGATATCATGGAAATTGTAAATAGAGATCAATCAGGAATCAGCACAATGTAAGTTTTTCCATGTAATTTGATTAACAATTTTATTTCATAAGTTTAATTTATTGAAAATTTATAATTATGTTTGTTTTTTATTAGGTATTTTTATAAAATTTGTAAGAAGAATGAAAATACATTTGCATATGGGTTTATGGACCCATAGTTTATTTCACCTATAGTAAAGACAATGAAAGGTGCCGAAAGAACAGTTTATATTTCTGAAAGTTTTCAGAATAATGCAATTATTCAATGTTGGATGTTTCCTTATCTTAAAGAGTATGAAACATGTATCAATTAAAGTGTTATATACATATTAATAGAATAACCACTAAATTTAAATTTTCTTATATATTAGTGGTAATTGGATGCTGGGTGTTTTATGTCAAAGGGAGAAGACACTATACTGGCTATGCTATATTCATGGTGGAGTGCGAGAAAATTTTAAGATTTTATTGAACATGTAAGTTTGAATATTTTAATACTTTTTTATATTATAATGACATTTAAATTTATTTTATTCATATTATTTTCAAACAAAGCATGAGATTTCTATAGAGAGAACAAGAAATAAGAGATCCAAGATCAAATATGTAAAAGCAAAGGTGATTTTCCTTTTACAATTACTAAATTTTTGATGTAATTCTTAAAAATGTTATTTTGAATTGAAAATTTATTTTTAAAATCAATTTAATTAATAAGAAGTAAAGTAATGTGGATATTATGTTTTAAAATTTATGTACGAAATAGTTTCAACCAGAACAGTGATGAAGTTCTAGACGATTATATTTCTTTACAAACTTTTCCTTAATATTTTATTCATTTTATTCAGAATACATCTTAACTATTTTTTTAATTTGTATCTTTTTTATGACCCTCGTCCTTACACTGTAAATGAGTTCGTACACTTACAATTTTAATGGGAAAATCATTTCACAGGTTTGATTGAATTTTAGTTTATTTGTAATAAACATTGTAAACTTGAAAATTCAAATTGTAAGTGTTTGTGATTATGTTTTCTAATAGTGTTTTGCTATTTTTCCTATTTTCTACTGTCACTACTGCAAATAAATCCTTCAAAATCATTAAAAATGGCATTTATAGTTCTAAAAAATCACTAATAATCGAGGTGCTATTAAAAGGGGGTCACTTTTATCAGTGCTAAAAAAGCGCTGATAAAATCCCCTTTTATCAGCACTAATAAAAGCACTGATAAATACTCCTTTTATCAATGATTGTTTTAGCGTTGATAAAATACCGCTTCTATCAGTGCTAAAAAAAGTGATGATAAAAGTCAAAAAATTTAATTTTTAAAAAGAATTTTTTTCCTGCAAATTTGGAGGGAGGACCAACCCCCCTTTTATAAGTGTCCGACCCCCCCCCTTTAATAGTGCTTATCTAGCCTCCCCTATCCGTGCACATCCCAGATTTTGGTGAGTTTGGAACTTGAGACCTCTCCCTCATAGTCATGCGCCTTTACCACTCACCTATATTGTTTTGTTATTTATTTTATGATATATCTATATATTTATATATATTTCATTACATTTTCTTATCCATATATATATATATAATATATTGTGTGTGTATGTGTGTTTATAAATGCTTACATACATACATATATTTATATATATGTGTGCATATATAAATATAATTATACATATTTATATTTATTTACATATACTATATATTAATATTTGTATACATATATTAGAATATGTAGATAAATATATATATGTTTGTCAATACACACACAAATATTATATATATATAAAAATTATATATACATTAATTGTATTTGTATATAAATATTCATACATTTTTATTTTAAATAAAATGGATATTATTTTTTATTTAGATAAGTTTTATATATTGAGAAATATATTTTATATGTAAATATGTCTGATTATTTATTTATAAAATTAAATTTTTATGTGTGAATATATAAAAAATATGTATATATTGTTATATATTTGATTATAAATAACAGTACATTGTGAAAAATAATAAAATTTCGAATCCATAATATCAATATGAATTTAATCCCTAAAAATAAATTTAGTCCACCTTAAAAATGGACAAAATACCCCCTTAAACGAGCTTAAAATTCCATCAAATGTTAAAAAATTGGGGTACACCGACTAGAGACTCAGTTTTGGAGGGTTCAAAGGCCTTTTCTAGCCTTTAAAAATAAAATAAATGGTTCCTCTCTATCATTAGGGTGTAGATTCCATCTCAAGCTTCGATTTGATACATGGTAGAGCCCAAACGGATACCCGGATCAAAAGTTATGGTCGTCTGAAATTCAAGTTATGTTTTTACTTATTTTAGATTTTTTATTGTTTTTTATTATTTTATCTTCAAATTATTATTAAAGGACTATTACTCAATAATAATTAACAAATTATTAATTAAAAATATTTTTAAAAATTATTTTATAAGTCATTTTCACTAAATATCTTATTTATTATGTGTAAATGCTTATTTAGCCTTATCTAAAACATATTTAATATATATATATATATATATTATATTTATATAAATATAAATATTTTATTTTTAATAAAATATATATTTTTTAAATATACCATTTATCATCGCTGGTAAAAAAATGCTGATATAGATCCCCTTTTATCAGTGCTACTAAAAAACACCGATAAATGGGTCCCATTAACATTGATTTTTTTAGCACTATTAAAATCGCCTTTTTTAAGCATTGTTAAAGGGAGGCACTATGAAAAGATGTTTCTGTGGTAGTGTGTTCTAGTGGTGCTGGGGAGGGGATGAAGTATTTGTAATTTTTTTTTAAAAAATATTTTCTTTCACATTGGTTTTTCAATAACTAATGTGTAAAACTTCTTCAGAAATCTATTTACAGAGTCTATTTTTATTAACTGATCTTGAAAACATATTTACAACATCGCCTAAAAAATACGTTGCGTAACAACTGATGTTTAAAGGTAAAAAAAACCTGACCTGAAATCCCATATTTTGTTCTATTGTCAGTGTTATTTTTAGTGGTGATAAAATTCATTGACTTTTAAAAATGCTTACAGCCTCAATGTCTTTTTAGTACTGATGAAGGATATTTCTAGTGTTGTTAAGGCTCATATCTATAATAGTGATTTTCGATAACCAATATTTTGAGATATATAACAAATAAATAAAAGAGATAATGGCTTGGAGAAGTTCATGAAGGTAGTAGAATTCATAAAATAAGGAAATGAGAAGAACGAGAACACAAAAAAAAGATGTCGTGAGAAGTCCACAAAACATTTACAAGTGAAAAAATAAGTCTTGAATATTTGAGTACCCCACATAATTAAAATTTGGAATGAGTGTGAAGTACACAACATACAATCAACCATATAACATTTACTCTACATTTAGTGTTTTGTATGACATTGAGTATTGACAGACACATCTGCAGGTAAGTTGATAAAACATTTGTTTTGTTTGAAGGTTAACATAACATTTTTCATGCATATAAAACAACTAGATAGAGTGTTTCATATAGCAGGTATTTGATGTTCTGGACCTGGTTTAAGCCGGACAGAATGTAATCAAGTAGTCCGACTTTCTGTAGGTACGGAGGATTGTTCCATCATCGTAGGAATAGCTGTATGCCATCGAGAATGCGAGTTTTTTTTAATACATTTAAAAAAAAATTCAAAAAACGGTTAGGTCGATTTTTTTTTCAAAATTCCCCTCAAAGGTGGCATCGTGGATGCCGCCTTTGCATTACGGGTGAAAGGCGACATCGCGAATGCCGCTTTTCCACTGGGGCTGAAAGGCGGCACCCGTGATGCCACCTTTCCCCTAAGAAAAAAATTGATTTTTTTTGGTTTTTTTGTTTATATATTTATTTATATACATAATTCATAAAAAATGTTCAGGAGGATTCTGCCTTTCACCTAATAAAAAAATTATTAGTTTTTAAAATTTGGTATCAAAATCACCTACTTGAAAGTTAAAAATATTTCAAGTACGTGCCTTTGAAAGACTATAAAATATAAACCATAATACCAATCTAAACGAAACTTTAAACATTCATTAAACACATAACCAATTGTTGTAAACACAAATTATTTCATAACAACTATTCATGAAAAATAATTTATTAGCTTTCAAAACCGTATACTTGAAACTTAGAAATGTTTCAAGTACGTGACTTTGAAAGACTATAAAATATAAACCATAAGACCAATCTAAAGGAAACCTTAAACATTCACTAAACATATAACCAATAGTTATAAACAAAAATCATTTCATAACAACTGTTCATGAAAAATAATTTATTAGCTTTCAAAACCACCTACTTGAAACTTATAAATGTTTCAAGTAGGTGACTTTAAAAGACTATAAAATATAAACCATAAGACCAATATAAACGAAACCTTAAACATTCATTAAAGATATAACCAATTGTTCTAAACTCAAATCATTTCATAACAACTGTTCATGAAAAATAATTTATTATCTTTCAAAACCGTCTACTTGAAACTTAGAAATGTTTCAAGTACGTGACTTTGAAAGACTATAAAATATAAACCATAAGACCAATATAAACGAAACCTTAAAAATTAATTAAATATATAACCAATTGTTTTAAACACAAATCATTTCATAACAAATGTTCATGAAAAATAATTTATTAGCTTTCAAAACTGTCTACTTGAAACTTAGAAATGTTTCAAGTACGTAACTTTGAAAGACTATAAAATATAAACCATAATACCAATCTAAAAGAAACATTAAAAATTTATTAAACATATAACCAATTGTTGTAAACACAAATCATTTCATAACAACTGTTCATGAAAAATAATTTATTAGCTTTCAAAACTGCCTACTTGAAACTTAGAAATGTTTTAAGTACATGACTTTGAAAGACTATAAAATATAAACCATAATACCAATCTAAATGAAACTTTAAACATTCATTAAATATATAACCTATTGTTGTAAACACAAATCATTTCATAATAATTTTTCATGAAAAAAAATTTATTAACTTTCAAAACTGCCTACTTGAAACTTAGAAATGTTTCAAGTACGTGACTTTGAAATACTATAAAATATAAACCATAAGACCAATCTAAATGAAACTTTAAACATTCATTAAAAATATATGAGTCAACCTCAGATCAATAGGATGCACGGTGTCTCTAGTATCACATACATTTATATTCTTTGATGCATGAAAACATGTTATATCTCTTTTCATGGAACAACAAAATCCATTCTTCCACCCACCATGTCCATATCCATATCAATATCCGGCCGCATAAGGTTATGTTCAAATATATGCCACATGAAATTCTCATACATTCCCATTCCTGAAAATATCAACCCCTTCAACACCACCGTGAATCCAACCATTATAATTTCTTCTATAATTGTCACCCCATTTCCACACGTCCAGTTGATCAGATGAAAAAACCAAAGATTTCACATAGCCCATTTAACTCTTCATCACTAAATCTTTATCTTTTATCATCTTCAAAAGGCCATTATAGGACCTCCTTAATCTATCCATTCCAAACACTCACTTACAAGTATACTATAAACATAAAAACCTGAAAACTTGTTGGTTTTTATGTTTATAGTATACTTGTATGTGAGTTTTTGGAATGGATAGATCAAGGAGATCCTACAGTGGCCTTTTGAAGATGATAAAATATAAAGATTTTGTGATGAAGAGTTCAATGGGATATGTGGAATCATTGGTGTTTTCATTTGATCAACTGAGCATGGGGAAATTGGGTGACAATTGTAGAAGAAATTATAATGGTTAGATGCATGATGGTGTTTAAGGGGTTGATATTTGAAGGAATGAGAACATATGAGAATTTCATGTGGAATATCTTTGAACATACCCTTATGCGGCCGGATGTTGATATGGATATTGACATAGAGGGTGGAAGAATGGATTTCATTGTTCCATAAAAGGAGATATAACATGTTTTCATGCATCAAAGATTATAGATGTATGTGATACTAGAGAAACCATGCATCCTATTGATTAGAGGTTGACTCATATATGTTTAATGAATGTTTAAAGTTTCGTTTAGATTGGTCTTATGGTTTATATTTTATAGTCTTTCAAAGTCAGGTACTTGAAACATTTCTAAGTTTCAAGTAGGCGGTTTTGAAAGCTAATAAATTATTTTTCATGAACAGTTGTTATGAAATGATTTTTGTTTACAATAATTTGTTATATGTTTAATGAATGTTTAAGGTTTTGTTTAGATTAGTCTTATGGTTTATATTTTATAGTCTTTCAAAGTTACATACTTGAAACATTTCTAAGTTTCAAGTTGACGGTTTTGAAAGCTAATAAATTATTTTTCATGAACAGTTGTTATGAAATGATTTGTGTTTAAAACAATTGGTTATATGTTTAATGAATGTTTAAGCTTTCATTTAGATTGGTCTTATGGTTTATATTTTATAGTCTTTCAATTCACGTACTTGAAACATTTATAAGTTTCAAGTAGATGGTTTTGAAAGCTAATAAATTATTTTTCATGAACAGTTGTTATGAAATGATTTGTGTTTACAAAAATTGGTTATATATTTAATGAATGTTTAACATTTAGTTTAGATTGGTCTTATGGTTTATATTTTATAGTCTTTCAAATTCATGTACTTGAAACATTTCTAAGTTTCAAGTAGGTAGTTTTGAAAGCTAATAAATTATTTTTCATGAACAGTTGTTATGAAATGATTTGTGTTTAGAACAATTGGTTATATGTTTAATGAATGTTTAAAGGTTTGTTTAGATTGATCTTATGGTTTATATTTTATAGTCTTTCGAAGTCACGTACTTGAAACATTTCTAAGTTTCAAGTAGGCGGTTTTGAAAGTTAATAAATTATTTTTCATGAACAATTGTTATGAAATGATTTGGGTTTACAACAATTGGTTATATATTTAATGAATGTTTAATGTTTCATTTAGATTGGTCTTATGGTTTATATTTTATAGTTTTTCAAATTCATGTACAAGAAACATTTCTAAGTTTGAAGTATGCGGTTTTAAAAGATAATAAATTATTTTTCATTTCTATATACATAAAACATATAAATAAACATAAACAATCAATGTCTATGTCTACAGTGAGGAGATCCTGTCCCACATGGTGGTCTAACACAAATAATTTCATAAAATATAGTTTTTCATTTCTATAGACATAAAACATATAAATGAGCATAAACAATCAATGTCTATGTCTACGGAGAGGAGATCCTGTCCCACATGGTGGTATAATAATAGGACGTCTGCGGCGAGATCTATGGGGAGTCTGATGACGTGGAGAGGGCTGGTACTCGGGTGCTGGAACGTCGACTGTCATATCCTCCACCTCTGTGCCAGTGGGGGAAAATGTCAACTCCACCTCATACGACTCTCCTGATCCTTCTCCCACCTTGATGGTAGAAGAACCCGACTTCATCGCGGTGGAGAACAAATCATATGGTGGTGCTATACCCCAACGCTACAATGGGTCTAGATCCCAAGGCTGCGATGACTCTGGACCCAACGTTTGTTCTCCATATGGCCCCCACGATAGAGAAAACTGAGGATATCCTATCAATAAGGATGGATCCCATGACAACTGAGGTACATCCTGTATCAGCTCAAACTGGACTACTAGTGGGCTGACCTCTGCCTGTGGAACTAGTGAGGCCTGATGTGTAGGACGACGCTGTCTACGTCACCGTGGTCATGGCTCCTCTGCACTAGCAGCTACTGCAGGATCTTCCTCTAAGGAAAGAACCTGCTGTCTCTGTGCCGGACGCTCGAAGAGGCTCTCAACAAACACACAGATAGATGACCTCAGCTCCAACGCTTGATCATGAACGACTTCCCGGCTGAAGACTCTATCCTCAGCCTCATCACTTATATCAATAAGTCTGTCTGTCTGACTCTCCTGTAAATAGATTAAAAATGAATTAGAAAATAACTCAACAAACATAGTAATATAATTTAATTGACTTACAATCGTATGCATCTCTCTGCCGGCTCGGGTAAGATACAGTATAGACTTCAGTCTATACCATGGATCAAACTCGTCCTGCGCTGAAAGAGAGAACTGCACCATAGGAACTCCCTGGATGCGAAACTCTACGTGTCTGTGCCAACAGTCGAGAAATACAGTATGTACTCGACACCAGTCGTTATCCTGCCTCCTTGTTAGCTTCATCCCATGAAGCTGATCTATCTTCCTCGGAGGTAATGGAATCCGCTGAGTGAAGAGAAACTGGCGCATGACTCTGTCAGGCTGGTGCCACTCAAAAATATGAAAGTGAATGAGTGGCACTACAGCCGTAACATCGTCAAGACCAACCGTGCAGTATGGAGGCAACTGGTCCATAACAGACCAGTATAGAACCCATAAAATCTGAAATAACATATTAACCTTGTTATAAAAACTGTTAAATAAAATATGATGTTATTATTAATTTTGTTAGACAGTTATAGATTGTATATACATACCTGATGGGGTAAGAGAAAGTACAAATCAAGCCGATATATGGCCAAATCATGTCTCGTAACCGCATTGAAATTATGGCGCTGACACCACCTAAAAAGTACAACATCGATAGTGATAAATAATGAGAAATTAAAGTCAATAACTTGTAGTAGCATCAGAAATTTCTAGAAATGAGTGATCGCATCCACGTGGCGCATCATGCAGCACTGCCATCTTGACCGGCGGACCAGCAAGATCAGGGCAGAATGCGGGGATGTGCTCCTATGCCCACATCTGAATAAGGATGACACATCCCTCGAGACCTATGCGCCGCCTGTCGGATATCCTGCATAATGCTCTGTATGTTTATGCCAAGTAGGCGGATCCTCAACTGTACTTCCCTACCCAATCAAAATCCTCTAGTAGGGGTAGATACATCATGTGCACGTGCATCCCTGAATGATCTGTACACATGGTCCCTCTAATAAGTTGTAATATATATGCACGTGCATAATGCATCACCGTCTACTCGTCAGCATCATCAGCTAAAACTAGAATCTGTGCCTCCAGCCAAGGCATGGATATCGATGCTCCATCAGTAGCACTACGATTAGATAAAATGTCAATGCCTAACAAGTGCTGAGAAAGGTCGGGCCAAGCTACCCGAGTGGATCCAAAAACAGGTCTCCCCTGGATAGGAAGACCAGGAATCACAACCACATCCTGGCGGGTGATGTTCATCTCTCCCTCAGGTAGGTGGAATGTGTGTGTCTCTGGTCTCCACCGCCCCACGAGTGCAGCTAGTAGGTGATGGTCTACAAATGTAAAATCTGACACTGAAATACCATAGAAACCAGCACGACGCAAGTATGATATAATGGCAGGAGGAGGATCTGTGTGATGAAAATGGTACGCTTGATGCACCCTGATCAATCGATCTGGATGACCCTCTATCACAACTTGTGAACAATGGGTAGCCTACTAACTAAGTAGTATGGTGTGAGTCATATGCATATAAACAAATAAATTTTTATCAAGGATTCACATCATGGGTCATTCACGACCTATAAATGGTTTTGTCTCTAATCTATGTTGGATGAATCATGATTTCACTTTGATTTATAAATTGTTTTATAAAATAATTGGCATGAAATTTTTATTTTCTGAAAAGGGTTTTTGACAAAATATGGTTTCCCCTAATTTTGGTAAATAGAAGGGTGTTTTTAAAGAATTGTGAAATAAAGAGTGAACTAGTTTTCAAAGAATGTTTTAATATCAAGAAAGTGTATTTTGTTGTTTTTGAATGTTATAATTCCCATTCAAAATAATTTTACGTATATCTCAAATGTGATCCTTTGGTATATAGGTGGAAGGTGTAGTACTAGGGCTCATATTTTGATATTGTAAGAGAGTTCACTTTTTGGGGTGTTATCTATTACTAGATCAAGATTCATTTGTCTCTATGACTTCATTAACAATATAGGAGGGTTCAATTTCTAGGGTGCTCCTTTATTCCCTAGAACTTTATACACGAGTTATAGGGATTTGTAGGGCACATTAGTCATATTGATATATGATTGTACTAGACAATCTGGTCATATGTTTCATGATTATTTTCTCAATCACATAATTTTTTGAAAACCGATGTAAGGGGAATATGTTTTTGGGCTTACAGTTCGTGTTTTCAATTTTAGGATTTAAAGATTAGGTTTTAACATTTTACCTTTTGGAACTAGGCTTTTGGATTTCTTTTAATGTTTTATGGTTTAGGTTAATGATTTGAGAAAATATTTTCAGGATTATGGATTAGATTGTTAGGATTACAGTATAAAAAAGATGTTTCTGGGTTTACTGTTATGATTTTCAGTTTTGGGGGTTAGAAAACAGAGGTAAAATGAACATATAAAAACATAAAATTTACAATATGAGAATCTCCCAATAACGACAATACATCATTGTGGCTTAGAGTGTGAACTCGACCCAACAATGTTAGGGCATCGCTTCCGATTATGAACTTCTTGATGACATATGATTCATCTCAAACTCTGTCTTTTCTCTTGAGGTCAGTCCATCTCATTTTGCATCTTTCTGGCCTTCGGTCTCCCATGAGGATGCAACCGATTCATATTAGGTACCACTATTGGTTGACCTTCCGGCATTGAGAAATAACAAAACTCACCAATAGGTGTCCATGGTGCAGTGTAACAGTTAGCAATGGTGTTCATCCGGTACACTGGATCAACATATGCTTCTTATGATATGTTAACAGAGGCACATGCTGCGATGGCGTGTGAGCAAGGAAACCATAAGTCCTGAAAGCTTCCACATTGACATTGCCTCGTTTCAAGTAATACCACCATTTTTTCACCAATGCTATTTGTGGTGGGGTTCGACTTCTCTTGAACTTCAAATTGAGAGTCTTCTCATCGAAATAGGTAGACTTGATAACCATAAGCTTCTTCAATATTCTTTTCAATTTCTCGTTGAAAATGTCTTCCGTACGTTAGCCCCTGATTTATTCCATCCGATGCTAGTTTTTCTCTATCAACAAAGTACTTCACGGAATGATATAATGTTTCCTGAACTAGGGCAGTTATATGTAGCTTGTGAATCCCTTTGAAGACACCATTGATGCACTCTACAATGTTGGTGTTCATGCGTTCGTACCTCTTCCCCCCATCATATTCCAATGTCCATTTTTCTTTTGGAATTCGCATCATATAATCGTAAACTTCTTCATTAACCTGATGGATTTTTTCGAAACGTTCTTAAAACTGTCTTTGATCTAACTCGTATGCTACACAAAATAAATGATATTTCACATATTTTCAATTTATCTTTACGTTGATATACAAAAAAATAACGAATACAATGCGTACCAAGTCTGGTGATTTCCTTCTTCATCAGTTCGTTGTGGAATTTTTTATGCAAGTTACTAGAAATGTGTCTAATTAAGAACCAATGATGTGTATTTGGGTAATTCCATGTATTAGGATCCGCATTGATTGCCTCATTAATTGCCCGGTGCCGATCAGATATCAAACAAACACCTCAAATGTTGGGGAAATGGGTGTTGATACATGCCAAAAACCAACTCCATGAATCATAGTTTTCTTTCTCTACAATGGAAAAGGAAAGCAGAAGAGGTGAATGGTTTCCATCTTGGGTTGCCGCAATCAAAAATACACCCTTGTATTTTCCATACAGAAATGTTCCATCAATATGAATAAACTGTTTGCAGAAATGAAAGGCGGAGATACAGGGAAGGAATGCCCAGAACAACCGATGAAATTGAACATGAGATGGATCAAGTTGTTCATCGTGAGACACATGTTCATTTTTATCCATATGGAAGACAACTTGGTTATGATGCCTCAGTATGGATAGCAATTGCGGCAACACTCGATATGAGTCATCCCAATCACCATAGACCTTCAAAATTGCCTTCTGTTTCCCCTTTCATGACATATTATAGGATATATTATAAATGAATTTCCATTATATCCTCTCTTGCACAAGGGATATCAGAACATCTTGACATGTTCTAATCATCTCAAGAATAATGGATGACACAAATTCTACATCCAATGAAGTATGATCTTGTGTCAGGCTTGGTTGAACGCAAGTATGAGCTGCCTCAATCCTCGAGATTCTCCAACCTCCAAATGCAATGTCCGGAATCACCCTCAATCGAAATCTACAATCATCCCCATACTTATCACATCGTATGCCATATTTTCTATGATCTTATTCGTAAACTAAATAGATATAGTGCATATCAATGTGAAATCTCTTTAGCATATTTTTTAATGCATCTTTACTTGGAAAATTCCTTCCAACATATAAAGTTTTGTCCATCTCACTAAACCTATCTCGTATAACTCTGGGAAACTCAGTTGCCGGTGTGAGAACATTATCTTTAAATTCAGGCACACGTGTTATTGCTTCTGACCAAGATGCAAAGAGCGGTGGATGATTTATTGTAGGTCTAGCATGCGGTACAACTGATGCATTTCTCGAAACTTCTTTTTTTACTTCCTCATAAGCACTATTATCACCATCTGTTTCGTTATTATGAAACTCTTCATCAGATTTCGGGTTAACATGTATATCCGGGAGATCAAGTAGGTTGTCCTCTGCATCATTTGGAATAGTCTGAACTTTATGGGGCGAACTATATTCAACAACTCTTGTAAGTCTACGTCTTTGTACAATTGGATGTTGTTGTTGTACAGTAGAAACATCAACATATAACTCCATCATGGTACCATCCGACCGTTGAGAAAACAAATTAATTGTTTGGATCCATTGTGCATCATCAACCAATGGACAAGCTAGATGCCACAATGTTGACGGGAACTGCAAATGTCTATAACTCATTGACTTGATCTTCTGATCAGGTCCTAGATTTAATGAGCCATGAATTCTATCTTGAAGGTCACTTATGGTTACACAATCAGTTGTATTAACCACTGTTATTGGTTGTGTACTATAAGAATCCCCTTTCTCAGTTTGAATAACCTCCCCATAGCAGTACACACAGGAAAACATTCTGCTCTACCTAAATAAAGTTTTCTGATCAAGATTTTGATAATGTAAGTGACATTCAGAATGATGGTTACCAATATAAGTTGGATTTTATACTTTGAAGATGTAATTAAACAACTTATTAAAAATAAGTTGGATTTTACCTCACGTTCAAATAATAACTATTACTTCTAAACTATACAATATTTATGATACTTAAATTTTAAAAGATCTTATATCCTAAACTAGGATATTTCTTAGTACAATTTCTAATTAGTGAGTTAAAATATAAATAACATAGAGTTAAAAAATAAATAAGAGAATGTTTCAAGCTTCTAGCTTTTCTTGCAGTGAATTGGATATCAAATTTTCAGAAAACCCGTGATTTCTGAAATTTTGATATTCAATTCACTGCAAGAAAAGAAAGATGCTCGAAACATTCTCTTATTTATTTTTTAACTATATGTTATTTATATTTTAACTCCATGTTATTTATATTTTAACTCCATGTTATTTATATTTTAACATTCTGTTATTTATATTTTAACTTCATGTTATTTATTTTTTAACTCCATGTTATTTATTTTTTAACTCCATGTTATTTATATTTTAACTCTTTGTTATTTATAGTTTACATACTGTTATTTATATTTTAACTCCATGTTATTTATATTTTAACTCCATCTTATTTATTTTTAACTCTATTTATTAATTAATTTTTAATTAATCATTCCTAATAATAAATATCAACATCATTACTAAATTATCAATTTATTATTTATTTTCTTATATATTTTAGTAGTTTATAAAGAAATATGCATATCTTAAGCATATCCTCTGGGAGTGTCAAACCAAAATACCGCAAGGCCCATTGTCGTGCACCAATTCCCGTTCGAGTCTAGTTCAAATCGGTGTTTTCGGGTTTTACCCCTAGGTACATCTGTGCCAGGGCCACATTCACTTGTTTGTATCTAGACAATGATTTGATTTATTAGATAACATATTATTTATGCTACCAAAATTTCATTAAAATAATCCTAAATTAATTTATACAAATGACAATTATAATTCCTAAATATATATAAACAATCTAATAAACAACAAAATTTAAAACTAACTAAACAATTAAAGATTGAAAATATTTAACTATAAACAATTCAACTAAATAAAAAACATTAAAATTATAAAGATATTTAACTAAAAACAATTCTACAAAATAAAAAACATTAAATTAAAAACCATACCTCTAAAAGATTTACAAAAATTTCAAACCGCAGAACGCTGCCACAAAAGAGAGAAATTGAGAGATAATGAATGTTTGGAAGTGAGGAGAAGGGGAGGGGGTGCTGCCCTTTTATAGGGTGTGGAGGCAAAGGCGGCACTGCGGGTGCCACCTTTTCCATGTCACCGATCCGCGACGGTAGTGCAAAGGCGACATCCGCGATGGCGTCTTTCACCCGTAATGCAAAGGCGGCATTGCAGATGCCGCCTTTGAGAATTTTGAAAAAAAAATCAACCTAACCGGTTTTTGAAAAATATTTTTTAAAAAAAATGTATTAAAAAAAACTCTCGGGAATGCTTGCTTGAATATTGACGAGTAGCGCGTCGGCAGGCACGTCCCCGACATCTTGTGGTCACCGGTGCAGTAGAACTCTGGTGCGTTGAAAGCCGCACACGCACTCCTACACGTGATCAGCTCACTACTATGTGACCCCCTCACCTGGAGCTCCAGTGGGCAGATGGCGTTCAGGTCCATCACACACCCGGCGAGACGACACTCCCCGCCACCACTACCGACAGCGGTCGCGTTGATGCTCATCCCAACGTTGTATCCGTCGACAAGGATGATGTCATAGAAGTCCTCCACTACGCCATCAGAGGCGAGGGTGAACTCAGCGAGAGTGGCCGGTGGATGCCCACTAGTGACGTAGCTGAGAACCCCACTATTGTCCCCGGTGGAACATTTACTGGCCCCTGAAGCATCGAACGCGCAACCAGTATGGCCCCAGAAGTGGTCGGACCAGCCGAGGCTGCGATTGATGTTGAGGTGCATGGCGGGGAGGAGGAGGCCGACGTCCACTGCTCTCAGAGGTTTGTTGTTGGAGAGGGTGGCAGACCATATCGTGTAGGGGCAGGAGTTCTGGAGGGTGAAGAGTGTGGCCGATACAGAACCACCTGAAAAAGTAGGAAAATGAAATCATTATTATGAGAATAAAAAAAACCCAAAAGAGGGGAGGAGAGAAGAGGGGTTACATAATAAGAGTAGGAGAAGCAGGGAAGGGAGCTAGGTGATCACCATTAGAAGAGGGAGATACAGATGGTGGGGAGAAGGTGTTATTATAGTTATATATAGTAGGGATGATGGCTGGTTGTCTCTTATATTTATTCACACCATGTAATCCTTAGACTGTGGGAAGGCCATCTTTGAGTAATTTTTTTTCTGGGTTTTTAATTTTTTTTCCTAAATAGGTTAGGGTATAAAATAATTTTAAAAATGGGTCTGAGATGCGTGAACCCCGTTCACGCATCACTGACCCCGGGAAGATGCGTGAACAGGGTTAACTAATCATAACCGCACTGAAAGAAGCGTGAACCCTGTTCACACATCATTCACGAAGTTGATGAAGGATGCGTGAACGGGGTTCACGCATCCTACAGAAACTTTTTTTTACAATTTTTTTAAAAAATTTTATTTTTGTTTTGTTTTGTTTTGTTATATATATATATATATATATATATATATATATATATATATATATATATATATATATATATATATATAAACAAAACAAAAAATTCAGCAGAATTTATCTGCTATTTAATATCCAGCAGTACTGCCATTACAGTAGTCTGGATTTTGACAGAAACCCTCATCCAGGGCTCTCTTTTATAAGAGTGCTTACCCAGGAAATCATTCTGCATTTCCGATGTGGGATTCAAGTTCTCTTTTTCCTGCGCAGAACATTTTACATTTCTGATGCGGGATTCTGTTTCAAGTACGTGAATTTGAAAGACTGTAAAATACAAACTATACGACCAATATAAATGAAACTTAAAACATGGATTAAACATATAAGAAATAGTTGAAAATAAAAAGAATTTCGCAAAAAGGGTAGATGAATAATAATATATAAGCTTTCAAAACCACCAACTTGAAACTTAAAAATGTTTCAAGTATATGACTTTGAAAGACTATAAAATAAAATCTATAAGACCAATATGAATGAAACCTAAAACATGGATTAAAAATATAAGAAATAGTTGAAAATAAAAAGAATTTTGTAAAAAGGGTTGATGAATAATAATTTATAATCTTTCAAAACCACCAACTTGAAACTTAAAAATGTTTCATGTACGTGACCTTAAAAGACTATAAAATACAAATTATAAAACCAATATAAATGAAAATTAAAACATAGATTAAACAAATAAGAAATAGTTAATAATTAATTAGTTAATTAGTATTATAATTATTAATTAGTTAATAATTAATATAATTATTAATTATTAATTAGTAATATATAATAATTAATTAGTTATTTAGTAATCTAATTATATAATAATTAATTAGTTAATTAGTAATATAATTATTAACTGATAATTATTTAGTTAATTAGTAATATAATTATTAAGTATAATTATTTATTATTTATTATATAATAATTAATCAGTTAATTAGTAATATATTTATTAATTATAATTAGTAATATAATTAGTAATTATAATTAGTAATTATTAATTAAATAATAATTAATTAGTAATATAATTATTAATTAATTAAAAATTAATTAAATAGTTAATTACCAATATAATTATTAATTAATAATTATATTACTAATTAATTTTTAATAATTAATAATTACTAATTATAATTAATAATTATATTAATTAGTAATATAATTATTAATATAATTATTAATTAGTAATATAATTATTATCAATTAGTAATATAATTAATTATTATTAATAAGTATAATTATTAATAATTAGTATAATTATTAATAATTAGTAATTATTATTAATTAGAAATATAATTAATTAATTAATATAATAATTATTATTAATTAGTAATATAATTATTATTAATTAGTTTAGTATAATTATTATTAATTATTTTAGTATAATTAGTATTAATTAGTAATATAGTTATTATTAATTAGTAATATAATTATTATTAATTAGTAATATAATTATTAATTAGTAATATAATTATTAATTAATTAGTATAATTATTATTAATATAATTATTAATTATAATTATTAATTATAATTATTAAATTTTAATTAGTTAATTAGTAAATCTTAATTATTAATTAGTTAATTAGTTAATTATATTACTAATTAATAATAATTATATTACTAATTAATAATAATTATATTATTAATTAATTAGTTAATATAATTATAAATTAATATAATTATTATTAATTAATAATATAATTATTAATTAATTAGTATAATTATTATTAATTGGTAATATAATTATTTAATTAATTATTATTAATTAGTAATATAATTATTAATTAGTAATATAGTTATTAATTAATTAGTATAATTATTATTAATTAGTAATAGAATTAATTAATTAATTATTATTAATTAATTAATATAATTGTTATTAATTAGTTATATAATTAACTAATTAACTAATTAATAATTAATATTTACTAATTAACTAATTAAAATTTAATAATTATAATTAATAATTATAATTAATAATTATATTAATAATAACTATACTAATTAATTAATAATTATATTAATAATAACTATACTAATTAATTAATAATTATATTACTAATTAATAATTATGTTACTAATTAATAATAATTATTTTACTAATTACTAATAATTATATTACTAATTAATAATAATTATACTAAACTAATTAATAATAATTATATTACTAATTAATAATAATTATTATATTAATTAATTAATTATATTACTAATTAATAATAATTTCTAATTAATGATAGTTATACTAATTAATTACTAATTATATTACTAATTAATTAATTACTTATTTTATAATTAATAATTATATTAATTATTAACTAATTAATAATTATAATACTAATTAACTAATAAATTATTAACTATTTTTTATATATTTAATCCATATTTTAATTTTCATTTATCTTGGTTTTATAGTTTGTATTTT
The DNA here is from genome assembly GCA_963277665.1 of Viscum album. Lineage (NCBI taxonomy): Eukaryota > Viridiplantae > Streptophyta > Magnoliopsida > Santalales > Viscaceae > Viscum > Viscum album. The sequence continues at coordinate 692,119,756 of OY728119.1, read as the reverse complement.
ATAGGCTTTCAAAGTCACATAAACGTTTTTATGTTTCAAGTTGGTGGTTTTGAAAGCTTATAAATTATTATTCATCAACCCTTTTTTACTAAATTCTTTTTATTTTCAACTATTTCTTATACGTTTAATCTATGTTTTAAGTTTCATTCATATTGGTCTTATAGTTTTAATTTTATAGTCTTTCAAGGTCATGTACATGAAATATTTTTAAAAGACTATACCCTTACGAAATGCTAATTAAAATAAATCCAATAAAAATATAGAACAAATGTTATCTTCATTATAAATGAATTTTTTTTACAAAATAAAGGAAAAAAACATTATTGTAAAGAACGAATTGTAATTATATTGTCCTTAATTTTATATATAGAATGTTGTAAGTAAATGTTGAAAACATGATATTTTTAAAAGAAAAAATGGATAAATAACAAAGAACATTCACTAACAAATGATGAGCCTTTATCAACACTTCAAATTGCATTTCTCAATGCTTTCAATGCTTTCAATGTTGTGTACGGTGAGAAAAAGTAAGCCCTTTTATCAATGTTTTTTAGCACTGATTAAACTGTGTCTTTCTCAGTGCTAAACTCCGCCACTGAGTATATTATTTCCAGAGTTTGGTGTCTCATAATATCAAACTTCAATAGATAAAACCCGAACAAAAAAACATATTTTAAGTATAAAATCATTTTATTTTAAAATATTATAAATATTTCATTACATTTTAGTAGTTTTGTACAATTTAATAATGTATGAAATATATGGTCACAATGATAACACACAAACATATATAATGTCAAAACAGTTATCACAACTTCAAACAATACAAAAAGAATGAAACACATGAAGGATAACATGATTTCGAATGACTAACCATATATTAACTTTATCCAAACCAAAGAAGCAAGTGCACTATTGCAAAACAAATTTTTCTTGGTGCTATGAAAAAGGCATTGTCAGCACTTAAAAAACACCGAGCAAGATGACATTGATAAAAGACATGAGCCTTCCTTAGCACTATTTCATCATAAATAAAGGAATATTTTCTTGATCAAATATTTTTTAGTGGTGGGAAAGGTACCCTAGGATTGTTGAAGAAACTATTTAGTGCTGCAAAACCCCAAAATATAGAAGTGCAAATATGAGCTTGAAAACCCATTAGAACCCACCTAAGTCCCATATTTTGTATTGGGGGTTTCTCTGTGTTAATTGTTAAAACTAGTTAATATACAGATTTAATTTATTAATTGTTATTTTCTTATTTAAACACTAAAGATGAAACATGATTTTGATGTCTTGATAATTGAGGGAGAAAGGGGAGAATATTCAAGCTTATGGATATTGGAAACACTACTACAAATATGTAATTTAACAACAAGTAAAAAGCCTTTTAACAACGCTAAAAAAATGATGCTAATCTCAACGTTGATAAAGGGGGTACCCTTTATCAGCGCTATTTCTAGCACTGATAAAGGCCCCCATTTTTCAACGCTTTCAATAGCGCTGATAAAGGCCCCACCTGCTATAGTGTGTTGTTTGTATAACAACACACTACAACAACTTGTAACCTGTACACAAAATATATAATTTAATTGAAATAAATTTTACATCAAAAATATAAAAAAACATTACTATATACATTTCAAACTATTTTTTGGGTAATTACGTTTACAATTACTATCCACAGACATTTAAAAATATTAATGTTTCATTATTTTTGACACCCGTGATACCCACTCAAAAAAGTTTTCCCATGCTATCTGTTGCCAAACAAATCACCTCAACCTAAGAAAAAGAATCCACTTATATAAGAAAACAAATCTAATAATTGTAATATCATAAAGAAATAAATTAAAAATTAATATGAAAGAAGACATTACAAAAATGTCAACTTAAAAAAAACTTGGAGTTATATCGGTCACACCGTCTGCTGTATTGAGGTTTGGTTGATTCCAACATGTCACAAATGAGTTATGGATTGTTGTCCTAAAGTATCAAAACAATGTGAAGGCATTTGATCAGTTTCGAGTATGTCAATTGTTATTTTTTATGTAATTAATGTTAATTTTAAATAAATACACACTTGGAGTTATACCAGTCACACCATACATGAAATTGAGATGCAGGTGATTCCTACATATCCCAAATTACTTATGGATCATTGTACTAAAGCATCAAAACAATATGAATACATTTTTCTGCCGTAAGAGTGGTGAGATCCACTGTCGTTCATTCTACTTCCATCTTCTTGGTGTCGTTAGATCATCCCTTGGTCCCCATAGAGAGCGATCAGGTCTCACAATGAAAATATTTTTTTTATCAGAAAAAGAGAAATCGAACAGAATCATGCAAAAGGGAAATGATTCGATTCTGGTGAAAATATTAACTCTTCTTTTGATCGGTAAACTACTCACCCTTCACCCCGTTTAACTTGAAAATGCTGAAGAATACTCTCTAAGTGGTTTGGAGACTGGAAGAAATTGTGGCTATTATGGAAATCAAGACTAGACTTCTTATCTTCGAGTTCTTCATTGAAGTAGATAAACATACATTCCTATTTGGGAGACCTTAGTCTTTTGATAAAAAATTTATTTTTATGGAAAACCTTAATAAAGTGGGTGACGTCTCAAACATTGCTTTTACCAAATCGCCATTTTGGATTTGTGTGAAGGGGATTCCATTTTACGGGAGATTGGATCATGTATTGAAGGATATGGGAGGCCGCATCGGATAATTCTTGGATGGGTACTGCTCAGATCCAATCCACTGGGTCCCTTTGTCCGTATCAAGGTGTTATTGGAGATCGCTCAACAACTGATGTGAGGCTCTTTTTTTTCCATTGACAACAATACTATGTGGATTTCCTTTGAATACAATAAACTACCTACATTATGTTTCTTCTGTGGATGTTTGGGTCACCTGGGAAGGGACTGCAATCTTAATAATCCAGACAAAGATGGAAATGTTGTGATGAAATATGACCCATGGTTAATGGATAAGAATTCTGGTATACCCTTTGCTCCAGAATGGGAAAAAGTAGAGATAGAGAAAAAATCTCTAAAGTGAAGAGGTCACTGCTGATCCCTGACAAGGAGGTGATTATGTTGGGTCCACTAGTATGAATATTAACTACTAAAACCCATCAAAATCAGGGTATCTTCATGAAGGCTATTAACGAGTCTTCCTCGAGAATCCCCTCGGATGGAAACCTTATGCTGACAAATCAGGATTCTGCTGCTACTATGCATTCTTCAGTGCTCTACCTGGTGTCCATCGAAGAGGATGACCCCAATTCTATCCCAAATGTGATTATCTCAGATCCTCATGATCTTGTAATTCCACCTGGGTTTGATCCAGATGCTCCATCCTTCTTACTTCGCGATGAAGCACCAATTTCTCTCATTGAAGGCCCTAAGAAACAACATTCATGGAGGAGGAAAATGAGATCGAAGTATGTTCCTACTGTCTAGAATGTGGATTCTAGTTGTAATAAAAGAATTATGGAGGCCCCCTCTTATCAGAATAACCACTCCAAAGGTTCAAAGGTCTAAGGGGACGGTAATCTCCCCAAATCTGATGTGGTAGAGGCTAGTATGAGCCAGTCCTGCCCAGGCCAATGAAAATCATGTGTTGGAACTGTCGTGGGCTTGGCAACCCATGGTCAGTTCAGATGCTCCATTTACAGAGCTCTAAACTTTTCCATGACATGTTTTTTTTTGTCTGAAACCATGTTGGAAATCAAGGATATGTGTGGAATCACTTCTAGGGTGGGTTTCCAAGGATTTCTTTTGGTCGTCAGACAAGGTCTTACTGGTGGTTTGTGCCTCCTTTGTAAACAGGGGGTTGAAGTTAAAATCATTAACTTCTAAAAAAACCATATTTCGGCTCACATTTACCAACCAAACACCCCGGTCTGGACCTTTGTGGGATTTTACAGCTGGCCCAATCAGGGGTAGAAATGGAAATATTAGGAGTTGTTGAGGTTGATATGTGCGACTCTACATGGCCCTCTTCTCATCAGGGGTGATTTTAATTATATCTTATACCACTATAAAAAAAGGGGTCGCTGAAAAACTGAGTGATTGGATATTAGAATTCCTCACTGCTTTAAAAGAGGCATATCTCATGGACCTGGGCTGTAGTGGATCCATATTTACTTGGTTTAGGGGAAAATCACAAATTTCTAGGATTTTAGAACACCTTGATAAGTTTTTGGGATTTTTTGAGTGGTTTGACATCTTTAATCACTACTAGGTTTCTCATTTCCCACCTACTTCGTCTGATCACTATAATATTCTTCTCAACTTATCTACTCTTCTCAAACATGTTGATAGAGACCTACTTCCAATTAGTTAGGGACATGTTGTAATTGAGTTGGTTAAGGGGTATTGTGGTCTTTGTATGGAGCAGTTTGTTATGGGGGAGTTGGGGGAGTTTGTTGGAGGGAATATTTCTATTAGAGGACATGTGGTAATGAGGGGATCTATTATAAATATGATTTCATGGGGGAGAGAAAGGGGGGAGAAAAAGATTATGGTGTGCTCGACCATTTGGCTTGGATAGTGGCCTGTGGGCTTGGGCAGGGACTCTTTTGAGTTTTTTGATTCTTCTTCCTCTTTCTACTATAATTGTGCTGCTCCACTATTAGTTTTATACAAGTAGTCAGTTTTGGTTCTTCTATTTCTGCATGGATTTATCAATTGGTCTGACCTACTATTTCTCCTTCCTGCAGAAGCCACTGCCATTGCTCCTTCCTACTGGAGCCATTGCCGTTTCTCCTTGCAGCTAGAGCCACTGGAGCCGCACTAGGTACTGCTGCATTAGGAGTTTTCCGCTGCTTTCCTGTTCAACTTATTGTTCCCCGCTACTCTGCCTTGAAGTCGCGTTCCATGGCAAACTCCACTAGATTTGGAGGAGTCTCAGTGATAAGGCGCACTATCTTTTTTGCATCCACTCTGTCACATGCACGACATACTGCTCCTGGTTTTCCTCTCTTGCCTGACCTCAGCGACACGTGGCCAGGGCCTTCGCACAAGGGTGAAGCGGAACTGTAGCCTTCCATGTGACGGGACAACATCCATCTTGCCTTCCCGGTAGAGTCGCGTGCCGTCTTCACCACCACCGTCTTCCCTAGCCGCGAACGCGAGGCCTTCCAAGTAACGTGGTGGTGTGGGCCTTGCCTTCCTGGTGCCCAGTCCGTTTCTCCGCACTTTTCCCTTCCGATCGCGCCACAGGGGAGTGTGCCTCGTCTTTCCGATTGTGAGGGAGGATGTAACCTTCGATTTATTTTCACATAGGTACAGTACAATAGTGCTATAGGAGAAAAAAAAAACAGGGTGGCTTGGTTTTTTGACTTGGGAGGAAACCACCAAAACAAAGGAAAAAAGGGGGGGCTCCTGTCCGACTTTGTAAAAAAACAAGTGCAGGTTGGCTACCAATAAGGGGCACCACACGCATACCACTTCCTACCAGAGGATACATGCATCCCTAGGGGGTGTCCTATTGTTCGGGTGTCGCAAGCTATGGCGACTCAAATGCTGGAACTCTGGAATTCATTGGCTCGGGTGACCAGAAACCAGGAAAAATATTTGAAGGAAGAGATTATGCCAGATTTTCTGCCACACATCCAAAGACGTGGATCTCGAGAGCTGCGGACTATTTCTCGCACAATAAAATGCCAGATCAAATGAAGGTACCCATGGCACGCCTATTCATGTCAGGATTGAATGAGGTTTGGTTTTTACTGGCCAAAATAAATGCACCTACATTCACTTGGGCGCAACTCAAAAAAGCATTAATTGAGGATTTTGGTGACTCTACTGTGGACGATTCTGTTACTACATCCGAGTTCCCACCAACGGTAACACTGATGTCTGCATCACACTCTTGGGGGCCTATCGAACATGGGACACATAGCTGGAGTAAGGGGCTGCCTGACCATCCTGACGATACACCCATTCCAGTTATACCGAATGGGTTGCCAAATGAGGGTATCGTTCAGTCCACACTGATCATGGGGAAAAACATTTGCGCTACAACAACTCTGCCTGACACCACTGATGACACTTCCACCAACCATTTTGTGAGATATTTCCCACATATTGATGAACAAGACACTTCGACGTTGGTAATGTTTCCGCCCGAGCCACAGTAGATTGAGCCGGATCATACATGGGCTCTTGTTATTTTACCACTAGTTGTCCAGGTCTCACCTGCGGTGTCAGAATGGGGCCTCTAGGTTCATGAAGGAGGTTCTTCTATTTTTTTCACCCCCACAGCCAGGTGGTACCAACTGTACTTGCAGCTCAGCTCACGACATGACCTTCCCACTGGATAGAGGTCAGAAATTATAGTGAGCAGCACTCTCACCTTTGTCTCTTCATCCCTGATCCATGCTAGCGGTCTATGTGTTTGGGAGATTTCGTGGCGAACACCTGCGGCACCGACATATTATACATGACTACAGTGGAGGATATAGAAGATTTCCTGGCACCACTACCTATCTGGCACCCCTTTTCCTTCATTCCCTGCAGCACCGATGATATGGAAGATCTCCTGGCATACTTACACAATCCACCACCTTGAGGACAAGGTGGTTTTTCGGGATGGTGGCAGTAATAGAGACCTACTGCCAATTAGTTAGGGATATGTAGTAATTGAGTTGGTTATGGGGTATTGTGGTCTTTGTATGGGGTAGTTTGTTATGGGGGGGTTGGGGGAGTTTTTTTGAGGGAATATTTTTGTTAGAGGCCACATGGTAATGAGGGTATATCTTATAAATGTTATTGCATGGTGGAGAGAAAGGGGGGAGAAAAAGATTATGGTGAGCTCGACCATTTGTCTTGGATAGCGGCCTGTGGGCATGGGCGGGGACTCTTTTGAGTTTTCTGATTCTTCTTCCTCTTTCTGCTGTAATTCTGCTGCTCCACTATCAGTTTTATACAAGTAGTCGGGTCTGGTTCTTCTGGTTCTTCAAGGCTTTATCACATGTTAACCATGTCAAACAGTTTAGATTCGAATGCTTTTGGCTCAAAGACAAGGATTGCGAGAAGGTGGTGTCTTCAAGCTGTGTTGCTAATCTTCTTGATATTCACATCAAACTTAGGTTGATGGAAAACAATCTTAAATCTTTGAGTGAATCTATATTTAAACATTTTGACCACAAGATTGATAAGATTGCAAATAGTTTAAGGGTTCTGTACGCATCCCCCTCTACTAATTTCACTCTTTCTTATATTTCTTTTCTTGAAGCTGATTTAAATTCTGATCTATAGAATAAGATAATCTATAGGTTTATTCAGGATCTTGAGGCGCATGTTAAGGAAGGTTATCTTAATACCTCTTACTTCCACTAGAAAGCATCTTCTAGGCGTCAGAGTAATTTGATTCAATCTTTAGAAATACTGGAGGGATGTTCTATGAATGATGAATATGGAATTCATGAGCACGTCCTCCACTTCTTTCGTCACCTCTTCTCCTTTGGGGAGACGTCGATTACTAAGGATATATCTTCCTGTATCCTCTTGATCATCCCAGATCTCATGAATTAGCATATTTCTAAGGATATTTCAGATGAGAAAATTTTAACGGTGCTCAAGCAGATTCACCCCACCACGACTCCAGGACCGGATGGTTTTCTTGCTAGTTTCTTTAATAAGTTTTGGTACATTATGGGATATGATATTAGAACCCTCATTAAATATTTGTGGAATGGAAAGGCTAATTTTTTCTCTTTCAATGAGATGTTGATAAACCTTATTCCAAAGGTTAATAATCCTAACTTGATCTCCAACTTCAGGCCCATTAGCTTATGTAATGTGACCTTTAAAATCTTTTCCAAAGTCTTGGTCAATCGTCTCCTTGACATGACCAAGGTGTATGATAGAGTTGATTGAGCCTTCCTTTTCTTGGTAATGAGAAATATGGGGTTCTGTTCCAAATGTATTGATGTTATTATGTGATGTGTTAGGACTGTTTCGTTTTGGATCAATATTAACAGAATGTTTTCACATGACTTCTCTCCCGCTAGAGGTCTCCACCAAGGGTTTGTTTTTAGTATTATTTATTCTATTTATATAGCCATTTTTTCTTTATTTTATATGTTTCTATTATATAGTGTGTGTCTTTAGTTTTCAAATGACTCAAAGTGCATGTTTTCAATTTAAATTGATATTTAGTTTAGAACATGTTTCACTCACTGAAAATTAAACAAACATAGTCATATTGTCTTGATACTTTAGGAAAACGATACATATGTCATTTGTGATGTATATGAATTAGTAAAATTTCAATATGACATAATTTATGGCTGATATGAATCAAAGTGAATGTTTTTATTAAAAATTAACATTTTAGTTCAAAACACACATTGCACACTCAAAATCAAGAAAATTCACTTGAATTGTATAGATACATTAGGAAACTGATCTATAAATCATTTTTGATGTGTATAAATCAATCACATGTCAATTATATACACGGTGTGGCTGGTAAGACTCAAAATATGTGTTTTTATTTAAAGTTTACATTTTAGTTCAAAAGACACATGGAATACTCAAAATTGAACAAAAATATGCAGATATTTTGATACATTATAATAATGAACTATTATTCATTTGTTAAATATATAAATTAAATACACCTCAATCCAATACACGGTGTGACTGGTTTGACTCAAAGTGAATGTTTTCAATTTAAAAATGACATTTTAACACGCATCATACACTAAAAACCAAGAAAATGCACTCAAATTGTCTTGATACTTTAGGATAATGATCTATATGTCATTTATGATGGGTCAAAATTAAAAAAACATCAATCTGACACACGGTGTGATTGATAGGACTCAAAGTGTGTGTTTTCAGTTTAAAAATAAAATTTTAGTTAAAAACATGCGTCACTCATTGAAAATAAATAAAACACATTTATATTGTCTTGATACTTTTTTAAAATAATTCATAAATCATTTTTGACATGTAGGAATTAACCTCACATAAATCTGACACATGGTGTGATCAGTACGACTCAAAGTGTGTGTTTTCAATTCAAAAATGACATTTTAGTTGATAAGATGTGTCGATCACTGAAAATAAAGAAAATGTGATTTTATTATCTTTATCATCTTTTAAAATTATCAATAATTAATTTGTTATGTGTATAAATCATCCTCACATCAATCCAAAACACAGTGTGATCAGTATGACTCAAAGTGCATGTTTTCCATTTAGAAATTTCATTTTAGTTAAAAACGGGCATCACTCACTGAAAAATGATCAAATAAACTAGGATTTCATTGATACTTTAGAAAAAATATCCATGATTCATTTTTTGATGTGTAAAAATTAATTTCAAGTTAATCAATACATAGTGTGGCCGACATGACTCATATTGCATGGTTTTATTTAAAATTGAAATGTTAGTTCAAAACACATGTCACATTATCAAAATTAAGAAAATACACTTGAATTTTCTTGATGATTTAATATAATAATCCATAAGTCATTTGAGACATTAAACAATCAACTAAACATCAATCCAACACATTTTGTATTGATTATTAATTATTGATTAATAATTAATTATTAATAATTGATTATTGATTAATCATTATTGATTAATAATTAATGATGAATAATTATTTAGTGTGTATCTATTTGTTATGTATTGCTTGTTTTTTCAATTAATATATACGTGTATATGTATATTAAAGTCAATTTATTGACCACATGAAGAGCCTACTGGAGTGGTGAAGTCTTTGGAGAATAAGCATGAGGTAAGGGGTTCAAATCTCACCCAACATAGAATTTCAATATATTGCATGGGCATGTGCATGGACATGGACTTATGCATGGAGATGGGAATGAGCATGGTAATAATAAATAAATTATGAAAATATATAAAAATAATAAATAAATAAATAAATAATAAATAAATATATAAAATATGAAAATATAAAAAAAAAATAAATATATAAATTACGAAAATAAATAAATAAATAATAAATAAATCAAATAAATAAATAATAAATAAATAAATAAATAAAATAAATAAATAATAAATAAATCAAATAAATAAATTACGAAAATTTTAAAAAATAATAAATAAATAAATTACGAAAATATAAAAAAAATTAAAAAAATTAAAAATGATTTAGAGACAGTTTAAATCACTGCTAAAAAACCATCGCTAAATCGTTCTACAATGGTTTTAAAAAACTGCCACTACTTACTTCCCAACACACGATTTAGTGGCAGTTTTCCAAAACCACCGTAGAATGATATAACGGTGGTTTAAACCGCCGATAAACAAAAAAAACTGCCATAAAATAAAACTTTTGGTGTTGTGCTTGTACATAAAATATATAATTTAATTGAAATAAATTTTACATCACAAATACAAAAAAACATTATTATATACATTTCAAACAATTTTTTGTGTAATTACATTTACGATTACTATCCACATACATTTAAAAACATTAATGTTTCATTGTTTTTGACACCTGTGGTCCCCACTCAAAAACTTTTTCCCATGCTATTTATTTCCAAAAAAATCACCTCAACCTGAGAAAAATAATCCACCTATATAAGAAAAAAAATCTTATGTTTGTAATATCATAATGAAATAAATTAAAAATTAATATGAAAGAAGACATTAAAAAATGTCAACTTAAAAAAAATTGGAGTTATACCGGTCACACCGTTCGTTGTATTGAGGTGTGGTTGATTCCAACATGTCAGAAATGAGTTATGGATCATTTTCCTAAAGTATCTAAATAATGTGAATGAGTTTTTTTGGTTTTGAGTATGCCAATTGTTCTTTTTTATGTAATTAATGTTAATTTTAAATAAATACACACTTGGAGTTATAACAGTCACACCGTGCATGAAATTGAGATGTGGGTGATTCCTACATATCACAAATTACTTATGGATCATTGTACTAAAGTATCAAAACAATCTGAGTACATTTTTTTTACCGTAAGAGTGGTGAGAGGCTCTGTCGTTCATTCTGTTTTCGTCTTCTTGGTGTTAGTAGATCATCCGTCGGTCCCCATAGAGAGCGATCTAGTCTAACAGTGGAATTTTTTTTCCTTATCATACAATGATAAATTGAACAGAATCCCGCAAAAGGGAGATGATGCGATTCTGGTGAAAATATTAACTCTTCTTTTCATTGGTAAACTACTCACCCTTCACCCGTTTAACCTGAAAACACTGAAGAATACTCTCTAGGTGGTTTGGAGACTGGAAGACATTGTGGTGATTAAGGAAATCAAGACGAGACTTCTTATCTTTGAGTTCTTCATTGAAGCATATAAATAGACATTCTTGTTGGTTAGACCTTGGTCTTTTGATAACAAATTTATTTTGATGGAAAACCTTAATAAAGTGGGTAACGTCTCAAACATTGTTTTAACAAATCGCCATTCTGGATTCGTCTAAAGGGGATTCCATTTTGTGGGAGATCGGATCATATGTTGAAGGATATGGGAGGCCGCATCAGATAATTCTTGGATTGGGACCGCTCAGATCCAATTCACTGGGTACCCTTTGTCTGTATCAATGTGTTACCAGAGATAACTCAGCCACTGATGTGAGACTCCTTTCTATCCAATGACAATAATAATCTGTGGATTTCCTTTGAATACAAGAAACTGCCTACATTCTGTTTCTTCTGTGGCTGTTTGGGTCACCTGGGAAGGGATTGCAATCTTAAGAATCTAGACAGAGATGGAAATGTTGTGATGCAATATAGCCCATGGTTAAAGGCTAAGAATTCTGGTATACCCTTTGTTCCAGAATGGAAAAAAAAAGAAGAGATAGAGAAAAAATCTCTAAAGTGACTAAGTCACCACTGATCCCCGACAAGAAAAAGGTGATTGTGTTGGGTCCACTAGTATGCATCTTAACTCCTACAACCTATCAAAATCAGATTATCCTCATGAAGGCAGTTGATGATGATTCCTCGAGAATCCCCTCAGATGGAAACCTTATGCTGACAAATCAGGATTCTGCTGCTACTATGCCTTCTTCAATGCTTTACCTGGTGGCCATCGAAGAGGCAGACCCCAATCCTATCCCAAATGTTATTTGCTTGGATCCTCCTAATATTTTAATTACACCTGGGTTTGAGCCATATTTTCCCTTTTTCTTACTTCATGACGAAGCACCTATTTCTCTCATTGAAGGCCCTAAGAAACAATGTTCATGGAGGAGGAAAATGAGATCGGAGTATGTTCCTACTGTCTATAATGTGGATTCTAGTGGTAATAAAATAATGATGAAGGCCCCCTATTATCAAGATAATCACTCCAAAGGTTAAAGGTCTCAGGGGATGGTAATCTCCCCAACTCTAAAGTGGAAGAGGATGGTATGAGCCAGTCTCACCCAGGCCAATGAAAATCATGTGTGGGAACTGTCTTGGGCTTGGCAAACCATGGCCAGTTTAGACGCTCCATTTCCAGAGATCTAAAATTTTCCTCGACATGGTTTTTTTTCCCGAAACCATGTTGGAAATCAATGACATGTGTGGCATCACTTCCAAGGTGGGTTTCCATGGCTGTCTTCCGGTCACTAGACAAGGTCTTTCTGGTGGTTTGTACCTTCTTTATAAATAGGGGGTTGAGGTTAAAATCATTAACATCTCGAACAACCATATTTTGGATCGCATTTACCAACCAAACACCTCGGTCTGGACCTCTGTGGGCTTCTACGACTAGCCCAATCAAGGGGAGAAATGGAAATCTTAGGAGCTGTTGAGGTCGATCTGTGTGACTCTACATGGCCCTCTTCTCATCGGGGGTGATTCCAATGATATCTTATACCACTATCAAAAAAAGAGGTCACTGAAAAACTGAGTGATTAGATGTTATAATTCCTCACTACTTTACAAGAGGCAGATCTCATGGACCTAGGCTGTAGTAGATCCATATTTACCTGATTTAGGGAAAAATCACAAATTTCTTGGATTGTAGAACACCTGGATAAGTTTGTGGGCTCCGGTGAGTGGTTTGACATCTTTAATCACTACTGGGTTTCTCATTTCCCACCTACGTCGTTTGATCACTATCCTATTCTTCTCAACTTATCTACTCTTCCCAAACATGTTAACCATGTCAAAAATTTCATATTCGAATTATTTTGGCACAAAGACAAGGATTGCGAGAAGGTGGTGTCTTCAATCTGTGTTTCTAATCTTCCTGATATTCATATAAAACTTAGTTTGATGGTAAACAATCTTAAATCTTTGAGTGACTCTAAATTTATACATTTTGATCACTAGATTGATAAGATTGATAATAGTTTAAGGGTTCTGTACACATCCCCCTATACTGATTTCACTCTTTCTTAGATTTCTTTTCTTGAATCTCATTTAAATTTTGATCTATGGAATATGAAAATATAATGGTTTATTCAGTTTCTTGAGGTGCATGTCAAGGAAGGTTATCTTAATACCTCTTACTTCCACCAGAAAGCATCTTCTAGGTGTTAGAGTAATTTGATTCAATCTTTAGAAATACTGGAGGGATGTTCTGTGAATGATGAATATGGAATTCATGAGCACATCCTCCACTTCTTTCGTCACCTCTTCTCCTTTGGGGAGACATTGATTACTGAGGATATATCTTCCTATATACACCTGATCATCCTAGATCTCATAAATTAGTAGCTTTCTAAGGATATTTTGGATGAGAAAATTTTGACGGTGCTCATAAAGATTCACCCCACCATGACTTCAGTCCCAGATGGTTTTCATGATGGTTTCTTTAATAAGTTTTGGTACATTGTGGGATATGATATTAGAACCCTCATTAAATATTTGTGGAATGAAAGGGATACTTTTTTCTCTTTCAATGAGATGTTGATAACCCTTATTCCAAAGGTTAATAATCTTAACTTTATCTCCAACTTCAGGCCCATTAGCTTATGTAATGTGACCAATAAAATCTTTTCCAAAGTCTTGGTCAATTGTCTCCTTAGATGGATCCCTGATATCATTTCAAAGAATCAAAGCGCTTTTGTTCCTAAGAGACTCATTTCTGATAATGAAATTGTGGCCCATGAAGTTTTCCACTCAATAAAAATAAGATCTACAACTAGGAGGGGAATTATGGCTTGGAAACTTGACATGACCAAGGCGTATGACAGAGTTGATTGAGCCTTCCTTTTCTTCGTGATGAGAAAGATGAGTTTCTGTTCAAAATGTATTGATGTTATTATGTGATGTGTTAGGACTGTTTCGTTTTGGATCAAGATTAATGGAATGATTTCACATGACTTCCCTCCCACTAGAGGTCTCCACCAAGGGTGTGTTTTTAGTATTATTTATTCTATTTATATAGACATTTTTTCTTTATTTGATATGTTTATGTTATATAGTGTGTGTCTATACTTTTCAAATGACTCAAAGTGCATGTTTTCAATTTAAATTGACATTTTAGTTAAGAACATGTGTCACTCACGGAAAATTAAACAAACATAGTCATATTGTCTTGATACTTTAGGAAAACAATACATATGTCATTTGTGATATATAGGAATTAGTAACATTTCAATCTGACATACTTTATGGCCGATATGAATCAAAATGAATGATTTTATTAAAAATTATAATTTTAGTTCAAAACACACATTGCACACTCAAAATCGAGAAAATACGCTTGAATTTTATAGATACATTAAGACACTGATATATAAATCAATTTTGATGTGTTGGAATCAATCACATGTCAATTCTATACACGGTGTGGTTAGTAAGATTCAAAATATGTGTTTTTATTTAAAGTTGACATTTTAGTTCAAAACACACATGGAATACTCAAAACTGAATAAACATATGCAGATGTTTTGATACATTAGGATAATGAACTATTATTCATTTTTTAAATGTATAAATCAAATACACCTCAATCCAACACACGGTGTGACAGGTTTGACTCAAAGTGAATATTTTCAATTTAAAAATGACATTTTAGTTAAAAACAGGCATCACACACATAAAACAAAGAAAACACACTCAAATTGTCTTTGTACTTTAGGATAATGATCTATAAGTCATTTATGATGGGTTAAAATCAACAGAACATCAATATGACACACAGTGTGACTGATAGGACTCAAAGTGCGTGTTTTCAATTTAAAAATAAATTTTTAGTTAAAAACATGCATCACTCATTGAAAATAAAGAAAACACATTTATATTGTCTTGATACTTTTTTACAATAATTCATAAATCAATTTTGACATGTAGGAATCAACCTCACGTTAATTTGACACATGGTGTGATCGGTACGACTCAAAGTGTGTGTTTTCAGTTCAAAAATGACATTTTAGTTGATAAGGCGTGTCAATCACTAAAAATAAAGAAAATGTGATTTTATTATCTTTATAATTTTTTAAAATTATCCATAATTCATTTTTGATGTGTATAAATCATATGCACATCAATCCAATACACAATGTGATCAATATGACTCAAAGTGCATGTTTTCTATTTAGAAATTTCATTTTAGTTAAAAACAGGCGTCACTCACTGAAAACTGATCAAATAAACTCAAATTTCATTTTTTACTTTAGGAAAAATATCCCTGATTCATTTTTTGATGTGTAAGAATTAATTATAAGTTAATCAACACATGGTGTGGCCGATATGACTCAAATTGCATGTTTTTATTTAAAATTGAAATGTTAGTTCAAAACATGTGTCACATTCTCAAAACTAAGAAAATACACTTGGAATTTTTTGATGATTTAATATAATAATCCATAATTCATTTGAGTCATTAAACAATCAACTAAACATCAATCCGACATATGGTGTGCTTCTCTTTTGGTTTATTTACTGCTTTTTCACTCTGTTTACATACTTATTTGGATGATATTTAGTTATTTTCACTATTTTTTACTCTAATATGAGGGCATAGTATATTCATGGACATGCCTTAGTCCCTCACTGCTAGTCGGAAGGCTCTGGAATATAGAGAGGCACACTTGAGGCCTTATGGAGAATCAGCCCGTAGAACCAATTTAGTGACATCCGGGTCGGGGAGTTACAATATATATCAGTACTATTTGAATGGAAAATCATGTGAAAAAAAATTTGGACTCATTAGTCCTCACATAACTTCTATACAAAAAAGATCATTTGAAGAAGGGTAATATTAAGTAATATTAGACAAATTGGCTATAATTTTTGAAAACAGACTTATAGATAATAGACTCTTCTTAATACCCATGACCCAGGGGTAAAAATATACAATTTAATCATATCAATTATATTTTAATTCATTTCATTACTTATTAATTTTTTGTTTTTATGGAGCATTGGTTACTCATTACAATCAATTTGGATACTCCAAAGATTTATTTTTTGTATTCAATGCATGAATACCCAAAAAATCGACCACACGTGATGACATTTATCAATTTCTAATACACTACATATAGAATTTTACAAGTAAACTCCAAGTTATTCATTTTATATTATGTTTTGATGAAAAAAATCTATGTTATAGTGGTGTTTAAATATCATCAAAATCATGGCATGTGGACATCCATGAGAATAAGAAGTTTATAAAACTCTATAAATTGATAATTATTAGGGCATATATAATAATATTTCACCATCAAAACATATATCAAAACAAATTACTTATTTTTTCAATGTTTCTACATTTTCTAAAACAAATTAGTGGAAAATATCATGGTTATTATATCTGTAAATTTATGAAAGATATCATATTTCATCAACAAAATGACATCCCCAAATAGGTATTTCATATGATAATTAAAACTTCATTTAAAATATTTATCAATCCTTTGTTTATTTATATTTTTACACTACTTCTAGAACTATCGACGGTCCACATATTCAAAATATAAAATAGATTTGTTTAGAAATGAATGGGAATAATACATGGTGTCATAATGTATGTATACATCAGGAAGAAGTGACTTCATACTACTTATTTAGTTAATTTTTCCATCATTTTATCTACTTTTTATAGTTAATTTCCTTATAATTTTTACCAGACACTTTTTTAGTTATTTTTTCACAGATATCATGAAGAAATGAATTTGTCTATATTTATTTATTCTTTGACCATTTTTTGTTTTATGAAGAGCCCAAAATTATCAGAGAAAAATATATTCTCAATAAAGTATTCAATAAGGATGATGAAATCAATTACTATTTATTCTATTCATAGAGCTATTTGTTCTTTATTTGATTTGTTTATGTTGTATAGTGTATGTTTTCAGTTTACAAATGACTCAAAGTGTGTGTTTTCATTTTAAATTTACATTTTAGTTAAGAACATGTGTCACTCACTAAAAACTAAGAAAACATACGCAGATTGTATTTATAATTTATGAAAATGATCCATAAGTCATTTGTGATGTGTAGGAATCATTCACATGTCAATTTGACATATGTTCTGGTCGGTATGACTCAAAGTGCATGTTTCTATTGAAAATTTACATTTTTGTTCAAAACACATTCCACACACTCAAAATATAGAAAATATGTTCAGATTTTATTGATACTTTAGTAAAATGATCTATAAATCATTTTTTATGTGTAGGAATCAACCGCATATCAATTCTACACACAGTGTGGCTGATATGACTCAAAATATGTGTTTTTATTTAAAATTGACATTTTAGTTCAAAAGACACAAAGAATACTCAAAATTGAGAAAAAAAAATATTCATATTGTTTTTATGATTTAATATATTGTACTATTAGTCATTTTTGAAATGTAGGAATCAGCCTCACTTCAATCCAACACACAGTGTGGCCGGTTTGACTCAAAGTGTATGTTTTCAGTTTAAAAATGTCATTTTAGTTAAAGGCATGTTTCACTCACTGAAAACCAAGAAAACACACTTAGATTGTCTTGATACTTTAGGATGATGATCCATAAGCCATTTATGATGTGTTAGAATCAACCACACATCAATTCGACACACGATGTGATTGGTAGGACTCAAAGCGTGTCTTTCAATTTAAAAATGAAATTTTAGTTAAAAACGTGTGTCACTCACTGAAAAGTAAGAAAAGACATTCATATTGTCTTGATAATTTTGTAAAATGATTCATAAATCATTTATGACATGTAGAAATCAATCGTACATCATTCTGACACACTGTGTGACCGATATGACTCAAAGTGTGTGTTTTCAGTTTACAAATGATATTTTAGTTAATTACATGTGTCACTCACTGAAAATTGAGAAAACATGATTGGATTGTCTTGATACTTTTATAAAATGACCCATAACTCATTTGTGACATATAAGAATCAGTCACACCTTAATTCGATACACGATGTGACTGATATGACTCGAAATGTGTGTTTTCAGTTAAAAAATGACATTTTAGTTAAAAACATATGTCACTCACTTAAAACTAAGAAAACACACTTGTATGGTCTTGAAAATTTAGGAAAATGATTCATAAGTCATTTGTGATGTGTAATAATCAACAGCACATCAATGTTATACATGATTTGATCGACATGACTGAAAGTGTATGTTTTTATTTAAAATTGATATTTTAGTTCAAAACTAAGAAAATGTGCTTGGATTGTCTTCATTCATTAGGAAAATGATCCATATGTCATTTTTGATGTGTAGGAATCAACCACATGTCAATCCAACACTTGGTGTGACTGATATAACTCAAAGTGTGTGTTTTTATTTAAAATTGACATTTCTATTCAAAAGACGCGTGACATACTCAAAACTAAGAAAACACATTTAGATAGTTTTGAAATTTTAGAACAACGATCCATAAGTCATTTGTGACGTGTAGGAATCATCTGAACCTCAATCTGATACACGATGTGACTGGTATGACATCAAATGTGTGTTTTATGTTTAAAAATGACATTTTAGTTAAAAACACATGTCGCTCACTAAAAATCAAGCAAACGCACTCGAAGTATCTTTATACTTTAAAATAATGATCCATAAGTCATTTTTGAGTGTAGGAATCAAATGTACATCAATCCAACATAGGGTGTGACTACAATTACTCATAGTGCGTGTTTTCAGTTTAAAAATGACATTATAGTTAAAAATGCCTGTCATTCATTGAAATCCTAGAAAATACACTTGAATTTTCTTGATATTTTAGAAAAATGATCCACAAATCATTTTTGATATGCAGGAATCGGCTGCATGTCAATCCAACACACATGGTGTGGTCGGGTTTGAGTAAAAGTGCTTGTTTTTATTTAAAATTAATATTTTAGTTCAAAACACACATCATATACTTAAAATCGTGCAAATCCACTCGGATTGTCTTGACACTCTAGGATAATGATTCATAAATCATTTGTGACATGTAAGAATCACTCACACATTAATCTCACATATGGTGTGGCCGGTATGACTCAAAGTGTATGTTTTCAATTTTAAAGTGACATTTTATTAATGCATTGTTTCATATTAATGTTTAATTTGTTTTTTTATAGTATTAATAATATAAGAATTATTTTTTTTATACAGGTACAATCATTCTCAAGCTGTGACGGTTTTTTTTACAGTAGCGCGTCGGCGGTCACGTCTCCGGCGTCCCATGGTTGTCGGTGCAATAGAATTCCGGGGCATTGAAAGCGTCGCACGCATTCCTGCATGTGACAACCTCTCCATTCTGCGAGCCCCTCACCTGGAGCTCCGCCGGGCAGATGGAGTTCAGGTCCGTCACGCACCCGGTGGGTTGGAACTCCCCGCCGCCGCGGCCGACCATGGTCGCATTGACGCTCATCCCCACGTTATATCCGTCGACGAGGCTGACGTTGTAGAAGTCCTCCCCCACACCGTCGGAGACGAGAGTGAACTCTGCGAGCGTGACCGGCGGCTCCCCGCCCCCATGGCAAGTCAGAACGCCGCCGCAGTCCCTGGTGGTGCATTTTCCGGCGCCGGAAGCGTCGAACACACAGCCGTTGCAGCCCCAGAAGCAGCTGGACCAGCCGGGGGTGTGAGTGAGATTGAGGTGCATGCCAGGAGGGAGGAGGAGGGCGGTGTCCGTTGCGGTCGGAGGGGAGTTGCCGGAGAGGGTGCCACCCCAAATCGTGTAGGGGCAGGCGTTCCGAAGGGTGAAGAGCGTGGCCGAAGTAGAAGCACCTGAAAATGATGGAAAATGAAACCATTATGACAGTCAAACGAAACCCAAAAGAGAGAGTTTTTTTTTAAATAATTATTTTTTAAAAAATATTTTTTTTAAAACAGGCTAGGTTAATTTTTTTTGAAAGTACGCCATAAAGGCGGCATCCTAGATGCCTCATTTCCCCTAAAACAAAAAAAAAATCTCTAGAATTTTTTTTTGTTTTGTTTATATATATATAAACAAAACAAAACAAAACAAAACAAAAATAAAATTTTCAGCAGAATTTATCCGCTATTTAACATCCAGCAGTACTGCCATTACAACAATATGGATTCTGACAGTAGCTCTCACCAAGGGATCTTTTTTATAAGAGAGCTTACCCAGGAAATCATTTTGCATTTCTGATGTGGGATTCTGGTTCTCCATTTCCTGCACAGAACATTCTGCATTTCCGATGTGGGATTCTGTTTCAAATACGTGACTTTGAAAGACTATAAAATATAAATTATAAGGACAATATAAATGAAACTTAAAACATGGATTAAACATATAAAAAATAGTTGAAAACAAAAAAAAAATCATAAAAAATGATGATAAAAAATAATTTATAAGCTTTCAAAACCACTTACTTGAAACATAAGAAGTTTCAAGTACGTGAATTTGAAAGCTTATAAAATATAAATTATATGACCAATATAAATGAAACTTAATACATGAATTAAACATAAAACAAATATTTGAAAATAAAAATAATTTCGTAAAAAATATTGATGAAATATAATTTATAAGATTTCAAAACGACCAACATGAAACTTAAAAATGTTTCAAGCACGTGACTTTGAAAGCCTATAAAACATAAACTATAAGTCCGATATAAATGAAACATAAAACACGTATTAAACATATAACAAATAGTCGAAAATAAAAAGAATTTCGTAAAAAATGTTCATGAAAAATAATTTATAAGCTTTCAAAACTACCTACTTGAAACTTAAAATGATTAAAGTATGCGGTTTTGAAAGGCTAAAATATAAACTATAAGACCGATATAATTTAAAGTTAAAACATGGATTAAACATATAATAATTTATTTAATTATTAAATTAATATTATTAATAATTAATTATATAATAGTTAATTAGTAATATAATTATTCATTATAATTATTCATTAGTAATTATTAAAAATTATTATATAATAAATAAGTAGTTAATTAGTAATATAATTATTCATTATAATTATTCATTATAACTATTAATTATTATTTATTATTTATATAATACTTAATTAGTAATATAATGATTAATTATATAATTATTAACTATATAATAAATAATTATTTAATTAGTAATATCATTATTAATTATATAATAATTAATTAGTTAATTATAAATATGATAATTAATTATAATAAGTAATTATAATTATTAATTAGTAATTATTAATAGATAATTATGTAAACATTAATTAGTTAATTAGTAATATTATTATTAATTATATAATAATTAATTGGTAAATTTGTAATATGATTTTTAATTATAATTATTCATTATAATAATTAATTAGTAAATTTGTAATATGATTTTTAATTATAATTATTCATTATAATTATTAATTAGTAATTAATAATAATTAATTATATAAAAATTAGTTAGTTAATTTGTAATATTATTATTAATTATATAATAATAAATTACTAAAATAGTAATATAATTTTTATTTACATTTATTCATTATAATTATTAATTATTAATTATTAATTAATAATTAGTAATTAGTAATTAGTAATTAGTAATTATTAATTAGTTAATTAGTAATATAAATATTAATTATAATTAGTCATTATAATTATTAATTATTAATTATTAATAATTAATTATATAATAGTTAGTTATTTCATTAGTTATATAATTATTAATTATATAACAATTAATTAGTAAATTAGTAATATAATTTTTAATTACATTTATTCATTATAATTTTTAATTTTTAATTAGTAATTATTAATAATTAAATATGTCATAATTAATTTGTTAATTAGTAATATTATCATTAATTATATAATAATTAATTTGTAATATAATTATTACATATATAATAAATATTTAGTTAATTACAAATACAATTAATAATTATAACTAATTAATTAGTAATTAGTAATTAGTAATTATTAATTAGTTAATTAGTAATATAAATATTTATTATAATTATTCATTATAATTAGTAATTAGTAATTAATAATTATTAATAAGTAATTATTAATTATTAATTACCTAATTAGTAATATAAATATTAATTATAACTATTCATTAAATTATTAATTATTAATTATTACTCATTAATTATTACTTATATAATAATTAATTAGTTAATTATTAATACAACTATTAATTATATAATAATTAATTAGTTAATTAGTAATATAATTATAATCTTTCAAAGTCACGTACTTGAAACATTTTTAAGTTTCAAGTAGACGGTTTTAAAAGCTTATAAATTATTTTTCATTAACATTTTTTTGGAAATTGCTTTTGTTTTCAACTATTTCTTATATGTTTAATCAATGTTTAACGTTTCATTTATATTGGTCTTCTATTTTATGTTTTATGGTCTTTCCAATTCACACACTTGAAAAATTTTAAGTTTCAAGTATGCAGTTTTGAAAGCTTATAAATTACTTTTCATCGACATTTTTTTGGAAATTTCTTTTGTTTTCAACTATTTGTTATATGTTTAATCAATGTTTAAAGTTTCAATTATATTCGTTTTATAGTTTATATTTTACAGTATTTCAAATTCACGTATTTGAAACATTTTTAAGTTTCAAGTAGGCGGTTTTGAAAGGTTATAGATTATTTTTCATCAATATTTTTGAGGAAATTCTTTTTGTTTTCAACTATTTATTATATGTTTAATCGATGATTAAAATTTCATTTATATTGGCCTTATAGTTTATATTTTATTTTATTTCAAATTCACGTACTTGAAATAGAATCCCACATTGGAAATGCAGAATGTACAGCGCAGTAAAGGTAGAACCTGAATCCCACATCGAAAATGCAGAATGATTTTCAGGACAAGATCTCTTATAAAAGGGAGGCCTGGGTAAGAGTTTCTGTCAGAATCCAGACTGCTGTAATGGCTGTAGCGCTGGATCTTTAATAGCAGAGAAATTCTGCTGAAATTATTTGTTTTGTTTATATATATATATATAAACAAAACAAAACAAAAAATAAAAATAAAAAATTTCAAAAAAAATATTTTTTTAAGAGAAAGGCAGCATCGCGGATTCCTCCTTTCACCCGCAGCGCAAAGGCGGCATCGCAGATGCCGCATTGCCCCTGAAATGCAAAGGCGGCATCTGGGATGCTGCCTTTGAGGTGCATTTTTAAATTTTTTTTCCCTAAGTGTTTTCTAGAATTTTTTTTTAAAAACATAAAAAAAAATCCCAAAAGAGAGGACAAGAAGAGGGCTTACATGTACAGAAGAAGAGTAGGAGAAGCAGGGAAGGGAGCAGGGCGATGGCCATTAGAAGAGGGAGTTACATATGGTGGGGAGGAGGTGTTATTATGGTTATAAATTATATATATCACGGACGAATGATGGATGGTTGTCGAGTTTTGTTTTTACATTTTTTCAATATATTTTTTTAAAATACCACCAGGGTAAAAGAAATTATTTTTTTACCTCCCAAAGGTGGCACCTGGTGTGCCGCCTTTGGGGGTTTTTTTCCCAGGGCAAGGAGACACATGGTGTACTGCCTTTGCCCAAAAATTAACCGCAAAGGCGGCACACCAGGTGCCGCCTTTGCATAAATATATTTTTTTAAAATTTTTTAATTTTATTTTTTTTTGTTTATATATATATATATATATATATATAACAAAACTTTTCAGCAGAATTTTTCTACTATTTAATATCCAGCGGTTCTGCCATTACAACAGTCTAGATTCTGACTGATACCCTCACCCAGGACTCCCTTTTATAAGGGGGTTTGCCCTGAAAACCAAACTGCATTTCCGATGTGGGATTCTGGTTCTCCTTTTCCTGCACAGTACATTCTGCATTTCCGATGTGTGATTCTGTTTCAAGTACGCGACTTTGAAAGAATATAAAACATAAATTATAAGACCAATATAAATGAAATGCTAAACAATGATTAAACTTATAAGAAATAGTTGAAAACAAAAATAATTTCATAAAAAATGTTGATACAAATTAATTTATAAGCTTTCAAAACCACCTACTTGAAACTTAAACATATTTTAAGTACGTGACTTTGAAAGCCTATAAAATATAAACTATAAGACCAATATAAATGAAACTTTAAACAATGATTAAATATATAAGAAATAGTTGAAAATAAAAATAACTTCCTAAAAAATGTTGATGAAAAATAATTTAGAAGCTTTCAAAACTGTCTACTTGAAACTTAAACTATTTCAAGTATGCAAATTTAAAAGAATATAAAAAATAAAATATATGAGTAATATAATTGAAACCTAAAACATTTATTAAACATATAATAAATAGTTGAAAACAACAAAAAAATTGTAAAAAATATCCATAAAAAATAATTTATAAGCTTTCAAAACTTCATACTTGAAACTGAAAAACGTTTCAAGTACATGCCTTTGAAAAACTATAAAATATAAATTATAAGACAAATATAAATGAACATTAAACAATGATTAAACATATAAGAAATAGTTGAAAATAAAAATAACTTCCTAAAAAATGCCGATGAAAAAAAATTTATAAGCTTTCAAAACCGTCTACTTGAAACTTAAACTGTTTCAAGTACACGAATTTGAAAGAATATAAAACATAAAATATATGAGTAATATAATTGAAACCTAAAACATTTATTAAACATATAATAAATAGTTAATAATTAATTAGTTAATTAGTAATATATGTATTTATTATATAATAGTTAATTAGTAATATAATTATTATAAAATATTTTTCATCAACATTTTTTTGGAAATTCCTTTTGTTTTCAATTATTTCTTATATGTTTAATCAATGTTTAAAGTTTCATTTATATTGGTGTTATATTTTATTACTCAATAATTATTACTTATATAATAATTTTTAATTATTACTCAATAATTATTACTTATGTAATAATTATTTAGTTAATTATTAATATAACTATTAATTATATAATAATTAATTAGTTAATTAATAATATAATTATAGTCTTTCAAAGTCACGCACTGGAAACATTTTTAAGTTTCAAGTAGACAGTTTTGAAAGCTTATAAATTATTTTTCATCATTTTTTTTATGAAATTATTTTTGTTTTAAAATATTTATTATTTGTTCAACTAATGTTTAAAGTTTTAATTATATTCGTTTTATAGTTTATATTTTATAATCTTTCAAATTCGCGTACTTGAAACTTTTTTAAGTTTCAAGCTGGTGCTTTTGAAAGCATATAAATTATTTATAATCAACAATTTTAATGAAATTATTATTTTTTCAACTATTTCTTATATGTTTAATCAATGTTTAAAGTTTTATTTATACTGGTCTTATAGTTTATGTTTTATAGTATTTCAAAGTCGCGTACTTGAAACATTTTTAAGTTTCAAGTAGGTGGCTTTGAAAGCTTATAGATTAATTTTCATCAATATTTTTTAAAACATTCTTTTGGTTTTAAACTATTCATTATATGTTTAATCAATGTTTAATGTTTCATTTATGTTGGTCTTATATTCTAGGTTTTATAGTCTTTCAAATTCACGTACTTGAAACATTTTTAAGTTTCAAGTAGATGGTTTTGAAAGATTATAAATTAATTTTTATGGATATTTTTTAGGAAGTTTTTTTGTTTTCAACTATTTCTTATAATTTTAATCAATGTTTAACGTTTCATTTGTATTGGTCTTATAGTTTATGTTTTATAGTCTTTCAAAGTCGGGAACTTGAAACATTTTTAAGTTTCAAGTTGATGGTTTTGAAAGCTTATAAATTATTTTTGGTCAACATTTTTTATGAATTTTTTTTGTTTTCAACTATTTCTTATATGTTTAATCAATGTTTAATGTTTCATTTATATTGGTCTTATAGTTTATCTTTTATAAGATTTCAAAGTCACGTACTTGAAATATGTTTAAGTTTCAAGTAGGTGGTTTTGAAAGCTTATAAATTAAATTGTATCAACATTTTTTATGAAATTATTTTTGTTTTAAACTATTCCTTATATGTTTAATCAATGTTTAAAGTTTCATTTATGTTGGTCTTATATTTTATGTTTTATAGTCTTTCAAAGTCGCGTACTTGAAACTGAATCCCACATCAGAAACACAGAATATACTGCGCAGAAAAAAAAAGAACCAGAATCCCACATCGGAAATGCAGTATGATTTCCAGGGAAAGTCCCCTTATAAAAGGGAGTCCAGGGTGAGGGTTTCTGTCAGAATCCAGACTGCTGTAATGGTAGTGATGCTGGATATTAAATAATAGAAAAATTCTGCTGAAAAGTTTTGTTATATATATATATATTTAAAACAAAACAAAACAAAACAATAAAAATAAAAATAAACAATTTAAAAAATTTTTTAATGCAAAGGTGGCACTTGGTGTTCCGCTTTTGAGGGGTAAAAAAATAATTTTTTTTAACCTAGATGTATTTTCAAATTTTTTTTTGATAAAATGTAAAAAAACTCCTGGTTGTCTCTTAAATATATTCACACCAAGTAATCCTTAAAGCCCGTGGGCAGGCCATCTTTGCTTTGCCCTATTTAAAAGACTATACCCTTACCAAATTATAATTAAAAGAAAGCCGATAAAAATATATAATAAATGTTACCTTGATTATAAATGAAAATTTCAATACAAAATCAAGAAAAAAAATTATTTTTCATGTGCTAAGTAACTGTTGAAAACATGATATTTTTAACATAAAAAATGGAAAAATAACAAGGAACATTCGCTACCACATGATGAGCATTTATCAGTACTCAAAATTTCATTTCTCAACAATTTCAATGTGTCAATGTTGTGTCTAGTGAGAAAAAGTCAGTCCTTTTATCAACGTTCACTACCACAAAAACGGGTTTTCGCAGTGCTATCCTTTAACTGCGCTAAAAAAAGTACTGATAAACGGGGTACATTTATCAGTGCTAAAAAAAGCAATGATAAATGGTATTTTTAATAGCGCTAAAAAACACTGTTAAAAGTTCCCTTTTATCAGCGTTTTTTTAGTAGTGATAATAAATGAGGGGTTTTATCAGCCTTTTTTTTACTAGCACTGATAAAGAGTATATTTCAAAAAAAATAATTAAAAATAATACATTGATATATATATATATATTTATCGATATAAATATAATATATATTTTTTAAATATGTTTTAGATAAGTATAAATAGATATATACACTCAATATATAAGATATCCTATGAAAATGACATATAAAATATTTTAAAAAATACTATTAATTAATAATTGGCTAATTATTATCAAGTAATAGTCATTTAATAATAATTTAAAGCCAAAAAATCAAAAAATTAATAAAATATCTAAAATAAGTTTAAAATGTAACTCAAACTTCAAACGAACATAACTTTTGGTCCGGGTATCCGTTTGGGATCTACCACATATCAGATCGAAGTCTGCGATGAGATCTACCCCTTGGTTACTCATGTTAAACTCTATATCATATTTTTAGATGCTAAAAAGGCCCAGAAGGCTTCCAAAATTGAGTTTTTAGTCAGAACGCCCCAATTTTTTAACATTCGATGGAATTTCAGCCTTGTTTAAGGGGTTTTTTATCCCTTTTTCAGTAGGTACTGAATTTATTCTGAGGGATTACATTGATATTGATATTATGGATTTGAAATTTTATCATTTTTTCACAATGTACTATTATTTATAATCAAATATATAACAATATATACATTTTTTATATATTCACACAAAAATTTAATTTTATAAATAAATAATTAAATATATTTACATATAGAAAATATTTCTCAATATATAAGCTTTATCGAAATAAAAAACTAATATCCATTTTATTTAATATACAAATATATGAATATTAGTATACGTATATAATGTGTGTGTGTGTGTTTGTGTGTGTTTGTATTAACAAACTAATATATATTATCTATATATTCTAACATATGTATATGTATATAAATATATAATATTTGTAATTATATATAAATATGTATAATTATACTTATAGATATACATATATATAATGTGTGTGTGTGTGTGTGTGTGTGTGTCTGTGTGTGTGTGTATGTGTCTGTTGTATATATGTATGTATTTTTTTATTTATAAACACAAACAAAAAACATATTCTATAAATGTATTTAAAACTGATCTTATAAATATATATTAATATACGAATAAATATATGGATAAAAAATATAACTAAATATATATAAATAAATAGATATAAATATATATAAATATACGAATAAATATATAAATATATAAATATAACTATATATGTATATATGTATTAATATACATACATTAATATACGAATAAATAAATAAATATTAATATATGAATATATATATATATATATATATATATTAATATACAAATAAATAAATAAATAGATAAATATATATATATAAATCTAACTATATATATATATATTAATATATGAATAAATCTAACTATATATATATATACCATTAAATAGAAAAGAAAGCAATATGGAAGAGTGGTAAAGGGTCTAGGCGCATATAGGGGAAGTATCGAGTTCGAATCTTGGGGGAGATAGGGGCACGCGTTGGTGAAATTGGGGCTAGTGCTCTAAAAGGGTGAGGGCGTTGCTGGGGCGTGTCGGAAGGGGTGGGGGACTTCACCTAGCGCAGTTGAAAGGGGTCAAGTGTTGTTAAAACCCTCATATTTGCAAAATAATAATAATAGTTTTTTAATTATTTTTAACTTTTATCAACAATTTTTTAGCACTGATAAAATGGATCATCATCATCACTTTTTTTATCACTAATAAAAGAGATCATATTTTAATAGGGCTTTGATTGGCAGTGTTTTTTAGCTTTGATAAAGGTATTTTTTAGCACTGATAAAACCCTATTTTGTAATAATGGTTTTTAGCACCGATTAAAGTGTGTCTTTCTAAACACTAGCACTGAAAAACACTATATACATTGTTCTTCAGTTTGGTGTCTCATAATAGCAAAATTCAATTGCTAAAATCAAAACAAAAACAACAATATTTTATGTATAAAATCAATGTATTTTAAAATAATATAAATATTTCATTACATTTTAGTAATTTTGTACAGTTTAATAAAGTATGAGCTATAAGTTACAATGATAACAAACAAACATAAATAACATCAAAACAACTGTAACAACTTCAAACAAAACAAAAATAATAAAACACATGAAGGAGAACATGAAGGAGAACATAAATCAAGTGCACTACTGCAATACAAATTTCTCATGGTGATAAGAATAAGGCTTTCTCAGCGCTTAAAAAAATTGAGAAAGATGAGAGTGAGAAAAACACGAGCCTTCCTTAAATCCATTAGTCAGACCCGGTACTTGGCTCCAAGAGTCTCCTTAATGGTAATAAGTAATGAGAAACAACTAAAATAGATACAATAAGCATTATCAAGATTTTGTTCAAAAAACTGGATAACACTTGACGTGAAAATCTGAGAGAATACTCAAGATTGGTTCTCTGCCCAGCTTCAGCCAATGGGTGTGTTTTACTATTGAATATGCTCCTACATGTATTATGATTACAATGAAATGAATTTAATTTTTTTTCATGTTGTTTTATTGAATATAATTTGTTTTATTTGTTTTATTACCATGCATGGTTGCATGGACCTTACGTGGGTGTTTTTCCTGATTCTGATTCAGCCTTTTTTGCATTTCCAAATTTTTGTTTCTAGAACCCAGTTTCTCAATTTCCCTTACCTAGTAGTGGTGCTTACTATGGACCATCGATAATTATCGATCCAACAGTCCAGAATGATCCCTGTGTGTTTTCTTCGGCTGGCCTTGATCTGCTGTGCTCTCCGCTGCTCCATTCAGATTGCACCAGTTGTCTTGTGAACTGTCTCGGCTTTGGTTAAATGAACTATCTCATTGATCCCTGTCATCCACAAAACTTCTATCCCATGTCTCCATTGAACCATCTAATGATTCTCTGGCATTCATTGATTGTGCCTTTCCCCAAGGGTTTATTGCTTTAGTGTGGTTTCTCTCTGGTTCGAGGAGATCACTCAGTGAGCGAAGCACCATTCCAGCTCTGTGAAGAAGAAAGGAGAACCATCATGGAGACTTCAGCCACCCGCACTCCCGTATACCACTGTATGTGCCAACTCCTGTAATTGGAGTTCTTCTCTAGTAGAAAATCAGTGGGGATTGTCTCGGTTCTGGGTATTCGGACGACTGCGCTTCAAGTGGTAATAGTTCTTGACATATTTTTTTCATTGTATCCAAGTTTTGGTATAGGTTCCTTGGCTCTGTAGTGATGTATCCTTTGTTCTTCATGCATGAAACTGTATCCTGCTTGGGTGTGTGTGTGTGAGTCTGTCCAAGAGTGGATGAGGTTGACTCTACATGATAGGGTTGACCACTGCCACTTAGTTCAGCAAGCTTGGCCTCCTCAGATAGTTTTTAGGTCCTTTAATTTATGAATTTGAGTCTGTATTTGTTCTTATTTTATTTTCATGTATCTTAATAAAATACTTTCCCTGGTGATGTTCTCACCGTGCACGTAGGTCCCCTTAGGGCCGAAGCACGTTACATCTGTTATTCTCTTTTCTTTCCTGCACTTACTGTTTATCTTGTTCCAATTTCTTATTTGTGATTATCATTCTTTATCCAATTCGATTTTAACCAATATGTTAATCAAAAATATCAATCAGTTCACCATTAAACGCGGTAATGGATCTTGGTTTATTTAGGGTTTATGTAATTAACCCCAACAAGTGGTATCAGATCCAACTGTTTCATTACCATGGGTTCAACTAAGTTCGATATTGATAAGTTTGATGGTGAGAATGATTTTAATATCTGGATAATTAAGATGATAGCCCTGTCAGATCATAATGAAATTTTTGATGCTCTTACTAGCTCAAGGAAAAAATTCACCACCACTTCCCCTGATGGGAAGGTTGCTATCTCCTTTGTAGATGTCCCTGAGGAGACCCTTAGTAAATCCCATAGTCTAATACTTTTATCTTTAGGAGACCAAGTGTTAATAGAAGTTGCATATGAGTCCTCTGCCACTAGTATATGGTCTAAATTAGAATCCTTTTATATGAATAAATATCTTATTGGTAGACTATATAAGAAAATGAGATTATATACATTCAAAATGCACCCTGGAACGACAGTTAGGATACACATTGATGAATTTAATAAAATCTTATTAGACCTAGCCAAAATTGATATTAAATTGGACGATGAAGAGAAATACATCATATTGGTAACATCATTAGACGATTCATTTAACTATGTTAAAGACTCTATGATGTATGGGAAAGACACACTAACTCTTGAAGAAGTAAAATCTGCTTTGCTCACTAAATACCTTCAAAGGAAGGGTAGTAAGAAAATTGAGGCTAAGGGTTTAAATTCTAGGGATATAAGTGATTCTAGAGGCTAAAGTGAGTCAAGGGGTAGGAGAAAAGATAGGGGTCAACCTAAGAAATGTAGAAGCAAGTCTAAAGGAAAGGTAATCAAATGTTTTTAATGTAAACAACCTAGACATATTAAGAGGAACTGTCCTAATAGAAAGTGTGACTGTAAATATAGTAATAATGACCATTAACTATTAGTTGAAAAAGACTTTGACATTGATGAAGTGTTAAATGTCACTGACATAGCCATCCTAGATGAGTGGATCATGGATTCGGGATTCTCATTCCAAATGTGCCTTAGGAATAAATTCTTTACTGAATTAAGGAAAGTCAAGTCTAGTGAGGTATTTCTAGGGAATAAAATGAGCTTACACATTATTGGAATAGGATCAATTTTACTTGAGCTTCATGATGGTTCTTTCAAATATATTGAGGAAGTTAAATGGGTACCTGAATTGAAAAGAAAACTAATATCCCTTGGAATCCTTGACCATAAAGGGTATGACTTCATGTCCGGATCTGGAATCCTTAGAGTTTCCTGAGGATCCCTTACAGTTATAAAAGGAACCCTTTGCAATGGCTTGTATGTGTTAGATGGTAAAGTGTATAGAAACCAGTTGAATACCTATTATAGTTTAAAAATTGATTTCACTACCTTATGGAACATGAGGCTAGGGAACTTTAGTGCAAAGGGTCTTAGTGAGATTAATAAACATGGGATTCTAAGCAACATCACTCCTAGTATTATACCCTTTTGTGAAGACTGTGTATATGTGAAGTCTAGGAGATCCAGTTTCATTAGGTCTATGTATAAGGCTAAATAAAATCTTGAATTTGTACATTCTGATTTGTGGGGTCCTTCTAGGGTCACCTCACATGGTGGAGGATTATACTTGGTTACTTTTATTGATTATTTTTCTAGGAGAGTATGGATTTATATACTCAATCACAAATCTGATACCTTTTAGACTTTTAAGAAATGGAAAGTTGTTGTAGAGAGTGAGAGTAATAAGAAACTTATGGCATTAAGGACTGATAATGGTTTAGAATATCTATCCACTGAATTTATTGAATATTTTGAATATGAAGGAATAAAAAGATACTAGACTTTTTTGGAAACCCCACAATAGAATGGGTTAGCAGAAAGAATGAATAATACTGTCCTTAAGAAAGTGAGGTGTATGATGTCCCACTCAAAACTCCCCAGGTCCTTTTGGGTCGAGGATGCTTCAACAACAGTGAACCTCATTAACCATTGCCCATATTATTCTAACTCTTTTAAGACACCTGAAGAACTTTTGAAAGGCACACCCCCAAATATTTCCCACCTTAAGATATTTGGATCCATAGATTATGCACATTCACATAATGATAAGATAGCTCCTAAGTATATTAAGTGTATATTAATGGGATATCCAGAGGGTGTTAAATGGTATCATTTATGGGTAGATAAAATAGGTTACCAGAAATGCATCGTTAGCCACAATGTGGTCTTCCATGAATCAGGTGTGTCAAATGATAAAAAACCTGAACCTGCTGCAACTTTTGATGAAGTTGTAGGACCCTCAGGGGTCCTAACACCTTTAGGTGTTGAAGTTCCTTTAAGATCTGGTGACCAACCCCAGTCTAGTGTTGGTCCTGCTCCTTCTTTTTTCTAATCCCAACCTAATTTTGATTCTAGTTTGGAATCAGAACCCGAGGGCCAGTAATATGATGATTTGAGAAACTATCAGCTCACTCGAGATAGAGAAAGGAGAGTTATTAGACCTTCATCCCGCTTCAACCAGACATATATTTCTACCTATGATTTCAATGAAGCTCAAGACTTGTTTAATGATGATCCTAAAACCTATACGAAAGTCATTAAGTCCAAAGAATCTAGTAGTTTGCTGAGAGAAATGAAAGAGGATATGAATTCCCTTCTAAAGAACAATACATGGGTAGTTGTTCCCAGACCCAATAACCAGAAATTTATAGGTTATAAATGGATTTATAAAAAGAAATAAAACATTGTAGGAAAGACTAAAATCAAATTCAAATCCTATATGGTAGCTAATGGTTTTCTGTAGCGTGAAGGCATTGATTATAGTGAAATATTACCTCCTATTATTAAGCATTCATCCATTAGAATTATATTTTCATTTGCTTCCAAACTTGATCTTCATGTTGAAAAACTTGATATAAAAACTTCTTTTTTACATGGTAGCCTTGATGAAACAATTTATATGACTCCTCCTGAAGGATTTTCAACACTGTTAAAACCTAATCATGTTTTTATTTTATATAAGTCCTTGTATAGGCTTAATAAGTCTTATAGACAATGGTATAAAAGGTTTTATTCCTTTATGATTGAGAGTCAATTTTCTAAAAGCAGATTTGATGAATGTGTGTATTTTAAGAATATTAAAAATGAGTCTGTTTACCTTTTACTATATATTTATGACATGATTTTAATCTTCAAAAACATGAGTACTATAAACTCTGTTAAGAACCAATTGAATTGTGCATTTGAAATGAAGGACTCAGGACATGTAAATCAAATCATTGGTATGGACATAATTAGGGATAGGGAGTCCAGAACCCTGTATTTATCCAAATTTTATTATGTTAGGAAGGTGTTAAATAGATACCTATTTGAGAACATTAAACCTGTAAAAATTCCCTTAGGAAAACATTTTGAACTATCCTTGAATTAATCCCCTAGGAAGGAATATGAAACTGCCTTTATAAATAAGATTCCATATGAAAAAGTTATAGGAAGTCTTATGTATTCCATGGTCTGTTCTAGGCAAGATATAGACTTTTATACTTGTACACTAAGTAGGTTTATGGAGAAATATAGTAAGGATTATTTTCATGCTTTAAAATATTTATTAAGTTATGTTTCCATGTCTGATAAACTATGCATTCGATATGGCTTGAAAACTAATTTTGATGATGATATAGTTGTATTTGTTGGTTATGATTATGCTACAAATATTGACACCTGAAATTCTATCACTAGTTTTTTTCTTTTATACATAGTACCGATCTCCTAGAAATGCAACATGCAATTAGTGGTTGCACTTTTCACTACTGAGGCAGAGTACATTTCCTTAATAGAAGATATTAATGAATCCACTTGGTTTAAAGGATTGATTTATGAGCTATCATGATCTACTAATAGCATAGTGGTTCACTATTATAGCCAATATTCTTTGAATATATCTAAAAATTATGTATGCCATGGTAGATTGAAGTACATAGACATTAAGTCTCATCTTGTTAGGGATATTATAGAATCTGGGAAAGTGAGTGTCAGAAAGATACCCACTAATGATAACCCAGCCGATAGTTTGACTAAGGATAAATAATTATCTAAATTCATGAATTTTCTTAAGCTTGTGAATTTAGTCCCAATTATATAATGTAGGTTGCGAGAAAATCATCATTGAATTTATTTGATTGTAAGGTAGAGATTTTTTGAATATGCTCCTGCATGTATTATGATTGTAATGAAATGAATTAAATTTTTTCAAATTGGTTTATTGAATATAATTTATTTTATTACCATGAATAGTTTCATGGCCCTCACATGGATGTTTTTTTCGATTCTGGTTTAGCCTATTTTTCATTTCCCAGTTTTAGTTTTTAGAACCATGTTTTGCTATTTTCCTTACATATTAGCGGCGCTTACTGTGGACCATTGAAAATTCTTGATCCAATGGCCCAGATTGATCCCAATGTGTTTTATTCAGCTGGCCTTAATCTGTTATGCTCTATGCTGCTCTATTTAGATTACACCACTTGTCTTGTGCACTGTCTCAGCTTCGGTTATACGAACCATCGACTTGATCCCTATCGTCCATGTGGATTCCATCCCATGACTCTGTTGAACTGTCTGATGATTCTCAGGAGTTCATTGATTTCACCTGTCCCCTAGGGTTCATTGATTTAGTATGGTTTATCTTTGGTTTGAGGAGATCTCTCAGAGGGTGAAGCTTTGTTCCATCTCTGTGAAGAAGAAAGGTGAACCATACAGGAGACTCTGGCCACCCGCACTCCCCTCTACCACTATACGTTCCACCTCTTGAAACTAGAGTTATTCTTCAATGGAGACTCAGTGGGTTTTGTCTCGGTTATAGGTATTTGGATGACTACGATTCAAGTGACAACAGTTCTTGACATATTTTTTTCATCGTATCCATGTTCCAGTATAGTTTTTTGTATCTATAGCGATTTATCATTTCTTCGTCATGTATACAACTATATTATTCTTGGGTGTGTGTGTAAGTCCATCTAAGAGTGGATGAGGCTGACTCTACATGACAGGGTTGACCACTGCCACCTAGTTCACCAATCTCAGCCTCCCTAGAAAGTTTTTCTGGTACTTTACTTTCTGCATTTGATAC
Source organism: Viscum album (assembly GCA_963277665.1). NCBI lineage: Eukaryota > Viridiplantae > Streptophyta > Magnoliopsida > Santalales > Viscaceae > Viscum > Viscum album. The sequence continues at coordinate 692,083,652 of OY728119.1, read as the reverse complement.
TGTATTTATTCTTGTTTTCTTTTCATTATCTTAATAAAATACTTTCCCCTGGTAGTGTTCTTACCATGAACTTAGGTCCACTTGGGGATGAATCATGTTACATCTGTTGTTCTCTTTTCTTTATTACACTTTCTATTTATCTTGTTCCAATTTATTGTTTGTGATTATCTTTCTTGATCCAATTCAATTGTAACCAATCTGTTAATCAAAAATATCAATATGTTCCCATTAAACACAACAATGGATCTTGGATTATTTAGGGTTTAAGTAATTAACCCCAAAATTTCCTAACATAGGTTTCTAGCTCTCAAAATTTTCATCTGATGGCTTCTAGCCCTGTGTTTGCCGATGATAATTGTGCCTTCACCCTGGATACATGAGCCCCATATTCTCAGAGCTCTGTGGGTTTCATGGGTATCTGATAATAAATTTTCAATTCTTAACTGAATAAGTGTCATAAAATCACAACAACATCTTTCAAATCTTTCACCCATCAATTAGAAAGATTAAACCGAGCCAATTTTTTCTCCAAATTGCCTCTTCTTCATGCAGATCAGACCCCATTTTGATAGGGTTTTTTTTGGTCCCAAAGTTTTCAAGAATCTAGGAGGAATTTGGGAATGTCAGAATCAAGTCAGAAAACTATTTATGGAATTAAAATTGTTAAAGTAAACATGACTGCAAAATAGACCGTCCATTCTGCATAGCACATATGTTATGAGGGACCACCTCTCCACATGGAATTCCCACAAACTACTTCTCATTTTATGGGGTGAGGTTGTAATTCAATGCCCCCCAAAAATTATTTTTTTCATTTCTAGTGTGAGGCATCCTTTTCACATCCCTTGAGAATGACTTCTCATTTTACGGTGTAAAGTGGCCATAATACTACCCTATAAACTAAAATCCTTCACAGGGAGAAAATTTATATTACTCAACCACATAAAATCATGAATACTATTTGGATAACCATATATTCTAGGAAGACAATTATTTACCATGCTGATGAATACCTAGTCTTCAAACACAGAAAAAATGGCACATAAGATGTATGTAAAGACAACGATGAAGACTAGACAGACTATTGTAGGCAATACACCTAATGAATATTGTGAGGGAGACCCAAAAAAGGGATCCTTTGCGAGAGGACCTACCTAGACACCCACAAATGGTGCCCTTGCACCTGCAATGGAATACCACCGAGAAGGAGGCCCCTTAATGGGAGAAAACCCTTCATGATCCCCCACCACACATAACAAAGTGAAGTATAGGGAATGGGGTTTCCTTAGGATATATTCCCTTTTGGCCTTACTACCCTATTTCTGTGTAGCATTCAACCCCATATTTTTCCTTTTTCAAACTATCCAAATGTATTCACATACCTCATACCAAAACCTAGGAATGGATTCATTAAGATCTCCAACATTCTATCCGGATTCATCCAACATAGGGACAGGACACACAAGAATGTCCCCATATAGTCCTACATTCCCATGGTAATGGAAGCCCCACATTTAACCTCCCCAAAAGGTTGGATCCTAAAAATGTTCATAGTTATACATTCTCCTGGTAATGGGGATCCTAAACTTAGGGATGGTGGAAAATGACTTCTCAGTCCATGTGGTGACATATGTTGCTTAAAATATGAATCAAATCATACGACAAGACCCTATTGTCATTTTTTACCCCACCCTTATCCCCTTTTCCACGTTTCAGAAGGGAAAGAATTTGGGTATCCCTCCCAGAGTAACCCCCTGGCCTTTCTTTTAGAACATCTCCCACCCTTCGATACCCTCACCTTCGCCCACTAGTGTCATCGTACCGCCAATCTCACCAAACTGTATTCCCACCATTGTTTCTCTTTCAAAACCCCACTATCGCCTCAATGAACCCCACTACCAACACATATTTATTGTGAATTTTCTGAACATTTTTGATGAATCAAGACCCTCAAAACTAAATCAATTCTATTCAAATCTTGTTTTATGTATTTCTCAACCGATCATCTTAATCATTCAATTTTTTTTTGTTATTCTAGAAAAATAGTGTGTGTGGAACCCCCTTTATGTTATTCTTATGAAATTTTCTATGTATCTAGTTATGTAGTTAATTGATATATCTAGTTATATGATGGAAAATTTGTTTTGGAAAGGTTTTATTTAGTTGTGATGAATTTGATCTACGAAAATTTGGATTGTATGTTTTGGGTATAATTAATGATCTTTTAGTATAAAAGTTTTTATAGGAAGGAGTTTGAGTATTAATATATTAATGATGGTAGTTGGGTTTGTTAAAGAGATAGAGGTGAGGATGAGAATTAATTGTAATTTTTGGGGAAGTGTTCTGATAATAGTTTATGTTTCGATTTTTTGGAAATAGATTATAGATTCCTATAGTAAATTATTGAAATTTGTTAATTTTGTTAATAATTGGTTTGGAAGGCTTAGTCAGTGTAGGGGGAATTGTGAGTTAGGGTACCCTAGATTCGTTATAATGAAAAATAAAAAATTCTTCTTGGATTTTCTAACATGGAAGGATAGTTTTGATTTAGGTAAATGATCATTTTTTCATTTGGTTGTGTCCTTAGCTACTTTTGGTATGTGTCTAGCTTTGGGAAAAGATACTTTCAATATGGTTATAATAGTCAAATTCATATTAATCTAAAGGTTGTAACACACCATAATTAGATAATTTTAGGTATTAATAATGTCATAAAGGAGTTTTAGTGTCAAATTCAATCAATTAACCCATAATGGGTGAATTTTAATAGACATATTGTTTCCCAAACTATGTAATTCACTATAGGGGTTATTTATTTATCAGTTACCAGTTTATCCAATTGAGAATCCAAATCTTGTATTTTGGGAAAAATGTCATCATTATTACTTCATTCAATTATAATGATTTTATAATTTTGTTATTTTGATGAATACTTTCATTCCTTAAAATATGGACAAATAAATGTATTTTAAATTAAAATATAAAGTGAATTTTGGAAAATATAACTCTTTTTAAAATGAATATGGAAGGTAAAATTAGAAAATTTTAAGGTGGATTTCATGATTTATTTTCAAATGATTAAGGAAAGATGTGTTTGATTTAATAGACTTATAAGTAATTCAATGTTTTCAGGATTTTTATTTTATAAAAATAAAATCACATGGATAGTGTAAGACTTGAGATTTAACTATAATAAACATTTCATTATAATAGACATTGTACAATACATGTTCTTTTATTTAATTACTGTAATGAAAAACAAAATTACATAATTAATGTAATGAACCAACTCAGGTCAACTTGCTAGTCACCCAAGTTGATTTGTCACAAGTCCTGAAGTACGTTCTCAATCTACATAGGTTGGAAACAAGAACTGAGGGGATAGAAAACTACTGAGAGTGGAATTATAGGAGGCAATTTGAAGGGCGACATAAGTTTCATGTGGAAACTAAGAAAGAAATTCTTTATATTAATGAGAGTGGAATTATAAGAGGCAACCCAAAGGGTGACACATGTGAAACTATTACCATGTAATCCAAAATAGATGTCCTATGATAATACCTAAGATAAGAACATGTGGTAAAATAGCTAATAAAGGTGGAAACCCTAGCTGAATATGGTTATAGAACTTTGGTTGGGAAAGTTCCAACCTCTTGAATTAAATATTTATATATTTAAGTTGAGAAAGCTCCAAGGGGTTTTAAAAAAATACTGTTGTATCCTATGGTTTTTCATAAAAATTCCATTCCTTGTGATTTTTAATTTAGTACACCAATTTAATATTATTAGTTTATATCCCAAAATTTCTAAAATAAAATATTTTACTAGATTTATTCAAAACCATCAAAGTCAAATTTAACTTCTTAAGAGTTAGAGAAGTATTTCTATCCATTTAAAATTCCACTTCAAAACCCCTTCTTAAATTTCAAATTCTATTTTACACACAAAATTTTAAATCTAGTCAATTTTTCCATTTAAAAAAGCATTTTATCACATCCCTGTATTGAATTCCTTGGGTATCATGTAATGACCCTAATTTTCTCAAAGGTACATATTTTTGTTTTAAAAATATAATAATTTCTTTTTTTTATTTGTGAAACCATTACTATATTTAATAACAATATTTTCTTTTATGAAAAGGCCTTTTAAATCATATAGATTTTATTTTTTTATTTCAATTATTACATTCAATAGTTGTAGTTATAAATTTATATCAATAAGTTGTTTTTTGATCATGTGGGGTAATAAACAATTTTTTAATCTTTCTATTTTATTTTAAGCAATTCATGAGGTCCATATTCAATTAAACATATTTTGTGTATTTATTTTATTAAATATTAATATTACCAAATCAAATAGGATGGATATGAATAATGATTGGATGGATTTCAATCATATGACAAAATATTATGTAAATGGAGTGAAATAGTTCATCATGTTTGAAAAAGATCATGCATATGACCCATATAAAATCTTTTTTACATGTTTAAACTATTTTTATTCAAGAATAATTAGTTTAGAGGAGTTGTAATAACACTTTAATTGCCACAAAATTGATCAAAGTTATAAATGTTGGAATAAACATGGGGAATAACCAAATGTAGCTAGTGACTGGGATAAACCGACATTTTATGGATCATATGATATGATTATAAGTGTGTAAAATGAAGAAGACTATATTTATGACATGATTATAAATTTAAATGACGATGAAGATCATTTTTAGGAAATGAAAAAGAGAGTTGAAGATGAACTTCATGATTTCCCAAAATATTTGAGAAGTTAAAGAGTTGTGAAAGGATGCCATTTTATGATGATTGCAATAAATATACAACATTTTCAGCCATACTAAAACTGTATAATTTGAAAGCAGGCAATGGATGGAGTGACATCAGTTTTATTGAAATGCTTGCTCTCTTGAATAATATTCTCCCAAAAGATAATGGGCTCCCTAGATGAACATACGACGTCAAACGACTACTACGTTCAATGTATATGATCTCTGAAAGAATACATTCCTACCTAAATGAATGTATACTATTTAACAAGGACCAAAAATCACTTAAAGAATACCCAAAGTGTGGTTATTCTTGACACAAGAATGATGAATCGAGTCCTATGAAAGTTTTATGGTAATTTCCAATCATTCTAAGGTTTAGGTGCCTATATAGAAGTGAGGAGACTATAAGGAAATTGATGTGGCATACAGATACAAGAAATAAAGATGGGAAACTACTTCACTCAGAAGACTCTATTAAATGGAAGAAAATTAATCATGAGTATCCTAAATTTGGAAACCTTCCTCTTATGTTATCTACAAATGAAGTACATCCTTTTTGTTTTCAAATTAGCACACATAGTAAATGGCTGGTTATACTGGTAAATCATAACTTGACACTATGGTTATGCATGAAATGACAATAAATTATGTTATCTATGTTTATATCCGGACCAAAATAGCCAGGTAATGGTATTAAAATTTTTATTTGGATCCATTGATTGAGGATTTAAAATTATCATGGGATTTAGGTGTTAGTTGTATGATGATTACATAAATTAATATTTCATGTTGAGATCCATGTTTCATGGGATGATAAATGAATTTCTTTCTTATGAAAATTATTTAGGATATAACATTAAAGAAAATAAAGGGTGCCCCATTTGTGAACAAGGTACACAGACAATTTGGTTGAAACATTCATCAAATATAGTGTTTTTAAGACATCATAGATGTATACCCCGACGACATAAGTACCGATTTTGGATGACATCATTCGATGGAATTTCATAAGAACATATATCACTATCTCTACTAATAGGTGATTAACTACTTGAGAAAGTATAAGATGTGGACATTGCTTTTGGTAAACCATTATAAAAAAACCTTATCAAAATCAGTTGGAAAAAGAGATTAGTTTTTTTTAATTACCATAATAGAATTGTCTATACGTTAGATATTTTCTTGATGTTATGCATGTTGAAAAAATGTATGTGATAATTGGCATGTTACTAAATTCACCTAGCAGAAAAAATGATGGAATTAAGGCTTGGTTGGACATGATTGACATTGGGATACATGAATAGTTGGAACTAGTGAAGGGAGAAAAATGAACTTTTCTTCCTCCAGTTGCTTACACTACTTCTAGTTTGGAGATATATCAGTTTTGAAATATCTTTAATGATGTAAAGGTTCTAGAGGGGTATTTATTGAATATCAATAATATCATTTCAATGAATGATTTAAAGTTAAAGGGTTTAAAATCACATGACTGCCATATTTTAATGCAGTATCTAATTCATATAGCTTTATGTTGAATTTTTTTTAAGATTTTTTATCAAATATTAAGTAATATCTATTTCTTTTTCAAATCTATATGCAGAAATGTTATATACCTATAAAAATTACCGAATATGGAAAAGAAATTTTTTGTCATATTATGTGAATTGGAAATGTTCTTCCCGCCAACATTATTTTATATGATGGTTTACTTGGTGAGAAAGATTCAACTATGTAATCATGTATACTATAGATGGATTTACCTAATTGAATGATATATGAATATTTTGAAAGGGTGTGTCAAAAATCAAAGTCATCCAAATAGTTTTATTATGGAAAAATATATTATTAAGGAAGCCATTGAATTATGTACCAATTACCTGTCTGGTGTGGAAAACATTGATCTACCAAAATCTCATCACACTAGGTGGCTTGTGGGTGAAGGAATTGCTAGAAGATTTGTTGTCATAATCAATATTACAGATCGATATCAGAACCACCATTATGTTTTTTATAACATTTTAGACGTTTCACTATATTTTGAAACCCACAAAGAAATTATTAGGCATTTGAATCCATCAAGTGTTGAAATATTGATATCAAATACACATAATAAATAGTTTATAGGATGGTTTCAAGACCATATTTTTAAGGAGTTAGATAAAAATACAGATACAATTTGAAAACGACTTCGATGAAAAGCTAGGGGACCAAGCGTGTATATGTTATCTTATAATGGTTATGTAATTAATAGTTATACGTTCAATAAAAATGAACATGATGAAGGAAGTACCAATAAAAATAGTGGAGTTACACTTGTGGCTAAAGCGATGCATATTTTTGGTACTAAGGGAAGAAATCCAATTTATGGGAATATGTCATACTTTGGCATCATCAAACAAATATGGGAGTTGTATTATACAACATTCCAAGTATTGATTTTTCAATTCAAGTGGGTTGATAACAGGAGTGCTACTAAAATAGATGAAGTGGTATTTGTGGAAGTAGATTTTAGTAAGGAAGGGTATAAAGACAACCCATTTATAATTGAATCATAGAAAGTACAAGTATTTTATGTTTCAGATCCCTCAAATTGAAAGTGGTCAACTATTCTATTATTGACCAAAATTACTAAAGGGTTAGATGAAAATTCAACTAAGGATGGCCCTTTTATTGGGATGTTGCAATCATTTCATAGTGGTCCGAATGTAGATGGGGTTTTGTATGTTAGAGGAGACCATAATGAAGGGATTTGGATACTCAATAGATGGGTCAAATGTCTTTATCCTTTAAAAAAATAGATAGTTCAATAATCATGTTATATATTTTTTGTAATATAAATTGCATTACCTTATGTTATTATTTACTTGTTGCTGCATTTATGTAATCTAAATTAAATGTTAAACCACTTCTACAAATAATTACTTCTACACATGTTGGTGCTCCCAATCCCAAGGAATAATGGGTTTCTCAAACTGTTGATTCTCCTAGTGCATAGGAACAATGATCTTCTACACATGCTGGAGATCCCAATCCTAAGGAATAATAGGTTTCTCAACATACCGCTACTCCTAGTGTAGAGGAACAATGCTATTCTACACATACCGATTATACCAATACATAGGAACAATATATTGATAATTTTGAATATGAGTAAATGTTAGGATACAAATATATTATGCTATAGAAAAAATAAGAGCATCGTAGTGTGATGGTGTTAGAAAAAATTATTATGGTGAAAAGCAAAGGCATCAAATTCGAGGTCAGATGGAATGCGCATGACCATCATTTTAACCCCAATAAGTCCATGTTTAGTAGTTACATTAGGTTCATTACTCAACAACACATGCCGATTAATGTATATTCGTGGAACTATATTGTGCCCATGATTAAAACACTAATTTGGGAAGATATTACGGTAACATTATGACATCCTTTATTTATTTTACTAAAAAAATAAAATAATGAAATATTGACTTCCTCTACATCATCCCTTACAACATGCATTTATTGTAGATGAACCCCATACGAAATATATATTAATTCATGTTGGAAGGAATCAAAGAGGATTTCACACAATTATAATGAGATATCATCTTAAAGATGATGAAGAGAAAATAAACCTTCAACCATCACTTATGTATGCACAGCTGATAACCTAAGAAGCATTGGATGCATTTACTGGCTATCATGTAGAGGTGTTTTTTCAGGTACATTGTGGCTAGTAATACATTGTTTGACAATACGTGTATTCATCACTTTTATTGATAATTTTTTATTTATGAAATAGTAACCGAGTGCTGAAAATAAGTAACGAGAAACAAAACCAACAAACCCCTACCGTAAATCAAGGATGGGGTACACTTCACTCGAAAAAAAATTGGTACGTATTTTTGATCTACTATAATACTTTTATGTGACATGAAACAACATCATAATTATGTGCCTATATTTTTATATAGATTAATGAATCCAAATTCAAAGCCACTTCCATCCCACACCATGTGCTGTGGAAGGAGGCACGTGTAAATAAAGTTGGGATACTAATAAATTTAAATATATAAAAAGTGTGGGAAACATGTATAAGGTTGCCATAATAAAAATTTGTTTGCTTTAAATAACTATTACATAACAATGATTACTCATTTTCCTATATTTTCTATCTGGCATAGTTAGGAGAATCATAAACACCCATATTGGATGAACACATACTATCGGTGGCCTTGAAGTATCCAGAACATTATGACCATGTCAAAGTTTTGGGTTTTGGGGTGACACCTCGAACATATTTTGAGAAAAAAACAAGTGGATAAGGATAAAGAAATGACAGAGATAAAAGAAAAATTATTTTCCCTTGGAAAGAATTTTCATTGGAAGACTAAGTTTCTAGAAACTGTTATGGGCGGGGGGGATCAAGGAGAATAAACAACTCAAGAACAACCATAGTATGATAAACCCACCCCACCCCCACCAGATTTGGGGTGAGCCATTCCCCTCAAAGAGCTATCTTAGTTTAGGTAATCAATATTCTAATAATTGTTTCTGTAAAATGTGAATAAAAAATACACTAATAATTTTCTTATACTGATATTATATAGGGTAAAAATGGTTGTGATTTATATCTATCAACACCCACCCATCGATTTGTAGTGAGGGTTATAGTGTTCAATATCCAAGATAACAAGCTACATAATATACCACTTTCAATAGGTCATCTGAGAGTGACGATTAGCATAGATCACAAGTGGAGCACCGAGCCACCTATTCCACTTGATGATGGAGATATTCATATGGTTGAACAAGCTATTGGAACATTCATTGCATGGCCATCATATCTTGTAAAAACACATGTCGAAAAAGAGGTATTCATTTCCAATTTATTTTTCATGCTAAACTTTTAACAATTTATGAAAAAAGGTTTGAACCGATGAATTTTATTACATAATGACAAAGGAAATAGGGTTAAATGAAAGGTTGACTCAAAACCATATAAACGATAAACCAATCGATCAAAAGGATATTTTGAAACCACCTTTACCCCACCCATTCAATATACACATTTACTAACATTGAAGGTTCATGGAGATACAATGTTACAAAATGGTAGTAGTCACATAGTTGATTTTTAAGAAAAAAATCATGGAGAGGAAGGTATATAATAAATTTATATTTAGAATGTAAATATAATCCTCTACCATGAATGGCTAGGAGCCTCAGTGGTAAATGTATACATGAGGTATGTTTTCATAATTCTTTTCTCCAAAATATGATATACTATGTTAATTATGATTAAATACATTTCATATTTTTTTCAGGCATATATATCAATACAAATTTAATAGATTACCCATGAAAATAAATTTATACCCATTAGTCCTCACATCACTTATACCGAAAAAAGGGAAATAGAATCCGAAAAAATGAATGAAATAGTGAGAGACCTAGCCAAATCATTTGAAATAAAACTTACAGATGATAGAATCTTATTAATACCAACAATGCAGGGGTAAAACTCTAAAATTTAATCATATAAAATATATTTTCATTTCTTTAATTACTCATTCCTTTTTGGGTTTTTAGGAAACATTAGATGCTCATTGTGGTAAATTTGGATACTCCAAATATTTATTTCCTATATTCAATGCATGGATACCCAACAAAACTACCACATATGATGAAAATTTTCAATTTGTAATACATTAAATCAAACATTTTCGAACTAAAGTTCAACTTATATATATTATATTATGTTTTAATGAGAATTATGTTATGATAGGGCGGTGTATAAATATCGTGAAAATCATGGATTGAGGACATACAATGTGAAAAAATACCCTGAAAAGTTTTACAAATGGATAGGTATCAAGGTATATATAATAATATTTTACTATCCAAACACATATCAAGAAAAATTACTTATTTTTATCAATGTTTTTGTAGTGTCTGAAATAAAAAAATGGAAAGATTGTGGTTATTATTTTTGTAAATTTATAAGATAGATCATATTTCATCAACAAAATAGTGTCCTCAAAGTGGTATTTTCAAAATAATTACTATTTCATTTAAAATATTTATTAATCCTTTGTGTATTTATATTTTTCTAGTACTACTATGACTTTAGGAAAAATATATTCACAAGATGATATAGATTTGTTTAGAAATGAGTGGGCAACATACCTGATGGAAGAATGTACAAAAATAATATAGAGATGTGACTTATATAGAAGTAATGGATTGTTTCATATTTATATTTAATTTATTATTTTTTAGTATTAATCACATAAGAATTATTTTCTCATACAAGTGGATTCATTTTTTTGAGTTGGGGTGTTTTGTTCGAAGCTTTTCATGCTCATAAGAGATTGGAATTTGAGGCTATAACTGAGATAACGAAAAAAGAAAATGGGTCAAGAATGTATAAAAACATAATGAAAAGGTGAATTACTAATACTCATTTAATTAATTTTTTCATAATTTTATCAATTATTTTTAAGTTATTTTTTTATCATTTTCATCTAATACTTATTTAGTTTTTATAGATCTTTATGATTTTCATTGATTTTCTTTGTCGAGATGCCAAAATTACATATTGAGTCAATGTTCTTAGATGAAAAACCTTTCCCATTAAAATCCAGAAGAGTATAGGAAACTCATGTGCTCATTATGGTGACTTCTTGTAATATAATGGTCACATGATCTTCCTCAACTCTCCTGATTTTCAACAATGAGATTAGTTTTTCAGATAAGAACATTGTGTCAATATGAAGTATAGGTTTTTCAATAAATAATGATAATGGAAATCATGATAAAATTTGTATTTAAAATTTTTTTAGACTTTGGGATGTGTAGGAATCAAATGCACCTCAATCTGACACACAATATGACTAGTATGACTCCAAGTGCTTCTTTTTATTTAAAATTGACATAACTTTTAGTAAAAAAGGTTACTAACATACTCAAAACTAAGAAAAACTATTCAAATTGTTTTGATACTTTAATAAAATTCTCCATATGTTATTTTTAACATTTATAAATAAACCATACTTCAATCCAATACACGATTTTCCTGGTATGACTCAAAGAGTCTTTTATTAGTTTAAAATCAAAATTTTAGTTCAAAAAGTGTTACTCATTGAAAACTAAGAAAACACGATCATATTTTGATGAAAATTTAATAAAATGACTCATAATTCATTTGTAACATGTAGGAATTTGTCTCACACAAATCAATACATGATGTGATCATTATGAGTTAAAGTTCGTATTTCTAGTTTAATACAAAATTTTAGTAAAAAAGAAAACTTACATACTCAAAATTGAGAAAATATAATTGGATTATTTTTATAATTTAGGAAAAAAAATCCATAAGTCATTTTTAAAGTGTAGGAATCAACCTCACTTTGACCTGACACACGGTGTGACCAGTATGACTCACAATGTACCTTTTTTATTTAAAATTGACATCAATTTTAGTAAAGAGGGAAGTTGACATAATCAAAACTGAGAAAATGAATTCATATTATTTTTATAATTTTTTTAAATGATCCATAATTCATTTTTGATGTGTAGGAATCACCCTCACCTCAATATGATACACGATGTTCCCGATATGACTCAAAATGCCTGTTATCCGTTTAAAATTGACATTTTATTTCAAAAAGTAACACTCACTAAAAAATGAGAGAACATGATCAAATTGTTTTGATAATTTAGGAAGCCAATTTTTAAGTAATTTTTGAAATATGGGAATTATTCTCATGTCAAACAGACACATGATGTGACCAGTATAACTCAAAGTGTGTGTTTCTAGTTTAAAATTACATTTTAGTAAAAAAGAAAAGTGACATACTCAAAACTGAGAAAATGTAGTCATATTGTTTTGATAATTAATGAAAATGATCTATAATTCATTTAGGATGCATATGAATTAGCCTCACCTCACTTATAAACACCGATATGACTCCAAGTTCATATTTTTTATTTAAAATTGATATTAATTTTAGCAAAAAAGACAATTGCATACTCAAAACCAATCAAACACATTCAGATTGTTTTTATACTTTATAAAAATGATCCATAAGTAATTTATGATGTGTATGAATCATCCTCACCTCATTCTGATACATGATGTGACTGATATGACTCAAAGTGTTCATTATTAGTTTAAAATTGACATTTTCGTTCAAAAAGTGTCACTCACTAAAAAACAAGAAAAATCACTCAGATTGTCTTGATAATTTAGGAAAAATATTAAAGAGTCATTTTAACATGTAGGAAGCAGTCTCACATAAAATTGACACATTATTTAATTAGTATGACTCAAAGTTCATGTTTATAATTTCAAATGACATTTTAATAAAAAACATAAGTGACCTACTGGAAATCAAGAAAACACATTTTAATTATTTTGTTACATTAGGAAAACGATCTATAAGTCATTTTTATGTGTTTTAATTAGACTCACCTCAATATGACACACAATGTGACCAGTATAATTCTAACTATGTCTATTTATTTAAAATTGACATAAATTTTAGTAAAAATAACAAGTGACGTACTGAAATGTGAGAAAACACATCATTATTTTTTTGATAATTTATGAAAATGTTTCATAAGTCATTTATAATATGTAGGAATCAACCTCACTTCAATCCGACAATTTTTGTGACCAGTATAACTCTAAGTGTGTCATTTTATTTAAAATTGACTTCAATTTTTTGTAAAAAGAACAAGTGAAATACTGAAAACTGAGAAAACACATTTAGATTATTTTTATACTTTATGAAAATTATCATAAGTCGTTTTTACATGTAATAATCAACATCACCTCAATATAATGCATGGTGTGATTGGTATAACTCAAAGTGTCTCTTTTTATGTAAAATTGACATTAAATTTAGTAAAAAGAAAAGGCGACATACTGAAAAATGATAAAACATATTCATATTATTTTTATAATTTATGAAAATTATCCATAAGTAATTTTTGATGTGTAGAAGTCAACCACACCTCAATATAACTCACGGTGTGACTGATATAACTCTAAGTGTGTCTTTTTTTTAAATTGACATTAATTTTAGTAAAAAGAACAAGTGAATATTAAAAACCAAGAAATTGCATTCAGATTATTTTGATACTTTAGGAAAATTATCCAGAGTCATTTGTGACATATAAAAATCAAAAAAATCTCAATCTGATGTACGATGTCACCAATATAACTCAAAGTGTCTATTATTAGTTTAAAATTGACATTTCAGTTCAAAAAGTGTGTCCCTCATTGAAAATCAAGCAAACATGCTCAGATTATCTTGATAATTTAGGAAAGAGATTAATAAGTCATTTGTGATGTGTATGAAGTAGTATCAATTAAAACTAACATGCAATGTGACTGGTATGACTCAAAGTGCATCTTTCTAGTTTGAAGTGACATTTTAGTAAAAAAACGCAACTCACATACTAAAAACTAAGAAAACACATTCAGAATGTTTGGATACTTTAGGAAAATGATACATAAGTAATTTTTGACGGGTAAGAATCATCCTCACCTCAATCCAATTCATGTTGTGACTGATATAACTCCAAGTGTCTCATTATTTAAAGTTGAAATTAATTTTAGCAATAAGAATAAGTGACATACTCAAAACTGAGAAAACACATTCGAATTATTTTGGTACTTTATGAAAATGATACATAACTCATTTTTGATGTGTAGAAATCAACCACACCTTAATACAATACATGGTGTGACCGGTATAACTCCAAGCATGTAATTTTATTAAAAATTGACATTTTATTAATTTATTATTTCATATTAATGTTTAATTTAATTCTTTATAGTAATACTAACATGATATTTGTTTTCTTATATAGGTGGATTCTTTTTATTGGGTTGATATTATTTTTTTATCAATACCATGGGTGAATTTTTTTGAGAGGGGATCACAGGTTTCAAAAGATGAAACATTAATGTTTTTAAATGTTTGTGGTTAATTATAATTATAATTACACAAAAAATTGAATAAAATTTATATAGTAGTGTTTTTTTGTATTAATGAAGTCAAATTTATTTCAATTAAATTATATATTTTTTATACACAGCTTACAACTTTTTTTGGGTGTGCTGTTATATAAATAAAACACTACAATAAGAGATGCATTTATCAGTGCTATTGAAAGCTCAAATAAAGGGGGGACTTTATCAACGCTAAAAAAAGAACTAATAAAGGGTTTCCTTTATCAGTTCTTTTTTTAGTGATGATAAAGGGTACCCCCTTTAACTGACTGCAAATCATTTTTTTCCATTTTAAAAAGCCGGTTAAAGGTTTCTAGTACCCCAACAAGCAACCCAACCAAAACAAGTGAAACTTACATATCATAATATCTAGATTCATCTCTGCACCCCATGTAAGATCCATCTTCTTCAGTAGCGAATTTCCAATCAGGAGACCTCCAATAGCTTGCACTTTGGACCTGGATTCTAAGCATATCCGGACCGAGTTGATCTGGGGATGAATTATCGACCACACTACCCTTTTTAAAGTCCACAATCACCTCATTGTTCTGTTTAGATGCCGATATGGTCCGCATCGACCGCAGAAGATAAGAGTAATCCTTCCTTGGCCTTATTCTTGGAGAAGAAGACAAGGGCTCATCATTTAAGGCCAACTTCTGGTTCCCTCTCTGGACAACATCGCTGAAAGAGTGGCCGACTGGGCCACTCGCATTTTCTTTCCCTCTCCCAGGTCTCTCCTTAACCAAAATCAGCTCTCACCCCTACAACAACAGCAGGAGACACCGATTTGTTCCCTCGCCCCTGGTCTGGACTGTTACTTTCCATCAAAGGAAGCCTCCCCTCTTCGGAAATATCTTCCTCCACATCCATGGACTCTGTCTCCTTTCCCATACCCTGTAGGTCCTCTGGGGATTTCACACCACTATCCATCTCTGCCACATTATCCTCATCCTCAGATGTTCCAACTTCTAACAAGTCTATTGAGAGACCATCATACCGGTTGCTAAGGGTAAGGAAGGGCCTGGTCAGGGGATCCAAACCCTTAGAACCCTTAGCACAGGACGGATCGACCACCTCCGGAAAGCTGAAGTGTCTCTCCTCCTCAATCCGATAAGTATATGTCCTAATAGTGGGACTGGATATGATCTCTAAGTCATGTCTCAGCCTCTTGAAAACATCAGAAACCAATGGATTCGGTTTCAACCTCGGACCTTCAGTCGCCTCTGCTCTATAGCCCTCTTCACGGATCACTTGGAGGGGTCTAGGAGAAACCTCCACAACAGATAACAGAGATGCCCGCCCCCCATCTGTCAACCCCAGATCAACCTGGCTATGCTCCATACCCATTTGCTGCCCATAATTCCTATTATTTGAATTAATTTCTAACCTCACCGAACCAGAATGATCACCACACCGATCATCAGCTATAAGATGCACTGGGGACACCATACCCCTAGGAACATCCGAGTTAAGGGTGTCTTTAGCAGTGACCACCTCCGAAGACCCCTGAACTAGTCTGTTCATTGCACCACACTTCACCTTCTTGACCTTCGAGTTCATCTTTCCTGAAGTTTCTCTCCTACAGCAGACCGACGCGGGATGCCCCAACCGCTTGCAAACGGAGCAGAAATCCATCCAATTCTCATAAACAACCTTCTGTTTTCACCTGTACTCCTCACCGATGGTAATACATATAAAATCAAACGGCAGTCAAGACACATCCAATTCAACACATATTCGGGGGTTAACAGGATGGAACACAGCCGTAGTATGATTATCAGAACAAAGGAACCTTCCTATCATATTACCGATCAACTGAAGAATAACAGGGTTTTGAAAAGGAAGCAGAAGTTTAGGTAAACTGACCCAAACTGCCGTTGATGAATAATACCGCTTCATATAAAGATCAAAAGTCCAGAGAAGGAGAATAAAACTCATCCCATTGAAGCTTCGCGACACCCTGGACCATGCCTGAATGAGGTCCGCCTCCGATTCAAAGCGGATCATAATCTGGCGGCTGTTAAGCAAACCAACCACCGCCCGTTCCTGCAGATCCCAAGAACCAAATACGAACCTAACAAAAGCATCAACGGAAGGCCGCCTAAGCTTGAAGCGAGAAACCAGTGTGAGGTTCAGAAGTGCCAAAGACTCCAAGAACTTCGAGTTCAAGATTTGAAGGTTAGGGTAACCATCGAGGAGTTCCGGTGCTTTAGGGAAAACCGAAACATTTTGGAAAGGAGGGAGAAAAGCTGGATTAGAGAATGGTCAGAAGGGCTCGGGACCCTTAGGAATCGATGATCCCCCCTCCCCCATGATGGTGGGAGGGTTCGGAGCCGAAGCCACCATTGTCACCGAGGGAAGAAGCGGATCGTCGGAGAAACCCTCGAGCAGCCCCCTCCGTTCCGTACCCCCTTTAACAATGATGAGGATAACACTGATTTTTTAGCACTCTTAATAGTCTTGTTTCATGCTGTTAAAGGGAATATCTTTAGTTGTGAATAATCAAAAAAGTTTCTACAATGTTATGTATATAAATAATCATAAATAGAAAAATGAGGCTAATCTAATCTAAAATATCTTATTACATTATTTATTAATTGAGAAATGACTATTTAAAGTTGAAAAAAGAATTTATCACATACCAATCAATCCAGGAATCAAATTGATGTGCGAATGATTCAAATATATTACATATGATTTGAGGAATATTATCCTAGATACAAATGTCAATCAGAATACATTTTCTCATTTTGACCCCCTAATGGGAGATATGTCATTTAAATAACACAAGACAACATTACCCATAATTTTCCATCATATCAGATGAAACGGGCATCCAATGGATGTGAAATTGATTCTTATAGATCAAAAACAACTCAATGATAATTCTACCATGATTTCATGTCAATATAAATGCGTTTTCTTGGAACTCAACCCTTTTATGTGATTTTTTACTTAACTCCAAATATAAGAGACAAATGTCACTTTTGATCATACTAATAAATTCCGGTATCTGATCCACATGTAGATGATTTCTATAGATTTTAAATGACTTAAAGATAATTTTCCTAATATTTCATGTCAATCAGAACTCATCTAGTCAGTTTTACCCCTACACACATAGTTTTCTTATTATTATAATAATGGTAATAAATATGAAAATTAACTTTTAATTATAGTGACCAATCCATATATCAATTTGAAAAATGTTTTTTTTTCTAATAGGTCATATATGATTTGAGGAATATTCTCCTAGTTTTTAACATTAATTAGAAGTCGTTTGCTCATTTTGACCCTCTGATGGAAAACACATCATTTAAATAACACTAGACAATGTCACCCATTGTTTTTTATCATACGAAGTGATAAAAGGATTCAATGGATGCAGGGTTGATTACTAAAAATTAAAAATTCATTGGTGATCATTCTCCCATGATTTTATGTAAAATAAAGTTTATTTTCTTGGTATTATATCCCTTTATGTGATTTGTCACTTCACTCCAAATCCAAGTCACAAACTCCATTTTCGATCATACTGAACAATTCAGGTATCTGATCCACATGATGATGATTCATACAAAATTTAATTGACTTAAAGATCATTTTCTTAATATTTAATGTTAATAAGAGATAATTTGATCATTTTTAACCCCTACACACATGATTTTCCCATTATTTAAAAAATTATAATAGAGATGAAAATGAACTTTTAATTGTATCAACAAATCCAGAAATTGTATTGCTGCATGGTTGATTCCAAGAGATCACATATGATTCAAGGAATTTTCAACTAGCTTAAAATGTCAATAAATTTTCTCTCTCTCATTTTTGACCCCCAATGGGAGATATTTCATTTTAATAACACAAGACAACATTACCTATGATTTTCTATCACATCAGGCATCATGAGAATCTGATGGATGTGAAATTAATTCCTACATATCAAAAAATCATTAGTGATAATTCTCCCTTTATTTAATTTAAATTAAAGTGTGTTTCTTGGTATATTGACCTTTTTACATGATTTTTCACATAACTTCAAATATAAGGGCTAAATGTCATTTTCGATCATACCACGAAATTTGGGTATACGATCCACATGCTAATGATTCCTACATCACTTGGATAAACCCATATGTTCCTCTTACCAAATCTACCAATTCCTTTTTCAATAATTATAATATCTTCTATGAATAGTTTTTATAAAATTTAAACAGGTAGTTGAATCTCATGATTTATAGCGGTCCTCATTTGGTTGTATATTCATCTTCACCATTATTCATTTTTGGATGAGCCTTTGTTGGTATGATCAAAATCTGATTGTTATTAAAATTTGTTACATCTAATTCAAAAACCTAGTGAAGAAGTTCAAATCATCTTTATTTCACTCCAAATTACTTTAAGGAATCTATTTTTACCTAATTCACTAGTAAATTAATTGACATTCCATCATCATTATTCATGGAACTCATGAACTTCTATAGCTACGTCACCTATATCAGAATTCTATTCATATACCTAAATATTTCCCTTCCATTTTCACCACTTCATCTTCTAAAAACATAAAATATATCTTGAGTAGATGCATTATAAGATTATTCTAGGTGTTCCCACACTCAAACTTATAATATCCTCTATCCATTAGATTAATTCCTTGCAGTTTTCATTCTATTTTTGGTGAAATAAATCCATTCAATGTACTTCTATTGATATGATAATATGATGATCAAGTAAAACATCAGTTCAACTCACACTGTTGGTTCTTATGCTGAACATGCATCCACTGACTTGAAACTAGGCATTTCATAGTAGAATTATACTACAAGGGTTTGCTGCATGAATATTGGTATGATGTAGAGAGTTCATTTTCACCGTAGAGTTTTTATCTACGCTGATGTGCCATTTTTCATGAATAATAATCCACTATGTGATATACTTTTCATAGAATTAAAGGGGACTATGACATAAAAAGGGGAGATTTGAGGCTGTATAGAGGTAACTAAGAAGATGTATAAAGGTAATTATGAGGTGGTTTAAAGGTAAAAGGAGAGGGTCTCAAGGTTTTCCTAGGACCTCTTGTAGTGTGAGGGATTTTCTTACATCTTATATAAATACAGATGATGTTGAAGAAAGGATTGGAATTTGGGCTTGCAATAAAGATGATTCGGTTTGACTACAGCAATAATGAAGATGAATTTTCAAAGAAGAGGCTTTACCATGGTCCAGTGATTGTGCTGTAGTGGAAGGATGATAAAAATGAAAATTTATTGATGAATTTTTACTTAAAGAATAAAAATAATAAAAAAACATCAATTTGGGGGATCATCATCTTGGTGGTCTAGAGGGGGGGGGGTTAATTTATCTACCAGAGCTCCTTTATAGTTTGGTTTTTTTTGTCTCTATCTAATATCCCCCATGTGATACATTTGGGGAATAAACTTCCATATATATAAATTTGATCATGAAAATATATCTTATGCCAAAACTAATAGGTCCATCTAAAGAAGATATGGTCTGGTAAACATCATGATGATATCCATAATTATTTCTTTAGAAACATGGAATATATTCATGTAAATTATATAAATTGATAAATGCTCAAATAATATTAATAGTTTTATTTTATCATTATATATAAAGATAAATAATTTGAATATTTACTATGGGATTATGATAGGTGACAATTAATCTAGATTATAGATTATCAATATAATGAGGTGGTTTTATAGAAGGATCAAAACATTGGAAAAAAGATGTTAATTAAAATTAGTCAAATATCATAGTATAAGTTGATCTTAATAAACACACTGGAAGGGATAAATATCTAGAGATCATAGAAGAATGTACTAAAAATATTATTATGGGGCCACTAAATGATATTATATAATGTTTAGTGATAAATAAGTCACATGTGTGGTTATAAGATGTTAGGGTTCTAGAAGATAGAGAGTGGATCCATATAGAATAGAGAAACCTATTCAGTTGAAGAGATCAACCAAAATCAATTGACCAGTTCTGTAGTTCAGGGATAAAATTAATTTCCTTCTTTTAATGTATATAAGGAAAACTAAATTCCTAAAATAAGAATCATCACATAGTGACTACAAATAACTAGAGCCAATAAATAATTATGAAATTACATCATTAAAGTATAATGAAACATTGAATTTAACTGACATACAATAAGGTAAATGATCACTTTGGAAAAATTTAGCGTATCATTTGATGGAATAAGTTGATCAGGAGAAGCAGTTCAAGACATGGATAGTGGTAAAAAGTTTTTAATGATAATATGGGTTTGATTGCTTAGACATTTTCTCATCGATATTTAAAATTGAAAATATCCAAATAGTGTTAATAATAGTGACATCAGAATGTGATTACATAGAAAATACAGATGTAAATATAGATTTCATTCATGAATATTTATTAGAAGTAATTTACATGATGAAACAAATAGGTTTGATGAAATAATATAACTAGAATCTATTTTTTAAATAGAATAAATGTCTCTATGAACTGAAGAAAGTGAAAAGATAATGGAATTGAATGTTTGTTTTTTTATGTCAGAAGAAGAATTTTGAAGGTGAAATGAAGACCATTGCTACCAATAAATGATGTGGGATGATAAAAAATTCATAATATATCTCTTGTATATGTATAACATGTTTATTTAGAGTTGAGAGGTTTCAAATTCTTAGAGTCATTACATATCATCCATATGGTCTTGAAACCTTTTAAAAAATAATTATTCTTAGACAATCCAGTGATGGAAGAAAAACCGTATTCATTGAACCATGTAGTAAGAAAGAGATCAAGTGAATTGAAGTTGAGTAATATATTTAATAGATATACAAGTAAATTCTTGATGAACCTAGATTAGTCTTTTTACAAGAAAATATAATCATCCCAATAACTTTGTGGTTGTATATAAAAATTTAAACAAGAAGCACACTGGACACCCATGTGTTGGATAACATTATCTCTAATTATCTATTCTTGAATGGGGTTTACTTCTTCCAATTGGTTTCACCCCACTTTTCATTATAATATTGAGAACTAACATAAATGAGTTTGCAATAATCTTTCATGTTGATACTGCCTAATTGAGACTGGGTAAAAAAACATCGATTGGTCTCTTCCTCCAAGAGGATTCCATTGAATAAGTACTTTGATTATTAATTGATTATTTCCTTAGTAAGGGTTAAAAACTCACTATCCAATCATAATTTCATATTTAGATCTAGGTAGTAGGGGAAATATTACAAGCTTCCCAACCAATTATAATTGAAAAGAAACACTTCCACTTTACCTATGATCTACTACGAGTTCCCCAAATGGTTGAACATATGTTATGGACTATTATCATGACTAAGGAGATGATTTCACTATATAATTGAGGTTCTCTAATGACTAACTTTTTGGATTCTCCACATGTGACATGATGTTGATATTTAAAGCTAAAAAATTATTATTGATTGTTTTCCTAAGTTTCTTCCTCTATATAAATGTATTTAGTTGGGTTTTAATCCCAAATTGGATAAATGTAATTTTACTAAAAATGTAAATATAATTTTTTACTTTACTAAAAATACCAAAACAAAATGAGATAGCCAATTTGAATGAGAAACTAAAAAGATAAAATAAAACACACCTCTTGAATCTGATGCGTCATGTGGGACCATGGCTACTACCTCTATTTGATGTAGTAGAGGCCTACAAAAAATTAAAAGTATGAAGATAATAATAATTAATGTAATAAATAAATAAATAAATTCAGCATAAACTTACATCATAGGATCCCCTACAACGTCACCTCAGCGCATATATTCCCGTAGTGTTCTAACCTCAGCTAACAACTGCACATTTACCTCCTCAGAATCACGCATATGTGCCTCCAAATCTATCACCTGACGTGTCATCCTAGGAAAAATAGGATCTATAGTGTCAAAATTTGAAATAATATAATGAGGAATCCTCATTTCACATTTCAAGATGTATCCATGTCCATCATGACCAAAAATGTGATGGAATATCTTATCTATTTGCATAGCATGTTGCCGCTTTTGCTTTGGTAGATATGCTAACTCCACCTCAAATTGGTCCCATGTAACATATATATATATACACACATATATATATTTAAGTATTGATAATTAGTACAAGAACTTACTATAAAAACTGTAACCTCCAGATCATTTTGATCATGAGTCATCATCCACATCGACATTTTATCAGTCGATGCACCTTTCTACCGTAACTATATACCAATAAGATATAAATATAGAAAATAATACCATATTAAATAATAAATTTTAAAAATGAATAATAAATACATCATGTAGAATCCAGGACATGTGATGAGTCCCAAACCTATGAGGTATTCCATGGAACATACGATTCTCAGAATGATACACTGCCACCTCCTACATTCAATTAATTCATTTTACTAACATGTAAAATGCCAAAAATTCTTAAAAATATATAAACTAAAATAAATATACTCACTTTTATAGCCTCATTGGACAAATATACAACTAACTCATGCCCCTGAGATGGGAGAATGCATCTCAGGCTCTGTCCATAATGTCTATGGAATCCATATTTGGTACCCAGTTCTCCATTTGGACTATCTCTTTATGATATTGCTAGATTTTATGAAATTAGGACATACAAACTAGTTGAAAATAATTGGGGCACAATCTCAGATTATTCTATTTAAGAAAAAAAATTATCACAAATGCTAGTATTTTCTAAACAAAGATAAGAAACTAAAATGGTCGTATTACTTGAACTTCCATCCACAACTGGTCTAGTGTATCCTAGGGAAATGACTCCCAATCATGTATAGTCAATGAAAATATACATGGGTCATGTATGATATGACCTAAATGGATAATAAATTTAGGGGCACCCACTCCCATAGGATGGTATGTCTCATCAAAAAATATGTTAAGGGTCCTGTCAAAATTCACTACTTTAAAACATGCCTTTAACAATGCTGACATTTATCAGCGTTAGAAAAATTCGCTGATAAATTCCATCTTTATCAGTGCTAAACTATGAACTGATAAAATAATCCCCTTATCAGTGCTAAAAAAACACTGATAAAGGGAACCATTTCTCAATGCTTTTTTAAGCACTAATAAAAGGTATCCTTTATCGATGCTTTATTTTAAAGTTGATAAAGGAAACTTTTATCACCACTGTATTTTTAGCACCAATAAAAGGATCCATTTATCAATGTGCTTTTAGCACTAATAAAAATTTCCCTTTATCAATGCTTTTTATTACTGGTAAAGGTCCAGAATAGAATGAAAAATTAAACAAATAAAAATAAAATTAGTAAATTAAGAAAAATGTGAAACATTTTATTAATTAAATAATTATTGATAAAAATGAATAAATTTAATATACACATACAAATATATATATATATATTATAAATATTAATAAATAATATATATTAAATATAGATATATAAAATGATTAAGTATAATATATATAAAATTTTAATTAAAAACATATTAATGTCTTATTAATTTTTAATGTTGTTCGATTTTTCAATTTAACCAATATAAAACATCATGTGTTGCATTTATTTCATATATATATGTATATGTTAATGTATTAGTATATAAACTGACACACAAATATATTTATGAAACATATAGAAACACGTAAACATAATAATTATGTAATTTATTCAAATTTTAGTATATTTTAGAATTTCATTTTAACATGATACATTTAATATATATATATTATGTTTTTAATTGGTCAATTTTATTTATTTGTTTTCAATACTACAATTTAATTTCTATTATTTTTTTATTTTTTATTTTATTTTTGAATTTGATCATTTTATATTATTTATTTATATATATTTATTTTCTATGTTTTAGTATTTTCAATATGTGTTCATCCACTTATATATATCTCCATATTTTTTTAATAACTTCTATTTAATTAATAAAAATTATCTATTTTTTGAATATTTTTAAACTGTACTTATTTTGAATTATTCAATTTTACTCATTTTTAAAATGCATGTATTTAAGATTATATATCCATTAATAATGTTAAAAATATATTTTTAAATAATTGTTTATAAATAAATATATTTATAAATGTATATTTACTCTATTTATATTTATTATAAACAAATATTTATTATAAATAAATAAATATTATAAATAAATAAATATTATAAATAAATAATTATTACTTTTTCAATAATTATAAAATTAAACTAAAATTTATTTAAATAATTATAAAATTATAATAAATTTATTTAAAATATTAAAATTATAAAACATTAATCAGTTCTTTTTTAGTGTTTATAAAGATAAATCTTTATCAGTGCTAAAAAAGTGCTTTTAAAAGTAATATTTATCAGTGCTAAAATTCTAGCACTGATAAATATGTATTTTATCAGTGCTTTTTAGCATTGATAAAGCTTAAGTTTTATCAGTGATAAAAAATAACTGATAAATACTCCTTTTATCAGCGCTTAAAAATGTAGCACTGATAAAAGGGATCTTTATCAGTGCTTTTCTAAAAATACTATTAATAGTATCGGCAATCTATTTAAAAAAACCCTGACCATGACTTAGTCTCTCACAATTATCAAGATCTCACAGAACTCCTCTACTACCGGCATGACTCCTCTACGTTCCCTTGGATTAGTCAAGGCTATAATCCAATGCATGTTATTTTCTACTCTTCCTCCATCATTTCTTGATATTTTGGGTTCCATGTTTTTCATTTTTGCGCTATTCTTAAACATGACGATCCCTACATCTCTTCTTGTTGTTACAAAAATACAATGAGTGTGGTTCAATTTCTTCTTCTCCTTTCATATGTATTTGAGTGTTCAACACAGTTGTCCCTAGAGAGACAAATAGATGGTTTAGTCTACTCTTGATATTAACAAGTATACCTCTCATCCCCCTTATTTTTCTCTTCATTTGAATAATATAGGGTTCCAAAATCTAGGTAGTTTCTCAAATTTAATTCATATTATATACTAGATTATAGATTTTAAGGGCTTAATTATAAGGGTTTTTAAGGATCAGGGGATACAAGTTTTGGCCCTCATTTATGGGTGATGAACATATAGGGACTAAGGTAAGTGTAAAAATAATTAAAACTTGTTTTGTGGATTTTGGTTATTCATTTAAATTGTTAAACCATGAAATGGGTTATTTCGATTTATGATTTTGATGAATATTTTTTTATTGAATTCAAATTAATATTGAATTAATTAATCACATTTCGAAAATTATTTTAGTGATGCATGTTGTGAGAGTTTTTTAATTAATTCAAGATTATTATTAAAATTTAACCATGGGTTAAAATGTGTGATGGGGAATTTATTTCGTGAGAAAAGTATGTTCAACAAATTTTTTAAAAAAATTCTAGATTGTGTAGAGTTGAGAAATCATTGGTTAAATGGACTTATAAATACAAAACAACATATAAAGAGTGTATTTCCCAAAAGTAAGTGAGTTATCCATGGTTGGATAGTTGATCAATAAAACTATGAGATGTGATTTATTAATATTTTTACTAATCAAAATAGAGATATAATTAATTATAGGATAAAAAATAATTTGAAAATCCATCTAAAATGGTGAATAAATGTAGAGAGAACAAAAATTGATTAAAATATATTTTTGATGGTTTGGATATTTATGTCCTATAATCCATGTAATTTGTTATCCATGTCCAAAATGTAAAAAATAGAGATACAATCCCTCTATTGTAATTAACCCTTTGTTTCATTCCATAGCCAAACCTCTCTTCTTCTTTGACCACTGTTTATCACTAGGTTAAGGCACTAGTACTCCTTCAGTGATCAATGGATGATACCCTACAAATCATAAGTGGTCTCAGAGATTTGTTCTTTAAGGACACAATGTATTAATCTATTAGTTTTTTGAATAAATAAATGTCATATTTTATTATGTCAATATCATATATTGTGATATTAAGTATTTCTTTGTTCATACATAGCATATGGATATTATATATCATATGGTATGATATATAAGAAATCTATGTATTTGAACTACGTTTTATCATACAATTTATGATATCATAAAATATGACTCTATCCATTGTTTGTATGAAAATATAGGATCAAATCACAAATACAATATCACCTCAATTGTTAAATATGATAAAATAAATACGATATCTTCTATCATATTTTGTGAGAGAATTCATAGCGTATGATTAATGTTTCATCATAGAATATGATTGAGTTACGGGAATACCTTTCTCCAATATTATATTTTACAACTGATAATATCATTACCAAGCATAAAGTAAGATATTCCTAGAGGTAATTGTAGATATACTTCAAGCTATGTTGTATAATTTTCAATGATGGGAAGTATATATGGTTCTTCTAGTATTTTATAGTAATATATCAAAATAATAAATTTAGGATTGTATTTAATAGATTCATTTAATTTATAAGAGTAAAAAATAGATTAATACTGAGAATAAGTTGAAAAAATAACCCCTTAAAGGGATGTATTTTATTGGAGGGATCTTATGGTGGATTTAAAAAATATCCAAAATTGGAAGGTGAGAAATCCTTGAGTAGACAGAAGTGATGTCCAATGTAGGTGGGGTGAGATTCATTTCTTCAAGACCATTAGACTGGAGTTATTACAATTCATCTTCAATTGAGGAGAAATTTAGAGTGATTCCATTAGTGTAGGTTCCTAGTAAACTTTAATCCTTAGATGCTTGATTGTATTCCATATATTGATGATAAATTGGACTCCCTCTTTCAAACTGAACTTCCTCCCATTATCAAGATATGGAAGGAAATAAAGCATATGAGGATGGATTAAATAAAGGCATTAAAGTTCAGTTGTAATATAGTATTGAATTATTATATCTATGTTCAAGATAGTAACAATTTTCATGCAATATGGATGCAATTGTGGACTTTTATGCATGGAGTGTATTTCATTGTTATTATTCAAGAAAAATTAAATATTTTTCTACTCATGAAGACAATGTATTCTAAACATGATGATGTTTCGAATCCTGATGAAGAACATACTATTGATGATGAAACTTCAGAATTATTAGGGGATCAACAACATTTTTATGAAAAAAATGAAAAAAATAACAACACAACATTACAATTTTGAATAAAATTATCAAGGTAAGAAGTCAGGGTATAGAATTTGAGGTTGTTTAGAATCAATGAGGCCAACATATTGACCCCAAAAAGTCAACATTCATTATTTATCTTGGGGTCATAATGATGATGAATGTGCTGATTGATATTGAATCATGGAAATTCATCCAACCTATAACAAAGGAAATCCTTTGGAAAGCATTAACGGTAACGTTACAATATACTTTCTCTATTTTACTTAAAAATTATATAATGAAACCTTGATTTAGTTTTCATTATTACTTGGAGAATTATTTTATTTTAGAATATTTCCATAAGAAATTTGTAATAATGGCCACTGTAAAATCCCATAGAGGCTTCCAGACTCTTTTGACAAAGTTACATTTTATGGATGCTAAGGGGAAAATAAAGCCCCACCCACCACTTAGTTATGAACACATTATAAAATAGGAAGCATAGACTTATTTATGCAATAATTATAATGAGAATTATTTTTAGGTTCATTGTAGTCAATAATATATCATTTTACATTATCTATTTTATCCAAAATTGTTAATTTATGAAACAGAAAAAGAGTGCTGAAAATAAAGAACGTGCATCAAAACCAACGTACCCATATTGTAAAGGAAAGATGGGGTACGCTTCATTATAGAATAAATTGGTATGTATTTTAAATCAATAATAAAAGTTTAATTATGTGATATGAAACAACATATGTTCCTTTGTTTATATACCGATTGATGAATCCAAATATGAAGCCACTTCCATCCCGCGTCATGTGATATAGAAAAAGGCTTGTGTAAACAAGGATGATATATTAGTTAATAAAAATAAAAATGTAGTATGGGAAGCATGTGTAATTATGAAATAATTGTATTTTTTTATGATTTATAACAATATAACATAAAAATAAATGTGTTCATATTTTTTATATGATTTATACATAAGAATCGTCAATGGTCTTACGAGAAGAAAAGTGAATTTCAGTATCTTTGAAGTAGCCTGAACAATTTGGTCATGTTAGAGGATTAGATTTTGGAGTATATACTTGAACATATTTTGAGAATATAAAACCACATGAGGATACATATAATATGGTGATATGAATGCAGGCACAAATAGACTCATTGCAAGATATTATTTTGTGATCGGGTTTGGTATACCAATGTAGAAGAAAGGATCAAAGTGAAATGGCGGTGGAGCAAAGATCCACATATGAATGAAATGATCTCACTAGCTTTGATGCTAGTCATTCCACCCAACTGCATACTTTACCTGAGGTAATAAATTTTTTCATTACTCATTCAACTAAATGTGAATCAAACAACTTCTGATAACTTTGTATTACTAAAATTCTGCAGGGTATAGTTGTATCTAATTTTTATCTGTCAACACCCACATACTACCATGTTGCGATGGGTAAAATGTATAATATATCAGAAGACCATCTACACAATAAACCCCTCCAAAAAAATCACATGAGTGTGGGGATTGAGGTATCTTATGAGCTGACTACTAAGTTTTCTATTCCACTTGATGGTTCAGATATTACAACGGTCGAAGCTATTACTGGAGCTTTCATAGATTGGACATCTAATTTTATAAAGATACATGAGGCACATATTTAAAAAAATCATATTAAAAACATGTAACAATTGATGATAAAAGTTCTAAAGTGAGTTATGATATTATAGATGAATAAAGCGGTGGAGAAATGAAAGGTAGAATCAAGAAAATCTAATAAATCGACCAAGAAGACAAAATGGCCTTCCAAGAGTACCTTATCCCCACTAGTTCTAGAGAAATATTTATTATCATTACAAATTCATGAATAGAACATATTTAAATATAAAACTATGTCTTATATTGAATATGAAGAAAACATATATGGAGAATTTTTCACAGACATAATTGGTCTCAAGACTCTAACTGAGATTCTCAAGCATCAATGGTTGGGCGTCTCAGTTGTGAATACATACATAAGATAATTTTTCATAATAAGTCTGTCCAAATAGTGAGATAAATATGTTTATTAAAGTTAACAAATATTTTTATTTTATATAGGCATTTATATTACAATTATATAATGGGAAGATCATGTGGAATACGATTTGAATTTATTAATCTCTGTATCATTTCTATGCCAAAAATTACTTTGGATAAAGAAAAAATAGAGAATAAAAAAGAAATAATTTAATAAAAATGTATAAGAAAACAAACTCTTTGATACCTACTATGTAAAGGTAAAACTCTACGATCTTATCACATAAAATATATTTTTAATTTTTGCATTACTTAATTGTTTTTGTTTTTTTAGGCTAAACTGGATGCTGAAAGTAGTCAACATAGACACCCTAAATATTTATATTTTTTGGTTCAATGCATGGATTTCCAACCAACTGACCACACATGATGTGTATTGTGAATATGTAATACTCTAAAATCAATATTTTATAGATAAACGTCAAATTATATGTCGGGTCTGTGTTTTAACATTACAAAAAAACTGGGTTTAGTGGCGGTTTTTAATAAACCTCTGTGAAACCCAAATTTTTTTAAAACACCACGAACCTTTCCCCCACCCCGAACGCGTTCCCAAACCCTCGTCCCCGATCCCCCCCGGCCTCGGCGACCGCTGCGCCCCCCGCACCCTCGGGCGACCCCCGCACCCCCCGCACTCCCTGTGCTCTCTGGCGAAACCCGCACCCCCCGGCGCCCCCCTCGACCACCGGAGACCCCCGCACCCCCCCGCGCCCCCTGTTCCATCCGGCGACCCCGACACCCCCCGGCGCCCCCCGCGACCCCTTTCGGCTTTGGTAATTTTTAGTTCTTCCTTGATTCTTTGATTGCTTCTCATAAACGACGGATAAGTCATGAATAGTAATTGTGGATTATTTATTTTTGTGGTTTATATATTTCTCCTACATTTATTCATGTATTTATTACTAAAAGTCATGCATAGTAATTGATACCTCAACCTTGTTCAGTGTGTTATTTGATTATAGTTATTCTAATTATTTTATGTCTTCTTGCTTGGTATCCAACATAGGTTTGATTGTTGAATTTTTATTTAAAGTTTTCTCTCTAAATAATTCATTGGGAAAAAGAGAGGAGCCCATTAGAAGTTCCTAAATTATATAGCTGATATTTTTGGATAAGTATATATTTGGAAATTGGTCATTATAGTGATGAAATATTTCATTGTAGTTTTTAGTATAGAATAGTTATCACATTTTAAAGCATATATTTATTGTTATTATAAAAGAGAGAAATTATCTCCATCTTATGATAAATCATATGTTATTCTAGGTGAATAAGATTATAATTCCAATTGATCAAGATATGATTATTGGAAAATGGGGATTACTATATCTCTAGTGGTATGGATGGATCTCAGGTTAGCTAATGGTGTTTCAAGTGTTGTTTTCCTCCTGCAATTAATAAGTATCAGGATATTTTTTTGAGGACTTTATAAGGTTACCTATAGAGAAGGAGGTGGAGTTTATGATTTAATTAGTACAAGGTATCGAGACTATCACAATATCCCATTACTATATATCTCTATGGGATATTAGATAGATAAATATTTAGTTGGGAGATCTTTAATCCAATGGATTTATTAATCTGAGTGTGTCTACATAGGGTTATCCATTTATTTTTACCAATATTGCAAGAGTGAGTTATTGATTTTATATTATCTATTATAAATTAAATCATGTTACTCTTAATAATTGGTATCCTTTTCTATGAATTTATGATTTATTCAATCAGTTTAGAGGTTCTTTATGGATTTTGAAGATTGTTCATCGATTAGGTTATCAGCGGTTAAAGGTTTGAGCTAAAGGTGTTTCCAAGATATAATTTCAAACACTATATAGTAATTTTGTGTTTTTGGTAATTCTATTTAGGGTAATGGAGAAACCATATGTATTTATAACTTTGATAAACCATTTTTTATCCTTTTTTTCATTTGGGACTATATTTATCAATGATATATCGGTATGATCATGATCCTATGAGGAGCATGAAGAATAGTTGGTTATGTTCTTAGACACATTGAGATATCATCATTTATATGCCAATATATTGAAATGTTATTTCTATAATCAATAGGTGACATTTTTTGGTCGTGAGTTCTCTAAATCATGGACATTTGGGGATATTGAGAAAGTAGAATCTATAATTTCTTAATAGATTCATACTAATATTGTTGAGATTCATATTTTCATTGGTCATGTGGTTTCTTATTCTTGCATTATCTTGGAGTTTTCTCACATATTCATTAAAAATATAGTATTGAATTGGAATGAAGTGAATTTTTAGTGGGATGATAAATAAAAAGATTCATTTTATGAGCTAAAAAATATATTGACATCTACACCTATTCTTATTTGACCAAAGACAAGGATGCATTATAAGGTCAATAATGAGGCCTCCAATGTGATGTTAAGATTTATGTTGATATGGAGGAATGCGTTTTAGTAAATGGGTCTTGAAACTTATAATAAATGATAACAATTATCCAAATCATGATATTGAGTTAGTCATGGTTATGCATGCCCTCCAATGTTTATGAAATTAGTTATTCAATGAGAATTTTGTGGCATTTACAAATAAAAAAACATGTAGTAAATATTTTATCATAGGGATAAAAATTTATGATAGAGGATATGGGATGAATATATTTTGTAATTTTATTTCGATTTTAATTATAATCCAAGAAAGTGAAATCTAATTATTGATTCTCTAAGTATAAATTATCAAGTGCATGTAGTTTGTACGTCGAAATATGAATGTAAATTTATATTACTTTTCTCAGAGATTCATCATGATGTAGTTAATTATAAAGGTCATGTCATTATAGAAACCTTGACCATCACTTTATCTTTATTTTTTTATTTAAAGAAGGTATGATTTCATATTATGTGTATTGGGTTTTCCATGAATGGTTTTATAGTATGGATTTCATACCTAGGTATATGCTTAGTGAGAATTCTCTATTGTATTTTCATGGGTGTAATTTCTTTATTGACCCCGACACCCCCCATGCCCCCCGTGGCCTCCGGCGACCCCCGCACCCCCCGGCGCCCCCCACGATCCCTTTCGACTTTGGTAATTTTTAGTTCTTCCTTGATTCTTTGATTGCTTCTCATAAACGACGGATAAGTCATGCATAATAATTGTGGATTATTTATTTTTGTGGTTTATATATTTCTACTACATTTATTCATGTATTCATTACTAAAAGTGAGAATATCCATCAACAATTTGAGTAATTTCTTGGAATTTATATTGAGTAGTTGGTTATTTTGGGATATCACTTAATATTATTTACACATCAACTCTTTCCAAGAATATAGATATGTTCAATAGATTAAATCCCATCCTATATACCAATTTCAATTCCAATGTTTTATTTTACAAAAATCCATGTGACTTCTCTCCCTTGTAAATTTGGTCCATAACGACATGTCTTATCATGGATAATGAATTAATTAGGTGCTTCATGTTCTGTAAACATATCCCATTGGAAACCATAAAAAATAGTTGGGTAGATAGTGTTATGATAAGTGTGTAACTCGATATTCTTATTTCTCCTCAATGAGGTGTTGACGCTGTCTCTTATGCACCAGACGTGTTCGGTTGGTCTGAAGTGGTAAATGTGATCAATGAACCATCTTTATTATATTATGCATACATTATGATCAATGGTTCATCTTTATTATATTATGTTTCTGTAATCTTACACTATCGTATATTTTTTGTAGGCACATTGTAATATACATGGATAAAAGCTGGATCACATTACCGAGGAACACACCTTAATATGTTAAGGGTTTGAATGAGTTTTTATATTTTTCAATTTCTAATCGATCCGTTTAAGGGAAAATAAGATGTCCATGTCCTAAATGTAAATTTAGGACATGGTTGAAGAGAGATGAAGTTTATGAACATTTAATACTGAAGAAATTCCCTGATCAATATTTGTGTTGGATTTGGCATGGAGAATCAAACAATACAAAAAGATTGAGGACTGATGTTAATCCACAGAATGAGGTCCCAAGTTTGTCGCCAATGGAAAATGAAATGAAAAACCTCATAAATGATGCATTCGGCACTGCAAGACACCACTATGAGCATCAAAACATATCAGAACAACCAGAAGAGGGTGCTACAAATTGTAGCGTGAAAAGTGATGTTTTTGAGACTGTAACACAAGCAGATCAAGATTGTAACATATCATTGGATCCTCCTCTTGATTCTGTGGAGCCAAATGTAAGGGAAAACTTCAGTGAGGAAAATGCATTTCATGATTTATTTGACGATGGAAATCAAGAGTTGTATAGTGGGTGTTTGAAATATTCAAATCTTTTATTTCTGCTGAAGTTGTACCATATCAAATGTCTATGTGGAATTACAAATAAGGAAATGTCCATGTTATTGGAATTGATTCGTGATGCATTTCCTGAAGCAAAAATCCCAGAATCGTTTTATGAGATGAAAAAAGTTGTAAACAAGCTTGGTCTGAATTATACAAAAAATACATGCGTGTCCCAATGATTGTATGCTTTACTGGGGAGAGGATTCAAGTAGACAGAATTGTAAGAAATGCTCTTCTTCTAGATGGTAGTCAAAAGGTGATGTTGGAAGTATGACTGAACATAATTTCATGGAGAAGAAGAAAAGGAACACACCTGCAAAAGTTTTGCGTTACATTCCTTTAAAGCCTAGATTGCAAAGATTATTCAGGTCATCAAAAACCGCCGAACACATGAAGTGGCATTCTGTAGATAATAAAAATGATGGGTTAATGAGACATCCACGAGATTACTAATCGTGAAAGACATTTGATTCATTACATCTAGATTTCTCAGCTGATCCTAGGAATGTTCGATTGGGATTGGCTGCCGATGGATTCAACCCATTTGGGACTTTGAGTACGAGTTATAGCATTTGGCCAGTTGTTTTGATCCCTTATAATCTGCCTCCATGGATGTGTATGAAACAAACATCTTTTATCATTTTGATGATTATTCTTGAAAAAAAAATGCCTGGAAATGATATTGATGTATACCTGCATCCTTTGATTGAAGAATTGCAGGAGTTATGGAGCAACGGTGTTGAGACATTTGATGTTTCTTCTAAAATAATGTTCAAAATGCATGCTGCTTTAATGTGGACCATTAGTGACTTCCATGGGCTTGGGAATTTATCTGGTTGGAACACTTATACGGGTTTGGCTTGTCCTGTTTGTAACTTTGATTTCGAGCTCAAACGGCTACCTTACAGTAGAAAATGGTGCTTCTTGTTCCATCGAAGATTTCTTGATGCATCTCATAGATTTCGGCTGAAAAAATCAAAATTTAATGGTTCCATTGATCGTAGACCACCTCCAAAGTTGTTAACCGGTTCTGAAATATTGACACAGCTTGAAAATGTTAAAACAGAATTTGGGAAGGTTCATCATTTGACTGATAGCGGAAAACGAGTGCGAAGTGCATCGTTAAGTGAAATCAGAACGCAACAATGGAAGAAAAAGTATATTCTTCAAACTTCCGTATTGGGAATTTAATTCTTTGCGCCACAATCTTGATGTGATGCATATTGAGAAGAATGTATGTGATAATTTGATTTTCACATTACTTAATGAGCATGGAAAGTCGAAGGATCATCTCAATGCTCGCAAAGACTTACAAGTAATGAACATAAAACGTGATCTCTGGCCAGATGAGAATGAAAAGTATGCTCCTGCCATTTTTTCAATGAAAAATAGGGATAAAGATGCGTTCCTTCGAATTTTAAAGAATGTGAAGGTATCTGATGGGTATTCGAGTAACATCTCAAGGTGTGTTGATTTGAAGAATCGTAATTTATATGGATTGAAAAGTCACGATTCACATGTTTTGTTACAACAGTTACTACCATTGGCATTGCGTACATTATTACCTGAAAAAGTTATTGCTGTTTTACTGCAATTCTGCACATTTTTCAGGCAATTATGTGAGAAAACTCTACATCCTTTACAGCTTGACAACCTACAGGAGAGGTTTTTATTGACCCTTTGTGCAATGGAGATGATCTTTCCTCCATCGTTTTTTACTGTCATGATGCATTTAACTGTGCATTTGGTTGACGAAGCTAAATTAGGAGGCCCCGTTCATTATCGATGGATGTATCCAATTGAGAGGTATTTTATTTATATGTTTACAGTTAAGTAAACAATATTTGGAATTTAAATAAATGCATAATATTATTATTATTTTTCACAGATATCTTGGGCATTTGAAAGAATACGTGAGAAATAAAGCTCAACCAGAAGGCTCTATTGCTGAAGGCTATTTGGCCGAGGGGTGTCTCACCTTTTGTTCCAGATATTTGGATGATATTGAGACAAGATTTAATCGAGTTGGACGTATTGAAGACACATCAACTCAATCTCAAATGCATCAGAAATCAAAAATATTTCCTGCTATTGGCCGATCAGTTGGGAGGACCTCATACGCGACACTGACAGAATTGGAGTTATTACAGGCACATAGATATGTGATACTGAATAGTGAAATTGCAGATCCATTTATTGAAGAGTTTAGGATACAAACAAAGAGACAAATGAGAGGCCGAACACGAAATGAAAAAGATATAACGAAATCTGTGAATAAAGAGATGGTAGAATGGTTTGCACGACGTGTAAGTTTATAAATATTGCAATAAATACGAATATTAGTTTGACACATACAATTTGAAAATATATTAAATTATATTTTTATTCTTCAGAACATGAATACTAATACTCGAGCAGACTTGTCAGAAGATTTGAAGTTTCTTTCTAGAGGTCCTATAAAAAAAGTTAGAAAGTTCAACGCTTATAATGTGAATGGTTTTAGATTTCGTACAATCGATCGAGAAATGGGTTTGAAAACACAGAATAGTGGTATATTTACATTTTCTGAAGTGTAAGACTATGGAAAGTTGCATGATATTATTGAATTAAACTACCACGATCATTTTTCTGTTGTTTTATTCAAATTCAAATGGGTCGATATTATCAGAGGTGTTAAAAGACATTCTTTGCAATTTACTTCTGTAAACATCTCTCTCTTGATGGATGTTGGTGATCGTGAACTGCATGATCCATATATATTAGCATCGCAGGAAAAAATGGTATATTATGTGAATGATGTTGTGGATGAAGGGTGGAGTGTAGTTACTCACGTAATACAAAGAGATTTGTATGATATGGGTGATGAAGTAGAAGATTTGACCTCTGCAATTGAATTTTATCAACAACAGGAAGCAGAATTATTTGTCCATCATGATATTGAAAATATTAGTCTAGCAAGGATGAATGTAGTGGATGAAGCAATGGAGCAGAAAGCTGACATGATTGAAGGGGAAAATGACTGTATGTACAATTATTTATTCATTCAGCAACCACTTGTTTCATTTCTGTAGTCATTCATTATCATTGTTATATATATTTTGTTTGTTAGTACTGGGCATTTATTATCATTTTTAATTTTTTTTTCTGCATAAATTTTTTGAAATATATATTCTGAACTTAATTTTATTTGATTAAATGACAGGAATGCCAAGGAAGAAGCGGTACACCATTTCATCTACTTCTGCGACAGATGATGATCCGTCTGTCCCCACGGCATCTGAGGCAGCAGCTACCTACATCCCTGCATCATCTCCCCCTGCACCATCTCTGACACCGTCAGTGGATGTCTCATTAGAGGATGGGTCATCGCCTCCCCCTACAGGAGCCTCAGCAGCGGGGCAGCGACACGCCCCTTCCAGTTCATCACGGACATTCTGGAGGGTCACAGTCATAGGTACAAATTTTAATTAAATTAATTTATTGCATTTTGTTTATAGTAATTGTTTGCTAATTGCAGATGAAAAAAATGAAACCGTGGAAAAACACTTAAAAAGTTCTGATGTTTGGATCATGAATGGTGAGAAGATATTGGTGCCATTTGATTCTTATGGGGTCCCGACGGATGACGTCGCAGGTTTACTTGGTCAGATTATAGGTCAGCTGGCAGCAGAGCCCATTTCCCTGCCTATTTCATATGATGATTGGAGGCATATGCCTCCAAACTGGAAAAATGAAGTTTTTTATTCTCAGATAAAGGTAATTTTATTACTTTATGGTTTAATTGAAGGTCATGTTACTAATATATTCAAAATGAATTTCTGTATACAGATGTTCTTCCACTTTACCGTTGCTGATGTGATAGCACGGAAGTGGACATTGAAAAATCTTGGAAAAAATGGAAAGATTTAAAATGGAGGTTGTGGTGTGATTCCAATGATACTTTGTTGACCGTGCAACAGATGTATGAGAAGCTACCCAGTGGGGTACTGAAAGAACAGTGTAAATTTTTTGTCGATAGCCATCGTGATGAGAAACGGATGGTATTGAAATATATATTATTATATTATCCTCATTTTACATTTATACATGTACATGAAGAGGAGATAGACATTGAATACATTACTGTTAAATTGAATTTTATTTATTTTAGGATCTCTCAAGACAGAATGCATCAAACCGGGAAAAACAAGTCATCCCGCACACTGCGGGCTCAAAAAGATTTTCTAGAAGCCGAATGTCATTGGTAATCTTTTAATTAGTTTAAATATTTATAAGACAATATTATCTATTTAACATATTTAATTGTTGATTTATCTTTGTTTAATGCAGTCACAGAGTTTAGGGCATGAAGCATCCCGAACAGAACTGTGGATGGATGTTCATAAAAAAACAGATGGAAGTTTTGTTAATGAACCTGCCAGAGAAGTTGGGGTATGAAGTCAATTATTTATTATAATAACTTATTATCAGTTTTTACTATATTAATATATATTGATATTTGATTTATAGGTAAAAATTAAAGAAATATGGGATGTCAATCCTGAGCAATCCTACTCAGTCTCCCAGGATGACACGATTGGTAAAGTCCTTGGGAAGGAGCATCCTGGTAGAGTGCGCGGGATGGGTTTTGGACCCGTACCATCTGAGGTCTTTGGCAGGCCATCAGGGATTTCAGCTACATATAATCCTGGTTATAGTCATTTCATACCTGAAGATACTCAGAGGGAGATGTCTTCTCTACAAAACACAGTTCACCAGCATGGGGATCAGATATCTTCTTTGCAGAAAGAGTTGCTTGAAATACGTCAGCATATGAGCAGATATGCCCCCGGTGGTAGTGCATCGGCTAGTGGTGAGAAGGTAAATCACAAAAAAATCAAAATAATTTAGTTTTCAAACTTTTATTGGTTTTAAGTTTAATTATAAATATGCAACAATATTTAATTTTCAATATAATGTTCTTATAGGTGGCATCAGGTAGTGGAGATGAAGGTGGAGAGGGTGACGATGCAGCATCAGATGATGAGTAGTAGTGTTGTTGATGTGTTGAACAAGTATGAGAACGGTTGGTTTGTATATGTAACATGTATATGGCACATAGTTTCCACCAAACATTTCCATGTCCTAACATTTTTTTGATTTCTCATGTTTCCTTCTAGGCATTTTATTTATTTATGATGTTTCATTTTATGTCTTGATTTCTCGAGTTTGGTATACATCATTCCATTTAGGCCTGTGTTTGAATTGGTACCACATCCAATGAGAATACCATATATGTAACCCATATTCATACCATTTCTACTATATAGCAGCATTCGGGTAGCCCCATTGTGTAAGCTCGATTCATACCATAACTGATTCATAGAAGTACCTAGAAAGTCCAACTGTGTAAGTCCCATTCATATCATTGTTTCTCCATAGCAGCACCTGGGTATCCTAGCTGTGTAAGCCCAATTCATACCATCACTATCAAGGCCCAATGAGCCACAACACATTACACAGGCATGAAGAAATTCCCACCTGATAGGCTAATCTTAGACTATACAACCAACATACTAATTATGCTGATAAAGAACTCACGCTCTTACTAACATGGAAAGAGTGTATCTTGGAAGCCTCCCACAATACCTAAATTTAACCGTTATCAGTATAACATGAATCTAAGCATGTATACAATCTATTAAAACACCTAATATGCATCATTACAATAACATCCAAATAATCATAGTTTAAATTAACTTATCCTCCAAATAACCATGTCAATTATTCATGTTATACTTAACAAAACACAAGCACTACCCATGCTTTTACATTCACAATACCAAATACAATGATATTACTAACTGAATACCAAACCATAATCCACCTATATACCATCACTATAGAACAAAGTGTCTGAACTTACTTTCATTTTTTTAATGAACTCATAGACCTAGGATAAGTCCTCTCTTGGATTAAATATATACAAGAAAACCCTCATCAGGTGGAAATGAGAATCGCTATTTCACTTGATTAGAACACTCCAATCACCAATATCCCAAGATACATCTCAATATTACTAGTCTCTCTCAACCCTAGTTCACATGTCACATCCTATATAAGATACAACTCATGGAGAAGCATCTATGAACCCATCTCAAATATCACGAGGAAAATCATAGGCCAATATACCCACTCGAGGGTTCTCATGCATATCACAAATCCCATACCCAATCCAACTATGAAATCTAGGTTACTAATCCTAACTAGAAATCAACACACCATACTTCCCCTGAAGGATAAAGATCACATACATGCACATATATATTAATGAAATTATCTTATGATAATAACTATTGTGAAAAATCAATATCATTTGGTTTGGTGAAGTATAATTCCACCAATAAGGTATTTAGGAAAACATTAGATAAGTTGTTGAAATTTTAAAAAACTCAAACCTATTTTCTTTAACGAAGTCAATAACAACTATATCATGATGCATCCCATCCAACCTGCAACATGATGACCATATTGGGATATATACATGAAACTCTTATCTCATATCCAATGACACAACTCAAATCCTCAATAGGAATCATGTATAACCTACAAGATCATAAACCATACTCTCTCAAGCACCATGCACAGTTAGCGTGTTGTCCAACCTAAAACACACGCCAATTCACAAGTTACCCATTTTCTATAGTAGGCATTAACAACCAACCCAAAACACACAACAAACCATACCATAACATACATTCTATAACTACTCAAACATCCATCTTTGGAACAAATTCTATACCCATATAAACATAATTTGTTCTATCCCATAACACAAATCCATTGTTAAAAAAACCCAACCCATATCACAATCCACCCATGGAGGTTATATCGGCCAACTTAGAGAATAACCAATTACATATCATTACACATCACCATGGTTAGCATGATTACATAAATTGTATCAATATTCATAACCATTTATTATATAGAGTATTAGTATCTATATAATATAAATCAACCCTTCTTAAAACACATAAGAAATTAAAGAACCTAAAAACACATATACATCTTGGGGGTCACATGGATTGGTTACTCACCAAATTGTGATACATAACTTTCCTTAGGTTGGACTCCATAACATATAACATTTGCTCATATCCTATTTTTCAATGAATACTACCATGTTATTTGTTTGTATGGTGTCTCCTGTTCAATATTCTGGTTTGATTTTTTTTTCAGGGTAGTGGTGTGGTAGGAGCAGAATTATTTTTTTTCCAGGTAAACATTTCAAAGAGGTTTTAACTGCCGCTAATGCCTTACTGGTCAGCATTTAGCGGTGGTTATAACCGCCGCTAATGCCTTATTGGTCAGTATTTAGTGGCGGTTATAACCCCCACTAAATGTATTATGTTTAAATTTAGCGGCGGTTTTCACCGCCGCGACATAGGCGCATCAAACGCCAGAATATAGCGGTGGTTAAAACCGCCGCAAAAAAAAGTATCATCTACGCATAAAACCACCACGAAATGGACAAAAACCATCGCGAAAAGAGGCATCTACGATGCTTTTCTTAAACCGCCGCGAAATAGTAAAAACCACCGCTAATAGATTGCCGACGCCCAATTTCGTGGCGTTTTTTGTAAACCGCCGCCAAACCCTATAGCGGCGGTTTAAACCGCCGCCAAATGAAAAAAAACCGCCGCTAGGGGCCAGTTTTGTTGTAGTGTAATGAAAATTTTGTTATGATAGGTCCGTCACTCAATACATGATAGATCATGGCAGAAATTTGGTGTCTGAAAAGCTAAAGAGTGTGGATTAATGCAACTAGAAACAAATTAAGGTATATAGAAATATTTAACTTTCAAAAAATTTCAAAAAAATTTACTTAATTTGGTCAATGTTTCTGTAGTGTCCAAAATAAGATAATGATATCTATTATGGATATTATGTTTGTAAATTTATGAGAGAAATCATAAATCATGAAAAGAACAGCCTCCCCCTATGGGTAATTTATAAAGGTAAATATAATTTCATTAAATATATTTCATAATCATTTGTTTGTGTATATTTTTTCTCAATTCTATCAAGATTGCCGACAATGGAGTTACTCAAAGGAAAAAATAAATTTGATTAGAGATGAGTGGGTAGTGTAATTTTTTTCAGAATATATACTGACAACAAATTTAGGTGATTAGCTATTTTATTTTGTACCTAGTATGAGTTATTACATTCGAAAGATATTTGGGGTGTGAAGAATTAGTGTTATAATGCTTATATATTATTTTTGATCTCTTTCTCAAGGAGAAGACTAATAGAGGAAATAAATTTGTTTAGAAGTGCTGACCTACAAACAATAAAATTGTTGTGAAATCACGGAGGTGGAGGAGGAGGTGAAGGCAGAGGTGGAGGCAAAGGCAGAGGCAAAGTTGGAGTCGGAGGCTAATGTGAAGGAGGAGGTGGAGGTGAAGACCGAGGTGGAGACCGAGGCGGAGGAGGATAAAACATGCTGGCTTGAAAATAATAAAATTGTTGGGAAATTAAGTAGAATAAGGATCATACCATGATTTTGTTTTAGAAAAATTGTTTAAAATTGTACACAAAACTTTTTTACTTAAGATAAGAGTCATTGTGCATATTTCTAGTTTAAAATGATATTTTAGTAAACAGTAGACATAGCGTACTCAAAACTGAGAAAATTCATTCATATTGTTTTTTTATTTAATAAAAATGATCTATATGTTATTTTTGATGTGTAGGGATCAACCTAATCTCAATACGATGTACGGTGTGACTTGTATGAGTCCAACTGTCCATTATCAGTTTAAAATTGACATTTTAATACAAAAAGTGTCACTCACTAAAAACTAAGAAAACACACTCATATTGTCTTGATAATTTTGTAAAATGATTCATAATTCATTTTTGAGATATATTAATTAGTCTCATGTCAAACCAAAACATGATTCCACCTGTGTGGATCAAAGTGCATGTTTCCAGTTTAAAATTACATTTTAGTAAAAAATACATACAACATACTCAAAACTGAGAAAATTCATTAATATTGTTTTTATAATTTAAAAAAATGATACATACATCACTTATGATGTGTAGGGATCAACTTCACCTCAATTTGTCACACGGTGTGATTGGTATGACTCAAAGTGTTTATTTTTATTAAAAAATGACATTAATTTTAATCAAAAAAACAACTGACATAATCAAAACTAAGAAAATGCATTCATATTGTTTTGGTACTTTATTAAAATGATCCATACATCAGTTGTGACATATAGGGATCAAATTAACCTCAATATGATGCATGGTGTGACTGGTATGACTTCAAGTGTTTGTTACCATTTTAAAATCGACATTTTAATACAAAAAAGTGTCACTCATCGAAAACCAATCAAACATGATCAGATTGTCTTGATAATTTTGGAAAATGATTCATAATTTTTTTTGATTTGTATGAACCAGTTTCATGTCAAACCCACACACGATGTCACCTTTATGTCTCAAAGTGCATGTTTCCAGTTTAAAATGACATTTTATTAAAAAATACATGTAGCATACTCAAAACCGAGGAAACACATTTTGATTATTTTGATACTT
This sequence comes from Viscum album, assembly GCA_963277665.1. Taxonomy (NCBI): domain Eukaryota; kingdom Viridiplantae; phylum Streptophyta; class Magnoliopsida; order Santalales; family Viscaceae; genus Viscum; species Viscum album. The sequence goes on along the minus strand of OY728119.1, from coordinate 692,039,722 downwards.
TAGTAAAATGATCCACGAATCATTTGGAACGTATAGAATTCATCCACGCTTCAATATGAAACATTTTGTGACCGGTATGACTATAAGTGTGTCTTTTTATTAAAAATTGATATTAATTTTAGTGAAAAAAACACATACTCAAAACTAAGAAAAAACATTCAGATTGTTTTAGTACGTTAGGAAAATGATATATATGTCACTTGTGATATGTAGGGATCAACTGCACCTCAATCTGATGCATGATGTGACTAGTATGACTCTGAGTGTATCTTTTTATTCAAAACCGAAATTAATCTTAATAAAAAAAACTAACATAGTAAAAATCAAGAAAACACATTCCAATTGTTTTGGTACTTTAGGAAAATTATCCATAAGTCATTTGTGATGTCCAAGAATCAGTCACACCTCAATTCGACTCATGGTGTGACTGATATGACTCTAAGTGTGTCTTTTTATTCAACATTTACATTAATTTTAGTAAAAAAACTTACATACTCTATAATAGTGTTTTCTTTTAATTTTATTTGTGTTAGAAATTTTATTTAATTTAAATTTAGTATTTGTATCTAATTTTGGTAATTTTGTTGTTGTTTCTGCTGATGTAGTGTGTTGTTTCATCACACGACACCTATTTCTGATGATGCAGTGTACTGCAGCATCCCAATACAATTTTTACCTTTATCAGTGCTAATAAATGCACTGATAAATTTTTTATCTATCAACGCTTTTAGATGCTCTTATAAATCTTCCCTTTATAAGTGGTTTAAAAAGTGCTGATAAATAGTACTTTTATCAGTGCAAATAGAAGCACTAATAAAGGGTATATTTACCAGTGCTAATAAATGGGGTCTTTTGTCAATGCTTTTAAAAGCGTTGATAAAAGTATAATTTATTATTACTTTTATCTGTGATGATAAATCTACCCTTTATCAATTCCTTTTTAGCACTGATAAAATCCATGGACTTTTAGCTATGCTAAGGTAGTCAATGCTTTTCTAACATCGAGAAAGGATCATTCTAGCACTGTTAAAGGAGCATTTTGTAGTAGTGATTTCATGATGAAATAGCACGACCAGGGCCTATCCTATAAGATAAATAAGGGCCTGAGTATGATCCTATTAAAAACAATTCCATACATAATTATATTGATGTGAATATATAAGTTTAACTCATAATTAAAAAAATAAACACATTTACATTCATACATACCTCGATCCATAGACTCATATGGCTCTAACGAATGATGTAGATCTTGTGCCTATTCCCATGACATGTTTGTAGTCATAAAGAGCTTTAGTAAGTAAAGGATTCATTGCCTATTACAGTACCATATAATGTGAACTACAAAAGACTCATGTACTTTTTATTTATTGCACACATATTTAATCAAATATAAAGGAGTGGATGGATCACAACACATGTCTAGGAAAATCTATGATATTTCATTGTTTCATAACCTTGATATCCAATAAAAAGGCTAAATATCCAATACCCATTCATTTGATTCATCAACAAAAAGAAATTCACAAAGGATGAGTTTCTCAACACTATAAAATAAAAGGTGTCGAATGTTTCTTTCCACTACCAACAATTAAAAATCATCACTATCAAATACTGTACAAGAGGCATCTACATGCATGAAAATAAAATATGATTTCACATATCATAAATAAAGTCATAAAACTCTTACAAGTATAGGATTTATAAACTATAGAAGAAGAAGGGGTTGAAAATAAAATATGATTTCATTGTCCATTCACTATCCATTCATAAAGAGAGGAATAAAGAGAGGCATATGATTATGCTATCCATAAAGAGAGGCATAAAAATTCAATGTGTATAGGTGGTTTGTTATGATTTTTCATCATACATGGGGGTATGGTAGGGCTTCTTAATAGATATAATATTAGGAATTGTGATTTTTATGGTTATTTGCATGACAGGTTCTTTAGGCCTATTTATATGATAGTGTAGGATGTAGGTTGAAGTTTCTAATGGGATTACTAGTCTATATACTTCTGATTTTTCATCAGATGTAGAGTTTAGTGATTTTTCAAAACATGTGATTGATCAATCAAATTGGAAAGATATTTTTTTCTCTTAAGAGGGATGTTATACCTCATTGTCATCTGTATATGATATCTTAGAGCTATTGAGCTACAATATCACTGTTTCCTACCTTTTGTATGTTTATGCTAAATTGAATAGTTACATCCTTATTGATCTATATTCTCACATCCAGTATGCTGAAGGAGAATTTTCTTGAAAAGATAAATGGATTGACCAGTTTTCTCAAAATACCCATGCATGTATCACAGACTTTGAAATCCATGTAGAGAAGATGATTAGATAAAATTGTGTGAGGGATAAACAAATATTGATAATTAGTGATAAATTTAATCTAATGTAGAATTTTATGGAAATTAATTAATGTAATAGTAGTAATATAGACGAATAAGGTCCAAAAAATTTAAAAAATGAGATAATGAATAAGAAATAAGATATACAACAAGTTATGAAATGAAACAACCTTTTATGGGATGATAAGTTAAGAAAGATAAAATGTCATGAATTAAATGAAAAATATTAATGAATTTACAAACATTTATTTATGATGGGATAAAAAAATATGGGTATCCAGTAGCATTCAAAAATAGATAAATAAAAATAAACTAATGAGGGAACATTTTTATTATATGAAAATATCTATTTGATAAGAAAAATTGGAAGTTGAGATATTTCTAAAATATTTATTAGGAAATAAGATTAAAAATTAGATAAATAATGATACAAATATTAAAACTATTAGTAGAATTTAAAAAAATAATGAAGGAATAAAAAGAATAATTAGTAAAAAAATGATTTTCTCTTCACCATGGTGCTTCCAAGATATAAATGTTTTTATCAAATATATATCAGTGATAAAAAAATGGGAAGCACCAACACATCTAAAAACAAAACTAAAAATTCATTATTATATTAACATTATAATTCAAATATTCTTTTCAATTAACATTTTATGACCCAAGCCTTGTACATTTGATGAAATGAATGCCTAGTGAAACTTTTTATTGTAAGAAATTACTTGTAGTGGAGTAGTATTTTAGTTGTGGGGGGATATAGTTAACATATTTTTGTTATTTTATTATCATAGTTTATATATATTTTATGGTTTTTAGTGTTTTATTATATAAATATTTTATAAATATTTGTTTTTTTATTTTTCTAAAAAAATAATTCCTCTAATTATTTTTACTATAATTCATGTCATTTTTAATGAATGCTTATATCAATGATAGAGACAATAAATAAAAAAAAACAGTTAAACAGTTCATAAAAATTTAAACAATTAAAAAATGGTTTTAAACTGAAGGGCATGAAAACAATCATACATTTCATTAAACATGAAAATCGAACATTTCTCCTTAAATAATCTCTCTAACCCAATGAATATCTTATTCACATTGAAATATGGTGTGTTGATCAAGCTGTTTTACAAAAAGGCATAAGTATCAAACTTATCTCATTCAATTAAAAACACTCATCACCTTGAAATTTTCACACAAACACACCAATTTGGATTAGATAGTAAGGTAAAAAAGAAAACTTGTTCTGCTTGTGATGTCAAAATGAAAGGTTTATTACTAACTCATTCATCTCTGTATAACATATTGTTAAAATTCACCAATGTAAATTGATATTGATCAAATTTACTTTAATAGACTGGATCACCCTAATTACACTTTAACAATATGTATTTCAACCTATGTGTATATACAACTTCAATAAGGTATTTCAATTGACCATAGTAATAACCAGTATAGATATATGGACAACCAATTCCACCTTTTTATGTTTCTTGTTTCTCATCGATATCTTTAATGTGAAACCAAAATCCATTAGTAGCTAAATATTTTTAATGATGAGAAATTTTAGATAAACCCTTAGCTAGTTGAATAAATTCTTTAGTTAGTGTAGGTTCACCTAACTCCCACAAATTATGGACCTATATATTTCAAAAAATTCAATAAAAAGTTACGCAGAAAGAAATTAGTACTATACTTCAATCATAATGAAAATTTACATATATGTACAAAATCCTTGAACCAATCATAAATGAGACCATTGAATTTGATAATCACTCATACGTGACATATCTTCTTTTATCTCATTAATGTGCTCCCTAAAAATTATAACTCCATGTTTAAATGATAAACTTTATTTATTCAAACATAACATATAAAAGTTAAAAAATATAAGTGTTAATACACTTATTCATAAATGGTGCAACTGATGGAGTATTGAATAAGATATATCGATGATCTTGTACCCACTTAATGTTTTCCATATTAAATATAGTTTCTTCTCCAATTGGATCATAATGTATCTAAGAGGGATTATATAATTTTGTTCAATATCCATAGGATATTTTTTATAAAAAATAGTACACTCATCAATTAAATAACCACTGGGTATTGATTCCTTTGGAAAATATCCATTATATAATAACAGTTTCAATGTATTTAGATACCACTCAATAGGATACATCCACCTAAATTTCATTTTATAAGAAATAATTACTTTATCAGTTAGGTACATAGTCAAGTGAACTATTACATCAAATAATGGGGGATGAAAATAGTTTCTCCACATAATAAAGAGTAAGTAAAATTCTATCCTGATTTTTTTTAAAATCACCCATTCATTGATTTTATCAAAAAATATTCCTAAAAAATTACTCATCTCAATCAATGATTGAACAACATTAGGTGATAAAAAATCACAAATTTTGATTTGAATCAACTACTGAAGTAGTATGTGATTTTCATGACTTTTCAACCATTGCAATGTCCTTATCATCACATTAACACAAATAGAAATATTAAAAGAGTGACCATTAGACAACTTGAGCATCTTTAAAATGGAAATAAATGTATCTTTATATTTTTTTACTCATCGGATATTGTGTAGAAGGCATGTATTCTTTATTTCCCTCACCCAACTATAAATGAAATTGTTTCCTTAAACCCATTTCTAATAAATCACACCATGAATTTACATTGTCCTTTTATTTTCCATTGAAACCTAAAATGGTCCACAATATATTATCCCAACTTTTTTCAATGTGCATAATATCTAGATTATGCCTTAAGATGTTATTTTTCTAGTAAGGGAGATTAAAAAACACTTTTCTTCTTCCAATTTTGACTGCGTTGTCTACCCACACCACGAATATTGGATAATAGATGTGCCACTAAATCCTGAAATTCATATACCATGTGGATATTTTCTTCCCTAATATATTAAAATATTTCTACTCCTTCACGATATTTTGAGATGGGTTAAATTATCTAGAATAATCAAATTCCACTCTATCATTTCTAAACATATTTTGTGGGAGAAGAAAACATATATGACCCATGAATTTCCATTTTTTAAAATTTTTAAGCAAGGTAGAATTTTTACTTTTATCATAGAAAGGGAAATAAAATTCTCCTTTCTTACTCTAACCTAAAATTTTTTATAATCAGAGAAGTCATTGACTGTCTATAATAAAGCATCCTACAGTTTGAATATTTCATTCATTTCACAATCATAATTCATCACACCATCGCTCCAAAATTCATTAAACTCATCAATCAATGAATGAAGGTAAACATAAATATTTTCCCCCGACCTTCTAGGTCCATAAATAATATTATAAAGTAATACAAATTGTTGTTTCATAAACACCCACAAAGGAAGATTACACGGAACCAACACCCTGTTCCACATGCTATGAGTTGTGCTAACCATAGAACTAAATGGATTGAAACCATCTACTTCCAACCCCAATTATACAATACGACTATCTTTAGAAAATTCAGGGTGTCACTGATTGAAATCATTCCATGCAATAGAGTCTTTCAGGTGGGTTAGCATATCACTTTACTTATTTCTTTCCACATTCCATATCATTAATTTAAATACTTTAGATTGCATAAATAATCTTTTAAACATCATCTTTAGTGTAAAGTAATGCATTAGATTTACAATAATCAGTTTCCCCTATTTCTCATTATGAATTTGATGAGTTTTATCTACCCTATTATCTTTGTACTTGGAAGATTCAGATACCATACAATTATCTAGATGGATAGTTTCGTTTTTAAACATCATGTAGTTGTTTACACATGCATCTATTGTCTCATATGTGAAATCTAAGTTCTACGTCAGCTTAAAATCATGGTAATATGAATCATGAATCTTAGAATTAGTAGGAAGTAATTTTTTTCAATAACACCAAAAACATGCCGAATGATTTATCTAACCATATATTCAAAGTCTTCAAGTGAAACAACTCCATGATAAATGAAAATTTACTATAATAAGTACATACTTAATATAATTCAATTTTTTCATCATAAATTATTTCATAAAACCCCAATGAATAACGATCCTCATCAAAGTAAAAATTGATCTCACTAGTATCAACATTCTGGATGTTAATTCCCTCATGAGCCAACCCACGTACCATTTCAGTAATCATTTCATACACCAGATCAGTTATCCACAAATCAAAATCCATTTGAAATGTTTCTGTATAATGATAACGAATATATTATTCCCTATAAAAAGTCCAAATCTTATAATTTTTAATAAACTTGTTCAATAATAGGTTCTCCCTCATATTATCTCATATGAATTGACATTTTTTCACATTTTCTACATGGAAAAATAATATAGTAACTTTTAAATCCTCTAGTAAAATTAATAAACCATATAATTCCTTCAAAATATTCTCTAAACATTATATTTGGAAGATCAATCCAACTATTATCCATATTCTTATCTATACAACAAGAACTAACATTTACACAATACTTCATATTGCTTGCATTTTTAGAATTTCACATCACAATTGTTTTTAAAATAAAGACTAACCAATTGGATGTGGAATTAAATTCATAATCATCCAAAATAAGAGAACAATTCACAAATGACATGATTATCACATTATATTTAATTAATTATACATTTTATTTTATAAAGTCTTATTTTGTAAATAACTAAATATTTTATAGGGAGACAGTTATAAAACATGTCTGAATAAAACAAATTTTTTAGGAGAAAGAAAATATTTATCAAACAAATATATAAAAGAAAACTCATCTAAGATATATTTTTGTTATGAAATGATATTTTTTTACACTCTATATATATATAAGTAAATAAGAATAGTCAGTTAAAGGATAAGTAAATATAAATACAACATTAATTCTCAATTATAATATATGAATAAATTTTCATAATCAGTCTTTTTTTAATAATAGAAGAATTGAAAATAAATATATTATGTTAGGGACTCTGTTAGGTTCAATTCATTCAATAAATCCTCACAACCCAAACTTTAAACCATGGATGGGCCATCCCAAATAAATCAAAGAGTCATCCTCATCATCTCACTCCTTCATTATTAACTAATTTCTTTATTTTTTAAACATCCATGTACTACAAAATTATAAATCATCATATGGAGTGCTTGAAATCATTTTAATTAAATTTCATAAAAGTATTAATATATAAACTAATCTAAATTTTTTAATAAAAACATTATCCATTCAGTGGTCTAAGATAAAATGAATGGCCACTGGTTGTGATTTACATTTTCATGATAAACAAAAAAATTATCATTATAAGTAAAAAATGATTTACTAATTAAAATGGAGAGAATTATAAAAAAAATAATACTTATAGATCAGATCAAATTAATCAAGCATCCAAGATATATGATTAAAATATGTTAATAAATTGAAATCAATACACACCAAAATAATGCACCACTCATTTGTTTCAACTCCATGATTATTTTTCTTCAAAAACCAATTAATAAAAACTCATAAAAGAACGAAAAATAGAGGTGTATTAATCTTTCTCTTGAAAATATTACACATAATAATATACCACTTTATGGTGAAATAATTTATATAAATATTCAAGATAAGACTATGAACCATTCATTGACTAAAATAGATGATTCAAACTATCACGTATCATTCAAATCAAATCCACTATTTAATTTCCATAAACGTGCATTATATGAAGCATCAATGCATCAATCCATTTGCAGGTTAACCATTGATACATTAAGGTGTAAAATTGATGTATTAAATTATTTTTATCTAATCAATCTAGAAAAAGTCTATCATTTTCAAATAACTTTATATATATATGAGAGTAAATTTAATTTTATCAAATAAAGTGTCTAATATTTTAGTTTAATGGAATTAATAATTTTATATGTCTATTCCTTGATTATTTATTTTACTCAGGTACAATATAGAATTAAGGGATACATGTGTATAATATCAATTCCTATGGATCTAAAATATTTAAATTTAAATTTTAAAAATGGAAATTGACTTATATATAAGGAAATTTATTTTATAATGATAGAGTAACATAAATATTTAAGGAATATATGTCATTACCACTCTTATTATCTATAAAAAAGACTAATAAGACTATAAGTATGAAATATTAATCTAGTTAAAAAATTATAACATAAAAGATAAAAAACATATAAAATAATAATAATATTTTTTGATAAATTTAAATTATAATTATAAAAATATAATTATACCATTCTAGGTAAATCACATGTTGGATTTATATAATTTTTATTACCAAAACTAATAGATTAATCAATAGTTACTATCCAAGATTTTTTCTCTTGGTATAGATTATATGAAGTGGGTTTAAACTTATGAGGGAGTGATAATTGTGAAAAATCACTTTTGATCATTAGAGGAAATTGCATGCAAGATTGATATATACCTTATTTATATAGTTCTTAGATGAGTCATTGATAATTGTCCTAAATTTTGGTAATAATATAGATCATGTGATCAATTGTGATCTTTTGATGCTTTCTTATAGAACTTAAAAAAATTTTAATTGTAAAAATTAATATTAAATCATTATGGGAAAACTGATTTCTAAATTGATGTATGGTTCCTTTCCACAAGTCAAAAAATAATCGATTATTTTTCTCCTAAGTTTTTGTAATATCCTACTCATTTTCTTTTTTTAGATCGTATAAAAAATTTTCTAAATGTTAAATTGAATTATAATACTGAAAATTTTCTTTTGATTATTCCAATAAAATCATATATCAATGTAAAATTTATCCTAAAGGTATCCAATGATAAAATAATATATGTTTCTATATATCCATTAGTTAATAAAATCTGGTGGGGTTACCTAAAATTCAATAGAGATTGGTGTTGATTGAAGAAACACAGTAGATTTTGTGATTGATGAATGAAAAAAAATTGATATACCACATTATGATAAAAAAAACAATAAGATATTAAAATTAAGATAAATAGTAGTTCTTATAATGTAGAGATAAAACAAAAAATGGGAATTTCAATCTTAAAAACATGATAAATTAATGTTTAAAAATAAAGTGAATATTTGGATGATAAAAATGCATGAAATAAAGAGAATATTTATGAAAATAAAAGTGAAAGATTGGGAATAGATATATATTCACATCTGAATATTTTTATCTCATGAACTAGGTATAAATACATATATAAATATGTGGAAAACTTATTTCAAACCTTTATACTTCATCTTGTAATGGAAAAGAACACACACACACCCATATATATTCTTGCTGTATATTTATACTTCATGAATAGAAAAATAAAACGCCTGTATTAATTTATTTAATTACTGTGAGTTTACTCCATCTCTTCACCGTTGATACAGATCATAGAAAGTGAAGATTATATGTGGATGTATCAAGAGTTTATAAATATTTTTTTAAAGGTATATTTTAAATGTATATGCACCACCTGAAAATTGTTGTGTCTTTTTAAAAGGACTAAAATGGCCATTTAAATTCAAGTGAATTAATGTGGACCTCATCCTTTTATCTGTTGTAACTGAACTAGGAGAATTGATGATTTTTTAAATATGAATCAAGAGTACTCGGGAGACCATTTTTGTGAATGAATATTTTCAAATATATGCCTTCTCACACCATCTCTTTTCCCTTTGTTACTTATTTTTCTCTTCTCCAAATATTTTACATACAAGGTGTTATTAGATGATGATCGAGAACCATTAAATCCATTCAAATCCTTCATTATAGTTGGACCTTGGGAGTCCTAGTTAAAAGAGTTTTATTAATCTTCCTTATACATATGTTATATATCTCTATGATCCATATGTGCAACATGAAACTGAAGTGATGAATTCTAGGCAGGGGATCTAAATTTCTATCATTATATTTTTGTTTTAGTGTTTCACTATCATTATTGGTTTTCAATTATTAAATTGAAGGTATCAACCTTAATTATATAAAAAATATATAAAACATAAAATAGAATTTTGTGAAATAATGATCACCAGAAACCCTAGGCCAATACATGGAGACTCTACTATAGGGAGTGGAACATAGAGCAAGGAATATAGATAGTATGAAAACCCTATGTGAAAACACAGAGATCTATAGATAAGAGAGACTAGAAGAGTAGGCAGGGGTGGGGGTAAAGGAAATGGCTGGGTGAGGCATGAGGGAGGGGAAATGGTGAGGATGGATGAGCAGCAACAACGACTCCATGTGTGGTGGTGGCAATGGGCGAGGCACAAGGGAGGCAGATATAGGGGTGAGGGAGGCAGAGGCGTAAGTGTGCACAATGAGGGAGAGGATGAACATTGATGGAGTGATAGGTTTTTCTAGGGGCTGTGCACGAGGGAGGGGGGCATGATAGGAAGTGTGTGTTTTTTTTAAATCTAACCACCTCTATTGGAAGTCTCTATTGATGACCAATAGTGACCACCAATGGCGGTCACCCATTTCAATGTGTGAAAATTCCCTGATGTTCTAGTAGTGTTTGGAAGCCTCCTTGAGGTTCAAACCCATCACCCCAGACTCACCCGAATCTTCTCAGGTCAATATTCACAGTAGGGTCATATCCCCTCGAGGGTCATATTCCTTCTAGTTCCCTCCATTTCTATCCTTATAGGGCCATATTCTCAGTAAGATCATGCCCCTAACTATGAGGTAATATATCTTCTAGGTTATTTTTATCTCATCCTCATTAGCCCAAATTCCCGGCAAAGGTTATCCCAGAATAAGGCCATATTACCATCCATATTAACCATAAAGCGATATTTCAGAATAATCCCCACACCATCCAATACTAGGTACCTTTATCCTATATTTACTTACCACATGACGTTAAAATATATGGTATGGTCCTTGTCACATAACCTTAAAAGGCATGATGTTTCCTATTAAGTGGAACCAAAATACATGGGTTATGGTTCCTCTCATGAGGATATGCAGGAAGCCCTTATCATGGGCCTGATACTAATATCAAAACTCCAACCACCTCCCTAGAAGACAATTAAATATAGATTTCCCAATCATGAGACTTTAAACCATGATACTTTTGAATAAAAAATTAATAAGTAAACAAAGAAACAAGATGGGAAACCATCAACACAAAAAAAATTTAACCAAGATAGAGAACCTTTGATATATACATATTTTTTCATCAATGGAGAAACTTAGATACATATATATGGTTTCCTAATAACACATGTCTATAATTAACTATTAATACATAGGGGTGACCAGTTCCATATTTATAATTTAAAAGGGATTCATGAATATGTATTAAATATATAAGAGAGTCCCAGAATATGTGATAATCCCACTAAATGGGTGTGATTATCCCAAAATAAAATTATCTTGACCAATTTGTGTTCTTAAACATAACTGGTTAAGTTCCCTATGACTTCCTTCCTTTGGAAAGTAGGCCCATGATCCATCATGAATATGAGAGTCGTTGGGTGTTTCTAGTTCCACGAATAAACCCTGTTGGAAACCGACCTAACATAAATGGGAATGAAATAATGTAACTCTTTGAAAATAAAGAAGAAACACTTAGTATCTGTTGATATATTAAGAAAACAATCCATAAATCACTTTTGATGAGTATGAATTAGACTCACATCAATCTGATACATGATGTGACTAGTATGACTAAAAATGTGTGTTTTTAGTCTAAAAATGATATTTTTGTTAGAGACGTGTTTCAATCATCAAAAACCATGAAAAACACTCAGATTGTAGTGATACTTTAGGAAAATGACCCATAATTCTTTTTTGACATATATGAATGAACTATATGTTAATCAGACACACGATGTGGCTGGTATGACTCAAAGTATGTATTTTTATTTAAAATTTACTTTTTAATTCAAAAGATGCATGACATACTCAAAACCTTGAAAATGAATTTATATTGTTTTTATAATTTAAGATAATTATCCATAAGTCATTTGTAACATGTAAGAATCAACTTCGCCTCAATATGATAAGTGGAGGGACCAGTATGACTCAAAATGTGTGATTTTAGTTTAAATGTGACATTTTTGTTAAAAATATATTTCACTCATAGAAAACTAATAAAACACACTTGTATGGCCTTGATACTCTATGAAAACGATTCATTTTTTATTTAGGACATGTAAAAATCAGCCTCATATCAATATGATATATGGTGTGACTGCTTTGACTCATAATTCATGTTTTCAGTTAAAAAATGACATTTTAGTTAGAAATATGTGATAATCACTGAAAACCAAGAAAAAAATACTTTAATTAAAATTATATTTTAGGAAAATGATCCATAAATCATTTTTGATGTGTAGGACAATGATCCATACATAGTGTGACTGGTATGACTCAAAGTGCATGATTTTATTTAAAATTGACATTTTAGTTGAAAACACACATCATATACTCAAATATTAGAAAATGAACTCAGATTTTCATGATAAATTTTTATAATGATCCATAAATCATTTAAGATGTGAATGAATCAACCACATGTTAATCCAACACATGATGTGTCCTAATATGACATGAAGTGTATGTTTTCATTTTAAAAGTGACATTTTATTAATGAATTGTATCATAATTATGATTAATTTATTTATTTATAGGTTTACTAACATAAGGATTATTTTTTATATAGATACCCTCGATTTTTCGAGCTGGGGTGGTTTATATAGAAACAGGTAGCATGATGAGGCTCTTTTGGGAGGAGTTTCAAAGACAACACAACATTAATGTTTTTAAATTTGTTGATGTTTTTTTATAAATTATACATACCAATGTAATTTTATATACCAATGTTTTAAATATTTGTAAGTATTATACAATTTTTTTGTCGTGTTGTGATGTAAATTTAATTAAAATTAAATTTTGTATTTGATGTTATAGTGTGTTGTGAATTTCAACCACACACTACTATAGCCTGGTGTTTTTTAGTGTTATTTTGAGTATTGATAAAAAAATTATCAGCTCTAAAAAAACATTAATAAATGGACCTCTTTATGAGCACAAAAAATGTGTTGATTAAGGACTAAATTTATTAGTTCTTTTTTAGCACTGATGAAGATATATTTTACCAGTGTTATTTTTAACATTGTTAAAAGGCACCATCCTTTAAAAGCGATCAAAACATGATTTCTTTAGCAATGATGAAAACCATTTCTTGTGCTGTTAAAGCTCGTATCTATAGTAGTGCATATAATACATCACAATCATCTATACAGTACATTACAATCAACTGTGAAACTCAAGTCATGATTATTGGGAGTTAAATTCAATACTACAAATCACACGATATTTAGTATTGACTTTTATAGGCACTCAACAAAAAACTACAATAAAGGGGACACATTTATCAGTACTATCTAAAAGTAATGATAAAAGTAACTTTTATTCGTGATAAAAAACACTCAGAAAAGGGTAACCTTCATTAGTTCTTTTGTTAGCGTTGATAAAGGTTCCACTTTGTCAGTGATTTTCTAAGCACTAATTAAATCTCCACCTTTAACAATGTGAAAAAAACACTGATAAAGGGTACGATGAATAATTTAATTTATATATACATAATTATATAATTTTAAATAAGATTTATATTGCAATAAGTATATATATATGTAAATATAATATACAAATATGATTTATATAACTTATAATAAAAAATTATTATTAATCTTATTTTCACGATTTTATACATAAAAATTTATCAAATTTATATTAATCAATAAAAATGTTTAATAATGTATTTATGTACATTAATAATAAAATGTATATATAATTAATATAAATATGATATATTAATATTTTTTAAAAAATTATATAAATATATAAATGAGTATATTTATTTAAACATGTGATTCATATTTTAATTTATATATTTATATTCATATTAAATAATTTAAAATATATGTACATGTATTTGTATGTGTATGTATTATTTGTATGTATATGGATATATGTGTATGTCTGTATGTGTGTGTATGTATGTGTTGTACGTGTTGTATGTGTTGTATGTGTTGTATGTGTATGCATATGTTGTGTTGTGTGTGTGTGTGTGTTTTATGTGTATATGTTTATGCGTGTATGTGTATGTACGTGTGTGTGTGTGTGCATATGTACGCACGTGTGTATGTGTGTGTTTGTGTGGATGTACATGCTTGTGTATGTATGTGCACGTGTATGTGTATGTGTATATGTATGTGTATGTGTATGTGTATGGGTATGGGTATGTGTATGTGTATGTGAATGGGTATGCATATGTGTATGTGTATGGGTATGTGTATGTGTATGTGTATGTGTATGTGTATGCGTATGCGTATGTGTATGTGTATGGGTATGCGTATGCGTATGTGTATGTGTATGTGTATGTGTATGTATATGTGTAAGTGTATGACATGTTTATGTGTGTATGTATGACTGTATTTGTATGTATGTGTATGTATGTGTATGTGGAATGTGTATGTTTATATAGCATGTGTATGTTTTCATATGTATGTGTATATATGCACACACATATGTAATTTTATGTATGTGTGTGTATACATGTGTGGGAATGTGTGTGTATGTAAATGCATGTATGTGTAAATATGTTCATGTATATATATATATATATATGTTTACGTGTATGTGTATGTATGTGTATGTATGTGTATATATGTATGTCTATGCGCACGAGCGTGTGTGTATGTAGATGTGCATGTGCATGTGTATGTGTATGTATATGTGTATGTGTATGTGTATGTGTATGTGTATGTGTATGTGTATGTGTGTATGTGTATGTGTATGTGTATGTGTATTTGTATGTGTATGTGTATGTGTATGTGTACGTGTACGTGTATGTGTATGTGAATGTGTATGTGTGTGTGTGTGTGTGTCTGTGTATGTGTATGTGTATGTGTCTATGTATGTGTATGTGTCTCTATCTGTGTATGTGTATGTGAATGTGAATTTGAATGTGTATGTGTATGTGTGCTTATATAGTATGTGTATGTATGCTGAGATATGTGTATGTATGTGTATGCGCGTATATGTAATTGTATGTATGTGTATGAATATTCATATGCATGTGTATGTGCATGTGTATGTGTACATGTGTTTGTATATGTGTATGTGTATATGTGCGAACATGTATACGTTTATACTTATGTACGTGTGTAAGTCTTTGTCTGTTCGTTGATTTAATATTATTTATTCATTTTTAATATTTCTCAATTTTTAGTATTTTATATAATTTATTCATTTTTAATATATATTCATTTAATATTTTTATAATATATTCAGTTTTGGTAGTTATTTATATATTTTTAAATATTTATACATTTAATTTAATAATAACATTTTTAATTATTATTAATAATTCTAAAGGTTATTAATTCATTATATTTTTTATATACAATCTACACAAAATATACATCAATAATTAGCAATAATAATAATAATAATAATAATTTATTTATTTTTATTAATTTTAATTTGTTTCCAATTCATGTAATTTATTTTGTGAATTCACTTTTTTAAAATAATTTTTAAATTTATTTAATTTTATCTATTTATTTTTAATATTATTTCATTTAATATTAATTTTTTCATTTTTGATATTCATTAATTTTTAATATTTTTTGGAATTTATTAAATTTTTAAAAATCATATTGTTTTTTTAAATAATTAGGTTGAAGCCCCCACTTTTTTTATTAAACCCAACGACCACCCCCTAATTTATATGATTAATATTTATTCATTATTATTTTTTATTTTTTAATATTTTTAATATGTTTGAAATTTATATAATTGATTTTTATAAATTCATTTTTTTAATATTTTCTATAGTCAACATAATTCATTTTCATAATTTTATTATTTATATAATTCATATTATGTATTTATTAATTTTTATTCATTCTTTATATGTTAGTAATTAATTTAATTAATGTTACAAATTCTCATTTTTACATATTTTTTTGTAATTTATTCAATTTTATTTATTCATTTTTAATATTCTTGCATTTATTATTATTTATTCATTTTTAATGTTTATTATTTCTTTTTTAATTTAGTCATTTTTTAATATTTATTTATACATAATTATTTACCAAGTTTTTATATTTTCAATATGTTTTTAAATTTATATGATTAATATTTATTCAATTTTATTTATTAAGTTTTAATATTTTAAAAATGTTTTAAATTTATAGAATTTATTTATTTAAGTGCATTTTTAAATATTTTTGTAATTTAAATGGTTAATATAATTTATTTTTAATAATTTTGTTATTTTTATATTTCAGGTTATTTATTTATTCATTTTTGTATATGTTTACAATTTATTTAATTGATCTTATGATTTTTTTAAAATAGTTTTTTTATCAATAAAATTGACTTTATTCATTTTTTTGTATTATATCATTTAACATTATTTAACTATTTTTAATATTTTTTAATTTTTAATTTTTTAGAATTTAATCATTTTCTAATATTTCTTTATACATATTTATTTACTATTTTTTAATATTTTCAATATGTTTATAATTTATATGAATAATATTTATTCATTTTTTCTTATTAAGTTTATATATTTTTTAATATGTTTGAAGTTTATATAATTAATTTATTTAAATTCATTTTTAATAATTTTAAATTTTAAATATTTAATATTATTCATTTTTTATAATTTTATAATTTATATAATTAATAATACTTATTTATTAATTTAATTCATTTTTATGTGTTTGGAAGTTATTTAATTAATGTTATGAATTCATATTTTTGTATTTTTTTGTAGTTTATACATATTTATTTTTTCACAATTAATATTCATTAATTCAATATTATTTTTTAATTTTTTTTATTTTTTAATACTTTCTTAATTTTCATTTTTTAATATTTTTATATATATATATTTATTATGTTTTAATATTTTTAAAATATTTCTAATTTATATAATTAATTCATTTAATGATTTTTTTTATTTTTGTAATTTAAATAGTTAGTATATTTCATTTTTAATAATTTTATTATTTATATAATTAATATTATTTATTTATTCATTTTTATTCATTTTTTATAGTTTTTCCAATGCTAATTTATGTACTTTTAAAAGTGTATTTTATCAGAGTGAAAACATAAGCGCTAAGAAATTCTACTTTTTCAGCATTTTTTAGCACTAATAAAAGTGATGATTTATCAACACTATGAAAGTGCTGGAAAAAGTAGTATTATCAACGCTTATGTTTTTAAAAATGATAAAATAAACTTTTATCAACACTTTTTAGTAAGGGTTGGTAAAACCTTCCATCCTCTTTATAAAAGAACCCTAGCAGATCATCTCTTCCTTGCACCGCACTCAACCCCTCATGGAACCGAAGGTCTCCTCCTATCAAAGTCTATCGTTTTTGACAAATCGGACCTCAAAATCAAAGGTATGAAATTCCAAACTTGTTTTTTAGAAATCTCAGTAAATTTTTCATGCATTTTGCATGATTTTTTTGAGATTATCTTTCTTTTAATCTCATGTGATTCTTGGAAATGTGATTAAATATCATGGACTAATATTACATAATTTTCGAGTCTGTTTAATGGGATGTGAGTCAGTTGAACTCACTTTAGTTACACATGAGTGTATATTTCCCATTTTATTCATCCACAACCTATAAAATTCCCAGTAATTCATATGTAGAGGAACTTTATACCTGAAAATTAATGAAAATCTCATTTGAAAGTGTAGGCTTATACAAAAATTAATTCTCAAATTAATAAAACAATATAATGAATGAAATTAATTCATTGAACAATTTAACTCCAAAATATTCTAAAACACCAAAAAACGTGATAAACTAATGAAAATGTGTGGGAATATTTGGAATTAAAATCAATTAAAAATTCACATTATAATTAATTTAATTCATGTAATATTTTTAAACAAGGTAGTTTATTTTGTGAATTCCATTACAAATTAAAAATATTTTTGTGTTTAAATACATTTTCTTCATGGTTTTGAAATTTGAAAAGTTCGGTTATTTTAGTTTAAGCATTCATTTTTCCTAATCTTGATTATTTTTAAAATATCATTGCATAATAAATTTTTTATTTTGATTATTACTAAACAAAGAATTTGAATTTGATATCTTTCATAAATTTACAAATCTAATAACCATAATCTATGTGATTACATTGTTTCAAACACTGCGAAAACATTGTAAAAAATAAGTAATTTCTTTTGATATTTGTTTTGATAGTGAAATCTTATTATATACACCCAAATACTTATCCATTTATAGAAATCCATAGGTTTCTTGTGAAATTTGATAGTGAGAGAGACTAAATTATCTCCCTAAATGAATTCATTTTAAAAAAGAATTATTTATGATATGTGACTCCGTGTAAAAAAAGTGTTATAATACTTTATATTAATATAATTATTAGATTTTATATGTTCTAAAAAGTATTTGACACAGTGAAAATTTATGTCAAGTATGATAACTGTACGTGTGTGTATTTAAAGAACAGACTTTTAGGTTTCCAATATCATATCTTATGTGCATTTATTTATTTCTTTAAATATTTATATTATTTAATCAAATAGGTTGGATATGAATAAAAAATGGATGGATGTTAATCGTATGACAAAAGTGTATGAGAATGGGGCGAAAGAGTTAATCAAATTTGAAAAAAGATTATGCATATGAACCTTCTCAAATTCTTTGTCTATATTTATGTTGTTTTTATTAAAGACTAATTAGTTCAGAGGAGTTTGAAGAACACTTGATCTGTCATGAAATAGATCGATGTTATAAATGTTGGACTAAACCCTAGGAAGAACTGAATGTAGCTAGAGAATGGGATAAAATTTCATTTTATGGATCATATGATATGATTACAAGTATGAACAATGAATAATACTGCCTCAAGGATATGATTACAGGTTTGAGTTGTGATGAAGACTGTATTAAGGAAATGAAAATGACTCTTGAAGATGAATTTCACGATTATCCAAAAACTATTTTAGAAGTTGAAGAGTTGTGAAAATATGTCATTATTGTTGGATTTGGTTCCCTAGAAACCAACTTCTTTGTACTTTTTGATAAACCTGTATTCATTTGATGAATATTTATAAACTTTTTATCACATCATGATTGTTCTTCTGTGTGACATAGTATGTGATAATGTCCTAAGAATAGTTGTCGTACTAAAATGTCATAGCAGATCTCTGCTATGATGAGAACCCATAAGTTCCATGACACCATTCTTGAATATATGTTCTATGACCGGATGATATCATTTGAAGGGATATAAATGATATAGGCTATCAGGGGTGAGGAATCAAGAAACTTTGAGGCACCTTCTCATGGTGTGTGCCATTTGTAATATCCAGAAGGATATTATGAGAACAAGACATGCCAATAGGAAATCCACATTCATAAGTTTCATTGAATTTTCCTATATGCATATGTGTGTATTGGTCCTTAGAATTTAATAATATTGTTAATGGGTATTATGACTCACACACTTAGATGTATTGAAGAAAACTGTGATGATAGATCTTTGCAATGAGGTAGGATATATTGGGTGTGTCATGAGTAATACTGCATTAATGAATAATGTGAGAAAGGATTTGTCACTTCTATAGAAGTAGATATCTCAGGCCCTTTGATTAAAATGATATAGCCTAACTAAATCCATGGCCATGGTGTTCTCTAGGAAAGTTCAATTCCAGGAAGTCAAAGAATGAGAAATCCAGCACATGGGTTGATGACACTTGCAACCCGCTTGATTAGAGATATCAGGACAAATGGATTATATTACATGGTAAGCATTTGTATGAGGTGGAATGTCATTGCGACATCAACTTCTTTCTCTTGGGTGCCTTGAATCGTCTCTAAATAGTAATCTTGGACTTTAGGTAAGCCCACCTAATGCCAACGAGAAAGAGGCCTAGAGGGTCACACACTAAGTGTAACCAATATCTCAGTTAAATAATTTATTTATTTAACAAGTTGAATAAATATTATTCCTAGTCATGGTTTAATAATTATTCAAGTATGCTTTATCGTATTTATTTCATCACTAGTTATTCAAGAGAATATATTGCTGATGGAATATTTATTTATTGGGGAATAACGCAGTTATATTTATTTTATAAATAAATAGTCATTATTCAAGGATCGGTAAATATTGAGGGGGATTAGAAGACCAAGTTATGGGTCTGATGAGAAACAATATTAAATATTATTTGGTTAAATAATATTTAACTTTAACGTGCAAGTTAACCACTTGTCACATAAATAATAACATTTCTATTATTATTGAATTGGGGTTTCACATGGAATAATAAATTAAGTAAATACACCTATGATAATTATTTATTATTACATGGTGAATTAAATTCCTCATTATGTTATTATTCTTTAAATTATCCAAGGGTTCATTCGACATAATAACCAATAGTTGTGTGCACAACATCCTTAAAGAAAATCTCTTGAGGCTAGAGAACTCTTCCCTCTCCAAGAACAATATCAAGAGAGAGAGAGAGATTGTCCTCCACCAGATCAAGGAGAATGATTTGGAAGCGATTCTCAAGGTGATCTAAGGGGGACATTGCAAGCACAAGGATCTTCCATGCCACCACCCGGAGACTCCTTCAGAGACGTTTAGAGATACGTGGAGCATGTGTGGATCACTGCTGGAGGATTGATATCCTTTTATTCTACATCGCAACGAAGCCGCACCTCAGACCCATGGTCAGACGCATCAACGAAGAAAGAATAACCATGAAGGTGATTCTATAATTTAATTAAATTTATTATAAACAAAATATGTTGATCCTCTCTTCTCAGTTCTTATTTCTCTCCTTTTTATTTTATATTTTATTCAATTCTATGGATACTCATCGTTGTATTGATCCTGGATTAATCATCAGTTATGGCAGTTTGAAAAATTTGGTACACCCCCATCCTGCACTTCCCCTATACCCAGAAACTACAATTGTATGATAGTTATATTAAATGTACAACATTTTCAAACATATTAGATCTATATAATTATAAATATTTCAATGGATAGAGTGACACTATCTTTACTGAACTACTTTCTCTCTTGAATTATATGCTACTAGAAGATAATGAGCTTCCTTGTGGAACATATGATGATAAATGAATGTTATGTTCAATGAGTATGATCTCTAAAATAATAAATGCATTTCCAAATGATTTTATACTATTTCATAAGGATTATGAATCACTTAAAAAATTACCAAATTTTGGTGCATATCGATACAAGAAAGATGATTCACATCCTTTAAAATTTTTATTGTACTTTCTAATCATTCTAAGGTTTAGGCGATAATATAGAAGTGAGAAGACTACAAGAAAATTGACATGGAATTTTGATACAAGAAATCAAGATGGGAAACTTCATCACCCAATAGGCTCTCTTTGATGGAAGAAAATTGATCAAGAGTATCATAAATTTGGAAACAAGTTGAGAAAACTTCATTTTTCACTATCTATAGATGGAGTAAATCCTTTTGGTTTATAAAAAATCACTCACAATACATAGAAGTTATTCTGTTAAATTATAAATTTCCCCAATGGATATGAATGGAGATAAAATACATTATGTTGTCACTACATATATTAGGACCGAAACAACTGGGTGATAACATTGATGTTTATTTAGATCCATTTATTTAAGATTTGAAATTATAGTGGTAATAAAATGTTATGTTGTTTGATGGTTATAGAAATGATGATTTTAAACTTAGATTCATGTTATACAAGATGATCAATGTCTTTCCTTCTTATGGAAATTTATCAGGATATAGAATTAAACGAACTCCAGGGTGTCACATTTGTGAACAATGTACACATCTAGTTAGGTTGAAGCATTCATCAAAGATTATGTTTTAGGACATCACAGATTTACACCCCGATGACATAAATATTTATCTTGGATGATATCATTCGATGAGAATTAAAAAGAAGGTATGATACCATCTCCACTAATAGGTGATCAACTATTTGATAAAGTAAAGGATATGGCCACCGATATTGGAAAAATTTCTTTAAAAAGCCTTGATAAAATTATTTGAAAAAAGATATCAGTTCTTTTTAATTACTATACTGGAATTGTTTATCTATCAGACATTATCTTGATGTCATAAATGGGAAAAACATTCATGTGACAGTGTCATTGACACATTACTAAATGAAACCATCAAAATAAACGATGATATTAAGGCTAGTTTAGACTTGATTAACATGGGGATACATGAAGAGTTATTTCCAGTGAAGGTTGAAAGATGGAATCTTCTTCCTCAAGCTACTTAAAATCTTTCCAAGCAAGGGAGATATTAGTTTTAAATCTTCTTGAATGATATAAAGGTTCTAGAATAGTATTAATCAAATATAAGAATATCATGTTAATAAGTGATTTAAATTTTAAGGGCCTATAATCACATAAAAGTCATGTTTTCATGTAATATAAAATTCTTGTATATTTACATTTAATTTTTCCTAATAATTTATATCATAGATTAAAAAAATTTATTTTTTAAAGCTATACACCATAAATTTATAGACCTAATGAAATTTCGAACTATGGAAAAGAAAACTAGCATCATATTATATGAATTAGAGATGTTCTTCTTGTCATATTCACTTGGTTGGAGAGATTTGACTTTGTGGTCCTGTACATCATATATTGATGTATCCTATTGAATGGTATATGAATATTTTGAAAGGGTATGTCAAAAATTAATTTGGTCTAGAAGGTTTTATTAAAGAGTGATATGTTTTTTGAGGAAGCCATTGATTTTTTTACAGACTGCCTGCCTGATGTGGAAATCATTGATCTACCAAAATCTCATCACATAGACTGACTTGTGGGTGAAGGAATTTCTAGAATAGATGTTTTTTCAGTCACTATTACAAAGTGGGAGCAATCTCACCTTTATGTTTTACATAAAATCTTATAGATTGTTCCATATATTGAAACACACAAAGTAATTCTTAGGAATTTGAATCCATCAAGTGAAAAATTATTAATATAAAATACACATAATAAATAGTTTATAGGATGGTTTCAAGTCCATATTTTAAGGAGTCAATAATAAATCCATATTCAATTTCATAAGGACTTTTATGGCTATCCATAGGACCAAGTATGAATGTATTATCTTATAGTGGTTATGTAATTAATGGTTATATGTCATATACTAAGGAACATGATGAATGGAGTACCATGGAAAAAGGAGGAGTTATAAATATGGATAAAGTGATTCATGTATTTGAGGTCATGAAAAAAATCCAATTTATCCAAATATGTCGTACTTTGGCATCATCAAAAAAATATGGGAGTTGGATTATACAACATTCCATGTGCATATTTTTCAATGAAAGTGGGTTGATAATAGGACTTCAATTAAATTTGATGAATTAGGATTCATGAAAGTGGGTTTTAGTAAGGAATGGTACAAGGATGAACCATTCATAATGGAATCATAGACAGTAAAAGTATTTTATGTCTCAAATACTATAATTAGAAAGTAATAAATTATTCTGTTATCAACCAAACCCATTGAAGGTTTTGATGTCAATTAAATTGAGGATGACCATTTTATTGGGACACCATGATAATTTCACAATAGTCCCAATTTAGGAAAGGTCTTTTATGTTAGAGGAGACAACAATGAGGGGATTTGGATACCCAATATAGGGGTCAAATCCCTTCAACCTTTAAAGAATAAAAAGAGAGTTCAATAATCAGGTTATATTTTTTTCTAATATACATTGAGTTACCTCATATTATTATCTATTCACTACTATATTTATGTAATCTAAATTAAATGTTCATCCAATTCTACAAATAATGGATTCTTTACGTGTTGATTCTCCTAATCCTAAGGAACAAATGGTTTCTCAACATACTAATTCTCCCAATGTAGTGGAACAATAAATTTCTCCATATGTTCATGCTACCAATCATGAGGAACAACATATTTAAGATGTTGAAGATGAGGAAATGGTAGAAGGTGAAAAACCTATGTCCCAGAAAAGGAAGGAATATCATGGCATGATGGTGCTAACAAATTTTTTTATGGTGAGAAGTAGAGACATCAAATTCAAGGTTGGGTGGAATGTAAATGAATAGATTGTTAAACCCAAAAGTATATTTTCATTAGTTTCATTGGGTTCACAACTCAAATAAACATGTTTATTTATTTGTATATGTGAAACAATGTTTTTTCCATGATTAAGGTACTTATTTGGGAAGATATTAGTGTAACAATATGATATCCTTTCTTTATTTTACTAAAAGTTAATAATGAAACATTTATTTACTCTTTATTATCACCTCGATTGTGCATTTATACTAGATAACTACTAAATGAAGTTTATATTAATGGCCACTACAGAGGATCATATAGGATTTTAGATAATTATTACTTAGCATTATCTCAGAGATGCTGAAGGGAAAATAAACCTACACTCACCACAAATGTATGCACACATGATAAACCAAGAAATGTGGAATGTATTTATGAATATTTTTAGGGAAATTTTGATTATGAACACATTACTTGACCATACATATATTAATCACTTTGATTAATAATTTTTAATTTATGAAACAATAACATAGTTTTAAAAATAAGTAGCGTGAATCAAAACCAAAAAACCCCTACCAAAAACCAAGATCAGGTACACTTCAATTGAAAGAAATGATATGTATTTTAAATATACTATAATAATTTTATGTGTAACTAAAAAACAACATAATTATGTTCCTTATATATATATATATATATTTATGAATCAAAATCAAAAGACACTTTCATCCCACATCATGTTCTATGGAAAGAGGCTTGTGTAAATAAATATAGAATACTAATTGATGAAGAAAACAAAAAATATGGGAAACATGTGTAAGTATGACATGATAATAATTTATTATACTTTAAATCGATATTACATAAGAATGATCACTTATTTTTCTATATTCTTTTTATCTATTTTAGACATAAGAATCATTATCAGTTATACCTGATGAATGAATACTTGAAGTGGCCTTGAAGCTACCAAAACGATATGGCCACATCAGAGGATAAACTTTTAGAGTGTCACACCAAACCTATTTTTAGAAAAGATATGCCCAAGGGGATAAAGATAAGAAAATAGAGGAGATAATGGCATAAATAAATACCCTAGAAGAAAAAATTTATTGAAATTCTGAGTTATTAGATAATTTTATGATAGGGAATATAACACGATAACAAAAAATACATAGATATCCCACCTAGTTTTGAGGCAAAACATTCCCCTCAAAGGTCTACCTTTCCAGAGCTAATCGATTTTGTCATAACTATTTTTGTGAAATGTTAATTAGGAAGACACCAATATCTCTCATATACTAATCTTCCATAGGGTGAAAATGAGTGTGATTTATATCTATCCAGACTCACATATAACCTTGTTATGAGGGGTAAATTATAAAATATACAAGGAGATATTATACACAATATAAAACTTCCAATATGTTATTTGAGAGTCGAGATTCACATAGATCATGAGCCGAGCACTAAGATACCTTTTCCCCTTGATGATCTGGTTGTTTAAAAGTTATAACTTACTATTAGAACATTCATAGCATGGTCGTTTGATCTTGTAAAAATATACGTTGACAAGAAGGTATCCCTTTTTAATTATTTTTTTATTAAAATATTTAATAATTAATGAAAAAAGGCATGGATCAAGGAATGTTATTACAAACAGAGAAAAGAAAGGTTAAATAGAAGTTCAAATCAAAATAATCTAAATGATCAATCAATTGATCAAAAATACATTCATAAAGTACCTTTAACCCACCATTTTAACATCCAAATTTACTAATATTACAAGTTAAAATGGATACAACATTCAAATATGGTGATACTTCCATCGTTTATTTTTAATAAAAAATTTATAGAGAAGAAATTACAAACTTTTTTTGTATTGAGAATTTAAATTAAATCCTCAAGCATGGATGGATAAGAGTCTTAGTTTTAAATGTATACATGAGGTTTGTTTTCATAATTTTTTTATCCAACAGATAATCTACAATGTTTATTACAGTTAAATACTATTTATATTTTTTGCAGGCATATATATCAGTACTATTTGAATGGAAAATCTAGTGAATAAAAATTTGGAATCACTTTTTCTCAAATCACTTCTACATAAAAAATATCATTAGAAGAAGAGTAAAATTTAGTAATAGTATAAAAATTGGATGCAATGTTTGGAAAAATACTTACAGATGATAAATGCTTCTTAATACCCATGATATAAGGGTAAAACTCTACAATTTAATCATCTAAAATATATTTTCATTCCTTTCATTACATATTACTTTTTTAGGGAGTATTGGTTACTCATTATAATCAATTTGGATACTCCAAGGATTTTTTTTTGAATTCAATGTATGGAAACCCAAAAAATCGACCACACATGATGACGTTTATCAATTTTAAATGAACTACATACATAATTTTACAAATAAGCTTCAAGTTATTCATTTTATATTATTTTTTAATGTTTTTTATGATAAGGAGGAGTTTAAATATCATAAAAATCATGGAATGAGGACAATCCATGAGCATAATAAGTCTATCGAGTCCTATAAGTGGATAAGTATTAGGTTATATATAATAATATTTCACTATGAAAACATATATCAACACAAATTACTTTTTTTCAATGTTTCTATAGTGTCAGAAATAAACTAGTGGAAAATATTATGGTTATTACATCTAAAAATTTATGAAATATATCATATTCCACCAACAAACTAGCATCCTCGAAGAGGTATTTCATATGCTAATTACAATTTCATTTGAAATATATATTAATCCTTTGTTTATTTATATTTTTATAGTACTTACAAGACTATCGATGTGCCACATGTTCAAAATTCGAAATAGGTTTGTTTAAAAATGAACATGAAGAATACATGGTGTATAAATGTATGCATACATCATGAAGAAGCGACTTACTACTAATTATTTTGTTAATTTTCTCATCATTTTATCTATTTTTTAGTTAATTTCCTTATCATTTTTATCTAATACTTATTTAGTTATTTTTCATAGATATCATGAAGAAATTATTTCTTCTATAATTTTTTTCTTCAACCATTTTGTGTTTTATAAAGAGAACAAAATGACTCGAGAAAATTAAATTATTGAAAAATTATTCAATAGAATGATGTAATTAGGTACTATTTATTCTCTTCATAGAGCCATTTGTTTTTTATTTGATCTATTTATGTTTTATAGTGAATGTTTTCAGTTTATAAATGACTCCAAATGCATGTTTTCAGTTCAAATTTAAATTTTAGTTAAGAATGTGGATCACTCACTAAAAACTAATAAAACACACTCATATTGTCTTTATACTTTAGTAAAATGATCTATTAGTCATTTGTGATGTGAAGGAATTAGTCTCAGTTGTAAAGGTATACATGAAGTGTGTTTTCATAATTTGTTTGTCCAATATCTTATCTATTATGTTAATTACAGTTAAATAATATTCTTTTTTTCTGGCATATATATCAACACTATTTTAAGATAAAATCATGTGAAAAAAATTTGGACTCATTATTCCTCACATCAATTCTATATAAAAAAGTTCATAGGAAGAAGAGTAGTATTTTATAATAGTAGAGAAAATGGCTGCAATGTTTGGAAATAAACTTACAGATGATAAACTCTTATTAATACCCATGACAGAGGGGTAAAACTCTATAATTTAATCATATAAAATATATTTTTATTATTTCATTACTTTTTACTTTTTTAGAGAGAATTGGTTGATCATTGAGATCAATTTGGATACTTTAATGATTTATTTTTTTGGATTAAATGCATGGATACCCAACAAATTGACCACACATAATGACATTTATGAGTTTTTAATACACTACATGTTGTATTTCACAAGTAAAATTCAAGTTATTCATTTTATATAATGTCTTAATGAAAATTTTATTATGATAGGGTGGTTTTTATATATCATCAAAATCATGTCATGAGGAACTTCCATGAGAATGATAAGTCTATCGAATTCTATAAATGGATAAGTATTTGGTATATACAATAATATTTCACTATCAAAACATATATCAAAACAGATTACTTATTTTTATCAATGTTTCTATAGTTTTTGAAAAAAATTAGAGCAATATATTATAGTTATTACATCTACCATTTTTTGAAAGACACATATTCCATCAACAAACTAGCATCCCCGAATAGGTATTTCAAATGATAATTAAAATTTTATTTAAAATATTTATTAATCCTTTGTTTATTTGTATTGTTATAGTAATTCTAGGACTGTCGATGGTCTATGTATTCAAATAATGAAACAGATTTGTATATAAATTAATGAACATAATACATGGTGTGAGAATTTATGAATACATCATAAAGAAGTGTCTTTTTACTACTTATTTAGTTAATCTTCACATCATTTTATCTACTTTTTTTAGTTAATTTCCTTATCATTTTTTCTAATAATTATTTATTTAATTTTTACATATATTATGAAGAAATGACTTCATCTATAATTTCTTTTTATTCAACCATTTTTTGTTTATAAAGAGCACAAAATAATCAGGAAAAAATCAATTCTCAAAAAAGTATTCAACAAGGATGATGCACTCAAGTACTATTAATTCTCTTCATAGACCTATTTGTTCTTTATTTGATATATTTATGTTCTGTAGTGTGTGTTTTCTATTTAAAAATGGGTCAAAGTGCATGTTTTTAGTTTAAATTGACATTTTAGTTAAGAAT
The DNA here is from genome assembly GCA_963277665.1 of Viscum album. Lineage (NCBI taxonomy): Eukaryota > Viridiplantae > Streptophyta > Magnoliopsida > Santalales > Viscaceae > Viscum > Viscum album. Next base: position 692,010,497 of record OY728119.1, on the reverse strand, counting down.
GTATGCTGCTCACTGAAAACTAAAGAAACACACTTAGATTATATTGATACTTTAGGAAAACAATACATATGTCATTTGTGATGTGTACGAACTAATCACATGTCAATCTGACACACGTTGTGGCTGATGTGATTCAAAGTGTATCTTTTTATAAAAAATTGACATTTTAGTTCAAAACATGTTTCACATAATCAAAATAAAGAAAATAAACTCTGATTGAATTTATAATTTAGGATAACAATCTAAAAAACATTTTTGACATGTAATAATAAAACATATATCAATTCTACACACAGTGTTGCTGGTATGACTCAAAAATATGTGTTTTTATTTAAAATTTACATTTTAATTTAAAATACACATGGCATACTCAAAACTAAGCAGAAAAATTCAATTTTTTTATACATTAGGATAATGATCTATTATCCATTTATAAAATGTAGAAATCATCTTCACCTCAATATGACATACGGTGTGACTGATTTGACTCAAAGTGTATGTTTTCAGTTTAAAAATGATATTTTAGTTAAAATGTGTGTCGCTCATTGAAAACCAAGTAAACATGCTCATATTATCCTGATACTTTAGTATAATGATCCAAAAGTCATTTATGATGTGTTATAATCAACTAGAAGTCAATATGATACACAATATGATCGGTAGGGCTCAATGTATGTGTTTTTAGTTTAAAATGAAATTTTAGTTAAAAACATGTGTCACTCACTAAAAAACAATAAAAAATTAATATTATCTTGATACAATTGGATATTAATTCATAAATTATTTGTGACATATAGGAATCAGCTGCACTTTAACATGACATATGGTGTAAACAGTATGACTTAAAGTGTGTGTTTTTAGTTTAAAAATGACATTTTAGTCAATGTGTCACTCACTGAAAATAGAGCACATGTGATTATATTTTCTTTATATTTTGTTTCAAAAATATTTACAATTCATGTGTGACATTTCGGAATTAGCTGCATGTCAATCCAACACACGGTGTGACCGGTATGACTAAACATGCATGTTTTCAGTTTAGAATTGTTATTTTAGTTAAAAACACACATCACTCACTACAAACCAATAAAAAACATTTATATTGACTTGATTATTTTATAAAATTATTCATAAATTATTTATGACATTTAAGAATCATTTTCATATCAATCTAACATGCGGTGTGACCGGTATGACTCAAAGTGTGTGTTTTCATTTTAAAATTTATATTTTTGTTAATAAAACGTGTCTCTCACAAAAAATCAAGAAAATATAATTTTATTATCTTGATACTTTAAAAAATGATCCATAAATAATTTGTGACATGTAGGAATTATACGAACATCAATCCCACACATGGTGAAACCAATATGTCTCAAAGTGCATGTTTTCAATTTAGAAATGCCATTTTAGTTAAAACCATGCATCAGTCACTTAAAAATAATCAATCAAACATAGATTGTATTTATACTTTAGAAAAAATATCCATGAGTCATTTTTGACATGTAATAATCAATTACATGTTAATCGACACACGGTGTGGTTGGTATGACTCAAAGTGCTTATTTTCATTTAAAATTGAAATTTTAGTTTAAAACACATGTCACATAATAAAACCTAAGAAACTACACTCAGATTGTATTGATACTTTAGTAAAATAATCTTTAAGTCATTTTTGATGTTCAGGAATCAACCTCACATCAATTAAACTCATGGTGTGGCTGATATTACTCAAAGTGTGTGTTTTTATTTAATATGTTAGTTCAAAATATGTGTGACATACTCAAAACCAATCAAACATATTTATATTTTTTATACTTCAGTAAAATTATATTTGGTCATTTGATACATATAAGAATCATTCACACCTTTATCTGGTATACGGTGTGACTGGTATGACTCAAAATATATTTTTCCAGTTTAAAAATTAAATTTTAGTTAAAAATGTGTGTCACTAACTTAAAACTAAGAAATTATATTTTTATGGTCTTGATAATTTATTAAAAGGATCCATAAGTCATTTTTGGTGTGTTGGAATTAGTCGCATGTCAATCCAACACATGGTGTGGCTGATATGACTCAAAGTGTGTCTTTTCTGTTAAAAATGACATTTTAATTAAAAATGTATGATTCTCAATGAAAACTATGAAAATGTGATCGACTTGTCTGGATAATTTTGTAAAATTTTCCATAATTCACTTGTTATGTGTGTGAAATAATCACACATCAATCTAACATGTGGTGTGACCGATATGACTCAATGTGCGTACTTTATGTTTGAAAATGGAATTTTAGTTATAATTTACCCCTCACTAAAAATAGAGAAAAAACACTTGGATTGACATGACACTTTAGGAAAATGATACATAAGTTATTTTTGATGTGTAAGAATCAACTACACGTAAATTTGACACATGGTATGACTGAAAAGACTCAAAGTTCATCTTTTTATTTAAAATTGATGTTTTAGTTCAAATCATGCATCACATACTCCAAACTAAGAAAACGTTCTTAGATTGTATTCATACTTTAGAAAAATGACCCATAAGTCATTTTTGAAATATAAGAATCAACCATAAGTTAATTTGACACATGGTGTGACTGTTATGACTGAAAGTGTGTGTTTCTATTTAAAATTGACATTTTAGTTCAAAAGAATCATGGCATACTCAAAATTGAGAAAAATACATTCAGATTATTTTGAAACTTTAGTAAAATGACATATAAGTCATTTTTGAAATATAGGAATTAGTCTCACCTCAATATTATACAAGGTGTGATCAATATGACTCAAAATTCACACTTTCAGTTTTAAAATGACATTTTAGTTATAAATGTGTTTCACTCACTAAAAAACCAGAAAATGAACTCATATTTTCCTGATACTTTATAATAATGTTCCATATTTCATTTACGATGTGTAGGAATTAACTGCACATCAATCTGACATAGTGTGTGACCTGTATAACTCAAAGTGTGTGTTTTTAGTTTAAAAATGACATTATTGTTAAAAACATGTTCCATTCATTGAAAACCTAGAAAATAAACTTAAACTATCTTGATATTTAAAAAAAAAATCCATAAATCATTTTTGATATGAAGGAATCAACCACACATCAATAAAACACACACGGTGGCCGATATGACTAAAAGTGCATGTTTTTAATTTAAAATTGACATTTTATTTCAAAACACATGACACATACTTAAAATTAATTAAACATTCATAGACTGTGTTGACACTCTAGGATAATTATTCATAAATCACATGTGACATGTTAGAATCAATCACACATTAACCCGATACACGATGTTCCAGATATGACTCGAAGTGTATGTTTTCAGTTTAAAAGTGACATTTTATTAATGCATTGTTTCATATTTATATTTAATCTATTTCTCTATAAGATTACTAATATAAGAATTGTGTTGTTATATAGGTACTCTTTTGATCATGCCAAGGTGTTTTTTTGGAAACTAATACCATGATTAGAATCTTTTGAGAGGGGGTTAGGGTTAGAAGAAAACAAAATGTTTATAATATAGTGTTTTCTTGTATTTATGATGTAAATTTAAATGAAACTAAATTTTTCATTTGTTATTATAGTGTGCTGAAATTTTAGCAGTATGCTGTTACAATATGAATTTTATTGATAAAATTTTCATGCCTTGATTTTTTATGTTTCAATTCAAATTTAATTTTATTTGAAGCTATTTTTTGTATGTGTATAGGATGCATGGATTTTTATATGTGGAATTTTCAATTTGATTTCTCCATTATATTTTTGATATATTGGTTCTACTTCTATTGGTTTTCTTTATTAGCCTTTCTAACCGAGACCATTTATCTACCTTCATCCAATGGATATCTTGGTGCCCGAGTGTGTGTCTTCTGTCCCATATTGATCTACTTTGTTTGTCCCTGCTCTAATATAGTTCCTTTTGATGTCCCTTCTAAGTGAGGCCTCATGGTCATTCAAACCATATATTTCATCTGGGTCATCCATGAGGCCTTTATCCGATGGATTCTATGCATTCCACCTAACATTCTCTAACACACAATTAATGTGTTACTAGTCTTCCTCTATTGTTCATCGGGTTTTAGTTCATTTGATTCACTCAGTGAAGATTATAGAGACCCTTTTTGAAAGAGAAAATCATCTGGTTTTCTGGAGATCTTGAAATATGTATGAAGTTGAGGTACCCACTCCTACTCATGGATTCCAGGTGCTTGGTGTTCTGGTCTTCTAGAATTGGACATATCATCTAGTGGAGATTTTGTTAAGGTTCCAATGGAGAACTTGGCCTGGATGGTCCTAACATGTGGCATTCATGTTGTTGGGTTCACATCTTCTTCATAACCTGATTTTAGTAAAGAAATATGGCTCTATAATTGATTTATTTCCTTCTATTTCAACCCACCATTGCATTCTTTTATATCGTGTGTGTGTGAGTCCATCCAGGAGTGGACGATGCTAACTCCACGTGACATAGTTCATCACCACCACCTATTTTAGTAAGGACAGCCTCCTCAGATAGATTCTATGGTCCTTTTCTTTCTTGCACAAAGTCTTTAATTTTCTGGTTTTTGTTTTTCTAATAAGAACATCTCACCTGGTGGTGTTATCACCATGCACGTAGGATCCCAAGGATCTAAAGCATGTTACATCTATGTTTTCTTTATTATTTTATTTTATATTCTAACTCGAGCATTCAACTTAATATGTAACTCATGAATTCTAAAGAAAATCAATTTTTTCTAATCACTTCGAAACCATATAAAACATCTCAATGGATCTTGGCCATTTAATAGGGACAATGACATTAATTCCTCCCCAAATAATTGGTATCATAGCCCTTATGAAGTGTTTATAATGGGATCTAAAAAGTTTTAAATAGATAAATCTTATAATGAAGATGATTTTAATCTATGGATAATTAGGATTATTGCTTCGTTAGATCACAATGGTTCAATTGATGATCTCGGGGGTCCCAAGAAAAAGGTGACCACTCTTTCCCCTAATATAAAGACCACTATTTATTTTATTGAGGTTTCTAATGATGTTCTTAGGAAATATCGTAGCTTCATTTTGTGGTCTTTAGGCGATAATGTTCTTATGGAAGTATCCTTTGATTCATGTATCACTGCAATCTAGTCCAAGTTATAAGCCCTATATATGAATAAGACTTTAGTTGGAAGGTTTTATAAAAAAATGAGACTTTATACCATTAAAATGAGCCCTGGAACTACAGTCAGGTCACATATTTATGATTTCAATAAGATTATCTTAGACCTGTCCGACATTGATGTTGAAATAGGGGATGAGGACCAAGATATAATTATTTTAACCTCATTGGATGAATCATATACTTCTGTAAAATATTTTATAATGTATGGTAGATACTCTTTAACTCTTAAAGAAGGTTAGTTTCATTTTTTAGCCAAAGAAATCCAAAAGAAAGGCACTGTTAAGAATGAAGCTGAGGTTCAAAATATTAGAGTCAAAGGTGATTAGAGAGATAAGCGGTGAGAGAAGAGTCAATCAACAAAACATACTTCTAAATAAAAAAATAGAGAATCCAAAACTAAAGTGTTCAAATGTTTTTATTGCAAAAAACCTGGGCATATGAAATTTAATTGTCCTAATAGCAAGAATTTTTATAATGAGAATAATAGTGATAATTCATTATTAATTGAACAAGACATAGACATGGATGTTGTGTTGAATGTTAGTGATCATTCTACCTATAAGGAATGGATCCTAGATTTAGGTTTCTAATTCAATATGTTTCCAAATAGGAAGTCCTTTAGTGAGATAAGAGATATTTAATTAGGTAATTTCTACTTATGGAATAACAAGAGTTTTTGCATTATGGTTATATGTTTTGTTTCTTTAGAAATTCAGTATGGGCTAGTTAAAACTCTTGACTAGGTTAGGTGGGTACCCAAACTTAAAAGAAAAATTATTTCCCTTGGAGTTATAGACCAGAATGGTTACAACTTCAAGTCTTGTTCTGGTTGTCTTAGAATCACATGTGGCTCTCTTGTTATTATGTAAGGAAACCTTAGTAATGGGATGTATGTTTTAGAAGGTGGGAATCATATAAAATAGTTAAATGTTTTAGATGTTATGTCCTTAGATAATTCCACCTTATGACATAGAATACTTGGAAAATTTAGTTCAGAAGGTTTAGATGAACTTAGAAAACAATGTTTATTAACTGAAGTCAATCCTAGTATACTTCCTTTTTGTGAGGACTATGTTTATGGTAAATCTAAACATTTTAGTTTCTATAAGTCATCCTATAAAGCTATAAACCCTTTGGAGTGTGTACACTCTGACCTTTAGGGACCCTCCAGGACTGCGTCTCACAGCGTAGGCTATAACTTAATGACTTTTATAAATGACTACTCCCGAAAAGTTTGGATATACATACTAAAAAACAAATCTGATACATTTAAAACCTTTAATAATAGGAAATATAGTGTAGAAATTAAATCTAGAAAGAATTTAAAATCTCTTAGAACTTATAATATCTTGTAGTATCAATCCACTGAATTCGTTGAATTCTGTAGCTCTGAGGGTGTTCATAGTTATAGGACTATTGTGGAAACCCCAAAATAGAATGGGTTAGCTAAGAGAATGAACATGACCATCCTAGAAATGGTTAAGTGTATTCTATCCTATTCCTCCCTTACCAAGTCCTTTTGGGATGATAATATTACTAGATACGTGTAACTAATTAATAGATTCCCATCCTTAGCTAATGATTTTAAGACACTATAAGAACTCTGGATAGGAAAACCCCATAGTCTTGATCAGCTTAAGGTTTTTGGATCCATAACTTATGCACATTCTAAGAATGATAAGCTGGATCCTAGGTGTGTTACGCGTAACTTTTTTTGTAATCTAGTGGGTTTTAAAGGGTATAAATTGTGGGTAGAAAAACTAGGTTATCAAAAGTGTATTATGAGCTGTGATGTTGTGTTCAGAGAGTCATGTATTCCCAAAGGAAAGACTGTTGAGTCTGAAGAGACTAATGCACCCTATCCCTTGGGTGTTGAATTTGGTCTTGACTCTCATGAAACATCAAAACCTAAACCTACACCTTCTGATCACCCCAAAAAACTTGAGGGTAAATTAGAATATGATTCTGATTCAAAAAGAAAAGCAAGAGCCGATGACCTTAGTGGATACAAATAGACCCGATATCTGACCCCCTACTCAATTCAGTCATGACGATATGGTTGAATATGATTTTAGTGTTTCTTAAGACATGTTTAATGATGAACCTCAGACCTTTAATAATGTTTTAAAATAAAAAAATGGAAGTGGCTAGATTCTATGAATGAAGAGATGAATTCCCTTCTGAATAATAAAATCTGGATTGTTGTATCTAACTATCAAAATGAAAAGTTTATAGGTTGTAGATGGATCTTCAAGAAGAAAGAGGATAACACTCGGAAATTAAAAAACAAATTCAAATCTCCATTATTCAATAAGGGATACATACATCACAAGGGAGTGGAATACAATGTGATTTTCCCCCTGTTGTTATACATTCATCTATTCATGTTGTAATTTCTTTTCCTACTAAGTATGATTTCCATATAGAATGGTTTGAAGTTAAAGCTGTTTTTTTCATGGTAAATTGGATAAAACTATTTATATGAGACCTCATGAAGGGTTTTCAAATATTTTTAAATTGAATCAAGTTTTCATATTATAAAAGTATTTTTATGTTTAGAACCAGTCATCTAGGAAATCGTAAATTGTTTTGATTCTTGTATGATTGAAAATGGTTTCAGAAGAATAAAATTTGATGCATGTGTTTATTACAAACATGTTAAGCATGACATGACTTACCTACTCTTTTACATTGATGAAATTATATTTATTTTTAAAAGCATGAAATTAATTTTCTATATGAAAACCCAATTGAATTATGTCTTCAAAATAAATGACATAGGAAAGGAAAAGGAGATACTTGGAATGGAAATCATTAGGTGTAGAAAATAAATAGTTTTGTTTCCATCAAAACATGATTATGTAAAAAAAGTTGTAAAATGGTATTTTTTTTAGAACATTAAACTAGTAGGCTAGGTAAGAACTTTATGTTTCCCCTAAAACAATCCCTTGTTAGTGAATTTGAGATTGATTTCCTGAGTAAGATCCCTTTTTCTAATGTTGTTGGGAGTATTATGTATGTAATGGTTTGTTCTGGACTAGATATTTCCATAATAGTGTCTACTCTTAATAGGTTCATGGAAAAACCTAGGAAATCATACTAGCACAATCTAAAATGGTTTCTCAAGTATTCATCAATGTCTTCTGATTTATGCCTTTTTTTGGAAAAAATGCTAGTTATGATGATGGAATTGTAGGATTCATAGACTCTGAATATGCTGCTAATATAGACACTCATAAATTAATGAATTTTTTTTTCTTTTATTATGGGGGTTTTATTTCATGGAAATGTAACATGCAATCAGTAGTTTCTCTGTGCACCCAAGAGGTTGAGTATATATCCTTGACCAAATTCATTAAGGAAGCTATTTGGTTGAAAGGTATTATTTACAAGTTGTATTTCTATGCTTCTACTATTATAGTACACTTTGATAGTCAGTCTACTTAATATTTGTCAAAAAAATATTTTTTCCATGGTAGATCGAAGTATATAGATATTAGTATTTAATTTGTTAGAGATATTATCGAATATGAGACTGTGTGTATCACTAAGATACACACTGAGGATAATCCACCTGATAGTTTAACTAAGGTCATTTTTCCAAATTTAACCACTGTTTAAATATTATAAACCTTGTCCCAGTCCAATAGTAGTAATTGTGAGAACTCTAATTTTATAAACTATTTTAACCGAAATGTAACACCCCGACCCCAGTTACCCAGAATTGGTGCATTATTACATAACATTGGCATGATACAAGGAATCATGTCCCAAAAGACTGATCAGTTTAGCAGCCTTGGAAGTACTAGATACATACATAAGTTTTACATTACATCATGAAATAAAAAAACAACATTGTGTCCCCTTTGAACACTCTTATATCCCTTATCCTATTTTTGCAGGTTAATCGCAATATACTTCTTTGCATCCTGGGAAAAATAAAACATAAGAAAGGGGTGAGCTCAGATTATCAGTAAGGATAAAAATATAAGAGAAACCATCATAAATAAGAATAAACATTTAAGGCAATGTATAAGACTAAAACACAAGCCTTTTAAACATAAGATTCAGCATAATATGGAAAAGATAAATAAAATAATTCCATTTAATTATTCACATGGATATTTTACTAGTCGAATAATCTCATGTAATATCAATATCAAATTTCATAATGATGGAATGCATAATGCCGGACATCATAATCACATAGTCAAGGCCTCATGCCAAGACTACAAATAAGATTTTGTCAAGGCCTTGTGACAAAGACACTAGTTTGTCTCATGAGACCCAACGATGCATCGAGGAGCTATAGCGGGCTCCACCTGTCACTTAATAAGTCCAATTCATTTCTCATATGAAAAGGTTGAAATATAATCTAAACATTCGTATTAAAACTAGCATACAAAATGTCAATATTTTAACCACAAACCATGAATGGTATAAAAATAGCACTTCCACAGTAAAAAATAACTCATTCAACACAATATGGAAAATTTTATTATAATAAATCAACCTCAATCAAGAATAATGAAGGATATTGACATAGATTAAAATAATCAGTAAAACTACTTGAGAGAAATATCCCCCTTTTACTTGAAAACATTTAAAAGTCTCACTATTTATCAAGAAGATATTTAAAATATATTTTTGAATCAAAGTTTACCATACCAATTTGAAACTTTTAAAAGGAAATTTAATTTTAAAACATTAATTTCCATATAAATAAATCCTTAAAATAATTTTTAAAACATGGACATTAATGAGAAATATTTAGAAGAATAAATTTTTAAAACATTTAAAATGATATTTTAGTTAGAGTTCCTAACCAAATTAGAGACACTTGAATAAAAATAATTGAGGTAATGAAAAATTTATAATATCATGAGAATAAATGGATTCATGATATATTATGTCAAAGTACAGTATATACACCGAATAAAAGTGATTTGGCGCATAACAAAAAAGAAGACTCAATGAAATGTAAGTTGATATGGAATCCCTTATAAAGACCGTATCCTTAGGTTAAGGATAAATCAATGAAATAATTATGTGTGAAAAATATAAATATACTCAATATTATTGGATATTTAGTGTAAATTAACCAGAGGACATTCACACATATTCCTGTAAAAACAACACCAATGACTTGGATGTTTAACTCAATGAATAAAAATTGCGTTAAAATTACAATTATCAAGTTCATATCGATGACTTGAGAATTTATAAATGGAATGATTATGTGTATCAAAAGTATATCCACAAAAAGGTGAGTGTAAATTACTACATAAGTAAATAAATAGTGATTTCACATATAATCTTGGAGTAAAATAATCAATGAAGTTTGCATAAAACCGAATGAGTGGAAATTAAAATTTGAAATTCCCTTACCGATTTGGTAACATAAAAAACATACACCCCATGAAATAAGGATCATAAAATGATGATGTAAATACCCATAAATTAAATTATATTACACAAAGAATACAATCATGAGAAGTACATACACCACACAAAAGGCAATAGTGGAAAATATAGCATGAATCTCATGGGAATAAAAGTGAGATGAAAACCTGTTACCTTGTACTCTTCCTTATTCAAGGGTATGTTAACCTAGTGTATAATAGTTAAATCATTGTTATTAAATTATACAAGAACCACACACATAAATAAGATATCATATATGATCTTCTAATATTGTTTTTTTAATAATATTTTAGTAGTATCATTGTTTCGGGTGTTAACTGATTCACTTTCCTTTATATGTTTTGTTACGTAAGTTATTTTATTTATGGATAAGATATATTTGATTCATATACATAATTATATTACATTATTAAAAATTATTTTTAATTATAAATTGATAATTATTCTTGAATGGTTACGATGGGGAATGAATCTCATTGCGTTTGTGGAGATGGTAATCCGTACCTATGCACGAGCGACAATATTATTCAATTAAAGGTGAGATCGTATATAATTGGATTTTATATTATATATATAGAATTATTAACATGTTATATTTATTATTTACATCAATTATACATCATTATTATACCCATCCAAATAATGAAGTGTTGAATAACCCATGACGTGGAGACGGTAAGCTGTACGTACGCACGTATGGTGAATTTTTCATTCATAGGATTGATAGAATAATGAATATAGTTGTACTATATTTATAATAACATCAAAGTATTTCGAATTTATTGGATTTATTATTTTGGTATGGAAACAACAAAGAAAGAGGAAGTGGAAGAAGAAGATAACTTTGAAAGAGGTGATGAAATTATTACCTCTTCTTTAGGTGCTTCCTTTTGATTTGATCAGAAGGACTTCTTAGGTTGGTTTTATTATCAAAGGAAGGACTCTAGGATGAATTGAAAGTAGTTGGGAGGATATTTGGTAAGGTTTTGGCCAAGACAAATGGATTTGGAGGTGGGAAATTAAGAGAAGGGGAAGTACCCTTTTATAAGAGAGGTGAGGCTCACTTTAAGAAAACCTTGAAATATTATTTTATTATAAATTAATTTTCATTTTGTAATGGCTCAAAAAGAATTTATTTCTAGGATAAGGTGGGGATGAGTAAAAAAACTCTCAACAAATAGGTTTTATACAGGTTTCGGTCACCATTTTAACCTTATCTTTTAGATTTAACTCTTAGTTAAATAGTTTAACTTTTACCATGCATTCTTGTATTATTATAATAAATGGTTAATAAAATTACTATAAAAATCCAAGAGAACCCCAAGTGATTAATTATTGATATATATAACCTTATATAAGTCCTTTTTCCGAAACTTATATTTTTATAAATATTATATCAATTAATAATATACCATTTGTTGTAAAAACTCATTTATGTCAATTTTGATACTATTTGGTATTTGATTTTTTTAAAGTCTAAAAACTTGTTAATTAGAATAAAATTTATTTAATAAACTCTAACATGTAATATTAACCTATAAAATGATTATAATTCATCATAAGTCTCAATTTACATTTATTTTGATATTTATAATATCAATTATTTTAATATTTCATTAATAATGTAATTATTGCATCGTCACTGTGTCATAATTTAATTTAACTATTTAATGTCTAAAAATTATAAATAAATTACCATTATGTAGGAAATAATTTTTTATTTATAATGAATATTTATAGTCGAATTTATCTTATGTATAACCCTATATTAAAAATATTTTAGTTATTAAACTTTGAATTTAACACTTTTAACTCTTCTTTAAATAAAATACTAATAAATGTCATAATCTAATACAAGTGGGCCAAAAGGATCATATTTTATTAAAAATGCTGGTTTTAGTCTAAATATACTTATCCAATATAATTTGGACATGTGTTAGGGTAATTATAATATCATTTTTACCTTTAATTACCCTATTTGCTTTTAACTGTGGTAAATAAAAGTCATAAATTACTATTCAACAAAAATTATTTTAATCTTATTGAACTAAATTTTACTTAATTATGTAAATCACGTCTCTCGGATTTTTTAAATTCAATCCTCATAAGTGGTAAAATTAGGTTTTAGGCTAATTTTCTAACGTGCCTAGAAGGTGGGTAAAAGACGTTAAAAATTTCAATAAAATTTTATACATCTAATTTTATTATAAAATGACTCCAATGAATTAAATTGAACTAATATAGGCATTATGTATCCATTTTTACTTAAAATAAATTTAAATAAAATAAATAATTATTTAAATAAAAGTCAGTTTTTAAACAATAACACAACGTTTTTCACTATTCATCAAAAAATGAAAGTTTTCAGAAAAATACAAAAAATTCACCCTAAGATAATTTTGATATTCCAAATTCAAAAATTAATTATATTTTACAAAATTCAAAACATAGAAGTTTCATTAATTAGTTTAAAATTAATTCTCGTTTTCAAAACCAAAAAAGTGGGTTTTTAAAAAGTAAAAACTATCAAAAGATTGACATGTGTTTATGTAAAATTTAAATGTGAAATTACTTATAATGACATAAATTGTATTAAATGATAAAAATATAATCTAATTATACTTACAAACCATTCAAATGTATAATTTAACACTATAAATTATTTTTATTAAAAAAGTTGTTTTCAATTAATATTAAGTATTTTTCACTATTCACCAAAATATGAAAGTTATCAGAAAAAACACAAAAAATTTATCAAAACTAAATTTTTATGTCCCAATTCTAAAGAAGAGGTTTATTTTGTCAAATTGAATATATATAAGTGTCAAATATTGGATTTAAAATGGGTTCTCCATTAAAAGGCGATAAAATTGAATTTTCTAAAAAGTACTTCCTTTATTTGAAAAATTGAATTTATTCTTATATTATGTATAAGAAACACATAATATGGATGTTAAAATTATATGGAGTATATAAAATTCAAAATGCAGTTAATACTATTCATAACCACCTTTTGAATGGTTAGTTTGGTAAGTCGTGGTATGCTCGAAATTAGTGTTGCGTGTAGTGCAAACTATTGAATTATTTTAAAGAAAATAACTTACTATGAAATATTGGGGTGTTACACAAATGGTGTAGATTAATTAATTTTTTCATGACTTTATTTTTTATTTTTCAATTAAAAATTAATTTTATTTGAATTTATTTGCTGTGCGTGCATGGGATGCATTGATTTGCGTATGTGGAATTTTTAATTTCCTTTATTCATTATATTTATGGTATTTTGGTTCTACTTTTGTTGGTTTTATTTATTATCATTTTCAACTGGGAGAACTGGTCAACCAGGATCCAACAACTGTCTTAGCGCTCGGGTGTGTTTCTTTTTTCCTGGATTGATCCTATTTGTCCGTCCCTTCTCCAATATGATACCTTTGGATGTCCCTACCAGGTGAGGCCTCATGGTTATTTAAATCACCTATTTCATCTAGGGTGTCCTTAAGGCCCTCATTTTATGGATTTTTCATACGCCACCTGAAGTTATCTAACACAAATTTAATGTGCTTCTTGTCATCCTTCATCGGTCACTGGGGTTTGGTTCATTTTGTTCACTTAGTGAATATAGCAGAGACACTTTGCAAAAGAGAAAACCATCTAGTTTTATGAAGATATTGAATAAGGGATGAAGATAAAGCACCCGCTCCTGCTCGTGATTTCCTGGTGCTTTGAGTTCTGGTTTTCTGGAACTGGACATCTCATCCAGTGGAGATTTGGTGAAGATTCTGGCGGGGAACTTGACCTGAATGATTCTAGCGCATGACATGGATGATGTTGGGTTCACATCTTCTTCATAACCAGATTTTAGTAAAGAAATTGTCTCTGTAATTGATTCATTTCTTTCTATTTCAACCCACTGTTGTATCCTTTTATACCGAGTGTGTGTGCGAGTTCATCCAGGAGTAGACGATGCTAACTCCATGCGATGGATTTCATCACTGCCATATGATTTAGCAAGGCTGACCACTTCATATAGCTTCTCTAGTCATTTTATTTTTTGCACAGAGTCTGTAATTTTCTTATATTTTTTTTTTCTAATAATAACATCTCACCTAGTGGTGTTCTTGTCATTCATGTAGGATCCCAATGATCCTAAACATGTCATATTTTTGTGTTTTATTTTTTATTTTTTTAACTTGAGAATTTACCTTAATTTGTAACTCATGATTTCTAAAGAAAATCAATTTTCTCCAATCACTTCGAAACCATATAAAACACCTCAGCGGATCTTGACCATTGAGTAGATACAACCACATGAATGTTGCGCCTAACATTTATCATCTCTGAAAACGTGATGATAAAGTGTTCACTTTATCAGTGCTACAAAACAATGTTTATGAATGAAACTTTTATTAGTATTATTTTTAGGTCTGATAAAATTCCTTGACTTTTAAAAACACTTACAATCTCAATGTTTTTTTAGTGTTGATGAATAATATTTCTAGCATTGTTAAACCCCATATATACAGTAGTGATTTTCAATTTCCAATATTTTGAAATATATATTGAATAAATATATGAGATAATGGCTTGGAGAATATCAAAGGATGTTTATGAATGAAGTTGAGTCCTTAAAATGATGAAATGAGAAGAACCAGAAATCAAGTAATTAAATAAATAAATAGATCAATAAATATGTATAATAAGTACACCAAACATATACAAGTGAAAAAAATTATTCTTTAACATTTGAGTACCACACATAATTGAAATTTGGAATGGGCGTGAAGTGAAAAAAAATAGGATCAGCCATAAAACATTTACTCCGCATTAAGGGCGAGTTTGGTAGGGGTGATACGAAGAGAAAATAAATGATATTGAGAGAAGGGATTGGTTTCTCATGTTTGGCCAGATAATTTTAAGATGGGAGAAATGATAAGGGGAGAAATGGAGAGAAATAGATTTCTCTTCTACTATTGTTTTTAAATCACTCCAAAATTGGGATGATTTGGAAAGAAATAATGGTGGAGGGTTTTTAATATTTTAAAATTCCAATTTTACCCCTATTTTTTACATGTATCACAAAAGAATTTCTTTTCTTTTCCTTTAAAAATATTCAGCAAACATGATGGAGAGAAATTAAAATCATTTCTTTTCTTTTACTAAGTTATTGATCCAAACACAAGGAGAGAAGTCACAATCTTTTCTTTTCTTTTCTTTTCTTTTATAAAATATCAAATCATTTCTTTTCGTTTACTAAAATCTCACCAAACATAGTGTAAGTGTTTTTTGTGACATTGAGTATTGTCAGAGGCACAACTAGATGGAGTATTTCATATAGACCGTAAAATAAGTCAAGGAAGGTATTTCATGATCCGAACCTGGGTCATGCTGGATAGAACATAATCAAGTAGTCCGACTTGCTACAGGTATGGATGCTTGTCCCATAATTGTAGGCATAACTGTACGCTGTCAGGAATGCCTTCTTGAATATGAACAAGTAGTGCATCGGTGGGAACGTCCCCGACATCTTTTGGTTTCCGGTGCAGTAGAACTCTAGTGTGTTGAAAACCTCACATGCACTCTTGAAGGCTATCACCTCTCCACTCTACGACCCCCTCACATGGAGCTCCATCAGGCATATTACGTTCAGGTCCATCATGCACCCAGTGGGACAATACTCCCCACCACTGCCACTGGCATTGGTTGTATTTATTCTCATCTCAACGTTGTATCTGTCCATGAGGCTGACATCGTAGAAGTCCTCCCCCACACCATCAGAGGTGAGGGGGAACTCAACGAGAGTGGCCAGTGGGTTCCCGCAGTTGACACATCTCAGAACACCGCTGCAGTCCCCATTGGCACATTTACTGGACCCTGAAGCATCGAACGTGCTGGCGGTACGACCCCAGAAGTGGTCAAACCATCCGGGGCTGTGATTGACATTGAGGGGGCATCCCCTGCAGTTAGAGGGGAGTTGTCGGTGGATAAGAATCATCTCTGGTTATGTTTTTAACTAGAATATCTAGTACAACCTTTATATTAGAACATGTGTCCATTAGTATTTAGAACCATCAGATCATTGTGCATGGTGATTCATTTGATTCAAATGTGCAGACAAATTTTACCTTGCATTTTGCGATTCAGAGTAGACTGCTCCTCAACTGCGACGACGATGAAGAAACCCTGAGAACCTACCCTAAAATCTAGTAGTGCAGAAACCACAAAAATAAAGCTACTACGGGAACAACAATGGGAATCCGAAGACTACAGTGGTGGCAATGACGATGACATAAAGGAATTATCACGTTTTCCACAAGTTTCAACTGACGCAAAGTCGTGGATTTTTTCTACGAAAACTGCTTGACTCTGGTGTGGTTTTGTCTCAATGTACAGTAGAATTTTTGGTATAAAACAATAGAAATGTCTAAAAAAGTTGGCATAAAATAATTATATTTTCCGAAATATGCATCTGTATTTAATTTCTGCTATTACGATTTATTATTTAAAACTTTTTTATTATGAGCTGTTTTTTGTAAATGTTCTCTATCTTTCAATTAATTTAGAGTTACATTTTTTTCGGGTGTATCGTTCCTCGATTTAGGTTCCAATGCAATGTCCCCTAGAAGTTTTAGTAGGTTCCAATTTAACTTGAATGAAGTTTTTACTACTAACTCCACTTGAAATCATTTTGTATTGTGAAAGTTCCAGTTGTACTTCGAATGGAACTCCCAGTGGAACTTCCAGTAGAAATCCTACTGGAACTCATGGTGGAACACCCGTTGGAACTCACAGTCAAAATCCCACTGGAACATCCATTGGGGTTTTGGAAAAATAATTCAATATGAAAATTCTTATACTTTTTCAAATGCTAAATTCAATTCGGTTTATAAATATACATTTCAGTGATAGTGTGGAACTCCTAGTGGAACTCCCACTAAAATTTTCAAATGCTAAATATAATCATTTTTACAATAAATATGTGACTATATGTGACTATTTATTTTAATTTTCCACTAGAAGTTCCAGTAAAACTTCCAGTGGAAGTTATATTGGAAGTGCTAGATGAAGTTCCTCTGGAAGTCCCAGTGAAAGTCCCACTGGAAGTTCTAGGGGGACTTCCATTGGGAGGTCCAGTGGGATTTCCACTGGAATTTTTAAAGATAAATTCAATCATTTTTACAATAAATATGTGGCACAATTGCAATGAGTATTTCTTTTAATTTTCCACTGAAAGTGCCACTGGAACTTCCACTGGAACTTCCAGTGGTAGTTCCAGTGGGAATTATAGTGGAATTTTTGAAAAATAAATTCAATCATTTTTATAATAAATATATGTCACAATTGCAATGAGTATTTCTTTTAATTTTCCACAGGAACTACCACAGGAACTTCCACTGGAACATCCACTGGAACTTGCAGTGTAAGTTTCAGTGGAACTTCCAGTAGCAGTTCTAGTGGCACTTCCTGTGGGTCTACTAGAACTTCCAGTGGCTGTGGGACTTCTAGTGGCCCTACCTGTGGGACTTCTAGTGGAATTTTAAAATGATAAATTCAATCATTTTTACAATAAATATGTTTTACAACTAGAATGAGTATTTCTTTTAATTTTCTATAGGAAGTTCCAATGAAACTTCCACTAGATGTTCTAGTGGAACTTACAGTGGAAGTTTATTGGCAATTCATATGGGACTAGTGTAACTTCGAGTGGTTGTGGGACTTCAAGTAGGACTTCCAGTGGAATTTCTAGTGGTAATTCAAGTGGGACTTCTAGTGGGACTTTCATTGGGACTTCTAGTGGGACTTCCATTAGGACTTCCAGTGGGACTTCTAGTGGGACTTCTAGTGGGACTTGGCACTCCCTATGGGAATTCCAGTGCGACTTCCAGTGGGATTTCCAGTGGGACTTCTAGTGGGACTTCCAGTGGGACTTCTAGTGGAACTCTCTATGGGACTTCCAATGGTACTCCCTGTGGGACTTCCAGTGGCACTCCTTGTGGGACTTCCAGTGGAACTCCCTGTGGGACTTCTAGTGGCACTCCAATGGCACTCCTTTGGAACTTCTAGTGGGACTTCCAGTGGGACTAGTGGAATTTCTAGTATCACTCCCACTTGAAGTTCCTGTGAAACATCAACTAAAGTCCCAATAGAACTTATACTTTTCCTACCTTCTATACTATAATTTTATGGATAAACCCAATAATTACTTAATTTCTATTTTCAGGTGTGCATTTTAGGTCAAATTTGATTTCCTTACAAAGAATTTTACAAGAAATAAAAGATCAAATGAAATATGGTCATAGAAATTCTTTTCCCACTACTCTATTTTGGAATATGTTTGAAGCATTCATATCCAATACAGTAACATCATCAGATTGTAAAAAATCTGATATTTCTATTATGTATGTATTGGATAACTACAATCCTTCAACAACTTCTTTCCAATTTGGTGGAGGGGAAAGACATTTTTCTGAAGCTCATATCCAAAGGATCTTTGTAATAACCGAAGGTCAAATAGAAATAGAGGAATCATAATCATTCAAACCAATGAAGGCATCATTATATTTAAGGAGATTTCAAACTGGTGTCAAGTTGTTGACCCAAAAGGCAATAAAATCAGCCCTTTTGGAAGTAATAAAAGGAGATGAAGAACCTGATCATCTTGACACAACATCACTTCTATGTTTATACACATGTGCAACTGTTTTTTCCCTACTATAGGTTCTTACCTAAGTTGGGGTTTTATAAATTTTGTGAATACTTCAAGAGACACGAGAACACTAAAGTGGTCTCGTGTAATACACCAACAATTGATGAGATCAATTAAAGAATTTCACACACACCATGCAAGGATTATGAGGGAAATTATTGATTTATTGGTAAGGATTAATATTTATTTTCAATTCAATGTATAAAATACTCTTCATATGCTTCTTGTTATTGTAGTATTGGTATTGTGAAGAAAGTGGACCAGTGAAAGGGAATGAACAAGCAGCCAATCCTCCTTTCAGAAAGTGGAGCCTCTTTGATTTTGATGTTGCATTAATGAAACTGAAGATTATTCAAGTTACAATTGAAAAAATTGAGGTGCCAAAAATGGTTATGGAATCTTCTATTGGATGGAAGAAAAAGGATAATCCAAAGAAGGATAAAATAAAAGTTGAAATTAATGAGACAACAACGGTTATGGAAGCTTCTGTTGGACAATAGGAAAATGGAGAACCCGTGGAAGACAGAATAAAAGTTCTTGCAAAATAAAATTTGGCTCTAAAACGAAAAATCAATAAAATGGAAGTAATTTTTAAAAAATAGACCGAGAAAATTAAAAGACTGAAGTAGTAAATAAGTGAGAATTCCAGCATAGAGAAAAGAATAAAAGAAGGTAGTGGTGAAAAGAGTCATTAAATCAAGGAGGAAACCCGAAAAGAGGGTACAATTGAAGCTGGAATGTAGCAAGATCCTCCTAAAAAACCAGAATCTCCCCCCGAAGTAGAACAATAGAAGGAAAACTAGTAACTAAGAGCCAAGGAAACTAGGATTGAGGAGCCTGCATATCAATTGCAAGAAGATGTTGAACAAACCAAACCCGTACATCAAAGCAGCCAAATTGGACAAATAGAAACTGAGAGTCATCAAACGAGATCAATGATTAGAAATGTGAAGACTAGAGCTAGGAAGTAGAAGAATTTGGATTCCTCTTTTTAGTATCAAACCTGATACACAAGAAGAAGAATAACAACAGGGAAAAAAAATCAGTAGAACAACTAGGTCAGCTGGAAAAACCAATTGAGGTAGGCAGTGTTTCATCGAAAACAAAACAAAAAAAAGGCTATTATAGGTCTGTCAAGAATACCTAAATGGGTCATGCAGAGTACACGAATGTAGAAAAAAGACTATGAGCAGTTGCAAAAGATTCTCCAGATGGAACCAGGCTGGTATGTTTGCCCTTCCTTTCAAGGATTTCAATTCAATTCCCCTGAAATTTATTTTTTTTCTTATACATTTTTATGATTATAATGTATTCAATATGTATGGAAAGATGAAAAGGGCTTGTATTCAGTTGTAATAGATGACATTTTCCAACTTTTCACAATAATAATGACAAGTAGCAGGGTGAGACTAATTTAAACAAGCTTACAGTAAAGTAATATTCAATTAGTCTCACATCCTCAATTTTTTTCTTAATATCAGGATATAGATGCCTATACTAAGATTATCATTAACAAGTGTCAAATAGGGGAGACAAATGAAATTTTTGATAATAAATCAGCAATTATTACACGTGTCACATTGGTAAGTCTAATATTATCTATGTTCTTGATGTTATAAATATATTAATTAATATTTTGTCTTACTATACTCATTTTTATTGAGAATTATATCCGAGAAGAACAACAATTTGAAAGAGTGTTTGGTTGAGAATCCCATAAAAGAGAAATGAAGTTGAATGGAAAAGTCTTCATCCCCATCAACAGAGACAATATTCATTAGAATTTTCTTGTATTTGATATTGAAAAAAAATAAGCTACTATAACTCCATGTAGCCTCACATGGGTCCTGCTGCAATTGATTATTACCAGTAAGATGCTTTACTAATGGTAAATTATATCCTCTTCAACATCTAATGCATTTTCATATACACCAACTTACTGAATAAAATTTATACAAAACTTGTAGAAAATCTTTATTTGACAAGTCATCAGACAATAGAAACCATAATACTTAGATATTACAACTACAGTGCTTCCATTTATAGTGGAAGAGAGTCCCCAACTGGGGGATGCAACATTAGACTATGAGTTAATTGTTTGTTATCTAATTAAGAAGCTGGAAACAGATCAAGGGTATAACAAGAACCTATCACAAGAAGAAATTGATGACATGTGCCTGTATATGGAACACTGTTTCCTTACAGACCCTGCATGCAGTTGGAATGAAACATCATATAGAAGCACGAGCTATCTTGTAGAAACAGTACAACCCAAATGAAGAACTTGTAAAAAAGTCGGGGGAAATGGATGAATAGTTCTGTTAGAATTTTCACTGCACTAGGAATATTATGTCCTTATTAGGGGAACCATTTTATTTTGAGGGATTTTATTTTGTTTTTTATTAGATTTAATGATGCTAATTTCTACTAGTAAGTGGATGATTCAAACTTTAAGGATATTATCTTTACTATTTGTAAGAGTGTTAAGTTTGGCCAACATCTGGATTTCATCAGAAGATGGAGAGTCTCTATATGGAAAGACTTCACCCAAAGATCCAATAACTTTTACATAGTCTTCTGAATTTTTTCATCAAAATCCAAGAACCTGGATTTATCCCATCCTCATAGAAAAAATGCATATAGAATTTTAGAACCTGGATTTATCACATCTTTAGAGTTCCATATAGAACACATGCATACAACACATTTACAATTTCATGAAGTATCCCAATCCCACTGCCAATCCATTTCAACCGAAACTGGACTGTCAAATACTTCCACATCCTCACAGAACAAATGCATGCAGAATTATAGAACCTAGATTTATCATATCTTTATAGTTCCATATAGAATACATGCATACAACCCATTTACAATTTCGTAAAGTATCCCAATCCTAATCCATTAAAACCAAAAGTGGACTGTCAAATACTACCACATCCTCACAGAACAAATGCATACAGAATTGTAAAAGATGGATTTATCACATCTTTATAGTTTCATATAGAACACATGAATACAACACATTTACAATTTCATGAAGTATCCCACCACTGCCAATCCATTACAACCAAAACTCGATAAAAGCTAGAAATTTTTCAATTCAGTCATTACAATTTAAAAAACTACTCCCATCCATTGTTTTCTACACTTCTCAGCCTCTTCCAATGCTATCCTAGTAATCTACCTCCCAATATGAAGTTCCAAATTGGTGGAAAAGTCTTCCTGCAACAGAAAAATTATATAATTACAAATGGTTATGGAAAATAATTCTCATAAAAAAATTACATGTGAAACTGTTTTTCTAGCTCGAACACAAAAACCTGATCTTGCTTTCTCCTTGACTCCCTGCATGAAAAGAATAATGATATCAGATAAAATATTTACAATAAAAAACTTCTCTTATAAATGAAATGAATCCTAAAATGAAATCATATAGTCATCATAGCAGTAGGATTAATTTTTTTATTCAACTGTTTCCCCTTTAAGAAACCATTTTCTAAAAAGATTTTCAATCTATCTCCCCCTTTTCTGTTTGGTTTCTTTTTAAAAGAATCCTTTATAAAAATTTTGTCTGAACTATCACAACCATTAACTTTATCTACTAATGTATTTATGATAGATAACTCTTTTGCAAAATTATTGAAATTTGAGAAGGCGATGTCATAACCCGCATCTGTCTCACAAGATATGGTAATTAACTTCATTCTCATTTGTGCTAAATCTTTGTAACATTTTTCTACAACTGATTTTCTATCAGCAAGTACTTCAATAAAATATCCTTTGAACATTAAAATATTTCTAGCCAATTGGGTCCATCTCCCAAAAATATATTTTTAAGGTATTGCTCTCACAAAGTCGATCAATTGTTTTTAAAACATGACAAGAAAGATACCCAATGAACTTAAACTTTCAACAAGAACATTCAAAAACTTTTCATTGAAGCTTTATATGATACACAGAATTGATCTTCCCAACGAACCATTTTAATAACATAACTGAATTGAACTCCAATTTCAAAACAAGATATAAAAAAAAGAACCAATCAATTGATACTCATGCTGAAATAAATCAAATAATTTCGGTGTATATCTAGTAGAAACATGGCACATCAATGCATGGTAAGGGTAAATATTATGAGGCAACTTCTCCCGCATCTCAAATTATGACTTTGTTTCATGATACTGGTTTTTTTCCACAAGCACTCAAACTACTTACAGAAATCAACAACAATTAAATTTTTATAAACATAATATTCAAGAAATCTATTAAAACTTTCACATAATTGAGTGCTGTGAATACCGAATGTTAAAGTATCATTCAAAAATAAATGCACCCACTTTTCTCGCAATACAAAAACATCATGTAGCCACTGTGATTTCCCATCCCCATATTCTGCTCTAAGGGAAGACTACTCCTTATCAAACTGATTTGCATCATGGTATTCAAACATACACTTCTTAAATCTAGTTAGTAAACTAGATCCATCTTTCATCCAATTGCCTAAATTCTAAATTCCATTTTGCATTAAATTACACGAACAAAGGCAATGTCATGTTCCCACTAAGACTACAGAAATGGATTTTCCCATTGCCACATCCTGATTAGTAAAAATAGTTTGTGGACTCTTCATGTGATGCACATGTAATTTTTTTTGAAACAACCAAGAAAATGAAGTCACTGTTTCATCATATAACAAAGCTACCCCAAAAAAAACAATCTTTGAATGATGATTGAACCCCACAAAAACACCCAATGGATCATACTCTTTATTAGTGCTAAAAGTGGTGTCAAACACAACAACATATCTAAACAACTTATAATCTGTTCTCATTTTTGGACCAGCCTAGAAAATATTACTAATTTTACCATTCATGTCAAACTGCACAGTATAAAAAAGATGGATTGTCTTGAATTTGTATTTCTAGGTATTCTAACACGAAACATGCATCACCCTGACGAAAATATATTTCCCATTTAGACCTTAAAAAATTCAACTGATCAACACACGTGTACCCAATAACATCTCTCCCCCTACAATAGATGTCGCCAAAGAGAAAGAGTCATTTGGTTTAATACCTGCAGAAGCATTCACATCTAACTCAGCTGCTTGTGCTTCTGTTATTTTTCTTCAGGACCTCATCATATGAATTGGTTCAGGCTTGTGCAAGGGTTGATTATGCTCTTCAACAAATATAATACATGCATATTGGATATAATACAATAAACTAACAACCATTCTAGATAGGAAACCTGTACGTGTCTCAGCCCAAGGAAATTTAACCATGCTATCACGTTTTTCAATCTTCCTATAACCTTATTTGCTACATGCATAAGGCTTGACGTGACAATTGATTTATCCTTTCTCCTTTTATTAGAGTATTTTTAGCATACAATGAATCCATTTACTCCCCCATACATTACATATAAACATTATGCTTCATTAAGTGTCTTGAACTTCATCCCTACAACTAGTTTAGTAGAAGTTGATACAACATCCACATCACCATCAACAACATTGCAACACCCTACAATAAAAAAAATAGTTCAGGAAAAGTACATTAACTTTATAATAGGATTTAATACATTTGAAAATGTATAAACTATATGATCAAAACTGTAATTAAATAAAAAATATTACATATATATATATATATAATAAAAATTTATTTTCCTGAAATAATAAATAAAAAAATTATAAAATATATTTTCCAGTGGAACATCCAGTGGAATTTTAGGTGGAAGTCCCAGTGGAAGTTCCACAGGAAGTTAAACTAGAAGTTACAAATATATATAACATATAAATGTAACTAAATAAATATTATTAAAAATATATATATATAATTATTTTTCTGAAATTTTAAATAAAAAAATTTATAAAATATATTTTCCAGTGGAAGTTAAAGTGGAAGTTCCAGTGGAAGTTCGAGTGGAAGTTCTACTGGAATTTCGAGTGGAACTTCTAGTGCAAGTTCGAGTGGAAGTTCCAGTGGAAGTTCCAATGGAACTTCCAGTGGACTTGGAGATGAACTTGGACATCATGTGGAAGTTTCACTACAAAAACCAGGGAAAACACCACTATAAATGCCGCAATGAAACAAATCTATATATCATGGGAACTTCTAGTGGAATTTCCAGTGGAAGTTTGAGTGGAACTGCCAGTGGAAGTTCATGTGGAACTGCTAGTGGAACTTCCAGTGGAAATCGAGAGGAACTTGAACATCAAGTGGAAGTTTCACTACAAAAACCAAGGAAAAAACCACTAGAAGTGCTATAATGTGACAAAACTATATAGCATGGGAACTTCCAGTGGAACTTCCTTTGGAACTTTCGGTGGACATGGAGATGAACTTAGACATCAAGTGGATGTTTCACTGCAAA
Source organism: Viscum album (assembly GCA_963277665.1). Classification (NCBI taxonomy): domain Eukaryota; kingdom Viridiplantae; phylum Streptophyta; class Magnoliopsida; order Santalales; family Viscaceae; genus Viscum; species Viscum album. The sequence continues at coordinate 691,984,798 of OY728119.1, read as the reverse complement.
AACCCAAGAAAAAACCACTGGAAGTGATGCAATACAACAAAACTATATATCACAGTAACTTCTAGTGGAATGTTCAGTGGACATCGAGAGGAACTTAGACATCCAGTGAAAGTTTCACTGCAAAAAACCAGGGCAAAAACTACCACTATAAGGGATGCAATGCAACAAAACTATATATTATTTCCAGTAAAAAGACCACCTCAAACTTTAGCAAAAATTGTTCAATATATTTACAACAAAACTAAGAAAAAACCAATTCAAATAAAACCGCCCACAATACCTGCTATCCATTATAAGGAGAACTTTGATAAAAAACTTCAAACAGTGTCTCACCCTGCCTGAACCTCTAACGAAAATCCACCAAAGTGCCCTGACACACTGACCTCCAGAATGACTGGGGACCTTGACCTCGACCGTGGACCTCGACCAGAGCGCCATGATGCCGACCATTTCACCCTACTCTACAACTCGGCGCACCAGGCCCGAACGACCAAATACCTGGTGCGGAGCCCGAGAAATTTTGCATGCGTCCCATTCGACTCTGAGACGAAATTTCCCTCCATCGTCTCAAGAAGACCGGATGGTGCCACCTATAAAAAGAACACATGTCAAGATCCCCCCATATTACCAAACTATCCTATAAAAGGAGGTACTGGAGATGATAAAAAAATGTTGCCGGAGAGGGTGGTACCACAAAAGTCCTGTATGATTTCTTTCACAACAAATATATGGTGATTTTAATAAGGTAAAATTTATATATAAAAATTGAATTGTTTAATTGTGTTTTTTATTCTATTTGTACGGTTTATTTATCTAATTTTTGATGTGTAGAAATTAGTGTTTGTGTGTTTCATTTATTTATTTAATATGTATTGATGCATGCATGAATGTGTAAATTAATTTCTTTTGTATGATTTATTTTTTGGATACGTTATTGTTTGTTATATGAATTCATATTGAATATTTTGGAAATTTAAATATAGTAAGTCTAAAATGTAATTTATATTTAGGGAAATAGAATTGTTTTTAAAAATGTATATATTTTTAATTTAAATGGCATGGTTAACATATTTATATGTATATAAAATATGTTATTTTTAAAGTAATATTAATTTAAATTATAATATTCTATACACTAGTTATATAATTTTTTAAAAATATAGTAGTTATATTAAGTATCATATTTAAACATATTAAAAAATATATAGAAAATTATTTTTGTTAATGGTATAAAAAAAGATTTTTTATAAATAATAATTTTTAATTATATTAAGTGTAAATAATTATTATTTGAACTAATAAAGTATGAAATATAATTAATTAAATATTGTAAAATTGATGTATTACAAAAAATGTATATATATGTAATTTTATGAAATTGAAAATAACATAAGTTTATATTATTTTAATGGTATTTATGTAAGTGTAAATTATATTACTTTTATTTACTACTAATAATAATTTTAATCAATAAATTTTAATTATATTGAGTATGAATAATTATTCTTTCAAGTAATAAAGTAGAAAACATATTTACTTATATTTTGGAAAGTAGTATAATGTAAAAAAATAATATATATATATATATATATGTGTGTGTGTGTGTAATTTTATAAAATTAAAAATAAAATTAGTGTTTAGTATTTTAATCATTTTTTATAAGTGTAAATTATATTAGTTTTTATTAAATTGATTTAATGTTATTATTTAGTATATATATATACACACACACAAATATAGAAGTTATTTTTTTGAAAACATGTGAGATATTTAATATATATTGCAACTAGTAATAGGTTTATATAATATTTAGAACATAATAATTATATCAAAAAACAAGTTAGGTCTATTGTGTGATGACTGATCTTGATATGACCAACCAATGACTATGGAAATTGCATGTGTTTTGTGTGTGCATGTTGTTATATAATTTTTAATAATAGCATTTTCGTTTCCACATTGATGACCAACGAGTCATCTTTCAATAATTTTGTAAGGACCTTCATATCCCCTTAAAAGTTATTTATTTTATAACCCTATACCCCATCACATGCATGTGAGTAAATTTATAATTAAAAGGAAATTGAAAAGATGCGTCCCTGAAGAGGCGTCCCTGAAGAGGAATTCAAGAATAGACATTTGACTAGATGCGTTGCTATTTGAAATTAGACGGGTAGTTGAAGAAATATTTGATAATAGAGACACTAGGAGTCCACCCCTAGGTTTTCATTAATTTATCAGATAATGATAAACTAATCCACAGTAAGTCTCATGATCAAGTCATGGTTATTTATTCATAATTAATTAAAATTTATGAAATTTTTGATAAGTGGTATAAATCTTCCACCTCTGAGTACTCTGAATATGAATAATATAAACTCTCATCATCTGAGTCTATATCTTCTCCCAAAATAGGCTCAAATAATATCTTTGATGAATCTTCCATCATTATTGTTTTGAGACTACCCATTCTTTTATATGAAACTGGGCAAATTTCAGCTCTGTGAACTTTCTTACTGCAGAACCAAAAAAAATCACAACTTGATAGAGATTTTCATTTATGGCATTTGGGATACTTCCCATATTTGGCCTTAAAGTTTTCTCTCATATCCTTATGGATTTTATTTGGTCTAAGAAATCACTTAGATTTTTTGGGCTTTCTTCCTAAAAATCTACTTGATGATTTTTTTTTACAAATAATTTCCAGACCTTCTTGAATTATTTCTTTCATTCACACTGGCCATCCTAGAACTATGTTTTGAATGTTCTTTGTTGGGTTCTTCTAAGATCATTCCTGGTTGGACCACACCCATATCTTCCTATAACACCCTCTACTTTTGTGCAACAATAAGAAATCATTTATGGAATATTTATTACATCCTTTAAGACATGCCTCTGCATAAAATAGAGTCTTATCACCTGCCTTATTATTTCTTCTCGAAATCATAGAGTGTCTTGTAGATCTTCACTCTGGGAAAGACAAGTATTCAACACTTGTTGATTTTTTTTAGGAAAACTACCTGTAAGCTTCTAGATAAATATATATAGAATATATGCTTGATATCCTGGTCCAAGAAGATAATACCAATGTTGAAACTTGGAAAGATATTCTTAAAAGTAACACATGTCACAAATTTGGATTTTGGTTAAAGCTGTTCTATCTTTTTCTACCAATTATACATCCTGATCTACCAGTAAATTTCATGCAAACTCTTGTTTAAGTAAATCAACTACTACTAGGATAAATTTAATTGGGAATGTAACATATTCCTGGATAACTGTTCTCACTTTTGAGTGTCTCAGCAGCATATCCCAAAATCTCCCTGCATTACCTCTCAAGGTAGCTCCAAAGAAATTAATTTCACTATCTATCGTCCATGATTGTAAACCAACTAATAACATATAATATCTAAGGTCTAGAGCCCATTAATCTATGGCGGATCCTAGATCCTTTTCACAGTTTGGCTTTAGGATCATCCCATGTTGAGGAACGCCTTCTGGATGTGTTTTCTTTGGCCTATATTCTTCCTAAATATAGCTGGGATATGAGGGATGAGCTTCTCTATTAATCTTCTGAAACAAATCCTTGAATGATCCTTTCTGTCATTCCCAAGGAATTTATTTCTGGAAGATCACCTACCATATTGGCTTGTCTTCCCATGGTTTTACATTGAGTCTTTCAGTGGGAGATGAATTATTCTCTTTCTTTTTCCTCTTTTCTTTGAGTTTGGATTTTAGTTCGTCAACTCTTTTGAGATTTTAATTTAGGTTTTTAGAGACACATTCTATATCCCCAAGTTCCCATTTCTCTTGAGTAATAATACCATGGATCTGTTTATGGTATTCTTGGATACTTTGAGGAATAATCGAAACATCTTCCTGATATTCTTGAGTTTCCCCTACTAAAGGCCATGCTTAATCTTCTGTAGTATATTTTCCGGAGAAACTTGATCTTTCAATTTCTCTGTGTGGATTTGTATCAGAGACAGTGGCATCAGAATGATTGGAAGCTTTTCTTGAAGCTTTCCCTTCGAGTGTGGGGTAGATGCAATGCCTAGTCTGCATGTAAACTACATTCTTATAAGAATATTAACAATGATTGATGATTAGATTCCTGTATGTGGTAATCTTATATAATGTTCCTAGTTTCCTAGTTCAAGAGTTTTTAATGGATTTATTTCATTGTTCCTGATGGTTTTGATACTTATTCAAGACCAAATCATGTTGTGGGTGATGTATTTCTATATATGGGGTTTTTCTTAATAATAATCTTGAAAACATGAAATTACATGATATCATTTATAGTGGGTTTCATATAATGGTGTGAGGTGAAATGAAGGGATCCATTATCTCCCATCAATGGATATGAACACCAGGTGGGGCATAAAAAATTATATGAAAAAACACATGAAACTCATTGATCTATACTAATTAAAGACATTTTCATTACATTGTAGATCATGCTCATTGATCTATATGTTCGTAATGACTATTGTTCAAACTAAACTCTAGCCAATATTCATCACTAAACTTCGAGTCTTCAAACGCTTTCTGGACTAGTCCTTTAGTCCAGTTCCCTGGGTACAAATTCCATAGAATAACTACTATGTCTGCTAATTTTATAGGTTAAAAATGTGTAACCCACCATAAAAAACTTGGATATTCATTATTTAGAACCGTTCTCACCATCCTAGGTACCCAATTGAATGTGTAATTTATTTTCTAAATCCCAAGAATTATACTTCTCCCATTTAGAAAGATTTATGGCATTCAATGAACTATTCTGGTTCTAATGCCGTATCAGTATATGGAGTTTTGGAATCCCTGTTCCTGACATTCTCCAAAACCTCTTCAAAACTGGATATTCTTCCATGCCTATTTCCTTGGTTCCCTTAACATTGTTAGGGAGACCTGAAACTTGGACCTTCATCCTGATCATATCTTAATCAATATTTTTATAATCCTCCATAAGAGCTTTAGATTCTTCAAGCATGTACAAAACACGGTTCAAAACTCTTTTGAATATTCGATTATCTTTACTTTTCTGGATCATATTATAAATGGATGTGGACTTATTTCTTGAAATATTTGGAATCCTTTGAAAATATTTCCATATTTCTTTTGTTCGATTGGGCTCTTCATCTAGCTCATCATCCATACTTTCTTGATCTTGTTCTTCCTGAAAATTCTGTCACTGAGGTTCCTTCTGAGACTTTTGATTCTTTTTAAGTTCTTCATCTACATGATCATCCTAACTCTTAATGGTTTTTTCTATTACTTTAGTGCTTCCATTTTCTCAACATTCTTGTTCTTATGATCCTTTTTGTTTCTCAAATTATCTGCACATTGAGTGCTGTAATGGCCTTTCTAACCACATACAAAGCATTCAATATGACTTTTATCCTTAGAGTTTCTTTCTAGAGGTCTCTTTGAAGTAGTTCCTAGATTTCCATCCTTTCTAGATGAGTAAACTGTGTTTTTTGAACTTTCAACCTTACTGGATGAATATCCCTTCTTCTGAAGGTGATTCTCTACTAGAATCCCCATTCTTTGTTCTATTCTATCAACCTTGTCATTCATTGCTTTGATAATCGGGTATTCTTCCACAAAATGATTATCAATGAAAATAACACATATTCTTGATTTTTTACTTTCTTCCATTACACTTGCAAGAGTAAAAATAGCATGTTAGTGCATATGTAATGACATTATATTTTCCTTTAATATTTTCTACATTAAAGTTATATTCATTCCTCCACTATACAAGTCATTCCTGGGTAAACCTTTTTAATTTAATTCTCATTAAATTTTTTATATAAGAACTATCTGTTCTTATAGTAAAAGGTTTTCCCAAGAAAAGATTGTTAGCCTTAAAGGAATTAGGGACCACAAGTAATTCTCTTTCATGGATAGGATAATTCTTCTCTACCTTGTTAGAAAATCCACGCTAGTATCTACGGATACTATAATTATGGTTTTTCCTTATCTTTAAGACACATATCCATGATGAGTCTGATGCATCTGTTTCTAAGATAAGATGATCTTCACTCCCACTTGGATACTCCAATTCTGGGATATTCTGCGTTTTCTATTTCAAAATTCTAACTACTTTATAATTTTTTTCTGTCCAATCCCAAGGTACCTTACTGTATTCCTTTTTATGTATTGGAACTGATATTTTTGTATGCTCTAGAATAACTTAGTATACCAAGAAACACTAGTATCAGATTACAATCTGTAGGCTCATCGGGGAAAGTTTGCATCTTTTCTGCAATATGTGGTTGAAGTTTTTCTCTACTTCCTTGTATTTTCAATCCCAATAATTCTATCTTTGGTTGAATCCAAATGTTCTTTCTTTCTAAAAGTATCATCCCTTCTTCTCTGAAAACTTTAGCAACCTTCTGCAAATGTTTTATATGCTCTTCTGTATCTTTACTAAATACGATCAAATCATCAATATAGACTACAATGAACTGTTATAATCTAATGAATGCCTTATCCATTCTTCTCTGGAATATTCCTGGTGAATTTTTGAGTCAAAATGGAATAAATATCCATTAAAACAAGACAAATGGAACTGTAAATGATGTTAATGGTATAGCTTCTTCTTTGATCTTTGTCTGCCAATATCCTGACTTGAGATCAAACTTAGAATATACCAATGGTCTTTCATTCCTAATTCTGCTTCTTAAAGATTTTTGGTTAGGAAGATTTTAGCCATTGTTATTTATATCATAATTAATATCACAATAATCTATAACTATTCTAGCCTTACCATGTTGTTTTTCTGCATGATTTATTACCATGAATTCCATACTCCTGTGTGGACTTTCGCTGTGCCTGATTAATCCAGGATTGATTAATTCTAGAATTTGTTTCTCAAATTCCTTAACCATCTCATCTGGATAAGAAATTCCCTTACTTCTGTTCACTATAATAGGATCTTTAAGGGTGATAGTAGCTTCTGAAATTGCCTTATCCCATAGTTTCAGAGGGTTTTCTGACCAATTTTTTGATAAATAATCTTTTATCTTAGCCAATGAATCTTCTTCATTAATCCTTAGTACTTTCAATCCAACTAGTTCTTTCCACTTCTCAATCTTTTTGTGGTATTGTCTGTCTTCATCTAGATAGTTTTCCACTTTTACATTAGATAATTTCTTCTCCAAAACCATTCTAGTTTTTCCAGAAATGGTTGGAATCAAATAGTTGTCAAAGATAATTCCATTTGAAAATATCATTACAGGTTGACATTTTCTAAGGAACCTATTTCCAATCAAGAAGTCATCTGGTAATTGAGGAATAAAACAAAGAATTTTCTCTATAAATATCATTCCATTGAGTTCAATCTGAAATTCCTTGGATACTTCTTGGATTAGAATTGTTGCATTATTAACAACTGTAACTTTAAACCTTGAAGATTCATAGGTTACTCCTGAAAATCAGATTCTTGTATAAGAAAATGTACATCCTATATAAACTAGGGAAATACATTAAGTTTTATTAATACTTAATTTTTCTAATGTATCCCACTCCTCTATCTTTGAACTGAGTAAGGAAGATCCCTTATATCCTACATGAGTTTCATCATCCTCATAGATAGGTAGTTGAATAGTCCTTTGTCCAACTATCCTTCTAGAAATTGATGTTCTAGGTGCTTCTAATGAAGTACCTTTATCCTTTCCAATTGATATCCTTGGATCTTCCAAAGGGTTCTCCAGTATTTCTGATTTTAAATATTCTATCTTCAAATATGATCTTCCTGATCTTGATCCTTTTGATCTAAGATCATCTTCATCTTCTCTGACCTCATAGATGACAAGTCTATTTCCAACTTGTTTAATAATATCTGGAATAAGTAGCTTCTACCTTCTTTCTTCCTCTGGATTTGGTGAAACCCATTCTCTAGGCCAATTTAGCCTCTTGGGGTTTATCACCTATGGTTTAATTTCTCTAATTAATGTTCCTTCATCTTAAAAAAGATGTGTAAATATTTACACACCTTTCCTTAGAGTTGGTCTTCCAGTATTATAGAACTTCACATAGAGGTGAGTAATTACTCTGACACATCTCATGTTGGGTGGACATCCCAATGTCTTCTACTAGTTCCTCTTATTGATCTTCACTTATAGAGTTATACTGATACTTGTGTCCATAAGAACAACATGCAAGTCTGGTATTAAATTTACCCATGCTACTCCTGCATGTAGATTTTATCATGCTCATCCTAATAGTGCATTGCTGAAATTGGATAAACCGCCATCCACAACTGCAATTAGGACTAGTAGATATTGTCCTTTTCTGACAAGAGGATCTAATCCTATCTGGATTATTCCAAAATGCACATACTTATAATTTTTCTGGATTGCCTTGTTAACTCTTTCTGGTTTTAGCAAAGGCATTGTAAATAATCCTTTATCTACTTTATAGACTTCAGTTATTGCTTCATCTTCAAAGATATTGGTCATTTCTTGATACGATACCCAAGACATCTGGTATACCTCAGACCAATCAACTCTGGGTATATTACATTCTGGAAAATATCTTCCTCCTGAAGGGATTTTAGTTTTTGAATAATGAACCAGATCTCCTACCATATCCTCTAGTTTTACTAGTTTTGGAGAGTCTTTAGATGCACTACCCCCTGTTCGAATCATGGCTATTCGAAGATGGCTCAAAATAAGGTTATTTACTTCTTCTTCATCTGATGTAGAATCTTCCTCTTAGTACTTTGAATATAAATAATATAAAATCTCATCATCTGAGTCTATATCTTCTCCCCAGATAGGCGCGAATAATATATCTGATGAATCTTCCATCATTATTGTTTTGAGACTACCCCTTCTTTTATCTGCATCTGGGCAACTGTCAGCTATATGACCTTTATTTCCATAGAACCAACAACAATCAAAAATGGATAGAGATTAATGTTATATTAAATTTTATTTGATAATAATATCAATATCACCATACCTCAATAATTAGACACCAATAAAAAGAAAAAGTATCAATATGAAGTCAATTATTCAATCACAAAAAAATTTAAATTATTTAAAATTTTTATGTAGTATATAATATTTTATTAATTATTTTTTTCTAGGTAATCATGTCAACACAGATTTATTGCAATGGTGAGGAAATTTATACTAAGCAGGGTTTTAGCTGTAGTTTTCCACCTACAAGAGTGACAATTCTTCATGGTTGTCTGACATTAGATGAATTTAGAAATAAGATTCATAGTTGGCTAAAACTGAGGACTGATCAATCCATTTCTTCAATAAAATATCGACATCTGCAACATCCTAAACGTTTTTGGAACACTGATTACACTCTGGTCGATGATGAGGATTGGATGGATGCATATTTATTATTTAGATGTCTTTGTGGTAATGGTTTCATGGAATTATATATGGTGACTTGTGATATTGATGTGGTATAACCGATTACTACATAACCATGTTTTGTGAGCTCTGTAGAAGTCAATCCTTCATAATAGTCTTATTCATTGCCTCCTCATATGAATCCTTTGATAGAACTAAATTGAGAAAAAAATGATCAGAATTTGGAAAGAAATGTAGATGACATGCCTTTGTGTACTGCTGATACAATGAATGAAAGTTTATATGGGGAAGAATAATCTTTTGAGTCATCAGGAGATAATGTGGGTGAGGGTGATGTGGGGAATGAACCTTCTGAGGTTCCTAGGAGAGACATAAATCCACGATAGGGGGATGTGGGGAATGATCCTTCTAAGGATCCTATGAGAGCCAAACATCCACGAATTCCACCAGTTAGTGGTACTCATCCTTCAATATTGAGTTTCTTGGTTGAAGGAATCTCGCGTGAACAACAGTTTTACTAGGATTTCATTACACTGGCTTCTGAATTCTCTAGAATATAGGGAATAGATCTATATCAAATGATAACTCCATCTATGTCGGGCAGTATTTTAAAAGTAAACTTGCCATAAAAAATGTGATAAATCAATAACATATAGAGTGGCATTTCACATTTGTGGTTGATGATTCAAAGAAGAAAAAATATCTCATTTGTTGTGAAAAATATGGGGCAGAATGTAAATTTCAATTGAGGGAAATATTTAATAATTTTTTTGCATGTTGGAAGATTATCAAATTAGAAGGCCCACACACTTGCGGGCATCAAAGCTTGTCACATGATCACTCTTCACTTGATGTAGAGTTTATATCAACTATTATTGTTGAGATGATACAAAATTTTCAAGATGTTACCATTTCCATTGTTCAAGAAAGAATTCTACAGTTGTAAAACTATAAGATATCCTATAACATAGCTTGGAATAAAAACAGAATGAAATTGTAAAAGTGTATGGTGATTGAGATGAATCTTATGCAATGCTACCACAACTTATGGAGTTGTTGTCTCTCAACAATCAAATTGTTTATCATTTGGACACTATTGAGTATTTGTCCTCCAATCACCAAGTTGATCTATCAAAGGTGAAGTTCAATAGGATTTTTAGGTATTCAGGCCATGCATCGCTGCTTTTCCCTATTGTAAACAATTCATTCAGATCGATGACACTTTCCTTTATGAAAAGTATATAGGTGTTCTACTCATTGTTGACACTTAGGATGGTAATCATGATCCTCTACCACTTGTATTCTCTATTATTGAAATTGAGAATTTTGAATGCTGAATATGGTTTTTGGCATTTATACTCATTCATGTCACACAAAACCATTGGATGTGTCTGATATTTGATCGCCATCGAGTAATTATAGAGGCGGTAAACAGTGATGGGGTGTCATGGACTAATCCTAATACTTATCAACAATATTTCATTAGACATATTGCAAGTAATGTGCAAAAAAATTTCAGATATGAGGCAATAAATAAGGTGATCCTCAAGTTGGGTATGTTTCTTTGAACTTACTTTTTCTTATAGAAAATTTAATATCCTTTTTAATAAATTATTATCTTATAGTTTCCACATATGATCCCTAATAAGAAAAGTTTGATCGACGTCGTGAAGAGATTAAAAGTGTTAATGAAGATGTGTATGAATATATGATTCATATTTCTAAGAAAAAATGGTCATTATCATATGATGGTGGCAGGAGATATGACCATACGACCACTAACATAGTAAAGTGCATAAATGGGGTCCTCAAGGGTATAAAAAAACTCTCGATAAATGGGTTAGTGAAAGAAACTTTTTATAGATGTGTGCACTAATTTGTTGACTAGTCCTAAAAGGCCTATCAGATGATGGAAAACGGTATACATTTTACTCATCATTTCTAAAGTGATATTGATCAGATACTAAATTAGGATTCAAGATGAAGTGTTGTAAACTTTGATTGGGAAAATATGAGATTTCAAGCAAGAGAGTTATACGACCAGATTACATGCACCAGTCATCAAGTGCTTGTGGTGGTGTTGGATAACATGTAATGTGATTACGAAAACTTTTAGGCATTGAGATATCCATATGCTCATGTTATTACAACTTATTCTTTGGTAAATATATCATGGGAGCCCTATATTGACCAAATGTATCATATGAGATCTTTGGTTAACTGTTATAGTGCAACTTGGATGCATGTTGCTGACTTTCATTCTATCACATTGACTGCTAATCAGTCGACTATTGTCCCTGATATTTCTAGGTTTTATAAGTTGTTTTTCTTCATTTATGTTTTGTTTTCAATTTTTGTCATTTTTTAAATTATTGGATTCATACTACTAGGTTTCGGCCTGAGGAAGACCAAAGTAAACTCAAATAAAAAATGAGATGGATTGGCCTCGACAATGAGGAGGGGGTTCATGATGTAGTATTTTTCATGCACAGGATATACTCATAAGATATGTCCCCAAATGGAAGAACATAGCTCCACATCTTGTCATCCATGATCGAGTATGTGCATTTTATCATGAATTTGAAAATTTTGTTTCGTATGTGGATGTTTCAGTAATGAATCCTTTTATTTCTGACTTGCTCCATTTCAGTCATGTTTCAAGTTTGGTTTGTCTCATATCTGGATTCTATCATAACGAGTTTTTTGATACTATAACTTTTCAATAAATAAACATACAACAAAAATGAATATATCATGCTTCCACATGTAAAAAGTGGTGTTTTCATCAACACCACATTATATATATAAAATTATAATAAATTAAAATTCATTGGAGATTAATAAAACAAAAAATTGATAACATAAACCAATAACATGACCCACATATATTTTGTACCTTATTTTTCTTGTTGTAGATTTTTTTAATAAAATTTTACAATTTTTATTAAATTCACTATAAAAAAGTAATGATGATATCACTTTTATAGATTATAGATTTTCTATTGCTCACATCCTATGATACTCATGTATCATGGATGGTTTTAGAGGGATGTCCCATACCTCCTTTGAGTGTATGTAGATCTCATCATTTCCATCATGCTGCACCGCCTCCCACTATCACCCCCATCTTCATCACATTGGATTTTATGTTGTAGTAATGTGTGACATAAACATTATCGATCATCATCTCATTACTGCGCTTGTAGATAGATGGATACTAGAGTTACACATGTTTTATTTTAGAGAGGGGGAGATTAATATTACCTTGAAAGATGTGCCCATTATGTTGGGCCTCTCCATCGATGGTGCAACTCTGACTGGCTGAGTTGAATAAGATTGATTCAAGGTTGTTTATAGATTATTGGGCATTGAGGTTCACTATGATGGCGGGTCCTTCGTCAGTGGTAGATTATGCATTCTCTATTTAGACCATCACTTTGCACATCTAGAAGAGGATTCTGACAGGATCACTGTTCTATGATTTTCACATGTATATATTTTTAGGCTGATCAGTGGCATGATTTTTTTTATCACTCCACCAATTTTGTATATGTGATGTATTTACCTCTTCTAAAGGATTTGGACTAGGAAGACTGGTATAAGTGGATGTATTCTTGTATAGAATATACATACAGGGAGCTATGCATCACATTTCCCATCAATAAGATGCATATCATAGGATGCACTATTCTTATACAGATGTGGGTATGAGAGCACATCCCTCATTTAGCTCCACATGCATGTGCGCCATTTCCTATCAATATTATAGCTAAGGCTCCGTGTGGACGATGGTATGATATTCATTACTTCTAATGTCTAACTTAATTTTATGTCTTTCTATTATGATATGTAACTATAACAATGTTATCTACAGGTGGATTCAGGAACATCGACATTACTATTTTTCCACACACGATGTCCACGCCTACAAACTTATACTGGACAACCTTCAATGAGAGGATGCAAGTTATTAGTATTTATATTATTAAATATTTATTCTTTACTTTACATCTCTTCATTTGTTAAGTGATTATTCATTTTTTCTTTCATATTACATGGATTACATATACAGATGATATCATCCAGATTCTTCTACCATATTGTACGATGATGCTTGCTACCAGATCCTGAATGGTTCCATTGATTCATTTTCATATAGTTGAGTGACATCATACTGAGAGAGTTACGAGGTAGTTTATATTCTTTCAGTCTATTCCTAACCTGCCCAGTTAGCTATCTTTACTGCATTCCTTGAAGATGTTAGGGAAAAGGGAATTTTATTGGAGGGGATACCATGCCAAATATATTGATCTATGGGATAAACTACAGGAGTTTTAGTTATGATGGGTGGGTACAATACATTTTTATTTGTGCGATCAACCAGATTATGCATCCTGGTACTTTAGGTCCCTTTTCATATTTCTAACACGACACAAACAAGGATTTCATCAGTTGGTATACATTCTTTCTTACAATTTTAAACATATTTTTTATTAACATTACTTAACATAAGAATTTTTTTTCATAGGAAACGTATATCAGTCATCTACTTCACATGTTTGATCTAGTAGAGAGAGGTGCATTAGACCAGACATATTTTCACGGTGCTTTGGAAGAGTTGATTCCTTAGATTAATGAGATTTATCATGTAACTTTATTTGATCCACCACATAATGGTGAGGCTATAGAGCTTGCTGAGCGTGATCTAGATGTACCAGGAGGTGACAAACTTATTATGGATGTTGCTATCCCATAGGAGGAGGGCGTTCATCAGGATCATCTAGATGCTGTTGTTCCACAGGAGGAGGGTGTTCAACATGATTAGTTAGATGCTCCTCCATCTTTTCATTCACAACCATAGGTAGATATAAAGCTTGACTGCGCTTAGCTGGATGCTTTATTACTCCCTGATATGCAGACATCCGCATCACAACAACCATATTCTTCACATGTTGGTGAGAGTTCTAGCCAACATCCACTATCCTTATAGGTAGGACAGGGTATAGGTGTTGAGACTATAAATCCACTGGCTATCACACAGGAGGATGTGGATTTGGTTGCCAATCATGATATACAAGAGAAAAATATGCCAGAGTAGAGACATATAAATACACTTCATTAACGCATCCAATATACTCCTGACTGTGGGACAAAGGAGGATCCACGACATAGGAATATATTAGGTTGATATTACATTTATGATACATGTTGTATGTGCCTTACTATTATTATTTATATATTTTTGTTCATTTTTATAATATGTGCCTTAATATTATCATATTATCTACCAAAATCAATAACTTCGCTTCAGATATTCATAATAATACTTAGTATTATTATCTATATATGTATTATAAATAATAATATTAATTTCAATAATAAATATAAATAATATTACTTAATTTTAATTCCAAAAGACTATGTATGAAAAGATACATGAAATTGAAGAAATATTGAAAAATATTATTGATCTCAATGATTTGAAATTGGATGTAAAATCATAGAAGATCATGGAATGTAGATCTTTGTTAACAAAAAATGTTGCATGAAGAAGAATATGCATGAATAATGGATATATGTGAAGAGTTGGTGATTATGATTGAAAATCAAATAAAACACAACATGAGATGTATGAAATTAGTTCATTTCACCAATTTTGAGAAGAAACTTATTCAAAATTTATAAAAGGGCATAGTTTCTACTGGTTCACAATCTTAACTGGAGGATTTTAAGGTTTAAATACCTCTAACATGTGATAAAATTATGGAAGTCCGGGGCGTTTTTCACCACACTTGGAAAACAATGGAGTCATTAAATATATTATCTTAACAAAGATGTTATATATATATAATGTTAAACATATATTTTATTAATATCTATAATGTATGTTTACTAAACATTAATTTTTTTGTCTGTATAAATACATATACAAACATATGTTTAATAAAGTAAAAATTCAACATATATTCATATTTTATATATACAATAAACATATTTGTGTGTGTTCATGTTTCTTTTTATATTTTTAGTAACCATATCCCGACCATTTGAAATAAAAACATATAATCTTATATGTTATGTGTCACTGAAAAAACTCAAATTATAAGGTATAAAAAATATATCATTCGTCAATTATTAGATCCTATCATATAACTGAAATAAAACCTCTTTTATAGAGTTATAATTGGAAGTTGATAAAAAATTTCAATCACATCAAAAATCTATGTTCATGATTAGTGGTCCTGTCAAGAACAAGATTTTATCTATATATTTATTGGTTAAATTATATTGAAAAAAAAATCAGAAGAAAAAAAATCACTAATCGTGCCATTGTGTAACCTCTTTTATCTCTCTTAGAGGTTTACCATGGCTTCCTCTCCTCCAAACCATCAGAATACAGGTGTGCCAAAATTATTTCCCTGTATCTCATCCCCTATTTAGTTCCTTCAACCTTCCAGCCTTTTATTTACCATCATCCATGAAGGCTAATAGGGAAACAAAATCTCCACAAAAATCAGAATGTAATGTGAAGAGATCCCTTCTATCAGGATCACTATTATTAATTTTTTGATTATTTGATTAATATGTATTATTATTAATTTATATTTATTGATATATTATACATATTGATGATTTTTTAATTATTATGTATTTATATTTATTGATATTATATATATTGATTATTTTTTAATTAATATGTATTTATATTTATTTATTACATATAATTATTGAAGATTTTTTAATGAACAATTCTGAAGGAAGCATGAACAAGGTTCATGATTCCTTCATAAAATTCACACTGGATGCATGAATCCTGTTCACACATCCTATCAAGGAGAGATACGTGAACCACATTCACGCATATTGGGACCCTTTTTTAATAATACCCAAAAACCTATCCCGTTTATTTGAAAAAATCCAATAAAAAACCCACAAGAAGAGGGCGTACAGAAGAAGAGTAGGAGAAGCAGGGAAGGAACAGGGGCAATCACCATTAGAAGCAGGAGTTAAAGATTTGGGAGAGAAAATAGAGATAGATAAGAAGAGTGCAGTGGTTTTGAAGAGGAATATTGTGGGGAGGAGGTGTTATTATGGTTATATATAGCACAAATGATGGTTCTTTGTCTCTTAAATCTATTCACACCACATAACGCTTAAATATTTTTTGACATGCCATCTTTTTGTTTCCATATTTAAAAGACTATACTCTTAACAAATGATACTTAAAGACAATAATATTTTGAGTATAAAATCCTTGTATTTCAAAGTAAAAAAGACATTTCATTAAATTGTAGTAATTTTGTACAAAATAAAGTATGATCTATACTGTTACAATTATTAAAGATAGATATAAACAACAAAAAAATAGAGTTTTTTTTGTGTCTTTGATTTTTTTAATAAGTCTAGATCATTTTTAAAAATTATTGTAGAAAGGTGGAAAATCTTCCAACTTTTAGTTAAGTGGAAATGTATAAGAGCCTCTACCACCTTTAAACAAAAATAAAACAAAAAAATTATTTTAAAAATACATGTTTGTTTATTTAAAAATATATATGTTTATAAATAATTATATATAAATTTTCTTTATTTTTTTAGAATTATGTCATTAATATTTGAAAGTGAAAATATTATGTTTTTATGAAATAAATTTTGTGACATATAAATTAAATTTTACTTATTATATTTATGATTTTTTATTTTCAATTATGTTTTATATGTTGAGTCATTTTGTTAAATATCCCTTAGATTTTTATTAGATTTTATAAGTTATATTATTTAAAAGTCACCTACATGAAACATAATAATGTTTGAAGTTGGTGGCTTTGAAATTCTATAACTTATAAAATATAAATACAATCTAAATGAAATTTGACACACTTATTGAACATATGAAAAATAATTTAAAATAACAATCATTTCATAAATAAAATTAATCAAAAGTAATTTTTGTATCATAATATATTGTTTTTTAAACCATTATAATTATATTTATAATATTTTTTTTACATTCCCTTCATTTTCAATTATTTATTATATTTATAATTTTTTTTATTTTAGAAAACTATTTAGATGATTAGACCATGTTTTAAGTTTTTATTTAGATAGTTGTTATAGTTTATATTTTATTAGTTTTTAAAGTTACCTACTTTAAATTTAATATGTTTTCCTATGTTTCAAATAGTCAACTTTGAAATATTATAAAATACAAACTATAACTAAAATATAAATGAAACTTGAAATAGTTGCTAAAGATGTAAAAATGGTTGATAGTAAAATTAATTTTGTCATTTTAATAGTCAGAGAACATATAAATGAAAGAGTATAGTCACTATCCATAGTGAGGTACCGTCCCAAATTATGGTGTGTGAATGAGATGCTCGTATCGAGATTACCAGCCTCTGCACTGGGTTAGAGTATGATGACCTAGAGAAGGGTGATACTTGGGTGTGGGAACATTGATTTTCGGATGCACTGATCATGTTTTAATGGGAGGAGATGTCAACTAGATTTCTTCATGTGCACGTGATCCTTCTCCCATGAGGTGAGTAGAAGGACCTTCCATCATTGCCCAGGGGAGCCATATAACCTATGAAGGATCTGACAAAAAATCTAGAGGCATGAGAAATGACTCCCGATAGAAGCATGAATAATGGATATCTTTTCAATACAGGTGGATCCCAGGTCACCTGATGCACATCCCCAACTGGATGAGGCTGGACTACTAGAGTGGTGACCTCTACCTGTGGAACAGATGGTGCCTCACATGTAGCATGATGCGTTCTACGTTGTTGTTGTCATGGATCCTCAGTAGAAGCTACTGCTAGAGTAGGTTCCTGAGTAGGAACCTCCACTCCTTGGGCAGGAACATCATCTTCCTAGGGTGGATGATCGAAGATACTTTCATGAACGACATGATTAGATAGAATCATCCCCTACACTGTTTCATGGATCACTGCTAGCCTAGAGAACTCCTCATCATATGGATCAATCATGTGTATAATATTTTGTAGCTGAGTATGTTGTAAATAGATTCAATATGAATTAGAAAATCGTATAATAAACAAAATAATTGAAATTTATCGACTTACCATATATCGAAGCCCTCTGCTGTGTGGAGTAAGATTTAGTATAGACTTCAGTTTACACCATGGATCATAAACGACCTGTTGTGATATGTGGAATCAAATCATACATACATCCTCATTATGAAGAGATGATCGTCTATCCTAGAGGGCTAGATACTAGAAATTTCATCAATGTTAGTATACATCCTACTATCCAGTCAGCTTCTTAGAATAAATAACTGGTGATTCTCTTGGTGGAAATGGAATGTGCTGAACACAACCAAACTAGTGCATGAATATATTAGAGTGGTGAAACTTAATAATATAAAAGTGAATGAAAGGAACTACAAACATAGCATCATGAATTCCAATAGTGTAGTATGCAGACAATTGGACTAATAATGAACAATATGGAGTCCATGAAATCTGAAATGACATGTGAGATTTTTCAAAAAGGTTTCTTACTAAAAACCAAAAAATGATGTTATTATGAAATTTTTTATTCAATAAAATATTTTATATACTTACGTCATTGGGTAGGATACTATTCAACATGAGGCAGTATGCACCTAAATGGCGTGTCAGAGCACTGATGAAGTGTTCTTACTGACCCCACCTATAAAATACAACTTTGAAAGGATAAATAGTAAGAAATTAAATTCAATAAATCTTACCTGCATTAGGAACCAATGGAGATGAGTGATCATACCAGCATCCATTGATAAATTCACACAAAACATCTATAAGAAGTTCCTGACTAGAAAAAAAAGTGGATATGTGAGGGATGTGCCCCTATACCCACATTTGAAAAAGGACGACACATCCATCGCAATCTATACGATTTTAGCGGCATGTCGTGCATAATGACATATTGTGTAAGCCAAGCATGCAGATCCCCATCTATATGTCTCGACCTGATCAAAATCCCCTAGTAGACCCATATACATCATGCGCACATGAATACCTAAGTGATCAGTGCATAATGTCCCTATAATGATCCATAAGATATAGGCACATACATAACACATGATAGTCTGCTCATCAACATCATCGAGTAAATGTAAAAAGTACATCTCAAGACACCTCATAGATATTGAACTAACATCCGTAACAACACCATCATCCAAAATTTTAGTGCATAGAAATATCTAATACAAACTCAGAATAGTCTGCATGAGTGGATCCCATAACTTCATCTTTCTAGATAGGAAGACCGAGCATGACTGCCACATCCTCAAGGGTGATGATCACCTCACCCTTAGGTAGGTATAATGTGTGTGTATCTGGTTTCCAACTCTCAAGGAGGGAAATGAGAAGGTGATGATCAATGAATGTGAAATCATATACCGTAATTCCATAGAATCCATCATGTCATAGGTATGGTATAATGATGTTTGGAGGAAGCATGGGATGATGATGGTGCACTCAACGCACCCTAATCTGTCGAACCTAATGACCCTCTATCACGGAAAGGGAAACATGCCTATCCTACTTAGTGAGTAGTATAGTATAATCAATCTGTATGTAAATAAAATGAAATAAGTCTTTTGTGTAAAATCTAAATATAACATTATGGTTAGTAGAATTTAATGACTAGTAGAATCTAAGACATGACACGTTTATTCCCAATGTTTTATAACGTTTTTTCTACCAAATGAAAAGGGAACATATTTATCTTTCTCAAAGCATATTTATAAAGTGTTTTTTATATGTTTTTACCTAGTAAATGGTGTTTTGTAAGATATGGTTTTATATATTTATATATATAATTTTTTTTCTTCGTTATCTAAAATTTTATTATAAAATGATGTGCTTTGTAATTTGTGTATGATTTCTCAAATTATGGTATGATTCATGATTATTTTCTCACATGATTGATTTATAGTTTAGCCATGGATAGTTTTATTATGCTTTCATGTCACCTCACAAGTACTTGTCATGTTCCATTTAATATGAATATGAAAGGATTATTATTATTTGATAGTAAAAGTTTTTGGAAATGTTAGACAATTATAAAATAAAGGATCTTATATTAACATCATATAATTAATAAAATGAGAACATAACATTGGAGATAATACATCATTATGGTTGGGAGTGTGAAATCGATCCAAAAATGTTAGGGAATCATTTACGGTTATGAACATATTGATGACATATATTGCATCTCAAACTTTTTCCATGTTCCTGAGGCTAGTCCAACTCATTCCACACCCTATTAGACTTCGGTCTCCCGTTTTGAACCAAACTATTGATGTTAGGTATCAATATTGGTTGGTCTTTAGGCATTAGAAAATATTGAAACTCCCCAATAGGCATCCATGATGTAGCATAATAGTTAGCAATGGTGTCCAGCTGGTACACTGGATCAATATATGCTTCCCATGATATGTTCGTAGAGGAATACGTTGTGATGGTGTGTGCACATGGAAACCGTAATGCCTAGAAGTTTCCACATTGATATTGCCTTATTTCTAGTAATACCACCATTTTCCACTGATGCTACTTGTAATGGGGTCCAAATACTCTTGATCTTAAAAATGAGATTATTCTCGATGGAATATGCACACTCAATAACCATAATCCTCTTCAACGTTTTTTTAATATCTTTTTGAAAGTGTCTTCGTAACTTAGCCCCTGTCGAATCCCATATATGGACAATTTTTGAATATTAACGAAGTAATTCACATAATAATAAAATGTCTCTTGAATTAGGGAGGTTATAGGTAACTTGCAAATCCCCTTGAATACACCATTGATGAACACCACAATCTTTGTGGTCATGTGTCTATACCTATTCCCACCATCATATGCTAATGTCAAATTTTCTTTTGGAATCCGCATTATACAATCATATACTCCTTGATCATCCTTGAGGAATTATTTGAAAAATTCTTCAAACCTTCATTGAGCAATATCATATTATACACAGAAGAGATCATATTTAATAAAAATTAGTTTTATCTTTATGATGAAATAATAAAAAATAATAAAGACATTTTATACCAAACCTCATGATTTCCTTCTTAATAGGTTCATTATGGAATGTTTTTCTTATGTTTCTAGAAATTTGTTTGATGTAGTACTACTGATGTGAATTTGAGTGTTTCTATATATTAATATCCACATTTATTGTCTCATTGATTTCCTAATTCCAATCAGATATCAAATAGACACCCCCAATGAGGGTGAAATGGTTGCTGATACATGCCAAAACCCAAATCCATGATTTCTAGTTTTCCTTATCCACAATGGAAAATGAAAATGGAAGATGTGAAAGGTTTCCATCTTGGGTTTCCATAATCAATAATACAACCTTTTATTTTCCATATAAAAATGTTCCATCAATCTGTATGAACTATTTGCTAAAATGGAATGCGAAAATATAGGGGAGGAATTCCAAGAACAATCGATGACATTGAACATGAGATGAATCAAGTCGGTTATCTTGAGACACATGTTCATTCATATGAAGATGGAAGTCAACTTAGTAATTGTGTCTTAGTATATATAGAAGTTGTGGAAACAACTGATACAATTCATCCTAATCACCAATTATCTTCACAATTTTCTTATACTTTTCCATCCATGCCTTACTATAGGAAATATTATAATTGAAAGTTTGTTGAATCATCTCATGGAAAATGGTTACTGAAATATCTTGTAAGGTCCAAATCATCTCAACAAAAATATATGACAAAAATTTAGTATCCAATGAAGTATGGTCTTGTGTCAGGTTTGGTTGAATGCAACTACGATCTGCCTCAATCTTTGAAATTATCCAACCTCAAAAATGAATTGTCCAGAATCTTCCTCAAGTAGAATCTACAATCATCCCCATACTTTTCAAACTACATGATGTATTTTTATGGATTTGTTCATGAATTAAATAACTATAATGGATCTCAATGTGAAATATTTTGAGTATGTTTTTCAATGAATATTTACTTGGGAAATACCTTCCAACATATAATATTTTGTCCAACTCACTAAACCTATCGGGTACAACTCCAGGAAACTCAATTGCAGGTGTGAGAACATTGTAGTTAAATTTAGGCAATCATTCTATTGATTCTGACCAAGATGCGAAGAGTGGTGGATGATTTATTGTGGGTAGAGGATTCTATACAACTACTGAATTTCTAGAAACTTCATCCCTAACTTAGGATGCTCCCTCCTCATCAGCACTATTGTATCTATCTATTCCATAATTAAATAAATCCTCACCAGATGTTATATTTACATGTATATCTGGTATATAATCTAGGTTTTCCTCTTTCGAATCATAGGTAAGAGCCACAATTTATTGAGATGAACCTTCTTCAACTGCTCTTATAATTCTACGTCTTTGTAAAATTAGAAGTTGTTGTTTTACAATAGAAACCTAAACATATAACTCCATCATCGATCCATCGGACCATTGGGAAAATAAATTTATTGCTTGGACCCACTACTTATTAATAATCAATGGAAAATCGAGACGCCATAATGTAGTCTGTAATTGAAAATGTCTATAGCTAATAGACATGATCTCTTGATCAGGTCCCTGATTTAGGAAACCACAAATTATGTCTTGAAGTTCACTTAGGGTTACACAATTATATTTCCTAACCATTATTTTTTGTTGTGTACTATAAGAATCTATTTGATTAGTTTGAATAACCTCCCCATAGTACTAGACACATGCAAATATGACTCTCTACATCAAAAATGTTTTTTTGATCAAGATTATGATAGTGTAACAAATATTGGCAATACGTGTTGACCATATAATCTTTATGATGCATAAATTTTATATCTTTTTTTATATCCTTAAATATGATACTAATGTTTCTTTATATAATAGTTTATCAGAAAATAAGTCACAGAATGTTTTGGAAACAGAGGTAAAAAAAATAAAACATCAAATCAATTTATTTATCCATGTTAAAATAAAAATTCTGATCATATGAAGTTAAATGGACAAGAAAAAACCCATTAAATAACACATTAATTATTTACAATAGATAAGAAATACCTTGATATTTTTCAAAAGAACAAAGTTTGGATGAGATGATCCTAACTTCATAAGTGAAGTAAAATCCATATTATCTTCAAGTGGTAGCTTAATAACATCTTCTAAAGGGATGTACTTAAAATTTTAATTTTAAAAATCTTTTGAACTTATAATGACACCATCACCCTATGGGGAGTCCTATCATTAGAAGGCCAAGATATTTTGAAAATTAAAAAGTTAATTACATATAGTTGGAAGATGTTATCAAGCTACCACTTGAAAATAATCATTCAATTTTGAAGTAAAACTCATCTCATCTAAACTCTATTCTATTAAAAAATGTAAAGATGTTTCTTATCTATTATAAAGTATTCATGTGTTATTTAATGGGTTTTTTCTTATCCATTTCACTTCATATGATCATAATTTTAATTTTATCCTAGATAAATAAACTGATTTTATTTTTCTCTTTTTTATCTCAGTTTCTAAAACATTCTATGAATACTATTGAAAACAAGGTCTGACCATATAACCTTTATGATACTAAAATTTTAGAACATATTATTATATCCTAAAATATGATACTAATGTTTTATAGTAAATTTTTTAATCTTCCTAAAGCTATTTTAGTAGTTTATAAATAAAATATGAATCATAAAAATCATATCCCTTGGGAGTGTCAAACTAGGTTTGCAGTAAGGCCCATTGTCATGCATCAGTTCCCGATTGAGTCAAGTTCAATGTAGTGTTTTCAAGTTTTACCCCTAGGTAAATTTTTACCTGAGCCACATCCACTTGTAGTATCCATACAAGAATTTTATTACTTATATAACCACATAATTTTTATGGTACCAAAATTTCAGAATTTTTTTTATATCATAAAAGATGACACTAATATTTTGTTGCACAAAGTTTAAATTTCCTAAAGGTATGTTCAATGGTTTATAATGAGAATTTGTTTTTATCTAAAACATATACATCGATAAAAAAATAGGTGTGTAATAAGGGATGAATCATCTAAATCACAAGAGTAACAAATCATGTGCATTGTTAAGACTCCTTGGCATCCAGTTTTTCACCTTTCATCCTATGTTTATTTTATATTAATAAAAAATTAATCAATATCTAATATTTAATTAATCATTAGTTAATAATTATTTAGTCATTATTTGATCACTCTTTAATCCTTAGTTAATCATTCATTAAACATTAGAGAATCATTAATTAAACATTAGTTAATCGTCACTTAATCATTAGTTAATCATTTATTAATCATTAGTTAATCATTGGTTGATCAATGATTAACTATTAGTTAATCATTCTTTAATCACTCTTTAATCACTCTTAAATCACTCTTTAATCATTCTATAATCATTACATAATCAATATTTACTCATTATTTAATCATTCTTTATTCATTTTTTTATCATTTGTTAATCATTAGTTAATCATTAGTTAATAATTATTTAATTATTAATTAATCATTACTTAAGCATTAATTAATAAATATTTAATCATTAGTTAATAATTAGTTAATCATTATTTAATCAATAGTTAATCAATAGTTAATCATTCCTTAATAATTTATTAATAATTAATTAATTACTAGTTAATCATTAGTTAATAATTATTTAATAATTCTATAATCAATTTTCAATCATTCTTTAATCATTCGTGAATCATTCTTTAATCATTAATTAATCACCCCTTAATCATTACTTAATAAATAATTAGTCATTAGTTAATCATTCTTTAATCATCAATTAATCATTATTTAATAATTCTTTAATCATTACTTAATCATTAGTTAATAATTAGTAAACCATTATTTAATCATTACTTAATCATTAGTTAATACAAAGTTAATCAATATTTAATCACTTGTAAACCATTACTGAATCATTAGTTAATCATTAGTGGACTGGGAGGGAAAACTAATGCCTTGATGCTCCCCTATTCGTGAAAGTAGAGGCCACTACACCAGTCCCTCTCCCACTGGCGGGGGAGGGACCACCGACATCCAACAAAGGAGTGGATTTATACTTCCTTCCCTTCTAGAATCCTAATTTCCTTCCACCTTTCCCTCATATCTCACTCGGCCTAAAGGTCTCATATTTTCTTGATGGTTTCCCTAATCTCCTGGTCTCGACCGTGAAGTTCTTGGAATCTTCGTCTCTCATAAAGCTTACTTTGGTTACTCTATTTAAGAAGCGACATCCATCAATTGATTCATTCGATATGTATGTCTTCAGTGCTTGAGATTTGCAGGAAATGGAGATAGTGGGTCTTTTGGATAGCCACCATATTATTATTAATTTTTCATCAGAGGCATATTTTATCAAGGATTAGTCAAATTCCCCTCACAGATTTATCATATTTAGATTTTACCTATTAAGATGGTCATTCAATTTTCATATGGAGTGGGATCCTCCAACATTGAAGATTTGGTTAAGTTTTCCAACCCTCCCCCTACTATTTCAAAACCATGCTATTATTAGAAAGCTCAAGAACCTTGTTGGTAGATATATGTGTTCAGATAGTCACACAGAGTCTCTTTTACATCCTGTCAACCCATGTGTTTGTGTCAAAATGGATGTGTCAAGAGTTATGTTTGAGTATGTTTGGATTACTGTTGGAGAGGAGTACTGTTGCAAACAATGCATGATCTACGAATCCTAGAATGACTTCTATTCTATTTGCAAGCACCAGGGACACTCGATGGAGTATGTTTAATGGGGGTCTCAATTGCATACAAAAAAGATGGGCAATGGTAGTGTCAAGGAGTTAGAGGCTCATGTTAAGAAAGGTTTGATGGATTAGATTCCAACTGGTATGGAAGGTAGTGTGTGAGGTGTTCACTCTCCAAGGGGTTCGTGCTAGAACTAGGGTGTTTCTCAGTTTCCACTGCCTGCTTCTTGGGGGAAAGAGGGATCTATGGAGGAGGAATTTCCTACTAGTGTCTCAATGGATCACAAAGTATCAACTGAGGTTTGAAATGGGTTGGTTCAAAGTGATGCCAAGGCTGCTGGTTTGAGTAGGTCAGATGCTGTTAAGGGGAAACATGCAGTGGTGTTTCAAGATAACCCAACAGTCTCTAAAGTCTTTAACCGATTGAAATAGGATCTAGATGGTCCATCCATGTGAAATGCACTAAAAAAAATGAAAATGAAGAAGGGATGAGATCAGTCTATACCGAAGCTGCTGGGAGATATTTTCAAAAGGATGTGAGTAATGTTGCTATGGTTCAAGTGGCGGGTGTTGAAGAGGATGTTGTTGATGCTTCTTATGAAGAGGTTTTCAAGGGAAATAGTGTCCTGTGCAATGAAGTCAGGGGTCTTCACCGAATGTGGATGATCATGGTTTAGTTGGTAAGGTAGGGGGTTATTCTTTAAAGAACCAGAACCCAATTCAATTGAGAAATAGATTTGAAGTTCTTGAAATGGAAGGTCTGAGCACTGACCAAGAAGACCTGACCTATAAAAACCAGGTCTATGTAAAGGAGCCAAATGAAATAGATAAGAGTGTTTCTATAGGGGAAAAAGCTCGAGGATTAATAGGAGTAACAAGAGGAGGAACAGTAGTAAGGATTACTACTCTTTGGAACCCCTTTGGTGACTCATTCTGCAAAAAAGAAAAACAATGGGAATATGAAAAATGAGGCCATGTGTCAACGGAAATCAGATAGTCTGTGTGAAAAACCCTTGGATTTGATTCTGAGTTCATAAGAAGAAGTGATAGAGCAGGTTATGTTACTCAATGCTTCTGAAGAGGAAGCTTCCAAAATGATGGGGCAATCTATGAGGGTGACACTGAATGGGGAGAAATACAGTTAGATTTACAATTATGACCTGATCATGGTTTGGGAATTCAATAAGGGGAAGATCATACTCAAGAAGTATATATAGATCTTGGACAATCTGGCCTCTGCATTTGAAGATCTGATAAGGAATGAACCGAGCACTCAGGTAACCGCTATATCCTGGAATTTTTTTAGGGATGTGGATTCTGGTATAATTAAATTTCTTTTCAAGGACTATGCTTTATCATTATGTGGATGAACTTGGTTTCTCACTTTTCCTTAAAATATTTTGAAATAAAAAATTTATTTTTCAGTCAATCATTAGTTAATCATTATTTAATAATTCCGTAATCATTATTTAATAATTATTTAATAATTACATAATCATTACATAATCATTAGTTAATCATTACCAAATCATTAGTCAATCATTATTTAATCATAATTTAATTATTACATAATCATTAGTTGATCATTAGTTAATCATTACTGAAATATTAGTTAATCATTCTATAACCATTATTTAATCATCATTTAATCATTAGTTAATCATTAGTTAATCTTTAATCAATAATTATTTATTCATTACATAATAATTGTTTAAACATTACTTAATCCTTAATTAATTATGTATTAATAATTGGTTAATCATATTTTATTAATTAGTTAATTATTATTATCTAATAATTATATTGTCACGAACCAGGCCGGGTCGCCATCCGACCCGGCGCCCAACCCGGTCCACGGCAAGGCCCGAAGGGAATTCTCGATCCCCACGGGCTGGCACAAGTGCCCGGGTATCAAGAGTAACATGTGGGAATGGTTTATCCGAAATAAAAGAAAGAAAAACAACTAACAAGATAAATAAACTGAAACTAGAAATAGACAACCAAAGACGTCTTTAAACTATGAACAGGTTTAAAGTCTACAACTCGAACTAATAACTAAAAAGAAAAGGCGACAACAGAAACTTAAACTCTTACTCAAAACTTCCGGTAAAAGAGGGGCCACATCAACACCACTCTGCATGACAAGACCAACTGCAACCTGAACCACCATCACTGAGCATGATGTCACAACCTGGAATGCACAAGAAACAAAGTCTACATACACCCAAAGGTTTATGTAGGGTGTGAGCCGAAATCCCAGTAGGACGTCACCCAATAAAAAGGTTCCATGCCACAACATCAAAATGACAATTTAATGTGCTTATTCAAAATTATGCTTTCAAAATGCTTTTAAAGAAAACATTTACAATCCAAATGATAAAGGAAAACACTAAAAAGAACTCATTTCACAAACACTATTTTAAAGAGGAAGAGAAAAGTTCATTATGGGCGCACACACACATACTCACACACACACACATACTCTCTCTCTCACACACACATACTCACACCCAAGTGGTCCTCCATATGCCGACAGAAGGAACCATGCCATAAATGGTAGAGCACTATGGGTATATCCCCTAAGGTTCATCTAGCTCGAGTGGGACCCTAGAACCTCGTGTCTCTGTGAAACGTGGCTTAGAAATCACGACCCTAAAAAATGTGGCTTATAAGTCCACGACCCTCAGAAAATGTGGCTTAGAAGGCCATGACCCTCAGTAATAATATGTTTAGTTAGTGTTGCAATCATCAATCTAGCTATGTGAAACAGGGATGATACCCATCCGACTCACTAGCGCACTAGTTCTAGTCTTCCCACCTAGATACCCAGGGTTTTCCCTTGTACTCTAACATGTTCCACATTCACATAACTCATCACTTTCACATTACACAAATCAAACATGAATTTACACAAAAAATTCACCACTTGCATATGAAAGCACTATTTCAAAGACATACACACACCATGGACATGTCTCATTTTATAAAAAACACCACTTTAAAAATGAACACATATTCAACTCCTTCAAAATACCATTTTTGCGTCATATAAATGTACCAAAGAACCATTTGATCTATTAATGAAATCGTTTCAAGAAAACCCAAGAAGACTATACACCCAAAACCACTTTATTTTATATAGAGGCATCACTTTAAAACTTGATACAGGAGGTAACCATGTCAAATTTGTTTTCCATTATTCAAAAAAATTCCGCATTTCAATTTTAAAAATACACAATAAGGAAAACACACCAAAAGTGATTCATTTTACATTGAAGATGTCTATTTAAATACACAAACGCCTAAAATGACTTGAAAAAACCTTTCGCACCTACCAAACAACCCTCAAAACCTTTCAACCATGTTTCGCACTCAAAACACCACTTAAATAAACAATTCCTCAATTTATAAAACATCTCGCATGCAAAAGAAACCATTACAAAATCCATTTCACAAATTAACCCTTTTAAAACCTCATTGGCACTCTATAAATAATTATTAAACACTTCTAAGATTTACCACAATAGGAAAAATATGAAAAAAAACATGATAATTCCTAGAAACAAGTGCAATTTTAATTACGCACGCATGTCACCATGTTTTCAAAATGCATTTCGCAAAACCTCTATAACACTACCTAGCATTTTTTTACCACTACACACATATAAATGACAAGATTATATTACTCCTGAAAACCCATTTTCTTCAAACGAGAATACCAAAACATTTTAAACATAACTCGTATCATGCAACTAAACCATAGAACATATTAAATTTAACTAAAGAAACAAATTAAATTATCTAAACGATGAAAAGGCATGGAACCACCTACCGGGTGAAGACTTTCCCAAAAACCTATGTGAAACAACAATTGCACCTAATGAACACTGCAGGGGAGCCAAATGGAAACCCTAAATGGGAATTTGAACCAAGAAAAACTAATATCAAACCCTAAAATATGAACTCATAACCGCTGGAACATTTAATAATAAAATAAAAAAACTCTCAAATACTAAAGGGGTACTTATCTGAAGGGAGAAGCAGGGGCCTCCGGCCAAGGGGGAGGTGCGGCACGAGCTGGTTGTCGAGAGGGAGGAGGGAAGCTGGTCAGGATGGCCGGAGGAGATGGCGCGTCGCCTGACGGAGCAGGGGGTGGCGGTTCGCTGCACTGGAAGAGGGAGGCCACAGGACATAGGTACGACCGTGAGGGAGGTCGCAGAGGAGTGCGGGAGACCGGCACGACGAGGGATCCTGGGTGTGGTCCGGTAAGGGGGGTGGGTTCGTGTGATTCCAAGCGGGGCAAGGTGCGACGGGAGTAGGGGCGCGG
The DNA here is from genome assembly GCA_963277665.1 of Viscum album. Classification (NCBI taxonomy): domain Eukaryota; kingdom Viridiplantae; phylum Streptophyta; class Magnoliopsida; order Santalales; family Viscaceae; genus Viscum; species Viscum album. The sequence goes on along the minus strand of OY728119.1, from coordinate 691,954,381 downwards.
CGCAGCGGGTAGGAGAAGCAGGGAAGGAGGGGGGGGGGGGTGCCGCGATGAGGAGAAGAGGGAAACATGGGGGAGGATGGCTCGAGCGGGAGAGAAGGAAAGAAAAAAAAGAAGGGGGGGGGGGGGTGCTGCCAAACCCTAACAAGGGGGGGACAAATAAAAAAATATAATAGAAATTAATAATAATAATAAAAATAAGTTTTGAAAATTGTAATAATAATAATAATAATAATAAATCAAAATTGGAATAATAATAATAATAATAGTAATAACAATAATTAAAATGGTAATGATAATATTAATAACTTTATAAAATTTATATTCCCAACGCTATCAATAATAACACTAATAATAATATTAACATCCCCCAATATTAAAACAACACTTAAATCTTTATCACATTTCTTATTTAATTTTTATTTTCATTTTATCCCTCTTAAACATTATTTATTTATTAATAACTTTATTTAATTGGTTGCACGTTAAGTAGGCGTGTGGAGAACCGAGCAAGGCCGTGCGACGACCCAAGCGAGGTTACGCGGCTTCGACAACAGTGGGCTGAACGCCGAAAAGGCCACAAGGTGCATTTCAAAATAAAAATCAGAAATTTTAAGTTTGGGCCTCGACTCTAACTATCTGATTCCCAATAAAAATAATAAAATAAATAATATAAAAGGACGGGTGTGACAATTCTCCCCACCATAAAGCTTTCTATCCCTGGAAAGCCACAACTGGAACCAAACCCCAAAGTATAAAACCACACTCCCTTAAGTTTTAAAAGGGGATCCCCACAAACATCAAGCAAAGAGAGGGAAAAAGAATCGTGCTCAGAGAAAGTGACCCAAATGACAACCTTAAGGAACACGAAAAAAGACTTTCTGATATGTGTCGCCCACCCAAAAGAGCTAGAACGCCTCCAGCTGACTAATCAAGGAAAACGACTCTCACACCCACGGAAACTAACCTCACAAGACGAAACAACTCAACCATTATTAAACGAAAACCACACCATTTCGTTAGAATGAACAAACAAGGTCCATCCACGTCCAAGGAACACTCTTACCACTTATCACCATGCCATATTTAAAAACAAAATAAATAGATCAATATAGGGAGTCCCGAGGGGCTCTCCACCATTTGGAACTCACTGACGCTCGAGATGAGACTGGAAAACTGAAACGGGGAGGTTCGAGTAGACTCCCTGCCATTAAAAAAAGTCTAGAACTGATTCATTCTAGAGATATTCGTGCGAGACCCAATATGGGTCTCCCCGCCATTGAGAACATACCAACGCCCAAGACGAGACTAGAAAACCAACATGGGGAAGTCCGAGCGGACTCCCCAGCATTAAGGAAAGGCAAAAACCGATTTATTCCACAGACCTTTGTACGAGACCCGTCATGGGTCTCACCGCCATTAGAACGAACAGATGATACATAACTTTGAAAAATTCTCAATGGTGACCAAACACCCCACCACAAGGGGCAGGGAGGGAGGGGCCCGACCACTCGGGCGTCAAAACCACGACCTAAGACCTGACCAACACATCCACATCCCAAGATGAGCATTATAAAATTTTGTGACTGATTTCCCCAAAAGTCTCTCAAGGACCCCTAAAAGTGATTACATCCTATGAGACGCTACCCCCAAGAATTCAAGGCATCAAGGCGGACATGCCTCCACATAGTCACTGAAACCTTATGCAACCAGACGGTTCGTTCAAAACGAAACCATAGAAAACAATTTAAGCTGCTTTCACTTTCAACACCGATGACAGAAATACAGTCAGGGTCCGAAACACTCCCGGGGTTCCTGACCACGCACCATCTTCACTCCGAGGCCTATGGATGGAGCCCTGATGTTTGAAGCATCTTCTGCCTTGTAGTCAGGCATGGGAGACTCCTAAACGGAGCTTCTCCTTTTAGTGTAACACACAACCGCACTACAACCGAGGCAACACCAGCAAACACAACACATTACAAAATCCTACTGTTCATACACAGAACATTCAAACGACCATAGCAGCCTCATATGACTGGGAATGCTAAACTAGTATCCTAACACGAACCTTTTCTTAAAAGAAACAAACCAAAGACCAGAGGTCATTCGGAACAATAGACCACACCAACAACTTAGGGTTGCTTCCACCTTTTCCCCACTGGAGTCTCCTTTGCGCTTCCAAAAAACTGTTGACTATCAAAGGGACCTCACATTGCAAGACGTCCCCAAACCTAACCCTTACAGCTGATGAAATCACAACAAGCCTTTCAAGACTTTAGTTAGTGCCGATAACACCGAACCACCTTCAACCTTCCTTGCTAGAATTCCTTTCACCGCTTCCAGGGGAACCTTTAGATGAAAAAGTGTCAAACCTCATATTCGATGACTCATACGACTCAAAGAGACCAAAAATCCATTTTACTCCCCCGTGTTTGTCATCCCGCTTCGAGAGGATCCACTCACCGAAAAGAAAAAGAGATTGACATAGCACTGTCACAAAAAAGGGAGAGTCCTTACTTTAATCAACTAGAGGGTTGGCCAACAGTGAATTACCGGTGACCGCACATCATTCACACATTAAATATTTATTGGGGCATACACTACCCAAGAAGCAGAACCGTGGACCCAATCAAACAGGTCTGATGGTCAAGACATACCACAAGAAAACACCAAACGTGCAGGGGGGAACCACTGCAAGGGCTCCCCGATGTACTTTTCAAAAGAATTAACTAGCTACATGCTTGCATACCAACTTACAAATAAGAATTCAAACTCAGGACACAAATCATTCAGAAAGGATCCTCGGCTCAAAATTCCTCACATCCGACATTTCCAAAACACAAGGACACGCCACACAAACACCGTTTACTAAAACACCAAATTTTTCCTTTAATAAAACATTTTGAAAATAAGAAAACCTAGTGGGTTTCACAAACACCAATGGCATCCCATGAGCCTCTCACATGCATGTTCTCATGACGCACTGGCACCCACCTCATGTCCATCCAGGCACTCATCCGCTCATTCCATTAACCATTTCCCTTTTCGTATATACTCATGCATGTGGTTTCCCATGAGAGTGCCAAGGATCAAAACCAAAACTTTCCATTTTTCAAAACCAAAACATCCAACCAACACTTTTTAAAACTCAGACACCATTTCATTTTTAAAGCGCTTAATTTGAAAAAAATTTCCAAGACCAAAACATTTTTTCTTAAAAACCAAATTTCCACGAATCCAAAACAAAGAGACGAGAAACAACGAAAGAGAAAACTTGTGTCAGCGGGTGACTGGAACGTATGGTTGGCGACCATACGCCAGTCACGCCACTACCACGGAGGGTATTCTAGGACAGCGTCCCTGGCTCCACATGGCTTGCTAGACCCTACGAGCTCACTAAGACCACTGACCTTACCCCTTTTAATTTCCCGTAGACAATATTTTCTGCAAGGACCAACAACTCAGACAAACCACAACATAATTTGGTAACTCGAGTCCTGTCACGATGTATGCTGGCCAGGCACATTGATCGTAGCTAGAACGTCGAGTTCCGACAACCTTAATTTTGGTCTACTCTGACTCTATCTCAAAAGAAAACGACCCAAGAGAGCAAACCTGCTCCTCTGATACCATTTTGTCACGAACCAGGATGAGTCACCATCCGACCCGGTACCCAACTCGGTCCGCAGCAAGGCCCAAAGGGAGTTCCCGATCCCCACGGGCTGGCACAAGTTCCCGGGTATCAAGAGTAACATTTGGGAACGGTTTACCTGAAATAAAAGACAGAAAAACAACTAACAAGATAAATAAAATGAAACAAGAAATAGACAACCAAACACGCCTTTAAACTATGAACAGGTTTAAAATCTACAAATCGAACCAATAACTAAAAATAAAAGGAGACAGTGGAAAATAAAACTCTTACTCAAACCTTCCAGTAAAAGAGGGGCCACATCAACACCACTCTACCTGACAAGACCAACTGAAACCTAAACCACCATCACTGAGCACGATGTCACAACCTGGAAAGCATAAGAAACAAAGTCTACATACACCCAAAGGTGTATGTAGGGTGTGAGCCGAAAGCCCAACAGGACGTCACCCAATAAAAAGGTTCCTTTCCACAACATCAAAAAGATAATTTAATGTGCTTATTCAAAATTATTCTTTCAAAATGATTTTAAAGAAAACTTTTACAAGCCAAATGCTAAAGGAAAACACTAAAAAGAACTTATTTCACAACCACGATTTTAAAGAGGAATAAAAAAGTTCATTATGGGCGCACACACACATACTCACTCACACACACACACATACTCACTCACTCACACACACACATACTCACACCCAAGTGGTCCTCCATATTCCGACGGAAGGCACGACACCATAGATGGTAGAGCACTATGGGTAAATCCCCTAAGGTTCATCTAGCTCATGTGTGACCCTAGAACCTCGTGTCTCGGTGAAATGTGGCTTAGAAACCACGACCCTCAGAAACGTGGCTTATAAGACCCCGAACCTCAGAAAACATGGCTTAGAAGGCCACAACCCTTAGTCATCATATGTTTAGTTAGTGTTTCAATCATTAATCCAGCTAAGTGAAACAGGGACGATACCCATCCGACTCACTAGTGCACTAGTTCTAGTCTTCCCACCTAGATACCCAGGGTTTTACCTTGTGCTCAAACATGTTCGACATTCACATAACACATCACTTTCACATTACACAAATCAAACATGACGTTACACAAAAAATTCACCACTTGCATACGAAAGAACTATTTCGAAGACACACGCACACCAAGGACATTTCTCATTTTATAAAAAAAACACCACTTTAAAAATGAATGTGTATTCAACTCCTTCAAAATACCATTTTCATGTCATATAAATGTACCAAAGAACCATTTTAGCTATTAATTAAATCTTTTCAAGAAAACCCAAGAAGACTTTACACCAAAAACCACTTGATTCTATATAGAGGTGTCACTTTAAAACTTGATACACGAGGTAACCATATCAAATTTTTTTTCCATTATTCAAACAATTTTTCATTTAAATTTCAAAAGTACCTAACAAGGAAAACACACCAAAAGTGATTCATTTTACATTGAAAATGTCTATTTAAATACAAAAACACCTAAAATGACTTGAAAACACCTTTCGCACCTACCAAACAACCCTCAAAACCTTTCAAACGTGTTTCACACTTAAAACACAACTTAAATAAACAATTCCTCAATTTATAAAACATCTTGCATGCAAAATAAACCATTACAAAATCAATTTCACAAATTAACCCATTTAAAACCTCATTGGAACTCTATAAATAATTATTAAACACTTCTAAAATTTACCACAACAGGATCGAAATGAATAAAAACATGACAATTCCTAGAAACAAGTGCAATTTCTATTACGCACGCATGTCACAACGTTTTCAAAACGCATTTCGCAAAACCTATACAACACTACCAAGAATTTTTTTACCACTACACACATATAAATGACAAGATTATATTACTCCCGAAAACCCATTTTCTTCTAACGAGAATACCAAAACATTTTAAACATAACTCGCATCATGCAACTAAACCATAGAACATATTAAATTTAACTAAACAAACAAATTAAATTATCTAAATGATGCAAAGGCATGGAACCACCTATCGGGTGAAGAATTTCCCAAAAACCTATGTGAAACACCAATTCCACCTAATGCGCACCGCAAGAGAGACAAAGGAAAACCCTAAATAATAATTTGAACCAAGAAAAATTAAGATCAAACCCTAAAATATGAACTCATACCTGCAGGAACATTTAATAATAAAATAAAACAACACTCAAATACTAAAGGGGTACTTATACGAAGGGGGAAGCAGGGGCTGCTGGCCAAGGGGGAGCCATGGCGCAAGCTGGATGTCGAGAGGGAGGAGAGAAGCTGGTCGGGATGGCCGGAGGAGATGGCGTGTCTCCAGACGGAGCAGGGGGTGGTGGTTCGCTGCGCTAGAAGAGGGTGGTCGCCAAACATAGGCGCGACCGGGAGGGAGGTCGCGGCGGAGTGCGGGAGACCGGCGTGACGGGGGAGCAGGGGCCCGGTTCGGTGAGGGGGGGGGGGTTCGTGCGGTTCCGAGCGGGGCAAGGTGTGACAGGAGTAGGGGCGCGACACAGCGGGTAGGAGAAGCAGGGAAGGAGTGGGGGTGCCCGATGAAGAGAAGAGGGAAACAGGGGGGAGGATGGCCCGAGCGGGAGAGCAGGAAAGAAAAAAAAGAAGGGTGGGGGGGTACTTCCAAACCCTAACAAGGGGAGGGAACAAAGAAAAAATATATAATTGAAATTAATAGTAATAATAATAATATGTTTTAACAATTGTAATGATAATAATAATAATAATAATAAATCAAAGTCGGAATAATAATAATAATAGTAGTAATAACAATAATTAAATTGGTAATGATAATATTAATAACTTAATAAAATTTATATTCCCAACGCTATCAATAATAACACTAATAATAATATTAACATCCCCCAATATTAAAACAAACCCTTAAATATTTCTCACATTTCTTATTTAATTTTTATTTTCATTTTATCCCTCTTAAACTTTATTTCTTTATTAATAACTTCTTTATTTAATTGGTTGCACGTCAAGCAGGCATGCAGAAAATCAAACGAGGCCACGCGGCGACCCAAGCGAGGTCGCGCGGCTTCGACAACAGCGGGCTGAATGCCGAAAAGGGCATAAAGTGCGTTTCAAAATAAAACTCAGAAATTTTAAGTTCAGGCCTGGACCCGAACTATATGATGCCCAATAAAAATAGTAAAATAAATAATATAAAAAGGACGGGTGTGACATATATGTAATCATTCTTTAATAATAAGTTATTCATTAGTTAATATGTACTTAATCATTGATAATAATAAATATTATTTATAAACTATTAAATAACTAACATATTTAGAGATAACTAAAAACAAATCAATTAAATTCATAAAAAACTTTAAAATAAATAATAAAAAATACCTCTAAATGATTATTTAAAAATAATCGGCACTTCTTTTAGGCCACCAGAACCACCATGCACAAAAGAAGCTTATTTTAGACAGATAGAGAATAAAATTTAAAGAGATGACGTATTTTTGAAGTGAGGAGGGGGGGGGGTGAAATTTTATGGGTACTTAAGGGAAGGTGAGGGGGGGGGGTGCTGCCTTTTACCTCCATGTTAGGTGAAAGTCAAACAATACTAGGTTGCATTTTTCTTTAGTTTAGGCGAAAGGCAGTGGCCCCATGCCCATCATGGAAATGTCATCGATCCGTGTTGCAGAAAAGAAAAGGAGGAACACCCCCTTCCACCTTTAAATATATAGGGAAGGTGGCAGGGGTCCTTCCACCTTTTTGATACAATTTTCAATTTATTTTAACCTAGGATTAATTATAATTTTTTTTCAAAAAACATAGAAAAAAACTCACAAAACAGCCATAACTACTTCAAAAAAAAAATGCTACACTAAAGGAGAAAATGTTTTCAAATAACTAAAAATATGTTGAATTTATCTAAACCAAATAAGTAAGTTTATTATAACAAGATGAACTTTTATTCATACTAAGAAAAAGGATTTCATAGCACTTAAAAAACATTCAAAAATATGGAATTGAGAAAAGATGTGAGCCTTCTTTAACACCCTTTAAATATAGATAAAATAATCCTTTCTCAAATCTTTTTTAGTGTTGATAAATGTACCCATTGGACTATTTAAGCGACTATTTAGTGCGGAAAAAACCCAAATATAAGAGTGAAAATATAGTTCGAAGGCATGAAAACCCACTAGAATCCACCCAAAGCCCATATTTTATATTTTGTGTGTCTTTGTGTTAATTGTGAAAACAGGTTAATATATGAATTTAATGGAATTTTTTTTATTTTGTGATTTAAATGATAAATCCAAAACATGATTTTGATGTTTTGATAATTTAATGAGAAAATGGAGAAGATTAAAGCCTAAGGATTTTAGAAATCAAATGGATTGATCATATGTGAAGCATGTCATCGGTAAAAACAACTTGATATAGAAAAATAAATTTTATTTGTGTATGTGAGATGATGGTTATTTCAAGCATCAATTAGGAGATATTTCTACATGAAGCATTGATGCAGATGGTGATATGGTATTTTTATGAGCTTGGTTTTAGCCATCCATTACAATAAGAGGATATCACCAAGCGTATGTGGCACAAAAAAGGGAGTCGGCATATCATAGTCTATAATTTCAACATATTGAAGTGTGAAATACCATCTCTAAGGACATCATATCCTTATATTCAGACCACCATATTTCTTTTTTTTGTATATGTTGATGAATAATAGACAAGCATGGAATTTTATTCAATGATAAGGACATATCAACATTGAAAAAGGAATACTAGGGATTACAAGTTGGTGTAGATAATATGAAAAAACATCCATAAAATTGGAAATTAACATATAAAGTCCCATCATAAACTATAATATATTGATACCATCCGATACAGAGAGTTAGAACCTGATATTAGTTGGGATATACTACAAAGGATGATTGGCTGATAGAACTATAATTTTCTATACCATAAGTACAATATTCTTATATTGTTAAATCATTTTACATTCATCATCCTATCTCTAACTTATTCCCATGAAGATCATTGATACCCTACATACATAGTGATGAATATTCTCAAATGTATAAGATCCTATCCTTGGGATATCCTTATTCGTTGGTGAAGAAAGATGACCATATGACATATATGTAAACCTAAAAACATATTCTCATACAAGTTTTCTAATCAAATAAAGAAAATATATGATAGATTTGATAGGTTTAACCTAATGAAAGAAATAAGGGAAAAAAATTATGGGCATTGGAACCCAATTATCTTAAAGCTTAACCAAGAAAAAAGGCAACCTCGAAGCTTCCAGTTCCATAAATACAAATCACTCAAGTACTAATTTCATAGTTGAATAATACCATGAAATATGATGAGTAAAAGTCCATTAAATAGAAAAGCATGGACTGGGGAATGAGTATTATATAATCCCAACCTTGGAATTATCTTAAAATTATCATAATTGTTGTTTACTTCTTTTCGTTGTTCTACATTAGGTTCTTCCCCTATAAAACCTTCATTCATCCATCCATCCATAGGGGACTAACATTAATTTGTGATTGGGAGGGGGGGGGGATAATTGGTTATCTATTTCTAAAGTTTATGAAATATACTTATATACTTTCTTTCTTCTTTCTTTATGGTATTTACAACATGAATCTTGAATAAAGGAGGAAATAATTGTTACTATTTATAATTCATTATAATGACCCAAACTTTAATCAATGGAAATTATATTCTTATAATTCTGACATATAGTATAATCACATGAAATCACAACACAATGAGCTACTAATTACTATATAACCTTTAAACACAATAATTTCACTTATGTGATTTGAATTTCAAAAATCCAACAAACATAGTTGTGATTAGTAAGATGTTTAGAGTTCATTAAGAAAAACTTAATTTTTGGTGAATAGTAATTGATCCTTATGAATAGTAATTTTACCATTATGAATGTTAATATGACGCTTATGAATAGTAAATATTCCAAGTGAATAAGTAACCTTACCAATGAAAGTAGATATAATATTTATCCATCTTATATGTGACAATATGATATAATTATATCAGAGTGTCGGTATTTTTGTGGGTCATGTATACTTAATTACAATTTATAATTAATTTAATAATTTTAAAAAAAAATTATTTTCATAAAATTTATTCATAAATAATTTTTTTTATTTTTATGAATACATGATAATTTAATATACCTTAATTAATTTTTTCAAAGTGTTAGAAAATTTGTTTTGATTTTAAATTTTTTATTTTTCAAGTAAATTATGATTTTAATTAAAAATTAAATTTCACATATTTAGAAAATTATTTTCATAAAATGGAGTTCATTTTTTAATTCTAAATTTCAAAAAATGGTTGAGGTGAATTTTTTGGATTTTTCTGAAATACTTGAATTTTTAGAGAATAGTAAAATATGGTAATTTGCTATATATATACATTATATGTTAAATACACTATTTATTGAGTCATGAATGATTTAAGAACCTTGGTTTTGAACTCAAATACAAATATTACTGTATTTGGTCATAATAATCATTACTATTTCTTGTCTTGAGCAAAATAATAAAATAATGAATAAAATATTGAGAAAACCCTCCTCTCTTGCACTGTAAAAACCAACCTCATCCCCTATACTATTCACTCTTCAAAAGCCATGTTCATAGTCAAATTCTGCTCAAATCACTCCCTAATCCCCTTTCCCATGTCTATATACCCTTTTTCTCTTTAAAAGACCAAATCCTCTCCCCTAAAGAGGTTCTCAAAGAAGATATATTCAAGAGGTAAATTCCTCTTTTCATTTCTTTTATTTTCTTTCAAGTTCCTTTATTTCTTTTTATTTCCTCACCTCCTTTCATCAAAACGTTATTATAACTCTAGTAACTTACATGTATTGGAAAATTTTTATGATAATTAATAATTCATCATCATCTCTCCTTTCCCCTAATTTTATACTAGAAATGAAAACACCACTTGAGATGTGTTAATTTCTCACATTCAAGGATGATAGGTTTTCAATTTCTATTGTCGTATTCAATTATGGTAATGAAACAATTTTTATGGTTTAAACAGACTAGAATATATTTATTTTTTATAATTTAAGGTTCAGTAATCTTTTGTACACATGATATTAATTTATAAATAAAAATGTGTTTGATGTGATCAAAAAACTGCTAATTAACCAAAACAGTTATCATTAAAGTTTATATAATGATTAATCTTCACTCCAAATAACCAAATTAATTTTATAACCATGTAATATTAATTATTTTGACTAATAATATACAACTTCAATTTTGGTAAATGATTGTCATCTTACATGTTTATCCTTACATGTATATAAGTAAACCAACCATGAAAACCAATGAAACAAATAATGAAATTGAACCTATTAACCCATCAAAAAGGTTATGAATTAGCTTTATAAGGTTATAATAAATTAATTAAATAAATAATAGGTTCTTAAAATATTAATTAATTAATTTAATTTGGTTATAAAAGACATTACGATCAATTTAAGGACACCATCAGACTTAAGGTAAAGGATTCTACCCGAACCTCCTTTATTCCTTCAGGTTTCTCTATCTTTCTTTGTACCCAAATGAATTTATCTTATCTTTTTATGTAAATATTATATATAATATTTATATTTTCCAAAATAAATTATCAATATCCATTAATCATTATCTTTTGGGGATATACATGTTTTTAAATGATTCCCTCCTTAATTATTCTCGACAAGCAAGTCTCTTTTAAGAGAACTTCCAAAATTCCTACCCAATTTCGAGTGCACTATATAATCTATTTTAAACCACCATTGTTTTTATAAAATAAGTATTTTTATTATGAAAACATTCTTGGTTCACTTATGGTTATATATAAAGGATTATCCCCTCTTATATTTTAAATTCTATTTAGTATTTCCCTTAAAACCGCACAAAAATTATTGAATGCTAAAATTTCTTAAATACTCTTGTTATATGTTTTCAATTATATTTGACATAAATTAACATGAAATATTACTATTTTACCTTATGATTTTCCATGTATTTTTTAATTCATTTCTTTTATAAAAACTTGTATAATACACCCGTCTATTTTGTTTTATGACATGAATATAATACCCAATTATTTTCCACAGGTAACCCTTATATTTATGTATGATTGATTATATATGATTTTGTATGTGAAAAAATATTTGTGAACATGTTATAATTGGTGAAAATAGATTTTAATCCAATTTATTGAGTAAATTTGAGTCTCATGAGACATTATTTGCAATGCTCTTGGCGGTTAGGCTTGACTCGTGCTACCATGTGCAACGATCTTGGTGGTTCACCTTGAATTGTGATCCTCTATGTGAAATGAGCCTTGAATCATGCTAAAGTCATGTTTTATTTTACTTCTACATTACTTTTAAATCATGTTTATATGATACCATTTTTATATGTTATGATTCCATATGTTCCATGACTTTTTATATCATTATGTTATACCTTCTAACCCATGTGATAAAGCTTTATTCTTATGTTTATTCCCATATTGGTCTATTTAGCTCATCCCTTTGTTCATGTTATCCCCAGGTAATCATATTATGATGTATAATCATAATGGAAGTTAGGATCTATTTATAAATACTAAATAAATAAATGTTATATTTAGTCATATGTCTTATGTTTTATGAACCTAGTCTTCTATAACACGAGACTTTACGATCCTTGGCTTATAATATGATGCTTTACTATGCTTAAAAAATGTAATGATATGTGTAAAATTCTAGGGTCACTATATTCATGCTAAAAAGTTCATTTTATTCTAAAAATTATAAAAAGAATCTCCCCCTTTTGTGGTTTCCTAACATATGATGGAGTTAGGTGATTATGGAAGGAGTGGTTTTGAAATTAAGAGACATTTTCAATGTGATTCACAACATTCATTTGGTCTGATAACATACCATTCCACATTTTTATTCCATGAATATATTGAATAAATTTTTTCATATGTAACACTAAAATAAAATGAACAAATAAAATATCTTATTAAGAAAACATATTACAATTCATGTAAAACATTAATACATTATAAGAAATTAATATGAATCATAATTGTGCAAAATATAAGAGGAATAAAACCACATGTAAATAAAAATAAAATAAACATGAAATCTTCAACCTCATTAATTTCCATAAAGATCATCCTATTTATTATGACTAGGGATAAAAGGAATAACATTGGAAATTTAATTGAAATTATGATAGAGATACAAATGAATCAACTGAGTGGATTTTATTAAATCATGTAAGGTCATATATAGGAATGTAATATGTCTATTATATATATGGTTGTTGGTTATATGGTTTTTGGATATTTGATGGTTGAGTATACATGTATCCAAAAATTATATTGATTCTTTTAAAATAGGAATGAAGAAGTTTCAAAATAAATATGAATATTATATTTGGTATTTAGATAAAGTTAAAATATACAAATTCAATGGTAATAATATCTTTTATTTTAATGTAATAATTTTTATGAATTATGTATTTTTATTAAATTTATTTTTTCTAAAGAATCATTTTAATAAAATAGATCGATAAAATTTATGTAATGAATATTAAAATAAATAAATATATAAAATTCATGAAATAATTAAGGTGTTTTAAGGAATAATAAATTTAATGATTCATGGTCAATAAAAATGTCTCATTTAAAACATTATTTTAAATATATATTATATTTTTTTGTTTAAAAGTTAAATTTCTCATATTTTGAGTACGAAATTTTGTGAAATGTATTGATTTTATATAAAATAAAATAAATTGACATTCATATAATGATTATTACTTATTGAAGAATAAAAATAAATCCAATTTTATACTTAAAATATAGTTTTTAAAAAAAATATTTTTCAATATATTTTGAATTTTTAATTTAAAATTAATTTTAACCAATTTTAGAAAATTAATTTAATAAAATTTATTTCATTTTTGGAATCATGGAATTAAAATTTGGTAAGATTTCCAATTTCATTTTTGGTGAAAAAAAGTTACTGAGGTAAAAAAGTGATTTACCATGCTAAATGATAAAATGAGGTAAAAATATTTAATATTAATGATAAAGGACAAAGATATATATAACCATAACTTTAAATTACATGTATTTTGGTATTCAAGAATTATCTCCATTATTTTTCCACTTTGGATCCTCTTTCCTTATAAAATTACATTCCTTACACATTAAGGAATTGTAGTTTGCTAAAATTCCCCTCAATGTCACTTATAAAAGGAACCCTCTAATACCCAATCCAAAATACACATTGAATTTGGATTAGCTATGAATATTTTCCCAAATTATATCTCTTATGTTTATATCTTATGTTGGGTAGCCTCTAGCTCCAAGAATGAGAGTTACATCCTTCATTACAATGGTACTCATTTTGAGAAGGAGAAAATTCATCAATGTATCAAGTACTTCTCTATATTTTAAATTATATTCTCATCTACAATTTTCTAACATATCATTCACAACTATACTTATATTTTATTAATATACTTATGATTTTATATAAATGATATTATTATAATATAACTTTGTACTCTTATAAGTTCATTAGTATAACATGTTATTGTTTGGGTTGGTTCAATGACCTTCATGGATGATTCTATACTATATTCATAATTTCCATCATGCATGAGTATAAAAATTTAAAGCATGAAAATATATGATATTAAGAAGTAATTTATGTTATCATTATTGTCTTTTAGGGGTTCCAATAATCAAAGATCATTATAAAGAAGCTCTTTGTTATCAGAAACATTAACCAAAACATGCATATTGTGAATTCCATTATTACAAAACATATGCATATAATCCATAAAATGATCATAGTATTTTATAAAGAATTGTATTATTATGATTATATCACCTTTAATAATCTTTTAATAATGAATTATTTATCAATGACCATTGATTGTCCCCACAATACCATAAATTGAATGAGACAATCATAACCAATAACATTCGATAAATAAAATAAAATACATCTAACTAATATATATTATAAATTAATATAATTGAATATTATAAAAGGTAAAAATATTAATACGGTTTTTAAATAAGTTATTAACATGGTTATGTTTATTATAAAGGAGGATAAAGCACGTTTGTGGGGTTGTGGAGTGAAGGTAAGGGATTCATCTTCTACTATCTCTTCAAAATTTATATCTAAATATAAATTTACATTTGGGAGTTTTCATGTGATTTATCTATAAATAAAAATTTTTTTTTTCATCCTCACGTTATTTATAGGCTTTAAATTTGTTATTATTAATCCCCATTTCATCAAAAATGATGTTTGTAAGTGGAATTGTATTTATCTCTCCTTTTTTGATTTAGAATCTTTATCCTCAATGTCTATATTATTTATATTATATCATAGATGTACTTATGTATAACTCTATGATTTATTAAGGTCACTTTATAATTACTTTTACTTACAAAAGTGTGGAAGGAATCCTTTTAATACACTTCATTTATTTTTTTCTACATAATTATTTTCTTTCCCTTCCTTTTCTATATTCCTTAAAATTCTTAAATTTAACATTTTATTAGTCAAATATGCCTAAATTTTTTTTATTACCTTTCTAATCGTGTTTTTAAAACCATTTATTCATATTTTTTTGTTCTAACTAAAATAATGGATAAACATGAAAGGATTATTTATTTTTTAATTTTAAACACTTTCTTGTCATCCTTTAAAGGGTTTTTTTCTACATCATTATCCTTTAATATTTATTATGATTCTCTATGGATATGATTTAATGTAAACATCCAATTTTTTCTCTAGTTGGATTTTTTATTCCTTATAAAAATTTTCATGGAACTGTGTATCTTTATCATAGTTTAATTATGTAATGATTGATTTATTAAGGTTTATATGTTTATATGGAACATATATGTATAGTTTACTATTATGTGACAGGTGGATCCAAAATTATATAACCCTCCAATTCATTTGGTAAATCCTATATCTCATGATGTTTTATGTTATATGACATTGATTGTTTTCCCAATACACTATGTTATAGGATTTGTTTGTTTGTTATGAGATGATAGTCTTGGTAGTGATCACTGACATAAGATATCATAATCCATGCTTATGTATGTGCCAAATTTCTATGTCATGTGATATTCTTATTCCTAATTTTTTATGTTATATAAAAATCTTTGTTTCATGATTCATTATCTATGTTTTATTATGCATGATTTCCTTATGCTGTGTCCATATAACTTGATTTTTTATCATACCCACATATTCATATTATGCTCACGTATGATCTTCATTATGGTATCTTATATTTTCCTAGCTGATATCTCTTATGTTTTACCCCTCACTAAGCATCTAATATTACCCGTTTTTTATGTTTTCTATTTCCCCATGAGCTTATATATTGGAATAAGACTATGAAGAAATAATATGTGGATAATTTAATGGGTGATGTTGAAATATTATTTTATAATAAGACATTTATATAGATAATCTCTAAAGACACTATACCTAGTGGTTCTAAGGGTAATGCCCCAACCTCACTCACTCCACAATAATTGGATTAGAGAACCACTGGATATTAGGCACACCTCCCTATAATCCAAAGGCTTTTGACTAGTAAGAAGGGTCTACAGGATGATAATAGGAAAACTATACCCTATGAAGATTCTAATAATAAGATTTACATAACATAGAATAAGTGGTTTCAATAATAAGAAAATAAAAATAAAAAATATACATATAGTGAGTTTAATAAACATATACCATGTTATAACGGTCACACAAAACCCAACTAATCACCCTTAGGACAGTAACACATGAAAAATTAAAAAGGTAATCAAAATAACCATCATCCTGACACTGAGGAACTACTAGGTCGGCTTACAAACCATGCTATCTATCTTGTGCATGACTTGTACTCCCATTTCCATTAGGATCCTGATATCATACCTTTTCCCTCACATGTACTAAGAACTATAAATTTTTCATGCATCCTGGAGGACTCATGTAGGGTGTGAGTAAGAAATTAGCAGTCCACCACCTACGTTGTCCATTACTATTATCCATATCATATAATAGTGTATTAAAAACATATTAAATGACATATAGATAATATTTAAAAACCTAATCCACTAATTATTGACCATCATTGAGTGAGATTTATCTTCCTTAGCCAGTTCCATAGTAGAATTCATTATCCTTAGTTTTTCATATCATAAGTTCCCTTGGCATTCCATTCAATTCTATGACCCATGGAATAACCATCCCAAAAAAATCATGATTCCCTAATGACATATCTTCAATTCATATCAAAATTCCTAGGGAATTACACATATTTTACCATCCAAAAACATAATAGTTAGAAAAAACCTAAGGAATGATTATAACCATCCTATATCAAAATCCATCTTATCACCCTTGAAAAGTATGATGATAATCAGATCTAATAAAGTGGTCTCATACACCACCAACCATGAACTTTAATGGCACACCCCTCTTCCATACTGATAGTTAACACCATCCCCTATGACACATAAACCATGGAGGGTGTCACCCATATTGAGATGACCAAATAACCTTATAGGCCTTATCCTGTGTTCACAAGATCCCAAAAACCTTATTTCCATGATGATTAGTATCATTAATAACCCAATCCATGCCACTGATAAACTCCACCACCACCTATTCTAATGGTTAACACCATTTTCACTATACTGGTGACCTCATCACCCTATATCCACTGATCAACATCACCAAAAATCTTGTGGGTTAAACCCAACACATTCCAAATGAACCACATCAAACATCACAAATCAAGAATCACTATTTTATATCACATGGAATCAATCCCATCATGGAATGAACCAAAAAATATAACACATGTATAATAATGAAAATATTAGTCACCACCAACCTAAACTACATAGGAAGTCACTCATTTAAGAACTTTGATTAATCTAGATTTAATCAGAATATACACCAAAATCTGAAAAAATACATGAAATTATTTTTTTTTATCAAAAGGTGACATAATGGTGAGAATATTAGATAAAACATTCTGACAAGATTGTAGAATTACACATGGATACTCCCTACTTAAAAATGCATATGAAACCAATGAGATTTAGCAATAATATCTATTTGAGAAGAAGAAAATAATGAGAGATTTTTCCTAGGTATTAGCCATTATTTATGGTCCTGAAAATCCCTAAACCCCTTTTATAACTGATTTCCTATTTAACATGTATTTTTAAACATTTATGAAATAATATTCCCCAAAATTAGAAAACAAAATTTTGGAAAACACTAGAACGTATCTGTATCACTCTAAGATATCCATACATAATATATATATATATATAAATATTTTGTATCATAGTGTCTCAAAACTTTAATAATTTAATAATTAAATAATATATTACAAATCTCCAAACATAACATATTTTATATACATAATATATATTCCATAGTAAAAAATCTAATATGTAGGATATTTATTTCATACTTGATGTTTTTTCCCCACATAAGATATTTCACTCCAAAAAATTCCATACCTAATAAAAATCACCAATACATAAATTATTTCCAGTATAGAAAATTCAATATGTAACATATTCTCATTATAAATAATTCCATATGTAATATCCTTCTCTAATATGTAATATCATTCCCCCTGTGTAATATATTTTTCATATTTATTATCCTTGAATTTACAAAAAACTCCATCATGTAATGTATTTCATCCATACATAATATATTTATATTTTACGTAATATATTTTTTCAAAATTTAAGTCATTTGAATTATTCTAAAAAACAAACAATATACTTTCTCTCCTTGGATGTGTAATATATATGATGTGGATCCTAGATCAGTGTGAGATCCCTGAGAAGGGTAGAGAGCGAATTAGAGATCCCTTTTCTTCTTATAAATTCTTATTCTTTTAAATTCAACCTCTGTGACTCATTAAAGTATTGACCCTCTTTGTTAATTACTCAACCTCACCTCATATGTAATAGAAATAAGTAAAATAGAACAAATAAAGATTTAAAAGTTATATTTATAAATACCTACCCCCTAATAAAACCAAGTATATTCCCCAATAAAAGATTCTCCACTATATGAATTAGTTGTTACAATAATTGTTTATACACTTGAATTATAATTTTTTTAGTGATTGGTTATATAACCCAACCCCAAACTATAACCCAGATTGGTTATACACCTGTTAGTGCTGAAATAATGTGGCCAACAATAGACTAAATGATGAAAAACTTGATCTAGAAGTATAGTTTGTTTCACATGCTTCCATTTGTCTAGTAATTAAGATCCAGTGGACTTAAATATCAAAATATATGGTCATATTAAGTTATTATTTTAGAAAATGTTCAGTAAGTGGAGTTTCGGATCAAAGTACAGAATTTCACGAAACTAAAAAATTCATCAAAGTTAAAACTTTCATGAAGATAAATCTTTCCCAAAAGTAAAAATTCCATGAATGACGGTAAATTTTACATGGCCTAAATTTGTTTTTTGGAAGTCACCCTACCATGTGGATCTAGAGGTGGTTACTTCCACACAACTTATGTCTCACCGCAAAATTCAAAGTTTCACAAAGATAAAAATCCTTCATGAAACCAAAAATTTCATGAAAGATAGTAAGTTTCATGAAAAGTATCTTTTAATGACCCTCACGCCAATAAATACCATCCTCAATTAATCATTTAGGAGGATGAGATTCTAAGCTGTGACATCATGTTATTAATTCTCAAAACTTCAAAGAGTTTCACAAATTCATGAAACTCATTTTTCCATGGAAAATATTTGGAAAATTCCCTCATGTGATACATTCTATATTTGGGTTAGTGTTTGAGGATATTTTGAGAAACTTATATCCATTAAGAACATAGTTCGTGTAAGATATAATGCCTCATGAAACTCCAATTTTCAAAAAACTCTAATGTTTCATAAAATAGTGTCTTCTATATCCATTTGGATCCCTCCTTTCATTGAGCATACTTTTTTGAAAGTTGAGAATCTTTATGAAACCCCTATTTTGGTGAAAATACTACCTTTAAGACTAATAGTCCATATCATAGGGGATTGTCCCCTATACACCCACTTGAGATAAATGTCAGGCCTCTGATCTCGTAACACATTGAGGTTTTGTTAAATATATTTTTTCAAATAAATTTAATCTCTTCAATATTTATGTTATAAATAACAGTGAGTTTAGATTTCTTTACAAGAAAAACTGAGTTTATCATGTGTTACACACATCATTAAGTTTATTATGTGTTATATGCACCACTGAGTTTATTTTTTATTACACATAAGGATGATTTTATCTTGTGTTATATGAAACGTTGAGTTTAAATTAAATGTAACATACTATTAAAATATTAATATTTAATATTATAGTTATCAACTAGATGTTGTAATGATAGATATGAATAAGATTCACTAAATTATGAAAATATATGGTTTACACATGTATATAAAATTAATTCATTGGTGACCAATTAATTAGAAATGAAAATAAAAACCTTTTGAAAATAAAAAAACATTTTTTGAAAAACTATTTTTATTTGCAAAAATGTGTTTTACATCAATCAATTATCAAAATCACTTTTGGTGAATTGATTTAATGAAATTTATATATTAAGTATTCAATAAAATATTTAAGATTCCTCTTATGTTAGTCTCACCCAAATTTACCATACAGATAGAAGTAGTCATTGTAGTGTAAGTAGGGGTTGAATCCATAGAATCCAAACAAGTAACCTTGAGATTGTAATATGTGTTAGGGATTTTGGCTATAAAAAGTCCAAATTTGAGTTTTATTGGAATTTGGATACTAGAATACTAAAGTACCTAATAGAATTATTAGAATTGAATAAAGAAAATAACTTAAGATTTGGAAATAAAAAAATTAAATAATTTGGTTCAATACTAGGTTGTTGCTACGGGTAGAATGGATGTAATTGTTTTATTTATAAATTCCATATCACTAGTTAAAGAAGTTTCCAATCAATGAGATATTTCCCCAACATCATTAAAAAATTTAAACCCTACAAAATTAAAAAGACAATCATCAATTTACTTTGAGGGTTATTTTAATGAGAACTCTAAATAATTGGATCATACTAGAACTCAACATATATCATCATTAAAATTTTAGAAGATAAAGAAGAAAATAAGTCTTTGAATGGAACTCTTAAAATAATGAACTAATTTAAGAATAAAAAACATAAAATAACATCTAATACATCCCCATGAAACTGCATATAATTGACCAATAATAGATTTAATCTTCTATTGATGAAAAGTGTTGGAATAATTATTTTAATGATCACACAATCATGTTTATTATGATATTAACGAGTTTTATGTTTTATGATAACATTTTATGTTATGAGAAAATTTGAAAAGAAATTGGGTTAAGTCTGGAAAAGTCTCACCGCCAAGTATGAGACACCGCCAAAAAAGTGTCACCGCTGGTGAAGTATCCCCACCAAGTATTTGAAACTGCCAGTAAAGTATCCCCATCATCAAGTCTCACTACAAGGAGTCTCACCGATGGGATATAAAATAAGATAAATACCAAGATGACTCACCATTAGCATGAGAAATCACCAAAATGTAATTTTGAACAATTATGAGTCAGTGCCAGCCTGACATTCTTCCTGAGCCTGAATCACTGCTAGAAGTTCTCACTACTCAAAAGACTCACTGCAAATTTGTCTCAACACCTAATCAATACAACCTTCTAATGTATCACTTCCAGAATCTGATTCACCACTATATTTAGACATTTCTAGTGTAATCATTCAATATAATCACCACTACTGCTCTTTTACTTATCTTTTTGAATAAAATATTTCTAACATTTAGTTTATCAAATTTAATATTGAAACATAATTTAATGATTTCATATTAAATATTTCAGATAATACATTAAAATTTGTGTTATATATGCAATATGAGGAGTATAAAGAATTCAGATATTCTGACTTGTTGATGCTATTAAAAAGTGAAGAAAAATACCTATTGAAAAAGTGTGTGCTGATGCATAAGATAACACATATAGAGATATTAATTTTCACAAGATATGATACATATTAGAAATAACTTGAATAAATATTACATAGTTAGTAGTGACTGAGGAAGATTTAAAAGAACATACATCTAGTGTCTACCTACAGTCAAGAACAAGGAGTTTACAACACACAATTCTATTATGAATTTCCAAAACCAGACTTGAGATACATTTAAAGATACATTCAAGGAGTCATGAGATGTAGAGCATATCATTCAGAGAAACATGTCCTTTCTATATTATTAGTTTCTCTGTTTGTTTGTTTTTATTTACATTATGAGCAGTGTGAATTACTCTGTTTTATTTAGCCCACTTTGTATTCTAATTTAAAATGGAATATACCTAGATATATTCTCAACAGATTTTACTCTTGTTTCACATGTGGTGTCATTGAGGTCCGATTGTGACGAGTTGTGACCTGTTTTTCTTATTCTCCCACGAAAACTATGGAAGAAGTCCCTATATGACCTGAATAGTCTTCAAACTATAATACATGATCCAGGTTGTGGATCAAATGTTTATTTTTACATAAAATTTTGTTGAGAATGTATTTTCTCATCAATACCCTCTAAATCTTATTGATTTTGATGTTAAAAAATACCCTTGTTTCTTTTACTAATAATATTAATTTAAGTGTATTTTAGGAAATTAATATTATTTTCAATATTTATTTTGGAATTATTTTCAAATTATTAATCCTGAAGGAATATTCCTTAAAGTGTTCGGAAGAAATTTTAGAATTTTCGGGAAACACTATTTATACCATACATTAGTAACCATAATTTAAGGAATAAACCATATGTTCAAACTAACATATATGGATCATGACCCCCATGTTTATATTCAACCTTACATTGGGAGGATGAAAGTAAAAATTCTCATCCCTATGTTACTTTTGATCCCTATGTTCTGCATAGAGGAAAGTATGGTTTAGGAACCATACACTATGAAAATGAACCTTAAATTTAGATGGAACCTAACATTTGTTAAAGAGAGTAAATTATAGTTTAGTAACCATACACTACAGAAACTCACCTTACATTTGGATGGAACCTTACATTTATTAAAGAGAAGAAATCATGGTTCAAGAACTCTATGTAAGTAAGGAACCATATGTTTGAGAAACAAATTTATGGTTCATCAACCTTACTTTTATGATCAACCCTATGTTTTTAACCTTACGTTCAGAGAATGAATGCTACATAGTTAAACCCTTGTTTGACTATTGAAAAATAGGGATTTAAATCCGCGATTTTATCTGAGATTTCTACAATGGTATTGACAGAAATAAAGATCAAGTGAAATATATTCTAAAACTGATTAAAATTTTGTTATGATTGATTTAAATAACCATATTCATTGGAGTAATTCTCTCATATTCTTAAGTAAAGTCATGACTCCTCTGATTATTTCACTTTTGAATATCTACGCTCTATTAAGCTATTTTCTTGGATCTTCTCAAACAAAAAGATAGTTATATATATGAATAGAGTATTCCTGAAATAAATTATGTAACACGATTCTATAAAAGGTAATTTTGAATTCCTGTGTATATATTTGGTATACATATCTGCTGCAAAGAATGATCAACTCAATTATTTATGGAATCATCTAAACTTTGAATTTCTACATTTCAGCATCGTTCTAATGTGAAACTGTTATTGTTTATCAAAAAATTATTTTTTTAAATATCATTTGAAACAAGGATCTCTTCAGAGTTATTCATTCTTCAAGAATTTTTTTTGAAGAAAAATATCCATCTACTATCAATTGCTACTGTAATTGTGAAGTACAACCCAATCCATCAATAAGTCAAACCTTTTTTGGAGTTGCACCTGCTTCTACTCAGTTGTGGTGAAGTTTCATCTTCTTAAACTAATATGTGGATTACCGATTCCCTATAAAAGAACTAGAATTATTTTTTAGCCTTTCTGTAAAGGTGTCAATTACCTCTACTCTGTTGTGGAGTTGAAGGTCTTATGATAAGAATACCTTTCTAGTGAAATTCACTAAGCTTGTAGAGAGAGCATTGGTGGAGTGGACTAGGGGATCTTTGTTCCCCAAACCACTATAAAATTCATGTGTTCATTATTTATGTTTATCCACTGTTCATACTTATCATAGAAGTGAATACTTCATATCTTTATAAATCACCAAGAGATTTAAAATCTAGAATTTTTCAAGATTATTGAAAAGAAAAAATCCACCACCTATTGTGTATATTTGTATTATTCTTCCCTAATAATTGGTATCATAAGAGTGTTTTTTTGGAAAAGTAGATAAATCTCAAGAAATATTAAAATAATATAGTTTATATAAAGAAAATGTTAATGGATATCCCAAACAAAGGTATGTCTATGGTCCGTGCTACATATTTTAATGGTGACAACTATGGATGCTGGAAATCATGAATGTCATCTATCTAAAGAGTATAGGGTCCGAAGTTTATTCAAAGATAATTACTTATTATGAAATTACTAAGAATCCAGATACTTGAGATTCTCTTATAAGGCCCCAGCCTTAAACATTACTTAATCTTGATTTATTTCAAGAATTCACATTGAGGATATTTTCAGGTTTAGAGTTTTAGAAGATTAGATCATAAATCATGCATTTCATTCCACATTTAAACAAGGTAGTTACATCAAAAATAATATTCATTTTTTCCATGAAAGGAAACATATTTAAAATAAAACATGGATTCCTTCTTGACACTTTCTCAACACTATCATCACATCATGTACCTTTCCCTTGACCTGGGAAAAATATTTCAAAAACTTGGGATGAGAATAAAAAAGCTCAGTAAGAGATATAAAAAGAAAACATTAGTCCATGTATACATAAGAATCAATGAAATAATAATTTACTCATAAAACATAAGCACTTTAACATACCTCATGAAATCATAATATTTATGAACAACTCATTGAAATCATAAGACATAAAGGTAACTTTAGGCATTCATAACATTCTTACATAGGGAGTATCCCTCATGGTTACATTTGGAATACCTATCACAATATATTCCCTAAATCTATTCAGAGAAACCTTAGTGTTTAACTCCTTCACGTTAAAAAATTAATTGGAGAGATATCTTGGGCTCACCCGCCCTAATTTTATCATGGAACCACCCGACTTCATAAACAATGGCCAATAACCATAACATAATCATATCACATAAAACATGTATAAAGGAAACATAAGGTTTCCACATTTCAATCACAAGATAATACAAAACATTGATATAATCAAAAAATTATCAAAACCAATTTCAATACCAAAATAAAATAAAAGTAAAACATGGTATTTATTTTTCATTTAAAAAAATTTTATGGCTTGTAGAGGAAGCCGAAACTCAAATAATGGTTACGGTGGCGGAGAAGTCGTTGTCGCCGCATATGTAGGGAAAAAACATTCTTTTTGTCATTTAGTAAAATTATTCATGTAAAAATATTCCTTTTGAATGAAATTAAAAGTCAAAAGGGTTTATTATACAACTAATAATAGAATGTCGTACATAAATTGAAGTATGCCTCAATGAAAGGAGATTGTGACAAAGTCCCTTACCTCAAGTCCGACTTGTTCTCGTTCGTTCTTTATATTCTTGAATAATAAACTTAGGTCAATTTATAATTTCTTAAGGACTTAATTTAAATTTTATTATTCAATTCATATCACATATTATCATGTTATAATAATTAGTTAATTATGTGACTTTATATCATACGTTTTGTCGATGTTCGGTACATGAGTCAAAAATGAACTTGTTTGAAAAGAATTGCACATGTATTTATAATTAAATCATTTCCAGAATGGTATTAATGATTTTAATATCATATATATCCAGTATATATTAATTTTATACTATTTCATAACATTTGGAGATAAAAAATTAAATGCACCGTTCATGGAGACGGTAGGCCGTACGTACACATGAACACAACTTTCATTTCTTTGTCATATTAAAGGAATTAAAACTAAATGAGACATATATATATTATAATTCCCATATATTATATATGTTATATAGGTTATATAAGTTCATTAATAACATTATTTATAAATTCCATGTTTGGCATGAACGAGTCACATCACTTGAGGGGGCGGTAGTCCACACTTGCTCTGGTGAAATTATCACAGTTCCACAACATGAAAAGCATAACGATGTGATTTAAAAATAAAATTCAGAAGAATATAGAAAAAATAAATACCATATATATCATATATAAATATAGTGACATCATAATGGGCACCATGAGAGGTGTTAAATGAAGATTGAACAATCATCGTTTCGTGAGGCAGTAATTCGCCACCCACAGAAACAATATGTTCTTTAACCATTAGACGGAGGTGTGTGTAAGTGTAGGTAGAATCCTTATCAAAACAAAATCCTAGTATATTGAGGATAATGGTGTTATTATGGGATCAAATAATAAGAAGATAGTGGTGAGTAAAGAAGGAAAATAAAATGAAGACACTCGAGAGAAGACATTACCTCTAAATCGGGTAACTCTTTTTGATTTGATCCAAAGGCTTCCTTGGAAATACTTTTGCCCAAACCAAGGCTTATAAGAGTAATATAGGGATGTGGATAGATAATATGAGCAAAGTTTGGACGATACAAGGGCTTGAGAGGTGTGGGTAAAGGGGTATAGGTTGGGGACTTTTATAAGAGGGAGGAGGGCCACTTTTGGAAAGTCTTGAAATGTTACTTTATTATAAAATTATTTTTGGATTTTAGAGGTCCCACAGTGATATATGTTGAGGATAAGGTGATAAGGGTTCTAAATCCACCCATATAATATGTTTTCGACAAGTTTAAGTCTTAGATTTTACCTTATCTTTTCATTTTATTTAAATCATTCATTAATGAGGTAATCACTACATCATCATGGTGTCATAAATAATTTTTTTTATTTAATGTATAAAAATTAAAAAAATACCATGATATAGGAAATATTTTTAGATTTATAATGAATATTTATATTCAAAAATATAATTTATATAACACCATGTAAAAATTGTTTTAGTAAAACAATACATGTTTGTGACATTTTTATTCTTACTTTAAATAAAAAGTTATTAATGTCATTATAATGCCCATGTGGCTTCATGGAGCCCCCAAATTGACCCATGGATTTTCTTGGTCAGCCATGACTCATCCAATAAGGTTAGGACATGTGTCAAGGTTTTTTTATATTTTTATAATATTATTTTTACTTTAAATTACCCTAATTACCTTTAATCGCAGTTAATAAAACTCAAAAGTTACTATTCACCAAAAATTATTTTCATCCCATTGAACCAAATTTTACTTACTAATGACAACCATGTATGTTATATTTTTGAAATTAAATTCACAGAAGCGGTAAAATTTCATTTAAACGAAAAAATCAGTTTTTAACTACTACTTAGAGGTTTCACTACTTATCAAAAATTGATGTCTTTCAGAAAAATACCAAAAATTAACCCTAAGCTGTATTAGATATTCCAAATTCAAAAATGTTGTCCATTTTACCAAATTCAAAACAAAGAAGTTTCATTAATAAATTATATAGTTAATTACCGCTGTCAAAACAAATAGCGTGTTTTTAAGAAACAATATCTATCAAAAGATTGACACTTATTTATGTCCATTTTCAAAGTGAAATTAATTCTAATGACCATAATTGGATTAAATGGTAGAAATATATTATAATAAAACATTAAAAACAATTAAAAATATAATATAACCATATAAATAAATTATATTAAAAGGAGGTTTTGATTTAAAATACAACATTTTTTACTATTCATTAAAAAATGAACTTTATCAGAAAAATACCAAAAAATTTACACAAATTAAATTTTGATATCTTGATTCTAAAGAAGGATTTTATTTTGTCAAATATAATTTATAAAAGTGGCAAAAAGTAGATTAAAAAAGTGTTTTCCATAAAAGGCGGTTAATCGACCTTTTAAAGAATATTAGAATATTTATGATTAAAATTGGATTCATTCTCATTTTAAACCTCTAATGCACTATCTAATTCATTAATAGATATAGATATGAAAATATCTTATTCTTTTACTTACATAGGATTTTACATCCTTCCCCCTTTAAAAAATTGAACCCCCATAATTTATTTACTTATCAAATAAGTGCAGGTATTTATCCCTCATTGCATTTTCAGATTCCCATGTTGCCTCTTCAATCATGTGGTTTTTCCAAAAAACCTTTACTTGATGAATCACCTTATTCCACAACAATTGCTCCCTGTGGTCAAGAATCTGGACTAGTTGTTCCCCATAAGATAGATTCTCTTCCAGCTAAACTACCTCTGGACTCAAAACATGTGATGGATCTGGAATTCAGTTCCTTAACATTGAAACATGAAAAACATTGTGTACCTGAGATAAATTCAGAGGTGATACCACTCGGTCTGCAATTAATCTAACTCTCTCCAAAATTTCATATGGTCCAATAAACCTTGAACTCAGTTTTCCTTTCTTACCAAATCACATCACACTTTTCCATGGTGAAACATTGAGGAAGACATGATCACCTACCTCAAAAGAAAGATCCTTCCTCCTGTTGTCCGCATAACTTTTCTGCCTGCTCTGAGCTGTTCTCATGTGTTTCTGTATCAGTTGAACTTTTTCTACTATCTCTTCTACCAATTCTGATCCCATCCACTTCCTTTCACCTGATTCATCCCAAAAAGCTGGAGTTCGACACCGCTTCCCATATAATGCCACAAATGGTGCCATCTATATACTGAAATGAAAACTGTTATTATAAGAAAACTCAACCAATGAAATATGTTGGTCCCAAATTCCCTGATAATCCATCGAACAAGCACGTAGAATATCCTCCATGGTCTGAATTGTTCGTTCTGACTACCCATCTGATTGAGGATAAAAAGATGTACTAAAATTTAATTTAGTACCCAACGACTTCTGAAGGCCTTTCAAAAAGTTAGAAGTGAACCAGTGATCACTATAAGATAAAATGGAGAGGGGAACTCGGTGTAACCTGACTATCTCTTTAAGATATAATCGAGAAATCTGATCTAGAGAAAAAGTATCTCATATAGCAAGGAAATGATCAGATTTAGTCAAGCGATCAACAATAACCTAGATTGCATTATTACCTCGAGGAGTCTTTGTTAATCCCATAATGAAGTCCATGGATACATTCTCCAATTTCCACTCTTGAACTGGTAAAGGCTGAAGCATCCCTTTCGGTAACTGTCACTCTTCTTTAACCTATTGACAAGTAAAACACTTCACAGTAGAATCAACAATATCTCTTTTCATTCCATACCACCAGTAATACTCCTGAAGTTCTCTTCACATCTTAGTACTTCCTGGATGAACTAAAAATGGAGAACTATGAGCTTCACATAACAAATCTCTCTTCAACTATGAATCACAAGGCACACACAATCTCTTCCCAAATATCAAAACACAATAATTATCAATGTTGAATTCAGGTAACATACCCTTCTGAATCAGCTCTACCTTTTTCTACAACTCATTGTCTTTCTTCTGTGCTTTCTTAATTATGTCTGATAGAGAAGATTTCATTGATACCTGAAACAAAACAAAATAATTTCCTGCACCAACAACTTCCAATACAAAATTCATTAAATCCTTAACCAAAGGATCATGTTCCAAATGTAACATGGTTAATGAAGCATTAATTTTTTCTACTCAAAGAATCTGCCACTTTATTTGCTTTTCCTAGGTGGTAGTGAATCATGCAATTATAATCCTTTATTAATTTTAGCTATCTTCTCTGTCTCATGTTAAATTCTTTCTAAGTGAATATATACTTTAAAAGTTTGTGATCAGTATATATTTCACACTTTACTCCATACAAATGATGCCTCGAAATTTTTAAAGTGAAAACAACAACAGCTAATTCCAAATCATGTATAGGGTAATTTATCTCATGAGTTTTCAACTGACGTGAAACATAAGCAATTACCTGATCATTATGAATTAGGATGAAACCAAGTCCTTTCAATGAAGCATAACTGTTGATAACAAAATCACCATTCCTAGAAGGTAGTGCCAATACTGGGGCATTCACCAATCTTCTTTTCAATTCCTGAAAACAATCATCACATTCTTTTGTCCAGATAAACTTAACACCCTTCCGAGTTAGCTTAGTGAATGGGATGGACAACAATGAAAATTTTAACAAAACTTTGGTAATAGCCTAGAAAACCAAGAAAACTATGAATCTCTATTACATTTGTGGGTATTTTCCATTCTTCAACAACCTTTGTTTTTGCAGGATCAACAATTATTCCAACTTTAGAAACAATGTGACCAAGGAAGGAAATTTGTTGCAACCAAAACTCACACTTGCTGAATTTACCATACAATTTATTTTCTTTTATGGTTTACAAAATAACCCTTAAATGAATTTCCTGCTCACATTTACTTTTAAAACACCAAAATATCATCAATGAAAACAACCACAAATTTATTCAAGAACTGATGGAAAATTATATTCATAAGGTCCATGAATAACGTAGGTTCATTGGTTAACCTAAAATGCATAACTACAAATTCATAATGGCCATATCTTGTATGTAATGCGGTCTTTAGAATATCTTCTTCCTTTACCTTCAACTGATGGTACCCCGATCTCAAGTCAATCTTTGAAAAATACTGAGCTCCATGGAGCTGATCAAAAAAATCATTGATATGAGGAAAAGGATATTTGTTCTTAACTGTGATGTTATTCAAGGCTCTATAATCAATGAAAAGTATCATTGAACCATCTTTATTTTTAACAAATAAGAGAGGATCACCCCATGGTGATGTTCTAGGTCGAATGAAACCTTTCTCTAATAAATCTTAAAATTTCTCCTTCAACTCTAAAAGTTCAATTTGAGCCATTAGATAAGGGGATTTTGAAATTGGATTAGCATCAAGAACTAAGACAACAGTAAATTCAACTTCCTGATCTGGTATTATTCCAGGCAACTCATCAGAAAAAACATTAAGATACTCATTTACAACTGGCACATCATTAATCTGAATGGTTCCTTTGTTTTCAAAAATATGTGAAAGGTAACATTTATTTCCATCTTTTACAAGTTTATCAGCCTCTTGATATGTTGTCAATAGTAAGAGTTCATTTTTTACACAAACTAAAAGTCTTTCTAAAAAGAAACTTCTTTAGCTCTACAGTCAATCTTAGCATGGTAAATAGAGAGGTAATCCATACCCAGGATAACATCAAACTATACAAGAGGTAAATCAATAAGGTTTTCAAGTAGTTTCTTTCCACAGATAAGTATAGGAAGATT
Source organism: Viscum album (assembly GCA_963277665.1). NCBI lineage: Eukaryota > Viridiplantae > Streptophyta > Magnoliopsida > Santalales > Viscaceae > Viscum > Viscum album. Next base: position 691,923,263 of record OY728119.1, on the reverse strand, counting down.
CTTATAAATTCTTTTTTCCTCAAAATTTCCACCAGGTATTTTTACCACAATTTTAGGATTCATTTCTTGAGATGGAATTCCCGATTTACTAGAGAATTTTTCAGAGATGAAAGAATGTGTAGACCCCAAATCAAACAACACATTGGCATAATCTGAAAAAATAAACAAATTACCTTATACCACTTCATTTTATGGCCCAACTTCTTCTGAAGTAATTGCAAAGGATTTCAACACACCTTTCTACTTGTAGTCTGACTGCTTCCCATCATTCAAGCTCTTTGTCGAACACTTGGATGCATAATGACCCATCTCATTGAACTTGAAACATTTTACTAACTGCAAATCAAATTTGTTCTTACCATTACCATGATCTTTTCCAGTGTAATCATAGGCCTTATTTCCCATCTTACCACATTGGAATCACTTTCCAAAATTCAAAAGACATTCCCCATCATGCTTTTTACCACATTTATCAAAAACTGAAAACTTAGTTTTTTTACCATCAAACCTTTTTGAAGGATTCTTCCCCTTCTCTTGCAACCTCAGTCTCTTCTTCTGTTGGTTGTCATAGAACACTTGATCTTCAGCAAACTCCATTTCCACCTTCTTAGCACATAGAAAAAGCTTTTCATAACTTTTGAACTCATGAGAAGCTAATTCCCTTCGATATTTTGGATTTAATACTGAGTAAAAATGATTGATTTTACTATCAAGGGCTCGGATAAAATTTGGATAATACCTTTCCAATCGAGCAAACTTTTCTTCATAAGCAGCCCCTGAATCTTCTTCTTGCCTCAATTCCAAGAATTTTTTTTCCATCCTAAGTCAAATAGCCTTAGGAAAATATTTCTCAAGAAACATACCTTTGAATTCATCCCAGTCAAGAGAATCAATCTCATCAGCATCCCTGATATTTTAACCATCAAACACCACTGATATGCTTCACCCTCCAAACTGTAAACATCAAGACTAAACTTTTGATTGTTTTAACACCCAATGACATCAAAAATATTCTCCACTACTTTAATCCACCCATTAGCTAGCACAAGGTCAGATGATCCTTTGAATGATGGGGGGTGTTGCCTCATGAAATGTTCCACCACTGACATGTTCCTCTACGGTTGATCTGGCTGATCTCATGCATGGATACCACCACCATTTATCGCTTGAGTCAACCATGCCATTACTTCAACAAACTGTTCAGTTCCAATTCTAACCATCTCAGGATGCTGATTTGGAAGGTCATTTACTTCTATATGCCTTCCTAGCATTGCTTACCTGTTTCCTCTATGAAAAAATATTCTGAACAAATATATCTTAGATGAAGCAACATGGTAATCTTCAAATGCTATATCATTTCAATTTGAACATAAAAAAATATTTTTGGATAATCATTTAACAGAATTATAACTTCTAAAGTTATCTAAACCAACCTAGGATACCAACTATAAGGACCCATCCTTAAACATTACTTAATCATGAGTTATTTCAAGAATTCACATTGAGGATATTTTCAGGTTTAGAGTTTTAGAAAATTATATTATAAATCATGCATTTCATTCAATATTTAAACAAGGTGGTTACATAAAAAACATTATTCATGTTTTTTTCCATCAAAGGAAACATATTTAAAATAAAACATGGATTCTTTATTGATAATTACTCGACACTATCATCACATCATGTACCTTTCCCTTGACCTGTGAAAAACATTTCAAAAACATGGGATGAGCATAAAAAATCTCAGTAAGGGATATAAAAATACAGAAAGAAAACATTAGTCCATATATACATAAGAATCAATGAAATCATACTTTACTTATAAAACATAAGCACTTTAACATACCTCATGAAATCATAATATTTAAAAATAACTCATAGAAATCATAAGGCATAAAGGTAACTTGAGGAATTCATAACATTCTTACGTAGGGAGTAACCCTCATGGTTACATTTGGAATACCCATCACAGTATATTCCCTAAATCTCTTTGGAGAAACCTTAACATTTAACTCCTTCACATTACCCAATGCATTGAAGAGCTATCTCGGGATCACCCTCCCTTAGTTTATCATGGAACCACCCTACTTCATAAACAATGACCAATAACCATAACATAATCGTATCACATAAAACATGCATAAAGGAAACATAACATTTCAACATTTCAATCACAAGATAATACAACACATTGATATAATCAAAAAATTATCAAAACCATTTTTTATACCAAAATAAAAGAAAAGAAAAACATGGTATTTATTTTTCATTTTAAAAAATGTTATGGCTTGTAGAGGAAGCCGAAACCCAAATAATGGTCACAGCGGCAGAGAAGTCGTTGTCGCTGCATACGTAAGACAATTTTTTTTGTCATTTAGTAAAATGCTTTGAGTAAAAAGATTCCTTTTGAATGAAATTAAAATTAAAAAGGGTTTATTATACAAATAATAAATGAAGGTCGTATATAAATTGAAGTATGCCTCAATGAAAGGAGATTGAGATGAAGTCCCTTACCTCAAGTCCGACTTGTTCTCGTTCATTCTTTATATTCCTGAATAATAAACATAGGTCAATTTATAATTTATTAAGGACTTACTTTAAAGTTTATTATTCAATTCACATAACATATTATCATGTTAAAATAATTAGTTAATTATGTGAGTTTATATCTTATATTTTGTCGATGTTCGGTACATGAGTAAAAAATGAACTTGTTTGAAAAGAATTGCCCATGTAGTTATAGGTACATCATCTCCAGAATGGTATTAATGATTTAAATATCATATATATCAATTATATATTCATTTTATACCATTCCATAACATTTTGAGATAAAAATGAAATGCACCGTTCATGGAGATAGTAGGCCGTACGTATGCATGAACGCTACTTTCATTTATTTTTCATATTAAAAAAATTAAAACTAAATGAGATGTATATATATATTATAATTCCAGTATAATATATATTTTATATAGGTAACATAATTTCATTAATTACATTCTTTATATATTCCATGTTTGGCATTAACGAGTCACATCACTTGAGGGGGCGGTAGTCTACACTTCCTCAGATGAAATTATCACAGTTCCACAACATGAAAAGCATAACGATGTGATTTAAAAATAAAATTCAGAAGAATATAGAAAAAATAAATACCATATATATCATATATAAATATAGTGACATCATAATATCCACCATGATAGGTGTTAAAAGAATATTGAACAATCATCGTTTTGTGAGGCAGTAATTCGCCACCCAAAGAAACAATATGTTCTTTAACCATTCGACGGAGGTGTGTGTAAGTGTAGGTAGAATCCTAATCATAAAAAAATACTAGTATATTTAGGATACTGGTGTTATTATGGGATCAAATAATAAGAATATAGTGGTGAGTGATGAAGGAAAATAAAAGGATGAAACTTGAGAAAAGACATTTCCTCTAAATCGGGTAACTCTTTTGGATTTGATCCAAAGGATTACTGGGAAAGACTTATACCCAAAGTTAGGATTATAGGAGTATTAGAGGGATGTGGAGAGATAATATGAGCATATTTTGGATGAGGCAAGGGCTTGAGAGGTGTGGGTAATGGGGTAGATGTGGGGGCCTTTTAAAAGAGGGAGGAGGGTCACTTTTGGAAAGTCTTGAAATGTTACTTTATTATAAAACGGTTTTCAGATTTAAGAGGTTTAAGAATGATATATTTTAAGGATAATGTGATAAGGGTTCGAAATCCACCCATCCAATAGGTTTTAAACAAGTGTAAGTCTTATTTTTTACCTTATCTTTTCATTGTATTTAAATCGTTCATTAATGAGGTAATCATTGCATCATCATGGTGTCATAAATATATATAAATATTTATAGTCTAAAAATTACAAAAATAATACCACGATGTAGGAAATATTTTTAGATTTATAATGAATATTTATAGGGAAAAACATAATTTATATAACACAATGTAAAAATTGTTTTAGTAAAACAATACATGTTTGTGACATTTTTATTTTTTACTTTAAATAAAAAGTTATTAATGTAATTATCGTACCCAAGTGGCTATATGGGGACCCTAGATTGACCCATAGATTTTATTGGTCGGCCATGACTCATATAATATGGTTATGATATGTGTCAAGGTATTTTAATATTTTTATAATATTATTTTTACCTTAAATTACCCTAATTACCTTTAATCATGGTTAATAAAACTCAAAAGTAACTATTCACAAAAAATTATTTTCATCCAATTGAACCAAATTTTACTTACTAATGAAAACCATGTATGTTGTATTTTTTAAATTTAATTCACAGAAACGTTAAAGTTTCATTTAAACGAAAAAATCAGTTTTTAACTACTACTTAGTGGTTTCACTATTCATCAAAAATTGATGTATTTTCAGAAAATACCAAAAATTCACCCTAAGATATATTTGATATTCCAAATTCAAAAATGATTTCCATTTTACCAAATTCAGAAAATATAAGTTTCATTAATAAATTATATAGTTAATTCTCACTGTCAAAACAAATAGTGTGTTTTTAAGAAACTATATCTATCAAAAGATTGACACTTGTTTTTGTCTATTTTAGAAGTAAAATTAATTATAATGACCACCATTGGATTAAATGTTAAAAATATATTCTAATTAAACTTTGAAACCAATTAAAAAGATAATCTAACCATAGAAATACATTAGATTAAAAGGAGGTTTTGAATTAAAATACAACATTTTTCACTATTCATTAAAAAAATGAACTTTATCGGAAAAATAACAAAAATTTACACAGAGTAAATTTTTATGTCTTGATTCAAATGGAGGATTTTATTTTGTCAAATATAATGTATAAAAGTGAAAAAAGTATATTTAAAAAGGGTTTTCCATAAAAGGCGGTTAATCGACCTTTTAAAGAATATTAGAATATTTATGCTTAAAATTGGATTCATTCTCATTTTAAACCTCTAATGCACTATCTAATTCATAAATAAATATAGATATGAAAATATATTATTCTTCTACTTACTTGGGATGTTACAACTAAAATATAAGCTGAATATGACATCAACTCAAAGGCAATGAATGCTATTATTTGTGGACTTAGACTTGATGAATTCAATCGAGTATCATAATTCCCTACTGCCTATGATATGTCTAAAACTATTTATGTTGATTATGAATGAATATATAACATCAAAAAAACGAGGTATGCTACTATAAAACTAAAGTTTCACATTTTTAGAATGTTTGATGGTGAAAACATCACACACATGAATGGACGGTTAATAGAGATTGTCAAAAATATCAAAACCATGGGATATCCTATTATTAAATATAATCAAGTGCTGAAAGTAATTTGAGTAATAACCTTAAAATGGAATGACATATCTGCAGCTATTCGACAATCATCACTTTTTCAAGAATTTAACTATAAAGGAACTGATTAGAACATTGATGATGTATGAATAAGAAATGCAAGAGGAGGCTGAAGATCACAAGTTAGTGAAACGGGAAAATACTAACCTTTAATTGACATCTAAAAATCATGAAATAAATTCAAAACAAGATGTCAAAAACAATAAACCATAGATTCCTTAGACTCTGAAATGGAATTGGCTTAGCTAGCCAAAATATTCAAAAAATTCTATAAGATAAAAAGAGGCTTCATAAAATCCATCAAAATTGATTAAAGATAAACCTATTAAGAAAGATTATATGAATAACGAAATTCGGGTCACAAGAGACATAATTTCCCTCAATTTAAAGATGAAAGAAAAAGGATAGAAAAGAAATATTCGAAGAATGCATATTTTAAGCATAAATGTAAAAAAGATATGAAAGCTATATAAAGTGTATCTGAAGACTCCAATGGCTCATCTAAATCTGATCTAGAAAAAAAATCCCCAAAAAATTAAATCAAATATGTGATTTATGGGAAAGGAAGAAGAATATATAAAATCCTATTACTCTTCTACTTATGATTCTGGTAATTGTTCAATTAATAAAATGGATGCTTATTATACAATTCTAGAAGAGAAAAAATATTATTAAATAAATAATCATAAATAATTAAAAAATATTGACAATGTTGTTTTAGGTGAGAGATACATAATGATAAAACAACATGAAGATATAATTTAAAAATCCAATTCATCTACATTAAACTATGTTGATCATGAAAAATGGATTAAAGAATTACAAGATGAAGTTGAATCTTATAAATGTACCACAATTACTTTAACTAAAAGATAAAAAATTCTAAATGAGATTCTTGTAAATAATTTTATTAAAATAGAAAATTTTGGAATAAGAATAAAGGGTGAAAAATCAAAATTATATAAACATTATTTTGTGACCAATTCAAAAAATACTACATGTTATTATTGTGGAATAAATGGTTATTTCACTAACAACTGTTATTTAAGAAAACCTCAAATAAGTCTTATTAAATAGGATTTAATATATAAAATATTATTTTAAGCAAGTGATAGAAATTATGGAAAGATAAGGTATATTTGTATTCCAAGTTCTTTGGTTGCTGACATTATTGGACCCAAGAAAAATAAGGGCACTAAAACAAACATGTGTTTAATTGCTTTTGTAGAAAAAAGGAAAAAAGAATAGAAAATCCATATTGTATATTTATAGTGGTTTCTCTTGACACATTATTAGATACACATCAAATTTTTACACACTAACTCAAATGGATGGAGGACTAGTCACTTTTAGTGATAATGCAAAAGAAAATATTGTTGGAGTTGGAACTATTGGATATCCAAAGAAAATTTTATTCAATAAAGTACAGTATGTTCAGGATCTAAAACACAACTTGATAAGTATTTCTCAACTTTGTGATGATGAATTTTATGTGGAATTTTCTAAAAATTCCTACTATATTTTCAAAGATAAAATGATTAAATTTAGAGCACCAAGAAATGAAAATGTTTATAATTTGGATCTCAATTCCTTATGTAAAAAAGTGAATTGTTTAAATTCTAAGAAAAATGAGTCATGGATCTGGCATAAAATATTTAAATATTTAAATATATATAATTTACCTAAATTATCTAAGAAATAGTTAGTTTCTGATTTTCCTATTCTTAAGTTGGAAAATGATAGATTTAATGATTCATGTCAAATCAGAAAACAAAACAAATTGTCTTTCAAATCTATTACAAAAATTTCTACATATAAACTATTATAACCTATATATATTGATTTGTTTATACCATCTAGGGTATAAATTTTGGCTGTTAAATTATATTTTTATGTTTTATTTAATGATTTTTCAAGATTTACATGGGTTTATTTTATAAAACTCAAAAGTGAAGTATTCACTATTTTTAAACGCTTTTGAAAAAAAATTTCAATATGAAAAATACATTAAAATAATTTCATTAAAAATTGATCATGGTGGAGAATTTGATAATCAAAAATTTAATTCTTTTTTCTCAAATATAGTTATTAAACACACCTTCTCTGCACCAAGAACACCTCAACAAAATGGAATTGTTGAAAGAAGAAACAAAAGTATTCAAAACATGAAAAGAATTACGCTGAATGAATATAATCTTCTTACCTATTTCTGGGAAGAAGCTTTAAGAACAGCTTGCTATTTCATGAATAAAGTTTTAACAAGACCAATTATTAAAAAGACACCCTATGAAATTCGGAATAATATAAAATATAAAGTAAAGTACTTTAAAGTATTTTTTTTTCAAGGTGTATATCTTGAATACTAAGGACAAACTTGGTAAATTCAATCCAAAAGCCGGTGAATGAATATTCTTAGGCTATTTTTCTACTTCAAAATCCTATAGTGTGTTTAATAAAAAGTCAATAATTATTGCAGAATCAGTTAATGTGAAGTTTAATGAAACTAAATCTTTCATTAAAGAGAAAGATAAAATGGATGATAAAGATGACTCTTTTGACAACATGAAACTTGAAACTTCTAAGCCTGATTTTGAAAATGATTTAAATAAAATTCATTACAGTTCATAAGAACATAAAACTAAAGAACATGAAAGAGTTCTACCTAGAAATTATAGAATCTTAAAGAACCTTTCTTTAGAAATAGTTATAGGAGACCTAGACACAGGAATAAGAACTATAAGAAATGCGGGAAACTTAGTTGAATTATCTACCTTTCTATCTCAGTTAGAACCTAAATCTATTGAAGAATATTTAGAAGATGATTGTTGGATGTTATCCATTCAAGAAGAACTAAACCAATCTAAAAGAAATGATGTTTGGGATTTAGTGGAAAGTCCATCAGATTATCCATTAATAGGAACTAAGTGGATCTTTAGAAATAAATAGGATGACCAATCGATCATAACTAGAAACAAAGATACATTAGTAGTTAAAGGATATAATCAGGATAAATGTGTATATTATGATGAAACCTTTACACCTATAGACATATTAGAATATATCAGAATCCTTTTATCTTATACATCTCATATAAATTTTAAATTATATCATATGGATGTTAAATCTTCCTTTTTAAATGGTTATTTGATGGAGGAATTTTATATTGAATAACTTCCTTGTTTTGAAAACCCACATAAACCAAATTATTTTTTTAAACTTACTAAAGCTCTTTATGACCTTAAACAAGTACCTAGAGATTAGTATGAAATAGAAATCTATTTTTTTTTGGAAAATAGATTTTTTTTTGGGATTAGTAGATCATACGTTTTTAAGAAAATAATTTTCAATTTATGTTGATGATGTTACTTTTGGTTCAAAAAATAAAAATATTTGTAATTATTTATCAAATATATTGAAAGAAGAATTTTAAATGAGTATGATGGTAGAATTTAATTTCTTTTTAGGATTTCAGATTTATCAGAAAGATCATGGAAATGTTTTAAAGCAAAGAAAATATATTATTGATTTACAGAAAAAGTTTGAACTTGGAAATAGTACGACCTATACAAATCCCATGTGTACAAATATAAAACTTTATTTGGATGAAGCTGGAAAACCAGTTGACAATAAGTCATATAGAGGTATGATTGGTAGTTTATTGTATCTTACTAATAGAAGACCATAAATAATGTTTTCTATATGTTTATGTTCTATATTTCAATCCAACCCAATAGAATACCATCTTACTGCTGTTAAAATAATTTTTAGATATTTTAAAGGAACTATTTTTCAATCTATTTTTTAACCCCAGACATATGATTTTAATTTAATTTCAAATTTAGATGATGAACTTATAGGATATATATTATATAGAAAAAATACCTCAGGAAACTATCACTATTTAGGAAAATATTTAGTATCAAAGCCGAGTAAAAAACAACACTCAATTTTCCTATCAACAGCTGAGGCAAAATATATGTCTGATGGCAGTTACTATGCATATTTGTTGTGGATGAAACACACTTTATTGGATTTTGGACTAAATTTTTATAATATACCTATTTTATGTGATAATACTAGTGAAATATATATTTCAAAAAATCTTATAAGTAATTCTAGAACTTTGCTTATTGATATAAGGCATCATTTTCTAAGGTATTATTTTCTTAAAAGGAAATATATTTACAATTTTTAAATAACAAATATAATTTAATTGATATTTTTAATAAAGAACTTCCCACTTCATGTTTTGATTTTATTATGGGGTTTGGTTGATTTATTTTTTAATATGTGTTTATCAATTTATTTTTATTAAATTGGTTTATTTTTTATTCATTTTAATCTAATTTATTTTAATGTGTTAATTTCACTATAAAATTATTATTTCTTTCATTTGATTAAATATATTTTTATTATCATTTTTTTTAAACTGCATGTTTTAAAAAATTTAACGATTTCCCTATGTAATTGGCACAAGAATCAAGACCTCGTCACCATCCATCAGAAAACACTTAGTCATTCCTTACCCTATGTTTTCAAACTATTTTTTCTATCAAAGACCTCATATTTCTTCCAAACCATAGAATCCAAAAACCTCCAACCTTAAAATTCTTTGAAATGATGGAGACTAAGAGAACAAATAAAGGTGAACCATGTGATCTGAAGCGTCACCACATCCCCTTTAGGAATATTCTTCTAGGAAAAGTCATAGATTTTGAATTTATATATGAGACAAATATTATTCTCTATAAATCTATTGAATTTAAATGTTTTAAATTTATGTTTAATGAGGAAAATACATATTTTATTTATAATATAGAACTAAATACGTTTTATAGAAATGTTTAGTTTAGTTTCAGTGATTCAATGTATTTTATATCTTCATGAGTGGATGATAAGGATTTTTCAATATCCTTAGTAAAAATTTCTTAGATTTTAAAATTCCCTCACGAAGGAGTATTCTATTATGATATTAGATCAATTGTAAATGAAGATAAAAAATTATAAGACATCATGTAATTTATTTTTGTTTCAAAAATTATAAATAATTTTTTTGTTAAAGATCTTGAGGCAGACCAGAAAGTTTTAGTAAATTTTTTCAAAATTCTATCAATATAAGGGTTGATAAGATGGGAAATATTTTTTACCCATAAATGTATATTAGGTTTCTGTTTATTAGTGACATCAAGTTGAACTCTTCCAGATACATTATGATATGTATGATTTATTATTTTCATTCAGAGGCAAGGATTTCATTATATAATTATAGAAAGATCCTTTCTATTATTTTTTTAAAAATTGATTCATTATTTTGATTCTTGAACCAAATGTCATCATATTATTGTTATGAATTCTAGTAATTTAATAAAATTTGGTTTCTTTTGTAGTATAGTAAAGTGAAATTTTTTTCCAGCAACTAAAACTAATTAATAAGAATATGAACCATTTATTTAGGGAGAGAAAGGAAACATAATGTTTTTAGGTTAAGTTCTACTGAGAAATGAATACGTTGGATAATCCTGAATAAAAAGTGTTGTTCATCATGCTAAAAAGAAGCTCTGTTACGATGATACAAATTTTTCGAAATAATGTTCAAAAGAATAAAACTATGAGGAAATTTTCTTAAGACCAATGATCGATGGAGAACCCCAGTGTGAGGATCCAGAGTTTGGATATAGAGATGTAAATCATTTAGTGTAGTTGGATAAACCAAATCATCTTACAGATCAACATACAGAAAGTAATGTTCAAGAACTTCAGGTTTTTACTTCACTAGATCAACAGAAAGAAACTGCATAATAAAATTAAAAAGTTTATAAATCAATAAATAAGACCAATGAGATCATTGAAATTTAGGTTTTCTCTATTTTTGATCAATCATTGGAAAAAACCGCATTTGTATCTGGAGAAAGGAAATAAGTCCTTGATGGTATATTTTTTTTCAGTGAGAAGTCTCTAGATAACCACTTAGCTGTTTTGGAAGAGGCTCCTCAATCAATGAATCATGATGAAGGAACATCTAATTCTCTGAAAAAATATATTTAAGATCTTATCGTAATGTTTAACAAGGTTTATGAAGAGAACTATAATCTTCGGAAAGTATTAGAAGATACCAAAAAATATTTTTAAGATTTGAAAAATACATCTTCTTTGAGATTGGAATTAGAGTCTCTTCAGATTCAACTTCAAGAATTCAGAGAATATTCAATTTAAAAAATGGATTTTGATGCATTGAAGTGAGAGATATTATATCAGTTTGGAAAACTAAAATCAAAATCCATTTGTAAAATAGATTTTTCACATTTTAAATGGTATTTGGAAATTCAAATTGAATCGATAAAGGAGAGTATAAATCAGTCTAGATCTTCTTCCTCTGCCCCTCCAACATCACTAGATCTAATGGGAAGATTTCAAGCTATCACATCAGTAATGGATGATATGAATAAAAGGATTAAATAATTTTAGAGTAATAGTTCACCTGTTTCAATTCAGTTGGATAATCAAAAAGATCTTTTTGATAAACTCACTTCAAGTTAACCCAGTATCAAGCTGATAATTAATTAGTTTAGTGATAAGTTATATTAGTTTCAAAATACAGAAGAGAATATGCATGCATTTTTGAAAGTCAATTTGATAGAAAATTTTAAATTAAGTCAAGATTCAAAAATTTTGATGAGGTAGTTGGCAGAAAATCTTTCAAAAAGGTTACAAGCATAGATAGAAGAGTTGCAAGAAGTTTTTTAGGCTGCTCAAGACTCACCAGAACTAGAAACCGCTCCTAATCAGAACCTTTCACCATCTACTAGACCTATTTCTTAAACCTTTTCCTGAAACAAAGTTCACTCATGTATTTTATAATAAAACTTAAAATGTTATTTTTATATTATATGATTCATTTATATATTTTTATTATATATTTATCTCTACTGCCATAACTCGTGTATCATTTTTCTAAATAATACACTATAATATCCACTTATTATTCTATATAAAATTTAAATTATTTTAATCCATTTTCTTATAATTTCTTTTTGATATCACAAAAAGGGGGAGAAAATTGGGTAACCACAAATTTTTTTTTTCAAAATAGTTCTATGAAATCAAAAAAATATTTTGAAAAATTAATTTTCAAAACAAAAAGTGTTTCCTTTAAAATTTTATTTTATTTGTGTTTAGAATTCCTAAATTGTATATAAATTATGTTATGCATTTTGTGATAATAAAAAAGAAGATATTGTTGGAAATGTATTATCTCAAAAATATTATCTAAATATTATTAATATTGATGCTCACAAATACCCTTTTTTGATTTACTAATAATATTACTTTAATTGTATTTCATAAAATTAATAATCTTTTAAATATTTATTCTTGAATTATTTTCAAGTTATTAATCCTCAAGGAATATTCTTTAAAGTGATCAGAGTGAATTTTAGTATTTTTTTGTAAAACCTGTTCATACCTTACATTGGTAAATGTAACGTAAGAAAAGAACCCTATATTTATAACAACACATATGGATCATGAACACTACATTTGTTTTCAACCTTATGTTGGAAGTTTAAAAGTATGGATTCTCATCCCTATGTTATATTGAATCCATATATTCTACACAAAGGAAAATATGTTTTAAGAACCATAAGCTATTAAAATGAACCTTACATTTGGACGGAGCCTTACATTATTTAAAGATATGAAATTATGGTTCAGGAACCATGTGATACACAAATGAACCTTATATTTGGATGGAACCTTATGTTTGGATGGAAACTTATGTTTGGATGGAACCTTATGTTTGTTAAATAGAAGAAAGTATGGTTAGGGAAACCTAAATTTGAGAGAAAGACATATGGTTCATCAACCTTACTATTAAAATCAACCCTAAGTTGTCAAAATTATGTTCAGATAATGAAAGATATGTAGTTGAACCCTCATTTGACTATTCAATAATAGAGATTTAAATCTTTGATTTTATCTAAGATTTATATAATGGTCTTTATAGAAATAAAGATCAAGTGAAAGATATTCTATGGCCAGTTCAAAGATCATTATTATTGATTTAAAGGACTGTATTCATCTGAGGAATTTTCTCCTATTCTTAAGAAAAGTTACGACTCCCCTGATTATTTCTTATTTGAATATCCATTATCTATCATGCTATTTTCTTGGATCTACTCTGCCAAAATATATTTATTTATATAAACAGAGTATTCTTTAAATATATTATGTAATGTTATTTGACAAAAATTAATTCTAAATTATTGTGTATATATTTGGTATACAAATATTCTATAAATAACGACCGACTCTGTTATTTACAAAACAGGTTATGATTTGAAGTTCTACATTTCAACCTTATTCTATTGTGAAACTGTTGATGTTTATTTGTTGAAACTTTTGTTGAACATCATTTTCAACCAGGATCTCTTCATAGTTATTCTTTTTTGATGACTTTATTTTCTGAAAAAGAATATCTATCTATTGTCAAATAATATTGAAATTGGAAACTTTAACCTGATCCTTCAAAAAATCAAAACTTTTTTTGTGTTTCAACTACTCTTACTCAGTTATGTTGAAGTGCCAGATTCTTGTACAAAGCTATGGATAACCGGTTACCTATAAAAGAACCAAAATGATTTTTTTAGCTTTTTTGTAAATGTGTTAACTGCCTACACTCAGTTGTGGATTTAAAGGTCTTGTGTTAAGTGGAAATTTCTAGTGAAATTTACCAAGATTGAATAGAGATAATTGGTGGAGTGGTCTAGGGGATCCTTGTTCCATAAACCACTATTAAATTTCTATGTTAATTATTTATATGTATCCTCTACTCATAATTTCCACATAAGAGAATGATACATATATACATAAATCGCAAAGAGATTTAAAATCTAAAATCTATCAAGATTATGAAAAACACACAATTCACCCCTCTTGTGTATATTTTTTATTATTTTGACCTAAAAATTTCTTGGAAACAGGTGATTTTCAAGTGGAGAGGATTAAGACTCTACTTTATAATAAACCACTTGTATTCAATTTATATTGTGTATTTTTTTATTCTATTTCCTTAGTTTAAAAATGATTATGCTTTTACCTTCAGGAAAACTACTAATTTGATAGTTAGTTCTAATTAGTGTATGTATAAGGTTTTAATCGAGTAAATTTATTTTAAAAGTTAAATTAGTTTTCATATTTATTTTAACTGATACTTAGTAAATCTTTGAGAAATATTTTAAAATATTGAAACTTATATAAAATATAATATTTTAACTAAGTGGGATACTTTATTTAAATTAGAGGGTTTTATTTATATTCATTTTAACATATATTTTTATTTGGTACTCAATTCACCCCCACTTGAGATACTCACTCAGACCAACAGTTGGTATCAAAGGAAGAATACTTGGTATCAAAGTTTTTCAATAGAAATTCAAGTGTGATTTTAGTTGAGCTTTAGTGATCTTAAATTTTTGTTATTTCTAAATTTAATTCTTTAAATGTATAATAGACAAGAAGGTTATTCTACTAATAGATATACATTTTTCAATGGTAATAATTTTTCTTAGTGGAAGATCAAAATTAAAATTCATATAGAGAGTATGGGATTTGATATTTATACAGCTATAGTGGATAAATATGAATTACCTTCAACTGCTAGAGCTACTTGGGTTGAAGCTAGAAGAACTGATTATAACTATAATTTAAAAGCTATGTATGCCATGAATTTTGATCTAGGAGATCCAGAATTAAATATAATTTCTTCTTGTAAAACTACTTTTGAGATTTGGGACTCATTAACTATTTATTATATAGAAAAAACTAATGTTAAAGAGATGAGATTGAATAAATATACTATTAATTATGATAATTTTAAGATGAGTTGTGATGAATTAATTTCTGACATGTATCTCTGGTTTAATGAAATTGTGAACACCATGAGTTTTCTAGGAAATCCGATATCTAACAATGATACAATTATGAGGTTTCTAAGATGCCTTCTAGAAAGAGGAGTGGCACATCTGTTTTAATTAGAGAGTCATGTGGCACCATAAAACTACCAGTTAAGGAAATGATATGGAAACTGATGATGTATGAAGAAGAAATAAATTCAACTAAGAGAAGGATGATGATCAAAGAATAAAGTCAGTAAATTTTATGTCCAATGTATCCAAATAGATAGAAAAGAAAAATGAAAAGATATAAGTTGAAATCTCTAGTGAAAATGAATCACAACAGGATATTGATGAGGAGAGAACTCATCTTGACATGAGATTTAATAATTTTTATAAAAAGAAGACGTTTTTTAGAAATCTAACTATAAAGTATGACACTAAAGGAAAGTAGAAAAATAATTAGAATAAGGATGATAATCAAATTACTGATTAGGGATGAAAAATAAAAGGACATGTTAAGGAAGATTGTTCAAAATTGAAATATAAGGAAAATATGATGGAAAATACTGAAGGTATAAGAAATCAATAAAATAAACATGGTGTGACTTTGAATAAAACTCTAATTATTCTGACTCTACTCATGAATATAAGTTGGATCGAGTCAACATATGATTTAAGAATAATGTATCTGAGTTACCTTTTTTTTTATACTGTTTTAACTAGGCTTAATTATGATAATTCTATGAATGAAAATAATGATGATGACATGTGTCAAGAAGAGATGTTTGAATATTTCAAAATTATATAAGACAATTTTAATGAACTTAATGATAAGTATAAAGTTCTTAAAATTTGACATGCTTTATCTAACAATATTAAATCTTATTTATCTGTTGAAAAAGAAAATAATTCTTAGTTAATAAAAGAGAGAATAAAACTTAAATTTTCTAATGTTAAAATTAACAAGTATTTAAAAAGATTTATAAATGGTATAGATACACTTAATTAGACTCTAAGAAGATTGCTCTCTCCTAAGTATGTTACAGGTTTAGGATACCAACCTAGACAAAGAAGAATAGTGAAGAGCACATTTATATCTATGTCTAAATATAATAGTGTTTCTGCTATTTATCTTTCTAAGGGACTAAACAAAGTGTTTATTTCAAAAATATTATAGTCTATTTATAAAAGACCTATTAGAAAAATGTGGGTATCTACGCCCGGATTATTAACAAATCTGGGCCTAAAAAAATTTGGGTACCAAAATCATTTCTTGTATAAATTTTGTTTTATAGGAAAACTGCTTGAAGAACTCCTATAAAAGACTATGGTACTTTTATAGTGGATGTTCAAGGAATATGAAAAGATAATACTCAATTTTCAAGAGTTTATTAATGGTTTATGGTGGTCATGTCAACTTTGGTGACAATGATAAATGTAAAATCATTATCCTTCTCCAAATTAGTAACATCAATTCAGTTTTAATTTCCAAATTACTATTTTTTTATGGTTTGAAGTATAACTTTCTTAGAATAACACAATTATGTGATGATGGTTTTATGTTAAATTTTATGTTAATGCATATAATGTCTCTGATTACAAATATGATTTAATATTTATAGCTTTAAGGAATGAGAATATTTATGTTTTTGATCTTAATTCTTTAATTTCTCAAAAATTTTCCTTTTTGAGAGATTTTCACCAAGAATATCAGATTTGGAATATGAGACGAGGCCACTGTAAATTCACTCACTAAGGAATATTACAAGGAAAGGTTTAGTCATGGATCTACCCAAATAAGAGTTCCCAAATGACAAGGTTTGTAATCCCTGTCAAAAAGGGAAACATCAAAAGATTTCTTTTAAATTAGAAGAAATAAGATTTAAATTCTCAACCTCTTGATTTGGTTTATCTGAATTTATTTGTAACATCTAGATTTTCAAGTCTAAATGGAAAGAACTATGTTTATATACTAGTAGATGAATTTTATAGTTATACTTGGGTGTTATTTTTATCTCAAAAAAGTAAAGCCCATTCTTAATTTAACAAGTATTCTAGGTCTTTAGAAAATTAAATTAGACTTAGAATTAATACCCTAAGAAGTGAACATGGTTGTGAGTTTGAAAATCAAGAATTTGAATGTTTCTTCTCAAAAAATGGCTATATTCATAACTTTTATGCTCCTAGGACTTCCCAATAGAATAGATTTGTAGAAATAAGGAATATAAAACTTTAAGAGATAGCTCAGACTATGCTAAATGAATATTACTTAACCCTCTACTTATAAGAATATGATATAAACACAACCTATTAAAAAATCAATAGAGGTTTAATTATACATATATTGAAAAAGACCCATTATTAGATTTATAATAATAGGAAGACTAAGGTTAATTACTTTAGAGTTTTTGGTTTCAAAGTATTTATTCTTAACACTAAGGATAATATTGAAATTTTTTCATTCAAAACTGATCAAGGAATTTTCATAGGTTATTAAACCACCATTAAAACCTATAGAGTTTTTAATAAAAGAACCAAGATTTTTGAAAAAATGGTTCATATAAAATTTTATGAGATAGATCTACATGAGCCAAATACCTCTTTAGAAAACCTTGGTGATTATTTATCCATTCTGAACTTAAATTCCAAACCTACCGATTCTGTTGTGAAATAGTTAGAAAAATTGTTCATTTCTAAGGAATTTCCAAAACATTTATAACCTGAATCTATAGAAGAACTTTAAGTGACCATCCTCTCATTTTCAAGATCTTCTAGGACCCTTATATCGGTACAAAAACTAGATATTATTTAAGAAATCAGGTTGAACATTAAGCATTCTTGTCTCATCTTGAACCAAAGAACATCAACGATGCAATTAATGATGAATTATGGGTAATGGATATGAAAGAAGAATTAAATCAATTTGAAAGAAATAAATTATGGGAACTTGTGGATAAACCAAAGGAAACCTTGACTATAGTCACTAAATGGGTGTTTAGAAATAAGGTAGATCAATCACGAACTATGGTAAGAAATAAGGTTAGACTAGTTTCATAAGGATATAGTCAAGAAGAAGTAATTGATTATGAATAGAACTTTTCACTAGTATATAGACTTAATTCCATTAGAATACTAATTTCATATAATGATTATCTAGATTTACAACTTTATAAAATGGATGTCAAGAGTGGTTTCTTAAATGTGTATATAGTTGAGGTTGTTTTTGTTAAAAAACCCCATGGTTTTCAATATCCTTATTTTTCAAATAGATTTTCAAATTAACAAAAGCTTTATATGGTTTAAAATAAGATCTTATAGCTTGGTATGACAGGCTCAACACTTTTATAATTTCAAAAGTTTTTTCAAAAGGTATATCTAACCCTACACTTTTTTATAAAAAAAATTCATAAGATGTTTTTGTTGTAAAAATCTATGTAGATGATATTATTTTTGGATCATAAAAAAATTACTTATGTAATTATTTCTATAAAATTATGAAAAATGAATTTTAAATGAGTATTATGGGTGAACTCAAATTATTTCTTGGTTTTCATATTTTTAAAAATAAAGAAGGAATTACTTTAAATAAATGTAAATATACAAATAATATTTTAAAATCTATTAACATATATAACACTAAGAGTAGTGATACTCTTATGAGTACCACCTATAAATTGGGTCTTGATGAAGTCGGGAAACTAGTGGATCAAACCAGTTATAGAGGTATGATTGGAATTATTATCTATCTTACCACTAGATAACTTAATATTATGTTTAGTGTGTGTATGTGTGATCAGTTTCAATAAAATACAAAACAGACACACTTGGTAGCTATAAAATGAATTTTTAAATACCTCAAATATACTACCAATTTAGGATTTGTTTATCTAAGAGGAAAAGCAATTGATTTAGTTTGTTTTTTGAATTATAATTTTGGTTGATGTAAGTTAGATTGAAAAATATACTCTAGAACATGTAACTTTTTAGAAAAGTATCTAGTTTATTAGGGAAGTAAGACGCAAAATTCTATTGCACTGCCTACTACTAAAGTAGAATATATATCTACGGTTAGCTTCTGTTCATAGATTTTTTTGGATGAAATACACATTACAAGACTATGTATATCAATTCTAACATGTCCCTATAAACTGTGATAATACAAGTGATATAAATATTTCTAAGAATCATGTTTCATATTCTATAACAAATCATATTGATGTGAGACATCAATTTTTGAGAGATCATTTTCAAAAGGGTCATATCACTCTTTAATACATTGGTATATAATATCAACTTCATAATATATTCATTAAAACTATAAATTATAAGGGAATTAATTACATAAAACATGAATTGGGTAGATCAATTTTGGTTAATATCAATTTTATGGGACTCACCATTGAACTTATCACCGTTGGTTTGTCATACCGTAGGAATGTTTCATGACATTTTCATTTTTTCTGTTTTATGTTGAACGTTTTAAACCACTAGTTTTTATTTTATTTACATTCTATTTTTAGTTTTGGTTTATTTTATATCTCGATTCAATTTTTTGTATCAATTTTCAATTTTTATTTTCCAAATCCCTAAACTCCAAAATGATAATAAATGAGACACTTTTTCTAGTTGTAATGTTCACTATTTCCTTATACATTTTTCTCTTGATCCCTATGAAACCTTTATCTCCAAAAATTTAGACCTTATTTTTATCTTAATTTCTCATTCAACTGAGCCAACCAATATTTCCTTCATGTCTACAGTGAAGTGACCTTTGGAGACTTCTCCAGATAAGTCATGTTCTGCAAATAAACATAAAGGGTAACCAAGTCATCCTGCTACATTAGAAACAGTGAATTATAAGATTTTGAAGAAAGTTGTCATTCTCAGGAAAGATGTCAAAGCTGAATTGTTATTATCCAGTACTAATTTTGTGATTCATGTTATATATAACCAAGTATGGATAGAATGTTTCTATAAAAATGAGAGCGTTTTTTTATCCTAGGTTGGTATATTAGTTTTATCAATATGTGGAATTAAATTTTAAAGAAGAAGAAGAATACTGGGCATGAACCAGGATTAATGGTTATAGAATTGAATCTTCTTTGAGGTAGTTAGATAGTTGTCTAATAGTCCAACACAAAGGTGTGTTTAATGAATACTAAGGAAAAATTCCAAAATCTAGTAAATATTTTGTTCATGAATAAACTTTATCCGAGTTTAAAGGTGATGTAATTTTAAGGAGACCAGTTGCATCCAATTTAGATAGAGAATGTAGGTTTCTATTTAAATTCATTCAACACATATTGTGCCCAATTAAGTGTTATTTAATACCTTAAAGTATCGATATGTCAATTAATTATGTATTATGAAAAGAGGAAAGAAGATAAACCTTTACAGATATATCATGCTTTATATGATGAAAATGACCAAACCAGCCTCTAGATAAAGTTCCTTGATCTATCTGAATTTAATTTCTATAATGATTAAAGAAAAAGTTTTAGTTACTAAATATGAGGAGTCATTTATATATTGTGGTGGCTTTTGTGTCACTATAATAATACACAGAAGAATTAAAATTTATTGTAACCCACGAAGGAAGAAATGGGTAAGTGATACTAAAAAGTTGTATGATGAGTTTAATCCAGTTGAACACCCTACTAGAACAATAAATATTGTGGACCTTGGTATAGATATTGATGAGGTTGTGGAGTACTCTAATAGAAATGAGGAATAAGAGACTACTACCTCTATAGAAGTAAAAGAGAATGAATTTATTATTGATGAGGAAAGTGACCTTGATATTCCTCCTAGATCTCCTTTTATGATATACGGAGATTATAGACCACCTAGGACTCTCCCTAAATGAGATAAATCAGTAAAGAGTTATGAGGATCAGACCTAAGTCTTCAGAGAAGAATAATTCAAGAGAAATTCCAAATCTTCTAAGGAAAATGGATATGGTGATGGTGAAAAAGATAAATAGAAAGAAGATGGAAGTTATTATAATGATGGAGGATCATATCTTGATTATTCCAATGGTAAAAATAGAAGAGAGGATGTTGATATTCCTCAGGATCAACTTACTTCTCTAGGTGGTTCTGTTTCTAGATCAAACGAGAGGACCAAATTTGTTAGTGAAGTGGATCTGACTACTAGAAAAGAGGGAGATGCATCTATTGAGGGGGAGAAATCCCGAAGTAATAGAAGTCATAAAGTGGTTTCTCCAACTGATGTAGTTAATAATGTGTATATTAATGATATTTATAAGGTTTCACATTCAATTGTTATTGAGAATATGATAGTTATTGATGTTGTTGAGTAGCATGTGGCTGAGCAGATGAAAGTTGAGCAAGTCAAGAAAGTTGTTGATAAGAAGAGAAATGTTTATACCACTTCTATTGAACTAGATATGATTGTGTATATATATTAATACCTACTGTAGTTTTACTTATAGTTTTTGAGTCTTCTTTTTCTATGTCGTCTGATAGATGGATGGATCCGATGTATGAGGAATGGGGTAAGTTTCATGAGAGTCCACCAAAGAATGGAGGACCTACCATTTGAAAAGAAATGGATCCTGAGGGATCGTTGATTGAAAATATTGATGAATGTGATTAATTATATAGGGTTGAATTAGTTCTAGCTTCAACCTTATCTAATTATATTATCTAGTCTATTCCAGTTAATATGATCACACAAGGTGAATTATATTATTTCAGTGAAAAACAACTTTTTGAATTTGATGTGAAGTTGAGAAATCAAGTAATTATTATCACTAGGTTGATTAAATATTATGAAAGATAATTTTTTTGAATTATTAATCCAAAAAATTCAATTGAATATGATGCACCATATTCGGGAAGTAGAAATTGAGAATAAAAGACATTCCAGTGAGTTAGAGTATTTGAAATCTGTTTCGGGGGAGATGCAGACAACCTTTACTTCCTCTTTGGATGCTCTGATTGAGATAATTGAAAATATTACTTATATGTAATCTAGTTAAGTACTTCTCCTCATGATATATTTGATATTGAGTTACTCAGGTCAGTGATCAAAGAAGATCGTAGAGTTGTTTCAACTAGTACTATAGGTGATTCTACTACACAGCCTCAATAAACCTTGATCATAATAAGGTATAAAATTGATCATGTTCTCAAGTTGATTAAAGAATATGATAAGGAAATTAAGTATGACTGAGATAATACAAACAAAGTAATAAAATATTATCTATCAAGGATATGTACTAATAATTCCATGGATTCCAGTTTCATGTTTCTGGTTGAGAGTTTTAGGATGCCTCCTCTCACTGGTTCCTTCAAGGAACAATTCAGTCAATTAAAGGTCATGAATCCTATGTTGAATTATTTAATGGAATAGAAAAATAATTATTCAGTGATATTTAGAGAGTTGTAAACATCATAATGGAATTTTAAAATATGATGAATACACATCTATAAGTTCATGGTACTGATGGTGTATCTTATGAAGTGATCCCTGTTACTTCCCATATGACTCCTCTTACTAAAAATCTATAGTTAGTACTTTCTATATATATTTATTTATATTTACATTAATATAAATGTGACTTAATCTAGTTTATTTATCCCATAATTTGTTCTAATTTAAAATAGAATATACTTAGACATATTCTCAATACATTTTACTCTTGTTTCCAATGTGGTGTAGTAGAGGTTCGATTGTGACTTGAAGTTTTTATTCTCCCATGAAAATTGTGGAAGAGGTCACTGTGTGTCCTGTATAGTTGTCAAACTATGTTAATATAAGATCCAATTTTTGGATCAAAAAGTTATTTTTAAATAAACCACTTGGTAGCAGGTGATTTCAAAGTTGGGAGGACTAAGTCTCTACTTGAGACCAAACCTCTTGTATTCACTTTCCACTGTGTATTTTGTTTGTTTTATTTATTTGGTTTAAAAGTGAATTTATTTTTACCTTAAATAAAAGCCAGTACTTTGATAGTTAGTTTTAATTAGTGTTTGTATATGTTTTTGATTGAGTAAGTTTATTTCAAAAGTTAAATTACTTTTCATATTGTTTTGATCAATACCTAATCAATCTTTGAGAAATATTTTAAAATATTGAAACTTATATAAAAAATGTTATTTTAAATAATTGGAATATTTTATTTAAATTGAGAGATTTTATTTAAATTATTTTTAATATTTATTTTTATTGGGTACTCAATTCACCCCTAATCTTGAGATACTCATTCTGGCCAACACAAAGCTCTCAATGGAAGGCAGAAGTCGACTTAAAGAAGTGGGATTGAAGAAGAAAAAATAAACAAATAACAATCACTTCTGTGGTTTTAGGGATGTTTTCACACCATGAAATTAATTTAATAACAATTATATGGATGATAATAAGAAGTATTAAGATAAATAAATAACATACAGTAATAAATCTAGAGTGAAATTTAACAACTTACATGTAAAGTGCACACTTAAGACTACAAAACCATAATATAACATTATGATGAAAACATACACAACTTCCATTAAAGTATTTCAACAAGAATACCTTAAATAGGAATTTTTAATGTCTTGTGTCAATCCAAAGATAGTAAAAGTCACCTAAATTAATGAGGATATGCATAGGTTGCTGAAAAGTTAATGGAGAGTGGACCTTTCCACCCTTGAAAAGAAGTATCAGTATAATTTTATCCACCAAAAAATGCTCCAAAATGATATTCTAGATGATAGAATTTGTGTGTGGACTAGAATAATAATTTTAATCCAAATACTTATCCTAAAAACCAGTAAAATTGCATCCTAATTTTATGTTTCATTTCAGAGATATGATTGAAATGGTGGGATGTAATTCTAGGACATAGAATCTTTCCCAAAACTTCATCTTCATCTTGGGCCTATAGGAACTCCATTCAAAAAAATAATAATAATTAGACCTGGACAACTTTTAATGAAAATTTACAAATTATGTATTCTATAGTTAAACTTTTTGATTCATTGGGATTATATCATGGACTTTGTATTCCTTTTATTAGGCTATTTTCTACTTCACTTCTCCCATAATTTTCTATGTTGAATTTAAAAAATGGTGGTCGACCTATGTGAATATCCAAGTTCTCCAAAAGGATGAAATATCACCAATGGATTGAGAAAATTTATAAATAAATATGAAATTCATATCAATACCAATGGGTGATTTAAAATGTGTCTCAAAATGTTCCAAGTAATAGATATCTTTAAGAAATAATTATAATCATAATGTGAAATAGTGTTCAAATTTAAAAATGTACTAAAAATGGTGTTTATGAATAACAAATCACATGAATATTATAATATAAAAAATTAATATTACCCACTTTTAGTGGCTAATCACACCCACCAACTTTATTTTTTATAATCCCAATAAAAATGTATCTTAAATATATGAAAAGTTAATTCCATTCAACCAAAACATTTTAACAAAAAACTCTCACTAAAAGACATCATTCCAAACAATTAGGAAACCTATAAAAATCATTTAACATGATATAGGTTCACAATAACATTCCAATTCCATTCCCATTCCTTTTTTCAAATATATCACCACATTTCATCCAATTTCAATTAATGATGATGATGTGTTGTGCATCACAATAGACACGGGGATTCATTTTTATTAAAGGGAAAAAAATATGGAAGTGGTAGGTGGAATCAAATTTTAACCTTAAGATTATTATTCACATTTTTTGTATGATTTTTTGTTTGTTTTTTTGAAAATTTTCCATGGTAATTGAAATTTAACTCAATTAAGTCAACCTATATAGTGATACTTTGTTGGCAAATCCCATCCCCAAAGACCTTAGGCACTATGTGAATCTCACATACTCAGAAATCATATAGAGTTAACTCAATAAAAAATTCAAATTACAAAAAATAGTGAGAAAAATTCCAAACGCTAGGCCAAAAAACTAGGGATTCATGTTCCCAAAGAACCAAAAGCTACACATTTGGTCATTCCATTATTCTACACAAAAATTTGTTATTGTTTTTTTATTCTTTTTTTACTTATGTTAAAATTAAAACAGTCACCAAACCTATCGTATTTATTATGGGACCGTAACAACACAAACTAATAACCCACAATCCAAATTATGTTAATTTTGATTTTTTTATAAATGTATGAAAATTTATATGGGAAGAAATCGATTTAGATATCAAAACATTCAAAAATATATGCTTATGAATTTAAACTTGGATTAAAATGAGAATTAAGGCATGAAAAATTATTTGATATTACATTTGATTGTTTTCAATGAGTACGATTATATTCAAGGTTAAATAAATTTTTATTTCCATTTATGCTCACAAAATTTTATTTAAATTAGATTTTTTCATTTCTTTTCACCCTCTCAACTTAGAATTACATTGTCCATAGTATTTAAAGATTTTAAAATTTAGAACAGGGTATAGGAAGTGGTGAAGAGTTCCAAAAATAAAATTCAAAAATGAGAATCATGGAATGAATTCACCTGGTGGTTGAATTTAAATTTCATTCTACTCCCATTTAAACCCTTTATTTCCATGTTACTTGTATAAGCCCCATAAATGATGATATTTTGTGTTTTTACACCTAGAAGAAATGTGATTTTCTTAAAAATACATCAATCTCAGTAGCCTCTAAATCTTATACCCCAACACAATTAGAACACAATGAAAAACCCATGAGGCTGACTTAACTAAAAGCAAAAAAAGACTAAAATAAATGATTAAAACAATGTACCTATTTATTTTGGAACACTAAATAATAATTCAATGTACATGTAAAAACTGGGTTACCTCCTGTAAAGTACTTTGTTTAATGTAATTAGCTCGACATGGATCCCCCAACATAACCAATATCTACTTTAAAAAATTTTAGGATTGATTTTTTCCCACTTAGATTAAATTGATATTGATTATTTGTTTATGATATATATCTTATACAAACCAATGTTCTCAAATGAGTGGGAAAATCAAAGGAATATAAAAATTGGTTAACACAACTGCTTATACAGTCTCACCTACAACATTAATGATCATTCTTTCTTTATTGGTTTCAAGGGAATCAACAGTAAAAAATAGAAGTTTTTGGGTATCCACAATGAATGAGAAGATTATAGAGGATGGAAATCCCTTATTATCATGTTTAGGTTAATAAAAAGTACTTGATATTTATTGGGATTTAGAAACAAGCTTGATTGATTCATTTATAACTAATATTTTCCCCCAAAAAATTTGTTCTAGTGAAAGGAATGAGTAAAATTGAGATTTCATGATTTATTTTAATAGTTCAATGATATGTGGTTCTAAAAGATCATTAATGGAGATATATTTCATGGATTCAATCCAAGAATTCAAATTTCTCTCATGTGAATAAAGAAAATCTATTTATTTTTGACTTAAACAACCATAACCAATTAATTGATCCTATTCATCTATCCCAAATTAAAATGTTGGTTCTTCAACATTTTCATGAGAGGGTTATCAGAAACTAGAAAACCCACCTTAGGTTATAGAAGGGACATTTAGTTTAGTGAATGATTCTTCACATTGTTTAATTCTATGTAGTTATAATCTCAAAGATAAAACCAAATAATTCATTCTACCCATTTTATTACACAATTGTTCAAGAAATGTCTTAGTGAAAGATTGGATAGGAGGTTTAACATTACTTAATTCCCTAATATTTATCTCTTCAACCATCCTTGAGAGTTTTGGAAATGTATCTTTAAACATTCATCATCCCAATGATTATGCACTTTATTGGGTGTGTCATAATCATTCAAGGGTTGATCAAATAAATTACCTATGTTACGGGATTCCCAATATTGATTTCCCATTTTTTCACATCCCGAGTTTATAATGGGGTAATGTTAATGATACTATATTTTATTAGACTAAAATTAGGATTCAAGATTCCCAATAAAGAAACAAATAGAAATGAGAAAATATTAGAGAAATAGGTGGTGAGAATAGAGATTTTGGGGTGAGAATAGATGATGAGTGTCTAAGATGACTTAATTAGATCCCCAAAATTAGTAAAAATGTTTTATCTTTCCAAAATTTACCCTTTAGATAGAAGAAATAATTATAGTAAAAGTAGGGTTTTAATCCACAGAGGGACTGAATAAGTAACCTTGAGACACTTATATTTGTTGGGTATTTTGGATATGAAATATCCAAATTTTGGTTTTATTGTAATTGAGATACTATAATACTAAATTACCTAAGATGATGATTTTAATTTAATAAATTAAGCACCTTATTATTTTGAAATAAAATAATTAAATTTGATGGGTGGATCCTAGGTTTCTAATAGGACCAGAATGGATGTAATTGTTTTCTTTATAAATTTAAGATCACTAGTTCAAGAAATTTACAATCGATGAGATAAGACCCAAAAATCATTAAAAAATTTAATACCTACAAATTTCCAAGTATAATAACAAATTAACATAGAGTATTACTTTAATGATCACTCTAAGGAATTGGATTGTATTAAGAATCAAAATATATCATTCATAAAATTAGTGAATTTTAAAAATAAAATAAGCCATTGAATGAAAATATTAAAATAATGAAATTATTTAAGAATATAATAACATAAAATAAAATCCAAAATAGATCCATGAAACTCCCTATAATATACCCAGAATAGTTTTATTCTTCCAATGATGAAAATCTCTCAATGGAAGATGAAAGATGACTTAAAGAAGCGGGATTGAAGAAGAGAAAACCAACAAATAACAATCACTTATGTGGTTGTGTGAATGGTTTGAAACCATGAAATTAATGTAATGATAGTGTTATAAAAAATAATAAAAAGTATTAAGGTAAATTAATAACATTAAATAAGAAAACTTGAGTGAAATTGAGCAACTTACATGTAAAGATCATACTTAAGACAACAAAATCATCGCATAAAATTACAATGAAAACATAAAATAATTCATTTAAAATACTTAAAAAAGCACCTTAAATTGGAATTTTGGAATACTTGGGTCAATTACCCAAAGTTATAAGTCACCCAAATTAATTATGGTTGGAATATGTTGGTGGAAAGTTAATGGAGAGTTAACTTTTCCACCCTTTATAAAAAGTCACAACCAAATTTCATCCACCCAACAGAAAAAAAATGAGATTCTAGATGGAAATTCTTTTTATGAGATGTAGAATAAGATATTTACTCCCAGGATGTCCCATAAAACTAATAAAGTTTAATCCAATATTTATTTTAGGTTTTGGATATATGATTTAAATGATGGATTGTAATTATAGGCCATAGAATCTGGTCCCAAATTTCATCTTCATATTGGGCCACCTATAAATCCATTAAAAAATCTTAATTAACTATATAAACTATTAAATGAAATGTTATTCAGGATTTAATATATCTCTAAGTAAAATTTTAACTTCATTTG
The DNA here is from genome assembly GCA_963277665.1 of Viscum album. Classification (NCBI taxonomy): domain Eukaryota; kingdom Viridiplantae; phylum Streptophyta; class Magnoliopsida; order Santalales; family Viscaceae; genus Viscum; species Viscum album. The sequence continues at coordinate 691,894,565 of OY728119.1, read as the reverse complement.
GCTTATATCATGGCCTCTACAATCATTTTATTGGGCTAATTCCCAGTTCACTTTGCCCAAAATTTTCTAGGTTAAATGTCCAAAATGGTGGTCTTACATGTGAGTATATAAGTGCTCAAAAAGGTTGAAATTTTGCCAATTTAATGATAATAATTTTAATTAAATATTAAATTCAAATCAATACAAATGAGTAATTTACAATGTTTCAAAAAATGTACTAATTAATAGTTTACTTTAAGCAAGAGTTACAATCATATTGTAAAATAATGTTTAAATTATAAAATCAACTAAAAATGGTGTCTATGAATAATGAAGAACATGAATATTATAATATAAAAAATTAATACTTTTTCTTTAATTGTCTAATCATATGTGTTTTTATTGGAGATAAGAATAAATCTAATTTTATGCTTAAAAATCGTATCTTTCAAAAAAGAAATTTTTTCACCTTTTGCACACTTATAATAATATTTATTTTTGGAAAATTTAGAAAATTAAATTGGAAAAATAAATTTCATTTTTTAAATCAGAATATAAAAATTATCTTAGAGTGAATTTTTGATAATTTTCTAAAAAGGTTAATTTTTTGATGAATAGTCAAAAAATACTAAATTTCAATTGAAAACCACTTTTTTGTTTAAATTATTTATAAATTTAAATTATATTTTAAATTGGTTTTAAAAATAAATTAGTTCAATTATATATTTATTAATCTAATTTATGTCATTGGAATTATTTTCCTATTGAATTTTAATGTAAAAACCTTGTAAACCTTAAACATTTTCTCTTTGAAACCCCACTTTCTCATCACGTCAACAAGAATAATTTTAAAATAAAATTTGAAACTTATATGAATTTAATTTTTTAAAATGTATTCAATATTTATAATCATATTAATTTAAATCTTATAATAAGTTCAACTGAATTTTTGAACCCATTGAATAGTAAAAACAGTAAAAATTATTTACCATGATTAATGTAAAAAGTGGATTTACCAAGGGTTGAATTATTTACCATGATTAATGTAAAAAGTTGATTGAAAATATTGATGAATGTGATGAATTATATAGGGTTGAATTAGTTCTAGCTTCAACCTTATCTACTTATATTATCTATTCTATTCCAGTTAATATGATCACACAAGGTGAATTATATTATTTCAGTGAAAAACAACTTTTTGAATTTGATGTGAAGTTGAGAAATCAAGTAATTATTATCACTAGGTTGATTAAATATTATGAAAGATAATTTTTTTGAATTAGTAATCCAAAAATTTCAATTGAATATGATGCACTATATTCGGGAAGTAGAAATTGAGAATAAAAGACATTACAGTGAGTTAGAGTATTTGAAATCTGTTTCGGGGGAGATGCAGACAACCTTTACTTCCTCTTTGGATGCTCTGATTGAGATAATTGAAAATATTACTTATATGTAATCTAGTTAAGTACTTCTCCTCATGATATATTTGATATTGATTTACTCAGGTCAGTGATCAAAGAAGATCGTAGAGTTGTTTCAACTAGTACTATAGGTGATTCTACTACACAGCCTCAATAAACCTTGATCATAATAAGGTATAAAATTGATCATGTTCTAAAGTTGATTAAAGAATATGATAAGGAAATTAAGTATGACTGAGATAATACAAACAAAGTAATAAAATATTATCTATCAAGGATATGTACTAATAATTCCATGGATTCCAGTTTCATGTTTCTGGTTGAGAGTTTTAGGATGCCTCCTCTCACTGGTTCCTTCAAGGAACAATTCAGTCAATTAAAGGTCATGAATCCTATGTTGAATTATTTAATGTAATAGAAAAATAATTATTCAGTGATATTTAGAGAGTGGTAAACATCATAATGGAATTTTAAAATATGATGAATACACATCTATAAGTTCATGGTACTGATGGTGTATCTTATGAAGTGATCCCTGTTACTTCCCATATGACTCCTCTTACTAAAAATCTATAGTTAGTACTTTCTATATTTTTTTATTTATATTTACATTAATATAAATGTGACTTAATCTAGTTTATTTATCCCATAATTTGTTCTAATTTAAAATAGAATATACTTAGACATATTCTCAATACATTTTACTCTTGTTTCCAATGTGGTGTAGTAGAGGTTCGATTGTGACTTGAAGTTTTTATTCTCCCATGAAAATTGTGGAAGAGGTCACTGTGTGTCCTGTATAGTTGTCAAACTATGTTAATATAAGATCCAATTTTTGGATCAAAAAGTTATTTTTAAATAAACCACTTGGTAGCAGGTGATTTCAAAGTTGAGAGGACTAAGTCTCTACTTGAGACCAAACCTCTTGTATTCACTTTCCACTGTGTATTTTGTTTGTTTTATTTCTTTGGTTTAAAAGTGAATTTATTTTTACCTTAAATAAAAGCCACTACTTTGATAGTTAGTTTTAATTAGTGTTTGTATATGTTTTTGATTGAGTAAGTTTATTTCAAAAGTTAAATTACTTTTCATATTGTTTTAATCAATACCTAATCAATCTTTGAGAAATATTTTAAAATATTGATACTTATATAAAAAATGTTATTTTAAATAATTGGAATATTTTATTTAAATTGAGATATTTTATTTAAATTATTTTTAATATTTATTTTTATTGGGTACTCAATTCACCCCCAATCTTGAGATACTCATTCTGGCCAACACAAAGCTCTCAATGGAAGGCAGAAGTCGACTTAAAGAAGTGGGATTGAAGAAGAAAAAATAAACAGATAACAATCACTTCTGTGGTTTTAGGGATGTTTTCACACCATGAAATTAATTTAATAACAATTATATGGATGATAATAAGAAGTATTAAGATAAATAAATAACATAAAGTAATAAATCTAGAGTGAAATTTAACAACTTACATGTAAAGTGCACACTTAAGACTACAAAACCATAATATAACATTACGATGAAAACATACACAACTTCCATTAAAGTATTTCAACAAGAATACCTTAAATAGGAATTTTTAATGTCTTGTGTCAATCCAAAGATAGTAAAAGTCACCTAAATTAATGAGGATATGCATAGGTTGTTGAAAAGTTAATGGAGAGTGGACCTTTCCACCCTTGAAAAGAAGTATCAGTATAATTTTATCCACCAAAAAATGCTCCAAAATGATATTCTAGATGATAGATTTGTGTGTGGACTAGAATAATAATTTTAATCCAAATACTTATCCTAAAAACCAGTAAAATTGCATCCTAATTTTATGTTTCATTTCAGAGATATGATTGAAATGGTGGGATGTAATTCTAGGACATAGAATCTTTCCCAAAACTTCATCTTCATCTTGGGCCTATAGGAACTCCATTCAAAAAAATAATAATAATTAGATCTGGACAACTTTTAATGAAAATTTACAAATTATGTATTCTATAGTTAAACTTTTTGATTCATTGGTATTATATCATGGACTCTATATTCATTTTATTAGGCTATTTTCTACTTCACTTCTCCCATAATTTTCTATGTTGAATTTACAAAATGGTGGTCGACCTATGTGAATATCCAAGTTCTCCAAAAGGATGAAATATCACCAATGGATTGAGAAAATTTATAAATAAATTTGAAATTCATATCAATACCAATGGGTGATTTAAAATGTGTCTCAAAATGTTCCAAGTAATAGATATCATTAAGAAATAATTACAATCATAATGTGAAATATTGTTCAAATTTAAAAATGTACTAAAAATGGTGTTTATGAATAACAAATCACGTGAATATTATAATATAAAAAATTAATATTACCCACTTTTAGTGGCTAATCACACCCACCAACTTGATTTTTTATAATCCCAATAAAAATTTATCTTAAATATATGAAAAGTTAATTCCATTCAACCGAAACATTTTAACAAAAAACTCTCACTAAAAGACATCATTCCAAACAATTAGGAAACCTATAAAAATCATTTAACATGATATAGGTTCACAATAACATTCCAATTCCATTCCCATTCCTTTTTTCAAATATATCACCACATTTCATCCAATTTCAATTAATGATGATGATGTGTTGTGCATCACAATATACACGGGGATTCATTTTTATTAAAGGGAAAAAAATATGGAAGTGGTAGGTGGAATCAAATTTTAACCTTATGATTATTATTCACATTTTTTGTATGTTTTTTTGTTTGTTTTTTTGAAGCTTTTCCATGGTAATTGAAATTTAACTCAATTAAGTCAACCTATATAGTGATACTTTGTTGGCAAATCCCATCCCCAAAGACCTTAGGCACTATGTGAATCTCACATACTCAGAAATCATATAGAGTTAACTCAATAAAAAATTCAAATTACAAAAAATAGTGAGAAAAATTCCCAACGCTAGGCCAAAAAACTAGGGATTCATGGTCTCAAAGAACCAAAAGCTACACATTTGGTCATTCCATTATTCTACACAAAAATTTGTTATTGTTTTTTTATTCTTTTTTTACTTATGTTAAAATTAAAACAGTCACCAAACCTATCGTATTTATTATGGGACCGTAACAACACAAACTAATACCCCACAATCCAAATTATGTTAATTTTGATTTTTTTATAAATGTATGAAAATTTATATGGGAAGAAATCGAATTAGATATCAAAACATTCAAAAATATATGATTATGAATTTAAACTTGGATTAAAATGAGAATTAAGGCATGAAAAATTATTTGATATTACATTTGATTGTTTTCAATGAGTACGATTATATTCAAGGTTAAATAAATTTTTATTTCCATTTATGCACACAAAATTTTATTTAAATTAGATTTTTTCATTTCTTTTCACCCTCTCAACTTAGAATTACATTGTCCATAGCATTTAAAGATTTGAAAATTTAGAACAGGGTATAGGAAGAGGTGAAGAGTTCCAAAAATAAAATTCAAAAATGAGAATCATGGAATGAATTCACCTGGTGGTTGTAGTTAAATTTCATGCTACTCCCATTTAAACCCTTTATTTCCATGTTACTTGTATAAGCCCCATAAATGATGATATTTTGTGTTTTTAAACCTAGAAGAAATGTGATTTTCTTAAAAATACATCAATCTCAGTAGCCTCTAAATCTTATACCCCAACACAATTAGAACACAATGAAAAACCCATGAGGCTAACTTAACTAAAAGCAAAAAAAGACTAAAATAAATGATTAAAACAATGTACCTATTTATTTTGGAACACTAAATAATAATTCAATGTACATGTAAAAACTGGGTTACCTCCTATAAAGTACTTTGTTTAATGTAATTAGCTCGACATGGATCCCCCAACATAACCAATATCTACTTTAAAAAATTTTAGGATTGATTTTTTCCCACTTAGATTAAATTGATATTGATTATTTGTTTATGATATATATCTTATACAAACCAATGTTCTCAAATGAGTGGGAAAATCAAAGGAATATAAAAATTGGTTAACACAACTGCTTATACAGTCTCACCTACAACATTAATGATCATTCTTTCTTTATTGGTTTCAAGGGAATCAACAGTAAAAAATAGAAGTTTTTGGGTATCCACAATAAATGAGAAGATTATAGAGGATGGAAATCCCTTATTATCATGTTTAGGTTAATAAAAAGTACTTGATATTTATTGGGATTTAGAAACAAGCTTGATTGATTCATTTATAACTAATATTTTCCCCAAAAAAATTTGTTCTAGTGAAATGAATGAGTAAAATTGAGATTTCATGATTTATTTTAATAGTTCAATGATATGTGGTTCTAAAAGATCATTAATGGAGATATATTTCATGGATTCAATCCAAGAATTCAAATTTCTCTCATGTGAATAAAGAAAATCCATTTATTTTTGACTTAAACAACCATAAACAATTAATTGATCCTATTCATCTATCCCAAATTAAAATGTTGGTTCTTCAACATTTTCATGAGAGGGTTATCAGAAACTAGACAACCCACCTTAGGTTATAGAAGGGACATTTAGTTTAGTGATTGATTCTTCACATTGTTTAATTCTATGTAGTTATAATCTCAAAGATAAAACCAAATAATTCATTCTACCCATTTTATTACACAATTGTTCAAGAAATGTCTTAGTAAAAGATTGGATAGGAGGTTTAACATTACTTACTTCCCTAATATTTGTCTCTTCAACCATCCTTGAGAGTTTTGGAAATGTATCTTTAAACATTCATCATCCCAATGATTATGCACTTTATTGGGTGTGGCATAATCATTCAAGGGTTGATCAAATAAATTACCTAAGTTACGGGCTTCCCAATATTGATTTCCCATTTTTTCACATCCTGAGTTTATAATGGGGTAATGTTAATGATACTATATTTTATTAGACTAAAATTTGGATTCAAGATTCCCAATAAAGAAACAAATAGAAATGAGAAAATATTAGAGAAATAGGTGGTGAGAATAGAGATTTTGGGGTGAGAATAGATGATGAGTGTCTAAGATGACTTAATTAGATCCCCAAAATTAGTAAAAATGTTTTCTCTTTCCAAAATTTACCCTTTAGATAGAAGAAATCATTATAGTAAAAGTAGGGTTTTAATCCATAGAGGGACTGAATAAGTAACCTTGAGACACTTATATTTGTTGGGTATTTTGGATATGAAATATCTAAATTTTGTTTTTATTGTAATTGAGATACTATAATACTAAATTACCTAAGATGATGATTTTAATTTAATAAATTAAACACCTTATTATTTTGAAATAAAAAAATTAAATTTGATGGGTGGATCCTAGGTTTCTACTAGGACCAGAATGGATGTAATTGTATTCTTTATAAATTTAAGATCACTAGTTCAAGAAATTTACAATCGATGAGATAAGACCCAAAAATCATTAAAAAATTTAATACCTACAAATTTCCAAGTATAATAACAAATTAACATAGAGTATTACTTTAATGATCACTCTAAGGAATTGTATTGTATTAAGAATCAAAATATATCATTCATAAAATTAGTGAATTTTAAAAATAAAATAAGCCATTGAATGAAAATATTAAAATAATGAAATTATTTAAGAATATAATAACATAAAATAAAATCCAAAATAGATCCATGAAACTCCCTATAATTTACCCAGAATAGTTTAATTCTTCCAATGATGAAAATCTCTCAATGGAAGATGAAAGATGACTTAAAGAAGCGGGATTGAAGAAGAGAAAACCAACAAATAACAATCACTTATGTGGTTGTGTGAATGGTTTGAAACCATGAAATTAATGTAATGATAGTGTTATAAAAAATAATAAAAATTATTAAGGTAAATTAATAACATTAAATAAGAAAACTTGAGTGAAATTGAGCAACTTACATGTAAAGAGCATACTTAAGACAACAAAATCATCGCATAACATTACAATGAAAACATAAAATAATTCATTTAAAATACTTAAAAAAGCACCTTAAATTGGAATTTTGGAATACTTGGGTCAATTACCCAAAGTTATAAGTCACCCAAATTAATTATGGTTGGAATATGTTGGTGGAAAGTTAATGGAGAGTTAAATTTTCCACCCTTTATAAAAAGTCACAACCAAATTTCATCCACCCAACAGATAAAAAAATGAGATTCTAGATGGAAATTCTTTTTATGAGATGTAGAATAAGATATTTACTCCCAGGATGTCCCATAAAACTAATAAAGTTTAATACAATATTTATTTTAGGTTTTGGATATATGATTTAAATGATGAATTGTAATTATAGGCCATAGAATCTGGTCCCAAATTTCATCTTCATATTGGGCCACCTATAAATCCATTAAAAAATCATAATTAACTATATAAACTATTAAATGAAATGTTATTCAGGATTTAATATATCTCTAAGTAAAATTTTAACTTCATTTGGCTTATATCATGGCCTCTAAAATCATTTTATTGGGCTAATTCCCAGTTCACTTTGCCCAAAATTTTCCAGGTTAAATGTCCAAAATGGTGGTCTTACATGTGAGTATATAAGTGCTCAAAAAGGTTGAAATTTTTCCAATTTAATGATAATAATTTTAATTAAATATTAAATTCAAATTAATACAAATGAGTAATTTACAATGTTTCAAAAAATGTACTAATTAATAGTTTACTTTAAGCAAGAGTTACAATCATATTGTAAAATAATGTTTAAATTATAAAATCAACTAAAAATGGTGTCTATGAATAATGAAGAACATGAATATTATAATATAAAAAATTAATACTTTTTCTTTAATTGTCTAATCATATGTGTTTTTATTGGAGATAAGAATAAATCTAATTTTATGCTTAAAAATCATATCTTTCAAAAAAGAAATTTTTTCACCTTTTTCACACTTATAATAATATTTATTTTTGTAAAATTTAGAAAATTAAATTGTAAAAATAAATTTCATTTTTTAAATCAGAATATAAAAATTATCTTAGAGTGAATTTTTGATAATTTTCTAAAAAGGTTAATTTTTTGATGAATAGTCAAAAAATACTAAATTTCAATTGAAAACCACTTTTTTGTTTAAATTATTTATAAAGTTAAATTATATTTTAAATTGGTTTTAAAAATAAATTAGTTCAATTATATATTTATTAATCTAATTTATGTCATTGGAATTATTTTCCTATTGAATTTTAATGTAAAAACCTTGTAAACCTTAAACATTTTCTCTTTGAAACCCCACTTTCTCATCAAGTCAACAAGAACAATTTTAAAATAAAATTTGAAACTTATATGAATTTAATTTTTTAAAATGTATTCAATATTTATAATCATATTAATTTAAATCTTATAATAAGTTCAACTCAATTTTTGAACCCATTGAATAGTAAAAACAATAAAAATTATTTACCATGATTAATGTAAAAAGTGGATTTACCAAGGGGTTAAACTAAAAATATAAGAGTTAAAATGACCCAATTGTTTATTTAAAATATATTTATACTATATAATTTTAAATTATCTAACATACTACATTTTTTTACCCTTTCTTCATGTAAAAAACGTGGGTACATCTTTTTATTTTTAAAAATTATAAGTGTGCCACTCACCACACTTATAAAAGGTCACCCCATGTCCCCTCCTCATCACAACTTAATACCCTTTTCATTAGAAATTAAATGAAAAAATAAGTCCCAAACATAAATAATCACACCATAGAAGAATTATTTTGTTTAAAAATCCAACCTAGGAAGTATTTGGGTGTAAACCTATCGAGGTTATCCAAAGAAGAGGTGATGTTCTTAAACAATCGCTTTTATTTTATTTCTTCCACCACATCGTTAAATTATTATTAAAACATTATTATATAATAACATAAGTATATTAAATATAATGATATGTTCTTATATTAATTTAATTATCTACAACCATCTCCACTTCCATCAAATGATTTATGAAATCATCATTTGTGTGTACAACAGACTACCATCTCACGAATCGATGTCATTCATTTTTCCATTACGACCCATCACAGATAGTTATGATGATGGATAATATATATATATATATATGATATTTATAAAATAATTATACCTCTTGAGTAATTATCTCATATATACCTTTTTTTACTTTCCATTTCCTAGGGGATATGATAACATCACTCGTGTGTACATCAGACTACCACCCCCTGAAGCGATGCGATTCATTTTTCACTAATGACATACATATAACATAATAATGATAAATTTTATGAATATATATAATATAGATGACATAAATATGGTATTAATGGCATATTTATCATCTTAAAAAGATAATATATCATCTTATTTATTACATTTTCTCTCCCTAAAAGATGATAATGTCGTTCGTGTACATGTTGACTACAACCATCACAAAGTGATGCGAATCTCTCTATTCAAAACCACACCACATGGATGATTTGTATAAATATATTTAAAGAAATAATATTTTATTCTTGATATTATTATAATTATTTAAAGATGAAATATTTCTTACATTCTTTCCATAATGATCACTGAAAAATGGAAACATTCCTCACGCATGTGTACGACCCACCATCTCCATGACCGTAATGTGCTTCATTTCTAAAAGTCATATTTCATGATTGGTATTAAAATTATAGTTGATGTATAAATAATATAATTATTTCATGATTATTATTCTAGATATTATGGAACCTTGATCAAATTAAGAGGACTAAAAATAACAAATCAAAACATATACAAAAAACAAAGCGATTATTACTTGAAACATGATTTTAACAAGGAATTAGTAATAAATGGGTAACAAATAGTCATAAGTAAATAATATATGGTATAATATATAAAATTATGGTTCAATAATATATGTATAATAAACTTATATTTATTATACAAGAGGTTTGAACTTTCATGAAGGAAGTCGATACTTAAGGTAATAGATTTCTAGTCTCTCTTTTATTTCCGGGTAGCATATGCAAATTCACCACTCATTTATTTTTTTTGGTGTATATAATAACAATTAAACATGTTATATCATGATTATAATTCTTTTAATTACATTTAATGTTTAATATGATGTTATTATTTATTGGGTCTTATGATTTAAAAGATCACTAAAGCGGAAAGAGATTTCTATCTCACTTTTTACATATGTGAGACATTCCATATTCACCACCTATTTTTTTATATGGTGTATATAATTACCATTAATATATTTTATTATTATTATACTGAAAATTATTGGGATTAAATATCCATTTTAGGATCTCCATGTCATGGGGATTATGTTTCAAATATTACCAAAGTGGTAATTGTTTTTGGTTAAAATCTCATCGTTTATCGGAACTATTTATGATCAACTCTATAATGTAGAAATATTATGATTTATATATCAATATTTATCTTGAATGTTCTTATCATATGTTTATTCATGATATTTTCAAGTATTAGTCCCATTTTTTTACTCATTGGCACTTAAAATGAATGACATAATGTCTTTAAAAAAATCCTCTAAATTTATCTCTTCAATCAAAAACCCTTTTTATTCTAAAAACATGTTTTCTAAAAATGTAATAACTTTTTTTAACATGATTTAAATTATTTATTAAAGAAAAATTTTCAATATAATAATTAACCACACCTCAATATGATACACGATGTTGTCTAGTATGACTCAAATTGTGCGTTTTTTATTTAAAAATGACATTTTAGTTAAAAACATGCACCACTTAGTTAAAACCGAGAAAAAACACTTTTATAGTCTTGATACATTAGTAAAATTATCCATGAGACATTTTTAGTGTATTTGAATTACCCTCATGTCAATCTAACACAAAGTGTGATCAATATGACACGGAGTGAATATTTTCAGTCTAAAAATGACATTTTAGTTAAAACCATGTGACACTCACTAAAAAAAGGTAAAATGTGATAGAATTGTCTTTCTAATTTTTTAAAAATGATCTATAAGCCATTTTTTTCTGTGAATGAATCAATATAACATCAATTTGACATGTGGTGTGACCGGTATGACTCAAAGTGCATGTTTTCAGTTTAAAAATGAATTTTTTTGTTAAAAACATGTGTCCCTCACTGAAGATCGAGAGAACACACCCATATTGACATGATAATTTAGGTAAATTATCCATATGTTATTTTTTATGTGTGATAATCAACAACATGTTAATCCGATATACAATGTGACTGACATGACTCAAAGTGCATGTTTTTTTAAAAATTGACATTTTACTTCAAAACACACATCACATACTCAAAACTAATAAAATGTGATTATATTGTCATAATAGATTAGAAAAATGACTCATATGTCATTTTTGACATGTATAAATCAACAAAACTTTAATCTAATACTTGGTGTGACTGGTATGAATCAAAGAATGCGTTTTTTATTTAAACTTGAAATTTTAGTTTAAAATATGTGAAAAATACTCAAAATCAATAAAAAAATAATATCGTTTTAAAACTTTAGGAAAACAATATATAAGTAATTTTTATGGTTATGAATCAATTTTACTTCAATCTGACACACGATGGTGCTAGTATGAATTGAAATGTTCATTTTCAGTTTAAAAATGACATTTTAGATACAAAAGTGTGTCACTCACTAAAAAATAATAAAACTTTCTCATATTGTCCTGATACATTAGAAAAATGATCCATAAGTCTTTTTTTATTTTTAGGAAACAACTACACATCAATACGATAGTGGGTTTGATCAGTATGACTCAATGTTCATTTTTTCAATTAAAAAATTACATTATTTTTAAAAACATGCGTCATTATTTTAAAACCTATAAAATACACTTGTATTGTCTTGATATTTTAGGAAAACAGTAAATAAATAATTTTTTTAGTATAAGAATTAGTCGCACATAAATATAACATGCACGGTGTGGAAATCATGACTAAAAGTGTATGTTTTTATTTAAAATTGACATTTTAGTTCAAAAAATATGTAGCAGACTTAAAACTAATAAAATGTATTCATATTGTTGTGACACTCTAGTATAATGACATATAAATCATTTTTGACATGTATAAATCAATCACACATTAATTTGACACATAGTGTGCCAGGTATGACTCAAAGTGTATATTTTCAGTTTAAAAGTGACATTTTTTAATACATTGTTTCATATTTATATCTAATTTATTTATTTTTAGTATTACTAATATAAAAATTGATTTTTTATACTATTACACTCTTTTGATCAAGATATAATTTTTTTTGGAAAATTTTAGCATAATTATGATTTTTTGAGAGGGGTTTGGGGTCAAAATAAACTGTTTTTCCTATAATACAGCATTTTTCTTATTTTTGTGATGTAAATTTAAATGAAAATAAATTTTTTATTTGTTTCTACAGTGTGAAACAATTTTTTCACCACACTTATTCAGTATGTATTTTATCAATGTTTGCAATAAATCTAATAAATTATTACTTCATCAATGATAAAAACACACTGATAAAGTGTTCCCTTTATCAATGGTCCAAAAAATATTGATGAAGGGACCATTTTATCAGTGTTGTTTTTAGCACTGATAAAATTTGTCGAATTTTAAATGTGTTTATAAACATAGTGATTTTTATCATTGATGAATGATATTTCTAGCATTGTTAAAGCTCATATATATATTAGGGATTTTTAATTCCCAATATTTTGAAATATTTAGTGAATAAATAAAGGATTTTATGGCTTGGATAACATCAAAGGAAGTTCATGAATGAAATTGAGTCCTTAAAATGATGAAATGAGAAGAAAAATAAAGGAAAAAAATATATGGCATGATAAGAAGTGCAAAAAACATTTACAAGTGAAAAAAATAAGTCTTTAACATTTTATTATCCCACATAATTAAAGATTAGAATGTGTTGGCCTCCTCTTGTTTTAATGCTCACAAATCTTGTTTAACTATGCTAGTTATGATTTATTAAGATACAATGTTTTTAATCATGTTAAATTATAATTTTAACCTATGGTGTTAGTGTTTACATCATAAGATAGAATTACAGATTTTGGTTAAGTGTAAAACATCAATAAGTATGAGCTACTGATAATTTTTCTACTGACAGATAAGTCACCAATACATGAGCTACTGATGACATAAGATACTGATAAGCTTATTCACCAATAGAACTATGAGATACCGATGCCTGACCCACTGACGGTCGACCTACTAATAGAGTGAGTAACTGACACTCAAAATTTCTCTAAGCATGACCTACCGACAGATGAGCTACCGACACATCACATACCGATATCCAAGATACTAACACATCACCTACTGAAAATCAAGATACTAATGCATCACCAAGTAACTAAAATGATTTACTGATAGAACAAGATACCAACATACCAACTCACCAACAACATGATTCACCATGAGTCTGACCTACTGATATACTGGGTCATCGATGATCTTTCTCTTAAATTCAAAATTACCTCTAGTGGTTATATTTATGCAACTTAGTACTGCTTATTATATTTATGATATTTTATGTCCTTTTTAGACAAAAATTAATGATGTCAGAGACCTGTATGAGGTACCATAGAACATTCTACTTGTCTATATTGGATAAAAAATAAATATAGAAAGAGGCGACCTGGAAGAAACATAATGAGATGTTCGTGCACCTCAGAGAAAAACACAAAAGAGATGCCTAATATACATACACAAAGACACTAAGAAGAACTAAAATAACCCAAATATATTTAGAAACAACTTAGAAGACGATAACACTTCAAGGAATCTTCCACCTCCATGGGAATAGAAGACAGAGAAAAAAAGACTCTCTGTTTGCTTTCTGTTTTTTAAAGACGACTCCAAATTCACTTCTACTATCCTAAAAAATTTCAAAACCTTCCTAGAACATCAAAAAAATAAATATAAACTCTTATTATCATCTAGATATTTCTATGTAAATTATTTACAATTTGATTAGTGTGTGTTTCTATTTTGTTAACACACACTAAACCCTTATCTAAACTGAAAGATAGTTTGATATCTTTACAAACCTTCACATTTACAATCCCGTAGACAACAGTGGAAGACGTCCCTGTGTGGCTTGTTTTTTTAACTCCCATAAATAACTATGGACGAGTTATAGTTGACATGAATAGTTTGTATACTGTTGTTACCCCGATCCAGGGTGTGGATCAAGTTTATTTAATATAAATAGCTTGGTGGTAGGTGATAACCAAGTGGAGAGTATTAGGTCTCATATTGAGACTGAACCTCTTGTTTACTTATGCTGTGTGTTTTCAAGTTTTGTTTTCTCTATCTTGGTAATTATTTCCTGAAACATAACTTTTATTTGATAGTTAATCTTAGATAGTGTTTATATTAGAATTTGTTTTAATAGAATGTTTTCAAAAATTAGAATAATAACATATATTGTTTTGACTGAGAATTAATCATTCTTTTAGAAATATTTGGAACAAAAGATTTTATAAATCTACTACTTTTATTGACTAGGATATTTGGTTTTAAATTAGATAACATTTGAGTAAATTTTAAATAAAGGTTTTTGACAAATTTTATATATTAACACAATTCACCCACACTTGAGTGTCATACTCTTACTAACAAAATGAGTGTGAAGTAAAAAACATAGGATCAACCAATGAACATTTACTTAGAATCAAGTGTTTCACTACCACAGTCCGGCCCATTAACAGTGAACAAAAAGGGTTTTTAATGATGTTAAAAAATAACTATTGTCCTCAGTGCCATTAAATGGGCCCCCTTTATCAACACTAAAAACACACTAATAAAGGTGAACTTTTATCAGTGATAGTTTAGTGATGATAAAAGACCCCTATTACTATATTTTTTAGTGCTTATAAACGATGCACTTTATCAATGCTTTAATTAACATTGATAATGAGGGGCCTTTTTCATCACTAGAAATAGAAATTATAAAGGCCCTACTACTGCAGTGGGTTTTTGGAATTACAATACACTGTAGCAGCAACATAAATACATAAGAAAAATTTATATGTTAATTGAAATAAAAATTACATAACAAATACAAAAAACCAACTATATTATAAAAATTTCAAACACTATTTTTTACAATTACATTAACAATTACTATAAAAATACTCAACAAAAACAATATTTCATTGTCCTTGGCACCCAAACCCCTCTTAGAAAAGCCCAAACATGGTATCCGTTACAGAAAAAACCACCCCAATTTGCGAAGAAATACACCTATACAAGAAAAAAATTCTTATGTTAGCAATAATATAAAGAAATAAATTAAAAATTATATAAATCAATACATGAATAAAATTTTAATTTTAAATAAAAGAACACATATAGAGTCATACTAGTCACACCGTGCGTCATATTGAGGTGAGGCTAATTTATACATGCCTCAAATGAATTATGGATCATTTTTATAACTTATCTAAACAATATGAATGTGTTTTATCGGTTTTGAGTATGTCACTTTTCTTTTTTACTAAAATGGCATTTGATACTGAAATCACACACTTTGAGTGATACAGGTCACATAATATGTCAATTTTACATGAGACTAATTCCTATACCTAACAAATGACTTATGAATCCTTTTCTGGAAGTATTAGGATAATCTGAGCGTTTTTTCTTGGTTTTTAGTGAGCGACACATGTTTTGAACTAAAATGTCAATTTTAGACTCATAAAGGACACTTTGAGTCATACCGGGCCTGAAATATATCATATTGAGGTGTGGATGATTTACACATGTTGAAAATGAATTATGGATCATTTTATTAAACTATCAAAACAATCTGAATTCCTTTTCTAGGTTTTGAGTATGTCACTTGTCTCTTTTACTAAACTGTCAATTTTAAAAAAGACACACTTGAAGTCATAACAATAACAATGTGTGTTGGATTTAGGTGGGAATGATTCCTACATTTTATAAATGACTTATGAATCATTTTACTAAAGTATAAAAGTTATCAAAATATGTTTGATTAGTTTTGAGTACGTCACCTGTATTTTTTTATTAAAATGTCATTTTAAACTTGAAACATGCACTTTGATTCATACCAGTCACATAATCTATAGATTTTACATGAGACTAATTCTTACACATAAAAAATGACTTATTAATCATTTTAATAAATTATGAGGATAATATGAGTATTTTTCAAGTTTTTCAGCGAGGGACACATGTTTTAAAATAAAACGTCAATTTTAAACTGATAAAAAACACTTTGAGTCATAATGGGAACACCATGTATTGGAACAAGGTGAATATAATTATTATACATAAAAAATGAATTATTGATATTTTTCCTAAATTATTAAAACAAATTTAATGTATTATCTCTGTTTTGAGTATTTCAATTTTCTTTTTTACTAAAATGTCAATTTTAAATAAAAGACACTTTTAGCCATACCGGTAACACCATGCATCATATTGAGATGATAATGATTACTACACATCAAAAATAACTTGTGAATCATTTTAGGAATTTATAAAAATAATCATAATATGTTTTCTTAGTTTTTTGTACATCATTTTTGTTTTTTTACTAAAATGCCATTTTAAACTAGAAACATGCACTTTGAGTCATACCAGTCACATCGTATATTGGTTTTAAATGATATAGACTCCCACATATAAAAAATTACTTATAAATATTTTTTAAAAATTATCAAGTCATTCTGAGAACGTTTTATTGGGTTTTAGTGATTAAAACACTTTTTAAACTAAAATTCCAATTTTAAACTAATAACAGACACTTTGAGTAATAATGGAAACACTGTGTATCTTATTGAAGTGAGTCTTATTTCTACAAATAAAAAATGAATTATGGATCATTTCACTAAAGTATTAAAATAATATGAATATGTTTTCATGGTTTTGAGTATGTCGCCTGTCCTTTTTACTAAAATATTAATTTTAAATATAAATCCACACTTAGAGTCATACTAGTCACACCGTTCATTATATTGAGGTATGGATGATTCATATATGTCGTAAATTACATATGAATTGTTTTTATAAAGTATCAAAACAATCTGAATTATTTTTCTTGGTTTTGATTATGTCACTTGTGTTTTTTACTAAAATTTTATTTTAAACTGGAAACATGCACTTTGAGTAATATCGGTCACATCGAGTGTCTGTTCGATGTGAGACCAATTTATACACATAAAGAATTACTTATAAATATTTTTACTAAATTATAAAGACAATCCAAGTGAATTTTCTCAATTTTTAGTAAGTGACACACATTTTGAATTAAAATGTCAATTTTAAACTAATAACAAGCACTCTGAGTTATACCGGGTACACCATTTATCGAATTGAGGTGTGGATGATTCACACACATAGAAAATTAATTGTGGATCATTTTACTAAAGTATCAAAACAATATTAATTCTTTTTCTCACATTTGAGTATGTAACTTTTGTTTTTTACTAAAATGTAAATTTTGAATAAAAAGAAACACTTGGAGTCTTACTGGCCACACCATGAATTGGATTAAAGTGAAGATAATTCCTAAAAATTTCAAATGATTTTTGGAACATTTTACTAATGTATCAAAATAATCTGAATGTTTTTTTCTTAATTTTGATTATGTCACTTTTTTTATTTACTAAAATGTCATTTTAAACTGGAAACACGTACTTTGAGTCATACCAGTCACATCATGTGTTTGTTTAATGTGAGACTAATTATTACATGTCCAAAACGAATTATTAATTTTTATACTAAATTATAAAGATAATCCAAGAATTTTTTCTCTGTTTTTAGTGTGTGACACACGTTTTGAACTGAAATGTAAATTTTACACTGATAACAGACACTTTGAGTCATATCAGGCACACTGCGTATCATATTGAGGTACGAATGATTCCTACACATCAAAAATGACACATGGATCATTTTAATAAATTATAACAACAAACCAAATGAGATTTCCCAATTTTTAGTTTGTCAATTTTCTATTTTACTAAAATTTAAATTTTAAATAAAAGGACACAGTTAGAGTCATACTGGTCACACTATGTATCAGATTGAGGCGAGGCTGATTCCTACATGGTTAATTTTTTTGTATCATTTACCTAAAGTATCTAAATAATCTGAATGTGTTTTCTTAGTTTTGTTTATCTCACTTTTTTTACTAAAATTTTAGTTTTAACTAGAAACATGCACTTTAAGACATAATGACCACATCATGTGTCAGTTTGATGTGAGACTAATTACTATAGGTAAAAAACCACTTATGAATCATTTTCCTAAATTTCCAAGAAAATCCAAGCATGATTTCTCAGTTTTTAGTGAGTGACACATATGTTGAACTAATATATCAGTATTAAACTAATAATGAACACTTTTATTCATACGAAGCACACTATGTATCAGATTTATGTGAGAATAATTCCTACATGTCATAAATGACTTATGGAACATTTTAATAAATTAAAAAAACAATCCAAATGATTTTTCTTGGTATTTATTATGACACTTTTATTTTCTACTAAAATGTACATTTTAAATAAAAAGACTCACTTTGAGTCATACCAACCACATCATGTGTCAGATTGAGGTGAGATTGATTCATACATGTCAAGAATGAATTATATATATTTTTCGGAAATTATCATAATAATTTTATTGCATTTTCTCAGTTTTTTGAGTATGAGATGTGTGTTTTGAACTAAAATATAAATTATAAACTAAAAACATGCAGTCTGAGTCATATCTAGAACACTATGTATCATATTGAGATGTGGATGATTGAGTATTTCATATGGGTTTTTCTTTCAAATGTCTGAAAAAATATAGAAATGATAGAACACATTCAATTATTATGGAATAGGAAACCCCATGTTGCCTCAAACACTACAAATTTCATGATACATCTGGTTTGCTCTTCCATCAAAAAGGAACATGTTCTTTATTTTATGGGCTATTTAATATAGATGAAAGAAAAATAAGACTTCCCAAAAGTCTTGTGAAAAAATAAGTATTATATACAAATGATAAGGAAATTAACATACAAATGGTAGATAAGACGATGAAAAAATTAATTAAATAAGTTATAAGAATTCACCTTTACTTGATGGTTGTATACATTATTGACTCATTTAATTATTTTTAGTAACTTAGTTGAATCCTTGAAGGTCAATCTCTCATGAGCAAGAGCATCTTTGAATAAACCACCCCAATCTAAGAAAACGAAACTACTTGTATAAGAAATCAATTCTTATATTAGTAATATGATAAATAAATAAATTAAACAAATATATGAAGTAACACATTAATAAAATGTCAATTTTAATCTTAAACCATACAATTTGAGCCATACCATAATGTTGAATGCATTTTAGAATAAAATGAAAATTGCATTATCATGAGTGCATCATCCTTATTCAGTGCATGATCATAATACATTAGTGAATCATCCTTGATGGTGAAGTGATTTTTTCATAATCTCTATGAAAATTAACAAAATAATTATGAAATAAAAATTATGAGGAAATTAACTAAAATAGTAGATAAAATGATGATAAAATCAACTAATTAAGTAGTTGGAAGTCACATTTTCATGATATATGTTTACATTCTGACATCAGGTATGCTTCCCTATCATTTCTAAACAAATCTATTTTATCTTGGGAATATAAGGGCTTTAAAAATTCATGGTAGTAATGTTAAAATATAAATACATAAAGGAAAATTATATATTTTAAAATAAATAGTAGTTACATTTGAAAATATATCTTCAGGGATGCTAGTATGTTGATGATGTATGATATATCTTTTATAAATTTTTCAAAATAATAACCATAATATTTTATGTTGGTTTGTTTTGAACATTGAAAAAATATTGATAAAAATAAGTAATTTGTTTTGATAAGTGTTTTGATAGTGAAATATTAATATATATACCCTAATACTTATCCACTTGTAGAAGTCAACATACTCCTTGTACGCATGTACTATCCCCGTGCCATGATTTTTATGATATTTAAACACCACTATATCATAAAAAAAATTATCATTAAAACATAATATAAAATATATAACTTTATTTTTAGTTCTAAAATGTTGGATGTAGTGTTTTACAAACTGAAAAATGTCAACTTGTGTAGTTTTATTTTTAGGTATCCATGTAGTGAATCCAAGAAATAAATATTTGGAGTATACAAATTAATTACTATGAGTACCTAATGTTACCTAAAAAACAAAAAAGAATAAGTAATAAAATGAATTAAAATATATTTTATATGATTAAATTGTAGAGTTTTACCGCTAAATCATTGGTAAAAAGAAGAGTTTATCATCCTCAAGCCTATTTTCAAACATTGTAGCCAGTTTTTCCACCATTTCATCAATTTTAGCTGATTCCATTTTTGGTTTGGTCTGTAGAAATGGTGTGAGTACTAATGATTCCATATTTATGTTCATAGGATTTTCTCTTTAAAAAGTATTGATATAAACACTTTTAAACAATATGGAATGTATTAATTCATAATTAACACAGTAGATCAACTATTGAAAAAAATAATCATGAAAACACACCTTATGTATACATTTAAAATTTAGACACCTAGCCATTAATACTTAAAGATTTAATTTACATTATCAAGAGAAATTAAGTATGAAATTTCCTCTATATACATTTCTTCTTCAAAATCAACTATTTTATTAATACAACTTTTTAACCATGTATCTACACGAACCTTCAATGTTAATAAATGAGGATATTTAATAGGTGGGGGTAAAGGTGCTTTGTAAATATATTTTCGATTGGTTGGGTAATACTTTATATCATTTTTATTCAACCTTTAATTTCACACCCTTCCCTTTGTATATCGGTAATAACATTCATTGATTCAGAAATTTTTTCAATAATTGTTAAAGGTTTACTGTGAAAAATAAATTATAAATGAATTCCTCCTTCGCAACATTTTTTTACATGATCTAATGACCAATATAATAATTTTTTAAAATATTCCTTGACCATATTAATATATATGTCATCAAGTGTAACATGTATCTCAATACTCAAATCATGAGCTATGCTAATCCCTACTCTCACATGACCTATTAGAAGTTTTCTGTTGTATAGTGTGTCTTCTTTGATATTGTACAAAACATCCATCACAACAAGACAATGGGTGGGTTTATGTAGATATAGATCATAGTCAGTTTCACCTTGTATATTATTAATAAAGGAAAGGTATAAGTATTTTCCTAATTCATATTTCATATAAAAAATTATGATAATATTGATTACCTTATCTAAGATAAATCTTTGAGGGGAATAAATCACCACAAAGTTGGATGGGGGTGGGTGGGATCTTCACATAGTGTTTTTTATTGATTTGTTTCTTCTCTTTACTTCCCCCCATAACATTTTCTAGAAACTCACACTAATAAGTAATGTTTTATTCAAGAGAAGATAATTGTTCCAACATCTCTTCCATTTGTTTATCTTTATCCCTCCATTATATTATTTTCTCAAAATATGTTCAGGGTGTCACCCCAAAACCCACACCTCTAACATGACCATAATATTCTAGCCACTAGAAGGACACTAATAATATGATTTAATCCAGTACATATTTTGATACATCGTATGAATAAGTTAGATAGAAAATATATGTAAATAATTAATAATATTTATGTAATAGTGATTTAATGATTTTTTATAATTTTTTCTTATACATGATTCCCACACTTTTTGTGTGTTTTCATCTATTAATATTTTATCTTTATTTACATGTGCTTCCTTCCATAGTAAATGACATTATATTAAAGTGTATTTGGATTTGGATTCATCAATATGCATATAAATTGAGGAACAAAATTATATTATTGTTTCATTTCACATAAAAGTATTATGGAATATTTAAAATATTTACCAATTTTTTTCTTGTGATACATACCCCATACCTGTTTTATGCTAGGGGTATGTTGGTTTTTCTATATGTTTCTTATTTTTAGCACTCTGTATCTATTTCATAAATTATAAATTCTTAATAAAATTGATTAAAACAAGTATTTTCAAATAATGTATTACCATCCAAAAATTATTTGAAAAGATGTCTCCTCACGATAGCCATTAAACACATCCCACACATCTTGGATTATCAGGTGTGCATACATATGTTGTGGGTGTGAGTTTATTTTCCCTTTAGCATGTTTGAGATAAAACTTTTTTAGAATTGTGTAAAAGACCCTATGTGCCTTTCCAAAAATCATTACCACAAATTTCTTTTGGGATTCATCTATTATAAATGAACTCTATAAGGGATAATGAAGAGTAAGTTAATGTTTCATCATTTATTATTTAGTAAAATAAAGGAAGGATATCATAATGTTACCCTAGTATATTCCCAAATTAGTGTCATAAGCAAGGGATCAACATGGTTCCATGAATCTACATCAAACATCATGCACTGCTGAGTGGTGAGCCTAATGAAACTATTAAATATGTCCTTATTGAGGTTAACGAGTTTGCCACACACATTCCATCCAACCTAAAATTTGATTCCTTTTATTTAACCTTGATATTTTTTGCTAACACTATCACACTATGAAACTCTTGTTTTTTAGGGGATATAAGTTCTTCACCAATTACCATTTCCTCAGGTTAAAAAATGTTAATATATTGTTTCTATATATTGGAATCATTGACATGTGCAGAATCTTATTCTTCCCCAATATTGGGAGCAACTTCATGTTGAGAAACTCATTGTTCCATAGGATTGGGTGAATCAACATGTGAAGAATTCATTATCTACAGAAGTGGTTCAACATTTAATTTAGATGAAGTAAATTTATTAGTGAAAAAATAATAACATGAGGTTAAAAAATGTATATTACAAGAAAATATAACCTAATTATTGAAATCTCTTTTTAAAAGGTTGAAGGGATTTGAACCCTCTATTGAGTATCCAAATTCCTTCACTATATACTCATATAAAATACAAGACCCCATCTATATTGAGATAACTATGATATGATTGCGATATTTCAATGAATGTGTCACGCTGAGTTAAATTTCCATCCAACCCTTAAATTGTTTTGGTCGATAACAAAACAATTGACCACTTTTAGTTTTTGGGACCTAGAAAATAAAATACTTGTACTACATGTGATTCCATTATAAATTGTTCATATTTATACCATTTCTTACTGAAATCCACTTTCATAAATCCAAATTCATTTATTCTAACAACCCTTCAATTATCAACCCACTTTAATTAAAAAATTGACACTTGGAATTTTGTATAATCTAAGCTCCATATTTTTTTGATGAAGCCAAAGTATGACATATTTTCATAAATTGGATTTATTTTCTTTAGTACCATATACATGCATCACTTCAACCACAAGTGTAACTCCACTATTTTTCATGTTACTTTATTTATCATGTTAATTTTTATAGAACGTATAACCATTAATTACATAACCATTATAAGATAATAAATGCACAATTGTTCCTATAGCTAGCTTTCAATATATTTCCAAAACTGAATATATATTTCATCTTACTCCTTAAAAATATGGCCTCAAAACCATCCTATAAACTATTTATTAAGTGTATTTGATATTCAAATTTTATTCCTTGATGGATGAAAATACCTAATAATTTCTTTGTGGGTTTCAAGAAATGGGGAAACCTATAAACGTTTATTAAAAACATAAATGTGGGACTTATCCTGATATATAATATTGATTATGAAAACTTATGTTATATAAATTCCTTCACCCACAAACCACATAGTGTGATGAGATTTTGGAAAACCAATGCTTTCCACACCAGACTGGTAGTCGGTATAGAATTCAACAACTTCCTCAACAATATATCACTCAGTAATAAAACCCTCTAGATGATTTCAATTTTTGATACAACTTTTCCAAATATTAACATACCATTAAATGGGGTACATACATCTATAATGTATCAAAACAAAAATTAAAATCTATCTCACTATGTGAACTTTCAAATGAACCATCATATCAATGAATGTTAATGAGAAGAACATTTCCAATTCACATAATATGAGGGAAATTTTCTTTTCTATAGTTTGAAATCTCATTGGGTTTATAAATTTTTGTCATATATATTTGAAAAATAAAATTAAATTTCTTAATATATGACATACATTCTTAGAAAACACTCAACATAAAGTTACAAGAATCATATCTTTCATCAAAACATGACAGTCATGTAATTTCTGACCTTTTAACTTTAAATAAGTCATTGGAATGATATTATTGATATTCTATGAATAACCCTATGGAACATTTATATCATCTAATAAGTTATAAAACAGATACCTATTTTTCCAGGAAAGAGTTTAAGCAGTTGGAGGAAGAAAAGTTTGTTTTTCACCCTCACTATTGCCAACTCTTCCCATGTTACCATGTTAATCATGAAAACCTATCCTTAATTTTATCCTTTGTTTTACTAAATGAATTTAGTAACATTCTAATGACACTATCATATGAATTTTATAACATTCATAAAACCAATAAAATTATTGATGAACAAACAATTCTAGTATGGTAATTAAATAAAACCAATCTCTTTTTCTAAATTTTTTTCATAAAGTTTGAAAAAAAGATTTACAAAAAGTAGTGTCTATATGTTTTACTTTATCAAAACATTTATCACCTGCTAGTGGAGATGGTGTTGTACATTCTTCTAAACTTCTATAGAATGATGTCATCTAGGATTGGTAATTTTTTCTTTGGGGTAGAAAAATTTGATGTCCTAGAAACACAATCTTTGACGAATGTTTCAACCTAATTGACTGTGTAAATTATTCACAAATTGGACACCATTTAGTTCCTTTAATAATTTATCATAATAAATTTCCAGAATAAGAAAAGTCATTTATCATCCTGTACAATATAGTTCTCAATGTGAAATATTCATTTTTATAAGAATCGTACAATATAACATCTGAATCCTATAATAATTTCAAATCTTCAAACAATGGAGACAAATAAACATCAATATCATTACCCGTTTATTTTGGTCAAGATATAAGCATAGATAACATAATTTTTTTTCATGCGTAATGTAGATACTTAGTTTTTTTCCTTGTAATACTATGAAATATTTATAAATATATTTTTGGAGCTAGACACTGAGACAACTTGCGATTCTGAGGCCCGATGTGCCTGAAATTAATTTTATAAAATATAAAATATGTTTTATATTACACACATGCAGTTTTTTAAATAAAATGGTATAATCATAAATGAAATCTTAGATCCGAAATATGAGACCACAATTGAGTAGAAACTAATGTTTTCTCTAATTGGGACCTAAAATAGGCCGCCATAGGGTGTTGGGATAAAACAACTATTGGAGATATGTTTAGTGGATTAATTAATTGATTAAATTAACTAATTAAATAATTTTACTAATTGAAATACATCTATAAAATACCCACTATTCAAAATTCTCTTGGGCTAGCCACTTTCTATTGGGAGAATTTAGAGCGT
Source organism: Viscum album (assembly GCA_963277665.1). Classification (NCBI taxonomy): domain Eukaryota; kingdom Viridiplantae; phylum Streptophyta; class Magnoliopsida; order Santalales; family Viscaceae; genus Viscum; species Viscum album. Next base: position 691,868,626 of record OY728119.1, on the reverse strand, counting down.
CTTCTTCCTCCTTCAATTGGAGAATAAAGATCTAGTGATAATGAGACTCCAAGTCAAAGAAGATCAAGATACAGTGAACCCAAAGACCCCTCTCAATCATTTTGAGCATGTTATTTGATGAATAAAAGTCCAATCTCCAAGAATGGATCATCATCTGTTTAATTTTCTTCATTTGATTAAATTAATTTGGTATGATCTACTCATTCTTTGATTATTCCAATTTATAGACTACACATGCACCAATATTTTGAAATTATATTTATTATTAAATCATTTTTTCCACCCTATATATCCCCATTCATATTAATTGGAAAATTATTCTTGTCAAATGATTTATTAAACCTTTGTTTTGGTTCTTTTCTCCCTCTAATTCTTCATTTTCTTCACCATTAGATTATTAGGAAATGGCTCTATGTTTTTGGTATGTGAAGATTCTGATTGGACCCTCAGATTCATAAAAAAATCGTGTATGAAAATAAAGTAGTTAATTAGGGATGAAATCAATGTTTCGGTGAGTTTTAAGTGAATTATTTGTTGAATAGGGTTCTAAATCAACCATAGTGGTGATGGGAGATGACCAGATATGTGTGAGGTGCATGGGATATGTGTGGGAAGAATCAAGAATCTATTTCCAGCCACCAAGGGGAATGAATTGCTGGTCGAATCATGATACCTCAATTTAGGGAAGAGATGAGGCTTAATTTGAAGGAAAAATTTCCATATATAAATAATGAAGTTAAGATATGAGAATCTATGAAAAATTTTACTACACGTCATATAGTCCCACGAACACACACCATTTAGGGTCCTGGATGTCGTGATTTGGGTTTTGGGTGAGATAAGTATCACATACCATGGTGGACACCCCACACGCCATTGGACACATGTACTAGAGACTCGGTATGTACTCTAGGATTACATGGGCATGGGAAAGGCCAAACACACACCATGTTCCAAAGTACACAAGCATGGGAAAAGTACACCGACCTAGCTAGAGAGCACAGGCAGGACCCCAGGTGGCTCAGACACACTGTGTAGACCACCTACACATTGTTTATGGTTACATGGGTAGCGATCCATGTATCTATAGGGATAGGACCAGGTGATGGAGTAGGATTACATATCATGTGGTTCCCCTCACACTTTATGTAACCCTTGGATTCTTTTTAGGAAAATCCAATCTCTCATATCTCTTTTGATTGGGCTTGGATTTTGGACCGCAAGTATCCTATACTGATTGTTCTTTCACGTTAAACATGATTGTGGAATCAATAGTAGAGTTTGTGATATTATGTGAGATGTTCCAAGTGTGAAACTTATTTATGTGATGCTCAATGATGGTATTGATCACACATGATTACCACAATCCTCTATAGTGGCACCCTTCTACTGAGATAGGGAATGAGTCCTCTAAAGAGTGACACCCTCCATCTGTGTTGGGAATGAGTCCTCTATTTACTTTTTGAGTGGAACATTCTTGATGGGTTAGGCATGGGTCCTTGACTGATGATCTGAGTGGAACCCTTCTATTATGACATGTCATGGGTCCTCGACTACTAGAGTGACACCCTATAGCTGGGCTGGGAATGGGACCTCTCCTGAATACTTGAGTGGAATCCTCTTGTTGATTCAGGGAATGGGTCTGCGACTATTAGAGTGGAAGCCTCCAACTGGGTTGGGCATGGGTCCACTATCAACTACTTGAGTGTAACCCTTATATGAAGATTGGGCATGGGTCCTCGACTACTATAGTGGAACCATCTAGATGAGTTATGCATGTGTCCTCTACCGATTACTTGAGTGGAACCTTCCTATATAGACAAGACATGGGTCATCAACCATCAGAGTGGAAACCTTCCGATGGGAGAAGGAATGGGTTCTATAGTTATCTTCTAAGTGGTACCCTCATATCGTAAAAGATAGTGGGTACTCTACCAAGATATTGTGCCCCTAAACTATGAATCGTAGTGGTGATGTGTGGCTTAACTTGGAAGTTTTATGATGGAAAGACATGTGAGATGCTGATCATCATCAATGGTCTTCTGGAACTAACTACACTCTTTCTTGGGATGTGTTGTAATATGGACATCCCCTTTCATCTCATTTGGGTTTCTTTGGTTTGAGTATATATATATATATATATATATATTTCTATATCTATGTATTTGGATCTTGTTTACTCTCTTTATTTGGGTTGATCTATTTACTATCTATTTTTATCATGTCTCTTAATCCCTCCCTTTATATTTCAGGGTATCCTACTAGGTATGTACATACTCAACCCTGTATGGGCTTTGTCTGCATGTGCCGTGTCTTATGCAGACAAAAAACAGCTCAACGGTGACTATAGTAGAGCTTAGGGATACATGGTGCATTAGAAAGCGTACAATGGGTGGAGCTTTAAGATTAGGATATGGGATCTCTTATGACTTTTACTTTCCTGTTTTTTTAGGTTTGGACATCTTTTTGGTTTAGCATGTATTTCCCCCTTTAATTTTCCAGTTTACACTATCGTACTCTTGCACAACCTAGAGGATTTGCATTCTTGGTTTAATTTCTAGATATTTCTTCTTTTTATTATTATTCCTCTGCACTTATGTATTGATATGTTTGTATGTATGTGTATAAGAACATTAAAAAGTCCACTTATTTAGGATATGCATTTTAGTGCTGGTTTCTAGCCTCTGATGTATGGAATTGGGCTTGGGGTAGTTTCTGGTTGAGCCCCAATTGGGTTGGGTGATGAAAGTTAGTATCAAAGGAAGTTAAATCCTTAGGATGGTGTTTGGAGTAGTCCCATTATGAGGATTTGGTTGGGAATTAGGGAAACAGTTTCAAAGATCCTCGAATGTGGCACTCAAGCTAAGGAACCCAATGATGGTACGGGCGGCTAACATATCTATTCACCAGGACCTTGAAAACATTATTGTTGACTTATCATACCAAGATATTTGATGTATGGATCAATGATACATGAATCATAGAGGATTGATTCTTTGAATTTACTTATTGATTCATATCTGCATTGTGTGTGTATATATATTCTCATCTGATCATGGTACATCTTGATTAAATTTTCAAGATGCATCTATGATGACAGCCAGTCGGGATACCAGTTCTGGATTGTGATGATGATATGATGGGTGAGGAAGACTCAGTTTAGGGTCCATCCCATGAGATCATTCCTCTAGGTGTTCAAGTAGTAGCACCCCACCTATTGATTAGTAGATCACACTAGCATGGTAGGCTAATGATGCACGTAGGATTAGCTCACTCCACGAGTTACAATGCTAGAGGCCGCTGAGGTTCTGTGGTGAGCTAGATCCACAGGTAGTGGAGTATTGGATAGAATCAGAGGTACTAATTTTTAGTATTTTCTAGAAACCAAAGGATCTGGTGGTTGTGCGGGTAGCTATCATTTTCCATGGAGTATTTGGGTATTGGTGGAGTCTTGTTACCCAGATACATGATTAGTTGACACTATCTTGGGCCAACTTCTAGTATCTGTTCCATGAGAATTAATACCCCTACCGCATGTGCTTGGTTCATATTAAGGAGATTATAGAGCTTCATCAAGGTGGGATGATAGTGGTTCGGTATGCATAGAGGTTCATATGACTTACACGGTACTCCCTTGACATAATCCAGGATGGATACTTCTCAGCATGGAAGGTTTAACATGGACTTTGTAGAGAGATCCATGCCAGTGTGATACCCTTGTACATTCCAACCTATGATGGGTTGTTGGAGTAGGCACTAGTGAAAGAGATATTACTATCAAAGGTACTACATAAGGATGGATCTATCAGTGGGTGTCATAGGGTTGAGTCATTTACAACAACTAGTAGACACCCGTTTACACGATCTTAGCGTAAAAGGTTTTACTAGGATCAGAATTAGGCACATGGTCTGGGGCATCATAGAGGACCATGATAACTTGGAGAGGGGTGGTGCTATGATTGTTAAGAGTGAGGTCACATGGAACATTATTTCCTAACCACATGTGTTGTGGAGTGTAGGCAGACAAAATATGGACCACCATGATAGAGGAAACATCGTGATGCTGGTTCTCCTCGGAGAGGGCAGGGTAGCCCCTAGAGAGAAAAATATGGTAAGTAATTATGTGGAGCTCTAGGAGGAGGAGATATGGGTGGTGGAAGACACTATAATATCCTTCCCCCACCACCCCCAGATGTACCACATTAGGCTCAGTGAGAAAGTAGTTGGGGCCATAGACAGCTGAAGGCGATGGAACCATAAGACCCAACGACTCAAGATATTATTAGAGGTATGACATGTGTTTGTTACACTCATTCCTTAGTATTATTAGACACATGTGTGAGTAATTACTTCATCTATTTAGTCCTGGTGTGAGATATGGAACTCCTAGTTGAGACATTATCCCAATAGCTTTGTCTTGACATTCCTATAGGGAACATTTCTTCTATATCTTTTATCTTCTAGCTAGGAGAGCTATCTCTTAGTGGAGTAAGGTTCACATGATACATTTTTGTCATCAAAATTTAAAACTATGACATCATCTTTGGTAAGGATTGGTTTTCATAGTATGAGCCTAGATTGACTATCATTAAAGATGATTCATATGCCTTCTCCCTGATGGGATACAATTATTCTTTACGAGAAAGGGAGATCTCATGGAAGGATGAGTGGGTTATAGAATATGGAGGCTTAATACCATAACCCATAAATTATAGATTATATCCTTTAGAATAATAGGCACTTAATGAATATATATTCCTTTAGTTGTGTAAGATTTTATGGATTTATTCCCTGAGGAAGTTTTGGGACTTTATCCAATGTAGGAGATAGTGTTTGGCATCAAATTTCTTCCCAGGACTGGTCTAATATATTTTGATACATATAAGATGGCCCGTATAAAGCTTAAGGAGGAATAATTGTAGTTATAGTACCATTATGAAAAGGTTTTCATCAGGCCCATAAGTTTCACCCCATGAGTAACTCTAGTGTTGATTTTGAAAATGGAGGATGAGAACTAATAGATTTGTGTGAATTATTGTTGCATGAACTAAGCCATGATAAAGAACAAGTACGCCTTATTGAGTTTTTATGACCTCTTTGACTAGTTGTTAGGTGTTATATGGTTCTCAATGATTGATCTCTGGTCCATATACCAATAATTGATAGTTTTTGAGGCTGATATTCCAAAGTTTTCATTCCAACATTACTATGGAAACTATGCCTTCCACCTTCAGAAAGATAGTAAGACTCAAAAAACTATCCTGATGTTGAAGTATATGTTGATAACATGCATGTTAGACTTCATTAGGAGTTTAGAGGATCAATTTCCCTTAATAGAGTTCATGTAACACAAAAAAAACACTATACTATAGTCATGGAACCTTTTGAGGCCCTGTAGGCTACCCTTGTGCTAGATAACGATTGGTGAGGAATCTACTATGTTTCCAAAGTTAGTGCATGTGATGATGGAGAAGGTACATGTAATCATAGACTAGATAAAAACATCTCAGAGAAGGTAAACATCTTGTGCAGATCGTCGTCATAGTCCATTAGATTTTGATCAGGGAGAATACATTTTTCTAAAAGTCTCCATATGAAAAGTATTACAGAGGTTTGGTCGGGGAAGTAAGCTATCCCTGTGGTTTATTGGGCCATTCGAGATCCTACATAAGTTTGGTGAGGTTTATTACCACCTTTCCCAACCCACAAAGTTGGAGAGGGTGAATGAAATCATCCATGTATCATAGCTAAGGAGATACATGCACGAACCTACGCAAATTATTGATCGGGGGGAGCTACACATTAAGGATGAAGATACTTTAATAAAAAACCTGGTGGAGATAGAGGATTAGCATAAGAGGACCCTACATGGATGAACAATTTTATTGGTCTGTGTGTTGTGGCAACATTAGAGAATGCAGGAAAGATCCTAGGATTGGGAGAGCTAAATGCAGACACAACACCCTAAGAGTTTTTCATAGATTTTTTCTTTTGAGGGATGAAAATATTGAATAATGGAATGATGTATAGAGATAGTTTTTTACATTTATGACTTTGAAATATTTATATATATAGTTTTAGTACCAAGAGTTGAGATGGAATTCCATTTTGAGGCCCGATGTGCCTAAAATTAATTTTATAAAAAAATTAAATATGATTTATAATATTTGGGCACAATTTCTTAAAGAAAATGGGATAACTCCAAAACAGGTTCTAGGATTATAAATCCAAGACCAAGTTTGAGTATTTAACACAATTTTTACCTTAGGTGTGACCTAAAATAGTTTGAATCAGGGCGTTCAGATAAAACAGTCATTGGAAGTATGTTTTTTGGAATAATTAATTGATTAAATTAATTAATTAATTAATTAACCGAAAAAAATACATATATAAAATCACCATTATTCCAAATTTTCCAGATTTAGCAACTTGCGCCTAGGATAATAGAGTGTGTCTTCCTCTACCTTCCATTGGTGATTCATGATCCAACGATGGAGGGACTCTAGATTGAAGTAGATAGAGATTCAATAAATGCAATGTCCCCCATAAATCACTAGAAAGTCTATTTTTTGACGAGGAATCATCCAATATTCATTTAAGACTCATAATTTTTTGAATTTTCCTCATTTTATTAAATGTATTAAGTTTGATCAACCCTTTGTTTGATCTACACCAATTGAAGGTCTATGAATGAACCCATGTTTTGAAATTAAATTGATTATTCAACAATTATTCTCACCATAGATACCCGATTTGTGTTTGTTGGACAAGAATGATTGGTCAGTGATTGATTAAACCTTTATTGTGGTGATTTTATCCTTCTAATTCTTTTTGTTTTATTACATTGGTCTATAGGGCCATGGATTAATATTGTCGGGAGGTTCTGAACCTTATGGAACCCCCATATTCACAGAATAATAACAAATGAAAAATATAGTACTGAATCAGGGATGAAATAAAAGGTTTCATGAGTTTTAGGTGAATTATTTGTTTAACTGGGTTATAAATCAACCATGTTAGTGATGAGAGACAACAGGATATGCCTGAGGTGAAAGGGATACACATGGGAAGAATCAAGAATGGATTTCTGACCAACAAAGGGTTAGAATCGCCTTCCAGAGAAAGATCCCTTAATTTTGGGAAGAGATAAGGAATAATTAAAAGGTGGAATGGTAAAATCTGAAACGTGAAGTTTGGATCTTATAATATAGTAAAAATGTTACTACAAGCAGTGTAGTCCAAAGAAAACATGCCATGTAGGGACTCGACTATGGTGGCTAGTGTGTCGAGTGAGATAAGTATCATACGCCATGTGGGACCCCCACATGCTGTGTGACACATGTTCTAGAGACTCAGAGTGTACTTTGGGAGTACACATGCATGGGAATGTCTAGCCACATGTCATTTTCAAATGTACAAAAACTGGTGAAAAGTAAATGGACCGAATGATGAGCATGGGTAGGACCCCAGTTGGCTCAGACATGCCACGTAGACCCTCTATACACTGTGTATCTTTACATGGGAAGAAATATATATACAAGTAGGGAAATTTATATATGTTTGAGGGGGAACACAAGCTATGTTGTTCCCCTCATATGCTATGTACCCCTTGAATACTTTTGAGGAAACTTCAATATCTTGTATATCCTTCATTTGGACTCAGATTTTGGTCTGTGAGTAGCTTATCATGAGTGTTTTTCCACATAAAACATGATGGAGGCCTCTGTATTGTCCTTTTTAATTTTATGTTAGATTTTTTAGGTGTGACACTTATTTAGGTGATTCTCTATGATGGAAGTAATCATTCATGATCACTAGAGCCTTCTAGAGTGGCACCCTCCTACTAGCATAGGGCATGGGTACTCTACCTATTTATAGACTGGAACCCTACATATGGGTTGGTCATGTGTCCTATATCTACTCTTCCAGTGTCACACTTCTGTTGGGAAGGTCATGAGTCCTTGACCAACTATCCGAGCGGAATCCTCCTATGAAGACAGGGCATGGGTCCTTGACTACTAGAGTGGAACCCTCCAACCGGGTTAGACATGGGTCCTCTTCTGAATACTTGAGTAGAACCCTACTATGGAGATAAATAACGGGTCCTTGACTATTATAGTGGAACCCTTTAGCTAGGATGGGCATGGTTCATCTATTAACTACTTGAGTGTCACCCACCTAGAGAGACAGGGTATTGGTCATTGGCTACTATAGTGCATCCTCCAACTGGGATGGGCATGGTTCCTCTACATATTACATGAGCGGAACCCTTTTTTGGAGATAGGGCATGGGTTCTGGACCATCAGAGTGGCACCCTCTTGTCAGTATTTGGAATGGTTCCTCTAGCTATCAACTAAATGGAACCCTCCTACTGTACTAGGGAATGAGTCCTCTACCTAGATATCGTTCCCCTCGACTGTATTCCAAAATGGAGCAGTGCGGCTTAACTTGGATATTTTTTTATAGGTAGACATGTGAGATACTGGGCATCGTTGATTGAATTTTGGAACTGATGAAATTCTTTTCTGGGCCAGGATATGATATAGAGATCCCCTTATCTATCATTGGGGTCACTTTGGTTTGAGTATGTATATATATATAAGTGTATCATAGTCCTTGGATATTGTTTACTCTCTTTATTTGGGTTGACCTATTTACTATCTATTTCTATTTTGTCTCTTACTACCCCCCCTAAAATTTCCAGGCATCATATTGGGTATGTATATACTCACCCCCATATGGAATTTTTACCACACATGTCAAGTCATATGCAGATAAAAGACAAGTCGGGGGGTGACTATAGAGGTGCTTAGGGATACTTGGTGCATTGGACTATGTATGACAGTTAGATCATGGAGATCAGAATTTGGCCTCTCTCAACACTTTTAATTTATAGTTTGTTCAGGTTGGGAAATCTTTCTGGTTGGTTGTGTATTTTTCCCCTTTACTTTTCTAGTTTTCACTATCGTACTATTGTACACCCTGGAGGATTTTCATGTTTGGTTTACTTTATAGATGTTTTATATTTTTATTATTATTCATATACACTTTTGAATTGAGATAGTCGAGTGTGTGCATATAGGTACATTAGGAAAAGGCCATCCATTTAGGATATATATTTTAGTGCTATTCACCCGACCCTAGCCTATGGAGGTGGTATTGGGGTAGTTGCTGCACAAGACCTAGTTGGGTTGGGCCATGACACATAACCATGGTGGAAATTTATAATTTACCACCATAAATGACCATGTACTTTGAGTGATTCTTTAAAAACCAAAAGGAATCACTTCGTCTGTAGATTTTACAAGATAAATTTTTCTCGAATCATTTTCAAATCTAGCATACTCATGATCAATTCTCTTCCACAGAGAAGAGTTGGATGGGTGAAGAAGTTTCCCATATTTATATCTTGTATCTGTATTCCACGCCAATTGACATTAAATCTCATCAATTTTATATATGTCCGTAAACCTTGGAATGTTTGGAAATTACCATACGACATTCATAGGACTCGATTAATCTTTCTTGTATTGAGAAGCACCACTCTTTGGAAATTATTTAACTGATTTTTGGTCCTTGATAAATAGTATACATTCATTTGGATTAACATGTATTCTTATAGAGATAATACCTTTTGAACATAGCATTCTTTTAACATTATATGTTTGTCTAGGAAGCTCATTATGTTCTGAGAGCATATCACTCAAGAGAGAAAGTAGTTCAGTAAAACTGGTGTCACTCCATTTTTTTTAATATTTTAAATTATACAGCTTTAGTACGATTGAAAATGTTGTATATTTAGTGAAACCAGTATACAATGGAGTCTTTCCATAACACTTTAACTTCTCAAATAATTTTGGACAATCACAAAGTTCAACTTCAACAATTAGTTTCATTTCCTCAATAAGATCTCCATCAAAATTTACACATATAACCATATCCTTCATATGGTCTTATTCATTATCAACATTTTTAATCATATCAGATAATCCATGAAACACAATGATATCCCAGTCAATAGATACATTCACTTTCTCTTCTTGTTTAGTCCAACATTTATAACTTCAATCTATTCCATGATAGATCAAGTGTTACTCCAACTTCTTTAGACTAATTAGTCTAAAATAATAATATCATAAACATTAGAAAAGGATTTGAAACATTTCATATGAATAATATTTTTCAAACTTGATGAACTCCTTCATCCCATATTCAAACTCTTCTTTCATAAGACTAACATGCATCCATTTTCAATCTATATCCATCCTATTTGATTTGGTAATATTAACATTTAAAAAAATTAATAAATACAAAAAATAGGCCTTTCAAATAGAATTACAGAACATTTTAAGGTTTCAAATAATTTTAGTATGATTTAGGTAGTTCAAGAAACATACGTGCATGTCTAGATAAGATGGTGGATGAGTCTAAGGAAAAAATTCAATAATAACTATTTGGGAGATGAAGTTGATGGGAATGATAGTTTTATCCTTAAATCTAAATGTTCTTAGGTTGTAGAGTTGGTAAAGTACTGCAAAGAATTTATTAGTTTGTTGTCTAAAGATTAAAAAATCATTAAAAATAGTATGATCCCTACAAGGGGCTCGTTGATTGGAGTGGATGGTTTTCTTGGATTATAACAAGATAATAAATTGTTTCTCTTTTCTAGTTTCATACTTCATATTAAAAACAAACAAATCTCTAATTTTGTGGAAATATTTTGATAATAGGCTGACAACCGAAGTGAAAATATAATTCAAGTGGGTGATGTAAGAAATTCATTCAACTTAAATCTTAACATAGGAATCAAATTATGGAATATACAACTTGATCATCTTAACCAAAATAAAAAATAAAACATTACCCATTATTTTTACAAATAAAATATTATATAAAATTATTTTTTAAATATGGGTGTTACACTATGAGTAGTGGATTTATCAATCTTATTACTAATTCTATTGGTTTCTACCTTTTAACCAATTGAAGAACTAACATAGTTTCTCATCACATCCTTACCCCTATTTTAATTGATATCAACCCATAGAATCTAAAACAAAAAGTTTCTGAGATCAAAATCAAAGGTGAATAAAAATTTAAATAATCAATTGAGTTTAAATTATTAGTGATTAAACTAAAATATAATTCACTACATCATTGTGAAATCAAATATAATCAACTATTGAAATCAAATTTAAAGACCACCAAACCAATCATTATTCATTAAAAATTTCAGTACCCAATCTCTAAAATCATATTAATATTAAACTAATGATACATTATTCTTAACCTACTTTAAATACATAATTTCAATTTATAAAAAAAATAATTGGATAAATTTAATAATTATTTTACATAAATGTTTCCATAAATTAAAAATTTTATATGAAAAACACCTTATTTGATAACATATATTATGAATTTTAAAAAACACCGATCAAACTACTAATAAAGATAAAAAGTTGAATCAAATATTAAAATATTCTAAATAAATCATTATGAATGAATAAAAACATTACATGGAATGTAATATATATACATATATATATATATAACATGTGTTCTATTAAAAGAATTAGTCATGTATATATGAAAATCACTTATATGCATAGGAAATATTTTTAAAATAATACTAAAACCATTAAATTTATATAATTTTTAAAAATTTTAAAATTATTCAAACCGAACATCTAATTTTCATTAATTAATAAAAAATAAATTCTCATACAAAACATTCCACTAAAAAATCCATATATTATTCAGGTAAAATTCATTAAATTTAAAATACCCTTGTATAGATTGAAAAAATAATTTGTATGATGAATCTCTTTATATTCATTAAATAAAAATACCGAGATTACATAAAATAAACAACCCATTTATTAAAATACACCCAAAACATTTTTACATTACTCAAGAAAATAAATACTATTTAAAATTAAATATTTCTAACAACATCATCCTTTAAAATATGAAAAAGTGATTTTACCCGAAAACTGATCCTAAAAGAATATAAATATTAAAATAAAACATGCAGTCTATTTTTTACCAAACACTATTAAAAAAATAAATTCCCATGACTAAAAAATAAGTACATTGATATATGTATATGAAAATAAAGAATTAAAATAATAATAAAGTGTATCGTAATCCTTTAACTAAATATTTCACCATTATAGCTAACCATTTAACTTATGTTATATTCTTGTTAAATAACATTTAAATTAGCATTGGGTTCGTCAAATATTATGATATCCTAATAAAAAAATGCATAAAAAACCCATCACAATTAATATATACTTCTAATAAATAAAAAATAAACATAAACATTCCAGTCACCCAGCAACATAAATAAAATTGTAAAAATACACCTATGACATTTAAGATAAATTCCTAACACAGAGGCATGAAAAAAATGAATATATTCATAGTTAATTTGTAAAAAATCGAAGTATGAAATATTTAAAATTTCCTCTGAAAAAAACATAACACATTATCACCAATTTATAATAATCCCATAAAATTCCATACACTCATTGAAATCAATAATCATTCAACCTTACACATTTCAAATCCATTTACAACATGAATGTTTTTAACAATTTAATTTAAAATCTTAAAAACTCAATAAACTTATAATTCTTTGGTCTTTGTAAGAGTAAAATAATGAATAAATTAAAATCTAAACATCTAGAAAACCAAAACAATTCACAATAAATTGAATCATTAAAATGGGAAAATGCATATTTTAAACATCTTGAAAAAAATATCACTACAAACAAAATTTAAAAAATCCACTATAGCGTGGATATATTAATGTATAACTATAATTTTGAGAAAATATAATCATTGAAAATGAGAAAAATAAATCCATAAAAGGGCCTTTATGGCCATAACATACATGTCAAAACTAATACTAAAATCAAAACATATAATTATCACCACTTGACACATAATAGATATGTGAATGACACATATTCCCTAGAACCCTTGATGATCTAATATTTAAACCCCTATCAAAAAGAAAGTCTTCCCATACAGGAAATGTAAATTAATATTAAATCAACCTATACATTATTAGTGTACACGTATTGTGTGGGTATATAACTAAGGAGTGAATCTGGTCTGAATGACATACATTGTGGTTGGAGGGGGAAAATCCTAGATGGAAGAAGTGATTAAAGAGTAGAAGAAATAATCTCATACATTAAAGTGGCAAGGGTTCTTCCATGAAGAGCGGCACAGGTTCAATTGGGATAGACAACGATAGAGATCAATGCCGATATTAGGGATTGACAACGAAGGTAGGGTGCGATAGTATGGAGCAACGATAGGGAGAGAGACAACGATAACACAATGGTTCCATGAGAGCTTGAAGGCGCAAGGAGAGGGTGAATCTCTTAAGGTTATTTTTATTCGAATATGTATGGCTTTTATGAGTGGTTTCAAAAAAAGCATTGAAAAAGATACCCCCTTATCAGCACTAAAAAAACATGGATAAAATGAGTATTTATCAACGCTAAAATTATAACACTGATAAAGTCTTATTTTATCAGCTCTAAAAAAACACTAATAATGATTTAATAAATAAATATATTTATTATTTAAATATATTTATTATAAATTTATAAATATATTTACAAATATATTTATATAATTATATATTTTTATACTAGTATACATATTTATAATATTATAAATATAATAAATATATTTATTATAATATTATAAATATTTTTATATAATTATAAATAAATAAATAAATATTAATATAATATTATATATATTTAGAAAATTATAATAAATATATTTTTTGTAATTTTAAAATTATTTATATATTTATTTATTTCTTATTATAATTATAAATAAATATATTTACAATTTTTTATATTTAAGTATAAATATATTTATATAATTATATCTCATAGCCTGCACCGATTTTGTATATAAATATAATTAAATATATTTATTATTTGAATATATATTATATAATTTTATAATTATATATATTTATAATTATATTTATAATTATAAATAAACTGATTTTAAAAGTATTTATATGTAATTATAAATATATTATTATAAATAAAATAAATATATCAATTGTTTAAATATATTTATTATAATTTTATAGTTATTTAAATACATATTTATTTATTTATATTTATAATTATAAATAAATATATAAAAATTATTTATATATAATTATAAATATATTTATATAAATATTTATATTTATTAATATATAGTTATAAATATACCAAATATATTTATTATTTAAATATAATTTTTTTATAAATTTATAATTATTAAAATATGTATTTAGTAATTTATAATTTCATAAAACTTTTTTTTTAAATTAGAAATATTTATAATTTTGTAATTCAATATTTAAATTACAAAATAATTGAAAAATTAATTTAAATAGATTAATTATATAAATTTTAAACATATTATAAATGTTAAAACCTAATAAATAAAAACAGATAAATATTATTCATATAAATTTCAAACATATAGAATATATTACATGTATAGTAAATAAATATATGTATAAATAAATATTCTAAAATGATTAAATATATTTTTAACATTATTAATGAATATATAATAATAAATGGATAAATTAAATTAAATAAATTACAAAAATTTTAGAAAGTAAATTTGTTACATTTACGTCAATAAAAAACATACATATGTATACATACACATTTACAAACACACATATACGCACATACACATATACACATATAGAGATGCAATTATAATGTACATATATTTTAAATTATTTAATATCAATATAAATATATATCTAAAGAAATATATTCATTTATATATTATATAAATAAATTATTAATACATTATATTGAATTTAATTATATACACATTTTGTAAACAATGTATATAAATAAACTATTAAACATTTTGACTAATATAAAGTTGATAATTTTTTATATATAAAATTCTAAAAATAATTTTTTATTAAAAGTTATATAATTAATTTTTATGTTTCACTTTAAGATATATATATATATGTATGTATTGTAACATAAATCTTATATATAAATATATAAATATATAAATATATAAATATATAAATATATGAATATATATATATATAATTATAATTATAAATAAATATTTTTATAAATATTTGTATATAATTATAAATATATTTGTATAATTATATATAATTATATATTTATATATATAATTATATATATTTATTATTATATAAGTATATATAATTATAAATATCACAAATATATATTATTTAAATGTATTTATTATAATTTTATAATTTTTTAAATAAATATATTTATTTATAATTCAACATATGAATAAATAAATTTATAAATATGTGTATATAAATATAAATATAATTATATAATTATATAATAAAAAAGGTTCGAGTGAGAGTTGGAAAGCCAACTCATACCCTCAAACATTATTAAAAAAAGTATTGTGCAAAAAAACAAAGGAGAGTGAGGCCCAACACTGCACAAAATTCCCAAAATAGAGAAAACAAAAGATCAAATCCCGTCGATCCCTCGAAAACCCATTTTTTTGGGATATCTACCTCTATTATCTGGGTGTCGACCTCTTCTACATGTTGTAGTCCTTTGGGGTGACCCTAGTTCATCATCTGATAAGGATTCAAAATCCTCTAGAATGAAGCATCACCTATATTTCCATGAATGATCACAAAAATCCATCATAGTATTAGAATGATAGCCATCTTCAATATGTTTTTATAACAATTTCTGGACTTGAGGTAGTAGCTATACCCAAAAACATATGGTTCTATTTTTGGAAAAAGTAGATTCAAGTCATAGTTCAAACCAACTTTACATCTCATCTGTAATGATTTGGGGGTACTTTTCCCCCTCACAATCCTCAGGAGGAATTTTAATGTTTTCCCCCTTGCATCTTCACACTCCTTGACCGAGTCTATTCCAAAAGTTCCATGAGTATTTTTTATAATATCATAGGATTGAGATGGGTAAGAACATTCCAAATTTTGTGTAACATTTATGTAAATGTTCAATCTATGGGAGCCACCTCAGTCTCTCTGATGTATTCTTATCTTCCACCATTTTGGGGTCTGTCTAGAACCATCCTAATGATCTTTCACATGTATTAGAGCATCCTCTTTAGGGATTCCAACAAGAACACAAGCATACTATGATGGATTCCTACCATGGGACTCAACTATAAACCCCCTATCAATCAAATCCATTACTACAGGTCTTCAAACTTCCACACCTAGTTGAGAAGTATCCTATTATGAATCAAATGAGAAACAGAGTTAGAGACATGGTATATCATCTCCCTCAAATTCCTAGGCTTCCCAACATCATTAAAGGGATAAACTACTGACCATTCACCAGGTTTTGATGATAGATCTCCATTTTCAACAACCCTCATAAAATTCCTATTAATAATAGCATCATAATCCATCCCTTTAACTTCTACACTAAATTCTTTTTAAAAAGGTTGTGCCCTCCTGATTTTAGAAATAGATTTTTTAACGCCATCAAATATGGGCTTCCTAGGGTCCTGTTGGGTTATAGACATGCCGGTCCTCTCCACACCTGATTTTCCCTTTGATTTTTTTCCCCCATGGACCTCACACCACTCTTTGTTGGAGCTCTTCACCATATGTTTCTTATCCTCTCTATCACCATCATTCAAAATGGGCAATATGAACTTACACTGTTCAAATAAATGGCTATTTATTTTGCAATTTGAAAATTTTAGGCCGCTGTGACAATTTTCCGTGACAATTCTAATACACCATCAATTGACACAAAATTTTGAAACACGTTCATAATAAATAGATAATTTAAAATTGAATTATTCAACAAATAAATAGACAGTTTCAATCAGTGGAGAGTATAGATCAAACTAAACAACGATTCTAGAAAAGTGTCCAATCCTTTCAATCTCATTTATCCTATCTCTTTTGATTGGAGTCCCTATAATAGAGGTAACAACCCTTGAAATATTGGGATTCCAGAAAAACTAGCTGAGGCCTATAACCTTAATTATATATTTAAATAAATAAATAAATAAATAAATAAATATTAATATATATATAACTATAAATATAATAAAAATATTTATTATTTAAATATGTTTATTATAATTTTACAGTTAAATAAATGAATAAGTAAATATATATATATATATTTAAATATATATATTATTTAAATATATATATTATTTAAATATATATATTATAATTTTATAATTATTTATATGTATATTTACTTATTTATAATTTTATAAATAATTTTTAAAAAATATTATATTTCTATCTGAATTATTAAAAAAAATATACTGATATATCATATTTATATTAATTATAAACATGTGTTTTTTAATTAATGTATATAAATAACCAATGATTTTGAAAATAAATATAATATTTTTTATATAATAAAAATATTTTTTTATTGAAATGTCTTTTCAATGATAAATCAAATGGAAAATATTATGATTATTACATCTATAAATTTATAAAAGGTATCATATTCCATCATCAAATTAGAACCCCTAAAGAGGCATTTCATATGATAATTATGATTTCATTTAAAATATTTATCAATCCTTTTTTATTTATATATTTCCTGTACTTATAGGATAGTCAATAGTCCACGTATCCAAAATATGTAATAGATTTGTTAAGAAATAAATGTGTAGAATACATGGTTTCAGAATGTATGCATGCATTGCAAAGAAGTGACTTCTTCATCTTATTATCTTATTTTTTAGTTAATTTTCTTTATTATTTTTATCTAATACTTACTCTTTTAATTTTTATAGATATCATGAAGAAATGAATTTCTCTATAATTTTTTCTTCTTTGATTATTTTTCTAATTTATAAAGTGAAAAAAAATGATTTGAGGAAAATAATTTATCAAAAAATTATTCAATAAGTACAATTCACTCAGGTATTATTTATTCTCTTTATAGATCTATTTATTCTTTATTTGGGTTTTCTATGTTCTATAGTGTGTGTTTTGTGTTTACAAATGACTCAAAGTGCATGTTTGCAGTTTAAAATAACATTTTAGAAAATAATGTGTTTCACTCACTAAAAACTTTGCAACCGTACTCATATTATCATGATACCTTAAAAAAGATTCATAAGTCATTTATGATGTGTAGTAATCAGTCACATATCAATCTGATACATGTTGTGGTCGATATGACTCAAAGTTTATGTTTTTATTAAAAATTAGCATTTTAGTTCAAAAGGCGCATCACATTCTTAAAATCAATCAAGATCACTCAGATTATATTGATACATTAGGGTAATGATCTATAAATCCTTTTTGATGTGTAGTAATTAACCTCATGTCAATTATATACACAATGTGGATGATATGACTCAAAATATGTGTTTTTATTTAAAATTGACATTTTATTTCAAAATAAACACGATGAACTCAAAATCAAGAAAGCATATTCATATTTTTTTGTTACTTTATAAAAATGATATATCATTAATTTTTTAAATCTAGAAATCAGCCTCACCTATATCTGACACATGGTTTGGCTGGTTTGACTCAAAGTGTATATTTTTCAGTTTAAAAATGAAATTTTTGTTAAAAACATGCATTAAACACTGAAAACCATTAAAACACACTCATATTAACTACTAAAAAAATACTCTATTTCCACATATCTACTTCCATATTTTACTAAATCATTTTAATTAAGTTATCTACTACCACAATTTATTTTAAACCCATGGGAACACATATTCTCCCAATCGAGTTTCTACTCGACCTATCCCTACCGCGATTGAGTGCCTATATCCCCTCATGGTCAAAACCACCACCTCCACATATTATCCCCACCATTGTGTCCTATAATTTAATGTTCTCTCAATAATCCTCCTCCTCTGAAATAGCCAATCAAGATCCCCACCGGCACAGATCCGACATGGCCTCCCCACCTTCATGTCAATGCAGCTATGATGAAACCTCTCTACCTCCCCACAATCCACCTCCTCTAATGAAACTCTGAAACGACTTCGAAGTGGCCACCCCACCTTCCCTGAACCTTCACCTCTTCTCAATCATCATCCAGATCTCTTAATTCAACTACGGTTTCAGAGGTGGTGAGCGCCATCAAAATCAGATTTGATTTTCATGGATAACTAATTATCAATACCCCACAAAATTCATCCTCCTTTAACATGTACCTATAATATTCTATTTTCATTCATCTTCAATAGTATATATAGAATCTATATCATCTTACTAAGGCTATACAATTTATTACTTTAATTCTACAGATCTAGTGATTAGAGAGTGTTCTTGAGGCTATGCGGTGGTCTGATTCATGTCTCAACATTTGGGTACTAGAGTTGGGTTATTTCAATAATCAATATTTTATTTGAGTATTCTTGAAAAGGATATTAATATGATTAAATGAAATAAGTTAATTTAATTTGTGGTGTTTAAATAATAATGATCTAGATAAATTATGAGAATTCTAGGAAACATACTAATGATACTTACTAATGTTTATTATGATGTGGGTATTGATATTGATCGAGTTATGATTCATCTGGTTGGATAATTAAATAAAAAAAAGTAGATATTATTCAATTATTAAATTTAGTTTTTAATGGGATTGGAATGTGGGGATCTATTGTGGATGATGTAAAAACTTTGGATAACTATGCAGAAGGTCATATATGATTGATAGGGGGATATTTGATTTCAGTGAAGTGGTTTTTTATATTTATATAATTTGAGATGTGATGTATCCCAATGATATATTTTTATTGATTATGATGAGATGTTATTTTGGATTCCCTTTCACACCCACTGTATAAGGTTAGAGTGAGATGACTTATACATCTATATGTTACTAACTTGCATCTCTGGGATGAGGAAGACTAAATATTCATTAGTTTATTAGTGGTAATGTTTACTTTCTAAATCATATACAACATGATATTGGTAAAGATGTATAGTTCCTCTAGTATCCTTAGTATAAAATTTAAATCATTCCAAAATGAAATATACTATTTTTTCTTATGTTTTTACAACATGTTTTAAAAATTTTACTTGAGTAATTATGTGACATGACCTTTTTCTAATTGGGTAACATGAACTTTTTCTAGAAACAAAAATTCAAGAACCGATCACTAGCTTTCACAAATTTTAAAAGTATAAATTTATTAATTTTCATTCAACTATGTTATTCTAACATTTTTTTAAATTATGGGGGTCTTTACCATCGTATATTTATAATTCTCTTTTCATTTGTTCGAGTTAATTATATTATTAAATCCTTATTCTCTAATAGAATATATGGGTCTATACCATAATATTATTCCTTGTCCTCTTTGATTTAGACGACTTATCACTTTTTCATGGTAGAATTATATGTTTCATAATGTCATAGTGATATGTTAATCAAAACTTTGTGGTTTTAAGGGGTAAAATTGTTGCTAAAATGGTCATTTACACATGTGAAAATTATTTTTTAAGAGGGATAATAATGTGAATCTTAATTTTGTGAATTAAACCTAAATGAGTGATGATTTTATTTAACCGGGTTTGTTATGGTGTGAGTTATATTCTGAATTTATATCTAATGAAGTTGGAAATTAATCCTTAAATGGTTATATAGGAAGATTAATTGGGTAATGGTTGGGTAATTAACCTTGACATGAAATATGGTATATTGAAACCTTATTATAGTTTCTTTATGTATGCTGGGTTGTAGAAATTATGAAATTTAACATAGAGAATGGATTTGTATTTCTATGCTGATTTCACATGCTATGCCGAGGGGGGGGGGATAAAATGACAATATGAGTTATCATGGTAATGAAAAGATGTAATATATTATGTTTTTAGTGATGTATGAGATGTTTAGTAGTTACCGTGTTGTGATATGTTTGAGATATGGTGATGGTCACTTATAAGTGGCATATAACGAGCTGAGTTATGAAATTCCATGGTATGTCATAATCGTCCATGAAGGCAATTAACCCTTTTTGGCATTACACTATTATTTATATATTCACATACTAACTCCTTGAGTTAATAGAGGTTGTTGTGATATTTACCAAGGATTAAATTCTCACTCACTATACATAACTCCTTTTGTGTGTACAAATTGAATACATTATGTTTTAGGTAATTGAAAGTGGCCTTTACAGCCGAGTGTTGATTTCTAGTGATAGTTTAAGGATTAATCTACTATATTAAAGATTATTAAAGAGTTTGTTTCCCACATAGTATGTAATAATTTATATCATGTATCATTTACTTCTATATTAAAAAATCATTCAAAGAGATTCCATTCAATTTTTATTCATGTTTAGTTATTGTTGTTTAAGTGATTCTATTTTAATCTTATTTATAAAAATATGTGTTTATATATTAATTTTATTGAATTTTTTATCTTATATGGTAATTTTTTCATACCATAAAGTCCATATAGTTTATATGTTAATTTAATTAAATAAGTCAAAATCTAAATAAACATATAAACACTTTTTAAATGTTGTTTGTATTTACATAAATAGTATGTTTTATGGAATAGGTTTGATCAATAAATGATCAAAAATTTCAAAATGGATCTACTTAGAGAGTATTTAGAAATTATAAATAGTATAATATATATATAGGGTCACATTTCCCACTCTATATGATCATGGGAAGTATCCCTTTGGGGTATCATATATTAGGATGGACAACCTGATAGAGTTGAAGAGAATTTTCAACTAGCCAAAAAATAGTCTCTTAACAGAAAATTTTTAATAACTTCAGCAATGAAGTCCCAATTTATAGAGTCAAAAGAATTTTTTACATTCATTTGAAGATAAATTCCACCACTGTTTGAAAAAATACCATTTCTAAAGAAAATATAAATCATTTTTAAAAAATCATATATAGATAAAACTATCATGCAATCCATTATTATATTCATAGTTTGTTTTCATTTCATTTAATGAACCTCTTGATCATTGGTTAATTCTTATGAATCTTCCTTCCTTCCTTAAGCATGAGAACTTTATTAACTTACACATTTTTTTAATATAATTTATCTGACTATAATAACTAGAATCTTAACATGAAAATAAAAATTACTTATTTTTAATAATAAAATATCCCTCCAATCTCTGTATCTAGATTACTCATATTTATGTCTTCTATAAATATTTGTTTAGTCAATATGATCATTAAATAAATTAGGAAAAATAAAAACTAAATATATCACTATATTAAAAACATTCAATGTTAAAAATACATGGGAATCCAGTTTTAAGTTTATTCTTTAATGAATCATGTGGACTTTGAATCCTCTTAAAAACTAGGAATTAACATCATGTTTTTTAGAGTTATCACAATAACATTTTTTGAATTTTTTCATATAATCCACATGAAGAAAAACCACATATGCATTGGCATGAATTAAGTGCCTTACACCATCCAAACCTCTTACTATTATGACACAACTGGAAGGCTACGAAGTATATTTTCTTCTTAAATCCAAATGCTGAACACCACTAAATTCCGTGAATTAATTTTTCTATCCAATAAAAATTAACCTTTCAACATCTATAAATCCTTCATATACAAGATAAATCCCCCTTTTAAATTTAAATTAGTTAGGTTCACCACTTAATAATTACTTGTCAACAAAATCATCTAACTGAGAAGGAAATCAGTGTTAGAAATAAAATTTTATTTAACAATATCAATTCCATCCATGTTACACACTAAAAATCAATGGGAAAAAACTCCCATGATATAAAAAACCTCTTAAAAAACAATTAGTATATAAAACTAAAGTACATAAGTGAGGAACGTACAAATTAAAAAAATTTCTTTGTAATTATTCTCTAGTAGTCTGAAGGTTTCAGCGTAGCAGCCTCTGCTCTAGTAGTCTTAAGAGTTTTAATAATTAGTCCCAGGTGAAACATACCTGGGAATTATTCTTATCCATTATTATTTGTCTTCCATTTTATTATATTTATATTATATCTTACACTATAAATATCTTTCTCCATTCTTATTTATATTATATCTTATCAGTGAATATCTTTGTCTAGTTAAGCATATTTCACTTATTTTTCAGATTTTTTTCTTGTGTTTTATCATTACCCTTACCTATTTATGAAAATTTCATCCAAATAGATTATTTTAGATAATTGAAATGATTTTATGTTGTTTATTTTTTCCCATTATTTATTCCATGGATGTTGATACCATTTACTTACGTCTAAAATATTTCTAAGCCCTCATTTGGAATCTACAGTTGGAGCCTTACCTCCAATTACTGTAGGAAATACTACTTTTTATTTTTTGTTCCATTTTATTTTTTATAGTTTTAAATAGTATTATGAAGTGAAGAGGCCAACATGATACTTGAGATGATAAAACTTGAAGGGGGGTTTTTTCAATTCATCATGAGAGGTATCTGTTTTACTCTAGTTTTACACTATTCATCTATTTTTAGTTAAATTATTTTTGATTTTTAATCACTAAAATTTTTTATGGATTTAATTCCTATTATAACCATGTAAAAAAATTTGATATGATAAATTCAATTATTAGTGAAATTATTATCTTCTTAGTGACAAATGTTTATAAATTTTTACCATGTACAGGTTTTGGTCCCCTTATACATATTTTGATATGATTTTTTTCTTATTCTCATGAACTAGTGATCAGTTTTCCACCATTAGTCCACTGGGGACTTGGTATAATCATACCACTTTCCTCCTATAAATCCATATTTACTTATTTAAAACTATATATGAAACCATTAGTAACATCCTTTTTCACAATTGTAATTCCTCCAAAAAATAGGTGTCCTCAAGTCGAGGATTATAGTGTGTAGTGAGGGTATGCAATACATTTCTATTATATACCCTACTATATTCAATTGAAACAGTAATTAAATATTTAATCTATTTTTATATATTAAATATACTATGATGGGAAAACAAGAATGTTTGACTTCAAACAATACTCTCTCACCCA
The DNA here is from genome assembly GCA_963277665.1 of Viscum album. Lineage (NCBI taxonomy): Eukaryota > Viridiplantae > Streptophyta > Magnoliopsida > Santalales > Viscaceae > Viscum > Viscum album. Next base: position 691,844,598 of record OY728119.1, on the reverse strand, counting down.
AGGATTATGGTTACGTTGTTTACCTCTACTGAATTAATTGCTAGAACATATATAACACACTTTATCTTTAGATAGTTCTATTTAGATAAGTTATAACTATAATATGCTCTACACAAAAATAGTTTTTAGTAAAATTAGTATAAGATATGCCTTATTCTTTAGAGGCAACCACACCACACAATCGGAACACAAAATTAACTCCTTGTTACTTAACTGACCAGTAGAGAGAGTTTCAAACATATGTATGGGAACATCGTAATCCCCTCTATAAATATGTGATGGTTTTTTGTCAGTAATATCCCCTATTTGATAGGATGAATCCTATGAAAACTAGAGGTATATGTGTGATCTAACATACCAATGGAATGAATGATAATGAATTACCACTATATGATACCTGTAAACACATACATGAACCCTACAAATGACACCTTAGAGTTCTAAGTAACCTAATAGGTTATGAAGGTCTTGAAAAAAAGATATGTTTTCCAAAAATCCTATTATAGGTTTACTAGTATGACAATAAAACTCATTAAAACCATAGAATTACTTCAAATATTAACAATCCAATTCAGATAAGACAACTAACTCTAAAACTCATCCTCTATTCAATAGGTATGGGAACATCGTAACCCCATCTCTATACATAATTTTGTTGATTATTAGTAATATCATATATTTTATAGGTTGAATCCTATGATTACTAGAGGTATATGTTTGATCCAACATGAAAATGGGATTAATGATAATTAATTACCACTACATGATACATGTGAACACATACATCAACCATACAAATCACACCTTAATGTTTTATTTATTTATTTCATTTTTCTTTTTTCATCATCCAGGTTTAATTTACACCATGATTCAAGATGTAGTAAAAGTGGTTTTGAACTCTTGGAGAAACAAGTTATCCACTATATAGTTTCATTAGTGTGGTATTCCTCTTTCAAACCCTAAATAGATTTATTTATTTGATTTAAATTTTATTCTTCTAAAATGTTATTTTTTATGTATATTTTTTCTTATTATAATTTAACATGTTTTTGGAAATAGTTATGTTTTGGCCATTTAAAGATAGAATTTGACCACCAAAAATTTTATTAGTTAAAGGTATGTATTTAATTTTTATTATAGGTTGTTCTCATGACCATCATGAAAAACTTTTACTAAATTTATGTATGGGTATCTTTTCTAATAAAATAATTTTATGATATGATTTTAGGTTGTCTTGATGAGCATTATTCATTATCAGGTTTGTTTTATAATATACAAAGTAGGTTTAACTATTATATTTTAATATGCATATAACAGATCCTCATGTCTGATTTTACACATGAAAACTATTTTTTTCATACGAAAACCTATTTTTTAATATGAAAACCCGTTTGTATTTTGTTTATTTCATATGAAAACCTATTCTTTCCTATACATTCCTGTTAATATTTTTTAATTATGTGGAAACCTATTATTATACGTTCTTGTATTGTGTTTTTGTCACACGTATTATCATGTTACAAGAATTATGAAATTTTATTTTCTATATTATACAAACATGCATTTTGTGAAAACCAGTGTTATAATTATATAAAAACATGTTATGCATTATAAAAACTTGTTATAATTATATAACAATTCATTATGTTATCTACATTATGAAAACCTACATGATATATCATTATTAAAAAGTAGGTATGTTTAACATTTCATTATGTTACCTATATTATGTATAATAGTGAAATATGTTAATATATGGTGTTCAATGATTCAACTTACACACCCCTTATTTAGTTTCCTAAGAAAAAATGATATTTTACAGTAACATTAAAATCCTTCCAGTAATGGGCATGCTATTTAATAGACTCAGAATGATGGTAATGTTGTAGAGTTCTTATTTCCATGCAAGATATCTATTGATGGATCAATGTGGATTCAAACCCCACTTGTACTCATCTAGTGACCTTTTGAGGATGATAAGAAGCCAAGGAAGACCAGAAGAAGAGAGTGCAAGAGATCAACTATTTTTTTGTATTTAGTAATATATAAAAATTGTTGCTCTTATAGTTTTTGGATTCATGAATTTATGATATGTATGTGTGGATTTATTAGTTAAATTATGAATTGTGTAGTTTCATTTTTTTGTTAGTTTGTGTTGATTCATTTAGGAATTTCTGCTACATTTGTGTGTGAATTCAGTCATTTTATGGTAAAAAAATTTGCAGTTTTAACAGTGTTAATATCTTATAATTTCCAAAATTAAAATGTGGTTGTATTATGTAATAGCCATGGTTTAAACTATAGAAATAGGTCAGACCAACTACAATGGCTCAAGTGGACATAGTTTTAGAAAACCATGGCCATAGGCTAATACCACGGTTATTAGGCCTACATCCACGGTTTCAAACCATGCATGTAGATTAATTTTCTAGTTTTTATTACCTTGATACTTTAGGATAATGCTCTTTAGTACATTTATAATGTGTCTGAATTAACCTCATGTTAATTCGACACAGAATGTAACCGGTAAGGCTCAATCTTTTTTCTTTCAGTCTTAAAAGGAAATTTTAGTTAAAAATGTGTGTCACTCAATGAAAAGAAATAAAAAAATTAATATTATCATGAAACTTTTTTAAAATAATTCATAAATAGTTTTTGAAAAGTAGGTTTCATCCGCATATCGATTTGACATACAGAATGACCGTATGACTAATAGTGTTTTTTTTTCAATTTAAAAATATAATTTTAGTTAATAATAAGTGTCACTCATTTAAAAAGGGAAAAGAATGATTGGATTATCTTGATAATTTCTTGAAAATTATATTTAAGTCATTTTTGACTTGTATTAATCAACCACATGTCAATCTAACACACGGTGTGATCAATATGAATTAAAGTGCATGTTTTCAGTTTATAAATGTCATTTTAGTAAAAATATTTAATCACTCAATAAAAAAAATAAAACACACCTGAGTTGTATTGATAGTTTAGAAAAAATGCATGACCCATTTTTTATCTATCAGAATAAACTGCACGTTAATTGATACATGATGTGGCCAGTATGGCTCAAAATGCACGTTTTTATTTAAAATTGACATTTTAGTTCAAAACACATGTCTCAATACTCAAAAATGAGAAAATATTATCATATTATCTTAATGATTTATTAAAATAATTTATAATTAATTTTTAAAAGCAGGAATAAACTTTACATCAACACGACACACGGTTTGGCCGGTATTACTCAAAGTGTGTGTTTTTATTTAAAATTGACATTTTAGTTCAAAAGAGTCATGACATAATCAAAACTAAGAAAACATATTCAGATTATTTTCATAATTTAATAAAATAACCCCTAAGTAATTTTTGACATATAATAATTAGTCACACCTCAATCAAATACACGATGTGACTAGTATGACTTGAAAGATGTGTTTTTATTTTAAAAATGACATTTTAGTTAAAAACACATGTCACTCAATTAAAACTAATAAAACAAACTTGTATGTTCTTGATACTTTAAAAAAATGATCCATAAGTCATTTTTGGTTTTTTGGAATCATCCACATGTTAATCTAACACATGATGTGACCGATAAGAATCAAAGTGTAAGTTTTCTGTTTAAAAGTGACATTTTATTAATGCATTTTTTAATATATATGTTTAATTTATTTCTTTATAGTATTACTAATATAAAAATTATTTTTTTATATAGGTACATGCTTTTTCTCAAGATGAGGTGTTTTTTTTGGAAACTGGTAGCATGATTAGAATCTATTGAGATGGGATCATGGTTTGAAGATAATGAAATGTTAGTAATACAATGTTTTTCTAGTATTTGTGATGTAAATTTAAATAAAACTAATTTTTTTAATTGTTGCTGCAATTTTAGAATCACACTACTCCAGTATGACTTTTATTAGCACTAAAGACATGTTGATAAGGTGTCCCTTTAATCATCACTAAAAAAATGTTGATGAAGGGCCCTTTTATATGTCTTATTTTTAGTGATGATAAAATTCATTGACTTTTAAAGATGTTTATAATCTCAACTCTTTTTTAGTTCCAATTAAGGATATTTATGACATCGTTGAAACCCATATTTGTAGTTTTGATTTTCAATGCCCAATATTTTGAGATATATATTGAATAGATAAATGAGATAATGGCATGGATAAGTTCATGAATAGAGTTGAGTCCATAAAATGAGGAAATGAGAAGATTGAAAAGTGAAAAAAGATGTTGTAAAAAGAAGTCCACAAAAAATTAATAGTGAACAATAAGTCTTGGACATTTTAGTACTATATATAATTAATGTTTGGAATGAGTGTGAAGCGAAAAACATTCAATCAACCATAGAAAATTTACTTAACATTATGTTTTTTGTATGAAATTTAGTATTAACAAAGTGATAGCTACATGTTTTGAGAAACATTTGTTTTGTTTGAAGGTTAACATAACATTTTTCATTAATATAACACTACTTGATGGAGTGTTTTATATTTACTATAAAATACGTTCAGATAAGTATTTCATGATTTGGATATGGGTCATTCCAGATAGAGCATAATCAAATAGTCTGACTTGCTGTAGGTTTGGATACCTGTACCATCCTCATAGGCATAGTTGTATACCATCAGGCACACCTGCTAAAAAACTAAATTTTCTTCATGATAATAAAAATAATTATTCAATATATTGAAAACATACATGATACTTTCTTATCACATTTCAATTATAGACAAAATCATCCTTTTCAAATATTATTTAGTGGAAGAAACCCAAATATAAGGGTAAAAATTATCACGAACCAGCCCGGGTCGGCCCAAAACTAATCACCCGAGTCGGTCCACGACATGGCCCGAAGGGCGTTCTCGATCCCCATAGGCTTGAAACTAGTGTCAGATATCAAAATAATCTAGTTGGGAATTATTTATCCCAAAATAAAAGACAAATAAGTTAGAATAAACTAAAAAAAATTGAATAATAGAAGAAAACAAATTAAATAACAAGGCAGTGGGAAAATAAATGAAATATCAACGAGACATACCTCAAGTGACATTGTGGATCACCATGGAACATAGAATACACTCACTACAATAGTGACCCAAAACTAGAGGAACCTATAACTGAAAAGTAAAGTAGGTATGAGCACCGAGATGTTCAGTAGGAATTCTGAGATACAACAAGGCCCTATGCCCTTGATTTTTTATATGACATCCAAAACATTCTAGTTTGAATATAGTATGTAATAAAATAATGTTTTTCATTATTTTCAAATTCAAGTAAAAAGATTGTTTTTTCAAGTAAAGAATTTCACTCCCACTACACTTTCAAAATAATTTCCAATCATGCATTAACATTTCAATATAAAAGGAAAGAAATTTAGATTAAAATATGGTTTTTGTAAATAAGAAATCAAGTATGAAACAATTGAAATGAAAAATTACATCACAAGAATCATGTTGCAAACGAGAACCATGGGAAATACCTATAGGTAACTAGCACAAGTGGGACCCTAGAGACCTTGTACCTTAGTGAAACGTGGCTTAGAAACCAAGACCCTCAGAAAACATGGCATAGAAACCACAACCCTCATAAAACGTGACTTAGAAACCACGAACCTGAGTATTTGATATGTTTAGTTAGTGTTGTTGCATCCATCCTGCTAGACAAACCAAGATGAACCCCTGTCATGTCACCTGGCGTACTAGTCCGGGTCCACCCACCTAGATACCCAAGTTTCCCATTGTTCTCCATTTCAAGTGGCGGTGAGTTTTCATTATCAAGCAAGAATATATGTACATAACAATTTTTTTATCTAAAACCCATTCAACCTCTCAACACCATTCTCCCTCCTTAAGAGTATTCCCCCTCATTTATGTCACACAATGCATAAGAATAAAATTAAGAACATAATAAAACATTCAACATAAAAATCATTTTCTAAAACCACGGGGGCATGCCTCAAGAGTGTTTTTTCTTTTTTATAAAAAATTCTTAAGTTGCCAAACATGCTCAATTACATAAAGGGGACACTTTTTACAACTAACCAAAAAAGAGTCTAAACACCTTTGGAAATACTCATTACCAATTCAAAACCATTTAGGAAATCAATTTTCAATAAAAGTCACTTAAGACCAATGGCATTATAAATACATTTCAATTTTGAAGAAAAAGGAAAAATCATTTGTTGAAGAGCACTTCAACCGACATCTGACACATACACACACATGAATTTATACATATATATATATACACCCCTAGCTGCATTTCACATATTCCCCATGCCATGAGGGAGTATATAGAAAGAGGGAATATATATATATATATATGTTTTACCCTCTATATGTACATATAGGATACCTCGACACCTGAGGTCCAAAACCATCGTAGCGAGGTCCAACACATTACACATATAATTTAATAAAACAATTAAAAACTCAAACAATCTATAAAACATTTCAAAATGACACACTAAGGGTCTGCACCAATAACACACTCAATTTCACATAGGAAAATCCACTTTAAAATAAAAAGTATGTGAAGCAATATTCAAACATACTTTCCATTTTTTAAAACAAATTACGATACATATTGAGAAATTCACAACAAGGATAACACATAATTACACCCATTTTCATACTCAAAACAACTTTAGAAAACACAAGCACCCCAAAATAATATCCAAACGTGTTTCACACACTTTATATGTTTTAATAAACCACTTAAGAATTTTTAAAAACAACTCCAAGTGGTATCACAAGACTTCAAACATACACGCCCACTCAAAAACCTATTCTAAGGCCAAATGCACACCAATAACATGATAAAATGGAATTCACAGCCCTTGCACAACATAATAAAAGACTAATAAAAGTATAAACATGAATTTTCATCACGAATGCACTCCAGTACAAATAAAAATGATACAAAATGGATAAAAAACATATTAAACTGCCTTAAAACCAAATTCGCAAAATAAAATTTAATCAAAGACTATACTAAATTAATTTAATAGGAAAAATAAATCATCAAATAAAGATTGTGCATGGAACCCCTAGCTTTGGTGTGAAAACCCCCAATATCTGTGAAAAACTTCAATTGCCCACCAATCACAGAAAAAAATAAAATTGAACCATAAAATCAATACATTGAACCAAAAACATCAAAATCGAACCAATTAAAACAAAAAAACCAAAATATAAAAGCCTATAAAACGGAATAAACAACCAACCGAAGAAGAACCAACCTGTGGCTAGGGTGTGGGAGGCCAACTGAGTAAGAAAGAGGGCTTCCAGAGGTGTGTCGTTTTGGAAAACCACCAGACAGGGGGAGTTGGGTTCGTCCTAGGTGCATTAGAAAGGGAGTAGGATATCCAGACATGGATATGGTCGGAGTGGGGCCAGGCACTGAAGAGAGGGAGAAGGCCGGAGGATTATGAGTGAGAAGGGTTGCAGGGAGTAGGTTGGGACATCAGGCAGGTTGGAGGAAAGGAGGAGTGTTCATGCAGTAGGCCACCAAGGGGAGGTCAGAGTAGTAGGTCACCGAGAACAGGAGGCTAGAGTGAGGCGACTGCAAGGGGAGGTGACATGAACACTCAGAGGAGAAGGGGGATGGGGCCACTGGTTCTTGTTCAAAAACACCAGGGGAGGTGTTTCACCTCAAGGGAGAAGAAGAATGGGGGAGGGGGGAGTGCGACGCCCCCTAGGGTTTCCTAAAAAACAAAATAATAATTAAAAAAACTAAAATGAAATAATAAAAGAAAAAATCAACACAAATAATAATAATATTAATAGAAGTAATAATAATAATAATAATAATAACTGATTCTAAAAATAATATTAAAAATAATATTTGTATTCTTGATGATAAAATTAATAATAATTTAATCATAACATTGTTGTTAATTTTTCTAAATAATAATAATAATAATAAACTTAATAATAATATTATTATTAAACATAATAAGAATTATATAGTATTAAATTTTTCTCCATTTATTTTATTTTGATTTTTATTTAATAAAATTTTCAAAAATTAAGAAACCAAAAGACAAATAAAGATAAATAAATAAATAAAAATAACTATGATTGAAAGTTACCGGGTTGGGGTGTGACAATTCTCCCCACTACAAAAAATTCCTCCACCCACAAAGTCACTCAACCAACCGAGGAATCAAACTCAAGTTTGAAACCGAACAAGGCCAACAAAATCAATAAATCTCCATGACTTTTCACTTCATCAGTCAAACTCAAACAACTCTAAGGGAAACTACAAAGAGAAGAGATATCAGGAAATGAGGAGGGTTCCCCTCACTACAAGAACCTGACTAGCACAACCAACATTGAGACTCTCAAAACATGCTAACTCTAAAACAGATAAATTGAGCCAAATAAAAAACAACCAACATAGAACAAAACTCCCACACAAACCAAATATCGAAGAAGGAATGAAAAGATTCCTGGTGGGTCTCCCCACCATCTAAGAACCGACCAGCTCAAGCCAATTAGAATAGACCGATATAGGCCCAATACAGACCGACCCACAAACTCTTCGCACAAAACAGCCCCCACCACATGGGTTCCCAAAGAAAGACCACAAATTGAATGGTCGAAAAAACCACTATTCATTATTTCCCAAGACACATGTGACTCTAAAAAGTAAACGTTTTGAAAGAAGAGTGGGTCACCAAAAGATCTATCCACACAATAGAGACAATCATCTTGAGACTCACAACCATAAAGTGAAAAACTTCAAAGATAACATTTGTGGAGGCACAACTACTGGAATTACAAAAAAAATCAGATTAACATCTCTTCTTACAACAAAATTAGTGTATTAAAAGAATAAAGACCACATCATGAAAGAGAGACACCTACGCCACTCACAGCAAAACAGAACCTTTAAAAATGAGGGATCTTGAATAGAGAAATTTAAACTGTCCCTATTTCAGTATTGGAGAAAAAAGATAAACAAATGTGCACCACACCCCATGATTCTTGACTACGTGAAAAACTTCACTCAGAGACCTGTGGATAGATCTATAATGTCTTTAATCATCTGCTACCCTGCATGCACGAGCTGACATCGGCTGAGAATCATTCTGAAGAAGTCACTAGCGGAACCTCTCCATGTGTCCCAAACGGCCACACTAATGACATGCCTTTGGAGTATGACGATAAGGAGACTTAAAGTACCCAAACTAGCCACAACAGAAGCGAACAAGAGAAAGGACCGACTAATAGAAGATGGAATTAGAAAGAACACTTGTCTGAGATAGGTTCTTTTAGTTTACTCTCACCGAATGGGGAACCATCCTATAAAGCAAAAATAATTTGTCCTTGAACCCTAGACGACGACCCCATACAAGAGAAACTTTAACCGATTCCAAGATGCTACCTCCAGAGAAAAGGTAATAAATACCTTGAAATTCCTTACGTAAGCCTTCACTATACATTGTCTTTACTGGACACTCATGAGCTCCGCTAAATTCCTCAATTTCACCTCCTTAGGTATAAACCATCAGACAAAAGTGGTCTTAAACTATAACGACCCAATGTTTTTCAATGAAAATTTCCCTTCTTATATTTATGTCATAAAATAACATGAAATCACAACATAATGAACTACTAAGTGATAAGTGGCCTTTCAACATATGTTTGTCACTCCTATGTTTGGAATTTTGAAAATTCGACATACACGGTTGTGTTCAAGAATATTTTTGGAGTCTAATGAAACAAAAATAATTTTTTTGTGAATAGTGACCTACCCTTATGAATAGTAACATACCCTTATGAATAGTAATATGACCCTTATGAATAGTAAATCATCCAACATAAGAGTAACATTACCTATGAATAATAAAATAAAATTTAGACATCTTAGAAAGTGACAATTTGACCATAGTGAACGTTTTGGTATTTTGTAAGTCATAAATAAATAATTATAATTAATTAATTAATTTAAAAGAATTTTTATTTCCCTAAAATGTATTCATAAATTATTTAATCAATGTCTTATAATTTTTAGATAATTTTATAAGACCATATGTAATTTTTGAAAGCACTAAAAATTCAGTTTTAATCTTAAAAACTATTTTTAAGTAAATTATAATTATAATTAAATATTAAATTAATAATATTTAGAAAATTATTTTTGAAAAATGGACTTTATTTTTGAATTCTAAACATTGTAAAATGGTTGGGTTAATTTTTTGGTATTTTTATGAGATACTTGAATTTTTGATGAATAGTGAAATACCGTAATTTACAAAATAAGCTAAATAAGCTAATTATAGGGTCACGTGTGATGTTCTTCTGATGTAAGACCACTTGGTTTAGGATTACATTATAAAATTACTATTCTTGGTCATTCATGACTCACTATTCCTTGTCTTGTAGGGAAACAATAAACTAATGAATTTTATATTAAGGAAACCCCTCTCCCCTCCACTATAAAAGCCACCCTTCACACCTCTCAAGATCCATAATTTCTCTAAAATATGCCCAAACACCTTACCTAGACCCTCCCCCACGTCCAAGAGCTGATGGTCTCATCAAAATACCAAGATTAGGCCCTTAATGAGGTTATCAAGAGAAGAATTCAAGAGGTCATTTTCCTCCCTCTTCTCCTTTAATTTCCTTTCAAGTTTAAGTTCATTTCTTGATCTCTCCCCACCTATCTTTATCCAAATTGTATTTTAACTCCAATATTATACATATAATGTAATTTTATGATTATAATGTGATATTATATCATCCAAAACCCTTTCCCTCTTCCTTTTATTTTATTAAAGATAATGTTGTTCGTGAGGTGTTAATTTATCACCTTCAAGAACGACATGCTTTATTCATCTATTTATACCTTCGGATCTGGTCATGAAACCATTTCTATGGTTGAAACCGAATATTTTATATGTTTTATTTTCTATTTGAAGTTCTGGAAATAATCTATGGCCATATTACTAAGTGATAAGTTAAAACAAGTTCGTTATGATCCAAAAACCGCCCAAATTTACCCAAATAATCATCATTTAATTCTTATCTAATGATTCATCCAAATGGATCTAATATAATTCATTATAAAATCATTAAAACTACCTTAATATCATTAATTACATGTAATATAATTTCTGTATGTTTACCCATGTTCTACTCAAACTTCAATTTATGAATACAAGTGAAAAACCCAAGAAAAACCATAAAAACGAACATCCCCGAACAATGTTTTTAAACTCTATAAGTCATCCAAAGGAACATAAAATGAAATAATGAAACCATAATGAACCCTATTAATTTAAATATGGTTTTGGATTTCTAATTAATGAATATAATATCATTATACAAGGCATTAAAGAGAAGAAAGCATTCGTGTACAAGGTAAGGAGAAATTCTCGAACCCAAATTCCATCCTTCGGGTTCTACCTCTTTCACTCAATTTTTGATATGGTAAATCCTTAAAGATAATTTGTTCATAATTGTATTTCCTTTTCTGGGATATAAATTTTTTCTAATAATGTTTATGTCAATCAAAATGTTTTCCGAAAGAACGCTTCTCTTAAGAACTCAACTTTTACCTCTCATTCATGGTTGATGGTTCTTGTATCAAGTATGTTGTTCCCTCTTTCTTTTGGGAACCCAAAGCTTATGAATGTATTATTATGAGGTTAAATAAATTCCTTACTATGGTTTATTTATGTTCACTTTTGATGTATGTTCCATTTGGAAAGCATGATAACGTTAATGTTATGATGTGACGTGTGCGCCCAGAATTATATAGCGCAATTATGAATGTTTCAATGTGACGGGTACACCCAGAATTATATAGTTCTTCAATGCATTGGGTAAAGTGTTTAATCTCATGAGTAAATGTCAAATTATGTGTGAAAAAGATTCTATATTGGTTCACAATTATGTGTGGTAGTTAACCACTAAGACATGATGTTTCATTTTTTTGCATTTCCATATTTCAAGTATTTTATTTATGCTCCTCTCATGTTCATGATATTTTGCCTATGTTATGATTATGCTCACCCCATGATATATTGTTCTTATATATCCTCTTACTATGCTTCTATATCACCACTTTTGATGTATATCCTCAGGTGGCTATATGTACTAAGGAGAGGACAAGTGCCAATAAGAAACTAGAGAAAAAGAAATTAAATAAATGTTTATGCTATATGTTGTGTTTGTTATGTGTGGTCCTAGTTTTCCCAAGACACTAAGCCATTGTATCCTTTTTGTGTAATACTATTATGTTTTTTATCTTCGAAATGATGTAATAGTAATGTAAGAAATGGCCAGGTCGCTATACATGAGGCTGGAAATTCACAAAGCACTGATAAAGGAGAGGGGGTGAAAAGCACTAATTGGGGGGGGGGGTGAAAAGTGATGATAAAGGGGTATTGAAAGCGCTGATAAAACGGGTCAGGCTCATAGATGTCTTAAAAAGTATAAGTTTACCTCCTTTAACAGCACTGCTTTTATCAGTGCTAAAAAATCACAATTAAAGTCCCCTTTAATAGCGCTAAAAAAGCATTGTTGAAAGGGTGTTTTAATAGTGCGTTTTTAGCGCTCATAAAAGTTTCAGGCTTTTATTCACACTCAAATTATCATCGCTTTTTTAGCACTGATAAATGATTATTCTAGTGCTATTAAAGACACTTTTTGTAGTAGTTCCCTCATAATGGGTATTAAGAAGAGTCTATCATCTATAATTTTATTTTCAAACATTGTGGAAATTTTTTATACTATTACAGAATATGACTCTTCTTCTAATTAGATTATATATATAGAAGTGATGTGAGGTCAAATGAGTCCAAATTTTGGTTCACATGATTTTCCCTTCAAATAGTACTGATATACACACCTGCAAAAAAATATGAATAGTATTTAACTATAATTAACATTGAATATCAGGTATTAGAAAAACAAATTATGAAAACACACCTCATGTATAAATTTACAAGTGAGACTCCTAGCCATACAATCTTGAGGATTTCATCTACCAATAGTCGAAAAAGGCCTATAGAGACCACCAAAATCCATCGCTAAAGGCCTTTAATATCTGACTATTCTATATAAAATACTCCATATAGACGTGTTACAATAGTTCAAGGAGGGGAATAAAAAGAAACTATTACACCTACAAGTACTTGGGGAGACTCAAGTGTGAGACCTCCTATGATACACCTCAAAGGTGTATCCACTAATAGTACATCTAGTTGTGTTATATGCATGAAAAATGTTATGCTAACTTTCAAACAAAACAAATGGTTCTCAACTTAAGTGCAGATCATATTCTCATGTCTTTTTCAATACTCAATGTCATAAAAAATAATCAGTTCTATGTAAATGTCTTATGGTTGATTATATGGTTTTCACCCCACAATCATTCCAAATTTCAATTATGCATGGTACTCAAATGTTCAAGACTTATTTTTTCACTTGTAATTGTTTTGTAGACTTCTTCTCACATCATGTTTTGTTTTTTACTTTCTCATTCTTCTTATTTTCTCATTTTGAGGACTCAACTACATTCACAAACTTCCTTTTATGTTATCTATTCTATGATATCCATTATTTATTCACTATATATCTCAAAATATTGGGCATTTAAAATCACTACTACAAATATGGGCTTTAATAGTGCTAGAAATATCCTTCAGAAACACTAAAAATGCTAATATTGTAAACATCTTTAAAAGTTGATGGATTTTATTAGTGCTAAAATTAGCACTCATAAAAGGGCCCTTAATCAACATTTTTTGTAGTACTGATAAAGGAGACACTTTATCAGTGCGTTTTTATCACTGATACAGTGATCATTTATCAGTACTATTCCTAGCGTTGATAAAATTCATATTGCACCAGTGTGATGTTAAAACTGTAGCATACTATAGAAAAAAATAGAAAATTTAGTTTCTTTTAAATTCACATCATAAATACAAGAAAAAAACTATATTATAAACATTTCTTTATATTGGGACCCCAACCCCCTATAAAAAAACAAAATTATGCTACCAGTTGTAAAAAAACAACCCCATCTTGAGAAAAAGAGTATACCTATGTAACAAAACAATTATTATATTAGTAATACTATAACTAAATAAATTAAACATAAATATGAAACAATGATTTATTAAAATGTCACATTAAAACTAAAAACATAAACTTTGAGTCATATCAGGCCCACTATATATCAAATTACTGTGTTATTGATTCCTATATGTCACAAATGATTTATGAATCATTATCTTAGGGTTTCAAGACAATCTGAGAGAATTTTATTAGTTTTAAGTATGCATTGTGTGTTTTAAAATAAAATATAAATTTTAAATAAAAATATGTACTTTTAGTTATTCTGGCCACATCGTGTGTGTCAGATTGACGTGCAGATTTTATATATTTTAAAAATAATTTATTATTTTTTCCCTAAAATATCAAGGCAGTCCAAGTGTATTTTCTAGGTTTTCAATGAATGACAAGTGTTTTTAACTATAACATCTTTTTTAAACTGAAAAAATGAAATTTGAGTAATACCGATCACACCGTGTGTCGAATTGATGTGTAGTTGATTCCTATACATCAAAAGTGACTTAAGGATCATTTTTTTAAATTATCAAAACAATATGAATGCATTTTCTTATTTTTGATTGAGTGACATGTTTTTAACTAAAATGTCATTTTTAAACTAAAAATGAACATTTTGAGTAAGATCATCTACACAGTATGTTATATTGAGGTGTGAATGATTCCTATATGACACAAATGATGTATGGATTGTTTTCAAAAAATTTCAAAACAATCTGAATGTGTTTTCATGGTTTTGAGTTTGTCACACGTCTTTTGAACTAAAATGTCAGTTTTAAATAAAAACACATACTTTGAGTCATACCAGTCACACTAAGTGTCGAATTAATGTGTGATTTATTTTTATAGATCAAAAATGAGTTATGAATAATTTTGTTAAAGTATGAAGAAAATCCAAGTAAATTTTCCTAGTTTTGAGTATGTGATGTGTGCTTTGAACTAAAATTTCAATTTTTAATAAAAACATGCACTCTCAGTCATGTTGGTCACATAATGTATAATATTGACATGTTTTGGATTCGTACATGTAAAAAAACTTATAGATAGTTTTCATAAAGTATAAAGGCATTCTGAGTGTGTTTTATCAATTTTTAGCGAGGGACACATGTTTTTAACTAAATATAATTTTTATATTGAAAACACACACTTTGAGTCATGTTGATCATACCACATGTCATATTGATGTGTGATTGATTTATACAAATAAAAAATGACTTATAAAACTTTTTCCAAAAATTATCACGACAATTTGAGCTTATTTTATTGAAAATGTCATTTTCAAACTGAAAACATGCAATTTGAGTCATATCAGTCACACCACATGTTGGATTTACATGAAAATGATTCGAACATGCCATAAATGACTTATGGATAATTTTAATAAAGTATAAAGACCATTCAAGTGTGTTTTATTAGTTTTAAGTGAGTAACACACATTTTTAACTAAAATATTATTTTTAAATTGTAAACACACATTTCGAGTGATACCAGTCATATCATGTATCGAATTGAGGTTAGGATAATTCTTATATGTCACAAATGACTTAAGGATAATTTTCCGAAAGTATCAAAATCATCTAAATATTTTTTCTTGGTTTTGAGTATGTCATGTGTCTTTTGAACTAAAATATCAATTTTAAATAAAAACACACACTTTGAGTAATACTTGCCACACCGTGTGTCGGATTGATGCAGGGTTGATTCCAGCATGTCACAAATAAATTATAGATTATTTTAATAAAGTACCTTGATAATATGAGTTTTTTAATCAGTTTTGAGTATTTGACATGTGTTTTGAACTAAAATGTCAATTTTAAATTAAAAACATGACTTTAAGTCATACAGGCCACACTGTGTGTTGATTAACATGTAGTTGACTCTTACACATAAAAAATGACCCAAAAAATATTTTTCTTAATGTATAAATACAATCCAATTTTTTTTTGTATTCATTGAGTGAAACATGTTTTTAACTAAAATGACATTTCTAAGCTGAAAACATGTACTTTGAGTCATATCGGTTACACTGTGTGTTGAATAAAATTACGGTTGATTCCTACATGTCAAAAATGAATTATGTATTATTTTTCGAATGTATCAAGATAATACAATGATTTTTTTTAAATTTTCATTGAGTGACACATGTTATTAACTAAAATATAAATTTTAAGATGAAAACACACACTTTGAGTCATACAAGTCACACTGTGTGTCAGATTGATGTGCAAAGAATTCCTACATGTCACTAATAATTTATGAATAATTTTCCAAAAGTATCAGGACAATATGAGTGTTTTTGATAAGCTTTTAGTGAGTGACCCATGTTTTAACTAAAATGACATTTCTGAACAGAAAACATTCATGTAGAGTTATACCAATCACATCGTGTGGTGTATTGATGTGAGGATGATTCAAACACGTCACAAATGATTTATAGATCATTTTAAAAAATTATAAAGATAATACAGTCACATTTTATCAATTTTTAGTGAGTGACACATGTTATTAATTAAAATCTCATTTTTAAACTGAAAACACACACTTTGAGTCATACTTGTCACACCATGTGTCAGATTGACACACGGTTGATTATTACATTTCAAAAATGATTTATGATTTTTTTACAAAATTATCAATATAATATGTGTGTGTGTTATTTATTTTTAGTTAGTGACATGTGTTTTTAACTAAAATTTCATTTTTAAACTAAAACACACACTTTGAGTCCGACTAGTCACTCACCATGTCTGATTGATGTGTGGTTGATTCTAACACATAATAAATGAATTATGTATAATTATCTTAAATTATCAAAACAATATGAGTGTGTTTTCATGGTTTTTAGTGAGTGCACATGTTTTTAACTAAAATTTTATTTTTAAAAAAAATGCACATTGAGTCAAAATGGTCACCTCATGTATTAGATTGAGGTGCAATTGATTTCCTTATTTAAAAAATAGCTAATAGATCATTTTAATAAAGTATCAAAATAATAAAAATATGTTGAATAATTTTTTAGTATGGAACATGTATTCTGAAATAAAATGTCACTTTTAAATTAAAACACATATTTTGAGTCATATCAGTCACACTGTGTGTATAATTGTCATGTGATTGATTCTTACACATCAAAAATTATTTATAGATCATTTTACTAATGTATCAATATAATACAAGTGCATTTTAATTATTTTTATGAATGTGATGTTTTTTAAACTAAAATAAGTTAAATAAGCTAATTATAGGGTCATGTGTGATGTTATGTTGATGTAAGCCCACTTGGTTCGGGATTACATTATAAAATTACTATTCCTGGTCATTCAAGACTCACTATTCCTTGTCTTGTGGGGAAATAATAAACTAATCAATTTTAAATTAAGGAAACCCCTCTCCCCTCCACTATAAAATCCACCCTTCACACCCTCATTTCCTCACACCTCTCAAGCTCCAAGAATTCTCAAAACTATACCCAAAAACCTTCCCTAACCCCTAACCCACGTCCCAGAGCTACTGATCTCATCAAAAGACCAAGCTTAGGCCCTCAAGGAAGGTTATAAATAGGAGGATTCAAGAGGTAATTTCCCTCCCTCTTCTCCTTTAATTTCCTTTCAAGTTCAAGTTCATTTCTTGATCTCTCCCCGCTTATCTTCATCCAAATTGTATTTTAACTACAGTATTATACACATACTATAATTTTATGATTCTAATGGGATATTATATCATCCAACCACCTTTCCCTCTTCCTTTTATTTTATTAAAGAGAACGTTGTTCGCGAGGTGTTAATTTATCACCTTCAAGAACGACATACTTTCTTCTTCCATTTATACCATCAGATCTGGTCATGAAACCATTTTTATGGTGGAACTAGAATATGTTATCTTTATTATGTTCTATTTAAAGTTTTGGAAATAACCTATGTCCATATTACTAAGTGATAAGTTAAAACAAGTTCGTTGTGATCCAAAAACCGCCCAAATTGACCCAAATAACCATCATTTAATTCTTATCTAATGATTCATCCACATGGATCTAATTTGATTCATTATAAGATCATAAAAAATCCTGAAATATCATTAATAAAATGTAATATCAGTTCTGGATGTTTACCCATGTTCTACCCAAGCTTCAATTTAATAATACAAGTTAACCACTCAAGAAAACCATAAAAACGAACATCCCCAAACAATGTTTTCTAAACTCTATAAGTCATCCAAAGGAACATAATATGACATAATGAAACTAGAATGAACCCTATTAATGTATAAAAGGTTCTATAATTTCTAATTAATGTATATAATGTCATTGTATATGACATTAAAGAGAAGGAGTCATTCGAGTACAAGGTAAGGGGAAATTCTCGAACCCAACTTTCATCCTTCGGGTTCTACCTCTTTCACTCCGTTTTTGATAGGGTCACTACTTAAAGATAATTTGTTCATCATTATCTTTAATTTTATGGGATATACATGTTTTCTAATGATGTTTATGTGAATCCAAATGTTTTCCGAAAGAACTCTTCTCTTTAAAACTCAAGTTTTACCTCTCATTCATGGTTGAGGGTTCTTGTATCAAGTATGTTGTTCCCTCTTTCTTTTGGGAACCCAAAGTTTATGAATGTGTTATTATGACATGAAACCCATTCCTTTTCATGGGTTATTTATGTTCATTTATGTTATATTTTCATTGTGGCTTTCATGATAAATGATAATGTTATGATGTGACGGTTGCGCCCGGAATTATATTGCGCAATATGAACGTTTAAATGTGACGGGTTCACATAGAATTATATAGCGCTCCAATGCATTGGGTAAAGTGATTAATCTCATTAGTAAATGTGAAATGATGTGTGAACAAGATTCTATCTTGGTTCACAAGTATGTGTGGTAGTTAACCACTAAGACATGATGTTTCATTTTTATGCATTGCCACATTTCAAGTCTTTTATTTATGATCCTTTCATGTTCTTGATCTTTTGCCTATGTTATGATTATGCTCACCCCATGATATATTGTTCTTATATATCCTATTACTGGGATTATAAAACACCCCTTTTGATGTATATCCTCAGGTGGCTACATGTACTAAGGAGAGGACAAGTTCCACTAAGAAGCTAGTGATGAAGAAATTAAATAAATGTTTATGGTTGAAGTTGTATTTGTTATGTGTGTTCCTAGTTTACCCAAGACACTAAACCTTTGGATCCTCTATGTGTAATAATATTAAGTTGTTTATATTTGAAATTATGTAATAGTAATATAAGAAAATGTCGGGATGCTATATAAACACCTTATATGACATCCCATCATCCAACGATGCTGGGATTTTCTCCCACACCAATCCAAAGTTGAACCCTCAAATGAACTTAAACTTGCACGGACTATCATAGCTTTTTGAGTTTCCAATAACCTGAAAACACCAATGATTTCACCAAGCTAGTCAAATAACTTCAATAGATCACAATAACCATGTAAAATGGACAAGAACTGTAAAGAATTAAATTCCACCACTCTGCTAAGAGTCTGGGTAGAACCAACAACTAGAAGAGAATCACTAGAAACCTTTGGGACTTCTCTAGGCAACAATCTAAAAAAAAGGGGCATAAATCCGAATTAATACTCACCAAAAATCAAAATTTCACACTTCAATCACAAACTAAAGATCAAACTAAAACCCACATTTCGACCAGAATTAAATATTTCAAAGCCAAGATCCTATGAAAATGGATTCCAAACATGAAAAGATGGCACTAAACAATTACTCACTCCCTTTTCAAAACTTTTGAATTACCCTTTTTGAAAACCAATTTTTAGCAAGAAAAACAAATTAAATATCCACCATTGGTATTCTTTGATGTCTCACACATACATATCCATGTGCTAGCTCAAGAACCCATCCACTCACATCACCAATTTTTCCACTATCCACATGCGCATCTCAATGTATGTGATCACTCATAGGGATACCAAGGGTCAATTCAAGACACTTATCATTTCCAAAACAGATCATTCAGCATAAAGCACAAATTCTCAACCAATTTAAAATTGTTACTTTTCTTTAAATCAATACATTTACAAATCCTCAAACATTTTCAAATTTAGATTCCAAAAAGAGTTACCAAGATCCCAAAAAAACATCCAAAACACCTCATATTTTTCCCTTTAAAACCACATTTCCTTAAAAGAAAACTATTTCCACTTCAAAACCACTTTTTCAATCCAAAACCACATTCCATTTTGAAAACCCCCTTTTTGATAAACCATTTTCATTTTTGAAATCTACTCAAGTCTGTCAAAACTAATCCCAAGCGTAACTCACATCAAAACTTCAAAAAATAAGAGACTAGTGGATATGCCAACTTGGTAACATGGATTAGCAGACCATGCTCTGAGCGAGAATCCACCACATTAAGTATCTTGAACCGTTAACTTGGGCTGTACATGGGTTGCTACTCCATGCAAGATTATCGCGTAACACCAGATCACTACCTTTGTCATCCCTCATCCATGCAGACCAGGAAAAAGAAAAACTCAAATCCCAAACTACCCCTGACCACTCGAGTGTCAAGTCGGGAAAGGTTTCATGACATCCTTCCCACACCAACCTCTCGAGTCCTCACACACCTAATTACCATGCTATCTAGCACCCCAAATAACAAGAACGTCCCTTTGATACCATTTTGTCACAAACCCGCCCATGAATGGTTTCATGACATCCTTCTCACACCTACCTCTCGAGTCCTGACAAACCTAATTACCATGATATCTGGCACCCCAAATAACAAGAACCTCCCTTTGATACCATTTTGTTACAAACCATCCCAGGTCGACCCTGAATCAGTCACCTGAGTCGGTCTGTGACATGGCCCGAAAGGTGTTCCTGATCCCTAAAGGCTGGAAACTTGTGCCAGGTATCAAAATAAACTAGTTGGGAACAATTTGACCCAAAATAAAAGATAGATAAGTAAGCATAAACTAAAAAATTAGGTAAATAGAAGAAAAAAATATGAACAACAAGGCAGTGGAAGAATAAATGAAATAGCGACGAGACATATCTCAAGTGACCTCATGGGTCACCATGGAACATAGACTACACTCACTCCAAGAGAGATCCAAAACTATAAGAACCTGTAACTGAAAAGTAAAGTAGGAGCACTGATATTCTCAGTATGAATGATAAGATACAAAAATTCCCTATGCCCTTGCCTTTTTTATATGAAATCCAAAACATGCTAGTTTGAATATAGGATGCACTAAAATAATGTTTTTCATTCTTTTCAAATTCAAGTAACATGTTTTCAATATCATGTAAAGCATTTATCTAACAATACATTTTAAAAATAAGTTCCAAGCATGCAATAATGTATCAAAATGAAGGGAAACTAATTTAGATTAAAATATTTTTTTTGAAAATAAGTCATCAAGTATGAAACAGATAAAATAAAAAATTACATCACAAGAAACATGTAACAAACGAGCACCATGGGAAATACCTATAGGTAACCAGTGCAAGTGGGACCCTAGAGACCTTATCCCTCGATGAAACGTGGCTTATAAACCACGACCATAAGAAAAATTGGCTGAGAAACCACGACCCTTAGAAAACGTGGCATAGAAACCATAGCCCTCTATAATTCATATGTTTAGTTAGTGTTGTTGCATCAATCCTCCTAGATGAACCGGGACGAACCCCTATCGTGTCATATAGCGTACTAGTCCTGGTCTACCCACCTAGATACCTAGGTTTTCCATTGTTCTCTATTTCAAGTGGTGGTGAGTTTTCTTTATCAAGAAAGCATATATGTATATAAGACTTTCTTTATCTAAAACCCATTCAACCTCTCACCAAAATTCTTTATCCTTAAGAAAATCCCCCCTCTTTCACGTCACACAATGCATAAGCATCAAATTAGGCCCATAATAACATATTCAACATAAAAATTATTTTCTAAAACCAAGGGGGAATTCCTTAAGAGTGGTTTTTCTTTTTTATAAAACATTCTTAAGGTACCTAATGAGTTTAATTACATAAAGGGGACGTTTTTACAACTAACCAATCAAAAGGCCAAGCACCTTGGGAAATACTCATTACTAATTCAAAACCACTATGGAAATCAATTTTCATGAAAATTCACTTAAGACCAACGATGTTAGAAATACATTTCAATTTAAAATAAAAAGGCATAATCATATCAAGAAACTGCAACCAAATTTCATAGCAAGTTCATATAGGATAAATGTAAAACATATTTTAAAAACAAGCAAGAAATTATGAAATTCAAATTAAAGGCATAGGCATAGGGGACCTACCTCACACTTGTCGCTATTTATCGATGACCACTCGAACAGACATTTGACAGATACACACACATGTATGCATACATATATATATATACACCCCTAGTTGCATTGTACATATTCCCCACGCCATGAGGGAATATGTACAAAGAGGGAATATATATATATATGCCTTAGCCTATGCATGTACATGTAGGATACCTAAACACTCGCATCCCAAAACCATCATAGCGAGGTCCAATGCACTACAAATATAATTTAATAAAACAATTAAACACTAAAACAATCTATATAACATTTAAAAATCACACACCAAGGGTCTGCACTAATAACACACTCAATTTCAGGTAGGAAAAGCCACTTTAAAACCAAAAGTACGTCAAGATACATTCAAACATAATTTCTATATTTTAAAACAAATAACAATACATATTGAGAAATTCACAACAAGGCTAACACACAATTACACCCATTTGCATAATCAAACCCACTTTAGAAAACATACACACCGCAAAAAAATACCCAAACGTGTTTCACACACATTATAATATTTAATAAACCACTTAATAATTTTATAAAACAACTCCAAGTGGCATCACAAGACTTTGAACAAAAATGACCACTAAAAAACCACTTTTAAGGCCAAACAAACACCAATAACATGATAAAACAGAATTCGAAGCCCTTGCACAACATAATAAAAGAATAATAAAATACTGGACATGAATTTTCATCACAAATGCACTCCATTCCATATAAACATGATAAAAATGCATCAAAAACATATTAAAATCCATTAAAAACCAATTCGCATCAAACAATTTAATCAAAGACATTGCTAAATTAATTTAACAAGAAATATAAATCATCAAATAAAGAATATGCATGGAACCCCCTACCTTTGGTGTCGAATCCCCCAATATTGGCGTGAAACTTCAATTGCGCACCAATCACACAACAACAAAAAATTCAAATTTAACCCGAAAATTAATACATTGAACCAAAAACATCGAAATCGAACCAATTACAACACAAAAACATAATATGAAAGATTATCAAATAGAATAAACAACTAATCGAAGAAAAACTCACCTACGACCTATGTGTAAGAGGCCAACTAAGCAATAAGGAGGGCTTCTAGAGGTGTGTCTTATCGAAAACCCACCGGACAGGGGGAGTTGGGTTCGCCCGAGGCATGATGGAAAGGGAGTTGGGTAGCCAGACACAGAGCCGGTTGGAGCAAGGCTCGACGATGAAGAGAGGGAGAAGGCCAGAGGGTTGGGAGTGTGCATGTAACACCCCAAGCTTCCACGGTACGTTTCCCTTCGAATAATGCGATAGCGTGTGTTGTACGCAACCTCGAGTTCTAACACACACCACAACTAATTAAACTAGCCGTTGTGAATAGTAATACCTACTTTTTGAAATAATATATATTTTATACTTCAAAATGGACTTCATTTTTGGATTCAGAATATTGAAATTAGCCTAGGGTGAAATTTTGGTACTTTTCGGATAACTTTTATATTTTGATGAATAGTGAAAATTACTAAATTTTAATTAAAAACAACTTTTTTAATCAAAATAATTAATAGTGATAAATTGTGAATTTGAGTGGTTTTAAAGTATATTTAGAATATATTTTTACCATTTAATATAATTTTGGTCATTGGACATAATTTTACAATTAAACCGAACATAAACAAGTTTCAATCTTTTTATAGTTATTATCTCTTAAAAACACGCTTTTTGTTTTGACAGCGGGAATTAATTTTAAATTAATTTCTGCCACTTCTGTGTTTTGAATTTAGGAAAATGGATTCCATATTTGGAATCAGGATATTCAAATTGTGTAAATAGGTAACTTTTATTTTTAGACATTTTGAATAGTTACTGTGGTAAATATTTTATTTACCATGGTTAAAGGGTAAATCCGGTAAATAAGGGTTAAAAAATAATATTATAATAATACAAAATTACCCTAAAACGTGTCCTAACCTTATTGGTGGACACATACCCGACCATGGGCATCCTTGGGTCAATTTGGGGACCCCTTGGAGCCACTTGTATGTGGTAGGGACACATTATATTAATAAAGTTAAAATAAAAATAAAAATGGCATAAGATTACATCTTTTAGAAGAACAATTTTTACATAGGGTTATACATGTTGGATTTTCGATTATAAATATTCATTAGAAATATAAAAAGATTTCCTACATAATTATATTTTATTTATAATTTTTAGACATTAAATAATTTATTTTATTTATGACACAATGATGATGCAGTAATTACTATAATAGTGAAAAATTAAAATAATTGATATTATGAATACCCAAATAAATATAATATGAAACTTTTAATGAATTAAACTAATTTTCTAGGATAATATGATATATTAGGATTGATTTAATTGACTTTGTTCTAAGTAATCAATCTGTTATGAGTTTCACAAAAATCAACTATTGAATAGTGTCAAAATTGACATAAAAGAGTTCTTAAAACAAATATTATATTATTAATTGATATTAAATTCCTAAAAATCTAAGGTTCGGCCAAGAAACTTATATTATGATAGATTCATCATTAATGGACCACTTGGGGGTCGCTTGGATGTATATAGTAAGTTTATTAACCATATTATATAAAAATACAAAGAGACATTGTAAAAGTGAAACTAATTAACTTAGAGTTAATACTTAAAGATAAGGTTAATATAAGTACCCAAACCTGTCTAAATTCTATTGGATGAGTTGTTTTCGACCCATCCCCACCTCAACATTTGAATAGTCAACTTTGGATCCATTGGAAACCGAATATGAATTTATTATAAATTAATATTTCTAGCTTTTCCAATGGTGCCCCTCACCCCTCTTATAAAAAGGGCACTCCTCCTTCTCATTTCCTCACACCTCTCAAGCCACTTGGCTCGTCCAAACTCTGCCCAAATAAGCTCCCCACATCCCTCTCCTCCTCCTTTAAGCTTACCCTTAGGCATAAAGCTTTTCAAGAAGTCCTTTGGTTCCAACCAAAGTGAGTTACCTAAATTAAAGGTAACGATTTCTCTTAAATTATTTTCATTTATTTTGCTTCTTCAACCCCCAAACTCTTTTTATTTCCTTTCTTTTGTAACAACACCAGTATCCTCAATATACTAGGATGTTGTTATAATAAGGATTCAAACTACACATACACACAACTCCATCTAATGGATGATGAACATAATCTTTCTGTGGATGGCAAACTAACGCCTCACGAAACGATGATTGTTCAAATACATCTTACCGCCTCTCATGGTGGCCATTATGATGGAACTGTAATTAAATATGATATTAATGATATATATTTTATATATAAGCTTCTTTAATTCCATTTTATTTCATACCATTATTCGTTTCATGTTTTATATACATACGATAATTTCATTTGAGGAAGTGCGGACTACCGCCCCCTTAAAATGATATGACTCGTTCACACCACACATGGAACGTATAAAGGATGGTGTTAATGAACTTAAGTAACATATATAAAATATTATATTATAATGGAATAGTAATATACCTATGTATCATTTGGATTCGATTCTTTTAAAATAAAAATTAAATGGAAATAGCGTTCGTGCGTACGTACGGACTACCGTCTCCATGAACGCGATGAGATTCATTCTCCATCGTATCCATTCAAGTATAATTATCATTTAATTATTTAAAAATGATGTTTAAGGACTTGATATCATTCTGGATATGAATAAGATACAACAAACATGACTTATGTAACAAAACATATAAAGAAAATGAGTAAGTTAACACCCGAAACGACGATAATACTAAGATATTATTATCAAATCAATATTAAAAGATCACATATGATATCATATTAATGTATATGATTCTTGTATAATTTAGTAACAATTATTTCACTATTATACAGGAGGTTAACCTACCCCAACCAAGGAAAAGTACAAGGTAAGGGTTTACTTTACAACCTCTTCATTATCCAAGGTTGTTTATACGTAATAATCTACTGGGATCTCTTTATCATCCACATCCATGTTTCTTAAAAATGCATTTCAAAACATTTTTACTATTTACTAGAATATGAGTTAAAGTCATTTATACCATTTTTGACTTTTATAAGTGGTTTATAAAGGAATCTTTCGATCGTATTCAAAACAAGGTCCTTTTTAACCTTTTCGACAGAATTGAGGTAAGAATGTTTTTTTTAACTTATACGGCGGGTGCGGTTATTTTCCGCCGTTATAAAATCGTCGAAGCTTTACCTTACAAGCTTATAAGAATATTTTCAAAGAAAATGTTTTATTTTATATGGACCTTAAATGATTTAAAAATAAAAGGAGATACTTCTTTAAAAAGAATTTTGATTTCATCTATGTCAACATCCTTTGATGGATTTTAAGATTATTTGAAGTTGATTTATTATGATACAAAACTTCTATATTGTATTGAAGGTTTTGTGATATGTTTGACTGTGGATGTGCTATTTTTATACCATTCATAGTTTATGGTGAAATTATTGACATTTCGTATGCTAGTTTTAATACGAATGTTTATGTTATGTTTAAACCTTTTCATATGGGAATGCATTGGACTTAATAAGTGACGGGTGGAGCCCGCTATAGCTCCTCGATGCATCGGTAGGTCTCATGAGACAAACTAGTGTCTTGGCACAAGGCCTTGACAAAATATTATTTGTAGTCTTGGCACGAGGCCTTGACTATGTGGTTATGATAGTATGACATTATGCATTCCAACATTATGAAAGTGGTTATTGATTTTTTCATGTGATTATTCGATTAGTAGAATATCCATGTGAATAAGTAAATGGAATTATTTCATTTTATTTATGCCATACCATGTTGAAAGTTCATATTTAAAAGGCTTTTGTTTTAGTTATACATTGCCTTAAATGTTTATTCTTATTTATGAAAGTTTCCGCTATATTGTTATCCTTACTGGGCATTTGAGCTCACCCCTTTTCTATGTTTTATTTTTCCCAGGATGTGAAGAAGTAAGTTATGAATGACCTGCAGGGATTTTATGAGGGGTTAATAGTGTGGATATGAAGACTTTGTTGTTGTTGTAGTTTTTCACTTTGAAATGTAATGTAAAACTTTATGATTATATCTAGTGTTTCCAAGGCTACTAAACCAATCGGTCTTTCGGGATTTGATCTTTCTTGTGATCATGCCAATGTTATGTAATAATGCACCGACTCTAGGTAGCTGGGGTCGGGGCATTACAGTTGGTATCAGAGGAAGTTTAGTACAAACCTTGGAAGCTAGATTTATATAAACTCTGATTAGAGCACGTAGACCTAAGATGAACTTTGAGGATTAGTATAGAAGAACTTCCTAGAATTTTGGTATTGTAGAGATTTTGTGAGTTTTCCGAGCAATACATCCCTGTCTGGATACGAGCAGGTAGAGGCGGCTCTGGCACAGATGTACCTAGGGGTAAAACCCGAAAACACCGCTTTGAGCTAGACTCGAACGGGAACTGGTGCACGACAACGGGCCTTGCTGCACTCTTGGTTACGACACTCCCGGGGGATATGCTTAGGATAATTCTCATTTTTTTACAAACCATTATGAAGGGTTTATGAGTATATACTTCCTCAAAGAAAACATTCTTATGATTATGGATTATATCCATAAATAGTTCAATTTATGTTAAGTGTTTTATAAGTATGGGATTATGTATTTTGATTCATAAACTGATATAGTTTATGCCATTGTTTAGAAATGGCACCTAGTGGAAGAAATGGAAACCGTATCAATGCACGCACTCCATGTAGGGATTGCCCTCCTGCTCAAGATAGTTATAGTGGGGCTGGTGATGCAACTGGTGCCGATCATCTAATCACCATACTGGGACAACTTACTCAGGTTATGAATAATAACCTTACCCGTATGGAGCACCCTTATCCGCAGCGTGGAGGATCAATGTTAGATCGATTCATGAGGCAACAACCACCAACGTTCAATGGGAGTACAAATCCCTTAGTAGCTGAGCAATGGATAAATTCCCTAGAGAAAATATTTCAGGCTTTGGGGAGCAGTGAAAGGGAAAAAGTTATCATGGCAGTTTACCGCCTCACTGGAGATGCTGATCAATGGTGGTCATTGATTCAAAATATGAAGGAAGATGATGAAGTATCAAATATGGAGTGGAGGGAGTTCAAAGATCTGTTTTTAGAAAAATACTTCCCTCGCGACCATCGAGCAGATATGGAAAGGCAATTTCTCAGTCTGAGACAAACGGAGGATGAGAATGTCACAAAGTATGAGGCTAACTTTACAAGGTTAGCGAGGTACGCTGGTGATTATATTCGCAACCCAAGAAGTAAGATTGATCGTTTCTTTGATGGGTTAAAACCATTTCTCCGTCGAGCATTAGTCTCACAATCCTTTTAATCGTACGAAGACATTGTCTCATGTGCTATCAAGACCAAAAAGGAATTCTCTAAGTCATATGACTTTAAAGCAAAGAAAGAGAAGAAGAGACCTGCTGATCAATCTGGGAATGGAAATAAGGGGAAGAAGGGAAAGGTTGAATAACCATCTTGTGGTAAATGCGGGAAGAAACATCCTGGTACTTGCTTAAAGGGAATGGGAGTCTGTTACAAGTGTGGTGAAAAAGGCCACCAAGCTCATGATTGCAAGGGGAAGAAGGAAGCTACCAACGTTCAGTGCTACAATTGCAGGGAGATGGGGCATTATGAAAATGCATGTCCTAAGCGTCAGGAGAACTTACCTCAGAAAAGGCCAAGGGATCAAGGCCAGGCTTATGCTATCACTACTGCTGAGGTAGAAGCTCCGAAAGACGTGGTGGCAGGTAATTTAATGGTTTCCTCAAGTTTACAAATGCATTATTTGATTCTGGATCATCGCATTGTTTCATATCTTCCCAGTTTGCTAAGAAAATTAGATATTTCCAATTTGATTTAATAAGGGAGTTGTCAGTTAAAACTCCTAAGGGAAGTATCATTGCAACAAAGTTTTGTGAATCAGTCCCCATTAGAGCACATAAATTTTCTTTATCTGCTGATCTCATCGTCATACCTATGATTGAGTTTGATATAATCCTCGGTATGGATTGGCTTTCGGACTATGATGCGAAGATTTATTGTAAGAAGAAAGAGGTTACGATTCTTGATGATAATGATAAGGAACACCTTATTTTTAGAGCAGAATCGTCACCACCTAATTCTTATTTAGATCCACCCCCAGTAGCTCAACTTAATTCAATTATTGGGGAGGAAGAGAATGAAATAACTGTCGGTGAGGAAAGGAATGTTCAAATAGAGGATGTACCTGTTGTGAAAGAATTTGTAGATGTTTTTCCGGAAGATTTACCTGGACATCCTCCAGAACGAGAAGTTGAGTTTTCTATTGATTTGATTCCTGGATCAAGGCCTATATCGAATACCCCTTATAGAATGGCCACTGTAGAGTTAGTCGAACTAAAGAAACAACTAGAGGAATTGAGTAATAAGGGATTTATTCGCCCTAGTGTTTCTCCATGGGGAGCCCCTGTTCTTTTTGTTAAAAAGAAAGATGGATCTATGAGGTTATGTATCGACTACAGGGAAATCAATGCTATAACGATAAAGAACAAGTATCCCCTACCTCGTATTGATGATTTATTTGACCAACTGCATGGAGCTCAATACTTTTCAAAGATTGACCTTCGATCTGGATACCATCAGTTGTGTGTGAAGAAGGAAGACATTCCGAAAACAGCATTTCGAACCAGGTACGGGCATTATGAGTTTACTGTAATGCCATTTGGATTGACTAATGCACCCTCTGTATTCATGGATCTAATGAATAGAGTTTTCAAGGAGTATATCGATGAATTTGTGGTGGTATTTATTGATGATATCTTGGTATACTCCAAAACCTACGAAGATCATGAAAATCACTTGCGCATTATCTTGAAGACTCTGAGGAGGCATGAATTATATGGGAAGTTTAGCAAGTGTGAATTCTGGCTTCAGGAGATTTCTTTTCTTGGCCATATTGTCTCAAAAGATGGAATCTCTGTTGATCCTTCTAAGACCAAGGAAATCCAAGAATGGCCAGCACCTACGAGTATAACTGAGGTATGCAGTTTTATTGGTCTGGCAGGTTATTATAGACGTTTCGTCCAGAATTTTGCCCGATTGGCTAACCCATTAACGAAGCTCACACGTAAAGGGGTTAAATTTGTTTGGACAAAAGAGTGTGAAGAATGTTTCGAAGAACTGAAGAGAATATTAGTCAATGCTCCTATATTGACTCCACCATCGGGGAATGATGGGTTCGTTATTTATAGTGATGCATCGAAGAAAGGACTTGGCTGTGTCCTTATGCAGAATGATAGAGTTATTGCCTATGCATCACGACAGTTGAAAATTCATGAACAAAACTATCCTACTCATGATCTTGAGTTAGCAGCTGTGATCTTTGCTTTGAAGATATGGAGGCACTACCTCTATGGTGAAAAATGTGAGATTTATACTGATCACAAGAGTTTGAAGTATATTTTCTCACAAAAAGAACTCAACATGAGGAAAAGGAGATGGCTTGAATTACTCAAGGATTATGATTGCACGATACACTACCACCCGGGGAAAGCAAACAAGGTGGCAGATGCTTTGAGTAGAAAAGACCATGGAGTTTTGAACATGATGAGAATGGAAAGGGATCCAATTTTCGTGGATCTAGTAAGGATGGACATGGGTATAACCAGGGAAGGTGAAAAATCAATGCTTTTTCAAATGGTTGCCAAACCATCTTTAATAGAAAGGATTAAGAGTTCTCAGACCAATGATGAAGAATTCCAAAAGAAGATTAAAGCTGTGAATGATGGGAGATTGAGAGACTTTGTGTATGAAGATGGAATTTTGAAATTCGGGAAGAGACTTTGTGTTCCCAATATACCTGATCTAAAAAGGGAATTGCTGGATGATTCTCATAGTTCCAATTTCTCTATACACCCTGGGAGCACCAAAATGTATAGAGATTTGAAGGAACATTTTTGGTGGGACAACATGAAGAGGGAGATAGCTGATTTTGTGTCAAGATGTATGGTTTGTCAACAAGTGAAAGCTGGAAGGCAACAGCCTGGAGGAGTCATGCAACCTCTTTCCATACCGGAGTGGAAATGGGACAATGTTACGATGGACTTTGTCATGGGGCTACCAAAGACTCCTAGAAGGAACGATGCAATATGGGTTATTGTTGATCGTCTTACCAAGACAACACATTTTCTTGCTATAAGAGAAGATCTACCCCTGGAACGTCTAGCAAGACTATATATTAATGAAGTTGTGAGACTTCATGGAGTACCCCTATCGATTATTTCTGATCGTGATCCCTGTTTTACTTCAAGATTCTGGAAAAGTCTTCAGAAATCCCTGGATACTGAACTTCATTTGAGCACTGCTTACCACCCTCAAACAGACGGACAATCAGAACGGACTATTCAAACCTTAGAAGACATGTTGAGATCTTGCTCACTTGACTTTCAGGGTATGTGGGATCAATATTTACCTTTGGTAGAATTTTCCTATAACAATAGCTTCCATTCGAGTATTCAGATGGCACCATATGAAGCGTTATACGGAAAGAGATGTCGTACACCAACCTGTTGGGATGACGTTGGTGAAAGAAAACTTGTAGGCCCAGAACTGGTGGAGGAAATGGTGGAAAAGGTGAAAGTAATCCAAAATCACATCAAAGCAGCTCAAAGTAGGCAGAAGAGCTATGCCGATAATCGAAGGAAGGATTTGGAATTTCAAGTCGGTGATCATGTTTTTCTAAAGGTATCTTCGTGGAAGGGAGTCATACGTTTTGGTAAGAAAGGTAAATTGAGTCCCAGGTACATCGGACCTTTCGAAATTCTAGAACGAATTGGGGTTGTAGCTTATCGATTGGCAATGCCTCCAAGTCTCTCCAAAGTTCACGATGTGTTCCACGTATCTCTATTGAGGAAATACATGCCTGATCCGACGCATGTACTCACCTATGAGGAATTAGAACTGGAACCCGATCTGTCTTATTGCGAAGAGCCCGTCAAGATTCTTGATACGAGAGAACAAGTGCTGAGAAACCGGACGACGCGTCTGGTAAAAGTTTTGTGGAGAAATCATAAGATGGAAGAGGCAACGTGGGAACCCGAGGAACTTATGATGAAGAACCACCCGAGTCTTTTTATGCAGTAATACCCTAGAAATTGCGAGGACGCAATTATTTGAAGGAGTGGAGAATGTAACACCCCAAGCTTCCACGGTACGTTTCCCTTCGAATAATGCGATAGCGTGTGTTGTACGCAACCTCGAGTTCTAACACACACCACAACTAATTAAACTAGCCGTTGTGAATAGTAATACCTACTTTTTGAAATCATATATATTTTATACTTCAAAATGGACTTCATTTTTGGATTCGGAATATTGAAATTAGCCTAGGGTGAAATTTTGGTACTTTTCGGATAACTTTTATATTTTGATGAATAGTGAAAATTACTAAATTTTAATTAAAAACAACTTTTTTAATCAAAATAATTAATAGTGATAAATTGTGAATTTGAGTGGTTTTAAAGTATATTTAGAATATATTTTTACCATTTAATATAATGTTGGTCATTGGACATAATTTTACAATTAAACCGAACATAAACAAGTGTCAATCTTTTTATAGTTATTATCTCTTAAAAACACGCTTTTTGTTTTGACAGCGGGAATTAATTTTAAATTAATTTCTGCCACTTCTGTGTTTTGAATTTAGGAAAATGGATTCCATATTTGGAATCAGGATGTTCAAATTGTGTAAATAGGTAACTTTTATTTTTAGACATTTTGAATAGTTACTGTGGTAAATATTTTATTTACCATGGTTAAAGGGTAAATCTGGTAAATAAGGGTTAAAAAATAATATTATAATAATACAAAATTACCCTAAAACGTGTCCTAACCTTATTGGTGGACACATACCCGACCATGGGCATCCTTGGGTCAATTTGGGGACCCCTTGGAGCCACTTGTATGTGGTAGGGACACATTATATTAATAAAGTTAAAATAAAAATAAAAATGGCATAAGCTTACATCTTTTAGAAGAACAATTTTTACATAGGGTTATACATGTTGGATTTTCGATTATAAATATTCATTAGAAATATAAAAAGATTTACTACATAATGATATTTTATTTATAATTTTTAGACATTAAATAATTTTGTTTTATTTATGACACAATGATGATGCAGTAATTACTATAATAGTGACAAATTAAAATAATTGATATTATGAATACCCAAATAAATATAATATGAAACTTTTAATGAATTAAACTAATTTTCTAGGATAATATGATATATTAGGATTGATTTAATTGACTTTGTTCGAAGTAATCAATCTGTTATGAGTTTCACAAAAATCAACTATTGAATAGTGTCAAAATTGACATAAAAGAGTTCTTAAAACAAATATTATATTATTAATTGATATTAAATTCCTAAATATCTAAGGTTCGGCCAAGAAACTTATATTATGATAGGTTCATCATTAATGGACCACTTGGGGGTCGCTTGGATGTATATAGTAAGTTTATTAACCATATTATATAAAAATACAAAGAGACATTGTAAAAGTGAAACTAATTAACTTAGAGTTAATACTTAAAGATAAGGTTAATATAAGTACCCAAACCTGTCTAAATTCTATTGGATGAGTTTTTTTCGACCCATCCCCACCTCAACATTTGAATAGTCAACTTTGGATCCATTGGAAACCGAATATGAATTTATTATAAATTAATATTTCTAGCTTTTCCAATGGTGCCCCTCACCCCTCTTATAAAAAGGGAACTCCTCCTTCTCATTTCCTCACACCTCTCAAGCCACTTGGCTCGTCCAAACTCTGCCCAACTAAGCTCCCCACATCCCTCTCCTCCTCCTTGAAGCTTCCCCTTAGGCAGAATGGTTTTCAAGAAGTCCTTTGGTTCCAACCAAAGTGAGTTACCTAAATTAAAGGTAACGATTTCTCTTAAATTATTTTCATTTATTTTGCTTCTTCAACCCCCAAACTCTTTTTATTTCCTTTCTTTTGTAACAACACCAGTATCCTCAATATACTAGGATGTTGTTATAAGAAGGATTCAAACTACACATACACACAACTCCATCTAATGGATGATGAACATAATGTTTCTATGGATGGAAAACTAACGCCTCACGAAACGATGATTGTTCAAATACATCTTACCGCCTATCATGGTGGCCATTATGATGGAACTGTAATTAAATATGATATTAATGATATATATTTTATATATAAGCTTCTGTAATTCCATTTTATTTCATACCATTATTCGTTTCATGTTTTATATACATACGATAATTTCATTTGAGGAAGTGCGGACTACCGCCCCCTTAAAATGATATGACTCGTTCACACCACACATGGAACATATAAAGGATGGTGTTAATGAACTTAAGTAACATATATAAAATATTATATTATACTGGAATAGTAATATACCTATGTATCATTTGGATTCGATTCTTTTAAAATAAAAATTAAATGGAAATAGCGTTCGTGCGTACGTACGGACTACCGTCTCCACGAAGGCGATGAGATTCATTCTCCATCGTATCCATTCAAGTATAATTATCATTTAATGATTTAAAAATGATGTTTAAGGACTTGATATCATTCTGGATATGAATAAGATACAACAAACATGACTTATGTAACAAAACATATAAAGAAAATGAGTAAGTTAACACCCGAAACGACGATAATACTAAGATATTATTATCAAATCAATATTAAAAGATCATATATGATATCATATTAATGTATATGATTCTTGTATAATTTAGTAACAATTATTTCACTATTATACAGGAGGTTAACCTACCCCAACCAAGGAAAAGTACAAGGTAAGGGTTTACTTTACAACCTCTTCATTATCCAAGGTTGTTTATACGTAATAATCTACTGGGATCTCTTTATCATCCACATCCATGTTTCTTAAAAATGCATTTCAAAACATTTTTACTATTTACTAGAATATGAGTTAAAGTCATTTATACCCTTTTTGACTTTTATAAGTGGTTTATAAAGGAATCTTTCGGTCGTATTCAAAACAAGGTCTTTTTTAACCTTTTCGACAGAATTGAGGTAAGAATGTTTTTTTTAACTTATACGGCGGGTGCGGTTATTTTCTGCCGTTATAAAATCGTCGAAGCTTTCCCTTACAAGCTTATAAGAATATTTTAAAAGAAAATGTTTTATTTTATATGGACCTTAAATGATTTCAAAATAAAAGGAGATACTTCTTTAAAAAGAATTTTGATTTCATCTATGTCAACATCCTTTGATGGATTTTAAGATTATTTGAAGTTGATTTATTATGATACAAAACTTCTATATTGTATTGAAGGTTTTGTGATATGTTTGACTGTGGATGTGCTATTTTTATACCATTCATAGTTTATGGTGAAATTATTGACATTTCGTATGCTAGTTTTAATACGAATGTTTATGTTATGTTTAAACCTTTTCATATGGGAATGCATTGGACTTAATAAGTGACGGGTGGAGCCCGCTATAGCTCCTCGATGCATCGGTAGGTCTCATGAGACAAACTAGTGTCTTGGCACAAGGCCTTGACAAAATATTATTTGTAGTCTTGGCACGAGGCCTTGACTATGTGGTTATGTTAGTCTGGCATTATGCATTCCAACATTATGAAAGTGGTTATTGATTTTTGCATGTGATTATTCGATTAGTAGAATATCCATGTGAATAAGTAAATGGAATTATTTCATTTTATTTATGCCATACCATGTTCAAAGTTCATATTTAAAAGGCTTTTGTTTTAGTTATACATTGCCTTAAATGTTTATTCTTATTTATGAAAGTTTCCGCTATATTGTTATCCTTACTGGGCATTTGAGCTCACCCCTTTTCTATGTTTTATTTTTCCCAGGATGTGAAGAAGTAAGTTATGAATGACCTGCAGGGATTTTATGAGGGGTTAATAGTGTGGATATGAAGACTTTGTTGTTGTAGTAGTTTTTCACTTTGAAATGTAATGTAAAACTTTATGATTATATCTAGTGTTTCCAAGGCTACTAAACCAATCGGTCTTTCGGGATTTGATCTTTCTTGTGATCATGCCAATGTTATGTAATAATGCACCGACTCTAGGTAGCTGGGGTCGGGGCGTTACAGTGCAGGGTTATAGGGAGCTGGTCTGGATATTGGGCAGGTCAGAGGAAAAGAGGTGGGGTCATGCAGCAGGCCACCAAGGGTAGGTCAGAGCATTAGGTCACTAAGAACAGGATGCCGGAGTGAGGCAGCTCTGAGGGGAGGTGCGATGCGTACTCGGAGGAGAAGGGGTCTAGGGCCACTGGTTCTTACACACAAACACCAGGGGAGGCATTTCACCTCAAGGGAGAAGAAGAGGGGGGTGGGGGGGGGGTGACGCCCACCCCTAGGGATTCCTAAAAAAAATAATTAAAGAAAAACTAAAATGAAATAATAAAATAAAAACTCTACACTAATAATAATAATATTAATAGAAGTAATAATAATAATAATAAATTATTCTAAAAACAATCTTAATAATAATATTTCTATTCTTGCTGATAATATTAATAATAATTTAATCATTACAATGTCGTTAATTTTTATTAATAATAATAATAAACTTAATAATAATAATATTATTAAATATAATAAGAATAATATTATTATTAAAATGTTTTTCATTTATTTTATTTTATTTCATTTTGATTTTGATATAATAAAATTTTCAAACATTAAGAAAAAAAAGACAAATAAATCCAAATAAATAAATAAAAATAACTACGACTGCATGATACTGGGTTGGGGTGTGACAAAAATACAGTCTGAGGGCATGAAAATCTACTAGAACCCACATGAATCACATATTTTTTATTTTGTGTGTATTTGAGTTAATTATTAAAACTAGATAATAAATGTATTTAATTGATTAATTGTTAACTTTTTTTTTAAATACTAAATTTGAAACTTGATTTTGATGTTTTCATAATTAAAGGATAAAAGTGAAAAGATTCGTGTGAGATCCAATATTTTTCCAAGTATATCCTTATTTAAGTTTTGGTAAACCTCATTGAGTATTTTTTTGTTTTTCTTAAATTTTAGTAGTAAAGTCTTGAGATGATTGGGATAGTTCTAGGTAAATGCTGCAGAGGTGTATGAAGTAGTATAGGGGGAGCTGAATTATGGATGGAGAAAAAAATCCATGTCATGAATTCCAAATTCAAAGCATGAATTTTTTGGGCCAACCCCATAAATCTTATACATGTCATGAATGAGTTTGGGTATACCCCACGAAACTCATTCACAACCTGAATGGTTTTAGGTAGTCTATGGACCAAAAACTCATGAAGTGAGTTGGGTTCACAATGTGAAAATGGGTTTCTAGGTTTTTAATCTAAGGAGATCAATTTTTCTGTGTATATGGGAATCTAGGTATTCAAGAAGTGAATCCCATATTCACACATTCAATCAACCATTCCTAGTTTTTTAAAATCTAGCAGCATGTGTTTTGATAATGTGAAAAACCATTTTATCTCATTTTCAAACCTTCCATAACTTACTTTTGAGAATCCTATTTGATCCAAAAGAAGGTTTCCTTTTGATCTTGGTGTTTCAGATCAAGATATAAATGGAAAGAAAGGAAGGACCCTAGTGGTACCTTAGATGTTGTGGGTTTTTCTGCATCTTCTCTTCATTTGAAGTGTGTTGTCTAAATCATCTCTATAAGGATTTTTCACACCCTTTCATGTATGTGTAATAAATAAAACTACATTCATGAATAATTCTAAATACCAATTCACTAATATTTGATTATATCATATCACTATACCATCTATGGATCTCATTGGGTTTATTGTAATTTATATCAGGCTTGTGTCAAATCAAAGGGCATGCATATCTTTGTAAATGTAATGAAATAATATGGATAACTTACAAAATTGTATTACCTTGGAATTGGTGTAGTTTATTATTTTTACAACTTATTTCAGTGGAATAAATGATTTCTAATTTTTAATTTAATTAAAAAACCAAAGGGGCATGTAATGTCACATTTAATATGCTTGATGTGTGCCCATGATTTATATTGTCATGGATTATTCTCTTATTTTAACTTTCGATTATGCTGTAATGGTTATAGAATTGATCCTAGTTATCTTATAATTCTTACAAGGTTTGTCCTGGTAATACTATAATTTTTATAGGGGTTGCAACCAATAATATTGTAATTCTTATAGGGATTGAACCCGGTTATGTTGTGATTCTTATAGGGATCGAGCTCTATTATGCTTTAATGTTTACATGGTTTGGCCTAATTATGCTATAATTCTTATAATGATCATTCAAAATTTCATGATACTACATTGTGGGATATTCCCTAAGAGTTGTGAATATGTTTGGTATGGTATATCAACATGATGAGAGACATATCCCACATTATTTAGAAGTAGTTTTGGGTAACCTTTAGTGTCTCCTTGAAGATTGAGGGTCGAAAGTTTACTTGATGTTCAATATTGAATGATTAATTGTTGTTTTACTTTGTTCTACTATTTCATGTAATGATCATGTAGGTTGGATATTATTAGACATCATGGGTGTCGGCCTACTATACTTACACCCTATTCGGGTACTATTTAGTCCCTCGTCAAATTTCATTAATGTAGGTCTGGATAAGGGAAAGGGTCCCATATTGGTTGATTACTTGTTGGATGGGTTGGAGCTTGGATATGGGACCAAGGGACCAGAGTTTTGGATTATTTTATTGAGACTATTTAATCATTTATTTTTATGACTTCCAATAGGTCATTAGTTACATTCAACTTGAAATTACATGGTTTTTTTATTATTTGGATTCATCAGTTCATCCTTTATCCTATTTTGGTGTATGTTTGATTATTTATAATATTACACTATTAATTCTACTCTGTACTAGTTGATATAGTCTTATGAATATATTCCTTACACCCTCACTAATAGTCAGTATCCATTGGTATATGGGGAGGTCTTTCGGAGGTCTAGTAACCAATTCTGCTTGCCCATGTGAAGGAGCATCGGGTTGGGATATGTTATAAAGTGGTATCAGAGTTATAAAGTTTCTTTTATATTTATTTATTATTTTTTAATGGTATATAGGATACCATGTTATGTCAAGGCTTTGAAATGCTCTCTTTTATAGGAGTAGCTAACCTGTGTATGGGGGGAAAACCAAGTGCCAAGGGATGAGATTTTTTATTATGTTGTTAACTTATTACAGTTTGATGTTATTTCACCATGGGTGACTCAATTATTGTGTGATGTTACTATTTATTTAGATTTCACTCATGAGTGAGTATGATGGGATATTATCATGCATGCATCATGGTAGGAACAAAGGGATATATGTTTACATGCATTGTACATACAAGGTAAATATTTTTCTTATGTGACATATCTACCCATATAATCTATGAAATGAAATTCCTTGATATATCTGATAAAAGGGAAATGAAATAAATTTTTATGTTATGTAAATTCTCTTTTTAAGCCATGTAAAAAGGAACCATGGGACAATGTTTATTTTTTTTTTATTTTTTTCACCTGATTAGTTTGACTTT
This sequence comes from Viscum album, assembly GCA_963277665.1. Classification (NCBI taxonomy): domain Eukaryota; kingdom Viridiplantae; phylum Streptophyta; class Magnoliopsida; order Santalales; family Viscaceae; genus Viscum; species Viscum album. The sequence continues at coordinate 691,804,513 of OY728119.1, read as the reverse complement.
ATTGTGTTCATATGTTCTAAGGTTTTTGTTAAACCTTGAAGAAAAAATGTATCATCATTATTTTTGAATCGAGAAATAGAAGGGTGGAAGTCAACACACCCCTAACACAGCTAATGGAAAACCACCTATAGATATATATAACTTGGTGGACGATCAACTTCATGATATCTTCCTGAGGTTCTTGTGATCAATGGAGAGGGTAAATATTCACACCGTACCTTCAATATCTAATATGACTAGAGATTTTATCTATATAATTTTACTATATTCTTTAGGGAGGGATGAACCTGGGTAGATGAGTTCTAGAATGGTTTAGTTTAAAAAATATTTAAGCATCTTGAGATACCCTATGATAGGAGGGTGAATCTTACTGCTTATATGATTCAAAGACCATCAAAGCACTAGTGGGACATCCTAGAGTAGGCTGAGAAATAAAAGGATTTAACCTATAAAATCTTTGAGGTGAATTTACTAATAAACTTATTCCCAAATATTTTGATGGTTTATAGGGATCAAGAATTCATGAATCTGATCTAGGAAGTCATGTAAGTGATGGATTATATTGGATTCTTCACCGAATTGCATCATTTTTCTCTCTATTTGGCTGCTGAAGATATCACTAGGGTGAAATGTTTCTAGGAGGGGATCCATTATAAGATAAAGTCATAAGTGAATGTATTCCTCCTGAAAAAATTCAGGGATGTGATGAATCAGACCATGATCATGATATATAACTTGAGCGAGCCCCAATTGTCAGCAAGACAATCTCTATTGGGAAATTAAGGATATTTTCTTCTTGTATCAAGAAGCTTCGATATGATTGTTAGTGCTAGGGTAGTGTTAAAAATGGTAGCTATGGAAGTGAGAAGAGATTATAGGACCATGACCTGATGTAGTGCTATCATTGTGGTAGGATTGGATATAAGCTCCCATAGTTTACTTACCTCCCTGTAAAGTGTCGTGATTACAACATGATGGGTCATCTCCATATGTTCTTTGGAGACTGAATAAAATAAAATTCAAGAACTGGTATCCCCTTCCATGAATCTATGATCTATTTAATCATCTGATAGGTTCCATGATATTTTCCAAGATTGAATTTATGTCAGGGTTCCATCATTTGAGGGTGAGACCATCTAACATACCCCATAATTATTTTAGGAGTAGGTATGGTTTGTATGAATTTTTGGTGATGTCGTTCAGTCTAAAAAATACACTAATGGTATTCATGGACACGATGAACCAGATCTTTCAACCTTCCTATATAATTTTTTTCTCGTTTTCATCGATGACATATTGGTGAACTCTTAGTCTATAAACAATCATACCCAAATTCTTGACATCATCTTGAGTACATTGAGAGAGTATCATATTTATTCCAAGGTACAAACATGTAGATTTTGGATTGACAGATTACACTTATTGTGTCATGTTATCTTTTTAGAGTTTGAAGTATTAGTTGACCCAAATATAGTTGAAGCCATGGTATCTTGGAAACTACCAAGAAACTCTTTGAGATTTGGATATTTATGGGTCTAGTAGGATACTATCAGTGTCTCATCCAAGACTTCTCCCATCTGGAAGAATTAATGTCTGGGATGACTGAGAAAGAGGTGAATTTTGTTTGGTCATATGACTATAAGAGTAATTTCTAAGAGATTAAGAGTAGGTTGACCTCAGAACGAATCCTTTCCTTACCTATGATGGTTAAAGAGTATTCCATGTACTGCAATGCTTCTAAACTCAAAATCGGAGAATTTTTTATGTTGGAGGACTGAGTGGTTGCTTATGGATATATATAGATAAGAACACATGAGAGGGATTAGTATATTCATGATATTTAGTTATATTCAGTAGTACATTCCCTAATATACTGGAGATACTATTTATTGGGTGAGGGGTTTTTAGTTCACATGGAACATAAGAACCTCAATTATATATTTTATTGGTGAGACCTGATCCTTCAGTAGAATAGGTGGTCTAATTACCAGTAGTCATTCAAATTCAATTTGTATTATAGTTTAGGAACTCCAACATGGTTGTCAATTATTTGAGCTATAAGACTAATATAGAGGTAGTGAAAGAGTCTTCTGACAAGTGGCTGTTGATTTTATTCTTTGCAGACATGCATATAAGAGATTGAGAGTCCCTCGGATGAGTAACTATAAATTTGACATTTGTTATACCCATGATTTTGGACTGAATCAATTCCAAGTAAAGTTATGATCTGTAGGGTTTAGATCTAAGGTAAAACTTATATGAAGGGAATCCACCATTAGGATGGTATTTTGGTATTGATGATGGTATTCTCATTCAAATCCATGTATGAGTACCTTCGGGCTTATTCGAGGACTTGTTGAGAGAGTTTAATGGTTATATATGATAAGTACATCAAGACCTAAAAAATATGTATCATGATATTCATATAAAATACCATTGGTCTTGGGTGAATAAGGAGATAACATTATTCATAGAAATATGATTCACCATCCAGTAGTTGAAGGTCAAGCATCAGTGGCATGCTAGGTTCGTGCAGCCTCTACCCATTATAAAATGGAATTGGGATGATGCCACTATGGATTTTTTGATAAGAATACTTAGGAAAAAATTTAGGAATGATCTAATATGGGTGATTCTAGATCAATTATTGAAGTTATCCCACTTATTTCCCATTAGGGATACCTTCAACATTGATAATTTGGGTAGTCTATAATTATGGGACATATTTCAACTGCATGATGTTTCTAGTTGTATCATTTATGACTGATATCCTCATTTCAGGTCATGGTTCTTTTAGGGTCTTCAAAAATATTTGGAATCATAGGTTCTTCTAAGTACAACCTATCATCTCTAGAATAAGGTAAAATCTGAACAAATGATTTAGATTGTGGAGGATATGTTATGAGCCTATGTTTTGGACTTCAGTGGGCCTTGGGAGTAGAATCTAACACTCACAGAGTTCACTTATAATAAAATATTTCAATAATTCATACCAATGGATCCTTTCAAGGCTTGGTATGGAAGGTCATTCTTCTCAACTCCTTATTGTTTAAAGATAGGTGAGTCAGTGCTCTTTGGACCTAGTCTCATGTAAAAGATGTCTAAGAAGGCTTATTTAATTATAAAGTGATTAGTGACCATGTAGATTCATAAAAAATCATACATAGACCATTAAAGATGACCTTTGGAGTTTCGGTATGGTCATTAGGTTTTTCATTGGGTGTCTCCTAGGATAGGTTAGCACCACATGAGAAGGAAATGGAAGAACAAACCCATGTTTGTAAACCTATTTCAAATAGTTGAAAGGTTCAGTCCAGTGGAATACTGTTTGGCCCTTCCATAGCACTACCACACTATTCATGATGTGTTTCATGTTTCATAGCTTCAATGATATCATATATACCCTTATCATATGATAGAATTTTATGATGTTGATTTGTATGTTGATTCGTCCTTTGAGAAGTATTTGATTCGTATTGTGGACTATAGTGAGAAGAATATGTGAGGTAAGATTGTGCCTCTTGTACAAGTGCAGTGGAATCATGGTTTGGTGGAATATGAGATGTGAGATATGGAATCAAATATGAGGTCACAGTGGATTGAATTGTTCACCGTTGCCCTAGATATACTTTTAATCATAGCTCCGGGAAAATATGTTATATGGTGGGTAGGTTGTAAGATCCCATATTTTTATAGGCATGTACCCTTTTAAGTTTTGTTAAAACAATTTGGGTTTGGTGGTATTTATCTTAAATTATAGTATTCAAGTATTAAGTTGATTGATATGGTTCTATATAATTGCTGTTGAGGTACATGAAGAATCGGAATGGGAACTGGATTCTATCTATATAATTAATTCATGCCTTGAATTCCCAATTCACGATGTGAATTTTTCAAGCCGTCCCCATGAATCCCATACAAAGTGTGAATGGGTATGGGATGACCCCATGAAACTTATTCATGGACTGAATGGTCTTGGACATCCTGTGAATTGAAAACTAATGAAATGAGTTAGGTTCGAAATGTGAAATCAATTTTTCTTCTTCATTTATATCCAAGGTGAATTTTTTTTGGTTTATATAGGAATTGAAGGATTCATGATTTGAATCTCAAATTCACATCATGAATTAGTTACACTCAGGGTTTTAATCTCTAGTGGATTGATTTATGAGTTGAGAATTATATTTGATCCAGAAGCATATTTCCTTTGGATCTTGGTGTTATGTATCGAGAGATCAAAGGAAATGAAGGATGTACCCTCCTCCTATCTTGGATGTTAAGGATTTTTTTTAATTTTTTCTACTTTTGAGGTGGATGGTATAAATTATCTCTATAAGTCTTATTTGTACCCTTTAATGTATGTGCAAAAAATACAATCATGTCGGAACTCTATGTGCATGACTAAATCCAAATACTGATTCACTGATATTTTATTATATCCTATACCTAGACCTTTAATGGAGCCAGTTGGGGTTTTTGGTATTAATATAAGACTTGTGGACACCTGAGGTTTGTGACTACCTTTGAACTTATAATCAAATAGTATGGTAAACATGGAAAATTTGACTGACTTGGAATTAGTATAGTTTAGTAATATGATAACATATTTAAATAGAATAAATGATTTCTAAATAGAAATTTGATGAGAAAACCAAAGGGATCTATAATGAAATATATGATATGATTGATCTGTGACCATGTCTTATGTTGAATTGAATTACTTTCTTATTAGAACTTCCAATTATGCTAGTTTTAAAGAGTTGTATTAAAGGACATATGTTGAACCCCTTTATGTTGGGTTCTGATAGGGAAGAGGTCTATCTTGAGACCCAAATTAGTATAATAGATTTTATATTAGGTTCATATAATATATAAAATATTATTGATATCCCATGTTAGTAAAATCATAACCATTGATAAACCAATTTATTTCTTTAAGATCATGACCATTAATAATCTTACCATACACTAATATTTTAATCATACGATGAATTTTTTTTATGAAATTTATTTTAAAATTTATTTATTTTGTTAAATATTAATATTACCATATAAAATAGGATGTATATAAATCGAAACTGGATGGATGACAATCATATGTCTAAAAAGTATGATTATGGGGTGAAAGAGTTTATCATGTTTAAAAAATATCATACATATGACCCCTGTCAAATCATTTGTCCCTTTTTATGTAATTATTATTCAAGACTAATTAGACCATAAAAGTTTTGAAAAACACTTGATCTATCATGGAATATATCAATGTTATAAATGTTAGAGTAATCATGGGAAAAACTGAATGTAACTAGTGACTAGGATAATACTATGTTTTATGGATCATATGATATGATTACAAGTATGTAAAATAATTAATACCATGTTTAGGATGTGATTAAAAGTGTGAATGATGATAAATATCATATTTAGGAAAGTAAAATGATTGTTAATGATTAACATTGTGATTGTCCAAAATTGTTAGAGAAGTTAAAGAGTTGTGAAAAGATGTTATTGCATGTTGGTTGTACCGAATATACAGCATTGCCAGCCATACTGAAGATGTATAATTTAAAACCTAACAATGGATGGAGTAACAACAGTTTTAATAAACTACATGCTCTCTTAAATGATATTCTCCTTGAAGATAATGATCTTCCTTTATGAACATATGAAGATAAATGAATGCTACATTCAAAGGGTGTGATCTATGAAAGAATAAATTCTTATCCAAATTATGGTTTATTGTTTCTCAAGGACAAAAAATCACATAAAAAATTCCAAAATTATGGTGCTTATTAATATAAGAAAGATAAATCACGTCCTACAAAATTTTTATGGTACTTTCAAATCATTCTAAGTTTTAGGCATCAATATAGAAGTTAAGAGATTGTAAGATAATTGATGTGGAATGTAGATAAAAGAAATAAATATGGGAAACTTATTTACTTGTTAGAATCTCCTACATGGAATATAATTGATCACAAGTATGTAGAATTTTTTAATGAGTCATGAAACATTTGTATTGTACCATCAATATATGGGGTGAATACTTTTGGTTTTTAAAGCAACACTCATAGTTAATGTCTAGTTTTGTTAGTAAATTATAACTTTTTTAATATAGTTATACATGAAATGAAAATAAATTATGTCATAACTTGTTATATTAGGGAAAAACAATTGGGTAATGGTATTTATGTTTATTTGGATCCATTGATTGAATATTTGAAATTATCATTTGATTCTTGTGTTACATTTTATGATGCTTAAAGAGAGGAAGATTTCACAATGAGAGATATGTTTTATAGGAAAATAAATGAATTTATTGCTTTTGAATATTTTTCAATATATATAATTAATGAAACTCAAGGGTGTACTATTTGTGAATAATATACAAAATCAATTTGGTTGAAACATTCATAGAAGATTGTGTTTTTAGGATATCACAGATTTCTACCCCGATGACATAAGTACCAATCTTGAAAAACATCATTCAATGAGAGTTCAGAAGAATGTAAAACAAAATCTCTACTAACAATCAATCAATTATTTTATAAAGTTAAAGATATGGATACTACTTTTGGTAAAAATTTCTTGAAAAATATTTCCTAAAACTTTTGGAAAAAGAGTTTAATTTTTTTTGAAGTACTATACAAGAATTTTTTGTACGTCAGAAATTTTCTTGATGTTATGAATGTTGAAAAAATGAATGTGATGGTGTCATTGGAACATTACTAAATACACATGAAAAAATAATGTAATTAAAGCTAGGTTTGACATTATTGACATGGGAATACGAGACAATGAAGAGTGAAAAATTGAATTTTCTTTCTCCAGCTATATACACTCTTTCTAGGTAAGTGAGGTATCACTTTTGAAACTTCTTGAATGATGTAAAGATTCTATAGGGGTATTCCTAAAATATCAATAATATAGTTTCAATGTCTAATTTAAAGTTAAATGTTATGAAATCAAATTAATTCCATGTTATTATGTAATATCTAATGTCTATCACTTTACATTGCATTTACCCAAGAATTTTTTCCATATATTAACCAATCTAAATTTATTTTTCAAAGTTATATGAAAAAATGTTATAGACCAAGTGAAATTTCAAACTATGGAAAAAAATTTATTGTCATATTATTTGAATTGGATTTGTTATTCCCACCAACATTCTTTGGTATGATCATTCTCTTAATGGTTCACTTAGTAAGAGAGACTTGACTATGTGGTCTTGTATATTATAGGTTTATGTATCCCCATTGAAGGTTATATTAATATTTCGAAAGGGTATGTCAAAAATAAATTTCGTCTATAAGGTTGTATTACAAACCAATATTTTGTTAAGGAATCCATGAAATTCTGTTCTGAATACCTATCTGATTTGGAAATAATTGGTCTACCGAAATCTTATCACATCATGAGGTTTATAGATGAAGGAATTGATAGAATAGATATTTTTATAATTATTATTACAGACCATGATTAGTCACACCCTTTCACTTTTTATAAAATTTTAGTGGTTTACCCATATATTGAAACCCACAAAGTAATTTTTAGGCATTTGAATCCATCAAGGTCTGAAAACTAGATATTAAATAAACATAATAAATAGTTTATAATATAGTTTCAAGACCATATTTTTAAGGAGTCAACTGAAAATTTGGATTCAATCTCAAAATTACTTTGATTTCTAGCCAGAGGACCAAGTGTGCATGTATTATCATATAATGGTTATGAAATTAGTGGTTATGCATTCTATAAAAAAGAACACGATAAATGTAGCACCATGAAAAAAAGTAGGGTTATACATTTGGCTAAAGCGATGAATGTATCAGTATAAATGAAAAAAATCCATTTTATATGAATATTATATACATTGGAATCATTAAAAAATATGGTAGTTGGATTATAAAAAATTTCAATTACCAATTTTTCAATGAAAATGGGTTGATAACAGGTGTGCTGTAAAAATAGATGATTGGGATTCATAAAAGTGTATTTCAATAAAAACAATCGTACAAAGATGAACTATTTGTAATGGAATCAAATAAAATAATATTATTTTATGTTCCAAATCCCACAAAAAAAGGTCAATTGTTCGGTTATTAATAAAAACCACTAAATGAAAAAATGTAAATTCAACTAAGGATAACCCTTTCATTGGGACTTCACAATTATTTTATAGTGGTCCTCATGTATAAGGGGTATTGTATTTCAGAGGATACCATAATGAAGTGATCTTGATACTTTATAGAGGCGTAAAATACCTTCAACCTTTTAAAAAAATAGAGTTCAATAATCAGGTTATATATTTTTTGTAACATACATTTCACTACCTCATATTATTATCTGTCACTATTGCATTTACTTAAAAAAAATTAAATTTTCAGACAATTTTGTAGATAAAAACTTTTTCACATATATATTATCTTAATCCTAAAGAATAATAGGGTTATCAACCTGCTAGTGCTCCAAATGCATAGGAACAAAAACCATTTTCACATTCCAATGCTACCGACCGAGAGTAACAACCTATTTAGGTTGTTGAATTCTAGGAAATGGTAGATGATGAACAAACAAAGTCCTAGAGAAAATAGGACCATCATAGTGTGATGGTGATAGACGAAATTATTAATTTTAGAAACAAAGGAATCAAATTAGAGGTTTGATGGAATGCACATGTCCATCTAGTTAACCCCAATATGGCCATGTTTAGTAGTTATATTGTGCTCACCACTGACATGCGCACACCGATTGATGTAGATTCATGGCATAATGTTGTGACCATGCTTAAGACACTGATTTGGGAATATATTAGGGTAACATTATGATATACTTTCTTCACTTTACTAAAACAAAAAATAGTGAAATGTTGAATTTCTCTTCATTATCCCTTGAAAAGTTCATTTATAGTAGACAAATACTAAATGAAATTTGTATTAATTCTCATTGGAAAGGTTCACAAAGGCTTTCAAATTTTTGTTACAAAGATTCATCTCAAATACATTGAAGGGAAAATAAACCCACACCCATCACCAATGTATGCACACCAAATAAACCAATAATTGTGGGATGCCTTTATTAGTTGTCATAAGGAGACATCTTATCTAGTACATTTTTACTAGTAATACATTACATGAAAATAAATTACTTGAAAATACATGTATTAATCCCTTTGATTAAAAAATTTAATTTATGAAACAACAAATGAGTTATAAAAATAATCAATGGGAAACAAAAATAACATACCCATACTATAAAGCAAGGAAGAGGTACACTTCACTTGAAAAAATAGTACTAATTTTAAATCTACAATAATTATTTAATGTGACATAAAACTATAACATAATTATATTCCTCTATATATATGTAGATTGATGAATAAAAATCAAAATACACTTCTATCCCAAATCATGTGCTATATAAGGAGGAATGTGTCAATAAAGAAGGGATAATAAGAGATGAAAACACACAAACAATGGTGTAATCATGGGTAAGTATGACATAATATTTTTTTTGATTTAAATCAGTATTAGATAATAATGATTACTTATTTTACTCTATTTTTTATTTGAATTAGTAATAATAATCGTCATCAGTTGTACCTGATGAATAACTAATATCAATGGATAGAACAATGTGGCTGCATTATAGGTGTGGGTTTTTGGGTATCGTCCCTGATCATATTTTGATAAAATAAATGAACAGGTGGATACATATAAGAAAATGGAATATTTTGAGGCATGATTATCTATTCTGTTAAAAAATAATTGATGGTAAGAGTTATTATAAAATGTTATGAGAATGAATCAAAGAGAAGAAACAACACAATAACAACCAATATTTGAAAACCCCCCCACCCCCACCAGCTTTGAGATGATCCATTCCCATAAAAGATCTATATTAGAAGTGGTAATAAATATTTTCATGATTGTTTCTGTAAAATAAAAATCATGAAGAAACTGAAACCATTCATGTAATGATATTATATAGGGTGAAAATGATTGTGATTTATATCTATCAACGCCCACCCATATCCATATTTCAAGGGGCATAGTGTACAATATCCAATGAAATATTCTACAAAACAATCAAATTTAAATAGGTTATGTGAGAGTGGGGATTAATGTATCTCATTAGAAAAGTTTCAAGCTACCTGTTCTACTTGATGATATAGATATTCCTTCAATCGAGCAAGTTTTTATAACTTTTTTAGAATGACTATTATATCTTGTAAAAAACATATCAATAAAGATGTATCAATTTAAAATTTATTTTTCATGAAAACCCTTTAAAAATTAATGAGAAAGGTCTGAACCGATGAATGTTATTAAAAATAGAAAAAGGGATGGGGTGAATTGGAAGTTTTTTTTCAATATAATCTAAAGGATCAACCAACAAATTAAAAATATATTCACAAAGTAACTTTACCCAACCTATTGAACTTATATATTTACTAACATTAAGAGGTTCATGATGATAAAACATTTGCAAGTGGTGATACGACCATTATTGATTTTGAATAACAAATGAATGAAGTGAACATTACAAACAATATTGTTGTTGAGAATGTAAATGAAATACTCAAACATGAATGGTTAAGAGTCTTAGTTGTAAATTCATACATTATGTGTGTTTTAATGATTTTTTTGTCCAATAGATGATCAACTATTCTAATTATGACTAAATGCTATTCATAATTCTTTCAGGCATATATATAAATACTATTTGAAGGGAAACCCTATGAATAGAAATTTGGATTCATTAGTCCTCACATCACTCTACATAACTATTTTCATTGGAACCAAAATAATATGAAGGAATAGTGAAAAAAAATTTCCACAATGTTTGAAATAAAACTTACACATAACAAACTATTATTAATACACATGATTCAAGGGTACAACTCTAAAATTTAATCATATCAAATATATTTTCTTTAATTTTTTTACCAATACCTTTTTATTCTTTTATGAAGAATTTGTTACTTATTACAATCAATTTGGATACTTTAAAGATTTATTTTTAAGATTCAATGCATAGATACCCAAAAAACCGACCACACATGATTACATTTATCAATTTTTAATACACTACATGAAACATTTTACAACTAAAATTTAAGTTATATATTTTACATTATATTTTAAGGAAAATTTAGTTATGATAGGGTGGTATTTATATATTTTCAAAATCATGGCATGAGGGCAGTCCATGAGCATATTGAACATCTCCAATTCTATAAGTGCCTAACTATTAGGGTATATATAGTGATATTTCACTATTAAAACATCTATTAAAAAAATTTCTTATTTTTTTTAATGTTTCTACAGTGTCTGAAACAAAACAATGGCCAAAATTTTGGTTATTATATTTTCAAGATTATGAATGATATCGTATACCATCAAAAAAATATCATCGCCAAAGAGGTATTTTCGAATATAATTACAATTTAATTTAAAATATTTATTAATACTATGTATATTTATATTTTTCAAGTACTAACAAGACTTATAATATTACTTGCATTCACAAGAGGAAGTATATATTTTTAGAAACAAATGGGAAACATTCCTAGTGTCAGATTTTATACATACATCAGAAAGAGGTGACTTCATACTACTTATTTAGTTGATTTATCATCATTTTATCTAATTTATTTTGGATAATTTCTTCATAAATTTTATATGATACTTTAGGAAAACTATTTTTGTAAAATAAATAAGGTCATTTCCATTTTAAAATAATCCTTAAAAAAATATTACATCAGTCTGAAGGAGGGAAATTTACAATTATCCCTTTGAAGCATGAGTAATATCTCACTAGGAAGGGTTTTAGAGAAAGTGAAAACATAAAAATTTACCCCTTTGTTTTCAATTAATATAGAAAGATATTTGGATTCATGGTAAGAATGTATGTTGAAGTAGTTAATAAAGGAAATATTTTTCAAACATTTAACCCATTTAGTAGTCATTATCCAAGAATTATTGATGTTTCCCATTTTAATAGCATGAAATACAGTGGAATAATCACAATCAATCCATAAGTTATTCTGTCCTTTTTGACTTACCCATAAAACTTTTTTAATCAATATAAGAATTTGAACATCTAAACTAGATTAAATCTCATAGGAACTATAAAGGAATCCAAGAACATATCCATTATGAAGTATAAAAAAACCCCATAACCCACTAGGATAGTATTTTCTTTGTAGGATCCATAAAAATTTCATTTGATCTACCCTAAAAAAGGTGAGTTCTAAATGACCTCAAAAGTACTGAAAGGAGGATGAAAGTTACCAATAATTTTAATCTTCCAAATAATTGAGAAGTCATGAACAAAGTTGTCACAATTACCCCCATTGAATAGAATTGGAATTATGAATTTATACAATGATTTTAAGGATGGAGGAGTCAATGGTGATGTGTTCCCACTCATGTAAATATTTATTTATTCTATGCTATATGACTTTGATTACCTCTTCACACGATACCTTGAACAAATTCAGAAGTTACTCGGAGACTGAGAGCTGAAATCATTATTTGAGGTGTTGTATAATCAAGTCCACTCTTGGGATTCTTATCTCAAAAATGTAAAAGACCACATTAAATAAGTTTTTGGTAGTGAAACAACTAATAAATAGGTGATACACATCCTCTCTATGCTAGTTGCAGTGTACACATCTCATGAAAAGAGAAATACCTACAACTTTAATGGAATTATCCACATGAAATTTGGAGAAAGAGAGCCTCCATAATAGAGAAAACATGGATTAAAACACACCTTTTTTATTCATATATCAAATCCAACTATACAGAACCTAGATTTATTTATAATAAAATAGTTTAGCATCGAAAATTACTTCCACTACCAAATATTAGATAAAAAATCATCATTATCCATGAAATCATAATTACTAAAAATAGTTCTAATCTCAATAGGGAGTGAGTGATGACATATCAATTGATATTTGATGGTAGTGCGGGGACTTACCATGGGAGAAAAGGAATCAATCATATTGAATAAGGGAACACCAGTCTAGTTTTCATACCAAAATCTATGGGAGGAATTAACGTTATCCAAATAGTCTGATTGCATGGATATTCTGTTTGAAATTGTCTTGAAGGCATTCCAAATAAAGGATCCAACATAGAAAAAATTCCAACAGTTAAGTCTATCAATGAATATGACTCTAAAAAATTCCCTAGAATGTGATTTATTATTCACAATCCTCTATATTAATTCATATTAAAGGGAATAATTAAATAGCTAATGTTTTTAATGACAAGGCCTCTAAGGGAAAGTGGATTACAACATTACTTCCAAGGGAAAATGATGATTCTTCTACCAAGCGTGCTTCCAGACCAAAAAAATTTATTTATTGAGGTGTTACTAATTTAATTAAGAAATAAAGACATTTATACACCGTGAATGAGTAAAAAAATTGAAACAATAATGTGCTTCAGAAGGAAAATTCTTATAGCCATATAAAGATATTTACCATTCCAAGAGCTCAAATGCCTTTGAATTTTACTAAAAATGTGATTGAAAGAACTAGTCTAGGATCTTACCCAAAACATGAGAACACCAAAGTAAATGATAGTATGGGTGCCTTATCTAATATCTAGTTTATTCATGATGTTTATCTTCACGGAATTAGTAATTTTTTTCCTAAAATAAATGAATGATTTGTTCGAGTTGATCACTTGAACCAAGAATTTTTCTTAATTAAAGAAGGTATCCTTTATTTTTTTATGTTTATTCCCCCCCCCAAGTAAAGAGATTATTTTTATCATTATATAATAAATGTTTATTAGAATTCAGTCCTCTAGAATCTCTAATGGTATTGAATTCACCCCTATCAACCATTTTGAGAAGTAGTTTACATAGATAGTCCTATAAAATAGCAAAAAAATGGCAGATAAGGGGTCATCCCACATGAACCCTCTAGAGAAAGTAAAATATCTTTATAAGGGGCCATTAATAAGAATTTAAATACAAGAAGAGACAATAAGAGACTACATCCAATGAATGATTTTTGAGTCAAATCCAAAGTCACCAAAAACCCAACAAATAAAACCCCAGTCCATGGTTTCAAAGGCTTTTTTCACTTCAAGATTTAAAGCAATTTTTCCACCCCAGGTGGTTTTCCTATGAATATTTACACATTAATAGGAATAAATAAGACAACCTTGAATATTTATCCCTTTGATGAATCCAAAATAATTAAAGTAAATGATTTTATCTGAGGCCTTGGAAGGACTATTCACCAATATTTTACCCATTATTTTATATAAGGTGTTGAAAAGGGAAACCATCTTGAACTGACCAATATCATAAGAATTATCCACCTTTTGTATAAGATCCTAGAACTGAGCATTAATTCCAATCATTAGAGAGCCACCTTTAAAAATATTATTGATATGGTTGAAAATATCCTAATGAATAATATCCCAATAGGCCTGAAAGAAATGGTTAGTGAAACCCTCTACTCTAGGGGATCTCCCTACATTTAATCCAAAAACCACATACTTTATTTCAAAATCTAAATGAATTAAGGTGATAATGGTGTTATCTACACCATTTAAAATTTTTGGAAAAATTCCCTCCATCAAATCCATATTAGTGGGAGAGACATTAAAGAGATTTGTGTAGTAAGAGACAACATGAATGACAAGGTATTGCTTATCCTCCAAGAGTTGATCGCTATTTTTAAGATGGGATAGAGGCTTCTTCACCCTTTTAAATTTATGAAGATAATTGAGGAATTTAGAATTTATGATCCCATCATTAATCAATTTTAATTTAAAGTAATTTTTTTGGATCTTCTCCTTGATCTTTAGAATCTCATTAAGCTTGAAATAAATCATATTTTCCTACAAAAGTTTTTTAGATAAGTATTTCATGGTAATGGATTATTGAAGAAAATAAAGGGAATTTTCAAAAGAATCTATTTACTTATTAAGGGAGATGAAAGAGTTTCTAATCCATTTTTTCATTCACTTATTGAGAGGTTTCAACATAAGTTTACCTTCTAAAGTATTATCTTTAAACTGTATTGAATTACAGACCACATTTAAAATGTTGCATCTATGCATTGTTAAATCTAAAGGGGAGTGTAGGATTCCTACCTTTATAAAGAAGATTCATGAGGATTGGATGGTGTTAAGAGTTGGATTTATCTAAGGAGAAACATGATATGGAACCCCAAGTAGTCAAGGATGATTTATTATTAAAGTATTTTTCAATTCTACTATATTCTATTCTTTTAAAATAATTTTTGTACCTTGTAAATTTAGCACCGACCAGATTTATCTCAATAATATTACTACTTTCAATGCATGATCTGAAATATATAGTTAATATAAAGTGGGATACTGGTCCAAGATTCTTGTTGGGATTAAAGATAGAGTCAAAGTATCTAATGAGGACCTAAGGATCATTAATGGTATTTTAAAGGGAACCAATTTCTAGTCATAAAACCCTTCTATCTTGGTAGTTATTAATGGCATAAATCACAATAAAAAGTGTGGCATGACTTCATAAATAAATCTATAAGTAATCATCTATTAACTAGTTCTCACAACAGTGTGACTTTTAATTGAATCATGCACCATGAGACATATCCTATTGATTTTCTAGGGTAGATGATTCATCCCAATCAGCTAATAGCCTCTGCTCTCAAGAGATAAAAATTTGGAAGAGAAACCACTTTTTGGTTTAGACAGACCAATAAAACTAGGTTTTTTATTTTTAATAAGAAGACTAAAGGGAATAATTTTTCTTGGGTTAGAAAATACCTAGAAGTTCTAGAATGATATCTTCATTTGTGTTTGAACTTGGGGGTGTTATCCGCATTTTAATTTTTACCCAACTTGTTGAGTCTTTCTTATATTCTGGTAAATCTATATTTCTTAATATTAAAATATGTGATGAGATTATTACTATAATAAGAAGAGGTGTGATATTATAATATTTCATCAGTATAACTTCCTATTATGGGAGTGACTAATGGGGCCCCAATCTCATTACAGAAGGAGACTTTAGGTGTGAATTTTTCCATATGATCGACCAAAATAGGACCCTATTCTACGAATTTTCTTCTTATATCTGGATTCATGAAATCATCATGGATGATTACATCAATATAAATTTTAATTACATTCAATAAAGTCTCATTATATTTTATGGATTTCAAAAACATTTAAATATTAATTATAAAATTTAGATAGAAGCCACATTTATTCTCTTACTGAAAGCAGCCACTATTATTGGAGACCAGAAGCTCTTTATCATATAAGACTTCATGAAGGAGAGGGAATTTGTGTTTTTTCTCTTATTAATCCACCAAAATGTCCCATTAAGATTTATCTTTGGTATTAACTCCATTTTTTACATCAACATGCATATAGGGTTCGCCCTTTTTCTAACTCCACTACTTTGTTTCTTCTATGTTTATGAACATCCTTCCAGGTCTTCCCATCCTGGTTAGGCTTGATTTATTTATGAATAAATCTAAAATTAGACATCTCATGTATGAACATATTGAAAAGTTCATAAAAAGGATGCATATGATCATATTTAACTTTTACCTCAAATTTGTGCTCATTGGCTATAAGACAAATCAGTTCTGGATATCTTGTCTCTACATTAATGTCGACGATAACTCTTGAATGGATGCCTAAATCCAAATTTTGAGTTTTTGGTATCTTTTTAAAGGAATTACAATACACGAAGATATATCATTAGGAATTTTTGGGTTCTAAAATACCCACAGTAGTCCATGTATCCTTCCCCAGAGTTTTACATTTTATTGCCTCTGATTAAAGGGGTTGAATTCATATCCCATTCCAAAATTATATGAACACCAGGTTTCAAGTTAAAATTCCCCAATATCCATACAATTTTCAGATCTATTAGGATCCTAGAATGATATGTAAGTATACTTTACCAATATGGATCAGTCTCCAGGGTATAATATTCTAGCAATGAGATATTTTGGATTTGAGGTCCGAATTTGATCAGGGATTATCACCCTTCTAGTAGGATATTCGGCCAATAAAATAGAACTTATACAAGTCCAGAAATTTTTAGAGTTTGACCAGATCAACAACCACAAAGAAAGATACATCTTCCTATTTGTTGATAATAAGAGGATTGACAAGGTAATCTTTGTATGAGGTAGTATCAGAAAGAGATTAGATAAAGGATAAACGTTTTTGAATCAATGGAGTTTCAACCCTCACACATTCCTTTTCTTATGTGCTTTCTAGCTCTAGTCCTTTGATTGCAGAAGGGTTACACACCACATCCTTGAAATATATTTCCCATTAATGTTGAAATGAATGCATAATTAAATGAAAAACTATAGAATCAAAGATTCACCATAATGAATTTTAAAATATAGATTTCCTGCACTCATCATCCAACCTTTTATTGTAATCCATTTGTTGAATCCTTCAGTGTCAATTAATGATATCGACACCAACATGGATTTGGATAATCTTTTAGGAAAAATTTAACATCCTGAGATTTTATAAAATATATTCTTTAAAATTAATTTAAGTTATTTTATATCTTTCACTACACACAATGTATAATTTATCTTTCATTATACACAACACCAAATTTATCTTTCATTTCATATAACATCGAGTTTGTTTGATAAATTGTGTTACACACAAGGTGGAGTCTTAAAAAAATGAATATATTATTATTATTATTATTTAACTTAATAGTTATCATAAATCCATTGGGATCATAGGAATTAATAATATTAAAAAATTATGAAAATATGATTTACACATGTTTATATAATTAATTCATTAGTTACAAATTAGTTAGAATGAAAATAAAAACCAATTGAATATAAAGAAAATATTTTTATGCACCCAAAGGAATTTTATCTTAATAAATTAAATTAAATAACAATTTTGAATGATATTAATTAAATATATATTTATATATTATAAAATATTTTGAAATTCATCCAATATATTTGATTGGCATAATGTTTGGACAAATCTAATTTTAAGCATTAAAATGTGTATTTTTCAAAAAGCCAGTTTTGTATCATTTAATGGAAGACTTGTTTTAAAATTAATTTCTTTTTTCAATTTTATACAATTATTTTAAAAAATATAATTATTATTTGAAATATGAATTTAAAATTTATCTTAGGGTTAATATTTGGTATTTTCCATAGAAGTTTCATTTTTTTATTAAGAGTGAAAAACATATAAATAGTTCAATTATACATATATTAATAAAAATTATTTCAATGGAATAAATTTCATATTTAATTTTGATACAAAAACATTTCAAACATTAGAACACTTTCACTTTAAAAACCCATTATCTTATCCCCTCTCTAGGATTTTTTTAAATTAATTTGTAGCACTTATGTGAATTAAATTTGAAAAAATGGATTCCATATATTGAATAAGAATAATTTATAATATATAGTAATGTAATATATGTTGTTGACCAAATATATAAGTGAAAGTAATGAAAATTAATTACAGTGATTAAGGAAAAAATGAGTTTACTTAGTAGTTAAAATTTAATATTAAGGGGAAAGATAACCTAGAAACTTTTCCAAAACCCATTTTGGACATATTTATACATTATTCCCTATTTTATTATAAATTTTTCATTATTGGAGGACCATTATATAAGGGATATCTCCCAATAGTGTTATGTTTTTTGTATTTAAAAGAATGTCACCCCTCCTCCAGTATAAAAGGGAATTCAATATCCCCCATTATAAACACCTATAAAGACTTTTAGACCATTCAAAAACTGCCATAAACCACTCCTAAAATCCATGAACTCATCCAATAATTTATTTTTTAAAATAAATAAAACCAACTAAGGATTTTGGTATAAACCAAATCGAGTTACCCAAAGAAGAGGTAACATTTATCAATGATCACTTTTGTTTTATTTCTTTCTCAACCCCTTAAATTATTATAATGTAATTATTATATAATAACCTAGGTATGTTAAATATACTGAGTTGTTTTTATGTTAAGGTAATGACCTAAAAGTATACAAATTTCTATCAAATGGGATACACAATCATCGTCCGTGCGTATAGTAAACTACTGCCTTGCAAACTGATGTCATTCGTTCTTCCATTACCACCTTTCACGGTTGGAAAAAATGATGTATTTATAGTTTATATATGATATATTTTATATTTAGGATATTTTTATTATTATTTTATTTTTATATAACACATAACTTTATGATTTCAATTTTGTGGGAATATGAGAATGTCATTCGTGTGTACAACGGACTACCAGCTTGTGAGGCGATATGATCCATTCACATTTTACATGGAATGTATTAAGGATGAGTATAGTAAAAATATGTGATATATATGAAATAAAAATAATACTATAATATATATATATATATATCTCATTTACATCTCTTTCTTTCAACACGACATGAAAATGGAAACAACGTTCATGCGTACGTAAGACCTACCATCACCATGAATGGTCAATTTAATTTCATATCACTAAATATTATATATTAATCTAAATAAATATATAATGAATATATATAATATTTATATAATGTTTTAATGTTTGGATATTATTTAAAAATTATTGAAGTAATAATACAAAAATAGCAAGTAAAAACCTATATGAAAAACAATGTGGTTATTACCCAAAACACAACATTAACAAGTCATTATAATGAAATAGGTCATAAAAGGACATAAGTAAAAAATATATGATATTAAAAATATAAATATTATTATATAATAAGATAATAACATGTTTAAACCCACTATATAGTAAGTTAAATAATGTTCTGCAAAAAAAGAAGCCTGAGGTAAAGGTTTTTCTTGTCTCAGTTTTATTTTTGGGAGATGCATGCTGTATTCACCACTTATTATAATTGTGTGATATATATAATTACCATGAAGTTAATTTATTATTATTATTATTTAATTAATTGGGTTATAAATATTCATTTTATAATCTCTCTTTAATTGGTTTTATAGTTTGAAAGTTACCAAAGTGGTAAGGGATTTTGTCTCAATTTTCCTTCTTTAAGATTTTGGTAATGTTATAAACCTATCTTATTTTATGAATTGTATATAATTACCCTTTTACATGTTATATAATTAATATAATTATTTTAATTATAATATATGTTCAATTTAATTATATTATTTCATGGGTATTTTTATTTAAAGTTACCAAAGTGGTTAGAGTCTTTTGTTACAATCTCATCTTTTATCAAGGTTGTTTATAATTAAGTGTATAATTTTTAAATATTATGATATATATATAAATAATTATCATGAATTTAGTATCATATATTTACTTCATGATAATATATTTTTCCCTTCATTTTCATTTCTTTATTTATATGAGAGTTAAAAAGAATGTTTTTATGGAAAAATGTATTTTTGGTCAAAATTTATTTATCTTCCAATACCATATTTTCCAAAAAGGTTTTCTATTTTTTTTAATTTTTTTTCAAATAAATAATTATATTTTACTCAATAACCTTTTAAAATTATTTTTAAAACTTTTTTTATATTTTTACAAGGTTTTTTAAAGAAAATAATTTTTTGAAGGTTTTATGTTTTAAAAAGTGTTTTTCAAAATAGAAATGTTATTTTCATCAAAAATGATTTTAATAATTTTTTAATGGTATTTTCACTCATAAATTTCAACAACCATTTTTTATTTATCCTTCACTAGTGAAATTTTTGTTTGATATCATCCTCATAATTTTCTTGATGGATTAATATTATTTAAAAGAGATTGAAATAGAACCCATTCCTTTTCTATGAGTTAATAATGTTTCAAAGAGATTATTATGGAACCCATTTATTTTCCAAGGGTTAATCATGATTCAAAGATATTGAAATAAAACCCATTTATATTCTAGGGGTTAATCAAGTTTCAAATAGATTTTTATGGAGCTTGTTTCTTTTCTACAGGTTAATCATGCTTCAAAGAGATTAAAACAGAACTGAATTATTTTCCATGGGTTAATGAAGTTATAAAATGGTTAATGGTTGTTCCTATGAGTTAATGATGAAATGAAATATTTTATGTGTTATAATTATCTAATTTTACTTGGAAATTTGATGTTTGGTTATGTTATAAATCAATCATTGGTGGTTCCGTGATAACCCAATTATGTGTGGGTCTAGGATATTATAGTTGGTATCGAAGGTTGAGTTATATAACTTAGGATATTAGGATGTTATCATGTGAGTTTATCTTAAGAGTTATGTATACCATCATAGGCATATAATATTAAGGTCTATCAAAAGTTAAAAGTCTTAGAAACCTCATTTAAGGGGTTAAAGTAATAATTTTGTTAAAGGTATTAATTTCATTTTTAGAGATTTTTTAGGGTTTAGGTATTTATAACCCCTAAAATCAATATGATATGTTTTTAGGGAGCATTTATTTTTTAGTATTATAGAAAAATGGGGAAAACCATATGAAGAGTGAAAACCCATCACATCTGGCTAGGTGGTGAGCCTTAAACCCATGACCGAATGACGATAAGAGTTTCATTTCTACCATTAGACTAAATGATTTATTGGTTAATATGACATTTTTATTGGTTAATATTAAGTTTATTTTGGAAACATATGGTATTTTATTTGAGAAATATAGGTTGATTTGTCTTATAAGAATATATGATAAAATCCTTATAATCATTGGGTTCCGAACTTAGTCTGAAAATGTTTGAATAATCTTAAGGATAATTACTTATGAAAGGGTTTGGTTTAAAATTTGGGTATTAATATTGAAATTTAGAGATTAATTTATGATGTTATATTAATTTTGAGAATTTTTATTCCATGTGCTAACTATTTTGGTTTTGGTTATTGTATAAATATAAGAGGAATAGATTTTTTAACTCTTTTATGGTTATGTGGTCATTAAAAAATTATTTTAGTACTTCATGCATGAATAATTCATCTTGAATACTCATAAGTTGGAGAAACAATGATGAGATTGTGGTGTAAATTGACTAAAAGATTAAAATAATACTCATAAAGTAAGTATATTTCTATATTATCATAGTTTAGATGGTAAGATAATTCCTAAAATATAGGAAAGGGATATTGAAAAAAATATTATCCAAGTAGTTTCATTTATGACGAACTAATAGTTTTTTATAAAATTACAGATTTATAGTTTTGAGGCTCATAACTTTCCATTGATCATTCTATTTCTTGTGATCAATGACCATAATCCCTTTCTATAATTATTTACACTTTCCCCCTATTCCCATATATGTTATAAAATTTGGAAATCGAGAATATTCTATTCTAGATGAAGTTTTGAAATCCTTTTATTTTTATCAAGATGATGGTTTATTAAACCCATTTATAATGTGGGTTTCTATGCAGGAATAATTTAAATATTAAACCTTTGATAACAAAGATGAATTTTGAGGGTGAAATTAATTTTAAGGGGGTAATATGCAACATCCGGAGATTTTAGGAAATATCTTCATTAAATTAATTTAAATTCTTTCATATATTGGATTACACGCAATTAAACATTTATATTTCATTATAAACAACACCAAATTTATCTTCAGTTTTACATAACATTGGGTTTCTTTGATAAGTTGTGTTACACACAAGACAGAGTCTTACCGAACAACAATATACTATTAATATTATTATTTATCATGAAAGATATCACATAGCCATTGGAATAATGAGAATGAATAATATTAAATAAATTATGAAAAAATGGTTTACACATGTTTATAAAATGAATTAATTGGTTAAAAATTAATTATAAATGAAAATAAAAACCAATTGAATATAAAGGAAATGTTTTTATAAAGAAAACTATTTTTATATCACCAAACAAATTTTATATCAATAATATAAATTAATTACTATCATTGAATGATATTAATGAAATATATATATATTATAAAATATTTTTACATGGATATAATATATCTGATAGGCATAATTGAAGGCCAAATTTGATTTTAAGCATTAAAAAGTTAATTTTTGAAAAGGAATTTTTTCCACCTTTTAATGGAAGACTGGTTTGAAAATTAATTTTTGTCACTTTTATGAAATTTATTTGACAAAATAAAATTATTATTTGAAATTTTAATCTAAAAATTATATTATGGTTAATTTTTTTTATATTTCTAAGAGGTATAATTTTTTGATGAAAAGTGAGAAATACTAGATTTTAATTGAAAACTAATTTTTCATCTAAATAATTTATAATATTAAATTTTATTTTAAATTGGTTTTAAAGTTAAAATAATTAAATTATATATATTTTAATCCAATTTATTTCATTTTAATCAATTTCACATTAAAATTTGATATAAAAACATTCCAAGCTTTTGAACATTTTCATTTTATAAACTTGTTGTCTCATCCTGTCCGTGGGATTAATTTTAAATTAATTTATACCAGTTTTTAAAATTGAATTTTAAAAAATGGATTAAATATTAAGATTCAAAATAATTTATAATTTATAGTAATTTCATCTTAGTTTTTTTAAAAATATTATTGAAAATGATTAAAATTAATTACATCGATTAAGGTAAAACGAGTTTACTTAGTGTTTAAACATTAATCTTAAGGGAAAAAATGACCTAGAAACATGTCTAAACCCCATTTTAAAGACATATTTAGACCTTATACCCTATATTATCAAATAAAATTAATTATTGGAGACACATGATGTAAGGGAGACCTCCCAAAATTGTTTTCTTTTTGATATTTACAAGAATTTCACTCCTCTATTAAAAAGGTCATTCACTCTGCCCAATTATACACACCTATAAAGAATTTTGGGTCTTTAAAAACCTAAAAAAATCCACTAAAAACATCTCTATGATCGTCCTAGAAGATATTTTTTGACATAAATTAAACAAATGAAGGATTTTGGTATAATCCAAAAGGATTTACTCAAAGAGGAGGTAACAATCATCAACGATCACTTTTTTATTTCATTCTTCACCAATTTAGTTCTTATTGTAAAATGATTATATAATATCCTAAACACATTAAATATAATAATTTGTTTTTATGTTTTGTTTACTACCTAAAAATTCACACACTTCCATCAAATGGGATACCCAATCATCGTTCGTGTTTATAGTAGACTACCACCTCGCTAACCGACATCACTCGTTCTTCCATTAAAACCTTTCAAGGTTGGGAATAATGATGTATTTATAGTTTATATATTATATATTTTATATTTGTTATATTATTATTCATATGGAATTATTATATGTCATATAACATCATTATTTCCATTTTGTGGGAATACGATAACATCGTTCATGTGTACGACGGACTACCGCCTCGTGAAGCGATGTGATTCTTTCAAGATTTACATAAAATTTATTAAGGATGAGTTTAATAAAAATATTTGATCTATATGAAATAAAAATTAAACTATAATTATAATAATATATATATATCATTTACTTATCCTTCATTAAATACGACATGAAAATGGAAACAACATTCATGCATACATATGACTTACCATCTCCATGAATGATGTATTTTATTTCCTATCACTAAATTTTATGGATTAATCTATATATATATATATATGTGAATATATATGATATTTATTTAATGGTTCAAATTCATGATATTATGAAATAATTATTAAATTAAGAGGACCAAAAATATCAAGTTAAAACATATATGAAAAACAAAGCAGTTATTACCTGAAATGAAACTTTAACATGGAATTTTTAACAAACGGGTAATAAAAGGTCCTAAGAAAATAATATATGGTTTTAAAAATATTATTAATGTTTTTAATAATTTAATAAGTTTTTTAGACTCACTATATATGAGGATAAATAACTCTCAACCAAAAGGAAGCGTGAGGTATGTGGTTTTATTATCTCAATTTTTCTAGCGATCTTGAGTATTTTGTATGACATTGAGTTTTGAAAGACACATATGAACGTAATTTGAGAAAAATTTGTTTTTAAGGTCAATATAATATTTTTAATGCATATAAAACAACTACATGTAGTATTTCATATATAATGTAAAATAATTCTAAGAATTTATTTCATGGTCCATACTTGGGTCATATTGGAAAAAACATAATCAAGTAGTCCGAATCACTATAGGTCTAGATTATTATCTCATCGTCACAGTAATAAATGTTTGTAAAAAATTATGCCTCCTTGAATATCGATGATTAGTGCATCAATAAGAACATATACAACATTATTTGGTCATCAATTTAGTATAACTCCAACAGATTGAAAGAATCACACATAATCCTTCGCATGACAACTTCGATGCTCTACAACCCTCTAACTTAGAGCTCTGGGTGGTTTATGGAGTTAAGTTCCATCACCCACCCAGTGGGAATAAACTTCCCAATGTCACTTATAAAAGTGGTTGCATTTATTCTCATCCCAAATTTGTATCCAGCGATGAGGATGATGTTGTAGAAGTCCTACCCCACGCCATCAGAGGTGAGGGTGAACTCAGTAGGAATGGTCGGTGGATTCCTACTACCAACACTGCTCGGAACCCCACCGTAGTCCCTAGTGGTGAATTTAGTGGACCCTAAAGTTTTTGGATGGTAAACTTGTTTTTCCTTGGATGATTTAAACCTTCTACTACTACCATGGAGACATGAAGATTTTATACCTGTGTTACCCTATGTGCTGGGCATTTGAGGATTATGAAACACCTACTAAAAATAAATATTTGGACTTTTATTTTTCTCTATTTCCTTCCATTATTTTTGTGTGTGATTTTTTTCCTATAAATATATGTGTGGTGTGTGGGTTGTAAGAAAAAGTTATAGAATAAAAAACCCAATTTTCTATTACTTTTATTTTAATTTTTAATCACCTCTAGTGATCTATATCTGCATCTTTCTTCTGTTGTTGTGTTAGCCATTGCTAAATACTCTTTCAGTGGTATCAGGGGTTAAAGGTGAGCTATTTAGAGAGAATATCATGTGAGATATTATAATTTTGTTTTTCATGGTGGAGGAGTGGAGGAGGAAGAAGGTGAATAATATTGCTAAATTTTTCAAATTGTGTGTGTTAGTTGAAATGTTTATTTTTTCCCAAATCATTTTATTATTTTTAATTTTAAAAATTGTGATTTAAATTTTCAAAAGTTTGTTTCATCCTTTTTCCCCATGTATCTATTTTTTAGAGGGGTTTCTCTCCCCCTCTTTCCACCTACCATCAATACTCTATGTCCCCATCTCCCACTTTTACTTCTCCATCATCCCATAGAAAAATCAACTCATTTTTTCCATTCCCCTTCTCAGTTTTTTCCTCTATTACCTTTATACACAAAAAATATTTCTAAATTAAACATAATTTTTAAAAAATGATATTTTGTGATTAAAAACCAAAGAAGACCCCATTGTTTTTTTAAATGTTGTAATCCTAAATTGCTAAAGAAATATCATTTAAAATTATATAAAAAAAATTAAAATCTCCAATATCTGACATTTTTTTTCTATGTCTATCATTTTCCCATCCAAAAAATAATTTATCCCCATAGATAATTCAATTTCACTAGATTTAGTCCCATAATTTATGAGAAAAATTTATGATAATTGGTGCATCCAAATTCGAGAACTCCCTAGCACCCAAGATGTCATGCACATCATGGACGACCGATACACTAAGTGAGAATATAAAGAAGTAGAGGCTACTCTTCTAGATATCCAAAAGACAACTCTTCATGTGGAACATAAGTAGGAATACAAGGAAAAATCCAATATCTATCATGGCCTTAACAAATTGACATTTACAATGATCATTTCATCTAAATAATCAAAGGCCATATAGGAAAACCTTCATAAAATATTCAATGGTGATGAAAAAGTGAAGAAGATAAGGCATAAATCTATATAAGTTGAGTTATAATCCTTGTTTATTAAATCTTATAAAACCATTTATGAGTATCATAATCGCGTAAGGGTTTTGGTGAACCAACTATGAAGAAGTGGAGAAAATATTGTAGACATGCAGTTATGTGAGAATGTTTTTCCATCCCTTGATCCAAAAATTTATTACATAGACATTTCTATAGAAGAGAAAAAGACATAGATATGATCTCTATTAAATAACTCATGGGGTCTCTAAAAGTCCATGAACTGATGGTGAAACACCAGAGAAATACCAATCAAGTGAATCATACCCAAAAATCAAAGTTGTATCTTAGTTACTCTAAAAATAAGCAAGGGGTAAATTTCTAATAAGCCTATGTAGGGTATTTCATGGACAAGAATTTGATCCAAGAATAAGAGGATGTGGTGGAAGAAGATAAAATAGATGAGGTCGTGGATATCCAAAACTATACTACATGAGAACAAGGATGAGGAAGAAGTGAAGGATTCAACAATTTCTAGACAAAAATAAGAAATATTCAATGTTATAATTTTTCAAAATATGCACATTATAGAAATTAATATTGGAGTAAGAAAAAAATGGAGAATTATACTGCGAAGGAATATATCATTGAATAAAGGGATACTCTTGGTGAGTCCCATGTGTTGATGGAACAAACATTAACACAAAATCAATGTATGTGGAATCTTGACTCTGGAGTTAGAAACCACATAGCAGGGCACAAGATCTTGTAAACCTGGATGAGAGGGTTCAAGGAGATATTTTATTTTTTGATCTCTCGATAATATTTTTCTATGGAATGGGAGATAATATAATCAATAAAAAAATACAAGAATCATGATTTATTCTTTGACATCTAATATATACCAAATATAAAGACCAACATCTTAAGTCTTAGAAAATTAGTGGAAGAAGGATTTCATATAAGCCTAGAAAATATTTTTTTTGCTTTTCGATGAATGAGGAAGGCTGGTCACAAAAGTACTGATGGTGAAGAACCAGATGTTTCTGATTATGATCCAACCTGATGTACCACACAGTTTGATGATGGTAAAAGATGATAAATGATGGATATAACTTCTTAGGTTTGAGTATTTAATCTTTTAAAGTTAAATATTATTAGGAAGAAATAATATGGTGAATGGTATTCTTATCATTCAACACCTAAATCAAATATGTGAATGATTTGTTTTAAGAAAACAACATGGAAACAAATTTTCTATGATGGACAAATGGAAAGATGATGTGCCACTGAAGCTAGTTCACACCGATGTGTGCAGTCCATTGAATAAAAAATTAAAAAGATAAAATGAGGTACTTTCTGACATTTATTGGTGATTATAGTAGGAAAACATGGATATATTTTCATAAGGTGAAGTCAGAAATGTTTGGACTATTTAAATTATTCAATGCATTGGTGGAAAATTAAAGAAACCATCACAAACAAACTTTTCAATATATACAAGGTAGGGAGTAAAACTATGTTGATTTTCAAGAGTACCTCAAGAATCAGGGAATTTACTACTAGATAATGTTACCTTACACATCCCAACTCAATGGATTAGAAGAAAGGAAAAAATATCACCATTATCAACATGTAAAGAAGCATGTTGAAAGATAATGGATTTCCCATGAATTTTTGGGGTGAAGCAACTTTGTGTGCTGTGTATCTACTCAAAAAATTACCAACTAAAAATATAGAAGCAAAGATGCCACATAAAGCATGAATTAATCCCAATCCAAGTGTAATACATCTTAGAGTTTTTGGTTCCATAACCTTTGTCAGGATCCCAAATGAAAAACAATCAAAGCTTGAGAAAAAAGGATTGAAGTGTGTCCTTATGGGATATAGAGATTGAAAAATGGAATATCAATTGTATAATAATATCACCAAAAAGATTATATTCAGAAGATATGTTATCTTTTATGAAAATTAGACCTAGGAATAGATTCAAGAAGATGATTCTAAAGAGGTGAAACTCACCCTATAAGATGGAGAAAGTGTTAAAGAAGTACCAATGGAGGAAGGAGGAGTTGAAGAACCATTGATGTAATCACCACATACCCCTACATATGAATAAATTTAATGATAAATTTCTCATATATATCCCCAAAATTTTCTAAGCCTTATAGATATATATGAGAGAACAGAACCAATAGAAGTTTATGTAAATTTGTATTATCTCTCAGCGACTACCAATCTAGTTAGGTTTGAGGAAGATAAAACTAATTAAATGTGGAAGAAAGTGATAGATAAAGAAATAAATTGCATCAAAATCACAAAAGTATACATGTAAAAGGGTAATATTTTCTATTGTGAAGTCATTTCATCCAATGATCAACCACCCAGATATGATGAAACTTAATGGGTTACGCGGAAAAAATGTTTTAGGGGGGATGTTGGATAATAAACTTGTAATTCATTGGATGATTTAAACCTTATAATACTACAATATAGGCATACAGATTTCAAAAATGGGTTACTTTAAATGTTCAAAACAATAGGATTGGATGAAACCTACTAAAAATTAATCTTTAGAATTTTCTTTTTCTCTATTTCCTTAGTTTTTTTTAGTTTTTGGTTGTATTACAATAAATAGATGTGTGGAATGTGGGTTATAAGATAATCTGAGAGATTAAAAAAACCTGGTTTTCTAACACTATTTTTTTGAAATAACCTCTAGTGATCTATATATATATCTACTTCTACTATTGTGTTTACCTCTACTAAATCCTCCTTCAGAATCATATAATGTGCAACCGGTACGACCTAAAAAGTAGCTGGACCATCTGGGACTGCAATTGACATTGAGCTACATTACCGAGGGGGAGGAGGTAGTCATTCACTTCACCCAGAGGGGAGTCTCTAGAGTGTGTGTCTCCCCATATCTTATAAGTGAAATAATTTTGAAGGGTGAAGGCCATGGTCGATTCCAAACTACCTGAAATTTTTTATAAATTAAACCATTATGAAAATCAAATGAAACTTAAAAAAGGATGAGAACCAGGCATACAAAATAAGAGTAGGTTAAGTAGGGAAGTAACTAAGGTGATCTATCTTATAAGGGGAGTTAAATAATAGGGCTATAAAATATAGAGACATGAGAAGAGTGTGCAGGGTTTGATGATAAAGATGGAGGAGAGTAACTATTATTATCACTATATATAGCACATATGATGGCTATTTTTCTCATAAAATTAATTTCGCACCATGTAATACTTAATGCTTATTGTAATTCCCTATTTTCATTGTGATATTTAAAATTATATACCCTTATAAAATTATAATTAAATGAAATCCAATAGAAATATGTAACAAATGTCATATTAATTATAAATGAAATTTTCTGTACAAAATAAATAAAAAAACAATTTATTGTAAATAATTCATATAATTATTTTGTACTTAATTTTATATTTAGAATGTGGTAATTAAATGTTGAAAACATGATATTTATAATAGAAAAATGGATAAATAACAAGGAACATTCATTATCGCATGACGAGCCTTTATCAATTCACTAAATTTCATTTTTAATTATTTTAATATATCAATGTTGTGTATGATGTAAAAAAGTAACCTATTTTATAAGTTTTTTTTAAATTAAATAATGTGTGCATTTCTCAATTCTAAAAAATAGCAATGAGAAGGTCTATATATATTGTTTCCACAATTTGTTGTATCATAATAGAAAACTTCAATAGATAAAATAATAACAAAAAAATATTTTAAGTATAAGATCATTGTATTTCCATGTTAAAATGACATTTAATTGCATTGTAGTTATTTTTGACATTTTAAAATATTATATACACGATTAAAATACGAATAAACACACATATATAATAAAAAAACAACTATAAAAACTTAATAAAATACAAAATAATGCTACACATGAAGGAGAACATTTTGTTGGATGACTATACACACTATTACAAAATGATCTTTTAAAAGTTCTAGAAATCATTTTCATCAGTCCAAAAGTATGACAACCCTGATCTTTTATCACTCAAATAAACATAATTTATTCCATAAACATCATTTGATACAACATAGAAGATCGAGAGGTCTAGTGTCTTTAGGGATTAGGATCATTAAATAAAAACTTAAAACATGAAAAACAACATCTTTATTGAAAACTTCCTTTACATGACCACTAAATTCCCTCATACTTAGCATTGCATTGGATAACCTGAGGACATGCATAAGAAAAGGGTGAGATATAAATCCCATTAAGGTAATAATCATGGAATAAAATGAGGAATACAATACATGTTAGATAATAGACATTTCAATAGAGAACAAGAGAAGTATAAACTTAAAGGAATGATAAAGAATGATAATCATAACATGGAAATGTGAAAAAACACTTAACATGGAATTAGCATGAGCCAGGGCTCATTGCACATGGAGCATGAGTAAACCATCATTTCACATTAAGCACTTGTAAACCCTTATTTCACTTGAATTATCATTAGTAAAAACCCATCACACATGACGTATCATGATACTATACATTACCCAATGCATTGGAGTACTATCAGGGAACACCCATCTTAAACAATTAATTTCATGTATAAGTGTGGGACATGGATCATAAAACCTTGAATCATTCAACATAATATTTTATTAAATGATAAAAGAATGTGGAATAAATACATGAAACATTTTAAACAATAATTAAATGTTCATAAAGGTGAATACCCTTGATAGATAAATGGGCATGGTATTCACTACACAATGACTTTGGCATAGAAAAGCATGATGCAATTTTGATAGCAAAACGACGCGACAAAAGAACTCATAAAAATGGTTGATGAGAATGAAATGGGTGTCTCATAATATTTACATTACATGGACAGTAAGGGGGTCATATAGATATATTTACCAACAAATTTAATGTTAATTAGATTCATGATACAACAAAATTTCTTGAATGTAAATGAGGAGAGATAAATTCCATTCGGAATTTCGGCATAGTAACAGGTGTACATGGGAGGCATTAAATGAGAGAGAAATGGGTATACCATCATTAAAACATAAAAAGGTAAGTATGGGGGAGGTGAGAAACCATACCCAAGCATTTATAATTTAAATTAAAAGGTCATAACAATTTAAAGAATATTGGAAAAAATTAGAAATAAAGAAAAACCCTTACTTGGAAGTGTGCTTCTAGAGGCTTGAGAGAGGCTTGAGAGAGGCTTCTTGGGAGCTTAGGTCACCTTGGGAGTATTATAGAGTGGGGATGGAAGAGGTTGGATGAACTCCAAAGTATTTGAGTGATGAGGAAGTGTGAGTTTGGGTGGGTTTATATAGGAAAGCTGGGGGAATTCTTCATTATTTAGGTTTGGGACACCTCACATTAAGCTAATCCAGACCACAAAATAGCCCATGGTTTTTGCCCATGGTCTTTGGAAAAGAGAATTAGAAATAAATATTTTAGTCCAAAGTAATAACTTTTTAAAATAATGGGGTTACTTATGTGGAGGTGAGTCACACTCCCAAGGAAAACAATTTAAAAAGACAAAAAGTTTAATAAGACTTGAAGGGTCCATTAAAGCTTTGTAAAATAAATAAAACAAACTAAAAACACATTATTTTAATTCTAAAACATATATTTCTTGAACATAAAGTTTATATTATTTTATTACATCACTATTGGGTCATTATGATGTCATAAAACACATTATATATTTAAACGATATTTAATTTTTACCCAACATTTTGATTACCTCAGAAAATTATGAAAAATTTACCATTGGATAATTTCAACATCCTGATTCCAGAAATAATGTTAATTTTATCTAAATATTTTTCTAAATATGTTAATTTTCACTTTTAAAATAAAAAACGACATTTATCGAAAATTCATTGATTTTGACAAAAATGACTTTCAAACCTTAATAAAAAATACAATTGCATTCATAAAATTATATGATAATTTATATTTAATAAAAATTAATTTTATAAAAATAAAAATATTTTACTAAAATATTTGTTTATTCAAAAATACATTAATTCATCAAAATAGATTTCTTATTGAACATCAACTAAAAATACTATTTGTGCTTTAAAAACTATTTACAATGTAACAATAATAAAATGAAAGTATATTCAATATTATATACAAAAATAATGTGAATAACTATAGTGCTAAGGTCTTGTTACATAACCCCTTATAACACCCACATAAGACCGAAGAGTAAGGTGTGCGGTGGTGAAAAACTCTTGGTGTGGCTCAGATAAGATTGCTCGGGTCGTAATCTCTATCAACTTCCACTTCTCTCGTAGGCGGTCCTGCTTGAGCCTTACATATTCAAGATCTGCTTGGTCTTTGTAAAGAGAGAAGCCCAAAGATGCAATCTCCTTTTTGAGCTCTAACAAATGGGTTTTGTATGGGGCACATCTACTGGATGGGGCCATCGCTTCCTTTGTCTAAGTAAATTAGATTTGTTAAAGCCCAATATTTATACTAATCATTTGATCACTGTTCAACAACTATATTAGAACCGATCAAAATTATTAATAGTATTTTAAAATAAAAAAACATAAAACCAAATAAGTTTACATTTTATATAAACATTTTACATAAAGATACATTTAATTAGATCAAGTGGGATTTCCATTAATGAAAGTTTGGGTCCTTAAAATCTTCCCCACTTATCAAATTTCACCCCTGAAATTTCCTTTTCCCATATTAAAGCTTATGTGGTTAACTTTCCTTCATGATTTCCTCTGATTCCAATGTCGCTTCTTCAAACTTGTGGTTTCTCAACAACACCTTGATGAGGGGCATTGTATTATTTTATAGAACTTTTTCTATACGATCTAAGATCTTCACTGGTTGCTCCTCATAAGAAAGATCATCCTCTAACTATACCAACTCTGAAGAGAGTACATGTGAGGGGTCTGATATGTACTTACTTAAGAGAGATAAATTAAAGACAACATGTACTTTGTCCATGGTAGGTGAAAGTGCTAGTCGATAGGGAACAACCCCAACACGATCAAAAATCTCGAAGGGGACGATGTACCTTGGACATAACTTCCCTTTATTTCCAAACCTTATGACCTTATTCCATGAAGATATGCATAGAAATACCATGTATTCATCTTTAAACTCAAGGTATCATCAACAGTTATCTGCATAACTCTTTTGTCGACTCTAGGATGCCTTGATATGCTGTTGAATGGTTTTCACCTTCTCCACTATTTCTTCGACCATTTCTGGTCCAAGCAGCTTACGCTCACCTAACTAATCCCAATACGCTGGTGTTCTACACCTTTTCCTATAAAGGTCTTCATATGGTGCCATTTGGATGCTCGACTTGAAACTGTTATTATAAGAGAACTCAACCAGAGGAAGATATTGATCCCAACCTCTTTTAAAGTCCATTGATCACTCTCTCAACATGTCCTCAAGTGTTTCAATAGTCCTCTTGGATTAATAATCAGTTTGAGGATGATAGGCCGTACTGAAGATTAGTTCAGTATTCTGAGCATGTTGAAGAAACTTCCAAAACGTAGAGGTGAATCTTGGATCACGATTGGACACAATCAATAGTGGTACTCCATGCAGCCTTACCACTTGCGTAATATATATATATGTGCCTGTTGATCCAATGAGAAATCCTCCCAAATAGCAATGAAGTGTGCAGCCTTTGTAAGATGATCCACAACAACCCAGACTGCATTATTGCCTTTAGATATCTTCGGAAGTCCAGTGACAAAGTCCATAGTGATATTCTTGCATTTCCATTCTGGTATGGGAAATGGTTACATCATTCCCTTAGACTTCTTCCTCTCTGCCTTCTCTTGCTGACACACCCGACACTTTGATGAATATTTAGAGATCTCCTTCTTCATATTATCCAACCAATAATGATCTCATAGATCACGATACATCTTTGTGTTTCCTAGGTGAATAGAGAAATTTGAACTACGTGCATCATCCAAAAGTTCCTTCTTCAGCTCTGGACATGATGGAACCCATTTAATTTTACCAAATCTCACAATTCGTTCTTCATTAACATTAAAATACGAGGATTTACTTTTTCCGATAGCTTCCACTTTTTCTTTAATTCCCACATCATCCTTTTGAGCATCCTTTAACCTTTCCAAAAGTGACAGTTGAGAGATAATTTGTGAAAGGATTGATGATGTTACCTTATTTATGATTCCCATGTCCATATTTATCAAATATATGAAGATTGGATCCTTTTCAATTCTCATCAATGATAGAATCACAGGGTCCTTTCTACTTATGGAATCCAACACCTTGTTTGCTTTCCCAGGGTGGTAATGCATTGAGCATTCATAATCTTTGATCAACTATAACCATCTTATTTGGAACATGTTCAAATATTTCTGTGTGAATATATACTTGTGGATTTTGTGATTTGTGTATATTTCACACTTCTCCCCAAATAGATATTCCCGCCAAATTTTCAAAGTGAATATCACTTTTGCCAACTCAAGGTCATGTGTTGGAAAGTTCTGTTCATGAACTTTCAATTTCCTATAAGCAAAGGCAATGACTTTGTCATTTTTCATCAACACACATCCCAGGCTCTTCTTTGAAGCATCATTGAATACCATAAAACATTCTCCACTTGTGGGTAAAGTGAGAATGAGCGTAGTTCTAAGCCTCCTTTTCAATTTATTGATTCTTTATTTGCATTAATCACTCTAAGAAAACTTTACCCCCTTCTGAGTTAGCTTGGTAAGATGGTTGGACAATCATGGGAAATTTCTCACAAATCGTCGATAATATCCAGCTAACCCCAAGAAGATACGAATATCCATTACCGATGTTGGCCTTGACTATCCATCAATTGCATCTGTTTTGGAAGGATATATAGATATCTCATTGTTTGTAATGATATGGTCCAATAATGCTCCTCATGATCCTCCTTGGATTTGGAGTATCTCAGAATATCATCTATAAAGACTACAACAAATTTGTTGAGGTAATATCTAAAGACTCTATTCATCAAGTCCATGAAGATTACTATAGAATTATTGAGTCTAAAAGGAATTACTGTGAATTCATAGTGACCGTATCTTATATGAAAAGCATCCTTGGGGATATCTTCCTTCTTCACCCTTACTTGATAATATCCCAACCACAAATCCATCTTGGAGATGTATTGTCATCCATGCAACTAATCGAACAAGTCATCAATTTGTGGGAGAGGATACTTTTTCTTTATCGTGATTTTGTTAAGCTCACGATAATCGATGCAAAGGTGCATTGACCCATCCTTCTTCTTGACAAAGAGGCCAGGTGTACCCCATGGTAAAGCACATGGGTGTATAAAACCTTTATCCAGATTCTCCTATAGTTGTTTCTTTAGCTCCTCAAGCTCTACAATAGCCATTATATATGGAGTCTTGGATATTGGAAATGCCCCAGGTATATGATCAATTGAGAATTCAACATCTCTTATAGGAGGAAGACCAGACAATTCCGTTGGAAACACTTCAATGAATTCCATTACAATAGGCATGTCTTCTAGGATGGTTTCCTCCATAGACTCAATCAACTAAGCCAGATATGCATGCTCATAGGGCAGTAAAATCCACGGTTGAGATGATGGATCTAAAGAAGATTCGTCTTCCTCCCTGCACTTGTAAAGAATGGGGGAGGGATGGATTCTCTACATAGAGAGTGATTTCCCTCTCACGACAATTTATGTTGGATCTATATAAGTAAAGCCAATCCATGACAATAATTGCATCAAATTACACCAGACGGAGTATGAAAAGGTTCATCAGGAAGTTTAATCCATATATTATGACATAGGATGAGTTATATTCATGGGATACAATGATTTCCCCATTTTCAGTACTCAACGACATCTTCACTTCCGTGAATTGTGGTGGTGCTGAGATTATTCTAATAAACATTATAAATATAAAAGAATGCGTAGAACCTGAATCAAAATGTATGTTCACTAGTATGGAATAAATATCTAGCATACATATCATCAATTCATTGTCAGGGTTCACTTCAGTAGTAGTAATGGAAAAAGCACTCCCTTTCTACCTTGGAGGTTGCTGGTAGCCTCCAAAAACCCTTGTCTCATGACACTTATTTTCAAGATGCCCTAGTTCTTTGTAGTTGTAGCAATGAACCACATGTTAAGGTTCCAACGAAGTGTTCCTCTATTCTGTCACAACCACGAGTCATTATTGCCGATAGTTAATAGTCAGGTGCCCTTATCTTCTACACATACTGTATTTCCTCATTCCCTTCAGGAAATTTCTGAGGTGCTTCTTTTCGCACCTTTGGAAAGTGGGCTACTGGATCTTCTTAGCACCATTGGATTTAACCATCGGACCGCCATCATTGAATTCCACCTTATTCTTATTATCCCCATAATACCCCTGATATTCTCCGATCTCCATTTCGACTTTGAGGTCACATCGGACAATTTCCTCATAGCTATCAAAGTCACGGATTACCAGCGCTTTCCGCATGCTTGGTTTCATCCCACCAAAGAAGCGATCAACCTTGAATTCGGGGGTAACGACAAAGCCAGAAGCATATCATGAAATCCTTGTGAATTTTTCCTTGTAATCTCAAATATATTCATCATCTTTTTTTCTTGAGGTCAAGGAAGTCCCTTTCCATCTTAAGCCGGAGGGTGCGCAAAAATTATTTATCGAAAAACATCTTCCAGAAATCCTTCCATTCCAATGCCTCAATCTCCTCCTTAGGCTTCATATTTTTGATCAACGTCCAACATTGATCAAATTCACCCTCCATGAGATAAGAATCTAGGAGAACCTTCTATTGTTTAGAACATTGAAGGATGGATAATATCTTTTCAATGGAGTTGATCTATTGTTCAACGATTTAGGGATTAAATGATCTATTAAAAGTGGGAGGCCTTTGTCTCATGAATCTCTCGATAGCGACTTGTTGTTTATTATGAGGGGGGGGGGGGTGAACGTTACTCTTGACTCATGTTTCTATTCAAATCTTGAGTTAGCTGAGTGTGAAGTGTGACAAAGTGCGTGATTCCCGCTCCCATTGGATTAGACATCTCATTAGTATAGTCATCACATTGATCTTCACATCAGTTGTTAGCCCGAGTCCTCCTATTAACATCCATTGGATAGAATAAAAGGAAAGTTAGGGGTAACACATAAAAGGTAATACAAGGAAAAATCAGATGACTTATAAATAACTTTTATTTCCATAACATATGAATCTATTGGCTTCAGTCTATGCTTTTCATGATCTACTTTCTAACATATATTCTTAGGGGCATTTTTTAATTCCCTTAATAAGGGTTCATACTAAGATTATGAATTTACCAAAAATATCCCTTGGGAGTGTCATAAACAAGAGTGCAGTAAGGCCCATTGTCGTGCACCTGTTCCCATTCGAATCTAGCTCAAAGCGGTGTTTTCGGGTTTTAACCCTAGGATACATCTATGCCAGAGCCGCCTCTACTTGCTCGTATCCAGACAGGGATATATTTTCATAATAAACCACTTACTCAATACATAGGAATACTTAGGAAAGTTTTTATTATACTTAGTCTTGTCTTTAAGGCTTTAATAGGGTTTTCAAATCCTAATCACAAAAATAACTAAACCTATCATCTGATAATAACTATGACAACCCTGATCTTTTATCAAACAAATAAACATAATTTATTCCATAAAATTCAATTGATAAAACATATAAGATCGACAGTTATAGTGTATTTGGGGATTATGATCATTACATAACAACTTAAAACATGTAAAACAACATCTTTATTGAAAATTTCCTTTACATGACAACTACATTCCCTCATACTTCACATTTCATGGGATAACCTGAGGACATGCATAAGAAAAGTTTGAGCTATAAATCCAAGAAAGGGAATAATCATGGAATAACATGAGGAATACAATAAATTTTAGAAAATAGGCATATCAATAGAGCTAAATAGAATCATAAACATAAAGTCATGATAAATCATGATAATCATAACATGTAAATTTGGAAATAACACTTAACATGGAATTAGCATGAGCCAAGGGTCATTGCACATGGATCATGAGTAAACCCTCATTGCACATGAAGGACGAGTAAAACCTCATTGCACTTGAATTAGCATGATTAAACACACATTTCACATGAAGTATCATGATACTATACTTTACCAAATGCATTGGAGCACTATCAGGGTGCCCCCTTCTAAAACATTTCATTTCATTCATAAGTGTGCCACATGGATCATAAAACATCGAATAATTCAACATAATATTTTATTCCACAATAAATGAATGTGGAATAAATACATGATTTTTTTAAAAAAATAAGTAAATTTTCATAATTTTTAATACCCTTGATAGGGAAATGGCCACGGTATTCACTACACAATGACTTTGGCAAGGAAAACTGCGGTGCAATTTCAGCAGAATAACAACGTGACATAAGAACTCATAAAAATGGTTGATGAGAGAGAAAGGGGTGTCTCATAATATTTACATGACATTAATTTTAATAGTTTCATATAGATACATGTCCCAACAAATGTAATGGAATTTAGATTCATGATACAAAATAATTTCTTGAATGTAAATGAGGAGAGAGAAATTCCTTTCAGAATTTTGGCATAGTAACAGGTGTACATGAGAGAAATTTAATGAGAGAGAAAGGGGTATCGCATCATTAAAACATAAAGAGGTTAGTATGGGGGAGGTAAGAAACCATACCTCAACATTTATAATTGAAATTAAAAGGGCATAACAATTTAAAGAATATTAGACAAAAATGGGAAAGGAAGAAAAACCCTTACTTGGAAGTGTGCTTCCAAAGGCTTGAGAGAGGATTGAGAGAGGATTATTGGGAGCATGGGAAACCTTGGGATGATTATAGAGAGAGAGGAGGGTAGAGGTTGGACGAACTCCCAAGGCTTTGAGTGAGGAGGGAGTGGGAGCTTGGGTGGGTTTATATAGAAAAGGTGAGGGAATTATTTATTATTTAGGTTTGGGACACCTCACATTAAACTAATCCAAACCACAAACCAGCCCATGGTTTTTTCCCATGGTTTTTGGAAAAGGGATTTGGAAAAAAATATTTTATAAGTCCAAAGTCTGAACTTCTTAAAATAAAGGGGTTGCTTATGTAGAGGTGAGTCACACTTCCAAGGAAAACAATTTAAAAAGACAAAATGTTTAGTATGTTTTGAAGGGTCCACTAAATCTTTGTAAAATAAATCAAACAAACCCAAAATCACATTATTTTAATGGTAAAACATGGACGAACAAAATTTTTATAGTATTTTACTACATCACTATTGGGTCATTATAATGTCATAAAACACATTATATATTTAAATTATATTTAATTTTTACCCAAAAATTTGGCTGCCTCAGAAAATTATGAAAAATTCACCATTGGATAATTTCAAAATCCTGATTTTAGAAATAGTCTTCATTTTATTTAAATAATTTCCTAAATATATTAATTTTCACTATGAAAATTAAAACCTTCATTTATCAGAAACTCATGGGTTTTGACAAAAATGGCTTTCAAACCATAATAAAAATTAAGATTTCATTCATAAAATTATACGATCATTTATATTTAATAAAATTAATTTAATAATAATAATAATATTTTATTAAAATATTATTTAATTAAAAAATACATTAATTCATAAAAAATAGATTTCTTATTTGAACATTAACTAAAAATATTGTTTGTGCTTTAAAAACTATTTACAAGGTAGCAATAATAAAATAAAAGTATATTCATTATTATATACAAAAATAAAGTACATAACCATAGTGATAAGGCCTTGTTACATAAACCCTTATAACACCTGAATAATATTGAAGAGTAAGGTGTGCGATGGTGAAAGACTCTTGAGGTGGCTCATATAACATTGCTCGGGTGGTAATCTCTATCAACTTCTACTTTTCTCATAGGCGGTCCTGCTCAGGCCTAACATATTCAAGCTCAGCTTGGGATTGGTCAAGAGAGAAGGACAAAGATGCAACCTCCTTTTCAAAATCTAACAAATGGTATTCCTATGGGGCACGCCTATTGGATGAGGCAATCTCTTCCATTTTTTGAGTAAATCAGATTTGTTAAAGCCCTATATTTATACTAATCATGTGATCACTATTCAACATCTATATTTTAAACAGTCACAATTCATTACAGTATTTTAAAATCAAAAAACATAAAACCAAAGAAGTTGACATTTTATATAAAAATTTTACTTAAAGATATATTTAATTAGATCAATTAGGATTTCCATTAATGAAAGTTTGGGTCATTACATAAAAAGAAAAGAAAATATACGCACCACTAAAAGGGGGGGGGTTACCTTTTAACACCACTAAGAAATAACTAATAAAAGTTAAAAAAATTATTTTCTACAAATATTTTCTTCTTTGGTTGTCCCCTTTAACAACATTTGGACCCCATTTTAATAGTTCTTAGAGCCCCCTGCCACCACCCCTTTAATATCACTTGAAACCCTTACCCCCCTTTTACAACGGTAAGGTCTCCTGCATTCTCCCCTGCCTCTAGTGAGTTTTGAACATGTGAAATCCTCCTCATGAATTTTCTCCTTTTTCACTCCCCTATATTGGTTTGTTTTTTAATTTATGATATATATATATATATATATTATTACATGTTTTAACCATATATATATATTTTTATATAATTATTTTTCAATACATATATAATATTTATTTGTGTGTGTGGTCTATAAATATAATTATACATATTTATATTTATTAAATTATTTATATATTAATATTTATATACAAATATTATTATATATAGATAATACATATTAATTTCTTCATACACAGACAAATATATATATATAAATAGACGCGTTATATATACATTTTATGGGTATATAAATATTCATACATTTTTATTTTAAATAAAATTGGTATTATTATTATTATCTAGATATGGTGTATATATATATAAATATATTTCAAATGAAAATATGTTTACGTATTTATTTATAAAATTAAATTTTTATGTGTAAATATATACAAATATCTATACATGTGCACATATTTAATAATAAATAAAACTACATTATGAAAACTGATAAAATTTCAAAACCATATTATCTATATGAATGTAATACATGGGAATAAATTCAGTCCCCACTGAAAATAGGAAAAAACACTTAAATGAAGCTGAAAGACAATTGAAAATTAGGAAAATAGGATACCTCGACTAAAAAATCAGTTTTGGATTCCTTATGAGACTTTTTTTCCTTGAAAAACGTGACATGGGGTCTCTATTAATCATTAAGGCATAGATACCTTCATAGGATTTGATATGATATGTGATAGATCCCAAATAGACACTCGAATCAAAATTTATGGTCGTTTGAAGTTCATGTCATGTTTTCTACTCATCTTTTTTTAAAAGTTGGGGCCGAAGCCTCATTTATAATTAAAGCAAAGCAAAGAGATCTTTTAACTGTGTAGAGGGAGACCCATTACACAGCCCGAAGGCCCAGTGGGAATTTAACCCATTACATGGCTCGTAGGCCCAAATTGTTTGGCCGAATTCCCATTTTGTGAATTGTACTGCTACAGTACCGCCGCTGCTATGATGCTCTGTCGCCACTACAGTGACTTGTCACCGTTATAGTACTCATCGTTACTACAGTGTCGCCACTACTACAGTACCTGCGCCCAATGGGTTTTGATCTTTCATTAATTCATTTAATTTTTCTATCAACCAATTCTTATTAAATTACTATTACCTAATAATAATTATCAAATTATTAATTAACATTTTGTTAATTATTTTATTTGTCATTTTCACTAAATATCTTATATATTAAGTGTAAATGCATATTTATCCATATCTAAATCATATTTTAAATAATATATTATATTTTTATCAATATAAATATATTTATATATTAATATATTATTTTTAATGATATAGAACTTTTTTATAAATATAAATTTTATCAACACTAAAAACTATTGTTTTATCACTAGTAAATGGCATATTTTTACCAATGCTAGGAAAAACACTAATAAAGGGTACCCTTTATCACTGTAAAAAAGTGCTGATAAAGGGGTCACATTTTTCAGTGATAAAAATGAATTGATAAAGGGATACTTTTATCAGTTCTTTTTTTTCACTGATAAGCATACCCCATTTATCAGCAATTTTTTAGCACTAATAAAAGGTATTGATGGATAAATCTAAATTTTTCATAGTGCCATCAATTAATTTTATCTAAAACAAATAAGCAAGTGAACTCTTTCAAAAATTATTTTCTTCATTCTAAGAAAATGTTTTATCAACACTTAAAAAACCTTGATAAAGATCACATTTAGAAAAGATGTTTGCCTTTCTTATCACTTTTTTCAGTATAGATAAAATAATCATTTCTCAAATATTTTTTAGTGCTGAGAAAGGTACCCTTGGACTATTGAAGCAACTATAACTACCCCAAAGTAAGTGTTTAGTGGTATATTAAATCAATGTTAAAACATTTTGCAGAGGTTTTGAAAAATCACTGCTAAATCATGCGTTAGAAATCATTTAACAATGGGTTTTCAAAAATGTTGTAGAGTAATTCAGCTACGGTTTTTTAAAATCAGGATAATTGTTTAGTAGTGAATTAAATCATCTCTAAATCATTTCACATTAGTTTATTTTTAATTTTTAATTTTTTAATTTTTTTTTTAATCTTTTTGATTTTTTATTTAATTTATTAATTTTCAAAATTAATTATTTTATTATTTTACTATTTTATTTTTGATTATTTTAATTTCGTATAATTATTTTATTTACTTATTATTTTATTAATTTAATTTATTTTTGATTATTTTTATGTAATTTTTTTATTTTTTTATTATTTAATATTAACTATTTTAATTATCTTATTTATTTATTATTTTATTACTTTATTTATTTATTATTTAATTTTTCATAATTTTTTTTTGTTTTTTGATTTTTTTTTTGATTTTTTATTTATGATTTATCTTTTGTCTTTTATTTACCATGTTCATGCACATGTTGTGTAGAAATTCCGCATTGGGTGAGATTCGAACCCCTTAACTTTTGGTTATTCATCAAAGAATTTACCACTCCAACAGACTCTTCGTGTTGTCAATAAAAAGAATTTAATATACTTATATACCTGTATATATCGATATAAAAAACAAATGATACATAAAAAATAAAAACTAAATAATTAATAATTAATAATTAATAAGGAATGGTGGATGGCCCGAGGGAAGCACCATGTTGTCCCTGATGGTTTGGTACAGTTGTAGGGTAAGAAGGTTCAACCTTCTTACAAGGATAAGCTTTTCCTAACTATTAGGGCCTCTTCAAGTGACATCAATGGATCTGACCTAAAGTCTACTGAGATTCCCACTAGTCTTCCCAGATTCCTTGGCCAGCATGGATAGTCAAATGTGGAGGGGGCCAAGACAGTGCCCAACTCTGGTATTTTTTTATCCTCATAATAGGTCTTGTGATCCTTTTCCTTCTCAGGTTAATGACCATCAGGATCATCAAGATGATAACATGAAGAAAGAGAGATCTTATGATGCATCACCTGATGATAATCCAATTGATTTGTTTGGAGATGATTATATGAAAGGAAACAATAAGGGAAAGATGCCACACCTTGATCAGATAAAGTTATATGTAAATTATATAAAGGATAATGCCAGAAAGGAGTCTTCTTATACAGGGTCTGGAAATTCTATTATGGGCA
The DNA here is from genome assembly GCA_963277665.1 of Viscum album. NCBI lineage: Eukaryota > Viridiplantae > Streptophyta > Magnoliopsida > Santalales > Viscaceae > Viscum > Viscum album. The sequence goes on along the minus strand of OY728119.1, from coordinate 691,759,861 downwards.
CTTGTTTGGAGGATTCACCCCCTGGTTAGATTCCAGTGGGAAATGGTAGTGAGAATCTCCCACTACAGTGCCTACCAATGTGATTATGGATTCCCCTTTAGCTGGAAGGGAGATAGGGCCCAATGAGAAAGACCTCTTTAAGGACAAGATGTCCTATGTACAAATTACCTTGGAGCCAAATCATATTGAGACAACAGTATTACCTTCCTTGGATCTAAATATCTTATTTTCTAGACTGGAAGAAATGTGAGTTAATGCTCAGGATGGAATAATTCTCATTTTTTCCATGTTGGAATCTATTAACAATTCTAAATTAGATGCACTCTATGTTGAGGGGCTTGAGAGGAATGGCATTAGAAACAAAAGATGGTTAAAGGATAGTTGCTCATATATTGACACTAACTATAATGTTTCTACTTCTATGGTGAATCTTTAGGTTGTAAATGAGAAACTCAAGGTCGACTCTGGTGGAGAACACTTTTCAAGAGCACTGCAATCACTCAAAATTTTTCTGCGGATGTATCTTTAATTAGTGAGAGATTTCCCTGGACTAATTCCATAGAACCAAATATTATCAATGATCATTAATAATGTCAAAATTTACTTTTGGAAATTGATTTACATATAGGTCATGATGATGACTCCAATAGTGAGGAGGATGACTCACCAGACAGGTATGACTATAGTGACACTTGCATAACTCCAAAATATCGGAGGTAATGTAGGCATTCGAAAGGCCTAGTTGACTCTTGAGTAGGGGTGGTAGACACAGGAAAAAGTGATAATGAAGGTCCTTCTTTTGTTGTTTGGTTGTGTCTTACTTGACACTTTTATTATCACGCATTTCTATTATCCCTCTCTATTCCTACATTATTTTAATAAATTTCTGAGGCAATGGTTTTAATCCATGGTCGCATCATTCCCAGTAAATAATAAATAGATAATAAAATAATAATGAAAAATAAATAAATAAATAATAGATAATAATAAAAATAATAAATTACAAACAAATAAATATTAATTAATAAATAAAAATATAATAAATAATAATTAATAAATAAGTAATAAATAATAAATAATAAATAATAAATAATAAATGAATATCAATATCTATAAATATATATACATATAACAAAAAGTTACATAAATATATATAAACACACATTTATGATACATAAATATATATAAACACACACAAATATATAATTATAATTATATATATAATTATATATATATATATAAGAAAGTAGATATAAATATCTCTATATATATACACATATAAGATATAAAAATATATATACATAAATATGTATAAACATTTTCAAATGTATATAAATATACCCAATTATTAATGAATACATATAAAAAATATATATAATAGATAACCACAATAATTAAACCACCATCAAATCAATAGGAATGTAAAGAAATGGAATGAAATCATAAACGACATAAAAATAATATGAATACTATTAACTGAAGTTAAAATTCTATCAAATATTAAAAAATTGGTTATCCCAACTAAAAACTCAGTTTCAAAGGCCTTATGGGCCTTTTTTGGTCTTTAAAAATAGTGATCGACGTTCCACGAATCATTATAGCATATATCTTATCACAATATTTGATTTGACATTTGGTAGAGCCCAAATAGACATTCAGAACAAAATTTAGGGTAGTTTGAAGTTAAAGTTGGATTTCCAAATTTTCTTAAAAATATAATAATTTTTATTGTTTTAATTATTATCAAATTATTATCCAATGTGGTTTTATTTCATTTTATAACCTTTGATTTGACTGAATTTCAAGCTAAAACAGACTTCCATATCAAAAGTTATGTTTATTTAATGCTGAAGTCTGATTTTTAACTTATTAAATAATTATTTTAAGTTCCAAATTATTATTAACTAATTATTATAAATATTTATTACTTTACACAATATAATTAATTATAATTGTAAATAATAAAATATATATGATAGTAAATATTAAATAGTAAATAATAAATATTGAATCATAATTAAATATTTTATATTTTATATTTTTTCCATTCATTCAGTGAAATTTTTTAAAAAAATTACACTAAAAATAAATTTTAATTTTTTTAAAAAAATTAAAATTATAAAAAAATAAAAAATATATTAAAAACACATTTATAAATTGTTTTTAAAATGACTCATAAAAAACAATCATGAAATCAATTTTACCCTGTATTGAATTTAGTGCTATATAAACAATATATGATACTAAATAGTAAATAGTAAATAATAAATGTTGAATCATAATTAAATATTTTATATTTTATATTTTTTCTTTTCATTTAGTGATATTTTTTAAAAAAATTACACAAAAAATAAATTTTAGATTTAAAAAAAATAAAATTATAAAAAAATAAAAAAACACATTTATTGGTAGATTTTAAAACGACTGCTAAAAAACCATCATGAAATCTATTTTACCCATTAGTGTATTTAGTGCTGTAGAAACCCAAATATATGGGTACAAATTTGGTCAGAGGGATTGAATGCCTACTAAAACCCACATGAATCCCATATGTTGTATTTGGCATGTCTTTGAGTTAATTGTGAAAAAAAGATAATATATGGATTTAATTGATTAATTACTATGTTTTGATTCTAACACTAAATACAAAACATGATTTTTATGTTTTTATAATTATGGAGAAAAGGAATAACATTCATGTAAGATCATACCTTTTACTGGTACATCCCTACTTATGTTTTTGTAAAACACTTTGAGTTTAGTTGTGTTTCTCTTAAATCTGGGTCATCAAGTCTTGAGACGATTTTTCTAGTTCTTGGTAAGTACTGTAGAGGTGTATGATGTAGTATAAGGGGAGGTGAATTCTGGTTTCATAATTAATTCATCCCATGAATTCTCAATTCATAATGTGAATTATTAGGGCCATCCCATGAATCCCATATAAGTTGTGAATTTGATTGGTTAGATCCCATGAAACTCATTCAAGAACTGAATAGTTATAGGCAGTCTATGAATCAAAAACTCATGAAATTAGTTGGGTTCACACTGTGAAATTGGGTTTTCTAGTTTTTTAATCTGTGGTCACTCAATTTTTTTGTATATGAGATTTGATGGATTCAAGTTGTGAATCACCTATTCACATATTGAATCATCAATGAACAGTTTTTGAAACTCCCATTTACTATGTTTTGATAACACAAAAACCCTTCTATATCATTTTTAGACCTTCCATAGGTGGATTTTGAGAATCATCTTCAATCCAGATGCACGTTTCCATTGGAACTTGGTGTTCTAGATCTATATATAGAAGGAAAGTAGGGAGGGACACCAGTGTAACCTTGTATGTTGAGGATTTTTCTTCATCTTCTCTTCATTTGAGGTGGGTGGTCTAAATCACATCCATAAGGTTTATTTTCAAACATTCATGTATGTTCAATAAATACAACCACACCGGCACCACGTATCGATGACTAAATCTAAATATTGATTCACAAATCTATGATTATATATGATACATAGACCTTCCACAGATCCTGTTGGGTTTGTTGGTGTTCATACTAGACTTTTGTCCAATCAAGGGGTGTGCCTACCTTCAAACTTGTAATGAAATAATATGGTTAACATGGAAAATTCCCTTACCTTGGAATTAGTATAGTTCAGTAATTTTACAATTTATTTCAATGGAATAAATGATTTCTAATTGTTAATTTTATGAAAAAACCAAGTGTACTATAATGAAATATTTGATATTCTAGACATGTGATAATGTTTTATTTTTGATTTGATTATTCTATTATTATGACTTCTGATTATGTTATAATTCTTATAGGGTTTGATCCTAGTTATGTTGTAATGCTTGCTATGTTTTAACCAGTTATACGATAATTCTTATAGGTATTGATCTTGAATATTATGTAATTCTTAAAGGTATTGAGACCAATTATGTTGTGATGCTTATATGGATTGATCCTAGTTGTGCTGTAATTATTATATGGTTTGACCCAATTATACTCTAATGAAAATATGGATCAGGTCTAGTTTCATAATAATGCCTTGAAGGATATTCCCTATGAGATATGGATATGGTTGGAATGTTTTCATGACAGTAAAAGAAACACATATAACATTATGCCGAAGTAGATTTGGATAACCCTGAGTGTCAACCTAGAGCCTGAGGGCCAGCAGGTTACATGATGTTTTACATTAAATAATGAATTAATGTTTTATTTCATTGTACTATTATATGGATTGATCATGCATACCAAATATGATTACACACCATGAGTATTGGCCTACTGTGCTCACAACCTATTCGGGAACCATTTGGTACTTAGAAAGATATCATTGATGCAATTCTAGATAACGTTAAGTACCATGTGTTGGTTGATTTCTTCTTAGATGGGTTTGAGCATAGATATAAGACTGAGGTACTGGGGTTTTAGATTATTTTACTGATACTATTAAGTATTTTACTTATATGAATTCCAACATGTCATTTAACCAAGACATTACATGATTCTATTATATTTGGCTTCCTCAATTTTTCCTTTATTCTATTATGGTGCATATTTGATTATTTATACTATTCGATTATTACTGTAACTCTCTACTAGTTGGTATAGTCTCCCCACTATTTTCCTTACAACATTGATACTTGTTGGAAACCTATGGAATATAGGGAGTCACTCGTAAGGTCTATTAGCCAACCGACTATGTAATTTGGGGGATCATCAGGTTGGGGGATGTTACAAAGTGCTCTGAGAGTAATCAAGATTCTTTTTATGTTTCTTTATTATTTGGGAAATGTAGATAATATTTTAGGATATGTCAGGTCTTGGAAATGATCTCGTTCATGGGAGTATCTAACCCATGTATGGGGGTAAAATAGAGTACCTAGGGATGAGATTGTTGTTCATGTTATTTTCCAAGTATATTTTTGATGTTATATCACCTTGGTTGATTCACTTGTTGTGTGATGCTGAAATGTGATGATATTTTACTCATGGGTTAGTATGGTTGGAGATGAATATGCATGCATCATGGTAAGCACATAGGGATATAAGTTTACATGAATTGTTCATGATAGGGACATATTTATCTCATGTTACATATCTAACCATATAAAATTTGAAATGAATTTTCATTATATACATGATAAAAAGGAAATGAAATAAACTATTATGTTATGTTAATTTTCCTGTTAAGACAAGTACAATGGAACCTTTGGCTAGTGTTTTTTTATTGTTTTCACCTGATGAAATTGACCTTTATTTGTTAACGTGTTCTAAGGTGTGAATTAATCCTTATAGAAAAAAATTTATCCTCATCAACTTTTAATAGAGTGACAAGAGAGTGGAAATCAGAATGCCCCTAATATAGCTGAGCTATAACTCCCTACAACTTCAGAGAACTATATGGATGATTAGCTTCGCGATATATTCTTGAGGTTCATGTGATTCATGGAGAGGGAAACTATTCACACCATACCTTTGATGTCTGATATGAATAGAGAATTCTAGATACAGTATTCCCCTATGTTCACTAGAGAGATAGAACCCTAGGAAACTAAGTTATTGATTGAGTTAGTCTAGTTAATCTTTAAGCATCTTGATACACACTCATGAAGGAGGGTGAATATTGCAGCTTATATGCTACCAGGACTAACCAAGCGATGGTGGGACATCCTAGAGTAGGTTGGTAAATAAAAGGACCTAACCTAGAAGAAATTCTAAGTGAATTTCCTGAGCCACTTCTATCCAAAAATGTTAAGTGTTGATAGGGATAAAAAATTACTGAATATGATGTAAGTAAACATGTTAGTGATGTATTATGCTGAACTCTTCACTAATTTGTAACATTTTTCTCTAACTTTGGTAGGTGAGGATATCACCTGGGTGAATTGTTTCCAGGAGGGGATTCTCTTTGAGATAAAGTCAAAAGTGATCATCCTTCACCTAAGATGCTTTTCAGATGTAATTAATCAGAACCTCATCATGAAAGGGAACTTGAGTGAGGCCCCGATTATCCACCAAATAATCCTATCATGGAAACCAAGGAGCTCTTATTTTGGAAACAATAAGCGCCTCAATGATAGTTACTTTTGGGGATATGGTAGAAATAGAATCTAAGGAAGTGGGCATCCTTTATAGGACCATATCCCATTGCAGTGCTATTAGTGTGGCAAGATTTTCTAGAAATGACAACAATTTATTTATCTTAATCTAGAGTGTCATTATTATGGTAGGATGTATTATCTTTATATGATCTTTAGATACAGAACCAAATAACGGTAATGAATTGTAAATCCATTACATGCATCAATGATCTTTCCAATTAGTTGACAGATTCTATGATTTTTTCAAGATCGAATTGGGGTTAGGGTTCCATCATTTGATAGTGAGACCATATGACATACCCTGGACTACATTTTGGAGTATTTTTTGTTTTAAAAAATTTGTAGTGAATTCATTCGACCTAAAAAATTCACAACTGATATTCGTGACCTTGATGAACCAAATCCTTAATCCATTCAAGGATCAGTTTTTTGTGGTTTTCATTGATGACATATTGGTGTAATACTAGTCTATAAAAAATCACACCCAACATATTGAAATTATCCTCAGTACATTGAGAGATAATCATATTTACACCAAACCATCCCAATGTATTTTTTGGATTGATAGATTTAACTTCTTGGACCATTTTGTCACATAAATTAGAGTGCCAGTTAACCCAGAGAAGGTTATAGTCATGGTATCTTGGAAACGAATCAAGAATGTTTTTGAGATTATAATATTTTTTGGTATAGCAGGATACTATTAGTGTTTCATTTAGAACTTCTTCAATATATTGGAAATAATTTCTAGGATGAGAAATAATGGGGTAATGTTATTTTGGTCAGTTGCTAGTGGGAGGGATTTCCATGAGCTGAAGAGTAGGACGAACATAAAACTGATCCTCACCTTACCTATGCTGGGTAATAAGCATACCATGTATTGTGATGCTTCCAGATTCGGGGTCCGAGAATTTTTGATGCAAAAAGATCAAATGGTTGGTTATAGATCCAAATAGATGAGACCTTAGGGGAGGTATTTACCTAATCATGATATTTAGTTAGATTCCCTAGTATACACCCTGAGAAAATTGAGACACTATTTATTGGGTGAGTGTTTTGTGGTGTACATGAACCATAAGTGCCTCAAGTACATATTTTCTCTACGATACCCGAACCTTCGACAAAAGAGGTGGGTTGAGTATCTACATTATTTTGACTTCAAGATGGATTATACTCCAATAAATGTAAATTCCAACATGGTTTCTGAATCTTTGGGTTGTACGGGAAAAATAAATGTAATTTGAGATACTTTTGATGAGTGGAGGTCGATACCCCTCTTTGCAGACATACATCTAGATTTTTAGGATTCTTAGGGATGACTAACTACGACTTTGAAATCTATTATACTAATGATTTTGGACCGAATCAAGTCATTGTAGAGATCTGATCCGAAGGTATTAGCTCTGAGGGACAACTTATATGGTGGTAAGACACCATCTGGTTAGTATTTTGGCATTGATGATGGTCTTATCATTCATAGCTATGTATTGGTTCTTACAAGCTTATGTGAAGAGATGATTAGGAAGTTTAATTATTATAAATGGGTGGTACATCAAGGTTCGAAAAAGATGTATTGTGATATCCAAAGGTAATACCGGTTGTTAGGGGTGAAGATGAATGTAGTAGGATTTATGGAAAGAGGTTTTACCTATCAGCAGGTGAATTCCAGACATCAGAGGTATGTAGGTTTGGTGCAACCTCTACCCATTCTGGAATAGAAGTGGGATGATGTCACTATGGATTTTGTGACAAGATTACCAAAAAATACCACAAGAATGATCTATTATGGGTGATCGTAGATAAAATATTGAATTTATCACACTTCTTTCCCATTATGGAGACCGTTGCCATCAATAATCTGGGTAGTCTCTATTTACAGGAAATATTTCAACTACATGATGTTCGTAAGAGTATCATTTCGGACCAAGATCCTCATTTCATGTCATTGTTTTTGGTAGGGTCTTCAGAATGATTTGTGATCATAGGTTCTTATTAGTAAATTCCATTATCTACATACTAATGAGTAACATAAACATATGATTTTGATTATAGAGGATATGTTTTCTAGTTTTTGGACTTCAGTGCATCTTGGGAGCAGTATCTAGCACTCATGGAGTTCTCATATAATAAAAACATTCAAGAATAAATATAAATGGATCATTTTGAGGATTTTTATGGAAGGTCATTACATTCAATTTTTTTTCTAGATGTAGGTGAGTCAGTTCTCCTTTGACCCGGTCTCATATAAGAGATATATAAAAAATTTAGTTACTAAGAAATATATTGGTGACCATGTATAGCTGAAAGAAATCATATGCTGACCTATAGAGTTTTATTTTTTACAATAAGTTTTTATTTGGGTGTTTCTTTGGCAAGGGAAGTTCCTCATTAGTAGGAAAGGGAAGCTAGCACGCAGGTTTATCGGGCCGTTTAGAAAAGTTGAAATGGTCATTCTAGTGGCATACCATTTGGACCTTCCACAACACTAAAATTATTCCCATGATGTATTTCGAATGTCAAAACTTCTGAGATATCATCTAGACCCTTCTCATTTGATTGATATTGATTATGTCAAGATGGATGTTGATTCATACTTTGAGTATATTCTGATTTTTATCTTGGACTGTAGTGAGAAAAATTTTAAAGGTACGACAGTCCTTATGGTATGAGTTTTGTGGAATCATGGGTTTTTTAATAAGGATACATGGTGGAGGGAATCAGATATGTAGACACAGTGGTTAGACTTGGTCACTAGTACCCTAGAGACACTTTGAAGTACAAATCAGGAAAAAGTGATTATATGGTGGGTAGGTTGTAGGATCTCACATTTTTCAAGGTATGTACCTATTTATGTTTTTTTAAACCACTTTCTATTCTATTTTATTTCTCTTAAATACTATTAGTTACATACTAAGTCTGTTGAGCTGGTTCTAGGTAAATGCTGTTGAGGTGTGGGAAGCAATAAAAGGGGAGATGAATTCTGGGTGTAGAATTAATTCATTTCATGAATTCTATGTTTATGTTTGAATTGTTCAAGAGGACCCCCTAAATCCCATACAAAGGATTAATGGGTCTAGTTTTACCCCATGAAACTTATTCATGGCCTGAATGGTTCTGGATAGTCATTGAATCGAAAAATCAGGATGCAAGTTGGGTTCATGATTGAAATATATTTTTCTATTTTCTTAACCCAAGTAAATTGATTTTTTGGTGTATATGGAAATTTAGGGATTCATGACATGAATATCCTATTCACATCGTGAGTTATCAACACCCACTTTTTTAAACTCCAATAGTCTTCATTATGATAAATCAAAAAACCTTTTATCTCATTTTAGACCTTACATAGGAGACTTTTGAGAAAAATATTTGATCCGAAATCATGTTTCCTTTGGATATTGGAATTTTGGACTGATATATGAAATGAAAGTAAGTAGGGACCCTAGATATACCTGGGACATTGAGTATTTGTCTACATATTATTTAATTTTGAGGAGGGTTGCCTAATTCATCTCCTTAAATATTATTTTCTCTATTTAATGTAAGTGAAACAAATTCAACCATGACGGCACACTGTGCGCATGAATGAATCTAAATATTGATTCACCGATCTTTGATTATTTTATATACCTAGACCTTCCATGGACATGATTGCTTCTATTGGAGTTGATACCATACTTGTGGTCACTGAGGGGTGTTCCTACCTTTGAACATGTAATGAAATAACATAGTTAACTTAGAAAATTGGATTTTTTTTAAAATCAGTTTAGTTTAGAAAATTGATAACTTATTTCAACAGAATAAATGATTGATAATTGGAAATTGGATGAAATAACCAAAGTGGTCTGTAATGAAATATCTGATATTCTTGATGTGTGCTGTTTCCTCTAGAAATTGGGATGACATTTTTTGTTTAAGGTTCAAACATTCCAATCGGTTTCTAACAGGTTTGTTTGTAGAACCGAAAAAATCCAATGATACTATATCCATTTAGACATACTTTCCAAAGGTAGTTGCTCATTAGTTTTGGAACTATGGGGCTTAAGAATTTGTATTGGTCAAGAGGATGGGAGGTCGAACTCATCAAACCTTTTTGGGGGGAATTATTGTCTACTTCAGGACTCTCTTTATAGATTTAAGTTATGTTTGTCAATCCTTATTACACTACCATGTATGAAAATGAGCTTTCCTTAAGATTTGACAATCAATTATTGATATGTATGAGATTTAGAGAATCATTTATATGTATTTGAGGATCATCATCGATAAGGAATCATCTGTATTTTTTAGAGATTCTTAGTCAATGGTATCATTCAACACATTATATAAAGATCTCTTGGTAATTATGATAACCATACTGGTTTTAAAGACACTCAGTGGGGCACATTAAGTTTATTGTCGTTCAGAAGGACATGGAGTATTTTAGAGTTGAGATTGTACCCGCAGATGGTATACTTACGTATCCTTGTTAGAAAAGGAATGAAAACCCACATAGTTCGGGAATTAAGATATAGTTTAACATCATATAAGATGAATGATAATTAATGGGTGATGGGATTGAACCTCAGAAAGGCTTCCTACGTACTCCACTTTTAAGTTAGAGATCAAAGCCCACGTAGTTCAATTGGGAATTCTGGGGAATACGTATGATTAATGGACCAAAGAGATGTGTCGTGGTTACTTTTACACTCTAAGCTCACGTGAGACATGCTCGGTGTGAGAAACAAGAGGTATCAGTAAACCTGACAATTTGTGCCACGAAAGATGCGGTCACAAGGAATGATATGGGGCTTATGTATGTATGATTTCCCAAATAGATAAAGACCAGGACTTACTTTAGAGAAGAAGCCCAGGAACAAGGTCCATAAAGGTATACGTGCTTTATGGAGATTTGGAAACTCTAACATGGGGCTTACTCCTGAGGAGGATGCCCAAATTAGGAGGGTACTTGTGATTGGGTTTTATTCCTGATAAGGAGGCCCAAATCAAAATAAGTTAAGACTGGTTAAGTGAAATTATGAATGGGGCTTATTCCTGAGAAGGAGGCCCAGGTAAAAGGGACTTGAAACCCGGGGCTTACTCTTGAGAAGGAGGCCCAGGTTAAGGGAATTTGGGATTTGGGGCTTACTCCTAAGGAGGATGCCCAAATTAGGGAACTTGGACTGGGGCTTACTCCTGAAAAGGAGGCCCAGGTTAATAAATTATGTATAGGGATTACTCCTGAAAAAGAGGCCTAGGTTAAGGGAATTTGGGATTTGGGACTTACTCCTAAGGAGGATTCCCAGATTAAATATCTTGATCTGGGGCTTACTCCTAAAAAGAAGTCCTAGGTTAAATATCATCTCATCTTGAAGGATGAGGCTGAATGAATAAAATCTCTCACCTTAGTGACATGAAGATATGTAAATCACTAGGTTTTGAGAGATGTTCCACATAATTCCTTTCAGATAAGGAATCCAACCAAGGAATAATGCCATAAATGGCTTTGAAGAGGATTCTGAAGGATAAATATTGAAGAGGAGAGGTGGATTTGAAGAAATGAGTTGAATAGGCAGGAGGGGCACCCAAAAGGAAGTAGGCACGCATGTCCTGTTTGGGCGCGCACGTACTAGTCGTGCAGGTATACCTATGCGACACATGTGTACTTGCGAGATGGTGATCCCATAGGGTAATACATGGGCGATCCTTTGCTCAAGACTTTAGTATCATCTCTAAAGGCTTCTAAAAGGGTGGCGCGCAGGTTCTGTTGAAAGGATAACGCATCGCGCAAGTGTGACCATTTCCCATAAGGGTTGGAAACTTAGGCGCGCAAGTGTTGATGAATTTCAACACTTAGGCCTTGTTCCCTATCTTCCATTATAGGCAAGAAATTACCTAAGAAGTGTTCAGAAGACTTCAAGAAGATACTAGGCCACCAAGAGCTGAAATCTGAGTTTTTGGATTTTTTGTCCTCGAAATGGGGGGCCCACAAGGGGTATTTATTGGCTACCAAAGACCCTGGGTGAAAATCAAATAGGGAATGCAGGTCACCTGCACGACCATAATGGAATATGCGTGGCCCATGTTCAAAACAATCCATGTTCATTCCTTTGTGAATTTTTGATGTTTCTTCAAAGGATGAATCACTTTGTGTTCCACGTATTTCCTTTTTCATTCATTAGACTATGTGTTGGAAAGGAGCATCAACAAAAGTACCCCCTTAGAGTTGGATCCGAAAGAAAAGAGTATGTGACACTGAGGTAAAGAATAAAAACTGAGGAATTGCGGCGCGTAGGTTTTGAACGCGCAGATAGGGGCACACAGGTAAGAGGTGTGCATGCTTCATTGCGCAGGGGTGCGGCCTGGCCTATAAATAGGCGTGCCATTCTCGTGCAAAGTAACCAGATTTCAAACTTTTAATCTCTCGCTATGCAATTTGTCCTCGTCGCACAGGTTGCTAATTCTCCATGGTTTCATTGCTTATATTTGTGTCTCGCTGCTGTAGAGGTATTGACCTACACGGTGATACCTGCGCGCCAAAAACCTGCACGACACTGTTACACTTGCACACCAAAACTGGACTTGCACGCCTTAATGCCTTAGCCATTTTTTCACTTTTCTTCGAAAATTTTATAAAAAATAAACTCACTTAAGATTTAATTATTCAACCTTTGTGCTGATTCAATATCTCCTAAAAGAATTGGAATGGTTGATGAACTGGCTAGCAAGCGGATTGATGACATGATGAATGTTGTTGGCCATGATTACTATGATATCTGCGACAACACTCTTCCGGATTTAGCCAAGTACTTAAAGAAGTATCATGTTAATTTCCCACAGAGCATCTACTTTCCTCTCTATGGGGATGGTCATCTGCAAGGAGTCAACATTCCAGATGAAAAGAACTATATGTCCGAGATGCAGCCGCACTACTACTCCTCTATTTTGGTTATGCTGTGCATTAAGAGAAACAACATTGTTGCGAACTTTCAAATTTTTCCTTCATGCCATTTCCTTGCAGATATAAAAATGGAAAACCCATGGGCTGATATGTTTTCCACTGCCGATTGGTGGAGAGAATATTATCATGGAATTAGAACAGTATCTGAAAAGATTACTTTCTCCAAAATGGATCTTTACTTCCAATGCTCTATTCTCAAATCCATGTATCCATCTTCCAAGTCTCTTGGATGGAAACAGAGTCACTATTTGATCAGCAGAAAATTTTCTCAAACCGCACTCAAGAACATTCTTTTACAATTGTTCTAAGAAGGGGTGGTATCACTGCCTCTCTTATTGTATGGAGTTGAATGAATGAATTCCAAGTGGCTGCTGATGAATCTCGGGATGTCTTAAATAAAATGAAGATTTATGTTGACAACCTTTTGTAATTCTTGGAAAAGAGAAGAGAATCCAATTTGTGGATATCTATGTAACTCTTATGCATCAAATGAAAAACACTTTCATCTTCAATCATTTGTGCATGCCTTCTTTTGCTACCTGCTTTAAATTTTTACCTAAGACAATGGGACTAGTAAGCATAGTTTTATTTTTTTTTCTAGGATTATAAAAAAAAACCCTACAAACTTTGAATCTTTTTAATTGCTCAATATTACCTAAATAATACAAATTATTTGTTTAGTGAGCTGGGACTTGACTTTTGTTCAGAGTTCCCTTGTCTTTTCGGGGAAGTTTAATGTCATGCACGTCATACATAAAAAGGCTAATGTTTAAGGTCGAAATAGCTTTGACCGAATGTATTAATGTTGACTCAATTCCTTGATAATTTATCTAAAAACATATTACCACACTCAAGTGTGGGGGAAAACATGTAAACTATGACTTAAGAAATTTTGAATCTGAGGAATGAAATGAAAAAGGGCTCAAAGGAATTAGAAGAAGTATTTCCCAAGAATGAAGTTACCACTATTTAACAAAACTGTTAGGGGGATGAATTATGCAGGGCCTCTTAAGGGAATTGGCTGCAGAGTAAAATAATATAATCTTCTGGCTGACAGGTCTGTTATGTAGACTACTTATGAAAGGCCGCCTAAGGGAACATGCTGCATAATCAGGCAAAATAACTCTCAGAAATATACTTTTCTACTGCTAAAAAGCCAGTGGAAGTTTATGGAGATTTAAATTTTCCAAAGCATAGAGTATACTGTATGGAGAGAGGTACCTGAATATGGAGAATATATTTCCAATAAAGATAGTAAAAGAATTGGATGTGTGTCACTCCTGCGAAGGTCTGACCCGAACATAGGGATGGGAAATATAAACCATATACTTGAATAATTTCAGATAATGAAAAAGATTATGGGATAAATATGTTAAGGATGGCTATTTTTGGGAATCCCTATATATTTTCATTAAGAACAATAAGGACAAAAAGAGGTTTTTCTGCTACGAATGAATTTACCACTATTTGAAAAACCCGTTAGGGGGTTGAATTATGCAGGGCCACTTAAGGAAATTGGCTGTATAGTCAAATAATAGCATCTTTTGGATCACATGTCCATTATGTAAACTGTTTATGCAAGGCTGCCTAAGGGCACATGCTGCATAGTCAGGCAAAAGAACTCTCGAGTATCAGACATTTTGTGACTAGAAGTCAAGAAAAGGGTTATGGAGATCTGGAAGTATTTAAGGTTAGGAGTATGACACATGAAAAATGAGTATTGTCCAATGCATGAAGGAAATAAACAGACCAATGATAACCATAATTATGTTGTGGATGGGTCCTAAATTGAGGTACTGGACTTCACTACGTATCCCATAAGTATTGGAATCAAGAAAAACATAGTTCTTGAAATACAGTTTAAATTCATGTGGGGTGAGAGTGTAAGAGATCTTAGTTTAGGGTCATAGATATTGGACCATAATAAGGAATACACATTGTGTGTTTTATAAACCTAATGTGAATGAAGACCAGGGTTTTCATACCACATTCATGTTTTCACAGGGGGACTTTTCATCCAAGGTACTGAAAGTGAAATTTGGGGTTAGGCCCAAATACTTGGGGCTGGATTCGAGGGATGCTTGAATGTTCCTACGTATCCCATAAGGATGGGAATCAAGCCATACGTAGTTCTTGAAATACCCTAGGTACATATTTGGTTTGTACAAGTGAAGGGTGAAAGGGGACTTTAGTGCAATGTTGGTTTGACCCAAGGTTGAAGGTTTGGGCATTTCCATGTATGCATGTAGTCTTTGGAATATAACATGATTAGAGATCAATGTAAATATCATTTCCCTCTCAGGTTAGGGTGTCCATGAATGCTGTAGTTTATAGTCATACAGGACAAAAAGTGAGGATAGTTTAACGTCATATAACAAGGATGATGGTGAACCAATGTAAAAAAATATTGGTTCTGGGGGTGTCTTCATGAATCAACATCGTATGAGATGGAGGTGAACCGATGTGAAGAGATTGGTTTTGGGATTGAACCTTGGGAGGTTGCCAACATACCCAGTGTAAAAGGAAAGGATCAAAGTCCGTGTAGTTCAATTAAAGAATGAATTGGTGATCAAGTTGTTCTTGAGGAAAATGACCTAAAAAATGGTGTCAGGACTTACACATGGTTATCCACCCATAAAGGGTGTTACAGTTGAAGTTTACTCTAAGCTCACGTGAGTCATACTTGGTGTGAGAAATAAGAGGTAGCAACAACCTTAATGATGCATAGTTTAACGTCGAGTTGGACGAAGAGGGGACTGTGCAGTTTAATGTCATGCAGTAATGACTTAAGAGGGGGTTGTATAGTTTAATTTCATATAGCTAGGACAAAAGAGAAGATTATGCAGTTTATTCTCATGCAGTAAGGACAACATATTTTAACATCATGCTGGAAAAAAGGGGACAATGCATTTTAATATCATGTTGGACGATGGAGTGTTTTACAGTTTAGTGTCATGTAGCTAGGACGTATTAGGGACTTATTCATAGTTTAACATCATGTGGGATGAAGAGGTGCATAGTTTAACATAATATAGCTAGGAAAATGGTTATTCAGTTTAAAGTCTTGCTGGATGTAAGGTACTTCTATACTGTTTAGCGTCATGTAGCTAGGACGTCACAATTTAACGTTATGTTGGACGTAAGAGACTATGTAGTTTAAAGTCTTGCAGCAAGGACAACACAGTTTAACATCATGTTGTACGAAGAGGATATTTGTGTTACACAATATACTTCTTCAATAATCTTACATTGGTTGGAGTGGTAATGAGTTCTCCATCCATTGAGATTAAAGAATAATCTCCATTAGAGTAGACCTTATGTATTGAGTAAGGTCCTTCCCACTTTGTCTCAAGCTTGGGAGGTTAATTTTCTAGTATCATTGGAGTTCTGAGAACCAATACCAATTCTCCATGAATGAATGAACAAAGACAAACTTTTTTGTTGAAATCTCATGCTATTTGATTCTGATAGACTTCCAAGTGGTGCAGGGTGCACAATATCTTCTCATCTAATCGTTCCAATTAATCCAATCTCTTTTGAGATTATTCTTCTGTAGATTACTGATCATAAATGGATACACTGAGTGAGGGTAATTTAACTTCAACAGGAATGACTGCTTCTGTTCTATATACCAATGAATATAGATTTGACCACGTTCTAGTGCAGGTGGTGGTCTGAGAAGCCCATAAAGCATGAAAGAGTTTATCAGGCCATGATTTATTATATTTATCCACCAACTTTTGTAGTATATTTGAAAGAGTCTTGTTGAAAGATTATATTTGGCCATTGGCTGCTGCATGATACCAAGATGAATGGTTGGATTTGATATTGTATTCTTGATACAATTTCCTTACCTCGAAAGAACAAAGTTGGTGCCATTGTCCGTCAATATGGTATGAGGGACACCAAATCTGGTAATGATGTTAGACTTGATGGAGCTAACAATGGTTTTAGAACTAAATTCATTGAGAGGTATTGACTCTGCCCATTTGGAAAAGAAATCAGTAGTAGTAAGAATGTACTTAAACTGCTTGGATGTAGCTGAAGGATAAGGTCCTAATACATCCATTCCCCATGTCGCAAATGGCCACAAGTATTTGGCTGTATGAAGCAACTCTGGGGTTTGATGAATGAAGTTTTCATGTACATGGAAAGAATGACACTTCTTTTTGAAATCAACACAATCTTGTATCATTGAAGGGAAAAAGTATCCAAGCCTTCGAATTTAATCAGATAGTCTATGTTCGGACTGATGGGCACCATAGACTCCTGTATGCACTTCTTTCATGATATCCATTGTCTCTTCACCATCAATGAATCTGAAGAGAATTCCATCAAAAACTCTTTTGTAGAGAATTTTCCCTAGGTGATCTAGGCTATCATAAAGAGTAAAATTGACCACACGTCGCTAGATTTGTTCTTTCCCGGCTCTATTAGGTGGAAGTGTTCCATTTTGATGGTTTTCCATGATAGGTGTCATCCATCCTGTAGTATGACCATATGGTTTAGGATTGGGACTAATTTCATTGATTTCCTCTCTTCTGTATTGAACATAAGGTGAAATTGTATGATGGTGGGAAATACTGATGATTGTCTCATCCCTATTTGGATCTGCCAGAGCTGTGGCTATATTAGCCAATGCATTAGCTTGAGCATTTTGTGATCGCGGGACATGAGAAAATTTCGGTTCCAAAGGAAACTCTGCAATTAACTCTCTTACATAATCATATAAAGGTATTAGCTCTTCTTTTCTAATTTCATAATCCCCATTGACTTGTTTTATTACCAGGTCTGAATCACCTTTCACCTTTAAGTGATTCACTTATGCCTAAAATGCTAACTCCAATCCTATGATGAGAGCTTGGTATTTTGCTTCATTGTGTGTACCGCCTTCCCATAATAAGAAGTAATAAGGTAGCACTGCCATTTCTGGGAAAATAAGTACAATTCCTAATACAACTTTAGTGAATTTAGGATCTTCCATTTTCTTCCATGTTGGACTTCTGAAAGCACCATCGATGTAAATTTCCCATGTTTGAAGATAATCTTGAATAAAAAATACCTATTTATCAGGAAGTTCAATATCTAATGATGTATCTTCCGTTGAAGGGTGTTCAGCAAGGAAATCAGCCAGAGCTTGGCCCTTTATTTCCTTTTGAGACACATACTGGATATCAAATTGCATCAAAATAGCTGCCCACCATACCAGATGTCCTGTAAACATTAGACGACTAAGGATGAATTTGAGTGGGTTATTTCGAGATACCAATTGGACCTCATGATGTTTTAGGTAGTGTCTCAACTTTTGAACTATAAATATTAACGCCAGGCAGCACTTTTGAATACTTGAATATCAGGTTTCTGCTTCAAGCATAGTCCAACTGAGATAGTAAAGGTTGTTTTCATTCCCACTATCATTATTCTGGTCAAGGAAGTCACCCAATGATTTCTCTAAGGCTATCACACAAAGAATAAGTGGTCTTCCTTCAACAGGTGGCATTAATACTGGTGGAAATAAGAGATATTTCTTGAGAATATCAAATGCTTCTTGACATTCTTAATTCCACTAGTAGGTGACTCCCTTCTTCATCAATTTGGCGAAGGGTAAACTTTGTCCTGCTAGATTGGAGATGAAACACCGGATATAGGCAACGTGTCCTTGAAGTCCTATCAATTATTTCAGATTTCGAGGAGGTGGCATACCAAGTATTGACTTTGTCTTCTCAGGATCGACTTCGATACCATGATGGCGTACAACAAAGCTGAGAAACTTTCCTGAGATTACCCCAAAATCACATTTCAAGGGGTTCATCTTCAAATTGTGTTGTCAAATTTTGTGGAATATGACTTCCAAATCATCCAAGTGATTAGAATGTTGTTCGGATTTAACCACAAAATCGTCCACATAACATTCAACAAATTTCCCTAAAAAGTGTTTGCAGATACGGTGCATAGAACATTGATATGTTGCACCTACATTCTTCAGGCCAAAGGGAATTACCCAATAGAAAAATACACCCTGAGGGCCACTGAAGGCTTTAGATTATTCATCTTCTGGATCCATTCAGATTTGATTATATCCAAAATATAAATCCACGAAGAAAAGTGCTTCATAGCCTACTATTGCATCAATTAAGAGTTCTGTAATCGGAACTGGAAAATCTTCCTTAGGAAAATGCCAATTAAGATCTCTGAAATCAATGAAAACTCTAATTAGTCCATTCTTCTTTTTCATAGGGACAATATTAGCCAACCATTTGGGATACTGAACTTCTATGATGAATTTAGCTTTGATAATCTTATCCACTTCAACTTCAATTTTGGAAGCATAAGTTGGGTGTGTTCTTCTTACGGCTTGCTTAAATCATCGATGTTCTTCTGGAAAACCCAAACGGCGAGTAACAACATCATGATCAAGCCCTAGAATCTCTGAATAGTTCTAAGAAAATATATCTCGATTTTTCTTTACAAATAAAATATACTTTTCCTGCTCTTAAAGAGTCATGGCCGCACTAATTAGAGTGGGGCATGGATATTATTTTGTACCCAGAATTATTTCTCTGAGTTCATCCACATTAGTGGAGATACCCTCTTCAAATGATGGAGGAGCATCCCTAAGATCTTCCTCTTCTTCATCAACATGTGTTACTTCTTCTGTTTCTACTTGCATAGTCGATGATGAAGTAGAATTTCCATGATCAGGAGAGATGTTAAAATTTGAACATCTTGAAGAAGAGGATTCCATTTCTAACCCTATTGACCATGAAGGGTCTTCCTTGGGTAATAAGGAGGAGATAATGGATTCAGAATCAACATCATCGTTCAGCTCTGACATTGCTATAATTTCTTCTGACATGGTTGGTGAAGTATAGACTTTCTAGATTTCAGCGGATGAAATGAAGACATCTCTATTTGAGCTTTCATCATTACTTGGTGAATCACCACTTTCTCCTATGTTGTCTGCTTTGATCGTCGTAATTGACATTATGGAAGTTTCCATAAGAGTAATTGGATTTGGGTTTATCCTGTCAATTTGACTAATAGGCAATACATAATCTGTACTCACATGTATGAATGGGTTTTCTGGAATATTTTCCAAATCATATGGAGCATTAACCTTGGTAACCTACCTTATTGTGTATTTCTCATTACCATTCATGTGATAGAATTCCGCCTCAATGTATTCAGACTCACATGTTTCGAATGGGGCCTTATCACCACACAATGTCCCAATTTGACCATTTAATCAATATTTGAGGCATTGATGGTATGATAAAGGGATAGTCGCATGTTGATGTAGCCAAGGCCTTCAAGAAAAACATTGAATCCTGTATCGTGAACAAAAACCATGAAATATAAATTGGATACAAGGTCTCCAAACTGAGTTCTGAGTGTGATCTCGCCCAAAGGTTCTTGTTCATTTTTATCATTTCCTTGCAACATCAGAGTAGAAGGAGATAAATCAGATTCTGTGAGGCCCAATCGCTGAAGTGTATGAATGGGGATGTGGTTGAATCCTGAACCATTGTCAATGAAAGCTATTCGGATGTCCACACCATTGACCTTGACAGATAAATACAAAAGTATAACATGTCTATTCAAAACATCATCCTCATATTCATCTATAAAAGATATCACTGCATGATATTCTGCAGGATTATTCTCTAAATAGTAGACTTCACCTACAAAAATTTCAGTTTCAAACTCTTGAAGACTTGACGAAGTCTCAATGAGTGCCTCCCGAAGATCCATAGATAGATTCAAGGCATCCAAAATTGATAAATTGGCTGGTACTTGGGCCAAATGCTTCAAGACATCATATTTTTGATCCAAAGGTCTGTGTTTCCCAACAGGAACACGTGGTTTCACAGGTTCCTTAGAAGTTGATTCTTTGGAAGTAGATTCATCTTGTATCAGTGTAGGAGTTGGAAATACTCTTGGCTTTGGGAGATTAGACCGAATAGGTCTATTTAATTGTTGAGAGGAAGAAGGTGGAACCTCTAACCGATCCTCTAGAATAATTGTGATAGGATTGAATCTTTTATTGGGGGAAGAATTTTCTTGTTCTTGTTGAGACTGCTGAAGGGCTCTGCCATGAGTTTCTGCTGCATACACAGTTCTAGCAGGGGTGGAATTGGAATAGTGGTTTCTGGGATATCCACATCTTCCTCTGTATCCCAGACCTTTAGAACTCCCTCTAATTCCTCTGTTTGATACAAGGAACTCAGTCTCGTCAAGATCAAATCTATGACTGGAATAAGGATCTGTTAAATGAATCATATTAACAAAACCAAAAAACAACTCTTCATCTGACAAATATTCTGACTAATTAGCCAATTTAGGCAGTGCTGTTTGGTGGGGTGGTGCCCATGGATTTGAAGTAGATGGCATAAAATCTGCCAGAGTCAAAGACAACTTGGGCTTTGACACTATTTCATCTTCTTCTGATTGTTCTTATTTTTTCGAATTTTTCCACCCCTTCAAGGATTTTCCCTCTGATGAAGTGGACTTTGTTGTGGAATTCATAGCAGAAGACACAATTGGTTTCTTCAATTGCGTTTGAAAAATCTAATGAGTTTGGTTGATCATTTTCCTGACCATCCAATCATCATATTTCTGCACATTTTTGTTTTTGACTTCTTGTCACTCGCCTTCTTCCTCTAGATTTATAGCAGCATCGCATGCTACCTGAGCTGAAGAACCTTTCAATTTGACTTGTCCTGAGTCCACCATCTTTTTCAGGAGGTCTTTGAAGAAAAAACACTCTTGAATGGGATTCCCCAACATCTGATGAAATGGGAAATAGTTGGGAAGGTCTTCATCTCCTTCCTTAGTAGGCCTTTTGGGCCTTGGAAACTGAACGAAGTTATTTTCCAGTGCCAAAATAAAGTAAACAGGAACTTGTTCATTTAGGAAAGAGTAAACTTTTCTCTTCAGATCCTCAAATTGTTTTCGTCTTTGATCTCTTTGATCATCTTTATGAAATGGCCTCTGTTGTTGACACTCAGGAGGTAGAGCCCTTTGAGTAGATTAAGGTCTTGAAGTAGAATCAGGTACAGGTTCTTGTTTAAGTGTAACTATAACAGTCTCTGCTTTACCCATTCTCCTTCCTGGAGCTGATGGATTTACACGAGTTTTATCCTTAGCCATTGTAAGAGAGTCTTCGATCTGCTGAGCGATCGAAGTAAGGTCTTGAAACCCTCCTATGTATTTTACAGGGATCAATGGTGTGCATAATTCATCACACAAATTTTACACACAGATTTGAAACAACTCTTCTTGAGGGAGTGCTAATCTTAAGGAATATGTTAATCCCTTCCAGCGAGCAATGAAATCTGAAACCCCTTCATTCTCACTTTGCTTACAATTTTTAAGATAAAAAACTGTTGTCTTTGGAAAAGTTGACCTGAATAGAAGAAGAAATCATTGAAGAAGATCCTCCCATCTGATAATTGATTGGGATTGCAAGCTTGTAAACCAGACAAAAGAAGGCCCTTGTAATGACTGTACAAAACACATGAGCTTAACTTCTTCTTGCTGCTGAGGGGTTCCCATCATAGGATCACTACAAGAAACAAAATGTGTTATGTGTTGCTTTGGGTATCCCAAACCATTAAATATTGGGAATGTGGTACTTGCAAAATTTGATGGGGGAGGAATTGCATCAACCCATTCAGGGTAAGATCTCATCTCTGGTTATATTTGTGCACACTTTCCATCCATAGCTTCCAAAGGATCTGTTATTGACTCAATGGTAGTTATTAACTTTTGAGAAACATCCGGTTGAGCTTTGACCTGACCAGGTGTCACGAACCAACCCGGGTCGACCCCGAACCGGTCACCCGAGTCGGTCCGCGGCAAGGCCCGAGAGGCATTCCCGATCCTCCCGGGCTGGCGACAAGCGCCAGGGCATCACAGAGTACACGGGGGAACGATTTCGCCCAATAAAAATTTACTAAGAAACAGAAATAAACAAACGACAATAAAATAAAACAACCAAACACATAACTAACCTGACCACGAACCAGAACCCCTCGTGATCCCGAGAGTCGCCCAACAAACCACAACCAACTCTCGCCCACGGCGAGCAAGCTCAAGTCAACCTGCAACAGAAACTAAAAACAAGAAAACACTATAGGCGTGAGTATTAAAACTCAGTAGGATAGCCCGATAAATCTATTCCCGAAGCACTACCATTAAAAGAAGAATTTACCAACTTCTAGTTTGAACTACATTATAGAAAATATAGGTTTTCATACACACACACACACACTTTCCATTTTGAAAACAAGTAACAATCCATTGCCCTTCTTAATTTAGAAAAATTTTAATGTTTGAAGGAACATGTGAATTGCATTTTAAAACATTTTGCAAACAGTTAGAAAACCAAACTTTATTCGTTAGTCAAAAATAAAATCACACACAACACACACTAAGGGCAACGGGAAAAAGTGGCACACAAGGGTCGGCATCCAAACTCGACCTCTCAATCATCTGCCGTATGCAAATAAACACTAAATGAGACATGGGTCGAACCTAGGAGATCGTGAAAAAACCAGAACGTACTATACATCTGACTCATCCTGAAGGCATGCCCTAACTCGATGACGTCATAACGCCCTAACGCCCGGCATAGCCCTACATGGCCTAACCGAGGGGCCCAATCCCCATAGCAGCAATAACTCAGTATCCCCCTGCTATGGGGCCACTAGCCAGTGCGTGATCTAAACTAGTGCAGCAATCGTTCCCAGATAATTCACTCAATATGCCAGGTTCCCATGTCAACACATATAATAAAAGAGGAGTGCATCCCTAATGTAAAACTAGTCAAGATGCACAAGCATCACATACTCCTTTCACCAAATCAACAAACACAAAAGATCACTCCAAAGAGACTCTTCAAAACATTGATTTCATTAAAAGTACCAAACAGGCCTCATATACTTGATCAATACCAAATCAATTCCAAAAGAAGGATCAGACGTCGTCACATTTAAAACCAGAAAACACCTTTAAAATCTCATTTAGGTAGACCAAATCACCATTTTAATTCTGAAGCGCAAACATAAGGGCCAAAGGGGCATTTTCAATATTGCGCAACAGCTAATCATGGAAAGAAAAGCTTTCGGTACGATGCAGAGAAAGAAGCAGTTCCAATTCCAGCAGTATAACTACTCTAGAAATAATAATATTTAAATACTACTTCCAATTTGATAAAAATTAATTAAATGACAAGAAATAAGTAAATTCTAAATTCAAAGGCAAGTGCAGTGGGAACCTACCTCAACTCGCTACCCAGTCACAGCGACGCGATACGCCTCGCACTAGCGAACAAGAAACGCAAGTCGACAGTTCTGATATCACGGGATTACCTCGCCAGCGCGCTATAACAAAAGTAAAACATTTAAAAACACATAAACACTGAATTAAAATAACTCTAATGAATAAACAATGAAAAACCATCCCGACGCGTTTTCAAAACATAACTCGCAGCATCTGCATTATTTACTAAACCGCCTCAAGTTTATAAAACAACTCCAAAGAATAACATATAGGAAACCACTCTTCACACACACGCATCATTTTGAGACAATTCTCACACCAAGGTACCCCCAAAACACAATCTGCACCTCATTTATAAGTCAACAAATCTTTAAAACATTTTATAAAACAAATTATAAGTAACAAGGGGAGACTTTCGTATCAAGAACACGCCCAGAGACAACTTCAACAATCAAACGCACACCAGAACACCATCTGCACCATTAAAATCACAAATTGCACAATTTAATAAAATTGTTAAATAGCATATAACGGATTCCCATCAAAACGAACCTCATTTCATAAGATAAAATTTATTCCAACAACATCAAATGTCTAATTAACAAACAAGAACGGTGCAAACAACACGCAATCGAAGGAATCTAAATTTAAAGAATATAAGCCATGAGTTACTACCTCAATTGACGATAAAATTCTGAAAATTGGTGCAAAACACCATTTGCACCTCAATCGCACCCAAGGAAGATTAAATCGCACCTAAAACAACCATACCGGACCATCAATTTTAAGATCAAATCCAAAAATAAAATAAATCTCAACTAGGGTTTGGGTAAAATAGAACCCTACCAAAAGGAAGACTTCCGGGGAGGAGGGGGGGTTGTCGTCGGAAGGAGGGCGCCGGAAAAGAGTGGTGCCGGCGAGGGGAGGATGTGGCTCTGCTGGGGCACGCGCGGCAGGAGCGAGGGAGGCCGGGACGCTGGCCGAGAGGAGCCGCGGCGGATGGGTGTCGGCTGGGGCGCTTGCGGAAGGAGCGGGGAGACCGGGATGCAGGCTGGGAGGAGGCGCGGCGGCCGGTGGCTGGGGTCGAAGGGCAAGGGCAGGCCGGCGATGGGGAAGCAGGGGCTGGGTCACGCACAGCGAGGGAAGGGGAGGGCGGCCTGCGCGCGACGGGGGGAAAAGTGTAGGGTTAGAGGAGAGAAGAAAAAAAAAGAAAAGAAGAAAAAGAATAAGAGAAAAAAAAAGAGGAAAAAAAGGGAAAAAAAGGAATAAAATAAAAGGGAAAATAAAATTAAAACGAAACAAAATAAAACAATTTAACTTAATAATAATACTAATAATAAATTTGTTAATTAATTATAATCACAATAGTTATTATAAATATACATACACATATTTACATATAACTAAACATATATAAAACATGCGAACGTATATATAAACCTATATAAATATATATACATATATAAAAACATAAACATATTGATAATAATAATATTAATAATAATAATTATTATTATAATTACAAATGTATATGCATATATATATAAACCCACATGAACAAATTTAGAAACATGCATATATATACTCATATGCATAAACACATTTACGCATAAACATATAATGTTAATAAAAATATATATGCATCAACATACGTGTATATATACACATATACACATACATATATGCATATTACGTTAAAAATAATAATAATAATATATGAACATATATACCCATATACATACACATATATAATCATATATATATGTATATATATATATATTAATCCACTCAACAAGCGAATTTAATTACGTTAAAACTAAAAGGCCGCGGGGTACGCGCGCACTGCACGGTACCCAAGAGGACTGAAAGCGGGCTACGCGTCACAACCGTATGGTGTTCGCGCACTATTCCAAACCATAAACTCATCCAAACATTAAAATTTCCAACCGGTACTCGCCCGCACACATGCAAAAACACCCCATGCCATGATAAATAAAATAAATAAAGTAAAATAAAAACAGGTGTGACAATTCTCCCCACCATAAAGCTTTCCGCCCCCGGAAAGCCATAACAAGATCACAACCCCAAACGAAAACCGACATTACTTTACAATTTAAAGAAATATCTAGAGAGCGACAGCAAGAGATTCTAAAACACTCCCTAAAAGGGAAGCGATAATCCAAAAGAACTCACATAATATGAACGAATTACCCGCTAAGTGTCACCCGCCCCCAAAAGTGTGACCACCTCCAGTTGATCGCGTCAACGGACAAAGAACTTTAACAATAGAAGATCCAGGCCCAACATACACCCACCTTAACACCATTCAACAGAACTCGACCAATTCTCCATCTTCAATTCAACCTTAAAACACAACATCCGGTACAACGCCGAATAAAACACGACGACTCTATTGGGACTAACAAACAGGTCAAATCCACATCCAACGCGTGCCTCTTAAAACCTTACTCCAATATGACACCGGAACTCTCATGCCCCAACTCCTTACCAAAAGAAGAAAAGAAAAAGAGTTTTGTTGTTCCATATAAGACCAACCACAGCCCAACCAAAACCTAGAACCAAACTGAGTGATTGACACGGGAAGTCTGAACGGACTCCCCACCATAAGAAACAAGCTAAATTGAATTTGGCAAGACCCGTGACCGTTATTTCCACCACAAGTGTCAAGTCAGTTCCCGGAATAGGACCAGAACGCCATCACTTGAGACAAAATTCATGATCACAAGAATTTTCAACATGGGGAGGTCAAATGGACTCCCCACCATAAAGCTTTCAAGAAGAGAAGAATAGGAGGACCTCCCGGCATTATCACCAGCCATCACTGCCCACGGGTAGGAGGGGGGGGGGCCTGTCCAACACACCACCCTCACCCGAAAAGCATAAAGCGATCAGCTCTTAATAAATGAGAGCAATAACATGACCAGGCAGTTATTACACATAAACTAGGGATAATGAGAAAAATGATTCCGACTACGCGCACTTACTGAGAACAACACCCTGTCGCAAGACTTCACCTTTCGTTGGAGCTCCCCCGACTACGCGCTAGCTTCACTCCGAGGCCTATGGCTGGAGCTCTGATGAATGAAGCTTCTTCCGGCTTCGCAGTCAGGTTTATGAAACCCCAGAAGCATGACACCAGAACCAGAATTTTTTTAACAATCACACATCTATAAGATCAAAGGTTTAAAAGAGTTCAGCCACAACCATTCTTTTGACTGAAAGAAAAGAACACCACAAAACAGTACAGGTAACGACTACTACATCCAAGAAACATTAAAAGAAGAAAACATCAAGCTCATCCACCAACATCTCCCTACTCCTGCTGATGGACTGAAGTGACCTTCGACGATCCAGGTCTGGCTTTAGCGCGCTTCTTGGAAACACCTCGGAAAAATCGCTTCAAGTGACCCATACGTCCACAGGTGTGGCAGGGTCTTGGAGCACTTGGACATGTCGGCTTTTTGTGACCCTGCCTACCACACTGGTGACAGATCACAACATTGCGCTGTGAAGAAGATGACTGAAGGTCCGAAGGACTCTTGATTCCTCTACCAGCACCACCAGCGTCAGGTCGCTTCTTACTCTTCTTACTAGCATCATCTGAAATGCTTCCCAAAGCTGGAGGATTCGCCGCCTCAAGTCCTCCTAGTAGCTCAGCTTCAGCAAGAAAGGCTTGCTCGACAACATCCGAGAAGGTGGTTAGGTTGAGCTCTTCCACTCTCGAACGCAGCTCAGGTTGGAGTCCAGACTCAAATTTTCGAGCCTTCCCGGGATCATTTGCAACAAACCACTGATCATACGGAACTAGGTCTACAAAATGTCGATAGAACTCCAGTACCGGTTCAATGCCCTGCTGGAGACAACACAACTCCATCCTCTTCCTCAGCTTCGTCATCTCAGAGAGGTGTTGTTGGATGAACGATGACTTGAAAAACTCCCATGTCAAATCTTCCCCAGGCTTGTTCCGAGACATGGACCTCCACCATTTCCAGGTTGGACCTTCAAGCATGAAGGTAGCCAACTTCACCTTTAATGACTCAGGTAGACCAATGGAACTGAACTTCCTTTCAATCTTCTGCAACCACTCCTCTGCCTTAAGAGGCCCTTCTTGTCCATAAAAGAGAGGAGGGTTCAACTTCCGGAACTCCAAAACATAATCGATGGGCTGACCAACTGGAGGATTAACTAAGGATGCACCACCTGAAGCTGCACATTGAGCATCCATCGAGCCTTCGTGGGGGTGAACACTACGGAACAAAGAAACGAGGAACTTGATCAAAACGTAACCAATACCATTTGAAATTCAACATTACTCAATGAGTTTCAAAATGAAGGAAAAACCCATTCACTAATGGGGAAACTAGTAATGATGGTTGACTCGACCATATGGTTGGCGGCCATACGTCAGCCATACCATCGTCACTGAAAGCATTGTAGGGTGAAGTCTCCGGCTCCACAAGGCTTGTCAGGCCCTGTGAGCTCACGAAGCTACTTTCCCAACTCCCTTTTCATTTCCCAACATAAAACAGTCTGGAAGACCCAAAAGACAATAACAACCCAAACATATCATGGTAACTCGAGGTTTAGAACGAGCAAGGGTTCATGACGTCCTTCCCGTTCCAACGCCTCAAGCTCGGGCAAATTTACTCCCTTTACCATGACAAATCCAAATAGCAATGGGCGCTCTGAAAAACAAGGTCTGCTCAAGAGCCAACCCCCTCTGATACCATTTTGTCACGAACCAACCCGGGTCGACCCCGAACCGGTCACCCGAGTCGGTCCGCGGCAAGGCCCGAGAGGCGTTCCCGATCCTCCCGGGCTGGCGACAAGCGCCAGGGCATCACAGAGTACACGGGGGAACGATTTCGCCCAATAAAAATTTACTAAGAAACAGAAATAAACAAACGACAATAAAATAAAACAACCAAACACATAACTAACCTGACCACGAACCAGAACCCCTCGTGATCCCGAGAGTCGCCCAACAAACCACAACCAACTCTCGCCCACGGCGAGCAAGCTCAAGTCAACCTGCAACAGAAACTAAAAACAAGAAAACACTATAGGCGTGAGTATTAAAACTCAGTAGGCTAGCCCGATAAATCTATTCCCGAAACACTACCATTAAAAGAAGAATTTACCAACTTCTAGTTTGAACTACATTATAGAAAATATAGGTTTTCATACACACACACACACACTTTCCATTTTGAAAACAAGTAACAGTCCATTGCCCTTCTTAATTTAGAAAAATTTTAATGTTTGAAGGAACATGTGAATTGCATTTTAAAACATTTTGCGAACAGTTAGAAAACCAAACTTTATTCGTTAGTCAAAAATAAAATCACACACAACACACACTAAGGGAAACGGGAAAAAGTGGCACACAAGGGTCGGCATCCAAACTCGACCTCTCAATCGTCTGCCGTATGCAAATAAACACTAAATGAGACATGGGTCGAACCTAGGAGATCGTGAACAAACCAGAACGTACTATACATCTGACTCATCCTGAAGGCATGCCCTAACTCGATGATGTCATAACGCCCTAACGCCCGGCATAGCCCTACATGGCCTAACCGAGGGGCCCAATCCCCATAGCAGCAATAACTCAGTATCCCCCTGCTATGGGGCCACTAGCCAGTGCGTGATCTAAACTAGTGCAGCAATCTTTCCCAAATAATTCACTCAATATGCCAGGTTCCCATGTCAACACATATAATAAAAGAGGAGTGCATCCCTAATGTAAAACTAGTCAAGATGCACAAGCATCACATACTCCTTTCACCAAATCAACAAACACAAAAGATCACTCCAAAGAGACTCTTCAAAACATTGATTTCATTAAAAGTACCAAACGGGCCTCATATACTTGATCAATACCAAATCAATTCCAAAAGAAGGATCTGAAGTCGTCACATTTAAAACCAGAAAACACATTTAAAATCTCATTTAGGTAGACCAAATCACCATTTTAATTCTGAAGCGCAAACATAAGGGCCAAAGGGGCATTTTCAATATTGCGCAACAGCTAATCATGAAAAGAAAAGCTTCTGGTACGATGCAGAGAAAGAAGCAGTTCCAATTCCAGCAGTATAACTACTCTAGAAATAATAATATTTAAATACTACTTCCAATTTGATAAAAATTAATTAAATGACAAGAAATAAGTAAATTCTAAATTCAAAGGCAAGTGCAGTGGGAACCTACCTCAACTCGCTACCCAGTCACAGCGACGCGATACGCCTCGCACTAGCGAACAAGAAACGCAAGTCGACAGTTCTGATATCACGGGATTACCTCGCCAGCGCGCTATAACAAAAGTAAAACATTTAAAAACACATAAACCCTGAATTAAAATAACTCTAATGAATAAACAATGAAAAACCATCCCGACGCGTTTTCAAAACATAACTCGCAGCATCTGCATTATTTACTAAACCGCCTCAAGTTTATAAAACAACTCCAAAGAATAACATATAGGAAACCACTCTTCACACACACGCATCATTTTGAGACAATTCGCACACCAAGGTACCCCCAAAACACAATCTGCACCTCATTTATAAGTCAACAAATCTTTAAAACATTTTATAAAACAAATTATAAGTAACAAGGGGAGACTTTCGTATCAAGAACACGCCCAGAGACAACTTCAACAATCAAACGCACACCAGAACACCATCTGCACCATTAAAATCACAAATTGCACAATTTAATAAAATTGCTAAATAGCATATAACGGATTCCCATCAAAACGAACCTCATTTCATAAGATAAAATTTATTCCAACAACATCAAATGTCTAATTAACAAACAAGAACGGTGCAAACAACACGCAATCGAAGGAATCTAAATTTAAAGAATATAAGCCATGAGTTACTACCTCAATTGACGATAAAATTCTGCAAATTGGTGCAAAACACCATTTGCACCTCAATCGCACCCAAGGAAGATTAAATCGCACCTAAAACAACCATACCGGACCATCAATTTTAAGATCAAATCCAAAAATAAAATAAATCCCAACTAGGGTTTGGGTAAAATAGAACCCTACCAAAAGGAAGACTTCCGGGGAGGAGGGGGGGTTGTCGTCGGAAGGAGGGCGCCGGAAAAGAGTGGTGCCGGCGAGGGGAGGATGTGGCTCTGCTGGGGTGCGCGCGGCAGGAGCGAGGGAGGCCGGGACGCTGGCCGAGAGGAGCCGCGGCGGATGGGTGTCGGCTGGGGCGCTTGCGGAAGGAGCGGGGAGACCGGGATGCAGGCTGGGAGGAGGCGCGGCGGCCGGTGGCTGGGGTCGAAGGGCAAGGGCAGGCCGGCGATGGGGAAGCAGGGGCTGGGTCACGCACAGCGAGGGAAGGGGAGGGCGGCCTGCGTGCGACAGGGGGAAAAGTGTAGGGTTAGAGGAGAGAAGAAAAAAAAATAAAAGAAGAAAAAGAATAAGAGAAAAAAAAAGAGGAATAAAAGGGAAAAAAGGAATAAAATAAAAGGGAAAATAAAATTAAAACGAAACAAAATAAAACAATTTAACTTAATAATAATACTAATAATAAATTTGTTAATTAATTATAATCGCAATAGTTATTATAAATATACATACACATATTTACATATAACTAAACATATATAAAACATGCGAACGTATATATAAACCTATATAAATATATATACATATATAAAAACATAAACATATTGATAATAATAATATTAATAATAATTATTATTATTATAATTACAAATGTATATGCATATATATATAAACCCACATGAACAAATTTATAAACATGCATATATATATTCATATGCATAAACACATTTACGCATAAACATATAATGTTAATAAAAATATATATGCATCAGCATACGTGTATATATACACATATACACATACATATATGCATATTACGTTAAAAATAATAATAATAATATATGAACATATATACCCATATACATACACATATATAATCATATATATATATGTATAT
The DNA here is from genome assembly GCA_963277665.1 of Viscum album. Classification (NCBI taxonomy): domain Eukaryota; kingdom Viridiplantae; phylum Streptophyta; class Magnoliopsida; order Santalales; family Viscaceae; genus Viscum; species Viscum album. The sequence continues at coordinate 691,727,520 of OY728119.1, read as the reverse complement.
ATATATATATATTAATCCACTCAACAAGCGAATTTAATTACGTTAAAACTAAAAGGTCGCGGGGTACGCGCGCACTGCACGGTACCCAAGAGGACTGAAAGCGGGCTACGCGTCACAACCGTATGGTGTTCGCGCACTATTCCAAACCATAAACTCATCCAAACATTAAAATTTCCAACCGGGACTCGCCCGCACACATGAAAAAACACCCCACGCCATGATAAATAAAATAAATAAAGTAAAATAAAAACAGGAGTGACACCAGGTGCAATAACTAGAGCTTGGATAGATGTGGTGGCTGGTACTACAACTGAGGATAACACCACTGATTGTTGTTGCACCTGACCCATAGGATTAGACCTGTGGGGGTGTACTGGTAAAAGAGGATACTCTTGATCCATCTCAGTAACTGCAACAAATTCCCTTGACTGACTGACTCCCGCGTGCTTAGGAGGAAGACTACCTTGAAGTAGTTCTGCATTCAACCTCCATAATTCCTTTATTTCTTCCTCTTGTTGTGCGAATCTTTGATCTAGTGAGAGTGATTGGCCTTCTCCAGAGGAAGGTTATATAACCTGATTCTTTCCTTTCCCCTTTTTAGACACCTTTCGGAGAGGGGGAAGTTGGTTATTTGAAGGAATACCTAGATTTTGGGTAAGCCTTTGATTTCTTGTACGCACACCTTCTTCATTTGTGTCTATGTGTACAACTTGTTGAGCAGGAACTTCCTCATCTGATCCCACTGAGTGAGCCTCATGTTCTGGAGGATCACCAGAAACAGAATTAATGACATTAATTGATGCATAACTCATATCATCCTTCTATCAACATTTTTGTGATACTGCCTTTTTCCATATCCCTGATGAGACACTGCCTTCTATTGATATGATCCATCAAGAACTTCTTGACGAACCGTAATTTGGAGGTAATATCCTGATAATTCGGCTCTTCGTTCCTCTTAGGGTTTCTTCCCTAAGAATACTGACTTTATCTGAGGAAGATATTAAGGATTTGAAAAAGTCCCCAGTCCGGTGGACTGGGGCTGTTCCTGTTCAACTCTTCGAATCCTATTTGCTGAATCTGAGGGTTGGGCTAAAAGAGTACCCATCCTGGAAAGTTAGGGTTGTTCTTGAGCTGGTACATCTGATACTTTCTTAAAAACTCTTCTGATCTTTCGGACTTTAGTCCGAAAATTGGCTAGATGCATCAACCTACATCCACAGAAATCACCTGGATCAAATGACCGTTGAATGATTTCTGACACTTCTGTCAGTTGATGATGCGCTCTCTTTAAACAATAAGTATGTTTGATATTCTCATTTTCCTGATACAAGAGTAATTCGACAACTTTTTTATGTATTCATGACTTTGAGAAGAACTAGTTGAGGCCTGTTCTTGAGCGAACCTTAGATTACAAAAAAAGCCAATTGGTTATGGCCGACCATGGGCAATAACATTTCATGAGACCATTTTTGGTGGGCTTTGTTGGCTGGAGAGTACAGTGAAATGTATTACTCCACGGACACCCCATCCCATGATATGAATACCAGATGGGTCATTGGAAATTAACCAGTACAACCTTTTTAGTTTTCTAAGGCATGAACGCTGAAGGGCTCTCTCTTGATTTTCGGCCTTCAGATATCGAGAAACTGAGAGAGAGGCCAAATCAAGTTGGTTTTGTAACCCTTCTATTATCTTGACATTATTTTCATATTAATCATAAGATAATATTTTATTTTTTATTTGACTAAGAGTTTTCCACATGTTGAGACGAATATCGTGAATACAATCTTCCATCAACATCTCTGGAATGTCATACTGAGAGTCATCCAAAGGCCCAAACATGATTGGTAGTTTAAATTTTGTCAGTTGTTTCCTCATATTATGCATTTCCTCTTTATAGTTCAATGAATATTCTTCTACCTGATTTTACCAGAGCTGGTGTTTCCTTGTTGCTTCATCAGATTCAACAAGATTGGTAAAGAATTCACTTATCAATCTAGAAGAAGAATGACTCAGGGGTGGTTCAGATAATGGATTACACCCCAGGTTATCTTCTGATTGAGAAAGTATTTCACCTGCTAGTGGTAAAGCATCAGAAATTACTATCTTCACATTTGCAAGTGCCTCAAGATAAGAGGGATTTCTCGTTACTACATTGTCCATTGGAGCATTTTCCAAGGAATGTGAATTACTACTGCGGAGAGGACTTTCGCAGCTAAATTCATCATAATTGGGAGGATCACCATGTTGGGTTACAACAAAAGATGAAACCTCTTGCTCCTTAGTCTTCTGTCCACGCAGAGGGTTATCGTGGATCTCATCCGAAGATGATACTTCAGGATTGACCAAACTATCATGAAGCAAGCCTTCATGAGAAAGTGTCTGATGCAGACCTTCGGAATTAATGTCTCCACTATTGGGAAATGAGAGAGTAGAATCTTGAGTTGCAATAGATAATTTTCTGAGTGCATCAAGAACTCCAACATCAAGCAAGGCCTTATTACAGATTGGCTCTTGATTTCTTGACTGTGCTAGATGAGACTTTTTCTTAGATGCCTTATTACTCACTTTGGGAAACACTTGTTGATGAAAGTGGTTATTATGGGCAGGTGTATGTGCCTGCTCAGGAGAAATAGCCAGGTTAGGCTGATTATCTCCATTCAAATCATGTGTATGTGCCTGACTTGATTGTCTGTATGATATGGTGGATTATTCCCCACAACCCTCTTGTACTGGAACATAGGTGTGTGTTTGTTTTGGAGTGATCTGTTTATGTGTCACTCCACTGGTAGTGACAGATTTCCATTTCTTTCCCTGTGATGCTGCTGAAGCTGTTATAATATTCTGGCAGACATCCAGAATATGAGAAGGGATTTGCTTCTACTATTTCACCATCTTCAGAGTGTGTTTGGTGACTTCTGCTACCAAAATAGGAATATACATCCATTCTGTGCTTGGATTAGGTGTGTTTTCCTGCTCCTGTCCTCCTTTTCCTATCAGCGAGTTCTGACAGTACTTAGGTGTGGGGGCAGAGAGTTGAGTCTGCTCCAATTTTGTCGCCGGGGCTTCCGAATAACTTCTCCAAGTGATACCAAACGAGAATGTCGGTAGGCTTGATCCATACTATCAAGTGTATGTGCCTGCTGATTGCACTCCACTGAACATGGTTGATGAACTTCCTTCAATACTGGAAGATGAGACTGCTGGCAGGATTGATGAGTGTAAGCAGGTGTATATGCCTGTTTACTAGTTTTCAACACATTGGGTTGGTGGGATTCATCGTATGTAGTTAGACGAGCCTACTTACTAGATGATGATTTAGAAATAGGTTTATGTTCCTATCTATAGTACTCCACTAGAATTGCCTGGCGGGAATGGTGTGTTGCTTCCAAACGAGTCTGTTGGACAACCGAATTAAAACAGATGGGTGTGTGTGCCCGCTCGTTGCTTTCCACCAAGTTAGGTTGGTGGACTTCTTCGGAAATGGAAGAGATAAGAACTTGCTCACTATTGACAGGTCGTCACCTCTGGTGGTTCATCTTACCGTATCGGGTTTGAGGAACCTGAGCTGAACGCCTGGAGAAGACACCCTCATCATGTTGAGGGCGCACTGTCGCATGATTCTGGCGGTGATTGCTGGTGGGAGCCCTCAGGATGGACTCCTTTCTCCTTGAATTAAGGCCTTGAGTGAGCTTCTCATTCACCACCTCATAATATGGGAGGTACTGTTGATTGCGTTCCGAGGATAACGACCCGAAACGGTTGGAAATGGTAATTGGAACCACCTGCTTCCTGATCGCTGGTTGTCGCTTTCCGGATATCCAGGGTTAATTATTGACTTAGTGAGCTTTTCGAGCAACCTCTAGAGTCGGAATGGTAACCTGTCAATGATATTCCTTAACCAGTGCATTTGATACCCAGTGTTGAAGATACTGAGTGGGTGATGTCGTCCTCAGAGTGGAAAATGATCCAGTAGGAGTAGCAGTAGAGGTATTCACAGCAGATCCCTTCATAGGTGTGAACTTTAGAGAATTAATTTTTGTAATGCAGAAGATCTTGGAAAAGATTGTCTGTTTCATATAACAGAAATAATCAAGATAAGTTCGTCCATTACATCTTTTCGATGATCACATATGTTATTGATTGTTTTGTTGGCCCTCTCATTGAGTTTAAATAGGGGCCTAACAAATGAGTAAAACATCATTTTAACTTGGTTAAGGATTCACGTCGGGTTTTCCATTTTTTGTTTCCTCTGGATATGGAGATGACCTTGTTTGTTTAAGGTTCAATCATTCCAATCAGTTTCTAACGGGTTTTTTCATAGAACTGGAAACATCCAATGATTCTATATCCATTTGGACCTACTTTCAAATGGTAGGTTCTCATTATTTGTGGACCGATGAGGCTTAAAAATTTGTATTGGTCGAGAGGATGGGAGGTTGGACTCATCACACCTTTTTTGGGGGGAATTATTGTCTACTCTGGGACTCTCTTTATAGATTTAAGTTATGTTCATGAATCCTTATTACACTACCAAGTATAAAAATGATCTTTCCTTAAGATTTTACAATCAATTATTGATATGTATGAGATTCAGAGAATCTTTTATATGTATTTTAGGTTCTTCATCGATAGAGAATCATCTGTATTTGTTAGAGATTTTTAGTCAATGGTATTCTTAAACACATTATATAAAGATCTCTTGGTCATTATGATAACCATACTGGTTTTAAAGACACTCAGCGGGGCACTGGAAGTTTATTATCGTTCAGAAGGACATGGAGTATTTCAGAGTTGGGATCGTACCCGCAGATGGGCTACCTACGTATCCTTATTAGAAAAGGAATCAGAACCCACGTAGTTCGGGAATTAAGATATAGTTTAAAGTCATACAGGATGGATGAGAATTAATGGTTGATGGGATTGAACCTCATAAAGGCTTCCTACGTACTCCACTTTTAAGGTAGAGATCAAATTCCATGTTGTTCGGTTGTGAATTGTGGGGTTTATGTATGATTAACAGCCCAAAGAGATGTGTCGTGGTTACTTTTACACTCTAAGCTCATGTGAGTCATGCTCGGTGTGAGAAACAATAGGTATTAGTAAACCTGACAATTTTTTCCATGAATTATGCGGTGACAAGGAATAATATGGGGCTTATGTATGTATGATTTCCAAAATAGATAAAGATTGGGAATAACTTTAGAGAAGAAGACCAAGAACAAGGTCTATAAAGGTATATGTGCTTTATGGAGATTTGGAAACTCTAACTTGGGGCTTACTCCTACGAAGGATGCCCAAATTAGGAGGGGACTTGTGATTGGGTTTTATTCCTGAGAAGGAAGCCCAAATGAAAAGAAGTTATGACTGGTTAAGAGAAATTATGACTGGGGATTATTCCTGAGAAGGAGGCACAAGTTAAAGGGACTTCAGAACTAGGGATTACTCTTGAGAAGGAGGCCCAAGTTAAGAAAATATGGGATTTGGGGCTTACTCTTAAAGAGGATGCCCAAATTAGGGAACTTGGACTGGGGCTTACTCTTGAAAAGGTGGCCCAGGATAAAGGAATTTGGGATTTGGGGCTTACTCCTAAGGAGGATTCCCAGATTAAATATCTTGAACTGGGTCTTACTCCTAAAAATAAGGCCGAGGTTAAATATCTTCTCATCTTAAAGGATGAGGTTGAATGAATGAAATGTCTCACCTTAGTGACATGAAGATATGTAAATCACTAGGTTTTGAGAGATGTTCCACAAAATTCCTTTCACATAAGAAATACAACCAATGAATCATGCCATAAATGGATTTTAAGAGGATTCTGAAGGCTAAATCCTGAATAGGAGAGGTGGATTTGAAGAAATGAGTTGAATAGGTAGGAGGGGCACCCAAAAGGAAGTAGGCATGGAGGTCCGGTTTGGGAGTTCAAATATTGGTTGTGAAGGTATACCTGCACGACACATGTGTACTTGCATGGCGTTCAACCCATAGGGTAATACTTGGGCGAGCCTTTTCTCAAGCCTTTAGTATCATCTCTAAAGGATTCTGAAAGGGTGGCGCACAGTTTCTGTTGAATGGATAAGACGGCGTGCAAGTGTGACCATTTCCCATAAGTGCTAGACACTTAGGCATGCAGGTAATGATGAATTTCAACACATAGGCCTTATTCCCTCTCTTTAGATCATCCGTTCTAAGTAAGAAAATACTATAGAAGTGTTCGGAAGACTTCAAGAAGAGACTAGGGCGCCGAGATCTGAAATACGAGTTTCTGGATTTTTATTCCTCAAAATGGGGGCCCACAAGGGGTATTTATAGGTTACTGAAGACCCTGGGAGAAAATCAAATAGGGTGCACAAGTCACCTGCGGGCCCAAAATGTGGCGCGCAGGTATACCTGCACGACCATAATGGAACTTGTGCTGCCCATGTTCAAAACAATCCTTGTTCTGCCTTTGTCAATTTTTGATGTTTCTTCAAAGGATGAATCACATTGTGTTCCATGTATTTACCTTTTCATTCGTTAGTCTCTGTGATATAAAGGAGCATCAACATGTGCGCATGTTTTATATTGGATTAACTTATTGTCTTGTTATAACTTCTAGTTATGCTATAATGATTATAGGGATTGAGCCCAATTATGCTTTAATTCTCATAGGGTTTGGCCTAGTTATGTTTTAATTCTTATAGGGATTGATCTTGATTATGAAATAATGATGATAGGGATTGTGCCTAACTAAAATATGATTCTTATGGGGACTGATCCTGGTTATATTGAAATACTTCCAAGGTTTAACCCAGATATGATTTAACATTCCTAGGTCCCATGTATGGTTTCAGGATACTACCTTTTGGGGTGTTGGAACCTCTTTATTTTAATGATCACAAGTCATGTTTATTATGTTTCTAATGACTTTAATGTTAAATCTGAGAATTTTATAACATAATTCAATTAGATAAATGTTTGTATAAGTTTTGGAATAAGTCACTATCAGTTCAAGATAACTCAATATCAGACATGAGTCACAATTATATCATAATGACTCACCGCTAGCATGAGTCACCATTAGTTCACATGTCACGCCACTAGAATATATGACTACCAGTGTCGAACTACTTCTAGAATATATGTTCTCCAGATTTTATCTACCTAAAAAGTATCTTACCATCACAAATGACTCACCACCATCTTAAGTGACCATTAGTTCAAATGAGTCACTACCAGACCGACTCAACGCTATACATAACTCACTTCCATATATGAGTCATCACATGATATGAGTCACATCTGTATTTATCTCATAGCTAGTTCAAATGACTCACTTCCAGGATAATTTACCACCATAGATTTATTGCGCTAGATATTCCTTGCCACCAAAGATGTTTTTTCACTAGAAAAGCCACTGTAAATGTTCTTCTTGATTTTAATTAAATGAATCTAATAATTACTTTATTTAAATTAATATAGAGGTATCATTTAATGATTATAAATTAAAATATTTCATAGGTGCATAAAATAATATGTCAGAACTTAGTATGAGGATCCATAAGATCTTGATCATTATTCTTCAAAACATACACTTCCTCAAATAATGTATTATATTCTCATAATATTGTAACATGCATGGATGATGCATGATTATGAAGTGGACATTATAAATAATGGAAATATCATCAATCAAGATCCTATATGCTGCATTCCTATTGACTTTCATCTATGAAAGAGTGAAACTTAATTGATGATCAAGATCCTTTTATATAAATAGAAAATAGAACCCTTGTGATGCTCTATCTTAATGTTATTTTTAGAGAAGCAAATTTATCTCCTCACCAAGTTACATCTGAGGACAATCAAGAATATAAAGAACTATAGACTGAGAAATATTACTTTTCATATATCTTATTTCTTTCTATTTCTATTATTTTCTTTTACATTTGAGAAGCAAGTTGTTTTATCTATTTATCAACATACACTATCTCATAAACCTTAATTTTATTATACTAGATATTATCTTTTATATTTTTTCATATTATCACCCATAGTGTTTTTGGAATAGGTCCTTATGTGACTTAAGTTGTTTTCTTCCCATTGTTATTGTGGAACTGGCCCCTGCGTGGCCTGAATAGCTTATAAGATGTCGTATACATACTCGATCTAGGTTGTGGATTAGATTATAGTAATATAATCTTCATGGTATTAGGTTATTTCTAAGTGGAGGTGATTAGGTCTCATCTTGAGACTAAACCCCCTTTTTATTCTACTATGTGTTTTTTTCATTATTTCAAACCACAAAACAATATTGATTTTTTATAGTAAAAAAACGAGTACTTTTATAGTTAGTCTTAACTAGTGATTATATTAGGATTTTTTAGGTAAATTGATTTCTAAAGTTAATGTGGTATTTAATATTGTTTTAATTGAACATTAGTCATGCTTTGAGAAGTCTTTTAAAAGACTAAAATTTTATCAAACTATTGTTTTGATTAACTAGTAGATTTTATTTTAATTGGGGGATTCGAAATAAAAACTTTTTATAATTGAAATTTTATTGGTTAATTAATTCACCCCCATCTTGAGTTACTCACTTTGACCAACATTTTGTAGTGGAGGATTTTTAAATATATTTTTAACTCTGATTTTTGTTATGTTTTGAAGATCTAATATTACTTTAGCTCTAAATTTAGTTCTTTATGGATAATAGATAAGAAGGTTCGAATCCCAATAAAAAATCCTTCTCTAATGGAACAAATTATGCTCAATGGAAAATCAAGATGAAAATGCATATTGAGATCACTGGTTTTAAAATTTGGACTACTATTCTATATAAGTATGAAATAATTAAGACTGCTAGAAATACATGAGATTATGCTACTAAAACTATTTGTAACAATAATAGTAAAACTATTAATGCACTATATTGTGCACCAGATGATGAATAATTCAATATAATATCTACATGCACTATAACTTTTGAAATTTTGGACACTTTAGTTATTTCTATAAAGGAAAAATTAATGTTAAAGAAATACATTTAAATACCTATGCTATTAAATAAGATACTTTTAAAATTAAATGTTATATGAGTTTCTCTAACACTTATATTAATTTACAATAGATAGTAAATACAATGAATTTATTGGGGAATACAATTTTTTATAAATACTAAGTCATGAACCTATTAAGGGGTCTACTAGAAAGATGGATAAGAACTCTAGTTTCAATTAAATTATCTTGTGTTATTAGTCAGATACCTATTAAAGAGATATTTTTAAAGTTAATGATGTGTGAGGAAGAATATAAGGTCAATAGAGAAGATAAATATTAACGAAAAGAAAATATTTAGCCTTAAATACTACTACTTCAAAATAGAAGGAGAATGTTTGATCTAAAATTTCAAGTGATGAAGAATCACCAGCTGATAGTGATAATGAGATGGCCCATCTAGTCATAAGGTTTAAAATGTTCTATAAGAATGAAAATTTATTTTGGAATCCAAGATATGAAGATATATATGATAATTGAGTAAATTGTAAGAATTATTTTAAGAGATATGACACTTAAAATGGAATCCTTTTATATGAATATAAGATAAAATGGCATGTCAAAACTGACCATCCTAAAATGAATTAAAAAAATAAACATGATGATAAGAAAAAGAAGTCAAAGAAATAATTTAAAAATACATTGAGTTATTATAAATATATATCAGGTGATCCAGACACTACCCAAAAAAAATATGATAATGAAAACATGTGTTTCATGGAAAACACATCTACGGTATCAAATGTCTTTCTTGCTTATCTTGCACATATTTTAAATATTTATGAAGATGAATATAATGATGAAAACTTGACTGAAGTGTAAATTTTTGAGTAATGTAACATGATATAATATAAATATAATGATTTTAGGGCTATATAAAAAATTATAAAGGAAAAACATGCTTTAACTGTTAATTGTAAATATGTCCTTTTCGTTAAAAAAGAGAAAAATGCTATATTATTAAAATAGAAAATGAATTAAAATTTTATATTGATAAAGTAAATAAATACCTTGAAACGTTTACTAATGGGATAAATAATCACTCTAAAATTCTGGGAAAATAGATAAGACCAAATTACATGATTGCTTTGGGCTATCAACCTAGATAGAGAAGAACCGTCAAGAACAATTTTATTCCTAAATCCAATTCTGAAAAATCTACTACTAGTTTTTATTCAAATAGACCTAAAAAATAATTTATTTCCAAAAGGTTATAATCTTTTTATAAGAAACATATTAGGAAAATATGGGTTCCTAATGCCTTAATAGCGGATATTTTCGATCCATGAAGATTTGGGTACCAAAATATTTTTTTGGTGTAAACATTAATTTATAGGGATCCTTCTTGAAGAGATCTAGTAATAACATATGGTGATTAGAAAATAGATATTCTAGAAACATGATTGGGGATTACTTATGATTCAGATATTTTATAAAGGAATATGGTGTACATGTCACTTTTTGTTACAATTCAAAAGGAAAAATAATTGGTCATGGCCAAGTTGGTAATTCTAACTCAGTTTTAATTTCTAAAGTTTTATTTTTTAATGGTTTGGAGTAAAATGTTTTTAACATCTAAAAGTTATGTGATGATGTTTTTTATGTGAAATTTAAAAATAGTTTTTTCAACGTTTTTTATTCGAAAAATTATTTACTGCTTACTACTTTGAAAAATGAAAATGTTTATGCTATTAATTTAGATACTTTATTTTCTCAAAAAATTTCTTATCTAAGTAAATTTCACAAGGAATACTGGCTTTGAAATAGGAGACTAAGACATTTAAATATTCACTCACTTATAAATATCACTAGGAAAGGGTTAGTCAAAGATCTACCAAATCAAGAATTCTAAAATGATTATGTTTTTAACCCCTATCAGAAAGGGAAACAACATTAGATATCTTTCAACTGAAAGAAAGAATTTTCAACTTCTCAACCCTGAGAGTTGGTTTACATGGACTTGTTTGGACCATCTATATTTTGTTATTTAAATGTGAAGCACTATGAATATATCCTTGTAGATGAATTTTCTAGGAATAATTGGTTATTATCTTTAACTCACAAAACTGAAGCCTTCTCTTACCTTACCAAGTATGAAAAATATGTACAAAATCATAGTGAACATAGGATTAAAATTATATGAATTGATCCAAGTAATGATTTTGAAAATAAATACTTTGAATATTTTTGCTCATAAAATGACTATAATAATAAATTTTTCTTCTCCTAATGCCCCACTACAGAATGGTGTTGTAGAAAAAAAATATAACACTTCAATGATTTTCTCAGAATATGAATAATGAATATAAACTTCCTATTTTTTTGGGAATAGGTTGTGAATATAGCATATTATAATTAATTGAGTTTTAATTTGAACTATCTTAAAGAAAAAACCATATGAATGATGGAATAATATAAATCCAATGGTTAATTACTTTAGAGTTTTTATTTGGAAATTATTTATTCTTAACAATAAGTATGATATTGTCAAATTTTCTTTCCAAGAGTGATGTAGGAATTCTCCTTGGTTATTCAACTTAGTGTAAATCATATAAAGTGTTAATAAAAGAAGAAATAATGTGGGAGAATATTTTAATGTCATGTTTGATTAGATAGATCCATACGAGCCTAAAAATCCTTAAAAAACATTGAGGATGAATTTTAAACTCTAAACATTAATGGAAAATCTTCTAAAACTTCTGCGAAACAAGAAGAAAAATTATCGAGTTCTGAGGAACATTCACAATATAAACCTAAATCTATAGAAGACCATGACATGAAAAACCCTTGTATTCAATAAGTTGTTAGGACTATTAAATAAAATCCTCTAGATATTATAGTTGGAGACCCAGATATAAGTACACATACTAGATCTTCTCTTAGAAATTAGGTTTAACATAAAGCATTCTTGTCACAGTTTAAACATAAGAACATAAATGATGAAATTAATGATGAATTATGGTTTATGGAAATTCAAGATAAATTCAATCAGTTTGAATGATATAATTTTTTGGAACTTATAGTTAGACTTAAATATACTCTCATATTGGAACTAAATGAGTGTTTAGAAACAAGGTTGATGATTCTAGAACTATAGTAAGAAATAAATCTAGGTTGATTGCACCAAGATATATTAATGAAGATGGCATTGACTATGAGTATACCTTTTCACGAATGGATATACTTGAAGCCATCAAAATACTTATTGCCTATACAGAACATTTTTATTTCAAACTATATCAAATAGTTGTCAAAAGTGTATTCTTAAATGGTTATGTAGTTGAGGATGTTTTTGTTGAAAAACCCTTTAGATTTAAAAATCCCCATTTTCAAAATCATGTTTTAAAATGAATAGAAGATTTATATGCTTTTAAATAAGATCCCAGATCTTGGTATGACAAGCTATGATATTTTATGATTTCTAAATGTTTTTCAAAAGGTAAAACTAATCCTACTATTTTTATAAAATTAATTTAAAAATATGTTTTAGTTATTCAAATATAAGTTGATGCTATTATTTTTGGATCTTATAAAAATTATTTGGATTCTAATTTTTCAAAGATGATGCAAAATAAATTTAAAATGATTTTAATGGGTGAAATTAATTTTTGTAGGTTTTTGGTATCTTTCTAAATAAATATGGAATTATTTTAAATCAAATTAAGTATAATAAAAACCTTATAAAACATTTTATTTTTTATAGAACTAAAAGTAGTGACACTCCCATGAGTACCACCTATATGTTTGGTCTTAATGGGGTTGGAAAATAGGTGGATCAAACTAGTTACTAAGGTATGATTAGAATTTTACCTTATCTAACTACTATTCAACTTGATATTATGTTTAGTGTGTTTATATGTGCTCATTTTCAAGAAAACCCTAAAGAATTTAATTTATTTTATGTAAAATGGATTTTCAAATACCTCAAATATAAAACAGATTTAGGGATGCTATATTCTAGAGGAAAAGCATTTGATATAGTGAGTTATTTAGATATTGAATTTTGTGGTTGTAAGTTAGACAGAAGAAGAACCTTTGGAACAAGTCATATTTTAGGAATGTCTCTCATATATTGGTGTAGTAAGAAACAAAATTTTGTCGCACCATATACTATTGAATCTGAATAGATAGCTCTAAGTATTTTTTGTGATCAAATATTGTGGATGAAACATACATTTCTAGAATATGGATATCATTTCTGACATGTCTCTATAAGTTGTGAAAACACGAGTTTAATAAATACTATTAATAATCTTGTTTCTCATTAAATAACAATGAATATTGACATAATTCATCAGTTTTTCAGAAAAAATTAAAAAAGGGTGATATACTTATTTAATTCATTAGAATAGAACATTAAATTGATGATATTTTTACAAAACCATTGAATTATAAGAGATTGAACTAAATTAAACATGAATTAGGTATGATAAATTTTAGTTAGAATTTAATAGTTGGATGAGTCACTATCAGATGAGTCACCATTGGAGAGTCATTGGTGGATGATTCACCAGACTCTGTATTACGTTTTGCAGCCATAAATATTTTTTAGGATTAAATTATTTTTCAATTTTATTTTTTTTTCTTTTTATTATATTGTAAAATTTCAAATCCATAAATGATATATTGATATTTAAGTTTGAATATGAGCCACTATCACTTGCACGATTTCTCCCAAAACACTTCACCTTCCTTTACTCACAAGCTCTAGCCTTCTTGATCCCTTGCTTAAGTATTTTTTTCTCTGAAATGGTGAGAGTGAAGTAACCTATTATTTCATCTTCTGAAGAATTGTGACCTACTATGAGATCAAAAGGAGAATTGAGCTGATCTGCTATAGAACAGAGGAACCTAAAACTGGAAAATCATATGGTGGTTATTGAAAAAGTGGTGGATTCCAAATGGATAATTTCCATTGACTAGTTAGTGCTAAGGGTGATCCAGTTCTAGGGGTGGGTAGATTGGTTTTCCAAAAATAACCAACCCTTCTACCCTAGGTTGGTTGATAAATTCTATCAGTATGTTGATTTTAGTTTTCGAAAAAATAATGATCTTATTCGAAGTATGATTTATGGAAATGAATTTACCTTTTCTTCAATGAAATGGGATAAATGATTAAAATTTCATCTTCAAGGTTTCTTTAATGATTATAAGGGTATGAAAACTAGTGGCTTTGAATCATTCAGTTACAAAAATTCCTTGTTGGAGTTGATAGGTTATAGAACTCTAATAAGGCTTACTTATACTGAGTTACTTGGGAAATTCAAGTTTCTCTTCATGCTTTTCATCATATTTTATGTCCCAGGAAATGGGGATTTAATACCATGAGATACCAGGATGTGTACCACCCATTCTATATGAAAATTGGTGATATGATCAATCATTGTAGATACCTTCCAGTACATATGATGAAAATGTGTAAATCATCCTACATATCCAACTCTCAAACTTATCTTAAGTTTATTTGTGCTATTCAAGAAACAAAATTTTCATTTGATGAATAAGAAGAATTTGATATTAATTGTGGAGGTTTATTCTTGACTAATGTTATTTGTAGAAGGATGAGGGTGAGATGGATTCCTTGGATGAAGAAATGGGTTAGAGGTAATGACAAGATCTATGAGGATCTTAATCTTATAGATCATCCTTCCAGGCCCAAGCGTTTAGTTGATCCTAAATTTGAGCCAGTTGAGCAAGTAGAATATTCAGATTAAGAATAAGTTTATGATACAACTAATGAGGTGGTGTATGCCTCATTTGATGAGGGTAGTGACCCATAAATTACAAAGATCCCAGTTATGACCTTTAGATCTGCAAGTCATCCTACCTCTCTACCTACCAAAGAGTTTTTATTAAGTTAAAGTGATAGTGGTGACGATGAGACAGTGGTTTATGGATATGAAAGGATTATAAGCTCTTATTCAAATTATTTTCATGATTTTATGTATGTTTCAGATGAGGAAAGTGAAAAATATGGTTATGGTGATAAAAATGATGATGAATATAGTGACAGTAGAGGACTTGATCATGATGATGATGTTGTTAGGATTAAGAAACCTCATTTACCCCATGTTTGTTTTGTTGCTTTAGCTATGTCTATAGAGAGAATTAGCTCACATAGTCCTCAAAATGTTGAGTGACCTAGTATATCCATATCTGAGCCCTTAGAGAGATCTGTTCAAGATCTTCTAGTTGATGATGACACATCTTCCAGAAGAGAGATCTATGATGCTGATGAGGGGGTCAATCCCCTAGTTTTTTCAGAGTGGCTGCTTCTCATGTAGAATGGGATAAATTTCTAGGATTTATTTAGATTATTTTGGACTATTTAGAGCCCAAATATTTTGTTGAGGAATTTGCTGAAAAGAATGGAGATTCTTAGGTAGAGGGTGAGGTATCCTCTAAAGAGGATCCTTCCCCACGTTCAACATTTATTGGATTATAATATTATGATTCATATTATGATGGGTGTAGTCCACTAAAGGATTATATACATAAAATATTTGTTGGAGATGGGATATAACCTAAGGGATCTTTGGTTTAGCTTTATATGATGACTTCAAATTCTCTTGCTATCAAACTAGAGTTTGTAGAGGCTAATATGACTCCCCCTTCTATACTAGTTCTCTTAGAATATGTTTCAATATTAGATCTTGAGTATTTTAGAGGGAGTATTCTTACTAATTTTAGTAGGATTTTGAGGTCTTCAGAACCTTTATTAACTCAACTAAGTGAGTCTGATGCGAGACACATGTTTGATCCTGTGGTATCTTAGATTCATTCGAAGATGAATCATCACATTCAGGGAGTGTGTGTTAAAAAACATAGGTTGTTAAGTGGGATGAAGTATTTAAGATCTGTTATGTAGAAATCAGAATCTCCTTTATTTCCAATCATGCTACTATGATGGAGAGGTTGGAGTCTTTATCTTTAGTGGAATATTCATCTTCTCCTCCACCACCCTTTGTTTCTTTTTATGCAATGTTAGTTTGGTACATAGTTTGACAGGATCACCATGCTATTTTGGGAGATATACATGCTAATCATTAGGAGGATCTAATAAAGGGTCATTATCATGGTGAGAATATATAAAAAATGGTAAGGTAATTTTTAAATGAGGATAGAAGTGATAAGGAAACTTTCACTAAGTCCCTTAAATATTACCTTTCCAGGGTGTATACCAAACAGAAGAAAAATTTTCATTTCATGTTATTGGTTAATAATATAAAGATTCCACCTACCAATAGGTATTTCAAATAATAGGTTTATTATTTAAAGGTTTTAGTTACTTTACATAACCTTTTTAACAAGGAAATGAAATAATTTTTTAGTGATATGGAGAGAGGAGGCAATATTATCTTGTAATTTTTCAATCATACGAATCCATTTCTATATGTATCTATAATTGAAGTGAAACCTATAGAGTCCATACACATGAAACCCATCACCACTTATTATTATTATTATTAAGACCCTATACCACCATAGTATCATCCCTTTATCATGTATCCCATGGAATCTATATAGTATATCAGGAAAATCTTCATCAGAGAGATGCCTCAACCTTATTTAGTTCATTCAGCCATTTCCACAACATCCTCAGCTTCTTACTCTATCCTTAATGAACCTTAATATTGAACGGTACTTGATGATACTACTCCTGCATCTAAGAGTGACTCTGATTGACATTAGTATTTGATAGGTAATTTTTTATGTACATCTTTTTGGGATATAATATCATTACTTTTTGTCTATAATGAAATCTCTCTATTATTCTTTATATCTTGGATTAGTTTTTCTTTTCTAATATATTTCTATTTTATTCTTATTATTCATATCTTAGAGTTACTATTTTTTTGTTTTACCTTTTTGAGAATCCCAAAAGGGGGAGAATTGTTATATTCTTTAATACCCCTTCTCATTTCGTTTTTCCTTTCATATCATACTTCTAACCTTTTTTATACTAACTTAAGTTACCTTTGATAACATATCAAACAAAGTTATATTATTATTTGACACCCCCTTTTTGTATCCTTTTTTATGTTATCTTTGAAACAAGGTTTTTCTTTGATACCCTAATCATTTTGATGTCCTTATTCTATTTTTTCTTAATACCAAATTTATTTGGAATCATTCTTTGATACCATCGTTATTTTACCTATGATAACATCATTATTTAATGTGATTTATTTTACCTTTTAAAACATTAATTACCCTTATTTTTTACTTATATTTGATACCACATGTCTTTATATTTGTTTTGTTCTTTGGTTTTCGGCCACGAAACGCCCAACGGCTCCATATCCAATGATTGATGGACCTGCTTTACAAAGGAAAGAGTTCGCCGGATGGTCTGACCAGCGACTCTTAAGAACTCACATTGGTCGAGAGTATGGGAAGTCGGGCTCATCGCACCCTTTTTGGGTGGAAATTATTTCCTGTTCTGTGACTCTCTTATAGATTTAAGACATATTCATATGTTCGCGAATCTTTGGTTTATACCCAAACATAGTATCCACGGACATAACCTTGGTGGGAAATGATCAACTAGAAGCAGGGGTTCATAATCATTTATTCCAGAGGTTTACCATCCCTCATTGGATTAATGACCTTGAATGGCTGGAACTCGCTTGAGGCGGCACTACGAGTGGTGCAGTGAACTGACGTGGAGATGGTCAGATCGACCGGCTGTTGGGCATGAACCCCCTTGGAGGATTTCTATGTACCCTATCTAGGAGACATGGATCAAAGTACATGTAGTTCACATAGGAGTTGGGGAACCGACGTGAAAAGAGACCAGGTGGTCCGATGGGTGGTGGGCTTGAACCATATGGAGGCTTCCAACATACCCTATCTAGGAGGCATGGATCAAAGTCCATGTAGTTCTCTTTGGCTTGGGGATTACGATCTGAGGCAGCCCAGAATGATGGATTGAGGCTTACACTATGAGGAGGCCCATAGGAGGATGTCATGGTTGATGCTTACTCTAAGCCCACGTGAGTCATGCCCGGTGTCAGAGAAAAGAGGCAGTAGGAACCATACGATCACGTCATGAATGGTGTGTCCGTGAGAAGCGTAGTGGGGCTTACGCATGAAGGTGGACCAGGGTGATGGATTGGGGCTTACACTCTGAGGAGGCCCATAAGTTCGGGGCTTACTCCGAGATGGACGCCTGGGGTGACAAAGCCTAGAGGGAGAGGGAAAGGGGGTGCTCCTGTTCTCGTCTCCCCTCTTGCAGTGCACGGGGGATTCCTTCTGATGGGTATTTTACCATCTTAGAGGAACCCTCAATAAGTGGAGGGGCAAAAAAGGGATTCCTGAGCTCAGAATCCACATTACCATGGGAATGTGAACCCATGAATGCTTCGGGAATCTACTCAAGGGTCGGGGAAACCTCTTTGCCCCTATTTGCCGTGGGTATTTGAACTCAAAACATCACGCTGATGTGCCCGAAAGTTACACCACGCGGATCTGGTGGATCTGGCAGGGGCCTCGGCTTGGGGCCAATGAATAGGCCAATGAGGGAGTCGTGGAGGACCTGGCTGGATCGGAAGGATTTTACCTAGCTCTGGAAATGAGAACACCAAAGTATTTGGCGAGCCACCAAGAGGTATGGGTGGTGGAGCCCTTCGCGTGGAGAAGTGCCACATGGCTGGAGAAGCCGTCCTCGAACTAGGGTGGTCCACGGACTAATTGGAATCCTGCGAACCAGGGTGGTTCACGGCTTTAGGTTCAATCCGCGAACCAGTGTGGTTCGCGGCTTCAGGCTCAATCTGCAAACTAGGGTGGTTCGTGGCTTCGAGTTCAATCCATGAACCAGGGTGGTTCGCAGTAGGTTCCAGGCGGGTAGCGGCGGCCAAGGGCGACGCCAGTCGAAGGTTCGTCGGTCGGGGCTTCGCCCACGGGGGAGGGTGCTTCGTGGTACGACAGATGGAAAAAGAGGCATAAACTCCCTAGTCCGCGGGAAAGTCATCTGCGGAGGAGGGTATGGTTTGCGGTTCTCCTTTTTTTTATTTTTAGGTTCGTGGTTCACAAAATTATTATGCGTTTTCCCATTCCTTTTTAATTCATATACCTGCTGTGGTTCGCGGATGGGAATTTTGCTGTTTCCAAAATCCTAAGCCTTCCTTCAACCGATCTCCCATCCCTTCAAATCTGATTCCAGTTCTCTGATCCCTTCTTCTTTCCCCCTTGGTCTCCTTTTTATAGAGTGGGGAAATGAATGTATCTATGGCCACGCAGAACCTTTTGCGGAGGCCCATAACCAAATACCCGGTTCACAGCTGACTTGGTCAATCCGCGATTCGCGGTGGGTATTGATCGCTCCCATCCTCCGTGAGGCAAACTCAGGGAGTGCTCCATGGCTACGGAGGGTTCCGCCTCCATTCTGCGAAAAATAGTGGGTGCGGCTTGAGCTGGTCGATGCGGTCCGCGGTTGGGGCAGTTCGTGATGGTGAACCGGACTGGCGTCCATCCTGCCTCGCGACCGCGGAGGCTCTTCGCCTCCATTTCGCGAACGACAACAGTTCGCGGAGGGGGGTGCCTCGCGGTGCCTGGCCACATAGTGCCTCCATGGACCGGTTCACGGACCGGTCCTTTGAGTCTCCTATTTGATTATTTTTCCCCAATTCTTTGGGGAATTTGGGTAAAATCTCCTTTGCGGATTTTTCAGGATCCTACAAATTCCCCCCATCAGAATTGGGTCTGATCAGAACGAAGAGGAGGTCATTCCGATGCGAGGAGTTCCTGAAACTGAGATGGTTTGCGGTAGGAAGGTGGACCCAGTAAGGGACCATGCCTATAAATACGGTGAGCCCTCACTTGTCCTTTTCCGAATTCTTCGCGAAACCAGTGCTCCTTCACCTCCGCGTGTTTGCTACTTCCTGAAGTGCCTCGCCCGCGAACCGGCAGAAACTTCCGTGAACCATTTCTTCTTCGCGTTCACCTTCACCCGTGAACCGACTTCCCAACCACAAACCATTACTCTTAATTAATTAAAAATTAAGTGATGACGGGTTGTTGAGGAACTTGCTTCACGGTTTTGATGCTCCGTGGACTAAATATCTCTAGAACTTTAAAAAGTATATAAGTCTTCCAAATGAACCTGGGATTGAATTTCCGCGGAAGGACTTGGTTTGCAGTTTCCTGGCCAATGCTCCATGGGCCAGGGCTTCGCGAACTGATCTCGCGAAGGGCTGTTTCACGGAAGGATGTTATCGCGAACCATCCTCCAAGGCCTTCTTGAAGATTTTGATTATGAAGGATCCTTAACCATTCATTTTGGTTATTCCTGTCCATATTTTTATTCCAGACTGATTTCTATCATTGTGCAGGGAGAAAATATGGTTCCCCCTCGTTCTGCGCCGAGGCCTACTGTAGAGCCCCTCTCAACTGTTGATCAATGCCTGAAGGACATGGCTGGCTCTGTTCAAGATGGTGTTTGTCACTCCTTACCATCTTCTTTCCCTGCCGACCAGCTCTCCAAATCACAGTAGGAATATCCTTTCTCTAATAGCCTTCATGCCTATGGGTTCAGTTTATTGTCTGATACCCCAATTCTGGAACCCTCCCGTGACAACAATCCCGAAGAATGGATATTTACCGCCACTATTCCCCAGTTCGTGATACCTACCGGTGGGAGGCCTGCCTCGAGGGGTACAGCTGTTGGATCTGTGTTGAATCACCTTCCAGTATCTCGGACAGGAGGACCACATCAACAGGAAGGAAGAATCCACTGCTATTGGTGTATTGCCCGCAACGCCATGGTAAGCGACCAGCATGACTGGCCAGCGAATCGGCATCTCCGGACGGGAGGAGCATTTAAGTCATAGGATTGGGGATGGCCCTTCTGGGTTCACCAGAGATGCCCAGAATTTGAGGTAGAGTTGCGAGTCGTAGGCTTGTAGGAAGCTTCTTGGATGTCCCAAACCTATACCCACCGGCCTCACGCCCTCGCTAAAAAACTTATGAGTCTTTGGATCCCCAACACCAACACTTTCCATCTGGTCTATGGGGAAGTGGTCATTAGCCTGTGGGACGTCTTTCAGATTTCAGGGGTCCCCGTCATTGGGAGTATGTATGACGAGTTCCTGCCTCCTTCCTCTATGTTGGAGAATGAAGAGAGGACTCCCCCCCTAGTGAAGCATCTCATTAACCAGGCTCAGAAGCACTCAAAGGATACGTCTCCAAAACAGATCGTCCCATACCGTGAATGGGTCACTTCTTTTTGTGAGAAAGAATAAATTTGACGAATTCGCGGCTCTCCCCCGTAGGCCCATGACTTGCCCTACGATGGAGTCCCATAAGCAGGGGGAAGCTATTGGCTGACTTTGGAGCAAGGTGATTTTCATGGCTGGGTCTGAGAGATTATTCCGGATGTCGATCGATTACACGACCTAGAAGCTTTTCTAGCCATGTTTTTAAGTGGCTGGTTATTACCCATACACGAGGTTGGTGGCGTGCGGGTCACTACTTTTGTCATGGTGACACACTTGGCTACCGGTAACATTATCATCCGAGCCATCCCAGAACTGGCCAGAATTTACCGGTTACTTGGTAACATTACTGATGGGAATCAGCAAAATCGAGTGGCTGGCCCTTTCCAAATTCTATGGGGATGGTTAAGTGTACACATCAAGAACTACTACACCTTCATCAACCCTCTTCAGATTCCGGGCACTACATTCTAGTCATACTTGCAACTGACCAGTGGGGTTATGCCAGAAGAGTGGGCGAACCAAGAGAAGGATAGTCAACAGACAATTTTGAACAGGTGTCTACTATCAAGTAGAATTTTGAATTACGATTATTTCAATTTTCTTCTGTTTTCGTCCCCGGCTGGTGCAATTACCAACACCATAACGGAAGAGTTCAGCAAGCGGGGCTACCTCCTCTACCTCTAAGAGGGTATTCTGGTGGCTCGTATTGGTGGAGAACTGATCTATGAGGGGTACACGCATTGCCGATTTGGGCGTCAATTTGGGTGAGTCCAAGAACATTGTCCTCCTGCACTTAATGGTGCCCACAAGAACCGTCATTTGATGGCGGCCAAACAACTATGGTTAGTGTTTACCTGGGAGGATAGAGGCTATGAGGTTATAACCCCCATGCTTGCGGACTCCATGCCTCTCTTATCCAAGAATTATGCTGACTCCTGGGTAAAATCATACCCAAATGGCTAGCTAGGGACATTGGTGCCCACCATCTCAAGTCCCAAACCATCAAAGGGCAAAAGGAAGCGGAAGGAGGATGGTACTCCAACTAGGCCGGGCAAAATCCTTCATCACCCAACTGGTCTCGTGCTTCCGGGGAAGATTTTAACAGACAAGGGTGTATCCTCTCATGCCCTCAAGGCTACTCGGAGGGGGGTAGTTATTCCCACTGATGCTACCTTTCCGATGGCTTGGGGCCAATGGGATGAATTCAAAACCCGGTCAGCCTTTCGCAGCCAGTACCCCCGTCCTCTGTGGCAGCATCTTCAAGAATCAGAGGTTGCTTTTGACGAGATGGGCTACATATCTTCTCCCCGCTGACATTCTCTATGACGTGGATCCTGAGAGGGCTGTTCGATATCTCTGGGACCTTAAGGTCTATTTTCACACACGCCGAGGTTATGCAGTATTAACGCATCAAGTCCAGGCCATGCTGCACCCGATTACTGATGAGGAGGAAGAAGGCAGTGGCCGCTCTTCAGGGGGGCGATGATTTCGATGATCTCCCTATCACAAATGAAGTAAGGGAATTCCCCTCCCTTCCCATGAGGTCCCGTCCACAGGTATCCCCAGAGAGTTCTAGGGAGGTGGAAGGATTCAAAACTCAAACACGGCCATTAGTGCCCTTACTAGCTTCTACCGCCACCCGACCTTCTCAGGTTGATCCTCCCCAGTCGGTGATTCATGCCATGGCCGCTTTTCCGGAGGCTTGGAGGATTTGGGATGACCTGAGGGTTAGGGGTTCAGATGAAGAAGTTTGGGCATTTCATCAAATAGGCCCTCTTAAACATCCGGGTATCGAAACGATCTTTGCTCCACCCCACTTGCAGTTGGAAGAGGATTTAGATGAAATATTCACCCCATTAAAGGATATGGATGCGTACATTCATTCACTCTAGAATCGTCTCTATGGGAGCATTCGGGTGTCTATGATGATTAGATGCCATGAATTGTCCGGCCCTGAAGAAGAGGTTTCTCTACTCGCGCATTCTGACTTATCCCCTCCTTTATTGTGGAGGTTCTAAGGTTTCTTCCTTTTATATAGGGTGACAAAGAATCTCAGGGGGTGATTCCTTCTCTGGATTATACCCCTCGTGGTACCACGGCGGGGGAGCATGTGCTTTAGCCCACAAGGGTCATCAAGGAAGGATCCCATGGCGCAGCAGAGCTCATGGAGGCGACCATCGCAGATTCAGCTAGGTTCTTTCCTCCTCCCGTCCCTTCCATAATTCTGAGCGAACTGTCCCCTGGGCAGATCCAGAAACGAGAACATGCGTTTTGTTTATCGGAACGGCTCAAACAGGGAACATCGGGTAATCATGAATTCCTGTTTTCTCATTCACCAACTTGCATTCTTAGACTTTGTTAGTCATTAACTATTTGACGTATGGTGCAGGACCACTCGGGGATCTGGCTGTGGCTGACCAAGTGGTTCTACCTTCCGCCTCCTCGCCACCTGCGGAATCACCCGTAACCATGCCTGGGTGCGACGAGATGGTGATCCCTGCCGGAGGGGCCGAAAATATGGACACTTTACTCCCGCCCTTATCAGTCAGAGATATGCTAGAGGAAGAACTGCTGGTATTCGAGACCCTTGCTGATCAGATAACTTTTTCAATTTCGAAGGACGATGGGGTGCCCATGATCACTGAGGGGGCTCCAGATCTGACAGAGCCAACTACCCTAGGCTCAACGAATCCTGTGATGATGGAAGAAGAGTCTGCCATTAATCCGGTTTCTAAGAACCCAGAGCGGGCCATTATCTTGTTCACCGGGGAAGTGATTTCTTCGAGCTTGGTCTCCGTAGGTGACCAATTGGGGACGAATTTGGGGACTGCATGCCTTTGGCATGGACTCAGGCCCTGGACCCCTCTGGGGGATCCCCGGACTCCCTTTCCTATCAAATATGTGGCATCCTCTTCGAGTGGTTGTCATGGCAGTGTCAAGCTTACAGATGTAGATTCCTCGCTGATTAGGAGTAAGTTCCCCGGTCTTCTACTACTGAGTGATTTTTCTTCCCTTATCTAATTAGGGGTAATAATCTGTCTTACTGAGTCTCAGCTTCAGGACCACAACCTCTGGCGCTGACAATGGTGTCGCCAGACCCGGCTGTGGCTATGACCACAACTGTTGGGGTCGAAGCTGCCACAGTGCTAGAGTTTGCGGGCGAGGCTGCCTCAGGTCCCTCCTTGGTGACATTCATCCCCGAATATGTGTCCTCATCTGGGAGTGATTTGGAGCCCGATCAATAAGTCCTCTCCAGCCTTTGACCCGCTCGCCAAAGGGATTGGTAGAAAATCTGAAGACTGATCTCTCAAACGCCCATGGTCGAGATGCTGACCAAATTACCGAGGCTACGCAATTTGTTTTTGTTGCTGGGATTTGATGGCTTCGACTATCATGGTCTTTATGACGTATTCAAGTAGGTAGTAGCTGATCGGGAGAGGCTAGGATATTTCAAATCTCACCTTTCTTCTGCCCAATCTGAAGCCTACCTTTCTGCGACTCGACAGCTTTGCCTAGCAGAGGCCCATGACCACGCCGGGGTCGTCGCAGGGCTTTAGAGAGAAGTTATTGAGCAGCGTTCTCACCTGGAGGTGCTGAGAAATGAGATACAGTGGCTGCAGCAGGAAGATGTCAACGTTGCCTCCATGATCGGAGAAGGGGAGCGGCATATGCAGGAGGAAATAAGGGAAATCACAAAGGCGGCTCAGGAGGTAGAAGAATTGCGGGCTGGTGCAGAGGCTGAGACGGCCTTACTACAGAATATCTCTCAGACAATCAAGGATTATCACCAATGCCTGATACAACTTTGTAAATCCACCGAAAAACTCCTGTAATCACCTTTCTCACAAGAGGAGGCTCTAGATTGTGGATGCCCTTCTTACCCACTTTGTTATGGAATACAGAAACATTTCTCCTTAGTTCCCTAGTCTCAATTTCCTATGATAGAAACTATTTGGTACGATTTCTGCATATGTTAATTCCCTGAACATAAAATAATCCGAGTCTAGGACTAAAAATAAATCAAGCTCTAACTTTTTCTTGGGCCATGGGGTCCAGCGATCGTAGTCTGACTATTTCTAGGGTTTTATAGAAAAAACCTACAATTTTTTTGTCTTTTTCTTCTTTTAATGCCCTGATTTTTCCTAGGACCGTTTGGTATGGGCCCAACGGGTATAACCCGACTTTATCTTAGGTCTCCCTTTTCGGGTTTTCAGACTAACAGGATTTGTGCCTCTTTCCTCTGTGAGTGGTTTAAAGTCCCGCTGACAAGACCATCATCACTGATGTTTTAGGTCGAACAAATTTGACCAAATATGGTGGGGAGAGGGCCTCAATGGGTTTCAACTGTTTAAAAGATGTCTTAATACCCTTCAGACGCACGTGGGGGGAAAAATATTTGTATTTGAGCGGCATGCAGGGCATGTCTTAAGGCATCGGGGTCGTGTCGGTGTACAGAGGCAGAAAGAGCATTGCCTAAGGAAAACTTGCCTTTGGTAGACTGGCCAGGGGAAATCAATATGTAGAGCCGCTGAAGGCATGGTATGTATAGTCATACAAAGGTGTCCTTAAGTCAAAGACTTATCCATTTCTGATGGCCAGGGGACTTCGTGGAAGTCCGACTTATGGAAACCACGGTGGGTGGCATGGAAAAAAATGAAAACCACCAGGGGTGGCTCAGAAGGAGAGTGTGACATATGAAAGGGTTTTGGGAACATCCGTACTAATTAGGAGTGTGGTCCGGAGACCACCGTCCTACGCATTTAGTTAGTGTAAGGGAAGTTTGAGGCTTGACGTAGTTTAAAGTCATGCAGTTGGGACATTATCTGAAATGGAATGACTTCTCCTGGTTCTCGGTAATCTCTTCAAAGACATTTATCCGCATTCAGGTAAGGTTTTTAAAGAGGTTGGTAAACTGTAGCTTAGAGGGTTTCCAAATCCCGGGATAGAAATGGGGGCTCATATGCCAAGATGCGTACAGAGAGAAGCATTGCCTAAGGAAATCTTGCCTTTGGTAGACGGGTCAGGGGCAATAAATATGCAGAGCCACTGAGGGCATGATATGCATATTCATACAAAGGTGTCCTTAAGTCAAAGACTATCCACTTCCGATAGCCGAGAAACTTCAGGGAAGTTGAGATTTGGAACCACCAGGGGTGGCTTATGAGAGTTAGGCTTTTTTTGAGGGCAGGGTATGGTTTATGAAGAGAGTGTACCTGAATACGGGGGAAATATCAAGACTATACTTCCTGAGAACAGGTGAAGTAATTCTTTCTCACACTGGTGTGAGGCGGCGGTTCATGCAGGTCTGACCCGTGCACTACAAGACAGAGAAAATCCTCTGTTTCTTACTGAACCCATGATGGGTTCGACCATGCAGCTAAACATCATGCGGTAAGGACATGGAGCATTATTAAAGGTTGTCGTACAGTTTAACGTCATGCGGCGAGGACAGGGAGCATTTTTAAGGTCGCTATGCAGTTTAACGTCATGCAGCGAGGACAAGGGTATTTTTGAAGGTTGTTATGCAATTTAATGTCATGCAGTGAGGATGGATTCTGTACAGTTTAACATCATGTGGCGAGGACAGAGATATCTTTAAGGGTTACCGTGAAGTTTAACATCATGCGGCGTGGATGAGGAGCATTATTGCGAAGGATTCTCTTCATCAGAATATAACTGGGCTTGAATACCTCCACATGCCCCAGACATGGAAGGGGGGTTGATGGTTTAAATCATGGTTCCAGGGATTCTTGGATCAGGAAAGGTGATATGGGGGCTTTGAGTCCAGTAAGCGTACGGGGCTAGGAAGAGCATCGCCTGTGGAAATCTTGCCTTTGATGGATGAGCCAGGGTCTATCATTATGCAGAGCCACTGAGGGCCTGGTATGCATAGTCGCACAAAGGTGTCCACGGGTCAATAACTTTACACTTCTGATGTCCATGAGTGGTTATGAGGATCTACGATTTTCCGGGCCACGAAGTCTGTCATTTGGTAGGGGAATGTCTGGACATGTCGGGGATATCCGTCCCTGGTTGCTTGTTGAGTTTCAAAGAGCCCCCCTATGCTGATCTTTTCTCCTCTTTTTTTTTTGCGTGGGGGTGTGCCTTCATTCCACGTAGTTTAACGTCATGTGGTAAGGAAAAGGTACTCTTAGTTTATCAGACATATAGCTCGGACCATTGGGTGACTATTTCTGCAATCACTCGAAGGATAATTTGGTCAGGATGTTCTGGTGTACTTGGAACAAGGCGGGGGATGAAATTTGTAAACTGCAACTTTGAGATTTTCTGGATTAGGAGGTATGGTGTGGGGGATCTAAGGCCGGTAGGCGTACGGAGCTAGGAGAAGTACCGCCCGAAGAAATCTTGCCTTTGATGGATGAGTCAGGGGCTATCATTATGCAGAGCCGCTGAGGGTATGTTATGCATAGTCGTACAAAGGTGTCCCTCGGTCGATAATTTTCCACTTCTGATGGCCATGAATGATTATGAAAATCCACGATTTCTCACGGTGCAGAGTTCAGCACGTGGGGATGATGGTGTCTGGGTATACAAGAAACATCTTCACTACAATTGTCTGTTGAGTCAAAGTATCCAAGTCCTGGCTTGATGTTTGTTGATACAGGTCGCTATGTGAACCACTAGCGGATTCACAGGCTAGCCAGATAGGGAAACCCTGGAAACACCCAAATGTGAAAAGGGGAATGAACTTGTAAAAAACTTCTCCATAAACTTCTGGATCAAGATATATAGTGTGGGGGCTCTGAGGCCGGTAAGCATACAGAGCTAGAAAGATTGTCGCCTATAGAAATCTTGCCTTTGGTAGACGGGCCAGGGGCTATCAATATGTAGATCCGCTGAGGGAATTGTATGCATAGTTGTACAAAGCTATCCACAGGTCGATGACTTTCCACTTCCAATGGCCATGAGTGGTTATGAAGATCCATAATTATCCGGGTCATGGAGTCTGATGTACGGAAAGGATGTATCCAAATGTGCAAGGACTATCTCCATCTCGTATCTCCATGTGTCCTGGGTGGGTCGCGAAAAAGTCCATGCAGTTTAACGTCATGTGGTGAGGACAAAATCCATGCAGTTTAACGTCATGCGGTGAGGACAAACTCCGTGCAGTTTAACGTCATGCGGTAAAGATGAAGGTGACCCGACATGAAAGACAAAGGGGGTCTGTGTAGTTTAATGTTGTGCGGTGGGGACAACTTCCGTGCATTTTAACTTCATGAGGTAAGGATGAATATATACACTCCGTGCAAGTCTAGTCCGTACATGGGGGAAGGGGGAATTTTTAACATCATTGTCCGTGCAGTTTAACGTCGTGTGCTAAGGACGAGAAGTACACCCCGTGCCGGTCTGGTTCTCACACGGGGGGGGGGGGGGGGGGAAGGGCATCTCTTTTTTTAAGGGGCTGGGCCAGGACTGGGGATCTTGGCATCGCTACATATCCTGCAAGGGAAGGAATCAAGCCGTACGTAGTTCTATGGAAAGATGATACACCCCGTGCAGGTCTGTTCGATACACAGGGGAAAGGGAATTGTTTTTTAAGTGGCTGGGCCAGGATAGGAAATCCTAGCATCGCTACGTATCCTGCGAGGGCAGGAATCAAGACTCACATAGTTCTATGAAATATTATACACCCTATGTAAGTCTGGTCCGTACATAGGGGAAGAGGGAATTTTTTTTTGAAGTGGATGGGCTAGGATAGGGAATCCCGGCGTCGCTACGTATCCTGCAAGGGCAGGAATCAAGCCATACGTAGTTCTCTGTAAAGATGATACACCTCGTGTCGGTCTGGCCCGTACACGGGGGAATAGGGACATTTTTTTAAGTGGCTGGGCCAGGATAGGAAATCACGGCGTCGCTACGTATCCTGTGAGGGCAGGAATCAAGCCATAAGTAGTTCTCTGAAATCCGTGCAATTTAACATCATGCGGTGAGGATGTGGTCCGTACAGTTTAACGTCTTGTGGTTACGACGAGGGGGAATTATTAGATTCCGTGTAGTTTAATGTTTTGCAGTGAGGATTAAGTGCTTTTCAGTTTAGTGTCATACAGCTCAGACGAGGGCCATACAGTTTAACATCTTGTGGTTAGGATGTGGTGCTTGGTAGTTTAGTGTCATATAGCTCGGACGATGTGTACATCTCATTTTTTTTCTTCATCCGTGCAGTTTATCATCATGCGATAAGGACGAACTCCATGCAGTTTAACGTCATGCGGTGAGGACGTGAATACTTCTTGGTCTCTATGCGAAATACTTCTTCAGGAATCTCGCATTGGTAGGAGCTGTAGTGAATTGCTCTTCCATAGAGATTCGGGCGTTTGCTTCATTGGAGTAGTCCTTGTGTATAACATATGGTCCCTCCCACTTGGGCTCCAGCTTTGGAGGATTATTTCCGGGTATCATTGGGGTCTAGAGGACCAACACTAATTCTCCTTCCAAGAAAGTCCAGAGGTGGACCTTTTTGTTGAAGACTTGTGCAATCCGGTTCTGGTACACTTCCAGGTGGTGTAGAGTGTGCAACCGCTTCTCATCAAGTTGTTCCAATTCACCAAAACGCTTTTCTGAGTACTCATCATCAGATAATTGATCAAAGATGGCAACGCGGAGTGAGGGAAGTTGGTGTTCAATGGGCAGGACCGCCTCTGTGCCATACACCAATGAGTACGGGGTAGACCGAGTAGCGGTGCGGGTTGTGGTTCGATACGCCCACAATGCATGGAGAAGTTTATTCGGCCATGACTTCCCATCTTTGACCACCATTTTCTGGAGGATGTTGGACATGGTCTTGTTGAAATCTTCTATCTGTCCATTGGCCACTGAATGGTAGCGGGATGAGTGTTTAGCCTTGATACTAAACTCGTGGTATAGCTTTTCCAACTCAGTAGAGCAGAAATTGGTGTCGTTTTCCATCAGTATGGTATGAGGGACACCAAATCTAGTGATGATATTGGTCTTCACGAAGCTGACAATATTTCTTGCCCTGAATTCATTGAGGGGTATGGCTTCTACCCATTTGGAAAATAAGTCTGTCGCTGTGAGGATATACTTCAGCTGTTTGGCCGTGGCGGGAGGATATGGTCCCACGACATCCATCCCCCAGACGACAAATAGCCAGGAGTACTTCGCTTGATGAAGTAACTCTGGGGGACGGTGTATGAAGTTGGAACGGATCTGGAATGTGTGGCATTTTTCGGTAAAATGCTCATAGTCTCATGCCACTGTGGCCTAGTAGTACCCAAGCCTTCGAACCTGATGGGAAAGCTTGGTCCCTGGTTGATGTGCTCCACATGCTCTTGTATGTACTTCAGTCATGACGGCGACAGTTTCTTCTCTGTAAATACATCTGAGGAGCACTCCATCAAGGCCTCATTTTTAGAGGACCTCTTGCTGACCTATGCTGCCATATAGGACAAAATTGATTGTCCTTCTCCGTATTTTCTCTCGTTCAGCCCTGTCTGATGGAAGCTCTCCCCATTGAAGGTAGTTCGCGATGGGGGTCATCCAACCGGTAGAAGGAGCATATGGCTCGAGGATAGGACTGACTTCGTGGATCTCTTCCACCTTAGCTTGAACAAATGGAAATACCATTCGATGATGACTAAAACTGATGACCGTTTCATCCCAGTCTGGGTCGGCTAGGGCCGTGGTCGTGTTGGATAATGTATTAGCCTGAGCGTTCTGGGACTGGGGAATATAAGTCAATGACGGTTCTGTGGAGAACTCAGCTATTAGCCCTCGGACATGATCAAACAAGGGGAAAGGTTCCTCCTTTTTAATAGCATAGTCACCATTGACTTGCTTGATGACCAGCTTCGAGTCACCTTTTACCTTAAGGTGTTATACTTATGCCTGGAGTGCATGTTCCAGGCCTGCAATGGGGGCTTGATATTTCGCTTCATTATTCGTACATCCCTCTGACAGGAGGAAGGAATATGGAAAAACTGCCTTTTCTAGAGACACGAGTATTATCCCCATACCCACTTTGTTGAATCTGGGATCCTCCATCCTCTTCCCGGTGGGGCTTCGAGATGCGCCGTCAAAGTACATTTCCCATACTGGGACCTCCTCTTGAACTGAGAAGATATCTTCATCAGGTAGTTCAGCATCCGGTGCAGTGGTCCCTTTTGAAGGGTGTTCTGCCAGAAATTCTGCTAATTCATGGCCCTTGATGGATTTTTGAGGCACGAACCAGATGTCAAATTGCTGCAGGATGACTGCCCATCGAGATAGGAGTCCGGTTAGCATCGGGCGACCGAGGATGTACTTGAGCGGGTTACTCTGCGAGATCAAATGGACCTTATGATAGTGCAGATAACGTCGCATCTTTTGAACATCGAAGACCAAGGCCAGACAACTCTTCTCGATAATTGAGTATTGAGTCTCAGCATTAATCATGGTTCTACTGAGGTAATAAAGACTGCTTTCGCTGCCGGTGTCTTTCTTCTATGCAAGGAAGGCTCCCAATAACCATTCTAGAGCTGTTACATATAGAATGAGAGGCCTTACTTCGACCGGGGGCATGAGCACCAGTGGGATTAAGAGGTACTTCTTCAAGTTGTTGAACGCCTCTTGGCAGTCATTCATCCATTGGTACGTGACCCCCCCTTCTTCATCAACCTGGTGAGGGGCAAACATTTGCCTGCCAGGTTGGATTTGAAATACCTAATATAGGTTAGGTGTCCTTGGAACCCCCTTAGCTCAGTGAGATTTCGAGGGGGTGGCAGGCTCAGGATAGCCTTCGTCTTCTTAGGGTCGTCTTCGATGTCGTGATGGCATACGACGAAGCCAAGTAACTTCCCTGAGGTAACCCCAAAGGCGCATTTCAAGGGGTTCATCTTCAAGCTATGCTACCGGAGCTTTTTGAAGATGGTCTCAAGGTCCGACAGGTGATTTGAGCGCTATATGGACTTGACCACTAGGTCATCCACATAACATTCAACGAATTTCCCTAGGAATGACTTAAAGATCCGATGCATGGAACACTGATACGTGGCGCCAGCATTCTTGAGACCAAAGGGCATGACCCTGTAACAGAATAACCCTTGAGGGGCCCTGAATGAAGTTTCTTCCTTGTGTACTTGGGCCATACTAATTTGATTATATTTGGAATAGCCTTCCATGAAGGATAGAGCCTCATACCCTACCGTCACATCAATTAACAACTTGGTGATTGGAACCAGGAAGTCATCTTTCGGACAATGCCGATTTAGGTCTCTGAAGTCAATACAGACGTGGATTTTCCCATTATTTCTATTTATAGGGATGATGTTGGCCAACCAAATGGGATACTAGACCTCCCTGATGAAGCTTGCTTTAATGAGCTTATCGACTTCAGCCTCTATCGTGGTAGCATGTGAGGGGTGTGTCCTTCTAGCGGCCTGTTTGTAACCCCGGTGGTCTTTTGGAAGACCCAAGTGATGCGTCGCTACCTCGGGATCGAGTCCTGGAATTTTTGTATAATTCCATGCAAAGACAGATTGATGTTGCCTTATAAAGGAGGTATATACATCGTGTTCCTCGGGATACATGTCCACGCTAATGAAAGTGGGCCTCGGGTCTTCTTTGGTACCCAGGTTTATTTCCCTGAGCTCATCCACAATGGTGGAGATACCTTCCTCAAATGCAGGAGGTGCATCCCTGATATCTTCCCCCTCTTCTTCTCTCAAGTCCTCATCTTCTTGATCTGGCGAGGAGAGAGTTTCTGGTCTGAGCCTTCGAGGGTCTGAGGGAGAGGCATCGTGGGAATCCCGGCTTGAGTATTCTTCCCCAAATCGAGGGTTGGTAGACGTTCCCGCATTGTCGGGCTCGGCCATTGTGGCTGAAGTAATGAGGACACCCGAGTGTGTGTTCGGACTTGAACTTCTACTCTCAACATGGTTGATGGGTAGGACATAATCTCTACCAAACTGCCTAAGGGGGTCGTTGGGGACCATTTCCAGGCCATTTGGAGCGGGGATCCAGTCGATGTCGTTGATCAAAGGCTTCTTCTTCTTTTTCTCATAGAACCCAACGTCGATGTAATGTGACTCGGAGAGCTTGAAAGGGGCCTTGTCGGCATGCAATGTCCCTATTTTCCCATTGATGCAGTACTTGATACACTGGTGGTAGGATAAAGGAACGACCATGTGCTTATGGATCCAAGGCCTTCCCAACAAGGAATTGAATGCCATGCTCTGCCGGACCACAAGGAATTCTGTGTAGGCTACCAGGTCACCAAAATGGGTCTTTAACATAATCTTTCCCATCGGTTTCTGCTCACTCTGGTCGTAACCCAACAGATTTGTGGCTGAGGGAATTAGATCTTCCTCACTGTAGACCAACTTACGGAGTGTCCGTAGGGGAAGGAGGTTAACTCTAGACCCATTGTCTAAAAAGACTTTTCAGATCTCAACACCATTCAGTGTGCTGGACACATATAGTGGTCTGATGTGCCCCTGCATGATGGCATCTTCGTCCTGATCAGTGAAGGAAATCACCACATTGCATTCATCCAGGCTAGTCTCCATCCGGTAAATCTTAGCGGCAGCTAACTCGGCTTGGAATTCATGGGGGCTGATCAAAGCTTCGATAAGATCCTTCCTGAGGTCGGCTGAAAAACTCAGGGCATCCAGGATTGATAACTTGGATGGTTCTGATGCCAGCTGTGTAAGGATGTCGTATTTTTGCTCCAGCGGTCGGCGCTTCTCCGCTGGAGGGATAGTCTTAACAGGTGCTTTGGGCGCTGGAGCATTTGACGAGGAGGGACCAGTCGCAGGTACGGATGTTTATGGTGTTCCCGTGTTTTGAAGACTTGGCATGGCCGGTCTGTTTGTACGCACTATGCAGCCAGACACTTGCTCCTCCTCTGGTGGGTATCGCAGAATAATAGGGCTAGAGTGGCTGATTATGGAGGTGTAGGGGCATTCTCTCTCCTGTTGAGTCCGCTAAAGGGCTCTCCCACGGGTTTCCGCAATATTGACGGTCTGGGTCGGGGTCCAACTGTAGGGTTGATTTTGGCCATGGCTGCACCTCCCCTAGTATCCCATGCCTCTGCGATTCCTCCTCCCAACTCCTCGTGTAGGAAACTCAGGTTCGTAATCACACCCTTCATCAGGGAATGATTCTATGAGATGGATGGCATTTATAGAACCAAAGATTGGCTCTTCATCCTCGGACAGGTCAACCTGATCGGTTGTCCCTGATGGTGCCTTTTGGTGGGTCGGTGCCCGTTGTGCCAGATCCGAGGGCATGAAATATGCCAGGTTCGGGACTAACTTTGTCCCAATCACGGACTGCTCCTCTTGTGATTGTTTCCTCCATCGTCTCCGTCCGTATGACCGGCTTGTGGAGGGTCGTGAGGCCGATGTGGTCGGCTATGCGGCTCCAGGGGCTATTGGTAGCAACACCGACTGCTGTAGTTGAGCTCGGAGTATGTCCTGGGCTCGATTGATAGTCTTCCGAGTCATCCAGTTGTCAAATTTCTACCCCTTCTTGCTGGTGACTTGCTGCCACCCCCCCCCCCCCCTCTTTGTCGGAGTCGGTGGTAGAGATACATACCACATGTGCTGAGGATGGTCCCAGCTCGACTTGTCCGGAATAGACTATCCTCTATAGGAGGTCTTTGAAGACAAAGCACTCTCGGATATTGTGCCCCAACATCCGATGGTAGGGGTAGTAATCTGTCCTGTCATCGCGGCCGACTTCTTCAGGTTTCCTCGGCTCTGGGAGGCATAGCAAGTTGCAGTTCATGGCGGCAATGAAGTATCCACGAACTTGATCATCTCGGAACGAGTAAACTTTTTATCTTCGCTCCTCAAACTGGTTCCAATTCGGTCCTCTCTGGTCGTCCCGTTTAGGCGGGGGTGTCCGCTGATATGCATGGGCCCTAGACGATTCGGTGGAGGCCTGAGCGGCGGAGCGGGCACAGGGGCCGACATGAGTGTGACAGCGGACGCTTCAGCTCTAGGAGCTCTCTTCACCGGAGCCTGCGAGGCTATTCGGGAATTTGAATTTGTCCGCTGCAGGGAGTCCTCAATTCTCTAGGCAATGGCCGAGAGATGGCGGAAGCCAGTGGTGCACTCCACCGGTATGAGTGGTGTTTGCATCTCATCTCTAAGATTATCGATGCATATGGATAGCATCTCATCTTGAGGCATTGACCTATTCAGAGAATAGGTCATAAATTTCCATATGGTGATGAAATATGAGACCCTCTCGTTCCCCATCTACTTGCAGTTCATGAGATTGCTGGCCATTGTTTTAGGCAGCGTTGAGCTGAAGTGGAACATGAACTGCTATCGGAGGTCCTCCCAGCTCTTTATCGACTGGGCCTGCAGACTCGTATACCAAACGAAGGAAGATCCTTGCAAGGTCCGTACGAAGCATCTGAGTTTCACTACTTCTTGTTGTTCCAGAGTCCCCATCATAGGGTTGCAATAGGATGTTTAGTCCATCAAATGCAGCTCCGGATCGCCTGATCCATTGAAGATGGGGAATACAGGGCTTCCAAAATTGGGTGGAGGTGGTGTGTTGGTCACCCAATCTGGGTAGGGTTTCCACTCCAGCTGTATCAGAGCGCGTCAACCTTCCATCACTTCTTATCGAGCTGTTAATGCCTTGATGGTATTGGTGAGTCCCTGGTTGACATCCTGTTGGGCCCGATTCTGGGAAGGCATAGCCCGAGGCATTGCCTGAGGATCCGGGTTGGTTGGAACAAAGGGTGCATATTCCGTCCGGGGTACCCTCAGAGGGTTCGGGCATACTTGCTCCGGTTGCCTCCTAAGTGGAGGGAAATCCTGGTATTCATCATCCACGTTTAGGTAGTTGGACGGACCAGGAACCTCATTGGGCAGGAGCCCTGATCGTGCTTCGTTTTCCAGGGCAAGACATAGCCTTTGAGGTGCACTTACTAGGA
Source organism: Viscum album (assembly GCA_963277665.1). Taxonomy (NCBI): domain Eukaryota; kingdom Viridiplantae; phylum Streptophyta; class Magnoliopsida; order Santalales; family Viscaceae; genus Viscum; species Viscum album. The sequence goes on along the minus strand of OY728119.1, from coordinate 691,691,352 downwards.
GTGCATGACGTGTCTCTTCTTGGGACGCACTTTCAATAAGGCGGTTCCTCTAGAGGAGCTCGGCGTTAAGCTGCCTCAATTCTTTCATCTCTTCTTCCGGTCGAGTGAACCTCTCTTCGAGCGTGAGTGGCTCATTTTTATCAAGAGAGGGGGACAGGTTAAGGGTAATTGTTCCTTTGTTATTGTCCTTGTTGGAAGATCGCAAGGTAGGCAGAGGGAGGTTAGCTGAAGGGGTGGCCATATTTAAAGCAGCCCTTTGGTTCCGCGTGTGTACACCTGGGGGTTCTTTGTGAGTCACAGCCTGACCAGAACCGGCGTCTCCCGATCCGTTTGGATTTGCACTTTCCCCAGTGCCACCTGCGGTGTTAGCCACTATGGCATTGATGAACGCATATTGCGGAGTGGAGGGAACTTCATCTTCCAAATAGGAAGAGGATCTCCCACCTCTTCTGCTGGCCTTCCCTTTCATGACCTAGGATTTCCCTCAGACTTCCTGATGAAGGGTGACATGGAGAGTTCTTTGATGCGACCTTACAGTGCGCCTTCTTCTCAGAGGGGATGATGATTCATATGACGGGATAGGACGGGAGCCTCCTCTTCTGATTGTCCCCCCTAGAAGAGAGAATACCGACTCTCATGGGGGAGGTTGTCATTGAGGGGGTAATATTGCCCCCAGCCCTGAGGGCTGGGGCTGGCTTCATTCCCTGGACATTGAGTCTCTTCCTGGTTTTATTGGTCTTATGGGGGCATTTGTTGTTAAAAATTTCCCCAGACCTGCAGGCTGGGGTTGAACCTGGATTGTGGCAGTGGCTGTGGCTATCGTGACCAGCCTGATCTCGCGTTCCCCCATCCGAGGGTGAACCGGATCTGATGCTGAATTCACCTGGGGATCAGTCCCTTCTGGGGAGGCAGACAGAGATCTTTGATTGGCCTCTCTTAGGCGAGAAGCCTGCTGGATGCTCTCTGTGGCCTGATTCATGAGTTTTTGAATGGCTCGTTACCGTCGGGCCTAATGCTTCTCAGACTTACTCGAGGCCTAACTCTGTTGGGTGTGTTGCCTTTCTTGAACAGGGGGTCCACCTGATTTCCGTCTCGATGTGAAGACATTGAAAGACACCATACTGAATGGGTTCTTTTGGGTGGGGAGCGGAGTGAAATGCAGGGCTCTGTGTTCGCCCCAGCCCCTGATATGGACTCCCGCTAAAGCATCACCGATGAAGCGGTGCAACTATTGCAGTGCGCAAAGGCAAGCTACCTCCATATTCCATTTGCGCCTCTTGGGGTGTTTTTGTCGCGTCGAGGAAAGGGCCTCCGGGATGATGTGACGTAGGAGGTCCCCTATCGTCTTGATGTGTTCTACATACCCATCATAGGGCAGGAAGCTCGATTTCAGCTGGCAGAGGGTTGTCTATATATTATGGAGGATGCTGTGCATGCATTCTTCTGACAACTCCCTAGGTATGTCATATTGAGAGGTGGCCGTAGGCCAAAACAAAACTGGTATATCATTCCTGGCCAGTCGTTTGCTCAGGTGCAGCATCTCGGCATACTCCTCCACCAGTGATTCTTCCACCTGGTCAGCCCAACTGAGGCGCTCACTGCTAGTGTGATCAGAGGCAGTGGGACCGGTAGGTGCTGAATCATTATGTAAGCGATTTTGAGGTGGTTCAGAATATGAACACGGCCCCAGAACGTCTCCTGATCAAATAAGGGCGTCGTTAGCAACAAGCTGGGAATCTGACATGCTCGATTATGTCCTTCTGAGTGCCTCGGCATATGAGGGATTTCGGCACTTGATTCGGTAGGAGGAGGACCTTCCTGTCGATATAATGTGTCGTCGTAGGGAGGACCTTCACAATGACGGTTGTAATGGCAAGGATTACCATTACTGCTTGATGTCTCACTGCATAGAGGACTTTTACAGTACACACCCTGGGTAGGACCTCCACGACGTGTTGCAGCAAGGGGGGGACCTTCTGGCTGTGTAGCGTTGTTACGGGAAGGACCTTAGCAACAACTTCCATCATGGTGAGTATGACCATCATGGCTTGACGTTCGACGTGCATCCTAGGGAGGACCTTCAGGACATGCCGCAACAAGGGGAGGGCCTTCTTGTTGCTTGGGGCCATTGCGGGGAGGACCTTTGCAATGACGGTCGTGGTGGTGAGGACTACCATCACAGCTGCGGAAATGGTGAGGACTACCATGACTGCTGCCGGAGGGAGAATATCTACGGGATACATCCTAGATAGGGCCTTTAGAATGTACCACAATGAGGGGAGGTCCTTCTTGTTGCTCGACGTCTCTACGGGGAGGACCTCCATTATCAGGGTGGTGAGGACTACCACTGTGACCTGATGCCTGGCTGCGTGGAGTTCCATTGTAGCGTAACCCCTGAGGAGAACCTTCAGGGTAGGCCACAACAAGTGGAGGGCCTTCTTGTCGTGATGATACTTCACTATGGGGAGGGCCTCCGTAGTTGCGACTATGATAGCGAGGACTACCATCATAATATGTGGTCCCACTGCATGGAGAGTGATTGCAGTGTATACCCCAGGGAGGACCTTCAGGGTGGATCGCAGCAAGTGGAGGACCTTTTTCCTTCTCAATATTCTGGTCTCGTGGAGGGATTCCATGACTCACATCAAGAGAGAAGCTCTCGTGACCGATCGTTATATGCCCACGGGGGAGGCCCCCATAGGTGCTCTGGGGAGGACCATCAGAGCAGGTGGTAGCGACTTTGCAGGGAGGAACTTCACAACTGCTAATGCCAATCCCATAATATGGTAATGGGTGGGTAGGGTTTTGAGCCTTCGATGCGTGCTTAGCGGAATTGGGAACCCCAGCTTCCAGCAGAGTGGAGTCATGAACCCGCTCTTTATTTTCCGGCTGCCTTCAGCGCGTTTGGGGCGCTCTTTTGCGGGCAGCGGGTATCGTTTGCTATTGACAATGACCTTCACCTTTGAGTCCCTGTATAATTGGGTCCCGTGACGTTGCTGGGATATGCCGACGAACATCTTGACTTTTAGCAGGGGTATATACCTACTCTGGAGCATCCAATGTGATGGACGGGTGTCCCCAAGTTGGAACGAGTGAAGCTACTCGATCCGGTTGCCCTTGCATCGCGGAATATAGTCGGCGACCCTCCTGGGCTGAAGCAAGGATGCAGATCTGCTCTGAGGCGGCTATCTCATCTCTTAGATGAGTCGCCTCAATTGGGGAGATGGGCTCACGGGCCTGAGTCCTTGTTGTTGCTGCAGATGCAATTACATGCTGGAAAGTCTGCAAGATATGATTTGGGATCAATACCTGCTCCTCCATCATTTACAGGATATATAGAGATACATCTTTGGATGGAACGGGAATGAAGTCCCATTCCAGTATCAGAGTAGGAATATCCTGCTCCGGTCCTCCAGTGGTCAGTGGGTACTGACGATTTTCCTGTTTCGGGGCCAGTGAATGAATCTTCCCCTGTACCGGGATACGCCGGTTTCTCTCTCCATTTGCCGCCACATCGGGATGGCGGAATTTACTTGCATCCGCAGGGAGCTGGCCCTTCATATATTGGTTTCCAACCGTATCGAGTCGGTGGCCTTTGTTGGCGGAGAGACATTCCCGCCTATGATTTGCTGCCACATCTGGGTGGCGGGCTTTGTTGATCGCCACCATATCAGGATGACGGGCGTCTGAAGCAACTTCTGAGAGCTGGTCCTGCAGGTGACAGGTCACCACCATGTCAGGTTGGTGGGATTCATGACCCTGGGTAGGGAGAGTTTCCTGCCTAGTAAGTGTCGTCCTGTGTGAGCGATAGGCCTGATGGAGCTCGACGGGGATGAGCGTCGGCTCGTATGATGCCACCATGTATGGATGGTGGGCTTGGGAGGAGTGAACAGGTGTAGGTGCCTGTTCGTGGTACGTCTCTGTGGCTGAGTAGTGTAGCTCCTCCTCAGGGACCAAGGTGATGACCGGTCCCCGATTGTACGTCTACCGCCCTCGTTGGGCGGTCTGAGGGGCCGGAGCTCGGGGAGTGTGGGCCTGAATCCTCTGGGAGACATTCTCCTCGGTGCGAGGATGTCAGGTCGCAACGTGACCACGATGACGTCTTTTGGTGGGGGCCTGAGAGCGGAAACCCCATTCGATAGGGATGAAGTCCTCAACGTCGTCCTCATCCACCTCCCTAAGATAAGGGAGGTATGCATTGTCATGTTCCGGGGATAGACTCCCAAAACGGATGGAGACTGCAACAGGTGCTGTCTGGATCCACCTTTGCAGTCGCTGCTGGGCGGGCGGCCAGTGAATCTTGACAGATTGGAGGGCGTGCATGGATGCCTCCACCATTGGGAGAGTACCATTCATGTTGTACTCTCGGATCAGTGCGTCTGAAACCCAGCGTTGAAGACGTTGGGTGGGGGACGGGGTCCCCCGTTATTGAGGAAGTCTCATCCTTGCATCGTTGGAAGCACGCACTTGTGAGTTCCATTGCGATGCCATTGGATCAAAAGAAGTTCTGAAAGTAGTGCCTGCAAAACATTTTAGCAAATACAAGCATAAAATCCCATCAAAGCAGCATCTCATAATCCCATGCGTAATTAATGTCCTTGCTTGGCCCTCCTTTAGATCATAGGGGGCACATGGTGGGATTAAGTTGAATCTGTCATGTTTGGTTAAAGATTCACATCGGGTTCACCATTTTTTGTTTCGTTCTTTGGTTTTTGGACACGAAACGCCCAACGGCTCTGTATCCAATGATTGATGGACCTGATTTCAAAAGTCAGGAATTCACCGGATGGTCTGACCAGAGACTCTTAAGAACTCACATTGGTTGAGAGGATGGGAAGTCAGGCTCATCACACCCTTTTTGGGGGGAAATTATTGCCTGTTTCGAGACTCTCTTATAGATTTAAGACGTATTCATATGTTCGTAAATCTTTGGTTTATACCTAAACATAGTATACACGGACTTAAACTTGGTGGGAAATGGTCAACTGGACGTAGGGATTCGGAATCAATTATGCCTGAGGTTTACCATCCCTCGTTGGATTAATGACCCCGAAGGGCTGGAACTCGCTTGAGGTGGCACTAGGAGTGGTGTAGTGAACTGACGTGGAGATGGTCAGATCGACTGGCTGTTGGGATTGAACCCCCTTGGAGGATTCCTACATACCCTGTCTAAAATACAGGGATCAAAGTCCACATAGTTCGCATAGGTGTTGGGGAACCGACGTGAAAAGAGACTAGGTGGTCCGATGGGTGGTGGGATTGAACCTCATGGAGGCTTCCTATGTACCGTGTCTAGGAAGCAGGGATCAAAGTCCACGTAGTTGGCTTTGGATTGGGGATTACGCTTTGAGGCATCCCAGAATGATGGATTGGGGCTTAAACTCTGAGGAGGCCCATAGGAGGATGTCATGGTCGATGATTACTCTAAGCCCACGTGAGTCATGCTCGGTGTGAGAAACAAGAGGCAGCAAGAACCAGATGATCAAGTCGCGAAAGGTGCATCCGTGAGAAGCGGAGTGGGGCTTACGCATGAAGGCGTCCCAGGGAGATGGATTGGGGCTTACACTCTAAGGAGACCCATAAGGTCGGGGATTACTCCGATATGGACGCTCGGGGTGATAAAGCCCAGCGGGAGAGGGAAAGGGGGTGCTCTTGTTCTCGTCTCCTCTCTTGCAGTGCACGAGGGCTTCCTTCTGATGTGTATTCTACCATATTCAAGGAACCCTCAATAAGTGGAGGGGTAGAAAAGGGATTCCTGAGCTTAGACTCTACATTAATGTGGGAATGTGAACTCAGGAATGCATCAGGAATCTGCTCAAGGGTCGGGGCAACCCCTTTGACCCTGTTTACAGTGGGTATGTGAACTCAAAATGGCGCGCTGATGTGCCCGAAAGTTACACCACGCAGATCCGGTGGCTCTGGTGTAGGCCTCGGCTTGGGGCCGATGAATAGGCCAATGAGGGAGTCGTGGAGGACCTGGCTGGATCAAAAGGATTTTACCTGGATCTGGAAATGAGAACACCGAAGTATTTGGTGAGCCACCGAGAGGTATGGGTGGTGCCACCCTTTGCATGGGGAAGTGCCACGCAGCTGGAGAAGTCGTCCGTGAACCAGGGTGGTCCGTGGACTGATTGGTGTCCCACGAACCAGGGTGGTTCGCGGCTTCAGGTTCAATCCATGAACCAGGGTGGTTTGCAGCTTTGGGCTCAATCTGCGAACAAAGGTGGTTTGCGGCTTCAGGTTCAATCTGCGAACCAAGGTGGTTCACGGTAGGTTCCAGGCGGGTAGCGGCGGCCAAGGGAGGTGCTTGTTGGAGGATCTTTAGTCGGGGCTTCGCCCGTGGGGGAGGGTGGTCTGCGATATGACGGGTGGAAAAAGAGGCATAAACTCCCTGGTCCGTGGGAAAGTCATCCGCGAAGGGGGGTATGGTTCGAGGTTCTCCTTTTCGTTATTTTTAGGTTTGCGGTTCACCAAATTATTATGAGTTTTCCCATTCCTTCTTAATTCATATTCCTATTGTGGTTCACGGATGGGATTTTCGCTGTTTACGAAATCCGAAGCCTTCTTTCAACCGATCTCCTATCCCTTCAAATCCGATTCCAGTTCTCTGATCCCTTCTTCTTTCCCCCTTGGTCTCCTTTTTATAGAATGGGGAAAAGAATATATCTATGGCCACATGTCACCTTTTGCGGAGGCCCATAACCAAATACCCGGTTTATAGCTGACTTGGTCAATCCACGATTTTCGTTGGGTATTGATCGCTCCCCTCCTCCGCGAGGCGAACTCTGGGGGTGCTCTGTGGCTGCGGAGGGTTCCGCCTCCATTCCACGAATGACAGCGGGTGCGGCTTGAGCGGGTTGACGCGGTCCACGGTTAGGGCGGTTTGTGATGGTGAACCGGACTGGCGTCCATCCTGCCTCACGACCACGGAGGCTCTCCACCTCTATTTCGCGAATGACAACGGTTCGCGGTGGGGGGTGCCTCACAGTGCTTGGCCACATTGTGCCTCCATGGACCGGTTCACGGACCGGTCCTTTGTGTCTCCTCTTTGATTATTTTTCCCCAATTATTTGGGGAATTTGGGTAAAATCCCCTTTGCAGATTTTCCAGGACCCTACAATATTTGATACCACTTTTTTTAAATCTTACATTTAACATTTCAAATGTTAAGAATATTGTTATCCTTAAAATTCATCTCTGTACATGTAAGTTTACATTATACATGGTTGACAAAAATTACATGATTTTTTGTCATAAAAAGGGAAATATTTATGAAACCTACTTATTTTAAGGCTCAAAAATCTTGTTTTTTTATTTTTATAATAAAATTACTATTTTATGATAGAATTTTATAATATAAGGAAATATTATGAAAATTTGGAATAATGTTGGATTGATTCACCATTAGTTCAAAATGAATCACCACCAAACATGACTCACCATTTTTTCAAAATGAATTACTAAAAGCATTAGTCACAATTAGTTTACATGTATCACTAACAAAAAAATTTTACTTACAGGGTTGAGCTGCCGCCAAAGTGGAGTTGCCGCTAGAATGTCTTGCCGCTAGGAATTACTTACCTCTAGCCTGGGTGACCATTAGTTCAAATGAGTTGTTTCCAGATTAACTCACAAACATACATTAATCACTACTATTTATGAGTCATCTAAAGATATGAGTCACCACCAGGGATGTCTCAAAGTTAGTTTAAATGAATCATCAATAGTATGAGTCACCGCTATAGATTTATTGCCACAATATATTTCATGCCGCTAGAGATGCATTTCCACTAGAAGAGCCACTATTGTTATTCTGCTTTATTTTAATGAAATGATTCTAACTACATTATTGAAATTAATTTATTGGGATTATTTAATGATTATATATTAAACTATTTCAGGGATGAATTAAAGAATATGTCAGAGTTTAGTAAGAGGATTCAGAAGATATAAAAAATTATTCTTCAAATGGACACTCCTTCATGCAGTGCATTATATTCTCAGAAGATTCTCTCATACATGGATGATGTGAGATCAAGAAGTAAAATAAATGAATACTATCAGGACAATCACTCAAGATATTTCTTGTTTCATTCCTATTGAAATTGATCTATGAAAGAGTTGAACTCAATTGAAGATCAAGATCATTTTCTATAGATAGAAAAAATAAACATTATGATACTCTTTTTACAACTATTTTTAGAGAAACATATCAAGTTCCTCACCAAGATACATATAAGGACACTCAAGAACCTGAAGCACTATAGACTAATCATCATTAAATTTTATACATTTTATTACTTTCTCTTTATATTTTTTTGATTTTAAATTTGAGAAGTGTGTGTTTTTCTCTGTTTATCAACACTTATTGACTCCTTCACTAAAACTAGAGATTAATAGATATTTGATTCCATATTTTTTCATCTATTAACCAATGGTGTTTGTGGAAGAGTTCCTTGTGTGATGTTAGTCGTTTTCTTCCCACAGTTATTGTGGAAGAGGTCACTGCGTGTCCTGGGAAAAATGTAAACTATTGTCTCTATACCCAATCCATGTTGTGGATTAGATTATAGTTATATAATATACTTGGTAGTTGGTTATTTTCAAGTTGAGGGGATTTGGTCTTGGTATGATATTGAACCCCATTTTTATTCCATTTTTTTATTTTATTTTATTTTATTTTTAAAATCTTTAAAATGCATTGGATTTTTTAATAGTACACAAAACTAGTACTTTGATAATAAGTCTTAACTAGTTTTATTTTAAGAATTGTATGAGTAAATCGATTTCAAAAGTTATATTGATTTTCAATATTTTTTTAATTTAGTGCTAATCAATATTTGAGAAATAATATTAAATAACTGACATTTATCAAACCACTATTTAGATTAATTAGTCCATTTTGTTTTAATTAGGGGATTTTATTTTAACTTGTTTTATAACAAAAAAAATTGTGGGGTAATCAATTCACCCCCATTGAGTTTTTAACTCTGAACAATATGGGATATGACTGGGGAGTTTTTGATATATATAGAATGGGTTTTTACATACTTAATGTCCAATCTAACATTGTTCCAAAGAAGGTTTGGATAACACCAAGTGTAACCCTAGATCTTGAAGGTCAGTGGGTTAATTGATGTTCAACATTAAATTATAAATTAATGTTTTATTTCATTATATTGTTCTAAAAACTGATCATGCTGGTAGGATATGATTAGAAACCATGGGATTTATGATATTGAGTTATACTCAAGCCATGTCTAGTCAATATTTGTTAGCCAGACAGGTTTTATAGATGTAGGTCTGGATAAGGAAAGGGGCCCTGATTTGGTTGATTTCTTACTAAATGGGTTGGATATTGGAGATGATATCTTTATGGGGCTTCAAGATCAAGATTTTGGAGTCTTTCATTGAGTCTGTTTAGTATTTTACTTTTATGGATTCCATCATGTTATTTTGTTTTATTCAAAATGAAATTACATGATTCTATTAAGATTTGGATTATTAAATTATTTCTTTATTCAGTTTTTGTGTATGTTTGATTATTTATACTATTCCACTATTATTGCTACTTTGTACCAGAGGGTATAGTCTACCCAATTTTTTCCTTACACCCCAAATTTTAAATAGCATCCTCTAGTGTGTAGGGATACGTTCCTGAGTCCTAGTACCCAACCATTCTCATTCACATGATGGAGAACAAGGTAAGGGGATTTATATTTTGATCTTAATGATGTTGGAAATCAAATGGGTTGATCATATTTGAATAATTTCATTGATAGAAACAACATGATATTGACAAATATATTTTATTTTAACATGTGAGATGATGGTTATCACAAGCATCAACAAGGATATATTGATACTTTCAGCATTGATGAAGATAGAGATGTGTCATTGTCGTGAGTTGGGTTTCTACCATACATTAAAATTAGAGGATATCAGAAAGCATATATGGAATAAAAAAGGGAGTTAGCATATTATAGTCTATAATTTAAAAATATTGAAGTAAAAAATACTATATACAAGGACATCATAGCCTTATCTCCAAACAAAGAAACTGATTTTTTATAGGTTGTTTAACAATAGAAATGCAGGGAACCCTATTTAATGATAAGGGCATGCCAACATCAATAAAGGAATATAGAGGCCTACGAGTTAGTGGGATAATAAAACATGACATTTAAGACATTGGAAATTATTAGAGAAAGGCATGTGATATCCTATAATAGGTTAATAACGCATGATATAGAGAGGTAGAACCAGACATTGATTAGGATAAACTATAAAGGGTGATTGTTTGATTGAACTAGTATGTTGTGTATCATTAGTATGATATCCTCATATTGTTAAAAATAAATAACTAATTATAAATTTATCATCCTATTACCAAATCATGACCATTAATATTATTGATACCACAAATATATAGGTATAAATATTCTCAATGTGATAAGAACCTAGCCTTAGGAGATCCCTATTCATTTATTAATAAAGGTGACCATGTGGTTGATATATAAACCAAAAAACAAATTATCATACATATTATCTAATAAAATTGAGTAATAATATAATAGATTAGATAGGTGGAACCTAATGAAATAAATAAGGGAAAATATGATGGGAACTGTAACCTATGTAGCCTAAAGCTTAACCAAGAATAAAAAAGTCCTCAAATCATCCAGTGCACATAGAAGAATCAACCAAGTATTAATTTTCTAGGGGGATGATCCCATTAAATCTGGGGAGGGAGAGGCCATTATATAGATAAGGATGAATTGGGGAATGAGTATTCTAGGATCTCATACCTTGGACTTATCTTAATATTATCATAATTCTTATTTACTTATTTTCTATATTCTACATCACCTTCATACCATATTAACACCTCCATTCATTCATTCATATAGGGATAATCATAAGTGTTGATTGGAGGGGATAAATGTTAATCTATTTCCAATTATTATGAAATATATTTCTATACTCGTTTTCATCTTTATTTTTAGTGTTTACAACACGAAGCTTGAATGAAGGAGTTAGTAATTTTTATTCTATACTTCAAGATAAACATTATTCATTCTTCTAAAACATATACCACAAAACTTTCCCTTTTTTGGGTTTATATCATATTATGGAGTTAGGTTACTATTTAGGTATTGGTTTTACAATTTTAGGACATGTATAATGGGATTCACATCATTCATTTCGTCAGATAGTGCAACACCCCATTTTTTTCATAAAGATGTTGAATAACATTTTTCACACTCAACACCAAACTAAAATAAAAAATTTTACATCTTATTATGAAAACACATTACAATACACATTAGACATTAATAAATCCCACAAAATTAATATGAATTATCATTATAAAAACTACAAGATGAATAAAACCACATGTAAATAGAAATACAATTAACATGAAATATTCAACATCAATAATTTACTTGAAGATTATCCCATCAATTACAACTAGGGAAAAAGGGTTTTTTTTTGAAATATAATAGAAATTATGGCAGTGATATAAATTAATTATATGAATAGATTTTATTAAATAATGTATTATCATATATTGGATTGTAAAATGTCTATTATATATTTTTTTTGGCTATATGGACATTGTAACATGGTTATTGGACATATGATCATTGGGTATACATGTAACCAATAAGTATATTGATTATTTTATTAAAGGAATTTATGAGTTTTGAAATATATATGAATATTATATTTCGAATTTATATAATATAAAAATATAATAATTCAATGGTGATAATATCTTTTATTATAAATAAATTATTTTTTAATGATGAATTTCTATTAATTCACTTCCTTTTAAAGAATGATCTCAATAAAATTAATTGATAAAAATTTATGTAATGATTAATAAAATAAAAAAAATTTATCAAATAATTTAGGGTTTTTAAGGAATAACAAATTTTACGATTCATGGTCAATAAAAAGGTCTCATTTAAAATATTTTTTTAAATATATATTATATATTTTGATTTAAAAATTAAATTCCTCATATTTGGTATATGAAATTATGTGAAATTTATTGATTTTATATAAAATAATAAATTAACATTCATATAATTATTATTACTTATTATAGAATAAAAATAAAGTCACTTTTATACCTAAAATAATGTTTTCTTAAAAAAATATTTTTCAATGTACTTCACATATTTAATTTAAAATTAATATTAATCGCTTTTAGAAATTTAATTTTATAAAATGAATTTAATTTTTGGAGTGGGGGTATTAAAATTTGGCAATAGGCTCAATATCATTTTTGGGGAAAATAATATGTTATTAAGGTACAAAAGTGAGTTACCAAGATAAATGATAAAATGTGGGAAAGAGGTAAAATATAAATTATAAAGGTAAAAATCACTTTAAACATATCTATAATGTATTTTGATGTGGGTATTAAAGAACTATCTCTTTTATATTTCCACTTTGGATCCAATTTCCTTGTGAAATGTCATTCCTTACACGTTAAGGAATTGGTGTTTATGAAAATTCACCCAAACTGACCTATAAAAGGACCCTCCTATACCCCATAAAAACATAAATTTTCCATTAGTTTATCCATAAATAGTTTTCCAAATTATATCTATTATAGTTATATCTCATTTTGGGAAGCCTCTTGTTCCAAGAAGGGGGCCTAAATCCTTTATTATAAAGGAACTCATTTCAAGGCGCAAATTCATCAAAGTATCACATACTTATCTATATTTTAATTACCTTCTCTTATAAACTATCCTAAAATATCATTCATCACTATAATTATGTTTTATTAAACTAATTAATATTCCCTAAAAAGGATATTACTATAACATAACTATATACGCATATTCATTCATTATTATAACATGTTCTTGTTTGGGTCATATCAATGGTCTTTCAAAACAATTCTATAATATATTCATAATTTCTGTCATGTTTGAGTATAAAAACATAAAGTATGGGAATACATGAAATTACATAGTAATTTATGTAATGATTATTGTTCTGTATGGGTTATGAAAAATTAATGATCATCATAAAGCAACTCATTATTATCTATAACATTAAACGAAACATGATGTCACACCTGACCTATTTGTTGCTTTTATTCCAGAACCAGATTTTTGTGCTTTGTCAAAAAAATGCATGTTTTGGGTTCGACGCCATTGAACGCATGGGCGGAGCGCGACGCCGCGCGGCTTCGCCCATGCAACGACATTGTCCGTCGGTCTTCGAAATTTTTTTTTTAAAATTAATATGTTTTGTATTTTATTATGGTTACGATTATTAATTTTAATTATTACATTTATTATAATTAAGGTTATTATTATTATTGTTATTATTTTTATTATTATTATTTTTAGAATTTTTATTACTATTATTAGTCATATTTTTTTTATTTTTTTTGTTTAGTTTTTATCTTCCTCTCTTTCTCTTTCTTATTTCCTTCTTTCTTTCTTTTTCTTTTGCATTTGTCTTCCACGCGGCTTCTTCTCCACTTTTTTTCCGGATCTGGTCTCCTGCATAGGGTTTCCCTCCTTCTTCACCTCACGCACTAGAAGCAGCGCCATCCCGCAGTCCGGCTGAAGCCTCCGCCCAAACCTCCCACAGCTGCCTCGCATTCCAGCCGGCTCCGCCACCTCCGGCTTCGGCTGTACAATGCCAGCCCAACTCCCACTTCGGTTGAACAGTTCCAGCTTGGCTCCCCATCCGCATCTCCCAGCCGAACCGCGACCTTGGCCCCCCCGCACTCTGCTCCGCCCGGCGAACCCCCTGCATGCGGCACAGCCTCCACCCCGCACAGCACCGCCCTCGCCCTGCTCAGCCAGTCCGCATGAAACCCGCCCCAGCTCTCTCTCTCTCTCTCCCCTGGATGCGCCGCTGCCCTCCTCCGGCTTCAGCTACACAGCAGCAGCACCTCTTCCGCCGGTGCGCCCCTGCATAGCAGGTTGTTCGGCCTCCACTCCTCCCTCACAGCCACTCCCCTCTCTCCGTTGTGAACCCCTGCAGCCAGCTGGCTCACCTCGGTGCACCATATCTTGCAGCGCCTTCCGGCATGCCCTCCGGCCATAGATCCATGGCTCCCCTGCCTCATCCCCTTGCCGCACATGCCCAGCCGACCTCCCACACAACCCCCTCCTCTCTTCTCCCTTGCAGCGTGAAGATCCTCTGACTCTCCTTGCCCCCTTCCTACTCGGACTCCCCAATACTCTGCTTCTATCCTGCATTAAACCTCGGCCTGCCTACAGCCAGCGGTGCACCAGCTGCTTGCCTGCCGCTGCCCCGCACCCCAGCTCTCTCGCACCCAGCCTGTCTCCCTTGCAGTGCTCCCCTCCAGTCGTGCCTCCTGTCGGCTCCTTCAGAGCACCCGTCGGTGCACCTAATCCCTGGTCGAGACCCCCCTCCTACTGGGTTTGTGAACAACCCTGGTCGAGCCTCCGACCGGCCTACGGCGCTGCCCCCTCTATCCGAGCTCATGCCTTGATCTGCGCCACCAGACCCTCCCTGCTGGCCAGCCCCTGGCTCCTCCTATCCGGCGCTGCCCTTTTCCATTGGACCGACGCGAATCCCTTCGGCACAACCCCTTGTTGTCCAGCACGAAGCCCCTCGACCGAACACCCTTTTTTAGACGTATCTCTGAATAATTGGTGCGGCTCCGGCCGCCGCCAACCCTCCTTTCCGGTCATCGTGTGCTTTTCTAGCCCAACGCACCCCCTTGCCGAGTTTTTGGCATTGACCTCAACTTTCTCGCATCACAACCCCCAGCTGTTTCGACCAGGCCTGTCGTCAGCTGCCCGAGTCTTTGCGTCACCGTTGACGGCGTCGGTGACCTTTCCAGTGAACCGCAGCACTGCGCCTGACCATTTAACCTTTCGTGTGACCCTGTTGGTCAAGGCCGGCCCCGCGCCGAGGTAACGTTTGTGATGCTTCTTTGTTGGTTATTATGAGTTTGTGTTTTTTTTGTGTGGGTGTTGCAGCACATCGGCGATGTATTCCCACGGTACTGTAGTCGTCGCCTTGCGCGTACTTGTGCGCGAGTGTGAGACGCACCGCGTCATCGTCGTAACCGAACTGCGAGTCGAGGTAGGTCCCCCACTGCACTTACCTTTAAATTTAGAATTTATTAATTGCTCGATGTTTTGTGAATTTTAATGAATGATAAATAATATTAGATAATAAAATTTTAAATGATTATTTAGTGTGAAAAGAGCCGTTTATTTTATACCGAACACTTGGAACATTTTCTTGACGGGCGGACACCCAGTTTTGAAAGAATTCATGTTTGGCCTTAAAACATAATTCACGGCATTTCAAATGTACTTCTAGATTTAAAGATAAATGACTTCTTTTGAACAAGTGTTTTGAGATTTTTGAGAAATGAAGTTTTACTTTAAAATTGGCGAAGGCCCGTTTGACACTTTAATAAAATAAATTATTTTGGAAAAACTCACTTTGCGGTTACTCAGGGGTGATCCTTGGTGTGCGTTGATTGCGTGAGCTGTGCGTGATATTTGTTAATCGTGATTGATTTTCATTGTGGACACACCCCTTTTTATTACATGTGTTGACATGAGAACCTGACATAGTGAGTGAATCTTCTGGGAACGATTGCTGCACTAGTTTAGATCACGCACTGGCTAGTGGCCCCATAGTAGGGGAATACTGAGTTATTGCTGCTATGGGGATTGGGCCCCTCGGTTAGGCCATGAAGGGATATACCGAGCGTTAGGGCGTTATGATGTCATCGAGTTAGGGCATGCCTTCAGGATGAGTCAGATGTATAGTACGTTCTGGATTGTTCACGATCTCCTAGGTTCGACCCATGTTTTCATTATTGTGTATTTGTGTGTGGCGGACGATCGAGAAGTCAAGTTCGGTTGTTGGCCTATGTGTGCCACTTTTCCCATTGCCCTTGGTATGTGTTGTGTGTTATGTGTGCTATGTGTGGTCTTCCTTTTTTGTTAATAACTGAAGTCTAGATTTCTAAATTGTTCGTAGAAAAATGTTTTAAAAATGAAATGTACTTATTCCTTTCAAACATTAAACTTGTTTTAAAATTAAAAAGGCCAATGGACTGATACTTGTTTTAGAAATTAAAGTGTGTGTGTGTGTGTGAAAACCAATATTTTTGTATATTTAGTTAAAACCTGTAATTGGTAAATTCTTCATTTAAAGGTAGTGCATTGGGAATAGTTTGTTGGGCATGCCTACTGAGTTTTAATATTCACACCTATAGTGTTTTCCTGTTTTTAGTTTTGTTGCAGGCTGGCTCGAGTTTGCTCACCATGGGCGAGAGTTGGTTGTGGTCTGGTGAGCGACTCTCGGAGTCGCGAGGAGTTTTTGGCCGAGACCAGGTTAGTGTGTTTTTGTTGGTCGTTCTTCCTTTTTCGTGTCATTTTTTTTCCTTCCACTGCTTTGTTTATTTATTTATTTTTGTTGGGAGAAATCGTTCCCACTTGTCCTCTATTGATGCCCTGGCGCTTGTCGCCAGCCTGGGAGGATCGGGAACGCCTCTCGGGTCATGTCGCAGACCGGCTCGGGTGATCGGTTTAGGGTCGACCCGGGTTGGTTCGTGACAAAATGGTATCAGAGGAGGTCAGCTCCTGAGCGGACCTTGTTTTTCAGAGCGCCCATTGTTAGCTGGGGTTTTCATGGTAGAAGGTGTATGATTATCGGGACTTGAGGCACACGGACGGGAAGGACGTCATGAACCCTTGCTTGTTCCGAACCTCGGGTTACCATCAGATGTTTTGGTTGTCGATGTCTTTTGATTCTTATGGTTTGTTTGGTATTGGGAAATGAAATGAGAGTTGGGCAAGTGACCTCTGTGAGCTCACATGGTCTGGAAAGCCATGTGGTGCTGGAGACTTTACCCTAGAATGCTCTCAGTGACGGTGGTGTGATTGCCATATGGCCGCCAACCATATGGTCGAGTCACCCATCATCACTAGTTTCCCTCTAGTGATTCTTCTGGATTTTCCTTATTTCTGAAAAAAAAATTGTTTTGAAAAGTGTTATTTTGGTATTTGAAATGACAATGACCATGTTTGACCCATCTTCCTGTTTTCTTGTTCCTTAGTGTTCGCCCCCACGAAGGTTCGATGGATGCCCGAGGTGCAACTTCAGGTGGTGCATCCTTAAAAAATCCCCCAGTTTATCATCCCAAGGACTACGTCCTCGAGTTTCGGAAGTTGAACCCTCTCCTCTTTTATGGGCAGATATATCCTCTTGAGGCAGAGGAGTGGTTACGGAAGATTGAGAAGAATTTCAGTTTCATTAGGTTGCCTGAGTCGTTAAAGGTGAAGTTGGATACCTTTATGCTTGAAGGTCCAACCTGGAAATGGTGGAAGTCCGTGTCTCAAGATAAAACTCGGAAAGATATCACTTGGGAGTTCTTCAAGTCATCATTCATTCAACAGTACTTCTCTGAAGTGACTAAGGTGAGGAAGAGGATGGAGTTGTGTGGTCTCCAGCAAGGTGTCAGATCAGTGTTTGAATTCTTTCGTCGTTTCCTGGACCTGGCTCCGTATGAACCGGGGTATGTAGGAAATGATCCTGTGAAAGCTCGGCATTTTGAGCTTGGATTACGTCCTGAGCTGCAGTTGAAGGTGGGAAAATTCAACGTGATCACTTTCCCTGATGTGGTGAGACAAGCTTTCCTCGTCGAAGGTGAGTTAGCAGGAGGACATGAGGTGACGAATCCCCCTCCGGCTTTGGGAAACAGTGCAGAAGATAGCGATAAGAAGAAAGGGAAGTGACATGATGATGGTGGAACTACTAGAGGAATCAAGAGGCCTTCAGACCTTCAGTCGTCTTCTTCACAGGACAATGCCTTGATATGTCACCAGTGCGGTAAGCGAGGGAACAAGAGGCCGGTGTGCCTGAATGCTCCAAAACCCTGCCACACCTGTGGATGTCTGGGCCACTTACAGCGATTCTGTCAAGGTGTTTTCAAGAAGCGCGCTAGATCCATACCGGGATCATTGAAGGTCACCTCAGCCCGTCCGCAAGAGTAGGATGGTGTTTGGAGATCACTTTGGGGTTTTCTCTTTATAGTGTTTCTTGGATGTAGTAGTCGTCACCTGTACCGTTTTGTGGTGTTTCTTTTCTTTCAGTTGTAAGAATGGTTGTGGCTGAACCTCTTTGAAACCTTTGTTCTAATGGATGTGTGTTTGGTAAAATTCTTGTTCGGGAATTTTTGAAGCTTGACTACGAGGCAGGAGATGCTTCAATCATCAGAGCTCTAGCCATAGGTCCCGGAGTGAAGCTGGTGCGTAGTCAGGTGAACCCCAGCGGTAAAGAAGGGCCTTAGTTTAATCTTCATCATTAGGGTGGTATGGTTTGTGTTCTTCTGAGGGTGTGACATCGTTGGAGTGACGGTGACGGTAGTTTCGATGCTCTACCCGTAGGCCCCTTCCCTTCTCCCCCTTGTGGTGGGGGGTTTTTGGACTGTGTGGAAAATCTTCAAGCTCGGTTACCCTAGTCATTCCTTATGGTTGGGAGAATGATCACGGGTCTCATTGAATTCAGTTGGCTTGTTTCCTATGATGGGGAGTCCGTTCGGGCCTCCCCGTGTCAGTATCAGAGTTTCTTCTCGGGTATCGTTTTGGGTGGTGTTTAAAGTGTTCCGTGTTTTGAGGATAAGTTGTGTGTCATGGGTTTTCGGTGTCTACTTGGATCAATCAACTGGAGGTGCTTAAACTTTTGGGGGTGATTGACACTTAAGGAGTTTCTTCTATGATCTAGGTCTTGTGGTGGCTTCCCGGGGACGGGAAGCGTTATGGTGGGGAGAATTGTCACACCCGACCTATTTTTTGCTTTTATTCCAGAACCAGATTTTTGTGCTTTGTAAAAAAAATGCATGTTTTGGGTTCGACGCCATTGAACGCACGGGCGGAGCGCGACGCCGCGCGGCTTCGCCCATGCAACGACATTGTCCCTCGGTCTTCGAAATTTTTTTTAAAAAAATAATATGTTTTGTATTTTATTATGGTTACGATTATTAATTTTAATTATTACATTTATTATAATTAAGGTTATTATTATTATTGTTATTATTATTATTATTATTATTATTAGAATTGTTATTACTATTATTAGTCATATTTTTATTATTTTTTTTGTTTACTTTTTATCTTCCTCTCTTTCTCTTTCTTATTTCCTTCTTTCTTTCTTTTTCTTTTGCATTTGTCTTCCACGCGGCTTCTTCTACACTTTTTTTCCGGATCTGGTCTCCTGCATAGGGTGTCCCTCCTTCTTCTCCTCACGCACTAGAAGCAGTGCCATCCCATAGTCCGGCTGAGGACTCCGCCCAAACCTCCCACAGCTGCCTCGCATTCCAGCCAGCTCCGCCACCTCCGGCTTCGGTTGTACAACGCCAGCCCAACTCCCACTTCGGTTAAACAGTTCCAGATTGGCTCCCCATCCGCATCTCCCAGCAGAGCCGCGACCTTGGCCCCCCCGCACTCTGCTCCGCCCGGCGAACCCCCTGCATGCGGCACAGCCTCCGCCCCACACAGCACCGCCCTCGCCCTGCTCGGCCAGTCCGCACGGAACCCGCCCCAGCTCTCTCTCTCTCTCTCCCCTGGATGCGCTGCTGCCCTCCTCCGGCTTCAGCTACACAACAGCAGCACCTCTTCCGCCAGTGCGCCCCTGCATAGCAGGTTGTTCGGCCTCCTCTCCTCCCTCACAGCCACTCCCCTCTCTCCGTTGTGCGCCCCTGCAGCCAGCTGGCTCACCTCGATGCACCATCTCTTGCAGCGCCTTCCGGCATGCTCTCCGGCCATAGATCCATGGCGCTCCTGCCTCATCCCCTTGCCGCACATGCCCAGCAGACCTCCCACGCAACCCCCTCCTCTCTTCTCCCTTGCAGCGTGAAGATCCTATGACTCTCCTTGCCCCCTTCCTACTCGGACTCCCCACTGCTCTGCTTCTATCCTGCATTAAACCTCGGCCTGCCTACAGCCAGCGGTGCACCAGCTGCTTGCCTGCCGCTGCCCCGCACCCCAGCTCTCCCGCACCCAGCCTGTCTCCCTTGCAGTGCTCCCCTCCAGTCGTGCCTCATGTCGGCTCCTTCAGAGCACCCATCGGTGCACCTAATCCCTGGTCGAGACCCCCCTCCTACCGGGTTTTTGAACAACCCTGGTCGAGCCTCCGACCGGCCTACGGCGCTGCCCCCTCTATCTGAGCTCATGCCTTGATCTGCGCCACCAGACCCTCCCTGCTGGCCAGCCCCTGGCTCCTCCTATCCGGCGCTGCCCTTTTCCATTGGACTGACGCGAATCCCTTCGACACAACCCCTTTTTGTCCAGCACGAAGCCCCTCGACCGAACACCCTTCTTTAGACGTAGCTCTGAATAATTGGTGCGGCTCCGGCCGCCGCCAACCCTCCTTTCCGGTCATCGTGTGCTTTTCCAGCCCAACGCACCCCCTTGCCGAGTTTTTGGCATTGACCTCAACTTTCTCGCATCACAACCCCCAGCTGTTTCGACCAGGCCTGTCGTCAGCTGCCCGAGTCTTTGCGCCGCCGTTGACGGCGTCAGTGACCTTTCCAGTGAACCGCAGCACCGCGCCTGACCATTTAACCTTTCATGTGACCCCATTGGTCAAGGCCGGCCCCGCGCCGAGGTAACGTTTGTGCTGCTTCTTTGTTGTTTATTATGAGTTTGTATTTGTTTTGTGGGTGTTGCAGCACATCGGCGACGTATTCCCACGGTAATGTAGTTGTCGCCTTGCGCGTACTTGTGCGCGAGTGTGAGACGCACCGCGTCATCGTCGTAACCGAACTGCGAGTCGAGGTAGGTCCCCCACTGCACTTACCTTTAAATTTAGAATTTATTAATTGCTCGATGTTTTGTGAATTTTAATGAATGATAAATAATATTAGATAATAAAATTTTAAATGATTATTTAGTGTGAAAAGAGCCGTTTATTTTATACCGAACACTTGGAACATTTTCTTGACGGGCGGACACCCAGTTTTGAAAGAATGCATGTTTGGCCTTAAAACATAATTCACGGCATTTCAAATGTACTTCTAGATTTAAAGATAAATGACTTCTTTTGAACAAGTGTTTTGAGCTTTTTGAGAAATGAAGATTTACTTTAAAATTGGCGAAGGCCCGTTTGACACTTTAATAAAATAAATTATTTTGGAAAAACTCACTTTGCGGTTACTAAGGGGTGATCCTTGGTGTGCGTTGATTGCGTGAGTTGTGCATGATATTTTTTAATCATGATTGATTTTCATTGTGGACACACCCCTTTTTATTGCATGTGTTGACATGGGAACCTGACATAGTGAGTGAATCTTCTGAGAACGATTGCTGCACTAGTTTAGATCACGCACTGGCTAGTGGCCCCATAGCAGGGGAATACTGAGTTATTGCTGCTATGGGGATTGGGCCCCTCGGTTAGGTCATGAAGGGCTATACCGAGCGTTAGGGCGTTATGATGTCATCGAGTTAGGGCATGCCTTCAGGATGAGTCAGATGTATAGTACGTTCTGGATTGTTCACGATCTCCTAGGTTCGACCCATGTTTTCATTATTGTGTATTTGTGTGTGGCGGACGATCAAGAGGTCAATTTCGGTTGTTGGCCTATGTGTGCCACTTTTCCCATTGCCCTTGGTATGTGTTGTGTGTTATGTGTGCTATGTGTGGTCTTCCTTTTTGGTTAATAACTGAAGTCTAGATTTATAAATTGTTCGTAGAAAAATGTTTTAAAAATGAAATGTACTTATTCCTTTCAAACATTAAACTTGTTTTAAAATTAAAAAGGGCAATGGACTGATACTTGTTTTAGAAATAAAGTGTGTGTGTGTGTGTGAAAACCAATATTTTTGTATATTTAGTTCAAACCTGTAATTGGTAAATTCTTCATTTAAAGGTAGTGCATTAGGAATAGTTTGTTGGGCATGCCTACTGAGTTTTAATACTCACGCCTATAGTGTTTTCCTGTTTTTAGTTTTGTTGCAGGCCGGCTCGAGTTTTCTCACCATGGGCGAGAGTTGGTTGTGGTCTGGTGAGCGACTCTCGGAGTCGCGAGGAGTTTTTGGCCGAGACCAGGTTAGTGTGTTTTTGTTGGTCGTTCTTCCTTTTTCGTGTCATTTTTTTTCCTTCCACTGCTTTGTTTATTTATTTATTTTTGTTGGGCGAAATAGTTCCCACTTGTCCTCTATTGATGCCCGGGCGCTTGTCGCCAGCCCGGGAGGATCGGGAACGCCTCTCGGGTCATGTCGCAGACCGGCTCGGGTGATCGGTTTAGGGTCGACCCTGGTTGGTTCGTGACACATGCACATTGTAAATTCCATTCATAGAAACCATACACGTATCACCCATCAAATGAAAAAAGGTATTTTATAAATAATTATAACATAATGATTCCACTACCCTAAATTATTCGGTAATTGTTAAATATTTATCAATGAATGGGGATTGGCACCGCTAAACTAGAACATGTACAAGTAAATCATAACTACTAACACCGAATAATGAAAATAAACTAAAAATCACTCATATATATAATAAATGAAGATAGTTGAATATTAAAAAGGTAATAGATATTATTAATGTTTTTAAATAATTGATTATGATGGTTATAATTATTATAGTAGAGGATAAAGAAAGTTCTTGGGATTTGATAGTAAAGCTAATGGATTATTCTTCTAATATCTCTTCTAAATTTATATCTATATCGAAATTTACATTTTAGACTTTTCATGTGACATATATGTAAATAATATTTTATTTTTTCCTGTACTATTTATTTATAGTCTTTACATTTTTTTATTGATCCATATTTTACAGAAAAATGATGTTTATAGGTGGAATTGAATTTATCTCTCATTTTTTAGAATATTTATACTTTGGGTCTATATTATTTGTATTATATATTGGATATCCTTATCCACATGTCTATGATTTATTATGTTCTCTTTATGAAGACTTTGACACACAAAAGTGTGGAAGGGTTATTTTTAATACTCATGATTTTTTCCATATAGTTACTTTCTTTCATTTCTTTTTTCATATTCCTTATAATGATTTTATTTAACATTTTAGTAGCCAAATATTCTTTAAAATATTATTATTACCTTTATACTCCCCTTAAACTATTTATTGATATTCTTTTTGTTTTAAATGAAAAGGGTAAACATGCACGAATTATTATTTTTAAAATTTTAAAGAATTTCTTATCATATTATGAAGGGTTTCTATCTATGTTATTATACTTTAATATTTATTATATATAAGTATGTATATTCTTTAATATAACCATCCACTTTCATTATATGGCTGGATTTTTTATTCCTCCTAGAAAGTTTCATAGAACCTCATATCTTTATCTTAGGTTAATTATGTTATGATCTATTTATGAATGTTTATATGTTCATGTGGCACACATATGTATGGTTTTCTATTATGTGATAGGTGAAAACAAAATTTCATATCACTATAATTCATTGGGTAAATTCTCTATATCATGAGGTTTTATGTTATGGGTCCACTATATTATAGGACATGTTTGTTCACTATGTGATTATATTCTTCGTAGTGATCATTGACATAAGATATGGTAGTATATTTTCATGTATGTGAAACATTTTACATCATTTTAGATTTTTACGCCTCATTTTTTATATTATGAAAAAAGTCATATGTCATGATTCATGATCAATGTTTTATTGTGTATGGTTTTCTTATGTTCTGTCCATATACATTTTTTTATCATACCCACATATTCATATTATAATCCCTTATGATCTTCAATATGGTATCTTATATTACCCCATCCAATATCTCTTATGTTTTACCCCTCACCTAGAATCTATTACCATAATTTTCTTATGATTTTAATATCGCCAGGAGATTATATACTGGAATAAGATTATGAGGAAATAATATGTGGAAACTTTAATAGATTATGTTGAAATATTATTGTGTAATAATAAATTTATTTATCTAATATTCAAAGACACTATACTTAGTGGTTTTACGGGTGGCACCCCAACCCAACTCACTCTATAGTTACCTGATCAGAGTTTCAGGGGATATTAGGTGCGCTTCCCCATAATCCAAAGTATGTCGACTAGTAACAAGGTTCTACAGTGTGCTAGTGAGGAGACTACACCCTCTGAATATGATAATAATTTTAACAAAACACATAAGAAATATTTTAAATAATAAGAAAAAAATATATATAGAAATTTTAATAAAAATCTACCATTTAATGAAGTCCATAAAAAACCCAACTAATTTCCATTATGATGATCAAACATGAAAAAATAAAAAAATTAATAAAATAATCATCATACCAACATCAAGGAACCACCAGTTCGGTTTACAAACCATGTTATCTATCTTGTTCACCATATGCACTCCCATTTCTAATAGGATCATAACATGAAAGCACTAACCCTAAATTTACCAAGAAATACAAATTCTACATCAGAGGGCTCTTGTAGGGTGTGAGTATAAACTCAATAGGAAACCACTGATGATTTCTAAAACTAATACTCATATTGTATACCAATGTATGAAAATCATAATAAATGAAACCCGAATTACATTTCCCAACTCGATCCACTCGAGATAAAATATCCTTATGTTATATCATAAGTTCTCTCTACTTTAAAATAAATTCCTTGAGGCATGGAATCATTATACCCAAAAAAATATGATTCCCCAATGAAATATCCAAAAGGTATATAAAAATTCCCATGGATTTCCACATTTTGTACCATTTTCTAGCTCTATAGCCTGAAAGAAAACCCAAGGCATGGTTTTAATCATCCTTTACCAAAATATATCACTTCATCCTCAACATGTATGATGAGAATTATCTCTTATCTAGTGTTCACACACACCACCAACAGTGGCCTTCAACGATGCCCCCTCCTCCAGACTGATGGTCAACATCACCCCCCTATGATTCTTAAACTGTGGAATGTGTCACCCACATTGAGTAAAACAAAAAACCATACATGACTTTTCTTGAGTTCACAAGACTCTAAATTCTTCATCCCCATGATGATTAGCATCACCAATAACCCAAGACACACCATTGGAGAATATTCACCACCAACTATGGTAATTATCAACACCATATACACCATATTTTTAAAGTCATCACTACATATCCATTGATCAACATTTCCCATGGTCTTATGGGTTACACCTAACATGTTACAAAGGAACCACATCAAAAATCAAAAATAAAAAATAACTATTTTATAAAATATGGAATCAATCCCATAATATAATGAACCTAAAACATCAAGAAACCACGACACACCAAATCACATACATTGTTTTCCCCGTGAGAAAACCCCTCAGTATCTCTTAGAAACAATGAAAACCCAATGTGGTTCAATTCCCAATCACACATAGACTACCCTACCCATTATTATTTATTATAAATTAATAACACATGTATATCACCAAAAAAATAGTTAGGCACCACCAACCTGAATTATTTTGGACCTCACTTATTGAATAACTCCATATAATCCATATTTAATTAGAATATCCATCAAAAATGTGGAAAAAATCATAATATTAGGGGTTTTGGGCAGAATGTGACATAATGGTGAGAATCCTAAATAAAAAATATACACATGGTTCTATAATTAACGATATCTTCTCCCTACTTCAAACCACAAAAGAACACAATAAGATTCAACTATAATCTCTCTTTGAAAAGAAGAGAATAACGAGAGAGATTTTTCTAGGTTTTATACATGAGTTCTGGTTATAAAAATACATAAGTACATTTTATAAGTGATTTATAATTTAATATTTAATTTCATTTTTTTTTTGAAAAATTATGCCAAAAATTTATCAAAATAAATATTGGAAAATAGTGAAACATATCTTACGTATCATCTCTAGAGATACATATGTAATATATGTATAAAAATATTATGTATCATAGTGTCCCATCACTTTACCTATTTTATAATTAGAAAATATATTACACATATCCTTACATAGTATAATTTATATACATAATATATATAACTTAGTGAAAAATCCAATATGTAGTTTATTTCATTCATACATATGTTTTTTCTACCCGTATAAGATATTTCCCTTAGAAAAATTCCATACCTAATATAAATCATTAATACATAATTTATTCCCTTTCATGAAAATTCAGAATGTAAAATATTCTCCTTAGGAACAATTCCATATGTAATATCATTCTCTAATATATAATAACTTTCCCATCATGTAATATATTTTTCATATGTAATATCTTTTCCTTTTAAAAAACTCTAACATGTAATATATTCCATCCATGCATAATATATTTCTTCTATATGTAATATATTTTCCCCAAATGAATGGTTTTTAAACTAGTATAATAAAGTATACGTAATATGTTTTGTCTCCCCTGATGCATAATATATATGATGTAGAAACAATATTGGTCTGAAATCCCTGAAAATGGTAGGGGTGAATTATAAATCCCTTTTCTTTTTAAGAATTATTATTATTTCTAATTCAACCTATGTTATTAGTTAAAGTATTGATCCCTCTTTATTAATTACTGAAAATCACCATATATTAAACAAAAATAAGTAAAATATAGAATATAAATATTTGCATGGTTTTTCGGTAAAGACCTACCCATTGTTGAAACAAAGTATACAATCTGATTATAGATTCTTTACTATAATTTCAAGTGGTTACAACAATTAGTTATACACACCAATTATAATTTTCCATGTGATTTCTTATACAATCCAACCACCAATTTCAACCTTGACTAGTTATGCACCTCAATCACCAACTAAAACCATGAATGGATATAATAAGTATCCAATTCTTTAGAAATGATTTTTTATATACCTCAATCAAAAGTCTTTAACCATGTCTGGTTATACACCCAATAACATCATCTCCTATTAAAGGTTGTTCTACAATTTTAAATATCACCATCTATCTATTGGTATCTTCTTCTCCACTGAGTATGATATTCCTTTATTATCATACATTATCTTTTCCACTCAAATATAGCTTCAAGTTTTTATGTCATGTTTCTCTTATAACATAAACACTTGTCTTTCTTTTCTCCTCCTATATCTATAGGATCTAAATGTTCTCAACTCACTAAATTATAGGTTATACATGATTATCTTATGACATAGGTAGTGAATGTTATCCAAAACATATATGTATCTATCTATAATAAATCAAATGTGTAAACATATTTAAAAAAAGGGAATAAAATAAGATACCTGAAATGATAAAACATTAACATATTACATCCTTATTCATTATAAGAGTTATCTTAATGAATATCCTGAGGTATAGTAGATGAATTCCTCTTACCACTAGGGGTAACAACAATAAATGGATCCAAAAACACTTTAAGAGGACCCATAATTTATCAAAGGGGTGATAGTTCCTTCATCGCACAATGAAAAATATTTGACATCATAATAGAATTTTGGCTATGGCTCACTAATATCACATAAAAACCACACACTACATTATTTTACACTAAAATTAGAAGTATAATATCCTTATATAATAATTATCAATGTTTATTATGATTTGAAGGGTGTAGGGAATATGTGATGGATTGGATTTCATCACATATCATTGATCCTTTTTATCCCATTTGTGTTCATTCATTGAAAAATTCAATTAATGAGAAATTATATCCATAAACTAACTAAGTATTTGGTTTGTAACAGTTGAAATCATATGGGAGATATGTATCACCACAAATTCATCACATGCATTTCAAAACCAATTGTTGTTATTGACCACAACATCACATGAACCAACACAAACTAGTGGTGGCCATTTTAGTGAACATACAACAATCTCCCAATTTCACTAAAATCCCTAAAGGACTTCATGTTTAATATCAAAAATCTTGTGAATCCATCCAAACTCTTTTGGATACAGTTTCATCAATCTCTCATTATATTAGAACAATTTTTTTTCCAAAACATAATCCTAATACAATGTACAAACTATGTGACCCTACATGCATTAAAAATATTTAAAATAAATATAAAATCCACATTTAATAGATGTAATCAAAGAGAAGCCTCTATCAAAGCATCTGTGCTGCTCAAGATACTAAGGGGTCTAGTGAGATCTCCATAAAACATACTCATATCTTTATACTAACATGTCCACCATAGTATGTATCATATACATTATATGTATACCAATATAATAGATTTTTCAATGAAATTTAGTGACCACTATACATGGAACATGTCAATATAGTATAACTAACTCATCTTTTTTTATTCTCTTAAAAAGATAGACCAACTTGATAAATATAATACATTTCATTCATATCACAAATTAGTATATTGAAAACCCCAACTATTTATAAAAACAAATCATATGTGACTCAAATAATCATTGCTATGTATTTCCTCTGTATAATTAAATCAGGGTCCAAATTTCTTTATTTTTCAAACAAGTGGAAAAATACCAAATTGTTTATGCTTCATCCGATTACACGATCAACAACATACCCAACCACCCCTATATTAGATAATTTAATTTTAAACTTGTTTAATTAGAGTACAAAATTATGATGGTTCACATGATAGGTATATCACTAACATTAGGTAATAAGGATTTATAATAAGAACACACACCTAAGTATATCAATGATTGTATAACATTCCATGAGATATGCTTTGGCAGTTCAATCCAAGTAATAATTATCTACATATAATTTAATGAACCCATTCTTTGAATAACATATAAAAATATTTATAATGATTCCAAGGATCTATTCGAGATAACCTTAACATATCCTTAGAACCCATAATACTCTATAATGTTCATCCATTAGGGACTACTCAAAGTCTTACTTTGAGGGGATATTCTCATTTGACTATTCAGGTAAAATAAATTGAATCACACATGAATGAATGATAATTAGATAATAATTTTATTATAACCACATGATACATTTAGAATCCTTAAAATCAATATATATTGTATCTTACATCAAAAGATTCTATATGAACCTCATGTTGTTTTTATGGTAATTGTTTCATCAATGAATTTACTATATTCTCCTATATAGCCACCCAACTAATCTTTACATTTCACCTCTCAAAAATATTTTGTATGAGATAGTATTTTTGGAGGATGTGTTTGGTCCTTTGGTGAGATTATAGATCCTTATCCTGAAAAAAGCCCCATTATTGTCACAATAATATCTTAATTGCTCCTTTAATTCTAGGAACCACTCTAAGTTTAGTAATGAACTTCTTGATCCAAACTTCTTCCTTCGCAACATTTAATGTAATGATGTACTCTACATCAGTTGTCGAGTATACTATGGTGGATTGCTTCTAAATATTAAAATAGGTATATCCATCATTTATTGAAAACATGAATCCACATTAATATTTCATATCATCCCAAATATATTGTAAACTATCATATATATAACCCTTTGCACAAAGCTCATCCTGTCATCCAAAGGCCAAGAATATATCCTTAATCCTTCTCAAGTACATAAGAATATTCTTCACAACAAAATAGTAACTCTCACCTGGATTGTGTTAGTATATATTGGTTATGATTATTGAATAATAGAAATAAGGTTGATAACATAACATGAAAAACATGATAGATCCTACAGTGGACACATAAGGAATCTTATCCATCCTTTATAACTCTATAGAATGATCCTAAATATTACTATGATTCATGCCATAAAACACTAGTAAAGTCCCATTTTTGGAGTTCTAAATGTAAAATATATTTATAACTTTACCAATATATGTGATTTTAATCACTCTAAAAAACCCATCGGATCTAATGGAACTAAAAAAATTACACAGGAACCACTAGAATTACACGATAAATTTCCCAGAATGGCCTACTGCCATAGTTTTTCAAAACAATAGTAGTAGAGATTAAACCAAATAACTATAAACATATTTTTTAAAAACCATGAAAATAATCCACCCTTGGATCAACTGAAGTAGTTTAAAAAAACTATGGCAATAAGACCAGCTAAAACCATATTTTTAAAAAACTAGGGTAATTGGCCTCCCTCAAATCACCACAAACACCATTTCTAAAAACTATAGAAATATACTTTCATCCATATATATATATATATATATATATTAAAATATCAGTAATTTAAATTACATATAATTATATATATATTAGAGTCTAGTAAACTGGTAAAGTCTTGGGAGGACACTAGATGAGGTTGTGGGATCAAAACATGGTGGTTCTAATTAAAATTTCAAAGCAAACATCCATGATTTAGAAACCTATGGAAATAGGTGCCATTGAAATATAGTGTGTATCATATGGACACGATCCACATGGAATATGGAAATAAGAAACCTATGGTTAGAATTGGAATCCATGGTTCTAGTCTCGAATCTATTGTAACAACAATTGTGTCCACAGTCCATGTAAAATGTCGCCTCAAGACAAACCATAGTTTTAGGCCTATTGTAATGGTTTTGATCCATGAAAATAGGATAATTTTATAGTTTTGTGATAAGAAGTATGTAATTTACATTTATTATTAAAAATATTAATATACACTAACTAACCTAATTAAATACACAAGAATCATCTATATTCTTGGTAAAACCAAACTCTTTGATTATATCATCAAACAAGAAATTCTATCTCAGATAAGATGATAATATTAATTCATGTATATCATATGGATTCAATTTATTACACTTCAAACATGTTTGGGAACATTTTACTATGTTATTTGGTTGAATTTTTCAAGAATTGTGGGCTAAGGATAAAAAGGGGATATTTTTCATAAGTTTGTAATTGAAAACTGTTTATGCCATAAAAATATAGTTACAACATAAATTAACCATGATAGTCCAGATAGATACCCATGACACAAGATTAATTTAGGTCATAAAACCTTCATATTGATGAAAAATATAAAGAACAAAAACTATGTTCACACCGTAAAACCCTCAGGGCTGGAAGACCCCACAATTTTTTTCAGGCCATAATTGTAGAAGATACAAAATTCAAGATACTAGAAAGCTATCATTTATGGTGTAAAATTTTGAATTATGACATAAAAGTACCAAGAAGATAGAAACTAAAGAATAATTATAGGATAAAATTTGTTTATGGTGTAATATTATTTTACCTATTTATATTCCAAGTGCAAGATGAATTAAGAGAATCTTTATTTTTCGATTATTTTTACGTTCTTTTCTTTATCATTTAGATAATTCTTACTTTGGGATTTCTAATGTGGTTTTCATTTAAGAAGTTAAAAAATTCCTATTTTCATTTCAATTTTCTTCTTCCTTCCCTCAACTATTATTTTTACTTTCTTCTTCCACATCCATTATGTCTTTCTTCTTCTATCTTAAGTGGATTTTTTCATGGTTTCTTTCAAATAAACTTCTATATTCTACTTTCGTTATTAAATTTTTATTATTATATGATATATGATCCCCCTAAATTAATTATTTACTTTTTTAATAATACTTTTCCATGATTGGATAATCCACCGAGGTCTAGGGATAGAAATTAGAGTTAATAATACTATAATGAATTTATAAATCAAAACCTGCGTAATTTATTGGATAAGGAATTAAGTTGTTTATAAAATCATATCACATTCTATTTCTTGAGCCAGACTAGAATATTACAAGGGAAATACACTGACCTAATTGGAATAAACCAAACTAAGATCCATAGTTTTTTTATGTTCTTCTTTTGTAGCTTCCCCTAATGAATATGGGTTGCAAAAAAACCTTTACACAAAAGAGTGGTTATCGACTTAGGTAAATCCATATTTCCTAAATGAAACCAATTTTGTGAATCTTAAATATCTATGATCTCTAAGACAATAGACATTCCTTAGTTATATTTAGAGTTATTTTATTTGTAGGATATCCAAAATTGAACCTGAACCATTTATTTAATCAATTTAAGTTTAATCAATATTCTTAGTTAATGACCCAACATCCTTGTATCATGTGAGGAATCCACAGTTATGTTCCAATTTCTTATTCATGAGACTTTTCCAGCTCTTCCTTGTGGGTTAGACCTCAAACTTCCACTGTTATATATACCTTTATAGTAGTTCTAGTTGGGTTATTCCAATTTTTAATCTGATCACACCCATGTGTAATCAATGATTTCACGTGGGCTAGTAATATTTTTGTGTCATTACCAGGGAGAATTTCTATTTTCTTCTATGTAGTGACCTTAGGTATGGACTCTGGACTTCGTCACAACTTTTTACCTTTTCTATTTCTTTTTAAAAAATTTAACACATGGATTAGTTTATTTACTTATTTCATTTCACTAGTGTATGATCCAAGATCCTCTAACTCATTCTAGGAGTTTACAATCACAAATCCCTTAAATTCGTACCTGAAATTGAGAGGAAATTTTTTTTCACGTCGTCAGTCAAACATGGTTGATCTCAAAAACATTGTACCATCTAATCAATATAATTCCCAAGACATGAAATTAGAAAAGAAGGGAGAGAGACCTCTACTCCCAGAGTGCACCATCATGGACTATGGCTTGTCATCCATCAGTGGTGCTACACTCAAAATTGTTCAGCATCCCATTAACAAAATTGTATTTAAGATCAAACCTAGACTCATTCATATGAACCAGAACATAAGGAAGTTTATTAGACTTCATATTGAAGATCCACATGAACATATTTCAAACATCCTTGAATTTGTGAAACCTTCTAGAACCTAGTAGTATATTATGATTCAATTCATCTTATTATCTTTCCCTTCTCCTTGTATGACATATCTGAGTATTATATAAGGAGTTAGGAACCTGAATCCATCACGACATGGGATTAATTATACAAAAAATTCTTAGATAAATACTTCCCACCCATACATAGATAGAATATCAAAAATAAAAAACAAAAGTTCACTTAGGAGGATGGTGAATCTTCCTAGGAGGCTTCTGGCCATTTTAAGGATTTGACTTGGAAGTTCCCACATCAGGGACATGATGCATGGTTATAGGATCAAACTTCTGACCATGGCCTACAAGCCACTACACATACTATGGTAGATGACACCACTGATTGAAGACTTATTCTAAATAAAACAAAAGTTTTTTGAGAACTTCTTGATGAGTTCTAAAACAATTCTAGTATATATAATAGATGTTGAGGATATCCTCAAAAAGGAATTCACCAAGTAGAATAAACCACCTATGTTTCATCAAAATTTAAATTCATTATGAAAAAACTAGAAAATTTCTAGCTACATCCTACCTAAACATCACCACCTACAACTGTTATGGAAGTTCAATCTTATGATATGTGTATAAGATGACATATTCCAAGAATTCTAAGTAGATATAGAAGAACAAAAAAGTCAAGATTGAAATTATGTTAATTATAATCAACAAATATAACAATTTTAATAACCATTTTACCAAAAAATATCAGTTAACAACAATAATAACAAATAAAGTTTATTACCAATATAGGAGTGGTCATGTTCCACTAGGGAATCGGGGACCTTCTGGAAACCAACCTCAGAATCTATCTCCATGACCACAATAACCCTACCACAACAACCGTTTCTCTCTAGGGATTGGTAGTTTCAACCTCCTCATCAGTAAAAATTTTATGAAACTCTTTCTTGAATGCCTATATCCCTACCTTAACAGTCAAATATTACAAAAATTATCACCACATTTGTTCAAAAAGTGGAACTATGAGTGAGTAAACAAGAGACAAAGATGAAAAATCAAGGGGATTCTCTCTACAAACTTGAGAACCTAGTATGGTATATCTATAAGAAAATATTAGAATGACTACCAGGTTAATTTCCTATTAATATTGAGGAAAACCCTGTAGAAGAGTCTAAAGTTGTATTTATTCAAATTGGAAAAGAGTTTAACTTTCAATAACTATACAATGGTGGAGAAAATAAGATAGAAGAACTTGAATCGCATTTGACAGTCATTGAAAAGGACAATAATGAGAGAAATGAAAGTATAGTAATGAAAATAATATAGAAGTATAGACAAGTGAAATTGATCCTATAAAGAAAAATATTGTAAAAGAAGAAGTATATGTAGAGCCACCACCATATATACCCCTTCTTTTATTGTGAAAAATAATAAGAAAGGGGATGATAATGGTCGAGTGTAAGAAATTTTTTGAGATGTTCAAACAACTTGACAATAATATCCCCTTCATTTAATATATTTCAAAAATTAATTATTACACTATATTCTTAAAGGATATTCTCTTCAATAAAATAATAATGGAAGATTTTTTTATTATTTTTTTGAATGAAGTATGATTCGTAGTTGTACAGTGAAAGATCCCAGCAAAGATAAGAAACCCTAGTTGTTTGTCAATATCTGACACCATAGGAATGTGAAAATTTCTTAAATCATTATCTGATATAGAGTAAAGTATAAATATCATGATGATAAGTATATCCCAAAAATTAGGACTTGAAGAACTGAATCTAGTGAGAGTTTCACTTTAGCTGGCAGACTGATCAGTCAGGTATCCTCAGGGACTTCTCAAAGATGTATAGTTAAAGTTGGAAAATTTATATTTCATACCTATTTTCTAATCCTAGATAATGAGTAAGAATTATATGTCCCCATAATTCTAGGAAAGAGAATTCATTCCACTAGAAAATCATTAATCAATGTGAACCAAGGTAGACTAATCTACAATTTTGGTGAAGAAAAAACGAGTGTTCAGTCTAGTAAAAGATTCCAAGAAAAGTGGAGACTCATTTGATTGTAAAGAAGTTTTCTTAATGGAGGAAAAAGATTATTTCAAGGATATTTAATATGATAGGGAGACCCTATCTCAATATGAATAAGATAATAGTTAATACGAGGAGGTAAAGTACATTGAACCTCTCATGAGAGACTTTCTTCCAGAGTTCACACCCTCGGTTATTAGGCCACTAACATTAGAATTAAAGACTCTACCAAGAACACTAAAATAATCATTCTTAGATACTAATTATAAACTTTCCTTCATTATTATCTTGTAGTTGAATAAAGAACAATAAGATAAATTGATAAGTGTACTCAAGAGACAAAAATTGAATCACTGGGGGTGTAGAAAATTTTAAGGGGTTTAGCCCCATGATTTGCACCCAAAAGATTCTATTAAAATAAGTCTCTAAGCCTAAACAAAATCCTAATAGCAGACTCATCCCATAAATTAAAGACATAATTTAAAAGGTTATTCTAAAGCTTCTCAACAATGATAGTATTCTTTTCATCTCTAACAGTGAGTGGGTGATCCCAAAGAGATTATTTCCAAATAAGGGAGGATTGACTGTGATTAAAAAAATGAAAATTAATTAATCTAAAATCAAACCATTATTGGATGGTGGGTGTGTGTTTAAAAAAAAATATCAACACTGAAACCTAAAAATACCACATTTTTCTCCCATTATTGGATCAGGATTTTATAGATTAGCTGGCCAAGAATTCTATTATTTCTTAGATGGATATCTCAGATATAAAGAAATTATTATCGACCTAGATTATTACTCAATGAAAATATTAACATGAATTTTTAGAACATTTTTATATTGAAGGATGTAATTTTGGATATTTAATTCACTAATAACTTTTCAATTCCATATGACACATATTTTCCCTTGTATTTTGGAAGAGTTTCTATGTAGAGACCCAAATATTGATGTACAAAGACATTACATTAATTTTGAGGAATACTTAATACATAACAAGAACCAACACTCAAGGACTGTAATAGTTTATTTTCTTTTTAAACTCGGAACATAATCTTCTAATCGTGGTGAATTATCTTCAACATATCCCATAAAGATCTTCTCCCTTTTTTTTTCTTACCTAGAACCTTTCTTTAAATCCTGGGGAAAGGAAAACATAAAAAAGGGTGAGCTCAAATGCTCAATAATTGTAAGCATGGAGAAAATAAAATAAATCATATACATTTGAACTTAAAAACATGAACATAATGTTCAAACATCAAGATCTTGAGCAATGACATAAAACATGTCATTATGTAAGTCATAGATCATAATGGGACATCAATCATGATAAAATAGCATGGGAATAAAACATGTAATTGTGGAAACCATTAAGCACATGTCATGATTTCTCTAGTAACCAAGGAATTACTTCCAAGACCATCTTAGTAGAAAAAGTCCTTTTCTGAATCGAGTTCACTCCTTGTTTCAGTCCTTTAACACTGAACCAGATTAAATTACCATTCCAGCCATGTCTATCTCATGAGATATAAATCTTTACCCAATGCATTGGAGGGATATATAGGTCCCACCCATCTCATAATGAAATCATTCTTACTTGTTCTACAAAATAAACTTAAAACATTCATCATAACCCAAAGAATAAAATGGGTTTCATAAACACCGTCCCATCATAACATAATCCGTATAAAAAATGGATATAATTTCTTCATAAGAGAAGTAAAACCCTGTAAATCATAGAGAGATTATACTTGAAACATACACATATGAAATAATGTCATCTTAGATGGAAAATGGTTTTGATAAAACACTTGAAATGAATTCTTGAGGAAAATATCTTTTCTTCTTCAAAATCATTTTCTTTTCACAAAATGCCATGCAATAATAAAAGGAAAGTATTTTGTTGAAAATATTCATAAAATATTTTAGAGGAAACTTCATTAAAATAAGTCATTATGAAACCGTAAAAATATATTCACGCCGTATAAGTTAAAAACAACATTCTTCTTGTACTTTTGTCAGAAAATTCAAAAAGTACCTCGTATGGTAATCAAAAGAAAGATTCCTTAAATACCATGTAGTAAAAGTCAAAAATGGGTAAAAAATAATTTAAACATACATGAAACCATTTTTATAAAATAGGTACATGGATAATAAATATAACCCCAGTAAATACTTACGAATAAACAATCTCAGATAAAAATGAAATTTGAAAAGTTATCCCTTACCTTAGGTCCGATATCTTTCGTACATATCTAAACCTCTAGTATAATGATTTAAATAATGTCATTGACTTATTACAGAATAATATTCATTGTTATGATATCATATATGGTTCACTTATGACTTTATATTACCCGTTCTTTTGTAAATTCCATGTTAAAGCAGCGTTTTGGGTAAAATCGTTTCATTTATTGTATGTGTTTCGACATGTTGTTCTTGATATTATTACTTATAACCTGATTTAAAAAATTCCAGAATGTAGAACATGATTTATATATAATATATATTCATTATATAAATATATATGATAGATCTATAAATGTAATGAAATACACCGTTCATGGAGATGGTAGGTTGTGCGTACGCATGAACGCTGTTTTCATTTCCTTATTGAATTAAATGGAATTAAGTAAATGAAACATATATGTTAATAAATCTAGTATGATTATTATGTAATATCATTTATTATTATTTATTATATATACTTTATAATCATACTTTATTGGTTAATCATGGATAATGATTCTCATCGCGTTCATGGAGACGGTAGTCCATACGTACGCACGAACGATGATATCATTCCCATGATCATGGAATTGTATTGAAGTGTTTGTATAATATTTCAGAATCATTATCACTTTACACTAATCATATATAGTTATTTATTTACACCATTATACCCATACAAGTAAGGTGGTGGTGGAAAATAGATTACACCACGGTGTGGAGACGGTATTCCGTACATACGCACGCGCGGTGATTTCGTTTTCCGTAGGCTGGATAGAAGATGAAATTGGGTTGTTACATATTAATAATAACATATAATTATATTAGTGATACTTATTTTATTAATTTATGACAAAAAAATAGATAAGAACAAGTAGAAGAAGAAATAAATTAGAAAGAATCGGTAAAGGATATTACCTCTTCTTTGACGCGCCTCTTCTTATCCTCTTATTAAGGAACTAGGGTTGGTATTTTTAGGAGACCATAACCACTATAATGTTTCTAGGGAATATTATAAGGGAAATGGGTAGGGGGTGGCCTATATTAAAGGCTCAAAAGGGTGTAAAGAGAAGAGGGAAGGGGTGCCCTTTTTATAAGGGAGGAGAGGGGCACCTTTGGAAAAACATAAAATATTATTTTATAATAAAGTAATTTTCGGTTTATAATAGCTCCAAATTGATTTATTTATAATATAAAGTGGGTATGGGTCAAAACCCTCTCAACAAATAGGTTTTAGAGAAGTTTATGTTACTATTTTAACTTTATCATTTAGATTTAACTCTAAGTTAAATAATTTAACTTTTACCTTGTCTTCTTGTTTTCTTACACTATATGGTTAATAAACTTACTATAACAAGACAAAATAACCCCAAGTGATTCATTATTAATATATATAACCTTATCTAAGTAATTTTTCTGAGCCTTAGATTTTTAGGAATATAATAACAATTAATAATATTTTATTTGTTTTAAAAACTATTTTATGTCAATTTTAACACTATTTGGTAATTGATTTTTGTGAAAATCATAACAACATTAGTAGTTAGAAAAACGGTAATTTAATCAATAATAACATATCATATTAACCTTTAAAATTAGTGTAATTCATAAAAAGTCTCAAATTACATTTATTTGGGTATTTATAACATCAATTATGTTAATATTTCATTAATAAGGTAATTACTGCATCATCATTGTGTCAAATATAAATTAAATCATTTAATGTCTAAAAATTATAAATAAGATACCATTATGTAGGAAATATTTTTATATTTATAATGAATATTTATAGTCTAATTTATCTTATTCATAACCCTATATTAAAAAAAATTTAGTTATTAAACTTTGATTTCAACCATTTTAACTCTTCTTTAAATAAAATAATAATAAGTGTCCTAATCTAATCCAAGTGGACATAAAGGGTAATATTTTATTCATAAGGTTGTTTTTGGTCTAATTATACTTATCCCATAGAATTAGGAAATGTGTTAGGGTAATAATAATATCATTTTTACCCTTAATTACCCTATTTACTTTTAACTGTGGTAAATAAAAGTAAAAAGTTACTATTCACCAAA
Source organism: Viscum album (assembly GCA_963277665.1). NCBI lineage: Eukaryota > Viridiplantae > Streptophyta > Magnoliopsida > Santalales > Viscaceae > Viscum > Viscum album. The sequence continues at coordinate 691,652,300 of OY728119.1, read as the reverse complement.
AAATATTTTCATCTTATTGAACCACATTTTACTCCATGATATTAACCGTGTCTCTTGGATTTTCATAATTCCACTCATAAAAGCGGTAAAATTATGTTTTATGAAGAATTTCAAATTCTCGAAGGAGGTGGGTAAAAGACGGTGAAAAATTCAATAAAATTTTTATATATCAAAAATTATTCTAAAATGACTCAAATGAATTACATTGAACATATATAGGTATCATATATAAATTTTGACCTAAAATAAATCTAAATAAAATAAATAATTATTTAAATAAAAAGTCGGGTTTTAAATAGTAACCTAGTGTTTTCACTATTCATCAAAAATTGAAAGTTTTTAGAAAAATACCAAAAATTCACCCTAGGATAATTTCGATAATCCGAATCCAAAAATGAATTCCATTTTGAAAGATAAAATTTATAAAATTTCAAAAAGTGGGTATTACTATTCATAACTGCTAGTTCACAATAATATTATAATTATATCTTGTTTAGTGAAACTTGGTATTGTGTAATACACACGCTATCGAAGATGGTCTTGATTGCGTGTAATGAAAGACAAGTCAGGGCTGCATGTAGTGAAATCTCCTTTTGGTGTTGCATATAACATAATCAAAACTTATTTCATTTATACATTAAACAAAATCTATAATTAATGTTGCATAAAATAATTTCCACAAAACGAACTTGAAATTTTGTGTAACACAAGACAAGAATAGTGTTGCGTATACTGCAAGCTAATACGGTGTTGCATATAGTACAAGCTAATCTTGGGGTAGTTTATAATAGAAGACATCAAAGAAATTAAAAAATAATATATCTCATAAAATCTCGGGGTGTTACATTCTACCCCCCTTAAAATGAATTTCACCCTCGAAATTCGTCAGGGTTTTAAATCATTTACTACTTGAAAGTTTTATTCATAGAAACCCACTTCTTAAAAAGGAATACTAAATCATCATTTTAAAAAGGAAAGTTAGAAACAAAATGGATACCCAAAGTAACTCATCACTTGGGTTCCCACATAGGAGTATATAGGTGAAAATATGGATATGGAAGAGAAATCTGACCGTCGTGTTCTGATGGAGAGTGGTAGAGAACATGGCTATGAAAAAGCCAAAAATTATAAAGCTGTAAATTTGTGATGATCTAAGTTTCCATCTGATTCATTGGATATGAGAGTACTAGGACAACATTTTTGGTATCCAAGATCATTTCCCTAATAATGATGAACTTTTACATAAGGAGAAATACTTACTTGATTTCAGTGTAATATCATCATTGGTCATTCTATGAACAATTTCCACTTCATATCTATTTAAATAAATGAAGCTGAGTTTTTCATTCATGAAGTTTTAGAAGATCATGCAATATAATGATAAGTCATCCCATTTGTTTCTATCACAAAAAGGTTAGCATAAGTTATTAAATATACATAAGTCCATCTATGGTGAGATTAATCATATATGATTCCAAAAATGGACTTATACTTCATCTATCATACCACTTAATAAAATAGAACTAGTTCCTACTAACTAGGGACTTCCTGTAGGCTAGTGGTAGGCGATAAAGGCATGTCGTACTTCGGTTGTGGGTTCGATTCCCACAGCCTTGTCCGACGCGACGAGTTTTCGCCCGTTTTGCAGGTTCTCCTTTTTCTAAAACTACATTATTATAACATCCCATCAATATTATAGAAAAAAATTTCTATCCGTAAACAATACTAACTTATGTCCAACATAATCCATTCCAATCTTTAGGCTTATCTAAAATACTTCTATCCAATCTTATAGTATAAAGACAACGATTACTAGAAATTTCAAAAAACAAGCATGTGAATACTATCATTTATCCCACATATATCATATGATATATCTTGTTGGTTACATTCCAAACATGTGAATATTTTAATCATGTATTCTCTTGCAAAATGAATACCCATTGAACCTTAGTGAAAACATGAATGCTATCAAAAGTTAACTCTTTCCACATACCAAAATCCCGAAATTTCTATATACTCAAACCATGATATCAGTCATGAGATCATTTCATTTTCTCTTTATCCCTTCATTATGTGCATATCATCTTCTTTCCAAAAATATTTCAATCACTTTTCTCGGTTACCAATACCATATAATTATTGAAAACCAATACATAGATATTCCAAAATTCCACGATGCCATAAATGAGATTCCATGATACTATTTTGAAATCCCATTACATAAACACTTAATCATTACACAACATCATTGTCATACTCAACATTAAAAATAGTTATCGCATTTGAATTCCTTTTATCCTTTGACTTAAGAGTTTTCTCAGGTTTATCATCATTAACCCTTGGATTAGGGAATTGATTGGCATACTTCCCCATTTCCTTGCACTTGAAGAATTGAAGTGTTGGTGGTGCGTTCTTTACTGTCTTTTCTTTATTCACATCATTAGCAACCCATTTTCCATTACATCGACACTCATATGATTGATGACATTCTTTTCCACACTTAAAACATTTTCTAGTCCCTTTAAGACAATCTCCACCATGCTTCTTTCCACACTTTGAGCATAAAGAAAAATTCATCTTCTTTTCACCATTATTCTGAGATTTCTCCTTGAACTCTATCTTTCGTTTCATGTCAAAACCATGATATGGATATGTTACACCAACTTCCAGTTCTACCTTGATAGCACAACAAACAATTTATTCATAGATACTGAAGTCTCTTATAGCTAATTCCCTTCGAAGAATTGTTTTCAAGCCACTGAAGAATCAATCAACTTTACTTTCAGGTTAGATGATAAAGCCAGATGTATACCTTGCAAGTCTTGTAAAATTTGATTCGTATATATCAACAGATTCATCATACTTCTGCTTAAGCTCAAGGAACTCCTTTTACATCTTTTTTTGAAGAATATGAGGGAAGTACTTACTGAATAAAAAGTTCTTGAACTCTTCCCATTCCATGGATTCAATTTCATCTTGAGGCCTTATATTCTTAATTAGAGTCCACCATTGATATGCTTCACCTTTTAAATGGTAAATAACCAGAATGAATTTTTTATGTTCTGAACAGCGAAGTATGGAAAATATCTTATAAATGGTACTGATTCATTGTTCAGCAACAAGTGGATCAGAAGACCCACTAAAATAAGGTTGACATTGCCTCATGAAGGACTCAATAGAATATTGTTCCCTTTTCTACTCATTTGGAAGTCCAGAATGATTCATAGCTTGTGTAAGTATAACAATAAGATTTTTCACTCCATCTCCCATGACATTGGTTTGTTCAGGAGGAAAATCATTGTATTGTCCATTACATTGATCAACACGGTTCGTTCGGGTTCCAATCATCATCTAAAACCCAAGAAGAATAGTGTGAGAGGAAAAAATCATGCTAGGGAAAACAACATAATAAATGGGGAGTACCTTCAATATCTAACATCTTATATTTAATTCTAATATTTTTAGCGCAATTATAGGACTATAACCTATAAATATACTTAACCTTAGGGACATCCCTAGACATGCCTTAGAAATATCTCTAGGGATCTCACTAAAGTTTTCGCATCCTAGTTTCTAAAGGTTAACTAAACCTTTCCTCTGATACCAACTCTAGATACCCAATGATTGACGTACATAGACATTACATTACTTTTTCTGAATACTTAATACATAACAATAACCAACACTCAAGGACCGTAATAGTTTAGTGTCTTTGGAAACTTGAAACATAATCTTCTAATCGTGGTGAAATATCTTCAACATCTCCCATAAAGATCTTCCCCTTTTTGTTTTCTTACCTAAAACCTTTCTTTAAATCCTATGGAAAAGAAAACAAAAAAGAATGGTGAGCTCAAATGCTCAGTAAGGGTAAGCATGGAGAAAATAAAACAAATCATATACATTTGAACTTAAAAACATGAACATAATGTTTAAACATCAAGATCTTGAGCAATGACATAAAACAAGTCAGTACGTAAGGCATAGATCATAATGGGACATCAATAATGATAAAATAGCATGGGAATAAAACATTTAATTGTGGAAACCATTACACACATGTCATGATTTCCATAGTATCCAAGGCATTGCTGCTAAGACCATCTTAGTGGACACAATCCCTTTCTGAATCGAGTTCACTCCTCGTTTCAGTCCTGTAACACTGAACCGGATTAACTTACAATTCCTGCCATGTATATCACATGATATATAAATATTTACCCAATTCATTTGAGGGAGATATAGGTCCCACCCATCTCATAATGAAGTCATTCTTACTTGTGCCACAAAATAAACTTAAAACATTCATCATAACCCAAAGAATAAAATGGGTTTCATAAACATCATCCCATCATAACACAATCCGTATAAAAAAATGGATATAATTTTATCATAAGATAAGTAAAACCATGTAAATCATTGAGACATTATACTTGAAACATACAAATATGGAATAATTTCATCTTAGATGGAAAATGGTTTTGATAAAACACTTGAAATGAATTCTTGAGGAAAATATCCTTTCTTCTTCAAAATCATTTTCTTTTCACAAAATGCCATCAAATATTAAAAAAAGTATTTTATTGAAAATATTCATAAAATCTTGTAGAGGAAACTTCATTGAAATATGTCATTATGAAACCATAAAAATCATTCACGCCGTATAAGTTAAAAATAACATTCTTCTCGTACTTTTGTAGGAAAAGTAAAAAATACCTCCTATGGTAATCAAAAGAAAGATTCCTTACATACCAAGTAGTAAAAGTAAAAAATGGGTAAAAAATACTCTAAATATACATGAAACCATTTTTAGAAAACAGGTACATGGATAATAAATATAACCCCAGTAAATACTTACGAATAAATAATCTCGGATAAAAACAAGATTGGAAAAGTTATCCCTTACCTTAGGTCAGATATCCTTCGTACGTATCTGAACCTCCTGTATAATGATTTAAATAATTTCATTGACTTATTACAGAATCATATTCATTGTTATGATATCATATATGGTTCACTTATGACTTTATATTACCCGTTCTTTTGTAAATTCCATGTTAAAGCAGCATTTTGGGTAAAATTGTTTCATTTATCGTATGTGTTTCGACATGTTGTTCTTGATATTATTACTTATATACTGATTTAATTTATTCCATAATTTAAAACATTATTTATATATAATATATATTCAGTGTATAAATATATATGATATATCGATAAATGGAATGAAATACACCGTTCATGGAGACGGTAGGCCGTGCGTACGCATAAACGCTGTTTTCATTTCCTTATTGAATTAAATGAAATTAAGTAAATGAAACATATATGTTCATAAATACAGTATCATTATTATGTAATATATTTTATGATTGTTTATTATACTTTATAATCATACTTGAATGGTTAATCATGGGAAATGAATCTCATCGCGTTCGTGGAGGCGGTAGTCCGTACGTACGCACGAACGATGATATCATTTCCATGATTGTGGAATTGTATTGAAGTGTTTGTATAATATTTTAGAATAATTATCACTTTAAAATAATCATATATAGTTATTTATTTACACAATTTTACCCATCCATGTAAGGTGGTGGTGGAAAACAGATTACACCACGGTGTGGAGACGGTATTCCGTACGTACGCATGCGCGATGATTTTGTTTTCTGTAGGATGTATAGAAGATGAAATTGGGTTGTTTCATATTTATAATAACATATAAGTATATGAGTGATACTTATGTTATTATTTTATGATTAAACAAATAGAGAAGAAGAAGTAAAAGAAGAAATAAATTGGAAAGAATCGGTAAAGGATATTACATATTCTTTGATGTGCCTCTTCTTAAACTCCTCTTAAGGCACTAGGGTTGGACTTTTGAGGAGACCATAACCTCTATAATTTTTCTAGGGAAGATGATAGGGGAAATGGTCAGGGGTTGTCTTAACTTCAAGGCTCAAAAGGGTTTGAAGAGAAGAGGGAAGGAGTGCCCTTTTTATAAGGGAGGAGAGGGGAACCTTTGGAGAAACATAAAATATTATTTTATAATAAAGCCATATTCAGTTTATAATAGCTCCAAAGTGATTTATTTCGAAGCTAAAGTGGGTATGGGTCGAAATACTCTCAATAAAAATGTTTCAGACAAGTTTAGGTTACTATTTTAACCTTATCATTTAAATTTTACTCTAAGTTAAATAATTTAACTTTTACCGTGTCTTCTTGTTTTCTTACACTATATGGTTAATAAACATACTATAACAAGACAAAAGAACCTCAAGTTATAAATTATTTATATATATAACCTTAGCTAAGTCATTTTTCTGAACGTTAGGTTTTTAGGAATATAATAACAATTAATAATATAACATTTTTTTTAAAAACTATTTTATGTCAATTTTGACACTATTTGGTAATTGATTTTTTTGAAAATCATAACAACATGATTAGTTAGAAAAAAGTTAATTTACTCTATACTAACATGTCATATTAACCTGTAAAATTAGTATAATTCATAAAAAGTCTCAAATTACATTTATTTGGGTATTTATAACATCAATTATGTTAATATTTCATTAATAATGTAATTATTGCATCATCGTTGTGTCATAAATAAATTAAATCATTTAATGTCTAAAAATTATAAATAAAATACCATTATGTAGGAAATATTTTTATATTTCTAATGAATATTTATAGTCGAATTTATCTTATGTATAACCCTATATTAAAAATGTTTTAGTTGTTAAACTTTGATTTTATTTATTTTAACTCTTCTTTAAATAAAATAATAATAAGTGTCCTAATCTAATCCAAGTGGACCTAAAGGGTAATATTTTATTCCTAAGGTTTTTTTGGTCGAATTACACTTATCCAATCGAATTAGGATATGTGTTAGGGTAATAATTATATCATTTTTACCCTTAATTACCCTATTTACTTTTAACCGTGGTAAATAAAAGTAAAGAGTTACTATTCACCAAAAATTATTTTTATCTTATTGAACCACATTCTACTCCTTGATATTAACTGTGTCTCTCGGATTTTCGAAATTTCACTCACAAAAGCGGTAAAATTATGTTTTATGTAGATTTTCAAATTCTCCTAGGAGGTGGGTAAAAGACGGTGAAAAGTTCAATAAAATATTTATATATCTAAAATTATTCTAAAATAACTCAAATGAATTAAATTGAACATATATAGGTATTATGTATCAATTTTGACCTAGAATGAATTTAAATAAAATAAATAATTATTTAAATTATATATCAGTTTTTAAATAGTAACCTAGTGTTTTCACTATTCATCTAAAATTGAAAGTTTTCAGAAAAATACCAAAAATTCACCCTAGGCTAATTTCGTTATTCCGAATCCAAAAATGAAGTCCATTTTGAATGATAAAATTTATAAATTTTCAAAAAGTGGATATTACTATTCATAACGGCTAGTTCATAATAATATTATAATAATATCTCATTTAGTGAATCTTGGTATTGCGTACTACACACGCTATCGAAGAAGGTCTTGATTGCGTGTAATACAAGCCAATTCAGGGCTGCGTGTAGTGAAAGCTCTGTTTGGTGTTGCATATAACATAATACAAACTTATTTCATTTATACGTTAAACAAAATCTATACTTAATGTTGCGTATAATAATTTCCACAAAATTAACTTAAAAGTTTGTGTAACACGAGCCAAGAATAATGCTGCATATACTGCAAGATAATACTATGTTGCATATAGTACAAGCTAATCATCGTGTAATATATAATAGAAGACATCAAAGAAATTAAAAAATAATATATCTCATAAATTCTCAGGGTGTTACATTCTATAAAATTTCTTGGATGATTTTTTTCATTTACGAACAATCAGTCAATGTTTTTCTGAGAAATTTGGAACTAGTGTTACAATGTTGTGAAGAGAAATTCCTAGTGCTAAATTGGGAGAAATTTTATTTCATGGTCTAAGTAGATGTAGTCCTTGGGAATAAAATTTCAAAGAATGACATAAAATTCAACCTAGTGAAAATCAATATATTCAAAGAATTACCTAAACCCACAACTATGAAAGAAATAAGGACTTTTCTAGGACACATAGGATTCTATCATAGCATTATTAAGGAACTTAAAAAATATCTTGATAAATGACACATAAAATATATAAATAAATTTATTTTGAAATTATTGAATAATTTCATTAATAATTTAATGATTTAAAATCTAACCCGGTGGCTTCTCCTATCATCATATCTCCAGACATGGACAAAGTCTTCGAAATGATGTGCTATTCTAGTTACTTCACTATGGGTAATGTTTTAGGAAAGGATATCAGAAACATATTTCATCCTATTTTTTATGCTATCCACACTCCAAATTAAGCTTAGATAAATTATATGACGATAGAGAAAGAGATTCTGGAAGTAGTCTTCACATTTGAAAAATTTAGGCCACAACTTTTACTCTCCAAAGTGAGGGTTTACATTGACCATATAGCATTGAAGTATCTTGTTAATAAAATGGCTTCCAAACCTAAACATATTTGCTGGATCATATTCCTAAAATAATTTTACATCATCATCAAAGAAACTAAAGGTAGTAAAAACATTATTTTAGACCATCTGTTTAAAATTCTACTTTCTAATATCTTGAATAAGGAAGAGATGAGTATTGAAGATTATCTCCCTAAAGATAAAATATTTAATGTGGATGTGGAATCATGAACAAGGTTTTATGACATAGTAAACAATCCTTCTACTAAAACCATTCACCCTAATTTCTCCTATCAATAGAGAAATATTATTCTTACCAATGCTTCAAAAAATTATTTGGATGAGATACTATTTTTTTAAGTGCTTCACTGATGGATTAATATGACACTACAATATAGAAGACTCAATAAGTGTAGTGTATTTGGGAATTAGTCTCCCATGGATAAGTGTCAAACCTATCATTAGACTCCATAATCTTCTTCTCTCCCTCTTTTTTCAACACCACTGATGAATATAGTCCTATAAAGTTCCAATTCACATTTTGCATCCCACTAATAATAGGGTGTTTCTTCATCTACCTAACTAAATCCACCCTCAGTATTTCTTGAAACATTTATAGGTCATGGCGATGTGCTCCAAAAAACCTTGGATTTGGTTATGTTGTACAAGATCCTCATTGATGAAGAGGTTATGATATCCCTTTGTTGGATAAACCTCTTCAACATTGTCAAGGTGCAAGAAGAGATATTTTTAGAGTTATTGAACACTTTCAAACTAGATTTCATCCACATCACCTTCATACGTGGTGGAAGGGATTGGTAATTGTCAATTGGTGAGTTTAGAGTTTTATTGTGGGTTTATTCATCTGGCTTCACTACCTATCCTACCTACAATACCTTGCATCTTGATCTGAACAAGGTTGACACTCAGTAGTGTTGGGCATGGATTACCCATGACCCCACCAGTATTCATGATCCACAGACTATGAAGAGTACCCATTTGAGGATTGTAGATCTCAAGATATTTCACTGTGCGCTAGACCATGCTTGTCATGCCTGGGGCCACTCCCACTGAGACATCATTAGAATGAGGTGGATATTATGGAGACCATCTTGGGGTCCTTATACTCAAAATTTACTTCCAACATTTCCTATTATACAAGAGTTGGTCTAAGAATAAGTGATATACATTTATGGGTGTCTCTTTTTTCACTCACCTGGCCCAACATCTGTGTATCTTTAGAAGCTCCCAACCACTCTCTTATTTAGGTACCATGGAGTATATATACCTCACAATACTCTATAAATAGGTTCTATTTGGAAGTTGGGTGAACAGTATAATTAGGAACCTAAGTATTCTGAGTTTTATGATGAGGAACCTTCTCCTAAGGCTTCATCCCACCATACCATTCCAGCTAATTAGATCACTACTTTTAAACCCGAGGTATCAGTTTCTTCCCAACCTACCCATGTTCCATTATATTTTAGAGATATGGTCTTTATCCATAAATATATTCTCCAATGTATTCTATATAACTAAAGGTATATCTTATAGTTTTTTGGCATCCCTTTTATAGATCATTACTTATTCCCTTCAAATCCTCTACCCCTAACCACTACATCCACCCACCCACACCATACTACCATAGGCCCAACTTCTAGATCCATTCATATTCCATCCAAAATATCACCATCTATTCTCTCTATCAAGATACTTACATAGATTACTAACCCTGTAACCCATGAGGTCTTCTTAGTAGAGCTTGATTAATGAGGAAATATCCCTAATTCACCATATACCTCTGAGGAACCATTAAAAAATCTAACTTCTAGACATATGCCCTCATTACGGATCACCACATACCCTACACTACTGACAATCAAGCCTATTATAGCACCATAAAACCTATCCAAATAGTCGAGTCACCTGCCCCCACTGTTATCGCTTCAAGTTACACAACGAGGTAGATATAACCACCCAACATTCAGGTGGGAACTATAGATGTTCCTTATGGACCTTAATCGTACTCATATTAGTTATCCCCTAGTGTATCCCTACAATTTTTATTCTTTTTATGGATGTATTACTATATTCATTTTATTTCCTATCCTGGTTTTTATCTTTTACATTTTATAATTGAAGGTAAATATATTTTTTTTCTAAAAATGATTTTCTTACATTGTTCTCCTTACATATGAATTCAGTTCCATATGTCTCAGTCTTCTATCTCGACTATTAATTTTGATGCACATGTTAGGATACCTATTGGCCTTCCCCATTAGTTATTTGTTCATACGACTTCTATAAAGAGAATTCCCATTGAGAATGATCCATGAGCTTTACTTATGCTTCTGCTTCCACACAAGAGGTATGGTTAGTCCTTATTTGAGGAGTTCAAACCCTCTAAGTTACTGTTAGAGCTTTAGGAAACTACTTTGAGTTCTCACAAGAGGTTGATGATAGCTAAAATGATGGAATGCTCTAATTGATCTTTGTCCATCTATTTGTGTGAAATTTTTTATTAGAAAATTATTGGAGGAAACTTATATTTTGATATTTTGAGTCATTAATGAGTTTTTGTTGTTTTTTTATTTTATTTTTCTCAGATTTTTCTATTATATATTTCATTTTGGTACCTCATTTGTATTCTGGTCCATGCATGTATATCTGAGCTGGTATCCATTTCTTTCTATTATGTGCACCTTCCCATTTTTTCTTCAAATATATTGTCTATATCTTGTGAATTGAACATTTCTCTAATGCATGTATATTTTTTAGGTGGATAGTTTCACATCAACATCCAACATATTCACCCATAGAATGAAATTTATTAAATGGAAATCTTGATTCACTATAATGATTTCAATATTTTCATTTGATTTTTTTTATGATTTCATTGGTATCTCTCCCAAATCAGTTCCAAAAAAAGTGTTGAAACTATTTCATTTATTTGTGTTTGTGAGGGGTATTATTGAGATATATTTCATATACATCTATATTATTACCTATTCTCACTAGTCTAAGAGACATATTTTATTGAAACATGCTTTAAATTGAAATCTCATTGCACTAATGTAAAAAAAGAAAAACTTTATATGGAGAATGTTAAAATCTATTATTTATCCCTATTTATAATTGTAGAATTATTTTTGAGTAGATTAGTTTACTTTTGATTCCAAATTGATGCAATGGTTTTTGATTGATTTATTACTGGTTACTATGCCCTAAGTTATTTCCCCTTATATATGCATTCTCATTCCCGAGAGGATTCTTGACCTACATTTTTCAATTATTTTAGAGTATAATTCTTGAAAGATACTTGGGGAATATAACCCTATCATAACTTGAATTTTAATATTAATGAACCTGTGATTGAATAAATAAAATGATGAAATGATTAAGGAATTTTTGTTGGAAAATTTTCCTAAGACCCACCTATATATTATTAATTCATAAACATATATAATTCATGAAGGACCTTATTTGGATTAAGATGAGTTTCAAGACCATTTTAACCCTTCTTACCCTACTCTTGGGTATTATTTCAAGATTATCATATGAATATGTATGAGGGAGCTATAATTACTAATGTAAATAAGATTTCTATTACTAAAGAAATGTGCAGTGATTTTTTCGCATGATCCATGGGATATCATCCATGGTTCTTTAGATATACCATTCATGATTGTACTTTTTCTAAAAAAACACACAAACACATGTTTTGTGTATTAGAAACATAAAATATTATCATTATTGGACTGATGATCACATGGAATATCATATGATGTTGGGTGGTGGATGTGAGATCTGTCTTAAACATGAATTTAAAAAAAATAATGATAAAAAACATGAAATCAAACACCTTTATTTTAATTTTATGGTAAATCCATGGATCTACCATGATATTTCGGGAGTATGGAGAAGCTAATTTTTTATGATGTTCTTTATTACACTATTCCATAATATCTTGCATTATAATTGAGTGGTTACCCTCCTTTTTTCGCTTGTTTTTTACCACTTACCCACAAACCATCATCCTTAGAGTCATTTTAACCTCAGTGTATTGCCCTTATGATTAATTATGTTATTTTTATTTATAGAGGGGAGAAGTTATAAAAAATAAAATTCTATGGTTATAAAGATGTATTAAGGGTATGATCATAACTCATGTTTTATTTTACCTTCATTGAAGATTGAAAATTCACGGGGATGTAAATTGACTCATTGGTATAGTTATTTAATGAATAGATGAAAATGGAAATTAAATTAAAGGAAATGATATTTGAAAAAAGACATGATTTTGAGGCATGGATGATTTTACCTACAGAGGTAATTTTTTAAGACTATAATTTTCTGATAATTCTTTGTTTTATTTTCTTGGTTATAGTGCATGTTTCCTATAATTTTTTTTAATTTGGAATCCTAATTGAGAAACATTTTTCTTGCGGACAAGAAAATTTTCAAGTGTAGGAGAATTTGATAATCTTAGTTCTTATATATAATTTGGATTCAATTTATTGCATTTCAAACATGTTTTAAACATTATTACTATGGTATTCAGTTGAAATTTATAGATTATGAAAGATAAGGTTGAAAAAAAGTAATATTCTATAGAAGACTACAATTTTATAGTATTTATTCCATAAGAACCTTTTTATGGCATAAATACCTAGAGATAGCCAAGATGATATCCAGAATATAAGATCAATTTAGGCTATAAAAGCATACTATTGGAGAATAAATTAAGACAAAGAAATATTATTTATCTTGTGAAAAACCTCGAGGACTAAAGACCTCGTAATTTCCCCTCATGTTGTAATTCCCAAAGATATATAATTTTAGAGACCATGAATATTTTTTATGGAATAATATGTTCACTTATGGAATAAAAGTACAAGGTATAGTGAAAATAAATAAAACTTATGAACATAAAATATCTTTATGTTGTAATATTATTTTTCCTATTTATATTTTGGGCACCAGATGAATTAAGTGACTCACTATTTTTCATTTATTTTTACATTATGACTTTCTTGTTTCAATCATAATTTTTTTTGGATTTCTAATATGGTTTTCATCTAAGAAGTTATCAATAACTATTAATAATTCAATTTACTACTTCCTTAACTCAACTATTGTTGCTACTTTCTTATTCCACCATCATGCGTTCTTAATTATTCCATCCATTTTGGATTGTTTTCTTGGATTTAGTCAAATAAACTTCCATAATCTACTAAGGTGATCAAATTTTTATTATTCTATGATATATGCTACAACTGTGTTAATTATTTAAATATTAAATACTAATATTTCAAGGCATAAATAACCCACCTAGGGCTAGGGATCAAATATAGGAGAAAAAATGTTTTAATGAAATTCTAAATAAAAACATGTGTAATTTATTGGATAATGAGTTAGGTTATTTATAAAATCATATAAATTCCATTTCATGAGCCTAACTATGAGATTGTAATGGAAGGACCTAAAATTATTTGGAATATAAAAAAATAGAACCAATAGTTTGTTTTATTATCTACCTTTTTAGCAGTGCCTAATGCATCTATGATGAAAACCACCTCTGGAATAAAGTGTGCTTGTCAGCTTATGAAGATCCATTTTCTTGACCAAATCCTTTTTGGTTAATCATGAATAGCTATGGAGTCTATGCCAATAGACCTTACATTATTATATATAGGGTTATTCTATTTGAGGCTCAGTAAAATTGATCCCAAACACTTTCTTTACTCAAATGAATTTTAATCAATCTTATTAGTTAAAGAATGAACCTATTTCAATCACATGAGGTATCCACTGTTAGGTTCCAATTTCTATGTCCCAATCCTTTTCTAGATCTTCCATATTGGTTTGACCCCAAAAGTACACTTCTCTACATACCTTCATAGGAGTGTTAATTAGTATATATAAATTTATAATCAATTCATGCTCACGTTGAATCAATGACGATGCACATGCTAGTCACAAGCAATATTCAATCCTTAAATAATCTATTGAAACTTATATACATTAGAAGACTCATTTTTTATATAAATATTTTTTGTTATATCATATAAATATCCTTGTATAAAATCTTGTTAACTAATTTTTTTTTAAAATCAATATAATATATCTCATAATAATAATGAGATGCTATTGAAATAAAAATACAAAGGTACTTTATTATCAAAATATTTAAAATGGTTTCTTAAAAGTCAATACCATGAATTTATCTACAACCTTTTTAACCAAGAAAGATTTATAGGTAGAAACTATACCATCCATGTTAGTTTTATTATGGAAAACCCACTTGAATCCTATGGGTATCACCCTTTCATATACATCTTTTGGGTTCCAAACATTGTTAGAGTACACCTAGTCTATCTCATATTTCATGGATTTTAACCATTTCTTAGAATCATAAATATCAATGGATTCCTGATATGGTTTTATGCCTATATTCTATGAATGTTATTTCAGCCAAATTTGTTATGAGAAATATATATCTCTTGTGTTACTCATGAATCCTACCAAACCATCAAGGTTTTTATATAACTTGAGTTTGTTTTTCTTCCAAAAATAATTCTGGAACTAGATTAACTCCTATATCAGGAACACTTCTTATTTGTTGGTATTGAACTTCTCCAATTTTAACTTTCCTTACACTAACTCTCTAACATAGATATTCCTTCTCAATAAATATAATAGTTTTATCCACAAACAATTTATATTCATTATGGTGGTATAAATAATATATTATAACTTCCATGGGATAAAAAAAATAAGAACTTATCCAATTAAAGGATACATTTATCAAAATATATTCATTGTATGAGTGCTTAACAACCCCTAATTATAATGAAATACAATCTATGATTTTTCCTAGTCCTTATCTCATATGGTGTCATCATGAATACTTTATATAGAACATGGTTTAGTAGAAGTGCAATAGTTTATTAATAATAACTCCAGAATAAAATAGGAAGGTCACATTGAATCATCATAAATTGAAACATGTCTAACAAGGTATGATTCCTCTTTTTAGAAACAATATTACATTATTGTGTTCCAGGAGGATTGATTTGTAAGTCCATTCCACAATCTCTTAGACGAGTTATGAATGTCTAGATCAAGTATTCACCACCTTTATCTGATCATAGAGTCATAGTACTTTCCCCAGTTTATTCTATACTTTGTTATAAAAATATTTGAAATTTCAAAAAATTTAATACTGGAATTTCATTAGAAACACATAACCATTCCGATTGAATTAATTAGTATAATTAATAAAGTACCTAAAACCACCACTTTATAACAACTCTCCTCTTTATTACACATTAAAATATGGATTATTACATAATACTACACTTAATAAAACCCATAAGAATGATAAGTCTAGTTTATTTTGGAATTAGGTACATTACAAAATAGTTTTAAAATATGTAATACATAAACATTCCACAAAAATTCTTTAGCATGCTCAAACTATTCAAATGTACATAAAATTGAATGGGATAACCTGAGAATTACATAAGATAGGAGTAAAATATAAATCCTAGTAAGGGAATAAACAATGAATAACATGAATAATATAATACATGTTTGACAATAGGAATATCAATGGGTATTAAAAGTAACATGAATAATAAATAATGATATAGCATGATAATCCTAACATGGGAAATGTGGAAACGACTTAAAACACGACATAATAAAAATAATTCAAGGCTAAATACTAAGGTATCATGATGGAAAAATTAACATAAAGGAAACAAGTTAACTCCCTATCCCAACATGGCATATCATGATATTAAAAATTACCCAATGCATTAGAGCACTATATAATTTTAGGTTCACCCATCACAAAAATTGCATTCTCAATATTAAATGTTTCACATAGATCATACAACATGGATTCATTTTTCATCATATTTTATTCCACAATCAAGAGCATTGAATACATAAATTTAAGTACAAAAAATGAGTATATGTTAATAAAGGTGAACACCCTTGGTTGGAATTGGGTATGGTTATTTACTACACTTTTTTTGGCATTGATTCCCATGGTGAAATTTCGGTAGCATAATGGGAGCACAAAAATGTTCATGGGAGGGATAAATGAGAGTGAAAGGGGCCTATAATCATTTATAAATCATATGGTCAGTATGAGAAATGTGTAAAAACACACCCCAACATTATTAATTTAAAATAATATTGCATTAAATTAATAATATTCTTAAATAACAGGGAGAAAGAGAGGATCCCTTGCTGAATTTCAACAGGTTAACAACATCACAAAAAAAAATCATAAAATGGTTTGATGAGATAGAAAGGGGTTTATCATTATTTTTAAATAAAATATTTAGTAAGGAGGATGTGTAATAACATATCCCATCATAATAAATTGATGATAAAATACATAATGTAAAGAAGATTCTTTAATAAAGAGAAGAAAGGAAAAGATCTCTTACTTGTGTGTGTGACTCCAAAAGCTTGAAAAGGGGATTCTTGAGAGCTTGGGGTACCTAAAGAGGATTATAGAGAGGTAAAGGAAGAGCAAGGATGCGCTCCAATGATTTTTATTGAAGATAAATGGGATCTTGGGTGGGATTATATAGGAAAATAGAGGGGAATTGTTTAATATTTCACAAACTTAGGTTTTGGATTATATATAATAAAATAACAAAAACGATAAACCATACCATGGTTTTTTTCCCATGGTTTCTAAAATAGAGGGGGGGGGGGGGTTTCTTTATTTTATTAGAATAAATAATGAAATTATTTAAATAATTTCCTTGAGTATGTGGATGTGAGTCGCACTCTTAAAGAAATTAATTTAAAATCTTAAAATATATTATATGTTTGGGAGGATTCATAAAGTATTTATAAAATTAATAAAATAAAATTAAAATAAATTTTAATTAAGGGTAAAAATATATTTTTATATTATATTAATTATAGTTTTTATAACATAATTTTTGGTTCATTATGATTTCATAATACACACCGTATATTTATATGATATTTAATTTTTACCCAAAAATTCAACTCTCTCAGAAAATTTTGAAAAATTCACCATTTGATAATTTTGACATTATAATTCCAAAAAAATATTAATTTTATAAAAATAAATTTCTAAATATTTTAATTTTCACTTTTAAAATAATATTTTATATTTATTGAGAAATGATGGGGTTTTTTTACAATAATAGTTTTTGAACCCCTATAAAAAGTATGTTTGTCTTCATAAAAATTATATGATAATTTATATTTAATAATTATTATTTAATAAAAATATTTTATTAA
Source organism: Viscum album (assembly GCA_963277665.1). Lineage (NCBI taxonomy): Eukaryota > Viridiplantae > Streptophyta > Magnoliopsida > Santalales > Viscaceae > Viscum > Viscum album. The sequence goes on along the minus strand of OY728119.1, from coordinate 691,634,511 downwards.
AATATTATTTATTTCAATAATCCATGAATTCATTTGAATAAATTCCTCAATCGAATTTGAATAGTTCCCAAAAATAATATTCATATTATATAGTATCAAAATAAAAATCATTATAAAGTTACAATAATACGTTGAAAATATATTGATTATTATATAAAAAATAATTCATATTATCATTTTTATATGGTTTTGATACATATCCATTTCATACACCATCAAAATACCTAAGAGTAAGGTGCAAGAGTATGAGATTTTCTTAGGCTGGTTCTGCCCCCATGGTTTGGGCTGTGATTTCGATAAGATTGAACTTCTCTAATAAATGGTTACATTAATGTCTAAGTTGTTGGATCTCAGTATGGTATTGGTCAAGGGAAAATACCAATGATTATATCTCCCTAGGAATCACTGGTAAATGAGCATCATATTGTACGATGTTGCTGGTTGAGGCCATCAGTTCCTTTTTCTGAGTCTATTGGATTTGTTAAAACCCTATATTTATACTAATCATGTAATAACTATTCAATGACTATATTAAAAATTATAAAGATACTTAATGGTATTTTAAATACCCTTGGATATGAATTAGTTCATGTTCTTTCTATAACCATATTAAATAATAAGGCATTTAGTTAAATCAAAAGGGGAATTTTATTTATAACAATTCGAGTCATTACAATCTTCCCCATTAAGAAATTTCTCCCTAAAATTTTAATTTTATCCACTAAAACAGATGATACTAAATCCATTTTACCACATCATCTAGTTACCACATCGCTTCATCAAACATGGGGTTTCTTTATAACACTTTGACAAGGTGTATTTTCTTATTTCGTAGAAATTTGTCTCTACGATCTACGATTTTCACCAGATGCTCATCATATGATAAGTCATTCTCCAAAGGTACCACATATAGATTGAGTACTTCTTAGGGGTCATATATGTATTTTTCAGGAGGGACATGTGAAATAAATCATTTACTTGAGATATGTTAGGTGAGAGTGCATGTTGATAGGCCACCTCTCCGATGAAATCAAGGATCTCAAAGGGACCGATGTATTTTAAACTAATGTTTCCCTTATTCCAAAATATCATCACTTTATTTAATAGAGATATGTGGAGGAATACCATATTTATATAATCAGTCTCTTGGTCTCATCGATGATAGTCAACAAAGCTATTCTATAAACTATGATAATTCATGATGTCTTGTTGAATGGTCTTAACCTTTTACACTATTTCATCAACCATTCTAGGACCTAGAAGTTTTCATCCCCCAACTTCATCCCAGTATGTAGGTTTCCTTTACCTCTTCCCATAAAGGTCTTTATAGGGATCCATTTGGATAATCAAGTTAAAACTATTGTTGTAAGAGAACTCGACCATAGGAAGATGTTCATCCCATCCTTTTTTTAATTAAATTGAGAATGATCTCAATATGTCTTCATGTTTCTCTATATTCCACTCAGACTGACCATCAATTTGGGGATAATTGGATGTACTGAAGTTTAGATCAGTTTTTAGATCATTTTGGATACTTTTCTATAACTTTTATGTGAATCTTGGATCTCAATTAGATAAAATAAATAGTGGTACTCCATGATAGCTCACTACTTCTCTTATATATATCCATGAAAGTTGATCTAGTGATAAGTTCTCTCGAATCACAATGAACTGTGCAGTATTTTTAAGATAATCCCCCAAAACCCCAATTGCATTGTTTCCTCTAGATTTCTTTGTAAGTCCGGTGACAAATTTTATGGTGATGTTTTACCATTTTCATATAGGGATGGGTAATGGTTTCACCATCCCCTTAAATTTCTGTCTTTCAACCTTTAATTATTTACATACCAGGCATCTTGATATATATTCAAGGATCCTATTATTTATATTGTACCTCCAATAGTGTTCTCATAGATCCCTATACATCTTTGTGTGTTTGGAATGGATAAATAAGGTTGATCTATGGGCATCGTCCAATGGATCATTCATTAACTCAAAATTTGATGGTACACATAGTCTTGATCCAAATCCTACAACACCTTCTTCATTTACATTGAACACTGAGGATTTATATTTTCTTATTGTTTCCACCTTTTTCTTAATTCCCACATTATCTCTTTGATCATCCTTTAACCTCTCTGGATAAGATGGTTGAGCAATCATTTGGGAAAGGATTGAAAATATTCATTATTTTATGATTCCCATATCCATCCTCTACAAAAATAAGAAGACTGGATCCCTCTCAATTCTCATCAATGATAGAATTGACGGATCCTTTCTGATTAGATAATATCCCACATTATTCACTTTACTAGGATGATACTGAACTGATCATTCATAGTACTCGATCAGCTCTAACTATCTTCATTAGTGCATATTTATTTCTTTCTTTGTGAATATATAATTGAGGCTTTTGTGATATGTATATATCTCAAACTTCTCCCAAAATAGATAAATATTCCATATTTTCCAAGTGAAGATGATTGCAGCCAGCTCTAGATCATGTGTTGGGTTGTTATGTTTGGGAACATTCAATTTACTAGAAGCATAGGCTATTACTTTATCATTTTTCATTAACACACAACCCAATACCTTCTTTGAATCATCATTTAATTCCCTGAAAATATCTCCACTTGTCAGTAGTGCGATCATAGGTTCAATGATAAGAATCTTATTCAACTCCTTGAATATGTCTCCACATTCATCATTTCAAGAAAACATGACTCCCTTCTGAGTTAGATTGGGTAGAGGGTTTGACAATCATGAAAAATTTCTCACAAATCAACGATAATACCCATATAACCCAAGTAAAATATGGCTATATTTTCTAAATGTTGGCCTCGACCATCCTTTAATTTCATCTATCTTTTAAGGGTCCACATATATTTCTTTTATTATGATCATATTCCATAATAAAGAGGCTTTTTAAACCATATCTCACATTTATTTTACTTCGAATAATGCTTACCTTTTTCAAGGTATTTAAAAAACTACTCAGATTCTCTTAATGATCCTCTTTGTTTTTAGAGTATATTATAATATAATCTATAAATACTACCAAAAATTGTTCAAGTTAATCCCTAAAGACTATATTCATCAATTAAATGAATATTTATAGAGAATTTGAGAGTCTAAATTGGATTATTATGAACTAATACTGCTCTTACCTTGTACGAAAAGCAGTCTCGGGGATATCATCTTTCTTCACCCTTACTTGTTAATATCCCTAATAAAGATCTATCTTGGATAAGTACTGTGAACCACATATCAGATCGAACAATTCATCATTCAATGGCAGATTATACTCATTCTTTATCATGATATTTTTGAGCTCGAGATATTCAATGAAAAGGTGTATTGACCAATCCTTCTACTTGATGAAGAGGACTGGTGCACCCCCTATTGAAGCACTTGGGTATATGAGCCCTTTATCCAAATTCTCTTGAATTTTTTTACTCACCTACTGAAGTTCCAAAATAGATATTCTATATAGATTCTTGGATAATATAAATTCTCTGTGTATAAGTTTTATTTAAAATTCAACTTCTCAGCTAGCAGGAAGGCCGGACAATTCCTCGAGAAATACATCAGTGTATTCCCTCACAATAAGCATGTCTTTGAGGATGGTTATTTCCTTAGACTCAATCATTTGAGATGGATACACTCACTCTTAGTTAAATAATATACATGTTTGAGATAATGGTTATAAAGAATATTCATCCTCCTCCTTGAACTTATACAGAATCGTGGGTCTATTCGTAATATAGAGAGTGATTTTCTTATCAGAGAAATTTATGTTGGATCTATATAGGGAAAGAAAATCCATGAATATAATTGCATAAAATTTCTTGAAAGGGAGTAGGACAAGGTTCTCTAAGAAAATCATCCCAAATACGTTGATAGGGGAGGAGTTATATACTTGGGATGCAATAATGGCACCATTTTCCATTTTCATTGATATCTTAACCTTCATGATTTTTAGTGGTGTTTGAATAGTTCTACTAAATTTTCATGATGTTAAGGAATCTGAAGAACCATACTCAAAAAGTATGTTCACCATTCATGAATGAATAACTATCATACCTATCACCACTTCGTTTTCATGATCCACCTCAGTGGTAGTGATGGAAAAAATCTCCCCCTTTCTGCCTTGGATATTGTCAGTTTTCTCCAAAAATCCTTGGCTTAGTGCATTTTTTTGAAAATATTCTTGGTTACTTGAAGTTATAATAATGAACAATGTGTTGAGGGTTGACTAGAGAATTCCTTTACCTCATCACATTATAAGGTTTCTCCTACTGGAAGTTTTTAGTTAGGTTTCATTCCTTCCAACACCTAAAACATTTCCTCGCCCCCTTTAATCAATTTCTAGGGTTCTTGTTTCCACACCTTTGGAAAGTGGGATGTTGAAATTTTTTGGCACTATTATATTTCTACATCAAGCCACAAGAATTAAACTCCACTTTCAACTACTTATCCATGTGATACCCTTGAGATTCGATGATATCCATTTCAAATTTGAGTGCACATCTAACAATTTTCTCATAAGTATCAAATTATTGGATCACCATTGATTTTATTAGACTATGTTTTATCCCACTAAAGAAGAATTCAACCTTGAAATCTTGGGTTACGACTAAGCGAGAGGCATATTGTGCAAGTCTTGTGAAGTTTTCCTCATACACCATTATAGATTTGTCATATTTTTTCTTAAGGTCAAGTAAATCTTTTTCCATTTTAATATTGAGAGAGCGAGGAAAATATTTATTGACTTTTTTTTGTAAATCCCCCCCATCACTTCGATCTCTTCCTCAGGCTTCATATTTTTGATCAATGTACACCATTTATCTGCTTCAACCTCCATATGATAAATACGTATTAGGACCATATCTTGTTTATAACATTGAAGGATGGATAATATCTTTACAATGGAAATGATCTATTATTTCAAAATAAATGGATCATATTATCAATTAAAATTTGGAGGACATTGTCACATAAAGGACTCAATCAAAACTTCCTCTATCACATGGGGATTTGGAGGCTCTACTTTATCTTGGATTCTATTTATAACCTGATTCAATAGGGAGAGTATCCTTATGAAGTTTTAGATTCTTTCTCCCATCTGGTTGGGAATCTCATTAGGGAATTCATCACATTTACCTTCACATTGAATGTTTACCTGATTCCTCATATTTCTAGAAAATGGCTAGGAAAAATGGAAAAATTATGGACAAGTATATTTAAAATTTTAAACATATAAAGGTGAATTTAATGAAATTAAATGGATAACTTATAACTTACATTTTTCCTTAAATTATGAATTTATAGGCTTCAATCTATGTTATTCATGATCTATTTCCTTACATATACTCTTTTGGGAATTTTTTTTGTTACCTTAATAATGGTACATAATGTGATTATGAATTTATGAAAGCATATCCCCATATAGTGTCAAACCATATGCGTAGTGAGGCCTATTTTCATGTACCAAGTTACCATGAGTTAGGATCTGGACACCTTGTCAGAGTTTTTACTCTTAGGTACATCTATGCGAGAACTACGTCCACATATACTATCCAGACATTGATTTATTTTCTTAATAAACCACTTACTATATACTAAACAAAATATAGGCATGTATTCTTATAATTAGTCATATCTCTAAATATTTTTCTAGAGTTTTCCAATCCCAATCCAAAAAATAACTAAACCTTTCCTCTGATACCAACTACAATAACCCTGATCTTTATTACAAATTAAAACCAAATTTATTAAATAATATTAACTTATTAAAACACATAATATTTAGAATTATAGTGTCTTTGGTAATAATGTACAATAAATAAAAATTTCAGAACATAGAATACATAAACATTATAGGCATATCAATGGGGCATAAGATGAACATTAATAATAAGGAATGATATAACATGATAATTATAACATGAGAAATGTAGAAACAACTTAAAACACTACATTATAAACATAGGTCAAGTCTAATTACAAAGACATCATGATAGAAAAATTAACATAAAATAATTAGGATCACTCCATTTCCCAACATGATGTATCATGATACTATGAATTACCCACTGTATCATAGTGCTATATAATTTTGGCTGCACCCATCACATACATTTCATTATTAAGCTTAACTATGCCACATAAATCACACAACATGGATTCATTTTTCATAATATTTTATTTCAAAATGAAGGACTGTGTAATACATACATTTAAGTTCACAAAAACAATGAGTAAAAGTGTATAAAGGTGAAAACTCGTGGTAGGAATTGGATATGGGTATTCACTACACATTATTTTTTGCATGGATTATTGTGGATAAATATTGGCAGCATAACGGGAGCATGTAAATGTTAATGGGAGGAATAAATTTGAGTGAAAGGGGTATATAATAATTTATAAATTATATTTAAAGTATGGGGAATTCATAAAAACACATGCTGACATTATTAATTGAAAATAAAAGGGTTTAAAATAAAGAATATTCTTGAATAATGGGGAGAAAGAGAGGATCCCTTGAAAAATTTCGATAGAATAACGGCGTCACATGAAAATTAATAAAATGGGTTGATCAAATTGAAAGGTTTATTTAATAATTTTAAAATAAATTAGTATGGAGTATATGGAATTAAATGTCCCATCATAAGGAAATGAAGAAAAACACATAAGGTAAAGAAGACACTTTAATAAATTGTAGATAGGAAAAGATCCCTTGAGTGTGTGTGTCCAAAAGATTAAAAAGGGGATTACTGAAATATTAGGGAACCTTGAAAGGATTATAGATAAGTTAGGGTGGATTAAGGATGTTATATATGTATTTTTTGTGAAGATAAATGGGATCTTGCGTGGGTTTTTATAGTAAAAGAGAGGGGAATAATTTAATGTTTCTCAAACTTAGGTTTTGGACTATAAATAAAAAAATAACGAAAACCACAAACCATACCATGGTTCTTCTCCATGTATTTTATCATAGATGTGAGGTTTTAATTATTTTATTATCCAAAGTTCCAAACCTACTAAAATAATTCCCTTGATTATGTGGAGGTGAGTCACAATCTTAATGAAATGAATTTCTAATCTTAAAATATATTATATGTTTTTAAGGATTCATAAAAGCACAATACAATTAATAATATAAACTACAAAAAACACTATTTTATGGTAAAATCATATATTTATCATATTATACCTATTATAGTTTTTATTACATTATTTGTGGTCATTATGATGTCATAATACACACTATATATTTATATAGTATTTAATTTTAACCTAAAAATTCAACTATCTCAAAAAATTATGAAAAATTTACCATTGGATAATTTTGACATTATGATTCCAAAAAAAATATAAATTTTATTTAAATAATTTTATAAATATGTTAATTTTTACTTTTAAAATAACATTTTACATTTATTTAGAAATTATGGGTTTTTTTGACAATAATATTTTTTGAACCCTTATAAAAATTATGTTAGTCTTCATAAAAATTATATTACCATTTGAATTTAATAAAAATTATATCATAATAATATTTTTTTAAAATATTATTTATATAAAAAAATATATTAATTAATAAAAATAAATTCCATAATTGAATTTGAATATTACCCAAAAATACTATTTGTGTTTTATAGTATCAAAATAAGAATAATTTATAATGTGAAAATAATATAATGAAAATATATTCATTATTATATAAAAATAAATTCACATAATAATTTTTATGGGGCATTGACATATATCCCTTTAATACACCAACAAACACACTAAGAGTAAGGTGTGAAACTGTGAGATTTTACTAGGGTGGTTCGAAAAATGTGGTTTGATCCATGATCTTTATGAACTGGAAATTCTCCCACGGGTTTTATAATGATTAAGTTTTTGGATCTTAGCTTGTGCTTGGTCAAGGGAAAATTTTAGAGATACTATATCCCTTGGCATCTTTGATAAATGGGATGGATAGTGTATGATCTTACTTGTTGAGGTCGTCACATCCTTTATCAGAGTCAATTGGATTTTTTTAAAAACTCTATTTATAATAATCATGTTCAACGACTGTATTAAAAAATTTTAAGATACATAATAGTATTTTAAATACACTTTTATATAAAGAAGATCATGTGTTTTATATAACCATATTATATAATAATACATTTAATTAAATAAAATGGGGAATTTTATTTTTAACAGTTTGGGTTGATACCCATTTTTTTAGTACTCATTAGTCTATATTTATCACTTTGTATGAGATACAATACTCCAATATCCCCTTAATATTTTTACCTAAAATGTGGAATTTTAATTTTCCTAATAAAAAACATTATCACATGTCAATTGATTCACTATCAAATGAGTCTAATAATCCATCTTTATGGATTCGTTGGATGTGTTTCTAATTTATATGTCCACAACAACAATGTTAAAGGAATGATAAGATAGAATCAACCCTAATATTCTTATTCAAAATTTTATAAACACTATTATCCATATATAGAAAAAATAAACTATTTATTATATTCCCAACACTATACCCCTGGATATTTAAAAATAAACAGAATACAGAACCATTAAGAAATAAATGGTACCAAAAATAAAATAAAAACATTTTATAGTGGCTATACATGATGTGGCAAAGCTTCCAATAGATAACATTAAGGGAGTGAATCTCAATCAAAATTAATCTTTTTTTAGTTTCATTAAAATTAAACTGTTTACCAAATCTTATTATACTATGAAGAAAGACTCAACACCCAATAATAAATATGTGGTTGATGAAGAAGAGGATATAGTGGAAGAGGTTATAACATTATAAGAAGAGATTTTGGAATAAGTGGTGAAGAAAATACACCCTCCCTCGATTTATTTTTATAGACTTATTCATTTGGGTTACAGAAAACTTCTCCATGATTTTGGGTTAGTCCACTCTCAGTGTCCACTCATAGACACTAGGGAAAGCTATATGTGTTTTTATTTATCACACAAACCCTATCTATTATTATATTGGGGGTAAACAAAATAAATTATTAGCTTTAGATAATAAAAACATAACACCTATTTGGGGGAATGACCTAATAATATATTAATCTTCCTCTTTATTATAATTTACTTGAATAAAACTATCATGTTTCTTTTGATTACTTTTTTCAAATATAAAATTTGGAATTTGGGGATGACTCATCCCAAATTTTACATATTTTTACTCTTTTATTAATTTATATTTCCCATGTAAACTCAAAAAATATAATTTACAACATTTTTAGTAGTTAAGAATAATTTGGACGTTGTTGAAATTATGACCTGTAATTATGATATTGATGATTTAATTGAAATTTATAATTTAGTGTCATGGTCGTACCATGAAACATATATATTGATGATTTTGTATGAGAAGAATATTATAGGACTTAACAATAAAGATAAGATGTTTAGTGAAGAACCCATTGATTAATACCTGATACATCAATTGGCTAGCATATTCCATGTCAAAACCCCAAGATATGATTTATCACTAATGACATTCCATGAAATGTTCTATATGAGTAGTCCTATCAAGACACTATCCATGTAAGAATTATATTAGATCTGTATAAGAATAAAATGATTAAATGATAGATCATAAGATTATTTTAATATATCAACACAATATTATAGTATCTATCACAAGGTTATGTCCACACATAAATGGATGTTGAGTAAAATTTCTAGGAGTATTCCATATCCATTACAATATATGGACACAAACTAATATTCTTTCATCCCTAATGATTCATTAAAAAATCCAATAATAATGGCACTAAGAGTCCAAATGTGCATTACCTAGTCCCTAAAACTCTCTCTGCATTGTAATACTATATATTTTGAGAAGTTGGATGCCTCAAGAACACAAACCTAAAGAGACCCAACACTCTCTCAGGCATTAATTCTAGTATCTGTTAAGGCCTGAACACAACATTTATTCCATCATAATTCTATATATGATATAAAAATACAGTCTTGATCCCAACCATGATATTAAGTTATCATCTAAATGATTCTTCATGGGTCAAAATAAGAATATGTTGGAAGGATAATACTACCATTCAATTCTTGAATCTAGAATAATCATGATGAATCATTAAAACAAGAGAAAACCAAGTTCACCATAGGAACTGATGATAAGGAACTCCATGTTATAATTATGTATAGACCGAGGAGAACATTGAAGATTCCATATACAATTTTCCTAACCACATTAGTAAAGGATGAATGTAACAACCACATGGAGGATGATTCTATAAAAAGATGAAGGAACAATCAGGGGAAATAAAACATATTATTTCCCAAGGATTAATAAAGAAGTACGTCACACAATAATTATTTGTACACCAGTGGAGATCTGATTGAGTAATAAATATAAATGAGGTCTTAAAGAATAATAATCTCAGATCTCCCAACTTACTTATTTAGACATGTTTCAATTCTTTATTTTGAAAAATTTTATTCCTCGAATTTATTAATCATAATCTATTCATAGAGAACTAGACTAAAATTTTATGTATGGAGGAAGGAAGTAGTTATCTATTCTTATGTTATATATATATATATATATATATCTTCTATATATCTAATTTTATTATGAGATACAGTTGGTGTAGTTAAACTATTTGAATTTTGTGGTGGTCCAATACCCCCTACAATTTACTCTTCCTCTTATCCTACTTTGTTTTGTAATGACTCAATTCACTATATTTTCTATCATATTATGGATATGGGTAGTGTATAAGGGAGTGGTCTGGTGATTGTGGTCCATGTGTAGTATAAATGTTCTCTTGGTTTGGGATTACTAAGGGGAGGTTTTATGTGTCCATACACTTGATCATGTTATGATAACTACCACTTCAAATAGGAATAAAATATAGCCTCACATTTGAGATCACAATGTGGGTGTTATCATAATTGTGAAATATGTGAGGCTGAGTGATGAATGATATCGAGTCACTCAACTCAGTGAGCCTGGATTAAAGTAAAATATTTTATTAAAACTGTAACGTGAAATTCTTGTTGGATCCCCCAAGTATTCATTACTTTTCTTACCGAATATTAATTTCATTTCATTGTTTCAGTAATCTATATAAACCATATTCCATGTATACACCTTATAATTATTTTAATGAAAAACACATAGAAAAAACTATTTAGAGAAGTATAAGTAGTGTGTGATTTACATATTCTCCATGCGGGAAAACCCTTTTCATATCCTTAGATTTATTATATTTTTAAAACATTATTATTTATTTTAGGCCCACAACATCATTACATCACATTAGAATCATTACTTGGGAGGCTTTGTTTTCTACTCATTACTCTTATAACATTTTTAAATAGTTTATATCTATTATTTTTCATTATTTTCTATGTTAAATATGAATCACCCACATAGTTCTCATGATAAGGAATTACTAAATATAATTTCTGAAATGAATAAACTCATTTCAGTGGTTAAAAATATGTTTAATAATTAAGGTATTATCCTATATGATAGTACATAGATACATGTGAATAATATATACACTGGGAGATATCAAGAAGATCAACACCCAAAATTTTACACTCTATAGTGCACTTTTTAATGGGAAGTAAAAAAAATTAATTGGGAATACAATTGGAAATAGTGGACATAAAAACAATTCCAATATCCACTAGTCAAATATCCTAAAGATGAACCACACACTCATGAGATGTGGGAAGACACGCAGACATTGAAGGATTGGTTAGTTCAGATCAACTCAAACATATAAGAGTAAAACATACAATGGGACATATAATAAGATATATAATTTCCTTTATCATCCAAGGAAATCATAAAATTGATAGAATAAAAAAACATAATACCCCATGGGCCTTGAAATATATTCTACGATGAGAGTAGTTATAAAAAAATATTTCTATAACTAATGTATTTGATGGAGGAAAAGATGCATTGGATTTATTTTTGGAAGAGATTGTTCATGAGAAAAAATGAATCAAACCACCTCAGCTAGAGAATAAGGACCCAAATCAACTAATGTATGTTTTGGATAATAGAGGAGAAAACACACCAAAGATAATTATATTTGAAGAAAAAGTTATACTGGAGGCTACCTACTCCTTCATGTTTTTTCTAGAGTCTTTTTACACAATGGTTGGAATTAAAAATAATGAAAATTAGGGAGATATATTTTCTAAACATTCATTATCTTATTAAATTATTAAATATGAAAAATAACCCCCCTTTCACATTAATTACAATTTAATTTATAATTTTTCAGGCTTAAGATGACATTGATAGAGCTATAGAGAAGGTTTATAAAGTTAAGGAAAGACTAGATGAATCTTTACTACCCACTGATATAGTTGAAGAAGTTATAAAATAGTTGTGAAAATCCACTATATCATGCAATTTTTATTCATAGTTAATTGAATAATCTCTCAAGTTAACATAGAATATCCCCAATATATTTTCCTAGAAACATCACCTGAAAGATAAATTTACACTAGATTGGGTTTAGACACACGATTAAATATCAAATGGGAATACTAAAGAAATAATTTCAGAAAAATATTTATAGAGAAAATGTTTTGGTGGATTCATTAAAAAATACCATCCTCCATCCAATTGAGGATAACCCACTATCACAAATTGGTTATAGGATGTCTGCACAAAAAACCGACTTTGGGGATCAAACTAAGCTTCTTCACCATTCTATTTCATTATTTTGTTTTCTTCTCAATAAATTTCTTCGGTTTTATTATTTTCCATGGTAGGTTCCAAAAGGTAGCTAGTGTGAGATTAACTCAAACCAACCTTGAATAATAATCAACAGGTTTTGTCTATCCACATCATTTTTCAATTTCTTCACAAATATGTTTTTTGAAAATTCATTTTAATCTTAAATTGTAGGGTGGTAACATTTAAATGTGAGGGAGGTATTATAGATTTATTTAGGACTTTGATTTTAATCTTATGTTTATATTTTTCCTATTTTTTAATTATAATTTGATCTGAACTACTATCTGAGTTACTTTACACTATAGAAATACACATTGATGAAAATTAATCTCTTGTGAGGAAATAAGGGAATTAAATTTAATTGATTTTTTTTGCAATTTATTATATTATGAATTTCATTCACTGGAGTTATGTTCTAGGTTTTGAGTGATCCATTTACTGTGAATAATTAGTATCCCCATGAGCCAACATAAATAAAAATTTTGTAACACATATGAACATGAAAAAAATGATAATTTGAGATCTAATTGTATGTTCTCTAAGTTAACATTGTTGTAGTTTGTGTGTGTAAAAAATTAAATCCCTTAATAAGAGTTAACAAAATTATCTTTACTCATCCAATAACTTCTATACAAATTCATAACTTGTGGAAAATTATATAAGTTCCATTTTGAGAAATGGGATGGATAGTAAGAGGAATTATGAATTCATATGAATAATGGATAAATGATTTATTATGTTTTTTTCACAAGTTATACATGATTAGTGATTTCCTCCCAACAACACCTTGGGTCCCAATGCATATTACAAAGTCCCTAGAATGCTACAAGAATTTTAATACTTTTTATTATGGGTTGTTGTAATGACTCACTAAACTAACCTCAAGGTGATCTAATGCTCTCTCACTCTAAAATTATAGCATCCATTGATACATGTATTTCATGAACATATTTTTGGGTGTTTTAATACATTAAATTTATTTTATTAATTTATTAATCATTCCAAAACTAGGACTATTTAACTTGTTTTTTGATAATTTTCTAGACACAACTAAAATTTAGAAAATTAAATAGAAAAACAAGGTTTCACGCATTAAATGATGATAATGGTACACTTCTAGGGAATGAAACTAAAGAACAGTGGTGAAAAGGATCTTCTAGAGTTGGAAACACAAAATACACATCGTGTAAAAATTATAAGATGTGAAATAATACAAGGTGTAAAATAATTAATAGTCTTGAAGAGAAGAAAATATACCCAGAGTGAAATTCATGTTTCATGTAATTAATATTTCAAGGACCACACTTGACACGTAATCTAAACATTACATGACATGTAAACCTCATGAAAAACCAAAACAAAAAAGATTCAACCTATCAGGTGGCATAGATTAGTTTTTATGACTCTAGAACAACCCATGACTACTTTTTGGACCATATTAAGTCTATTTAATGATGTGTGATTCATTTTAGATTCTATAAATAAAGAGGGTTTATGATACTGCTGCAAAGGAGAAATCCACGTATCAAAGCTTGGGGAAAGAAGGTGCGTTGTGCAAGGTCCTCACCAGTTTCATCTCCACCATTAATTTATGTTTTTTTTCTCTTACACTTCCCACATACCCCTTCACCACTAGTATGAGGGGGTAAAACTACTCTATACTAGGGTTATATTTCTGAAGGTAAAATGTGTTGTTGGATATTTGTTTCTTTATTATTCATGTATTTGGAATGATGTAGTTTATTTAATCAATTTACAATCGCTTTATTTTGATTTTATCATAAAAATCAGTATTTGAAACTGAAATAATAATTTAAAAACTATGTTATTGGTTACCCTATATCGAATCATGGCCATTTTTATATTAAACTAAACTAGGTTTAAAAATGGTATCGATGCAAACTTGATTCGACAATGCCATAATTACATGACCATTGGAAAAAGGTAATCACCACATTGAGGAGGGGATACCATGATCATTGGATCCATATCATCTCTACTCTAACACAAAAAATTAAACAAAAATTTAATTACTAAGATCTTATTGCACATAAACCCTAAAAATACATAACATTGACACACCTTAAGCCTCGATATCCAAACAACCAATCCACCTATGTCTCTCAATTTATTTCTTTCTCTCTCCCTCTCTCAAACCTATAAAACCACTATTTTTTTAAATCATTAGAATGAATTTAGAGAATATGAATCATATGTATGGGTTTGACACTTATAAAGACCATATACCATGCTTTTTTAGTGGGTTATCCATGTTTTATAAATTATTAAATTTGTATAGCCTTGTAGGAAATTAACAATACCCTATGGGATGTTATCCATCAAGGCCTCAACACTACCTCATATTACACCATAATTATCAACCCAAATATAAATATAATTTTATCCCTAGATTTATATTACATTCTCATCTCAACACATCTTAAAAATCTAATGTGGGCTTCATTGCAATAATGGATATGCGATTCAATTAAAAACTGTAGAATCTTAACGATGTGTTTTTAAGAAAAGTAAATACCGAGTTAACCATTACCATTTATGAGATTTAAATCTACTTAGAATTCATACATAGTCTTAGGAGACCATTTTAGATTTACTATGTTGTTTTCCCAACGATATCATGTAAAGGCTCAATGATATGTCCACATAGAGGTCAATGATAGAAAGGGGGAAATGAATGATTACTATTAATATATAAGGAATCTATTTGGTAGTGATCTTTGAACCTAGGTGGATATAATCAAGATATAAATGTAAATGAGGACTAAAGTAATTATCATTTGGTTCACCAGACATAATAATTTCTATATGTTTTATTCTACATTCTTTGAAATTTTGTTCCTCTACTATATTTTATTTACACGATTCATAGAGAATAAAATCAAAGTTGATATAAGGGTGAGTAAAATAGTATTTTTTTATTGAGTTTTTAATATATATATCTATATATATTCTATTTTATGTAATTTTGTTCTGATGTGTAGTAGTTTTTGTTAAACTGGTTGTTTGTGGTGGTGTTCATCCTTCCCCTACACTCTAATATTCTTCTCATCCTGTTATGTTTTTCAATTATCCCCTTAACTATATTTTATATCATATGAAGAGGATGGATAGTGCAGTGGGGATTGGTTTGAATAATTTTTTCCATGTGTGGTGGAGCTCTTACCTTGGTTAGGACTCATTAAGTGGAGGAACTAAGTCTTTATATGCTTATTTGAGGTAAGATACCAACCATTATACTTAAAAAAGAAAATATTGGCCAAAATTTGAGATTTTTGTATGGGTTTCATTACAATTTTGTAATAAATTAGGTTGATTTATTAATGATATCGAGTCACTCAACTATATAATAATGGATTTGAGAAAAATATTTCAATATAAATTTAATAGAATGTTCCTAAGGGATCCCCCAAGTATTGATTACATTTCTTCTTGACTTTTCTTTGCATGTGATACTTACATGGAACTATATAACTCCCCATAATTTTTTACACCATTTAATTATTTTATATCAAAAAATATAAAAACCCCCAATAAGTTTAGTTGAAATATTAAGTGATTAAAAATGAATCCTCAAATGATGAAACTAGTCAGCACCCCGACTCAATTCTAGTTTTTCTAAATTGTTTATAATTTTAGGTTTATTATATACATGCATAAGGGGACTAGATCATTTTATAAATTGACAAAATAAAATGGTTTTATCACTCAATTCCACTAGTTCTTATTATATGTACCATGATTTTTGTACATATAAGATGTTGTGAAATTCAAATGTGGGGGATTTTAAACATGTTGAATTTTTGTGTGTGTTTTCCTTATTTCTTCGTAAAATGGTTTTTGTGTCTTCCAAATTGATTAGATCATATATTTTAGATCCCTAGGGAACATGGTGCATTTTATAAAATATAGATTCCCATGTTTTAAAATTATGACAATGAATCTTAATTGAAATGGAATTAAGTAGACCATATTTTAAAATGTATAAAATGAAATAAAGTATCTAAAATTTGAGTGAATTTATTTCTAAAAAAATATTTATGGATTCACTACTAAAATACCAATTAATTTAATTTATATATATTGGAGTAGTTTTATAAATTTATATCCAAATGGATTTCTCTCAAAATTTACAAAGAATAGTGTAGGTGTGTGTGAAAAACCAAAATCATGACTAAGAGTAAACAAGAATTTGGGGGCTGGTTGTCCAAAAACTGCTTCACCACTTTAGTTATCACAAATAACCATATAGGTTTTATGTTTTTTGGAATCATTTAGTTTTGGATATATTATAATAAATTCTTAAATATGTACTATGTATATGAATGGGTTAAATAAAAGTGTTTGAATAAGTTCTTGTTTGGGGATTAAGATGGTAGGGAATGTGAATTGTAAACATGAATGTGAAAGAGTAAAATGAATTTATAAAATACATTGCATCGTGATGAATGAATGATTTTGAAATTGGGAAGTGAGATGGTAAACTTTAATAATAAGGAAATAATAATTTGATTGTATATTAAAGTTTATATTTACTTAAATATTTAGAAATTAATATTATTTCAATCAAGGGTTGAACATGGGATAAAATGGGTGCATGGAGTATATAGTTGTTTTGAGGCATACCATGAGGAAAAGGAATAATTCTAGTGCGGGGGAAGTTATTCAAACATATTTATATATTTTTATAGTGTTCATTTTAATATAATTAATATATGAATTATATTAAAATATTATAAATTATATTATTTATATTATGTAGAGTAAATATATAATTTAATGTGTAAATGGTCTAAATATATATTTTTAATGATAAAATATCAATTTTTGTTTAATGGATTGAATAAATAGTTAAAAAAATGAAAATACATATAGGAAATGTTGGCCATAGAAAAAACCATTAGCCTACAAACATAACCTCATGAATCTCCCCAATGAAGAATATTTTTGTGGATGTTATCTTATAGAGGTGCATGAGGTTTTAATAGGATTCCAATGTATACTAGCAGAATTCCCTAAAATGCCTTCATTTCCCCAAAAATACCCATGTTTGCACCTATGTAAATGTCATTTCTAAATAGAAGTTGTATAAAATAGTTGGGATAGTGTATTCACCTCAATGTAATCTTCTTCTAACATATTCCACATCACACATTGAATATATTCTGACACTTAAAAATGGATTATGATGGATCATAGATGATATATCAGGAACCCAATATATAACACCCCAAGCTTCCACGATACATTTCCCTTTGAATAATGCAATTTCTTGCATTGTACGCAACTTCGAGATTCTAACACACTACGACCAATCAAAATAGCTATTATGAATAGAAATACACAATTTTTAAAATTTTATAAATTTTATCTTCCAAAATGGACTTCATTTTTGGATTCAGAATATCGAAATTAGCTTAGGGTGAATTTTTGGTATTTTTTTGAAAACTTTCAATTTTTTATCAACAGTGAAAAACACTGAGTTATTTTTTTAAACCAACTTTTATATTTATATAATTATTTATTTTATTAAAATTTATTTTAGGTCAAAATAGATACATAATACCTATATAAGTTCAATGTAATTCATTGGAGTCATTTTATAATGAGTTTAGATATATAAAGTTTTATCGAACTTTTTACCGTCTTTTACCCACCTCCTAGGAGAATTTACAAATTTGTATAAAAGTTAATTTTATCAATTCTATGAGTTGAATTTCAAAAATCCAAGAGAAATAGTTGATATCAGTAAGTAAAATGTGGTTTAATAAGATGAGAATAATTTTTGGTGAATAGTATCTTTTTACTTTTATTTACCACGGTTAAAAATAAATAGAGTAATTAGGGGTAAAAATAATTTCATACTTACCCTAAAACAAGTCCTAATTCTATTAGATAAGTATAATTAGTCCAAAAACAACCTTAGTAATTAAATTTGAACCTATTTTCTCCACTTGGATTAGATTAGTACATTTGTTATTATTTTATTTAAAGAATAGTTAAAAGAGTTAAAATCAATGTTTAATAACTAAACCATTTTTAATATAGGGTTATACATAAGATAAATTCGACTATAAATATTCATTAGAAGGATACAAATTTTCCCTACATAATGGTATTTTATTTATAATTTTTATACATTAAATAATTAAATTTATTTATGACATAGTGACGATGTAGTAATTACCATATTAATGAAATATTAAAATAATTGATATTATAAATATCGAAATATATGTAATTTGAGAATTTTAATGAATTACAATAATTTTATTGGTTAATAAGACATTATTGGGGTTTATTAAATGAATTTTTTTCGATGTAATAATGCTATTATAAATTCAAAAAAAAACAAAATACCAAATATTGTCAAAATTGACATAAAAGAGTTTTTAAAACAAATATTATATTTTTAATTGTTATTATATTCTTAAAAATCTAAGGTTCATCAAAAGGTCTTAAATAATTTTCTATATGTCATTAATGAACCAATTTATGTTCTCTACAAAGTTTATAGTATGTTAATTAACCATATAATATAAAAATTCAAAGAGACATGGTAAATGAAAAACTGTTTAACTAAGAGTTAAATCTAAAAGATAAGGTTAATATAATGACATAAACCTGTCTAAAATCTATTGGTTGAGCTTTTTTAGACACATAACCTCATTATACTTTAAATAATTCATTTTGGATCCATTAGAAACTGAAAAGGATTTTATTATCAAATAATATTTTAATATTTTCCCAAGGTGCCCCTCACCCCTCTTATAAACGGAAACTTACCCTTCTCTCAAATTCACACCTTAAAAGCCATTTGTCTCGGCCAAAACCTACCCAAATATCCTATAAACTATCCTCCATTAATCCTAGAGTCCTTATATTAGTCATAAAGCCAACCTAAAGAGCCCTTTTGATCACATGAAAAGGAAGAACCCAAATAAGAGGTAAATATTTCATCACCTCTTTCAAGTTCTTTTCTTTTTCCACGTACGTTTTATTTATTTTATCCATTCTAAAATAACAACTCCACTATCTTCTATATACTGTGATGTTATTATAAAAAAGTTAAAACCATATTAATTATTATATCCATCCTATTAATTATTATATCCATCTTATAAATGACAAAGTCAACAGACAAGCATATGTACAGATTACCATCTCCACGTCATGGTGTAGTTTGTTATTCAAATACTTAATAATATGTATGCGTATAATTATGTGTATGAATTATGTAAATAATAAATATAACATGATAATTATTCTTTATATATGATATACCATCCAATTATATAGGATCTTAATATCAAAAGAATGATATTGTCGCTCGTGTGTACGTACAGATTACCGTCTCCACGAATGCGATGAGATTCATTCCCCATAGTATCCATTCAAGAGTAATTTTCATTGGATGATTAAAAATAATTTTTAAATACCTATTATCATTCTTAATATGAATAAGATACATACTATCTATAATAAATGTTACTTACGTAACAAATCATATAAAGGAAGATGAATCAGTTATCACCCGAAATGATGATACTGCTGCAATATCATTAACAAAGATATATTAGAAGATCATATATGATATAATATTAATGTATGTGGTTCTTTTATAATTTATTAACAATTATTTCACCATTATACAGATTTTTAACCTATCCTCCACTAAGGAAAAGTACAAGGTAAGGGTTAATTTCACAATCTATCTATTATCCGAGGTTGTTTTTACTTAAGTATCTACTAGGAAATATTTATAATCCATGTCCATGTTTTTTAAAAGAGTTTTAAAAGGGATTATTTTAAGGGACTTTTTTAACTAAAACATCATTTTAAATGTTTTAAATATTTATTCTTCTCAATCATTCTCATTATTGTCCATGTTTTCAAAATTATTTTTAAGAATTTATTTATATAGACATGAATGTTTTTAAAATTTTAATTCCTTCCAAAAGATTCAAAGTTGTATAGTAAAATTTGATTAAAAAATGTATTTAAATTTATTCCTTTCTAAATTGTGTGGCTTTTAATTTTTTTCATGAAAAAGGATATTTCTTTCAATGAGTTTTACAAATAATTTTCATATATATCAACATCCTTTGATGGAATTTTAAACTTCTTTGAGGTTGATTTAATATGATACAAATCATCCATATTGTATTGAAGGTATTGTGGTATGTTTGACTGTGGATGTGTTATTTTTATACCATTCTTGGTTTATGGATAAAGAATTGACATTTTGTATTCTAGTTTTAATATGAATGTTTGTGTTATGTTTAAATATTTTCATATGAGGAATGCATTGGAATTAGTAAGTGATGGGTGGAGCCCGCTATAGCTACTTGATGCATCGGTAGGTCTCCTGAGACAAACTAGTGTCTTGGAATAAGGCCTTAATAAAATCTTATTTGTAGTCTTGGCACAAGGCCTTGACTATGTGGTTATGAAGTCTGGCATTATGCATTCCATCATTGTGAAAGTTGGTATTGATATTACATGTGATCATTCAACAAGTAGAATATCCATGTGAATAAGTAAATTGTATTATTTTATTTTATCATTTCGATATTATGTTCAATTTAAATTTTAAAAGGTTTTTGTTTCAGTATTACATTACTAAAATATTTATTCTTATTTATTAAATTTTTCGCTATATTGTTATCCATACTGAGCATCTGATCTCACATATTTCTGTGTTTTATTTTTCCTAGGATGTGAAGAAGTATATTATTACTGACCTGCATGGATAGTCTAAGGGATATGAGTGTGGCATATGGATACTATGTTGTTATAGTTTTTCATTTTATAATGCAATGTGAAACATATGAATGTATCTAGTATTTCCAAGGATACTAAACTAATCTGTCTTTCGAGACATTATCTTTTGTGATCATGCCAATGTTATGTAATAATGCACCGAATCTAGGTAACTAGGTTTGGGGCTTTACAATTGGTATCAGAAAAAGTTTATTACAAACCTTGGAAGCTAGATTTAGAAAAAATATGATTATAGAACATTAACCTAAGATAGAATTTGAGGATTTGTATAGAATAACTTCATATAATTTTGGTATTGTAGAGATTTTTTGAGTTTTATAAGAAATATATCCCTATCTAGATACGAGTAGGTAGAGGCAGCTCTAACACATATGTACCTAGGGGTAAAACCCAAAAACACCACTTTGAGCAAGACTTGAATGGGAACTGGTGCACGACAATGGGCCTTGCTGCACTCTTGGTTACGAAACACCTGGGGGATATGATTAGGATAATTCTCATTTTTTTACCAACCATTATGAAGGGTTTATGAGTATATACTTCCTCAAAGAATTTTATTTTATGATTATAGATTATATCCATACACTGTTCAATTTTTGTTAGGTGTTTTACTAGTTCAGAATTATGTATTGCGATTCATAAACTAATCTAGTGTATGCCATTGTTTAGAAATGACTTCTATTGGAAGGAATGGAAACTGTATCAATGCAGGTAGTCCATGTAGTGATTTCCCTCTTACTATAGATAATTATAGTGGATATGGTGATGCAACTGGTACTAATCAACTTATCACCATACTGGGACAACTCACTTAGGTTATGAATAATAACCTTACCCGTATGGAGCACCCAGATCCACAATGTGGAGGATCAAGGTTAGACCTCTTCATGAGGTAACAACCAAAAACATTCAATGGGAGTAAAAATCCATTAGTAGCTGAGCAATGAATAAATTCCTTAGAGAAAATATTTCAGGCTTTGGGGAGTAGGGAAAGGGAAAATGTTTTCATGGAAGTTTATCGCCTCACGGGAGATACAGATCAATGGTTGTAATTGATCCAAAAAAATGAAGATGATGAAGTATCCAATATGGAATGGAGGGAGTTTGAAGATATGTTCTTAGAAAAATAATTTTCTCATGACCATCGAGAAGATATAGAAAGACAATTTCTGAGTATGAGCCAAAAAGAGGATGATAATATCGCAAAGTATGAGGCTAACATTACAAGGATAACAAGACATGTTGCAGATTATATACATAACCCAAGAAGTAAGATTTATTATTTCTTTTATGGGTTAAAACCATTTCTTTGGTGATCATTAGTATCACAATCCTTCTTGTCATACGAAGATATTATCTCATGTGCTATCAAGATAGAAAATTAATTCTCTAAGTCTTACAACTTTAAAGCAAAGCAAGAGAAGAAGAGATCTGTTGAACATTCTGGAAATGGAAATAAGTAAAATAAGGGAAAATTTGAATATCCATCCTATGGTAAATGTGGGAAGAAACACTCCAATACTTTCCTGAAGGGAATGTGAGTCTGTTACAAGTGTGGTGAAAAAGTCCACCAAGCTCATGATTACAATGGGAAGAAAGAGGCAATCAAGGTTAAATGGAAAAATTATAGAGAAAGGGGGAATTATGAAAATGAATGTACTAAGCACCAAGGAAGCATACCTCAGAAAAGGCCAAGGGATCAAGGCCAAACTTATGATATCACTACTGCTGAGGTTGAAGCTCCGAAAGATGTGGTGGAAGGTAATTTAATGGTTTCCTTACGTTTAGAAAATGATTTAGTTGATTCTGGATCATCACATTGTTTTATATCTTCCCATTTTTCTATGAAAATTAGATATTTTTAATTTGACTTAACAAAGGAGTGGTCATTAAAAACACCTAATGGAAGTATCATTGCAACAAAGTTTTGTGAATCAATTCCCATTAGGTCCTATAAATGTTCATTATTTGTTGATATCATCATCATACCCATGATTTAATTTGATATAATATTTGGTATGGATTGGCTTTCATACCATGTTTCAAAAATATATTGTAAGAAGAAGGAGGTTACAATTCTTTATGATGATAAAGAGTACCTTATCTTTATAGAAGAAACGTCACCACCTAATTCTTATCTAGATCCACCCCCAGTAGCTCAACTAAATTCAATTATTGGGGAGGAATAGAATCAAATAACTATGGCTGAGGAATGTAATGTTCAAATAGAGGATGTACCTATTGTGAAATAATATGTTGACGTGTTTCCAGAAGATTTACCTGGACATCCTCTAGAATGAGAAATTGAGTTTTCCATTGATTTAATTCCTGGTTCAAGGACCATATCGAATACCCCTTATAGAATGGCCACTATGGAATTAGTGGAACTAAAGAAACAACTAGAGGAATTGAGTAATAAGGGATTTATTCGCCCTAATGTTTCTCTATGAGGATCCCCTTTTCTTTTTGTTAAGAAGAAAGATGAATCTATGAGGTCATGCATTGACTACAGGGAGATCAATGCTATAACAATATAGAATAGGTATCCCCTACCTCACATTGATGATTTATTCGACCAAAATAAAGGAGATCAATATTTTTCTATGATTGACCTTCGATATGGATATCATCAGTTGTGTGTGAAGAAGGAATACATTCCAAAAACAGTATTTCGAACCAGGTACATGCATTATGAGTTTACAGTAATGCCTTTTGGGTTGACTAATGCACCCTCTATCTTCATGGATCTAATGTATAGAGTTTTCGAGTAATATCTTGATGACTTTGTAATAGTATTTATTGATGATATCCTGGTATACTCCAAAATCTATGAAGATCATGAAAATAACTTACGCATTATTATAAAGACTCTAAGAAGAAATGAATTATATAAGAAATTTAAAATGTGCGAATTTTGGATTCAGGAGATTTCTTTTCTTGGAAATATTGTCTCTAAGGATGGAATATCTATTGATCCTTTAAAGACAAAGGCAATCCAAGAATGGACAGTACCGAAAAATATAACTGCGGTACACAATTTTATTGGTTTAGTAAGTTATTATTGATGTTTCATCCTGAATTTTTCCTGGTTGGCTAACCCATTAACGAAGCTCACACGTAAAGGGGTTAAATTTTCCTGAAAAAAAGAGTGTGAATAATGTTTTGAATAACTGAATAAAAGATTATTCAATGCTCTTATCTTGACTCTACCATCAGGGAACGATGGTTTTGTTATTTATAGTGATGGTTCAAATAAAGGACTTGGTTGTGTCTTATGCAGAATGATAGAGTTATTGCCGATGAACCACGAAAGCTAAAAATTAATGAGTAAAACTATCATACTCATGATTTTGAGTTAGCAACTGTAATATTTTCTTTAGAGATATGAAGACACTATCTCTATGGTGAAAAATATGAGTTATATACCGATCACAAGAGTTTGAAGTATATTTTCTCACATAAATTACTCAACATGAGGCAATAGAGATGGATTGAACTACTCAAGGATTATGATTGCACAATACAATACAACTCGGGGAAGGAAAATAAAGAGGCAGATGCTTTAAGTAGAAAGAATCATGGATTTTTTAACAAGATGAGATTGAAAGGGATCTTATTTTCATGGATCTAGTAAAGATGGATATGGGAATAACCATGGAAGGTAAAACATAAATTATTTTTCAAATGGTTGCAAAACCATATTTACTATAAAGGATAAAAAGTTCTCAGACTGATGATGAGGAGTTTCAAAAGAAAATTAATGTTGTGAATGATGGGAGATTGAGTGAATTCATATATGAATGCGGGTTATTGAAATTTGGGAGGAGTCTTTGTGTTCCATATTTACCTGATCTAAAAAGGGAATTTTTGGATGATGATCATAGCTCCAATTTCTCTATACACCCCTGTAGCATTAAGATGTATAGAGATTTGAGGGAAAATATTTGGTGGGACAACATGAAGAGGGAGATTTCTGATTTTTTGTCAAGATGTATGGTTTATCAACAAGTGAAAGCTGGAAGGCAACATCCTGGAGGAGTCATGCAACCACTTCCCATACCTGAGTGGAAATGGGATAATATTATGATGGACTTTGTCATTGGGATACCAAAGCCTCCTAGAAGGAATGATTCCATATGGTTCATTGTTGATCATCTTACCAAGTCAGCACATTTTCTTTCTATAAGAGATGATTTTCCACTTGAATATTTAACAAGACTGTATATTAATGAAGTTGTAAGACTTCATGGAGTACCATAATTGATTTTTTTGATCGTAATATCTATTTTATATCAAGATTCTAGAAAAGTATTTTGAAGTCCTTGGATACTGAACTTTGTTCGAGCACTGCCTACCACCGTCAATCTGATGGACAATCAGAACAGACTATTCAAACCCTAGAAGAAATGTTGAGATCCTTCTCACTTGAAATTCTAGGTATGTGGGATCAATATTTACCTCTGGTAGAATTTTCCTATAATAATAGATTCCAGTCAAGTATTTAGATGGCACCATATAAAGCGTTATATGGCAAGAGATGTCGTACAACAACTTGTTGGGATGATGTTGGTGAAAGAAAACTGATAGGGATTGAACTTATTGAGGTAACGATGGAAAAGGTGAGGGTTATCTAAACCCCCACAAAAGCAGCACAATGTAGGTAGAAGAGCTATGCCGATAACCGAAGGAAGGATTATGAATTTAAGGTAGGAGATCATGTTTTATTGAAGGTATCTCCATGGAAGGGAGTTATACGATTCAGTAAGAAGGGTAACTTGAGTCTCATGTACATCGGACCTTTCGAAATTATAGAACAAATTGGGGTTGTAGCTTACCATTTGGCAAAACCTCCAAGTCTCTCCAAAGTTCAAGATGTGTTCCACATATCACTATTGAGAAAATACATGCCTGGCCCAATGCATGTACTCACTTATGAAGAATTGGAAATGGAACCCAATCTATCTTATTCTGAAGAGCCTATCAGATGCCTTGATACTAGAGAACAAGTGCTGCGAAATAGGATGACTCATCTAGTAAAATTTCTATGGAGAAACCATATGATGGAAGAGGCAGTGTGGGAACCAGAGGAACTTATGATAAAGAATCACCTGAATATTTTTATGTAGAAATATTCTAGAAATTTCTAGGACTAAATTATTTTAAGGAGGGGAGAATGTAACACCCCAAGCTTCCACGATATGATTCTCTTTTAATAATGCAATAGCTTTCATTGTACACAACCTCGAGATTCTAACACCCCGTGACTAATCAAACTAGCCGTTATGAATAGTAATACCCACTTTTTAAAATTTTATAAATTTTATCTTTCAAAATGGACTGATGTTTTGGATTTGGAATATCAAAATTAGCTTAGGGTGAATTTTTGGTATTTTTCTGAAAACATTAATTTTTTTATGAATAGTGAAAAACATTGAGTTATTGTTTAAAAATGAATTTTTATTTGAATAATTATTTATTTTGTTTAAATTTATTTTTGGTCAAAATATATACATAATACCTATATAAGTTCAATTTAATTCATTGGAGTCATTTTATAATGAGTTTAGATATATAAAATTTTATCGAACTTTTTACTTTCTTTTACCCACCTCTTAGGAGCATTTCCAAATTTGTATAAAACTTAATTTTACCGATTATGTGAGTTGAATTTTAAAAAACCAAGAGACATGGTTGATATCATTAAGTAAAATGTGGTTCAATAATATGAAAATATTTTTTTTGTGAATAATAACTTTTTACTTTTATTTACCACGTTTAAAAGTAAACAGGGTAATTAAGGATACAAATAATATCATAATTACCCTAACATATGTCCTAATTCTATTGGATATATATTATTCGACCAAAAAAACCTTATTTATAAAATATGAACCTATTTGGTCCACTTGGATTAAATTAGGACATTTATTATTATTTTATTTAAAGAAGAGTTAAAAGAGTTAATATCAAGGATTAATAACTAAACCATTTTTAATATAGGGTCATACATAAGATAAATTAGACTATAAATATTAATTAGAAATATAAAAATATTTCCTACATAATGGTATTTTATATATAATTTTTAGACATTAAATAATTAAATTTATTTATGACACAGTGATGATGCAGTAATTACCTTATTAAGGAAAGATTAAAATAATTGATATTATAAATATAAAAATAAATATAATATGAGACTTTTAATAAATTAAAATAATTTTATAAGTTAAAATGACATGTTTGGGTTTATTAAATTATTTTTTTTGGAGTAATAATGCTATTATAAATTTAACAAAAATAAAATACAAAATAGTATCAAAATCCACAAAAATGAGTTTTTAAAACAAATATTATATTATTAAGTGTAATTCTTTTCCTAAAAAGCTAAGGTTCAGACAAAGGGCTTAAATAATATTATATATTTCATTAATTTACCAATTGATGTTCTTTTGGATGTTTATAGTAATTTTATTAACCATATAATATAAATTTACAAAGAGGCATGGTAAATGACATACTATTTAACTAAGAGTTAAATCTAAAAGGTAAGGTTAATATAATGACCTAAACCTATCTAAAACATATTGGTTGAGATTTTTTAGACACATACCCACCTTATCCTTTAAATAATTCTTCTTGTAGGAATTAGAAACCGAAAATTATTTTATTATAAAATAATATTTCAATCTTTTCCTAAGGTGCCCCTCACCCCTCTTATAAAATGGCACTTTCTCTTATCTCAAATTCACACCTTCAAATACATTTGGCTCGGCCAAAACCTGCCCAAATATCCCATAAACGGTCCTCTATTCATCCTAGAGGCCTTCCTTTACTCATAAATCCAACCTAAGGATCCCTTTTGATCAAATAAAAAGGGAGAACCCGAAGAAGAGGTAAATATTTCATCACCTCTTTCATGTTCTTTTCTCATTCCACTTACTCTTTCTTTATTATTTCCATTCTAAAATAATAAATCCAGTATATTATAAATACTAGGGTGTTATTTTAAAAATGGTACAACTCTATTCATTATTCTATCCATCTTATAAATGACAAAGTCACTATACGTGCGTACGTATGGGTTACCGTCTCCACGTCGTGGTGTAGTCTGTTATTCAAATACTTCATCATTTAGATGGGTATAATAAATAGTATAAATGATGTAAATAATAAATATAACATGATAATTATTATGTATATATTATATAAAATCCAATTATATATGATTTTAATATCAAAAGTATGATATTGTCGCTCGTGCGTACGTACGGAGTACCATCTCCACGAACGCGATGAGATTCATTCCCCGTTGTATCCATTCAAGAATAATTTTCATTTGATGGTTAAAACTAATGTTTAAAGAATTAATATAATTATTAATATGAATAAGATATATCCTATCCATAAAAAACATTACTTATGTAACAAATCATATAAAGGAAGATGAATCAGTTAACACCTGAAACGATGATACTACCGAAATATCATTAACAAAGCAATATTAGAAGATCTTATATGATATAATATTAATTTATATTGTTCTTGTATAATTTAATAATAATCATTTCACAATTATAAAGGAGGTTAACCTATCCTCGAAC
The DNA here is from genome assembly GCA_963277665.1 of Viscum album. Classification (NCBI taxonomy): domain Eukaryota; kingdom Viridiplantae; phylum Streptophyta; class Magnoliopsida; order Santalales; family Viscaceae; genus Viscum; species Viscum album. Next base: position 691,605,327 of record OY728119.1, on the reverse strand, counting down.
AAGGAAAATTACAAGGTAAGGGTTAATTTTACAATCTATTTATTATCCGAGGTTGTTTTTACATAAGTATCTACTAGAACATATTTATTATCCATGTCCATGTTTCATAAAAGAGTTTTCAAAGGGATTATTTTAAGGGTCTTTTTTTAATAAAACATCATTTTAAATTTTTTAAATATTTATTCTTTTAAATAATTCCCATTAATTTCCATGTTTTCAAAATTATTTTTAAGGATTTATTAATACGGACATGAATGTTTTTAAAATGTTAATTCCTTCCCAAAGTTTCAAAGTGGTACGGTACACTTTGATTAAAAAATGTCTTTAAATTTCTTACTTTCTAAATTGTGTTACTTTTAAATGTTTTCATGAAAAAATTATATTTCTATCAATGAGTTTTACAAATCATTTTCATCTTTTTCAACATCCTTTGATGGAATTTTATACTTTTTTGAAGTTGATTTATTATGATACAAATCGTTCATATTGTATTGAAGGTTTTGTGAAATGTTTCACTGTGGATATGTTATTTTTATACCATTCATGGTTTATGGATAAATTATTGACATTTCGTATGCTAGTTTTAATACAAATGTTTATGTTATGTTTAAACCTTTTCAAATGTAGAATGCATTGGACTTAGTAAGTGATCGTTGGAGCTCGCTATAGCTCCTCGATGCATCAGTAGGTCTCATGAGACAAACTAGTGTCTTGGAACATGGCCTTGACAAAATCTTATTAGTATTCTTGGCACAAGGCCTTGACTATATGGTAATGAAGTTTGGAATTATGAATTCCATAATTATGAAAGTGGATATTGATATTTCATGTGATTATTTGACTAGTAGAATATCCATGTTAATATGTAAATAGAATTATTTGATTTTATATTTGCCATATTATGTTGAATTTCAATTTTAAAAGGATTTTGTTTTAGTCTTATATTGCCTTAAATGTTTATGCTTATTTATGAATGTTTACGCTATATTGTTATCCTTACTGAGCATCTGAGCTCATGCCTTTCTATGTTTTATTTTTCCCAAGATGTGAAAAGTATATTATGACTTACCTGTAGGGATAGTCTAAGGGATATGAGTGTGGCCTATGGAGACTATGTTGTTGTAGTTTTTCTTTTTATAATGTAATGTAAAACTTATGAATGTATCTAGTATTTCCAAGGCTACTAAACTAATCAGTATTTCGAGACTTGAACTTTTGTGATCATACCAATGTTATTTAATAATGCACCAACTCTGGGTAACTAGGGTTGGGCTGTTACACAATGCATAGTATATTCACTTCTCAATGTAAATAGTGTTGTGATTCCCAATTTTTGGGGATCCCTCCAGATTACCAATGATATTTTTTCCTGTGAACACAACCACAAAAATTCAATTCAAGATATATCACCCCTCTAAAATAAGATAAATCTATAAGACAACATCCATCCATCATCTAACACAGTATTGAAAACCCATAACATAACATCTATTTTCCCCATGAATATTATCACCTTCCAATGTAGTGTCCATTAATGGCCAACATTATTTTAACAGTTAAAACATCACCTATATCCCCTCAGTATAATTTCAATCTTTCGGCCTTAGAAAATAGATAAAAAGTACTCAAAAAACGACCATGATCATTGGGGAAATACATGAACTTTCACAAATATCATTTATGGCCATTTTATTCTTATCCAAAAGCATGTTTTAGCCATTAATGAAAGTTCATACATGAGAGAACATTACCATATATTATATTTTTGAAAATAAATAAATTCCAATGATATATCTCCATATATTATAATCCAAACTATAGGGGGAATAAGATATCATTTGAAGATTTGGAGGAGTAAAAAACTAGGAAACACTGAAAATTGTGCTTATGAAGATGAATCACTATATCATCTAAGTCCATGTGTAATTAATCTAATGAACACACAATTTTTCTACCAAATATTTAAACATTCCCACAATTAACTTATAAAGGGTTCAGAATTTTTCCTCTCAACCTTGGATTTGAGGTAGTATAGGTTTATATATTTTATTATCTATAATATATTATAGTATAATTTCTTTATGGTCTCTTTGTATCTCCCAATGTACTTATTAATTTATATGGATAGGTAAAAATAACCCAAGGTTTGACCCCTGAGGGAAAGAATAGTGATCCCATGTCATCGTGCTTAATTTAATATGATTCCTTTTGATTCATGTAGGGTCCCAATGTTATGGAAGAATGGATTCAATGGTTTTAAATTTCCTGTTACATCATATTTATTATTCTATTTTTATGAAATCTCTCCTCCTCTATTTTATTGTCATAATCTTCATACTTTGGATTCATGTTTATTGGGAGATGAACAACATAAGGTCGAGCCATGTGATGGGATTGTGAATGCTTCGGTCAAGTAGTTTTCACTTCCCCTTAACTATAAATGAGGTAATATCAGGGTGTTGAGGAGGTATGTGAGACATAGTGGGTTAAAAATGAATGTATAAAGAGTAAATATATGAATTTTATTAAGTCTTTCATTATATATAATAATAAAAACAAATAAACATAATGAATGTCACATATTAGCTTTAGAGTGGTCGACACCCATCTCCCTAAATTCTGTTTTTTATTTTCATTTTATTCTTTTATATTTTAAATTCCATACCATTCCTCCATTTATTTTAATTATTATAAAATAAAAAAAATATTAATAATTGATGTATAGTAGTGAGTATTTATATTGATCATTCATCATAAAACCATAGACAGTCATTGTGCTACATTCAATTAGTTTATAAATTTTTATTGATTTGATCCCTATAAAAGTCACTTAGAAACCACCCACTGAAAACCCTTATTATAAAATTATAGATTTATATTAATTTTTGTAGGAAAAGGATCAAGAGGAATAAACCTTAATATAGGAGGTATATTTGTAAGAAGACTTAGAGAGTTTCCTTCTTATTTCAACTAGAAGTTTTTTAGATGAAATTATAGCAGAAGAAGACAAGTATTATGATATACGTGAGGGATATTATCAGACACAAAATTTATTTCAAAAATTTATATAATATAAATTACACTCTTATCTCACTTGTTTTAACAATACTAATTCATTACCATTTATTCATTCTCTAAAGGAAAAAAGAAGAAGAATCCACATATGTAGAATATTTTGAAGAAATAACTGAGAATCTTATGATTTTCACTATAGAAAATTAGAAATTTGGTATACAGGTTGGATTAATTTAGATAAAAAGCTTCTCAAATAAAATTGAGAGACAAGTTACTTCTTTTAATAATAAATAAACAATCAGTGGATAAAACGACTCCTCTTGATGTAAAAGAGACCTACTACATTTTGCAAACACCATAGATTACATGACCACAACTAGGGAAGGGGTGTCCATATAATGCATTTCATATTGGGACCTTGAAAATAATAAGTTTATGAAGACATATGTAATGACAAGGATATAATTTTTTTATCATGTAAGCTCAACACCCCTTAGGTTGGGTATGAAAATTTGTATTGTATAGATTTGGAAATTATAAATACATAATATCATTTATTGTTAACCAAATATTCTTTTCAATTACCTTTTATTTATCATATTTTTATTTTATATGAATTGATGATATACTTAATTTCATTTTAGGAATCCAGTATAGAGAGTAGTATTTTTTTTAATAACCCATTGATAACAACTAATAACTTGTATCCATTATTCAATTTTATTACTAACATATTATTTCTATTTGAATTTGTATTTATATGTAGAAATAGATAAGTGGGTGGGTGGGTAATTACTTTTTTTATGATTTTCATGTGTACTTTTGTTTTTATTTTGGGTGTGTTTTTATTATATATTTAAGATTAACTAAATTACATGGTCAAATTCAATAATCATATTTTTTTAACTATTTAATTTGAATATATAGGGACTTAAATGAATAATAATATATATTTTGTTCCATAATTATTACTTTTAACATTAATATAAATTTTACCAACTATAAAACCCATGTGGAATAGAATTTTTATCAACTATAAAATTGATTTAAATCTAAAATACCCCTTCAGATCAAGTGAAATACCAGGGGGTAGTCTGGTGTTTCCTAGTTTTTAAAAAATTACAATTTATCCTTTAAAACTTTAACCCCATTTGGTTATGATTCTATAATTACTATTATGATGTGAAAGAATATATTTACATCTTACAAAAATTACAGAAACCATATGCAATGCATGTAAATTATTAAAGATGTCACAATGTATTCTTACAAGGTTAAACCCTGATGTAGGAAAGGTAATCGCTTCCAAGATTTTTTATTCACCACAATCAATGATTCTAAAATATAATCAATCTTTAACTACAATATTTTTGTTCCAATCATAGTTTAAAAAATACTCACTGTGAATAACATTTCTTACTTCTCATTGGACTTCCAGAAAATTAGCTTCACAATGAAACCATATCTTCACACTATTCTATCCTTCCATACATAAAGTATTAGAATTTCTATAATATATCACTTTTAATACACAAGTGTTTACTTCCATACCTTTTATATTTGATCGATGTATTTTATAGGGTTTCTTCAATATCATTATGTATGCTCTCCTTCTTCTCAATGGATTCTTTGAATACTAAATGTTCTTCAAAGTAATGTATAAAACTAGGTCCTTGTTTCTGATAAACTTCATAATCTTCAATAGAATATTCTCACAACAATTTATCATCTTAAACTAATGATTCTGTGATTATCATGAATAAAAAAACTCTTAATACTTTAAAAGGATTGGAACCAATGATCAAAAACATTCACAACAAACCAGTCTCTCCTCATCTTATTCTTCTCAATATTATATAGTAATGGATGTCATATGGTCCTCTTCTTTCTTCAAATTTGATACAAAAATGACCATCATTTCAATATAGTATTAAAATTATCTTCTTCTTATTATCCATCAAGAGTTCCAAGTTCTTCTTATTCATATAAATCACTTAGTCTCCAGTAACAAAAAAAACTTTCTCTGTCTCATTTTTTATATGTAGCTCAATAAAAACTATTTTCTATATTTTAGAATATAAAAATATCCCATCACATTCGATTTCCATGATCTGTATTAAAATTTTATCACATTTTCTATACATTGGGGTCTCCCACAATCTCATTCTTTTTCCCCTCAATGATTATCTCCTATAGAATGATTTGAGTTACCTTAATTTTTTACTCTTTCTCATTTTTCTCAAACAATATATACTTTTTGATATATCTATTGAATTAAAAACCCTTATTATCTTCTCAGACCATTTCTATAGTTACCATCCAACTCTTACTATCATCCCACTAAATTTTATCTTCTTTAGTTGCCTTGTGGAATCAAGAAGTACATCATGAAAAAACATTCAATAACTAAAAAACATTTTTATTTCAATAAAAACATATATACTTGCCACAAAAACTCAATTGAAGCCTTAATCAAAACTCATTTGTGTCATTCAAAATGATTAATTACAGATATTTCATCCACATATTCAATTTAAAATTTTAATAAATATGGAATAAGTTTCAGTAATAATTTATTTATCATAATTACTTCATTTAATGATCTTCCCTTTTCATAAAAACCTATCAGAAATTTAACTATTTTGTGATATTTACAACCAATTCAAATAAAAAAATATATTTACATTTAACTTTTCTCAAAATATACAATTTTAAAAAACATAGATTTTTTGCCTTGAAATTTATATCAAACATCCCTAGATTTGACCTTCTCTTTCACAGCTCAAAGATTAGTATATTAATTTTTAGTGTTTGTATCACATATAATTTATTATGTCTTGATCCATGAATATAAGGTTTGGTATAATAAAAAATAAATATCCTCACCAAAATGTAAATTTTCTAATCATTATAATATTCATGAGGATAAAAAGATCATTATAGGCTCCTCAAAACTTATCCTTACAACTTCATATCACCCTTGAGGCAGATCATCCTTAAAGATGTCATTCATATGGCTATCATGATTACATGATGACCGTTATGACTCCATACATACAATTTCATTCTTATGGCATCAAAAAAATTATCCTTAAGACACATCATAATTCATCCTTATGTGATCTTCTTTATAGCTCAACATACAGATGATTCTTACAGAATGAAACATACGGAAAGATCATGTTTAGGGACTAATCACCATTATGGAAATGGATCTTATGGCTCTAGATGATCCTGAAAGCAGGCATATAACATGAATTATCCTTATAGATGAATTCCAAAATCTATATTTCATGTGAAATATCTTAGGATCTCTTTTGAACATCTCTAAAACTTCTCCAATCATCTTAGACAGACACAAATGTTTGCGAAAGACTTTAGGAGTTATTAAAGTAATTTTAAATCACTTAAACTCATGATCCAATCCCATTAAAGAATATAAAATCAATATTGATTACTCTCACAAATCCTTATTTCCTCATAAAACTCCACCTTTACTACATACATAAAAATATTCTTCCATAGGCTATTAATCACTAGCCTTCATATTCAGTTACACAAGGATATTTTATCAAATACCTCACTCATATCTCCAATAATCTTTGAGATTATTTAATCCTTTCAATGATTTCTCTACAATATTTCCAAAATAGTTAAATATAAATATCTGCTAATTTTGTCAACTCTTTTATAAAATCCCACCTTCCTTCATCATCACCAGTCCCTTACATCCATAAAAATCAGCTCTATATATCAACTAATTTTTGGGGCTGATCACAATGGAAGCATCCATATCTTCCTTTACACATCTATGTATTCACCATGGAAGGAAACTATACATTAATTTTCCCATAATAAATGGATAGATTCTCATTCTATTCAATGTGTAGATTCTAATTCCATTAGCCATTACTTCATTCTGATTGACCCATTCATATAGAAATTATTCATTAATAACAAATGAAGACACACACCAAATGTGGATTCTGTATACCAATTCTGGATTTTTTTTTCTGTAAATTTAACTTAAAAATACAGTTAGATACATTTTAATATTTTAAAAAAGTTCACATATTCTCTCCCACTTAATTATAATAAATTAATGTGAGGAAAATATGTTTCTCTCCCTGTTCAAAACATAAATTCAATGTATAATATTCTATGGGTAAATTCATCTCTCCCCATACTCATTTAAATTTATAAACTATCTCATCCTTTTCTGATCTTCCACTTCCATCATTCTTAGGTAATGACATGGGATAAGGATTTCATTGAATATTTATTAAAAATGATCCAAAGGTAAGTCAACTCTATGTATATGTGAGATAACCTAATATAGTGAACTATAATTATTTTATCAAATAATTAAGGCTATCTATTTTTACTCCTTAATTTTTTACCAATTAGAAAATGTATTTCTTTGGGTTTTTTCAAAAATATTTGCAAGAATTTGTATGGACTTGTATAAAACTCCACAAAACACATAAAAAAATTCAATTTAAAGTTTTTTACTTCCCATTTTTTTATATAACTTCCCCTTAAGGGTTTCTTTCCACAACTCATAATGGTCAATTACTTATTTAATAAATATTCTCCATGAAATTTTGATTCCTGAATATGTATAATATAAATTAAAATTATTCAAGTGTTCTAATACAAGGAGATACAACAATACCAATTAAAATATTTTTTATTATGGGTGAAAATATCAACTAAAAACATCAAAACCTTCATGATTTTTTATTTTTCATACATCAACATCATTTCCCTCTTCAAAGAAGCATAAATTTAAATTTGTTTGAATAATATAGTATTTTTCAACTACATTGTTGTAACACTAGGTCTGAGAATTAATTCTTAACCCATAAACTCCATTCTTTTAAGATCTAATGTTTCTAGTATTATTTATGATTTATTCCTTATTAATTATCAAAATCTATTAACATTGAGGTAGTATAGTGTTATCTTCATTTTTATATTTCATAATAGCTAAAAATGAATTCTTCACATAATCAGCTAGATCACTTTAATTGTTTTTAGCTTGATACTTTTGTTTATACTGTTTCAATTGATCATGAAATATGATTAAATAATATTTATATATATGATCATCTTTCATCTTCTGTGTGGGTTTTTTCTTTGTAGAAATAGTTTGAGAACATGAAGACACTAATAAATTTCCTTGATAATTTTTAGTTCCTTTTGACCAGGAAATAATATATTATATCTAACATCTCAATGAAGATATCAACCAAGATCTATTAGCCCAGAACTAACATTTACATAATTATGTTACTATAAGATAAAAGGGATTCACAGTGTAGGATCTATTAGTTTAACAGTATTGGAAAACAATATACACACATGATTCCTATATGACATTGGAAAAATGAAACAAAGCATAAGAAACATTATTATATCCTTGATATCATTTAAAATATGCTTATTAATATCATAGGTTAAGGAAAGAAAAAAGTATAATGATAGATGTTCAATAGGGATTATACACAATAGAATATATCACGAGTAAATATGATATAATCAACAAGGAAGAGTAGATAATCAAAACCCATGTATTTATATCAATAACTTGAGTTTAGTGAGAATCCATGGATAATATCAACATAAAAACACATGGATAATAAATAATAAATTCTTAATTAATGAAATTAATAATTTTGGATATTCATGATCAGGTCCTCTCAACCAAGATATCAAGAATCTTACACTCATGGACTCTCAACAGAGACATCATTTGTAATAAGTGGGTAGGTGTAAACAGTACCCATAAAATATGGAATGATTTCTATTTTTTATCAAGAAACCTATCAATGAATCGAGGTGCTATCTATAACTGATCCCCATCCATAACTTTCATAAAAAATCGATTCTTAATATATTTAATGATTAAAAAAATTCATTCTAGAAAAATCCTTGCAAGTCAAAAATTATTTATTTTTAATGAAAATTTCATAACATAAATATTTCACCATCATAAAACATCTATATAAATAATAAATATGGTATCATTGGATTATATCTCTAATAATATAAATAACTTTTTTTATAGAAGAAATGATTTTAAAATATCACCTGAACATTTATTACAGAAAATACAAATTTTATTTTGAAAACACGTATTTAAAATATAAAAAAATTCAAAATTTTAAGAAAAACATTTTCTTTTAAAATAAACATGTATACTATAAATAATTTTTAAAAGAAAATAATAGTCATGATAGTGATCAGAAGAATTAATTAATAATATATTAAAACAAATATTCTATTAAAACTTTTAGTAAAAAGTATATCATTAGGAAAAGAAATATAAATTTGTTTTATACATTTTTAATGAAAATAAAACATGGTTAAAAATTACTTAAAAAATTATAGAATAATAGTAAAAACATTTCTGAAAACATTTTAAGGAAATCATGGGCATGAAAGAATAAGATTCTGGACCAAAAAAGAAATAATGTTTGTTTCTTAAGAACTTTTTCGAAATCACTTTATATAAAAAATAGATGAAAATGGTACTATTAATTGAAATTTATATGAATAAATAGGAGAAAATGAAATTAAATTGGTTTATCAGTTATACATCATATTATTTCATATAATGAAAATTCAATGATAAATAATCCTAAAATAAGATGAGATTTCAAAATAAATCCCTTATAATGATCGTAACTTTTTGTGATAATTAATCAATAGAGATATTATGTGTAATAAATTTAAATAAAAAATAGATGTTAAAATACTTCATAAATTAATAAAAGGTAATTTTTCACATAATATTGGAATAACATAATCAATGATGTAGTGGTATAACCCAATGAATATAAATTGATTTAGGAAACCCCTTACCTAAATTTTGACTTGAATCATAATGTCTTAAACCATATTTATAACAAATTTAGATTTATTATAATTAATTAAAAGAAACATATACATAATTTTAATATCATATATGATAAACTTATTATATTAAAACCCCTATTTATTAATAATTATTTATTAAAATCATCATTTCAAAGTGCTAACTGTTTCACCTTTCATGTATGTTTTAGTTTGGTAGTTTAAGAACATGTATAATTATCATGATTAAATAATATACATAATTTTAATAATGATATATATATATATATATTCAATTTATAAATATTTATAATCATTCATGAAATGAGGACATGAAAAATGAATCACATCGCTTCGTTGAGATGTTTTTCCACACATATGCATGACAGACATTATCATCATTTTAAAAAATGGATGGGTAAGAAGGTAAATGTTTTATTATATTTTGAGAATAATAATTATTTTATATTTATCATATATATATATATATTTATATATTTATATATTCATTAATTTCATTATTATTACCAGCCATGTGAGGAAATGATGGAAAATAAATTGTATCGGTTCGTAATGCAGTATTCCTCCAAACACACGAGTGATGGTATTATTTCCAATTTGGTGGAGAATGAGGTGGTTAATTATTATGTGTCAAAATAATAATATTTAATTATATTATATTTCTAGTTATATTATATTATAATGGTTAGGACATAATTGAAGGTGCTAAAAGAATAATAAAAATAAAAGTGTTCAGTTAATATTATTACCTCTTCTTTGAAAAATATCCTTAAGATAACTTCTTAAGAACTCTTGGAATATAATTTTGAGAATATAAGAACCTTTAATTTATGTATATTTAGATTTATTTTATAATTGTATAGATTTTGGTAAATATAGATTGCTCAAATTTCTGTAAATAAGAGAAAGGAGGGGTATCCTTTTATAATTTAGGGGAGGGACACACCTTAAATTTTTTAAAAGATTAAAATATTATTATTTAATTTTAACTAAAAGGTATCCCATAAAAAATTAAATCATTATTGTAAGTTGATATGGGTTTAAATCCATTCATCCAATAAGAATTAATATGATAAATTTTGTCCTTATCACTTAGTTTAAACCTAGGTTAACCTGATTTATGCTTTTACCATGGTGGAAGTTTTTCCTATTCATTATGACCAAAAATTATATTAAACTTATTAAATAATATTTATTATTTTGATTAAAAATATTTAATACAATTTAAAAGATTAAAATTTTATAATTTATAGTAATTCATTTTAAAATAAATCTGCAAAACATGACAATGTACAGTTTTATGAAAAATTCTTTTTTTAAGTCTAAAAGTATATTTTATACCCTGATCAAGAATAATATTTATCCAAAAGGTATAACATTACTTATTTTAAATATGAATAAACTATTAAAATTTTAAAACCAATCATAATGAAATTTTGACTTTGAAAATTTTAGAAAATAAAATATTGTTTTCTTTAAAAATCAATATTTTCACTATTCACCAAAAAATCAACTTTTTCAGAAGACTTCCAAAAATTCACCATATGATATTTTGATATTATTATTTAGAAAATTATAACATTTTTATGAAATTAAAATTTTAAAAGTTGAATAAATTAATTATAATATCTAAACACAAAATGAAATAAAAACCATTTTTTAAGAAAACAGATTTTTGAAGCGTATAATTGATTTTATTAAAATTAAGTACTTATTTACTAAGAATAAATCTATAAAATTTCGTTAAATAAAATATTTATACATATTTTACATAATTTATTTAATTCTATTAATACTCACTAACCTAAAGACTACATGATAAGTGTCATATAATAATATTTTATAGTATATCACAGCTCGTTTAAACTCGAAATTTTGTGTAAAGAAAACTATAAAAATAATATTTAAAGGTAAATATATCACAAAATATGAGGGTGTTAAATTATACCCCTATAAAATAATTTTCCCCTCTAAACCTTGTCATTCATATACAAGAAACCAAGGATACTTCTGCCTCATCACATCCTTGGGTTCCCATATAACTTCCTCTATTTTATGGTTCCCCCACAAAACTTTGACCAGGTGAGTGATATTATTTTTTATAACTTTCTATATAAGATCCAAAATCTCCACCTATTTTCTTTATAAGATAGATATTTCTACAGTAGTATGAAATCTAAGTTTATTTCATGTAAAGGATCAAACTTGTACATCTTAATGAGAGATACATAGAACACATCGTGAAGTAGAGAGAGATTTAGTGGGAGTGACAAGTGATAAGCTACCATCCTGATACAATAAAATAATTGAATGGAATTATATATATAGGCCTAATATTACCCTTATTTATAAATCACACAACCTTACTCCAAGGATATATTCATAGGAAAACGTTATCATCAACTACGAACTCTAGATCCCACCAATAATTACAAGTATAAATTTTTTTGACTATGTGTTGTACTATGTGAAATTGAATGGTTAAATCCTTCTATACAATTTCTTTGGGTACATAAGGCCAAAATAGTTTTCTTTCCCCAAATTTTTTCCATAATATTGGAGTTCTTCACTTCCTTCCTTAGAAGGATTCATAATGAGCCATCTAAATGATCAAGTGGAGGCTATTATTATAAGAAAATTCCACCAAAGGATGTTTTTTATACCAACCACATTATAAATACATAGATAAAGATGTCAAAAAATATTATATATTTTTAATGGTCCTCTAAAACTAACCATATATTTGAGTATGATGAGAAGTGCTTAAACTCAACTATATATCTATATATTTTTGAGAACTTCTCTAGAAATTCGAGGTAAACTTTGAATACCGATTAGATATGATTGAGAGTGATACACCATAAAATCTTATAAATTACATAATATAACCAATTAATCTGATTATGAGATAAATATTCTCTAATAACAATAAAATTTGCTGATTTTTTAAGGAAATCAACTACAACCCAAATAGAATTACGCCTTTTTGAAGATTTTGGGAGTCCAATAATGAAATACATAATAAGGTTTTCCTATTTAATTTCTAGTATGAGTAGTGGTTTTATCATCCCTTAATAATTATATCTCTCAATCTTAACTTGCTGACATGATAGAAAATGAGATATATAATTTTTAATATCCATTTTCATGTTATCCCACAAGAAATACTCTTTTGGATCTCTATAAATCCTCATACTTCTAGGATGAATAGAGAATGGTGGATTTTTAGATTCATCCAAAAAGTCCTTCATCGTGTATTGTATTGAAGGAAATAATACTTTATTCATGAACCTTATCATTCTAGTATGATAATGGTTGAACTAAAGAACATTCCTCAACTTCTTCGGTAATTCCATATATTCCTTATGTCCCTACCTAATCATCTCATGGATTGAAGGTTGAATATTCATCTATGAATGATAATATGTATCCCCTTTCCCAATGATTTTAAGATCCATATTATTGAAAATATATATATATTTTATATCATTCAATTTCCATCATGGAAAAAATTACAAGGCCTTTATGACTAAGTGAACTAACAACCTTGTTTGCCTTCCTAGGGTGGTATTCTATGGAGAATTCATAATATTTGATCAAAATCAACCATATTATCTAAAAAATAGTCATATATTTATACATAAATATATACTTTAAGATTTTAGGATTAGTATATATATCACACCATTCACAATACAGATATTACCTTCATATATCCAATGAAAAAATACCACTACTAGATCAAAATAATGAGTCATGTAATTTTGATTATGAATATTTAATTGGATATAGGCATAATATATTACCATATTATTCTCCATGAGTATGCATCCTAGTCCCCTATTTGATGAATTACTATATATTACATACCCTTATCCATTGTAGGGTAGTGTAAAAATAGGTTCACTAACCAAACTTCTTTTTAATTCTTTGAAATTATCCTCACATTAATATATCCACTAGAATATAACCCCCTTGTAAGTAAACTTGTTGAGTGGATTAGATAGTCTTTAGAAATCTATCACAATGAATAAGTTGTATCCATACAACCTAAGAAAACTATAGATTTGGGTTACCATAGTTCGTCTAATCCATTGATAAATAAATTATATCTTTAAAGGATCTAATGATATATCCTAAATTTAAATTATATGTAACACTCTGGGATTTTATGAAATATTTCTTTATAAATATGTTTTATATCTTTGATATATTTAATTACACACAACAATAAGTTTAAATGAACCATGATATAAAATTAAAATATTATTATTTAATGTGACAGTTATCTCCTAGATATTATATTGGTGGGTATGAATATGTCTAACTAAATTATTAAAAACTTATGGTATACATAATAATTAAATTGACTTATTAGTTAATAATTAATAATATATGAAAATAAAAATCATTCGGAAATAAAAGAATTTTTTTCTAAAAAACTATTTTTATGCACGTAATGTGTTTTTATCTTAATAAATTTTAAATATTAAATTTACCATATTATTTTAATGAAATTTATATATAATATATAATCAATAAAAAAAATTTATAAATTTTATAATATTTATTTAGAAATGACATAATATAAAATGCATTTTTATGATTAAAAATATATTTTTTCTAAAAATAGGTATTCATCGTGTTTAGTATTCATATTTTAAAATTAATCTATTCCATATATAGAAATTGAATTTAAAAAAAATTATTCTATATTTGGAATCAATAGGTTAAAGTTTGGTGTATAATTTTCTTTTTTATATATTGGCATTATGAATAAATTCATTAATAAAATTTATCACCTCAGTAAAGACTAGATTGGGTTAATCTAGGTGAAGACTATATGATAAGGCTAAAATTATTCGTCATAATTCTTATTAGATAAATGTAATTAAACCGTTATCAACTTATTCTTGAAATTTAATTATTTAATGGACACTTGTGCATGAAAATTACCTATATAATATTTAAATCAAAGAAAGTTACAAAATGTTAGTCTCTTAGTTTGAAATATATATTATGTGCCTACATAGGGAAAGAAAAATAAATTTATGAATGAATATAAATTTATATTTTGTGATTAATTAAATTTTTTTTGTGATGGAAATTTATTTATAATTTTTATTAATTATATGATTACCTTAAAGTCTTATTCAACGTTGATGCAAGAATTATTCAATTAATAAAAAAAATGAGTTTAAAAATATTGAAAGTACTATAATTTGAATTAATTATGGAGTTAAATAGATTTTATAGATTAATATGAGAAACTAGTGTTTTATAATTGGATTATATGTATTTTAATTCAAATTAAATGAATATTTCCAAAAATTTCTATTAATGATATTTTATCAAAATAAGATTTTATTAAATTATTTAAAAATAATAAAAATATTTAAATAGAAAAATATGGATAATATATGGTCAAATATTTCACATATTTAAGATTTCTGAGAAATTTTTTACCTTATAAGTAAAAACAAAACCCTTTATGTGTGAAAAAGACATTACCACAGTTAAGGTTAAAATATGTTAATTAAAGCATTAAACCAAAAGATAAGGTTTAGAACACTATTTAAACCTATAATTTTTTTTGTTTGATAGTATTTAGACTCTATATTATCTTATTTTTTTAATCCCTATAATTTTTGAGGAATTTGGGTTCAAGAATGACTTTATTATATTTTAATCCTTTAAGAAGTTCCAAGAATGATCCTCCTGCCACTTATAAAATTTTGCCTCTCCTTTGTCTTCTTCACCCCATATTGAGCCTTATATATTGAAAAAACCCTACCAAATTATCTTATACACCCTATTATAAAAATTATATACGTACTTTTATTCCCAAAATACAAAACCTATAGTTCTTAAGAGGATATCTAAAGAAGGTGTTTCAAAGAAGAGGTAATCATCTTCACCAATCACTTTCTTTTTAATTCTTCTTTACCCTCATACAAATATGTTCAATTATAAATTAAATAATAAATTCAGTAACATAAATATATATAAATGTTATTATGATTATTAAACTACCATTATCTGCATTCTTTATTATCATGTGGGAATTGAAAGTACCACTCATGTATACGTATGACTTACTATCTCCACAAAGAGTTATGATTCATTTTTCATCACTATATTTTATTGATGATTATTATAATGGAATTAATGTTTATATATTATAATTATAACAAATTTATTATTAGACAATGATAATTTCATATCTAACTTATTAGCTTTCAAACTGTTGTAAAATGATAATGTCACTCATACGTATGTGTGGACTACCACCTCCACGACGCGATGTGGTTCATTTATCATATCCACTTTATAGGGATGGTAATAAGGATATATTTTATGAATATATATGATTTATATGATATAATAATTATTTTATAATGGTGAATTATTTTATACTTTTATTTCATTCCATCCATAGAAATGTTAAAACAATGTTCATGTGTATGTATTATCTATCATCTTTATGAATGGTGTTATTCATTTTTTTATCTATAAATTTTTGGGATAAATATATCTATATATATAATGAATATACATGATATTTATATGATTATTAAAATTATATAAATGATAGAACCATGAACAATGTTTAAAGACCGAGACTTTCATATCGAAACATGTATAAAAAACAAAGTTGTTGTCACCCAATATATTTATTTTAATAAAAAATTGTAAATAAACAGGTGCTACAAGGTCATATGTAAATCATGAATGGTATGATAGATAAGATTATGAATCTAGGATATATATATAATAAATATATATTTACTCTATAATATGTTCAAACACATATGAAGAAAGTAGATACTTGAGGTAAGCGATATATGTTTCAATCCTATTTTAATCGAGATTGTTTATGATTGAATTTATATTAAGGAAATCATATGTTCATTATATAACTAATCAATATAATTTTGTTCTTCTTTGGTTATTTATTGAGAAGATATGTTTACAATTAATTTTCTTAAATTTTCATATTTAAGATATCAAAAAAGTGTTTTTAAGGAAAATCAACTTTATTTCTCAATTTGGGATGAAATCATTTTTATTATATATCTATATTTTATAAAAAAAATTCCAAAATGTATTTAATATTATTATTGGATTTTTTTAAAAAAATTAACCCATGATTTTATTTTTATAAATTTTTTTAAACAAAACATTCTTGTCATTTTCCAAATAAGGAACCTATTTAACTTTTTATAAAACCGTAAAATAAATGTTTTATTTTAACTTATATGACATGAATCAAAATTAAAACCATCATGAACAGTCAATGATTTTAATATTTCATTAAAATTTTCTACATCTATTTTAAATAAAAATGTTTTCTATAATATTTTGTAAATTTCTTTATTTTAATTAATTAATTTCAAAATGGAAGTGATATTTTACACAAGAATGTTTTAAATGATATTTCTATTCATCAATGACAAAAACCATTGTTGTTGATTATGTATACCTAGGATATGATCCAATTGTACCATTTTTATTCTTTATATGGATGGATTATGAATATGATGATGAGACTCTTACAAAGACCATTTATTTTCCATGGGTTATACTATGATGACATTATGAAATGTTTATAAAATCCATTTTATTTGGATGGGTTATGATATGATGAATGTTTTATGAACTAGTTACACACATATATATGGTTTTCATTATGAAATGGGTGGGAAACAATTATATATCCCTCCAATTCATTGGGTAATGTATTTTATCTCATGATATAATTATAGGAAATAACTAAATTTGATTGATGCATTATGGGAAAGAAGTATATGTGCCTGATCCACTATGAGAAACATGTGTTGAGGATGGATACATTATGAATTTATATTATTGGTAGTTAACCTTGACATATGGAATGGTTTCTGTACGTATGGAAGTGTCACACTTTGATGAACTGGACTTCTAGTTCATGTTTGATTTATGAAAACTTCTCACTCTTATGATTCATACCTTTTGAAATGATAATTAAGTATGACATGACTCACATTTATGATCTTTAACAAATTAGGTATGAACTTTTTATGTTATGGTTATGAAATCATACCCATATGATTATATTATCCTTTCATATAGTCATCAATTAATATCTAACATATTTCCATTACTGATAATCTAAGCTCAACCGTTCTTATTTTTTACCATTCTATGATAAAAGGTTTAAATTTGGTACGTTTATGAAGAGTATTAAATGGAAATATTTTTTTGATATATGTTGATAATATTTCATGAAATAATAAAATTGTATATATATTATTCAAGGGCACTAAAAATTTATAGTCCTTGGGAATTAATTTTTTTAATTTATTGAATATTTATCTAAAAAGTTGTAATATTTATATAAGAAAATCCTAGTCCACTACAGTTGGTATTATAGTATGGTCTAGTTAATATTTGGAAAATATGATGAGAAACATGTAGTGTGGAACATGGGGATAATTCTATGTATTGGATAACATCATAAAATATTGGTAATGACCGGGGATAACCAAGGTCAAACATAAGGTTTCATAGATTGATAAGGTTTAATTATTTAAACATTCTATAAATTTTTTTCATGATTTTGTAGTTTTACATAACAATTATTGTTTCTCACATTTTTTTTGTTTTAGTCAATGGTTGGAACCCAAAGACATCATAGTAACAAATAATTTGACGGGAAAAGAAATAAATATATATGTGAGCAACCAAATAATGTGGTATCTATAATATAGAATCCTATTTCTAAAATCATGTATCTTTTTTAATCCATGAATCAATCTAATATTCCAAACGACCAAAGGAAGGAACAATGTACTATTAGATCTTTTATAAGGAAATATCAAACTTGTTTTAGTGGGTATTATGATCCATTAGTAGCTGAGTGACGGATTAACACCTTTGAGGAATTTTGTTTTGTTATCCAATTATCTAAACATGAAAATTTTATCCTAGACATTAATAATTTGGTAAGTGAAGAAGATCAATGGTTGAATATTATTAATAACATCATTCAAGAGGACTAATTTGATTATATAGAATGGTTTGAGTTTAAAAATATATTTTTCAGTATGTTCTTACCTTATATTTGACATAAAAATATGGATATATAATTCCTTGAGATGAAGACAAAGGATGATGAATCCATTGGTATATATGAAAAAACTTTTACAAGACTTTTAAGGTATGTTTATGGTTTAATCATTAGACTTGAAAGAAAAATTGATCGATTCTTTCGTAGCTTAAAAACAATAATTTGAAATGTGTTATCTATGAGAGACTCTAACATATATTAATAAATCATTCATTGTTTACTCAATGTTGAAATGGAAATGGTAGATTCCTAATGTTACTATAGATTTTATAAGAAAAGAAAGATCATGTGTCATGAAAACATGAATAGATCACACGGTGGAAAGAAATTTCATCCATATACAAGACCGAAATGTCGGAAGAAATATCAAGGGGATTTATTTAATAGAACTAGGAGGTGATTTAAATATGTAAAGGTAGTTCATAAATCTTCTTAATGTCAAAAGGGAATAAAACGACTGATTAGTGCTTTATTGGAGAATAATACGACAACTAATCAACAAACACACTCCAATTATTCAAATTAAAAGAGTATGGGAATTATTAAAACTAGTACACAAATTCAAATGGTGTTGATGATGATTTAGATCAATAAACTCTTAAGCCCAGAGAAAAAATGGAAATATCATGTGATCATTATTGGTGATGTGAATTTGGATAATGAAGTGATGAAAGGTATACTTACCATCCACTCTATAACTTCTATTCTCATATTTGATTATCAATATACCATCTCTTTTATATCTAAACAATTATATAAGGGTATCCAAATGGAACCACAATTTTTAGAATTTGAATTAGCAGTGATAACCTCTAATGGTAGAATGATCACATATCAAGTCTATGACTATTATCAAGTTTAATTTTATCAGAATCTACTTAATTTAAATCTTATTATTCTCCCTCTAGTCGAATTGATGTTATTTTGGGAATGTATTAGATTTCATTACATAAATACCACATCAATTTCTAAGAATGTAAAGTCACATTTTTTATTCTAAATTAGCAAATGATATTTTTTCAGTGAAATAAAAATATAAACCTTCGATAGAAATCACATCCATTATATGGGTCTTGGTTCCTATTAAAAATGGATGTTTATCTTATATGGTTGGGGAGAAACTCAAAATCAAAGATATGCTTATTATATAGTATTTTTTAATGTATTTTCAAAAAAATTTAATCTTCCACCAAATCATGAAGTTGAGATCTCAATTGAACTCATACCTAGTTCTATATCTATTTTAAAGACTCCACATTGGATGGTCCTGATTAAGTTATTAGAATTAAAAAAGAAACTCTAAGGGAATATTTAAAAGGTATTCATTCAGTGAAGTACATTACCTTGGGGTGCACATATTCTTATTGTTAAGAATAAATATGGATGAATGTGATGATGGATTGATTATCAAGAACTTAACAAGATCAATATCAAGAACAAGTATCTTCTAACCCGTATTGATGACTTGTTTGATCAACTTTTTAGAGCTCAAGAGTTTTATTTGTTTTAAATTCATTTTTGGATATCATTAATTGAGTGTAAATATAGAAGATATAACAAAAATGGTATTACATATAATGTATGAACACTATAAATTTAAAGTGATTCCATTTGAACATAAAAATTTTCCTGTTATCTTCATGGATTTAATGAATATAGTGTTTATATATTACCTTGATCAGTTTATGGTAGTCTTTATACATGATATTTATATATATAAAAAATTCAATGACATGTAATAATATAATTTTATAATTTTACTAATTATCACAAGGAAGGAGAAGTTATATGAAAAAATTACCAAGTGTTAATTTTGTCTTCAAATAGTTTCATTTTTGTGTCAAATAATCTCTTGTGAGAGCATTTTGATTGATCCCTCAAAGATGGATGTTATTGAGAAGTGGTCCATACCAACCAGGGTTTATGATATCTTAGTTTTCATGGTTTATTTATATTATTGACACTTTATAGATAATTTCTAATGAATTTCCAATCCACTCACCATGTTAACATGGAGAAGATCCCAGTTCCTTAGGACATATGAATACAAGGGAAACGTTTAAGGATATTATGAGAAGGTGAGTCAGTGAACATATTATTACACTACCCTATAGTGGGGTAGGGTTTTTAATATATAGTGATTAATAAAATAAGGGGCTGGATGTGTTCTCATGTATAACTATATGGTTATAGATTATGCCTTATATTAATTGAATTTTAAAGAGAAAAATTTCCAAAATTATGATTTAGAGTTAGTTGAGGTAATTTTTGCATTATAGATATGGAGGAATTATCATCAAATATAAAGGTGTGAAATATATATTTATCATAAAATTTTAGATTATATTTTCTTATATAACGATTTTAATATTATCTAGAGATGATGGTTGTAGTTTATTAAATAATATGACCAGTCAATAAATTTCTACCCTGGGAAAGTGAACAAGGTGGCAGATCCTCTAAGTAAAAAGTTTCATGCAATATTATCTGTGATGAGGATAATAAAATATCCAATATTTATGTAATTGAAATGGATAGATTTGGAAATAATAATGGAATGGAAGAATATTATATTTCTCAAATGAATGTTCAATAATATATCCAAGTGAAGATTAATGAGGCTCAAAAGGAAGATATAGATCCAAAAAAGAAGATGATAAATTTTAATATGTTTAACCTAGATTATGATGGAATGATAAAGTTAAATAAACATATATGTGTTTGGTGCATCCCAGTTTTGAAGGACCTATTAGATAAGTCTCATAGTTAATCATTCCACATTCACCCAAGAAGTAAAAATAAGTATAGAGATTTGAAAGAGTATTTTTAGTGGGACAAAATGAAAGGAGATATTGATGAGTATGTATCTTGGTGATCAGTATGTTAACATGTTATGAATAAGTGATATAAGTCTAAATGGATGTTACAAACATTTCCCATACCATAATATAAATGGGAAAGAATCATTACAGATTCTGTCATCAAACTCGCCAAAACTTTTAAAGGAAACAATGCTATTTTGGTTTTAGTCAATCATCTTACAAATTCATAAAACCTGATTTTTATTAGAGAATATTATCATAGGATCATATTTCCATGATATATATTAATTAAGCAGTAAGGTTGCATGGAGTACCAAATTCCATTATATATGACCAGGATCCAAGGTTTACCTTGATGTTTTGGTGAAGTATTCAGTGGGATCTGAATATAGAGGTTAGTTTTAGTATGATATATCATACTAAGATAAATGGTTAGTTTAAGAGAACCATTAATAACTCAGAAGAAATATTGAAATCTTAATCTATAGATTTCAAATGTGGTTGAGATCAACACCTTCCTCTTGTATAGTTTTCCTAAAATAATAACATTCACTAGATCATTCAAATGGATCCTAATAAATCCCTATATGAAAATAAGTGTAGAAATAAAATATTATTTGATGAATAATGAGAAAGAAAAATATTGAAACAAAATCTATCTAGGAAAATCATATATAAATCTAGATCTATTCACCAACACATCAAGGAATCTAATACTTGACAGAAAAGTTATGTTGACAATCATCAACGTAATCTCACATTTGATGTCGGTGAGAAAGGTTTTCTATGAATTTATATATGGAAGAAGATTATGATATTTTAAAATAATTTAGATCTGATCCATAAGTATATTTACCATTTTCGTATTATTTATCAAGTATGGATAGTATCTTGATGTTTGGTACTTCCACCGAACATCCATCAAGTTCACAACGTGTTCTTTGTATTTGTCCTGAGCAAGTACATATTAGATCTATCACATGTGCTGAACTTATAGGTTATACTAATAGAGAATGATCATTATTATATAGAAAAATAATATAAATATTATATCATAGAGATAATGTTTTATAGAAAAAGTCTACTCATTTGGTGAAAGTTATCTGGAGAAATTGAAAAATTAAAGAACCTACATGGGAACCCATGTATGTAATAATACAAAGATATCATCATTTATTTTTATTAGAGTAAAAAAATTAAAGGGAAATTTTAGTTTAAGAGGTTAGAATGTAACACCATTAAATTTTATGAAATACTTTCCCATAAATAATTTTTTTTCTTTGATATCTTGCATTACATGCGATACTGAGTTTAAACGAACTGTGATATACTATTAAAATATTATTATTTATGTGACAGTTATCACCTAGAAATTATATTAGTGGGTATGAATAAAAAAAATAAATTATGAAAAACTTATGGTTTATATATGTATAAAATTAATTGATTGGTTGTCAATTAATTATGAATTAAAATAAAAATCATTTGAATATAAAAGAGATTTTTTTCCAGTGAAAAATAGTTTTTATGTGCACAACATGTTTTTATATTTATTAATTAAATTAGTCACTTTTTATGAATTACTATAATTAAATGTACATATTATATATAAATCAAATATTTTTGCATTTAACTAATGTTTTTAGTCATGGGATAAAAAATAGTTTCATTTTTTAAAAATGTATTTGTTTTCTAAAAAGTGAGTTTCTTCACATTTTTCATACACATTTTAAAATTAATTTTTACCACATATAAATATTGAATTTGATAAAATGGATTCCATATTTTGAATTAGGATACTCAAATTTGGTAAATAGTTCCTTTTTATTTTTAAGCATTATGAATAGTAACCTTAGTAAAATTAATCACCTCAGTAACGGTTAAATCGGGATAATCATGTTTAAAAAATTTTGATAAGGAAATAATGTTACTTCATAATTATTTTTTGATTAATATAGTTGTACCCTTATCACATACGGATTTTAATTTAATTGTTTAAGGGAAAATTTTCAATGAAAATGACCAATACAATATTTTATTAAAAGAAAGTTACAAAACATCTCTCTCTCATTTTTAAAAATCTATTATGTGTCCACTTAATGAAAAAATGAAATTTATTAATGAATAAAAATATATATTTTCAGTTGACTGAAATTATTTAAATTATATTAATTTATTTATAACTTTTAATAATTATATAATTACCTTAAATTCTATTGATGCACCGACATAATAATTCTTCAATTGATAAAAAATGAAATAAATGATTCTAAAAAATTAAAAGTAATATAATTTTGAATTATTTATGGTGTTAGATGAATTTTATATATTAATAATATATATTAGTGTTGGTTAAAAGTATTATACTCGAATTAAATCTTTTTATTTATGTATTTTAAGTCCAATTTAATAAATAATGTCAAAATTGGCATCAATGATTTTTTTATCAAAATAATATTTTATTAAGTTATTTAAAAACATTAAAAATACAGAAAGAAGAAAATGTGGGAATTATATGGTAATATATTTCACCCCTTGACCATTTATGATCTAATTTTCACCTTATATGTAAAATTGTAACCCTTTAAGGGGGAAAAGGACGTTACAACAGTTAAGGTGAAATTATGTTAACTAAAGGGTTAAACCAAATGATAGGGTTTAAAAATCCACAAAAACATGTCCAAATTTTTTTTATATTATTTAAACTCTATAATATATTATATTCAAATACCTAGAATTTTTTTTCATTTTTATAGATAATTTCTTTATTATATTTTAATCTTTTAAGAAATTCTAAGAGTTCCTATCCCCTCACTTATAAAAGGGGACCTCTCTTTTCTATTATTCACACCACTTTGAGTGTTATATATATATAAAATCCTACCAAATTATATTCTAAAATCTCTTATAAAAATTATCTAGGTTCTTTTTTCCCATAATACTAACCCTAGGGTTATTAAGAGTAGATCTAATGGAATTGTTTCAAAGAATAATTAATTGTCTTAACCGATCACTTTTTTTTTAAAACATTACTTTCCTCTTAAAAATATATTATTCTATTCATTGTAAAATAAATTTAGTAAAATAAAAATAATATAATTTGATTATTATTAGTAAACTACCATTATACCACCCTCTTATCAAATGATAAGTGAAATTATCGCTCATGCATATGTACAGATTACCGTCTCCACACAGTGATGAAATTCATATGTCATCACCATATTTTATGGATGAGTATTATGAAGGGTTTAAAGATTATATATGATATTTATAACCTAATTATGCTACTATAATGATAATATCATATCTAAATTATTACCTTCCAAATCATTTGAAAACGATAATGTCGCTCGTGTGTACATGTGGACTACCACCTCCACAAAGGGATGTTATTTGGTTTTCATATACACTTTACATGGAAGGTAATAATAATGGATTTAATTAATATATATAATTTATATGATATAATAATAATTATATACTAGTAAATTATTATTTACCTTACTTTCATTCCATACTTAAAAAAATTAAAACATTGTTCATGCATGTGTATGACTAACTATCTCCATGAATAATGTAATTCATTTTTTATCGATACATTTTATGGATAAATATAAATATAAATATATTGACAATATATTATATTTATATCATGAATAAAATTATTGAAATAATTTAACCATGATCAAATTATAAATACAAAGACTACCAAATTGAAACATGCTTGAAAAATGATGCAATTATCACCCAGAACAGTGATTTTAATAGAAAATTGTTGATAAATGTTTGGTAAGATGTCATAAGTAAATCATAAATGGAATGATAGATATTATTAAGGTTATAGAAAATATTTATAATAAATCAACCTTTATTATATAGGATTTTACAATATGTATAAATAAAGGTGAGACTCAAGGTAAGGGATTTATGGTTCATTCCTATTTCAATCAAGTTTGTTTATACTTTAATTTTTGTTATGGAAATTATATTATACTTAAATAATGAATCCATTTAGTTTTCTTATCCTCTAGGTATTTCTTTATAATATATTTTTTTCATTTCAGTTTCCTTACTTTAAGTATTTAAGAGATCGATAGAATGGTTTTAAGGAAAGTTGACTTTATTTCATTATACGGTCTAAAATCCTTTTTCTTCCATATCAATAGTTTCTAAAAATGTTTCCAATAATTTTTCTAATATTATACTATGATTATTTAAGGAAATATTTACCCATTATTTATTTTTTTTATAAAAATCAATCTTATGTTTTTCAAACGATGTATTTTTTTGACTATTTTACAAATGTGTGAAAAGAATATTTTATTTTAACCTTTAAGAAGTGAACTGAATTTTCCACTATGGAAAATGTGTGTCAAGGACAGATCCATTATGATTTTATGGTCTTTGTATATAAACTTGATTTATGATATGATTTATATACCTATTATGGTGCCACATTTTATGACATGTACTTATGGCCCATGATTGATTTATGAAGACTTATCACTCTTATGATTCACATATTTTGAAATGATAATTCATTATATCATGACTTGTGTTTATTATATTTGAAAAATTAGGTACAAAATTTTTATATTATGGTTATGTTCTAAAACCCATATTCTTGTATTATGGTTTTATATAATTTTTGATTAATATTTAACATGTTTACCCATACAGAGCATCTGATCTCACATCTTCTTATGTTTTTCCCCAAGTTATGAAGAATGGATTATTTAGGTTATTTCAATAAAGATTACTAAATGGAAATATATTTATTGGTGATGTATAAGATATTTCATGAAATTACAATATTATGTATCTAGTCTCCAAATACACTAAACCTTTATGGTCCTCAGGTGTGTATTTATAGAATGGATTGAATATTCATCTAAAAAGAAGTAAAATTTATATATGAAGATCTTAGGACAGTATATTATATGAATCAATATTGAGACTTTTGTAGCCAAAATTTACACATGGTAAATTTGTCATGTAGCTTCTCTTTCCTCAGGTTCATCAATATAATCTTAAAATGTTCTTCATGATTTTACTTTCTATTCAAATATATGATAATATCATCTATAAAGAATACAAAAAAAACAAATCAAGGTAATCTAAAAATACTCTATTCATTAAATACATGAATATAGTATTAGTATAAATAAGTCCAAATGGAAATACTATAAATTAATAAGGGCCATACCTCAAAAAAATCTTTCTTGGGTATATCCTCCTTCTTGATTATTAAATGATGATATCTTGATCAATGATCAATCATGGAAAAATATTTAGCTCATTTTAATTGATTAAATAGATCATCAATAAGGGTTAGATGATACATTTTCTTAATAGTGATATTGTTAGGTTCTCAGTAATCAATGAAAATATGCACTGATCTATCATTATTCTTTAAAAAATAACAGGTTCACTCCATGGTAAAGAATTAGGAAAAATTAATCCCTTATCTAGAATTTCCTAGAGTTTATTATTCAACTACTACAAATCAATCAGGCCCATTATATATGGAGTAATAAAAATATGTGTTACACTAGGTATGAGTTCTATAGAAAACTAAACTTTATGATTTTGGGGAAGACTAGGTAACTCTTCTAAAAAGGCATACAAAATCCCATATAATAGTTATATCCTCAATTTTGTGTTTCTATTGACCCACCTAATGTAAATATCCCTCATTAATAGGTATTAAAACCCATATGTTTAAAGTAATTTCAATTAAAAGTTAAGTTTTATCTACCCACTGATATATCATCATTGCATGATTTGGAATATTGAATGTAACTTCCATTCCCGGATAATTGGTATGGGATCTGTACTAAGAGAGCCAATAATTTCCCAAAATTATATTATATTCAACAAGGGGAAGAATAAAAAGATTTTATAGAAGCACATTTCCACAATATTTTATGATAGATGATCTATAAACTTGAGAAGCGATTACCACACCATTAAATATATTCACTTCCAACTCATCATCTATTCAGTTTATTGGTGACGTGATACCCTTATAAAATTATTCAAATATAAATGAGTAGGTATAACCTCAAAAAATAAAAATATTTTCAATTATAGAGTGGATGATAAGTTTACCTTTCACCACACCACTATAAACTTCCACTTTGGGTGTAGAAATTACATTAGCCATGCCTTGGATTCATCTGTGGCAAGTTACCTTGACACTTGGGGCATTTGTTTGAATAAGTCCCCTTATAATTGTATCTATTTTCAGATGAATCACTAGATAATTTTGGTTTATTTATTTTCATGACATTCAAGATTCTTATGACCACTTTATCCTCACTTGAAACAAACTCATATTCCCATTAAGCAAGTACCTGAGTGTTTCTTTCCATATTCATCACTTTTTGGAAATCCTAACCCCTTTTCCACTTCTTTGTAATATTTATTTATTATTGTTACTTAGATATA
The DNA here is from genome assembly GCA_963277665.1 of Viscum album. Taxonomy (NCBI): domain Eukaryota; kingdom Viridiplantae; phylum Streptophyta; class Magnoliopsida; order Santalales; family Viscaceae; genus Viscum; species Viscum album. Next base: position 691,577,049 of record OY728119.1, on the reverse strand, counting down.
ATATTCTATTATTAACTTCCCATAAAAATATAAGGCCTAGAAACTTATTTCTCTATATTTATGGAATTTTAAACTATATAATCACATGATAAAAACTAATGAGAAACTAGTGCCCTTTATAGAATTTACTTATAACCATAAAATAAATGCTCAATCATACTATCTAGATAATATATTTATTCCCCAAAATTCTTGGATAATCCTGGAAATTAATCCTCATAATATTCCACACATTATTCTTTCTTCTACTTTAAAGTGTGAAAATTACTCTTCATTTCAGTTTTTTATTCTAGAGGGAAGTATTTCTTTAAGAATATCACATTAAAAGTTATCCATTTTAGTTTTTATATTTATTAAACATTTTTATTGTTTTTATCAATGAACACCATTGATCCAAATCACCTTTAAAACAATATACAACCAAAGCATCCTTATCTCTTATATTACTTCCCAAAGGCAAGAATACCTTTTCAAGGGATTTAATCTATTGTTTAGCTACAAATGGATTAGTATACGCATTAAAAGATAAATGTTTTCATTGCATGAATTAGTAAAAATTTGGTGAATCATACTATATAAAAATAGGTTCTTATATATGGTAATGTTTGTTCATAATAACCTTAGTCATTTTCCTTAATATGTCCATGATATGATCAATTCCAACACCATCTATATTGGCTTTCTCTGTAGGGAAATTCCTACATTGACAATGAGTTTTGATTCACTTTCTTATATTAAGATCCAACAATAAATAATTATACACAATAATTTATCTCATAATTATGATGAATATTGATCCATAAAATATAAATCCCAATAATGGTAAATGTTATCAAATACTATAAGGGATTACTATAATTCTCATATTAGTTATGTTCATTTAAAATATAATTATTAATTTTTTTACTAAACATGTTATAATACCAACTATAACAACCCAAATCTTTTAACATAGATCAAGTTATTACATAATTACATTGGTACAATATTTAAGGGGTCTCACCACACAAGATCAATTAGTTTAGATATATTGGAAAACTTTTACATACATGATTCTCATATTACATTGGAAATATAAAAAATAACAAAAGAAACATTCTTGCATCTCTGATATTATTCCTAATATTCTTTTTCATATCCTAGGGAAATGAAAACAAAAAAATGTGAGATCATATTCTTAGAAAGGGTTACATGTAAAGGAAGCTATCATGAGTAAATAAGTCCTAATCAATATAGAAGAGTGGATTATCAAAACATAAACCATTCAATAAAAAACATTAGTTTAATTATAATAAATGGAAAATATCAATATATAAAATACATAGATAGTGAAAAAAAAATCTCAATAAACAAAATGTATAATTCTATACATTAATGATCATGGCCTCTCAACCATGAGATCTTGAATCTTACCATCTTGGCCTATTAACCAAGAAATATTTCTTAGTAAATAGGTAGGTGTAAAACAAATACCAATTGAATATGGAATGAAATATATTTTTTCTCATGATACCTATCAATTAATAGAGTGGATATCTATAACTGTGCCCTGACTGTCACTTTCATGTCATATACATTCCTTTTATTTTGAATGATCGATACAATATATTATAAAAAATTACTTATAAGTAAAAAATTGTCCATATTGAATAATGAATATGGAAAAAAATATTTTATCATCATAAAACATCTACAGAAATAATAAATATGGTATCATTAGATCATACCCACAATAAAATCAATGAGTTTTTTCATAGATAAAAATACCTACAAAGTATCACTGAAATATTTCTGGAGGATAGTAAACTTTTCATTTTTAAAAAACTTATATAAAAGCTAAAAATTTACTGAATAATAAGAAAACAAATTAGTTAATAATAACCATGTAAACTTATAAAGGATTCTAAGAATAAAATATTACTCATAGTGAAGAGAATATTCTTTTATTTGGTTTATGTTAAAACAATATTATGTCTATACTTTGAATAAAAGTACCTATTTTGGATAATGAAAAGAATGATTATTTTAAAAGATTTTATAAAAAGTCCAACATATGTAAAGTTTTCTGTAAACAATAATAGGGGAATAATAAAAATATTCTTGAAAACATTATAATGAAAACTTAGTCATAGAAGTAAATGGTTCCCATCATAAGAGGAAATAAAGACTGTTTTTCTTAAAAATATTTTCCTAATCATTTTAAGTACCAAAAAGAGTTAAATCTATTGATTGAAAATTATATTTATAAAAATATGTGAATAAAATGAAATGGGGTTTTCAGGTGAGTATTATATTACTTTCCTCAATAGAAAATCAACCACAAACAAACCCAAAATAACTTGAGATTTTAAAATGAACCCCTTACAAAGATCATAACATTTTATGTGAGAATTAATCAATGATGTGATTATATATAAAAATTTTAAATCCACATAAAATAATTTAAATAATATATAAATAAATAAAATTTCATTTTACATATAATCTTCGAATAACATAATTGAGGAAGTGGTGGTGTGACCAAATGAATGGAAATTGAGTTAGGAACCCCCTTACTTGGAATTCAACTTACATTGTAAGTAATTTTAACCACCTATATAATAAATTAAGATTTATTATAATTATATACCATAATCATATATACATATAATATCATATATTATCCACTTATAAAATTCAAACCCTTGTTTATTAGTTGTTCTTTATTAAAATCACTTTTTCAAAGTGTCAACTTTTTTTCTTGTGTGTTTCACTTTGGTAGTTTCTGTATTTTCATCATTTTAATGGTTCCATTATATCTATAATTTTAATAATTATATAAATATCATATATATTCATCATATAAATATTTATAATCATCCATGAAAGGAATAATTAAAAATTAATCACATCACTTCACAGAGGTTGTAGTCCACACATATCCATAAGCGACGATATCATTTTTCTCAATAGTGTAAGGGAAAGAAGGCAAATGATATATTATATTTATAGAATTATAATTATGTTATAATTTTCTCATATATTAATTATCTATATAATTATTACTATCCATGTGATGTGGTAATGGAAAAACAATACATATGTTCATGAGGTGATAGTCCACCATACATACAAGCTATAGTTTTGTTTCCCATTTGATGTATAACGAGGTGGGTAAATATTTTTCAATAAAAATAATAAAATATAAATATATAATAAATATTGATGATATTATTTGGGAATGGGTTGTATATAATTAAATGTGGTAAAATAAGAAGAAAAATGAAAGTGTTCGGTTAAGATGAGTACATCCTATTTGAATGATATGATTTAGATACCTTCTTAAAGACCCATTGAATTATATTTTAAGAATACCAAAACCTATAATTCATGAATAAAGAGGTTTATAAGATAATTAGTTAGTTTTTTTTCTAGATATAAGACTCTATAAAGTAGGGGTGTCTGTTCATTAGTTGGGGGAGGGGCACACCTTCAATTTTTAAAGGATTAAAATATTATTAAGTCATTTTAAAAAAAACGTCCCAAAAATAATTAAATATAAATAATTAGGTGATAATATTCAAAATAACTTCATCCAATAAAAATTAAGATGAATGTTTTTGGCCTTGTCACCCAGTATTATCCTAAGCTAACAGGATTTACCCTTTACCGTGCTGATAATTTTTTACTATTTTTACAATTCATTATGAAAAATATTTAATTGAAATTATTAAATAATATTAATTATGATGAATAAAAATATGAAATAAATTTTTAACGATTCAATTTATATAATTATTATATATTAATTTTAAAATAAACCAATAAAACGTGATTGAAAATAGTTTTATGAAAAATTACATTTGAAGCCAAAAACTTTTTATACTAAGATCATGTATAATATTGATCAACAAGGTATAAATTGTATTATTTATAAGAAAAATAAACAAATTAAATTTTAAAACAAATCCAAAAAAAATTTAATATGAAAATAAAATAAAATAAATGCCAATTTTCTTTAAAGTTTGGTATTTTCACTATTCACCTAAATATCAATATTTTCTGAAAATTCACCAAAATTAATGCTATGAAAATTTTGATATCATTATTTAAAAAATTATAATATTTTTCTAAAATTATATTTTTAAAAGTGAGAGATAATGATTATAATATCACTGATTTTTTTTAATATAAACCATTTTGGAAGAAAACAAATATTTGAAGCATAAAATTGATTTTTTGAAAATTTAATATTTATTTACTAGGAATAAATCAATAAATTTTTATTAAATAAAATATTTATACATATTTTTTCATATTTTGTTTAATCCTTTTCATACCCACCAATCCAATGACTAATCAATAATAGTCTCATAATAATATTTCAATAGTATATCGTGGTTCATTTAAACTCAGTGTTGCATATAAAACAAGATATCAAAGATATTTAATTTATTTAAAGAGAAATATATCATAAAATATAAGAGTATTAAAATGAAAAACATGTTTTCAGCTTCCAAAAACATCTTTATCAGCCTTATATTTTCCTTTATTAGGCAATCTATCAAACTCAATTTTTGTTATACATTCCACTAGGTATGTATTTATTGTTCCTTTCATTACTTGGTACCATTTTTGGATTCATCTATCTCCATTGAACATAAATATTCTTTGAAATTTTAAAATGGTCTATGGTGTTTCCATTCATAAGAAAAAAAATTATCTTCTATTCTATAGTGTGATATCTTTCTTATCTTTCATTTCTGAATTCTTGGGAGAAACATGCTTATCATCATTCTTTACTTGTTTACATTATAAGGTATCAATATTTTTATTTCTATTTTTCGGTTGAATCTTATTTTGTAAAATTTTATTCAAATAAATACAAGATTTTGTGGTTGGTTGGTATATACTATCACCCATAATAAATTTTACCACCTTTGTTAAAAAAACTCCTAGAAATTGTCAAGTCCTTCAAATCTATTTCTTATAAATAGATTATTTCTATTCAATGAATTATATCCAATAAGTTTATTATTTTATTTTTAATTTATACATCTTAATATAGAGTTTTATAGTATTCATAGGATTAAATATTATTCCAAATTTTTTTGGTCTGATGCACAAACCTCTAGTAATAGTAACAATTCCCAAATAATCTCATTTTCTTACTAGTTATTGCAGTTTATCCGGATTTACCACCTAGTTGTATTTGGATAAATATATCATTTTTTGGGTATATTTTGGGTAACTATTATTATTATATTTTATTACATACACCCATTACTTATTGGTTTCTTTATCAATATTTTCAACTACCCCCAAAGATATAAACATTTGAGTTTTATCTAAAACATATAGAAAAAATAGATTTAGAACACACAACATTATCAGAGATGTGGGATACCTTTTTCTATAAGAATTTGCTGGAGGATTATCTACAAGTTATAAATCATTATTTATAACTAAAATGAGTCAATTTTTATGAGAATATTATCTTTGAAACCTTATTAGAGAAACTTATCTTCTTTGTTCTTTTGGAGGGTCAAGATTTTATTGATTCTAAATTCTTCCACATTTTCTCTAGATCATGAAATTTATTTTTTAAGGGATATTTATCTTCATCAATAGATTTAATCCTACCATCCCAACCACTCTTAAACATACCAATTTTATCCTCATACAATTTGATTCTTTCTTTTAGATACTTTTCGATGTCCTTGATTATTATGGATGTTACTTCTAATTGAGGTTCTTGAAATAATGAATATTTTTTTTGATTCATATAGAGAATGGATTTTATATTCTATGATCATTATAAAAAATATTTTTCTCATAAATTTATAATTTCATGTTTACCTCAACCATTGAAAATTTCTCTCTAATAATCTAGAAATATTTATCATTAGTTTTCTCCTCTCTGATGAGAGAGTTTCATTTTTTGAACTATCCTACTAATTCATTTTTCATTTATTTAGAATATTCTATCAGTTGTGTTTTTTATTTTTTAACACATAAATAAACCCAAATATATTATTAATAACCTCTATAGAAAATTTATTCATGTAGTCCCAAAACTCATAGTATATATTATCAATAACTTTAATACTATCAATATCATCATATATTCAACTAGTAGGAAATATTTATCAACCGTTACCTAATGTTTTGTCATATTTCTTTATTAATTTTTTTCTAAATTTTTTGGACTCCTTATTTTTCATATTTTCAATATTATTTGGAGATATTTACACATGTGTATCAATAGGAATAAATTCAATTACTATCATTAGAGACTCTTCTTAAAACAACTTTTCAAATATAAAAATCATTAAATAAAATAATAATACCCATGTAAATAATATAATATCCAATAATAGGTAACCTTTTCCCCATTACCAATTGAAATTACATTGAGGATTGAGTGCACACACCTAAAAGGGTGGGTGTGAATCAAGTGTTTCCTTTTTTTTACAATTTTCCAATCTATCCTTGAAAACTATAACCCCCATTGGATATGAACCTCTATTACTTATTACGATCTGAATTAATCTATTTAACACTTACCCAAAATGAAACCACCATGTGAAATTCACATAAATTAATAAATATAACACTAAATATTTTTACAAGGATTAACCTCCTTCTATGAAACCTACTCATTATCGTGATTAATTATTCCCCCTAATTATAGTTTCTCCACTTTAATCAATCAATGAATAAAATGATTTGATTATTCTCATACCAGTGCATATTCTCACTCTAAATACACATTCATAATTATCATAATACTCACAAAATATATCTTCACAATAAAATGAAAGCATCACATGATGTTATCCTTATATACTGTAATTCTGAATAGTTCTATAGCATCCCACAATTTATGCACAAGTGTTTAAATCAAACCCTTATGAATATGATCCATGAATATATTCATAATTCCTATACATAAATAAGTATAATATCCATCTCCTAAAAAGTTTCTTTGAATGATAGATGTTCTTAAGAAGTAATTCATGAAAACCTATATGTGTTTCAGCTCAACTTCATAGTTATTCAGCAAAATTTACTCACCTATATTTCTCATATCAAATTTGAGTTCTTGTGATCATCAAAAATTTAGAAAATCATTATATAATAAAAGGATCGACACAAATGATTAGAAACATACACAACATATAAATATGTCAAAAATTATTTCTTCTCAATATTTTACGACAATGGGTATTATGGTATTATATTCTTTTTTTGACCTTTATAGCTATTTGATATTCAATTTGATACATTCTTACCAATATATTCTTATTTTTACCTTCCAAGAGCTCCAATTTCTTCTTGTTCATATAATTATTTAAGTATCCAATCATAAATAACAAACATACACTTTATTTCATTTTATATTTTATACATAGGTCATTGAAAAATATTTTATACATCATAGAATATCAAAAATCACCCTTCACTTTTAGAGCCTATGATCCCTATTAAAATTTTCTCACCTTTTTTTGTAAATTGGTATATCCACCAATCTCATTAATCTATATATCCTCAATGGATATTTCCTATAGAATGATATAAACACCCTTAATTTTTATCACTTTCTCATTTTCTAGGCCAATAGATCCATATTGATATTTTTACTAACATAAATAATTTTCTTTTCTTCTCAAATAACTTCTTAAATCATCAGATAAATATTCTTCTCATTACACTGGATGTTATATTATTTAGTTATCTTATGGAATGAAGAGATTCATCATGATGTAACACTCAATAAATTATTATCATTTTTATTTCAATAGTATACTATATCTATGAATCACAAACTCGATTCTAGCCTTAATCATAACTCATTTTTGAATTTTAAAACACTAAAGTTTATCTCTTTCATAAAAACATTCAATTTAGATATGTAATATATTTGTATGTAGTTTTAGGAATAATTTATTTCTCATAAATTACATCTTCTTTGATTTTAAGTTTTTGTAAAAATCAAGCTTGAATCACATTATTTTGTGATATTTTGAACCAATCAAATAAACACCAAAATCATTGCATTAAACTTTTATTATAATATAGAGTAATGAAAAAATTTAACTTTTATAGCTTTAAAATTTCTCACATATATCTATATTTTATCTTCTATTTCACAAATCAAAGATTAGTTTCTCAATATTCAATGTTTTTATAACATTTAATTTTTGGTGTTTTGATCCATGGAATACATATTTGGAATCATCCCAGTCAACCTCAAACTCAGAATATAAATTATAGAATCTTTATATTTGATGTAAAGATAAAATGATCCTTAAAATCTCATCTGAATTCATCCTTATGAGTTTAGATCACCCTTATGGTAGATTATCCTTATGGATTTCATGCTTATTATGATCATGCTTATGTGAAAACCCTTATAACTTCATCCTTATGTGGTAATCCTTGAAATATAAATGGAATCATCCTTATGGTGCATAAAAATTCATCCTTATGGGGTAATAAATATGGATCAATATGAATATGATGGTTACAAAATTATTCTTAAGGTTAAATCATTCCTATGGACGAATCTACCTTAGAGAGATAACCCTTACGACTCTGGATGATCCTGATTACATACTTACAGATTAAATGGTCCTTACAACTAAATAAAAATAAATCTATATTTCATGTGAAACATCATAATATTTCTTAAGAACATTTCCTAAACATATCTAATCATGATTAATATACTCAAATATATTTAATAATTACCAAAGTAATTCCAAATAACTTCACCAATGCTCAAATCCTATTATATAATATAAACTCTACTTTTAGTATTCTCATAAACCATTACTTCCACTTAAAACATTATCTTCACTTTAACCTTCAAAATATTAATCCATATTGTATTAATCATTATGCTTTTTGATTGGTTAAAATATTACGGTTTCTATCTTGTTAAGATATCCTATACTATTTGAACCTCCCCAACTCTTTAAATGAATCCTCTTCAAGATGTCTAGTATATTTCAACAACCAACTTCTTCAGTTATATAAACTATTATAGACAAGTTCTTCTTTTTCCATTAGTAATATCCACTTAATTTCTTGAGGATTATCTCTTTCGATCATATGATTTTAGGGTTTCTCACCATGTAAGAAACCATCTCTTCCTTGGAATTTCAATGTATTCACTATGGTATCCAATTCCTATTCAATTTTACCATAAATCATGGGTAACTTATACTATTCTTCATTGGATGGATTCTAATTCCATCACCCATTACTATATACTCATTAACACGGTCATATTGAAATTATTCATTGAAAAAAATACAAACACACACAAATGGTCACATCTAAAATAACATTTACAATTAAACCTTCAACTAATCCCTTATAGTCTAATAACTTACTTATTGGTTAATCCACACTACAATCCTCATATTTTCTTCCCTAACTTACTCTATGGTTCTTTACATGAACATGATTCAATCTAAGTGTTCCAGAAGGTATTTCTAAAGATTTTTTTGGAAGAATTCTACCATTGGGAAAATTATAAAGAGTGGGTTCGTTTGGTTATGGAAAGAGGAGTTTCAAAATCCGAATTATCATTACAGTGATTTATATTCACTGTTAATCTTAAAAAATATGAATACGAAAATAATATGTTAAAAAAATGAAACATTTTGTAAAATATTATATTCAAATAGAGGAATTAACATTAATTATTTTCCTTGATTTAATTTTTGAACCCAAAATAGAAAAATAGGGAATAAGAGTGATGGGTAATACTCTGGAATGGAAAATTTTGATGGAAAAAAAATTATTTTAAGGGTAAATTGTTAAATGTACTGAAAAGAGTAAATTATATTTAAAACTTATAATTTTAACACATTTAATCACCCAACTTACCCTAAAAAACCATTTCATAGTCTCGATGAATGTTAGAAACTTTTTTGGATGATATAAAATTGTAATAGAAGTAATATTATGGATATCACGAACTTATATAAGAATATATAAACTTTATATATAAATCATTGAGTGAAGAGAGAGATATTTCTAAAAAGGTAAGTAAAAAATGTATGTGTGTGTTAAAAGGATATTTAATGAGCATTAATAAATATAAACAAATTAGGGAATCAAAATATATATGGAAAATAGTATTGGTAAAAGTATATGTGAATTTAAATGGTCTTCCATAAACAAATTAAGAAGTTTAAATTGGCCTTGTTTTATTAAATTTCACAGGAATGTAAAAATTAAGTGTATGGGATAGATGTTTTTTTATATTTTTTAACTAAAATCCATTAGATATATCCTTACATATTCCAGAACTTATAGGTTTTTTGAACTTATTTATTATTTTAGTGTTTTTTTGAGTGAGTTGTGAAAATAACATTACATGAGTATTTAGTTGATTAATTATGTTTTATAATTTAGATTCTAATAAATAACATTGAATTTGATTTTTTATGATTATTGAGAAAATAGATATGATTAGATACTAAGGATATTGGTAATAAAATTTAATGATCATATGTGAAGAGAGATTCATAAAGTGATAACATTATATCAGTAAAAAAATCTTCTCGAATGGGTAAAGTTGGCTATTTCAGGCTATAAGGAGATGTAAATACCCAAGGAACTAACATATATGGATATATGGTGTCATAATTGGATATGTTTCCACCACACCGTATTATTGGTGGATATAAATAAGAAATCAGTGCGTGAAATAAAGGTTTTTGGGATGTTTTTAGATAAAATTTGGCCCATCAGAAGATATGATACAATCATAAGGGATGTTATAAACTTATTTCCAAACAACCCTGATTCATTATTTTACAATGTTTTATGAATATAATTCATTTAGGGATTCATATTCAATGAAATGGGAATATCAACATCGATGAAGTTATATTGGGGATTTAAAATGGTTGTTGATAATATGAGACAACATTTTCAATATTATAAATTAATGTAGAATGTTATATCATATCCTATAATATGCTAATTTCACCTAATGTGCAATGGAAATGTTGGGGATCATAACCTTTGGTTGGGATATACCATAAAGGGTGATTGGATGATTAAACTGAAATGTTTTATATTATTAGTATGATATTCTTATATTATTAATATATTTAACTCATCATAAATTCGTCATATTTATGAAAAAATATGAATATTTAGATCACTCAGCCCCTAAATATATTGATTAATATTCTAAAAGTTAAAATTGGAACCTATCATAGGGATATCCATGTCCCTTGATATAGAAATATTACCACATGGCATCCGTGAAACCCTAAAAACATATTGTCATATCTTATGACTTGTTTAACTAAATAAAGAATGACATCAATTTCCTGGACATGTGAAACCTAATGAAGGAAACAAAGAATAATATGATTGCAACTAAGGCTTGATCTGAAAAAATAAGAATTAATAATAAAGGAGACCAAGAAGATTCAAGTTATATATTGAAGAATAACCCATGTAACTATTTCTATGTGAGATGATTCCAAAATACCAAAGGAGGAAGAGGTCAATAAATAGAAATTATTAGAATATAGAATGATTATTTTAGGATCTCAAACCCCAAACTTATTTTAGAATTTCAATAATTTTTTACTACATTTGTATGTTTGTATACAATATAAATAGCTCCTTTCATAGAGGGATAACCTTTAGTGTTTATCTAAGGGGGAGAAACAACCATGTATATATAGAGTTTATGAAATAAATTTATACTCTTTATTTCATTTGAGTGTATATAATGTGAATCTTGAATGGAGGAGGAAACAATTATCACTTTTTAAATTCATGCTAAAAATTGTATTTGTTTCCAACACATATACCACAATGCCTATACTTCTATGTTTATCTAGATTAAAATGGATCTAGGTAGATATGGTGGAAGTAGTTAAAAGATTTTGGGATATTATTAGTGGGATTGACTTCATTAATTCATCAGTATAGGTGGATAGATTAAGGATCCCTCTACTCGATTAGAAGTTGTATCGTATAATTATAAAAATTATGTTTCAAGGACTAGTGAACATGTGATTGTAATTACTTTTTTCATTACATGATATAAATAGTAAGGGTTGGTTCAATGTAAGGATATTGAGTTGGGTGAATTAGTGTTTATTAATATTGAATGAACATTTAGAAAACAATTAAATAATGAATTTGGGGATTTACCAAAGGGTTACACCTAGTTTAGATTAACTTTTTTTTGGTTTCAAATCCTTTATGTTTTGATTTTATATCAAATAAAACCATATTCCTTATAATATAATCTATTTTTTATTGAGTAAAACCAATTTTTTGGTTGACTAGAAACCTTAAAAATATTGTTTTGGAATCCAAACCAACCAATTACCAAATTATAAACAACTAACAATTTAAAATCAACCACTAAGATTCAAAATCCATTTTTATAATTTGAGGCTAAGGTGGAAAGAAAATATATTTTTATATAGGGTGCCTGAGAATGAAAATAACTCTATATCATTATAAAAACGTCATTTAAATTAATGGAATTCCTAATCTTTGATATAAGTTGAATTCAATCTCACCCATCATCTCTAAAACCATCATTTTTTAAACCACCTTTTCCAGCATGAACAACATACCTAAGAAAGAAACAACTTCAATGAATTATCATCTCTATTTTCATGACTAAATCTTCCAAAAATCTACATAACCATTTATAGAACCATATCACCTGTTTAAATAACAAATAAACCAAAAATAAATCACCCATCATAGAGATCAAAATAGAGAACAACCATCACCATTGAAAAACATGGACCACCAAAACAATCCACTCTATTTGAGACCAAATATTGGAATTAAAGAAGTACCAATTTTTTACAACCCAAAACCATCCTATATTGTGTCAAAACTATAGGAACCCAACACCACATAAAATATAAACTAACAATGCTATAGAGTACTTCCTTATAATCCCTTTCTAGTAGCTACTTTAGATGTATATTGGAGAGGCAGGATCCAATAAATTGGTGGGAATATGAACACTAAATAAGGGAATTAAAAGGCTACAAAATCACTATGAAAGGATAATTGGAAAAAAAATGAATGCCAATAACCCACACCAATGGATCCCTAAGACACAAAAGAAGAGTAAAAACCTATATAGGTCATGTTGCCTAGATTAATGTAAAATGTTTAATAAACACATCCCAGATGCCTACGAAAACCACCAAACTTGACCAAGAAAGGGTACAATGTAGTATATCATAAATCATGATCATAGAAAAATTATTCTAGGGACTTAATAGAGATCCACGAATACAAAATTTAAAACAAAAAAAAAAGAAAAATCCAATACTAAATCAACTGAATGACCCAAAAAAATTCCATCACTACAATCCCAATCCACCACAAAATACATCATGCTAGGCCATACATGACGTATAGCATGATGGGTTAGATATTAAAAGCATAAATGGAGTAAAAAAACCACAACTACAAAGAACACATTCCTAAAATCAAAATAAAAGAGAAAATCCTAACATAAAGTATAAAATACAACCCAAAGGAGGCTATTCATGTAAGAAGGGGAGAAGAAAAATGCAAATATTAAAAGAATATAGAGAATAAGGAGAAATCATATAGGGAAGATGGTGGGGAAATCTAATTAGGTTGAAGAGTATAAATAGATAGGGGCTTCAGTGGAGAATGAAACTATCCACAAATATCATTCCCCATTTCCATGTTTTTACTAGGTTTAAGAATAAAAAATAAAAAATAATGAAAAATTAGGAGTGTGGGGTTGTAACATTTTTATAATAAAAGCAATTAGTTATATTTATAACTATATTAATAAGAAAATATTAAATTTTTATTTGATGTTTGGACCCTTTAACATAGTCTTTTACATCACCCTATTATATTTTTATATGTATTCCTTCTTCTCCTCGCCTATATTCTATTTTCTTGTCACTCCATCATATCCACTATTGTGATGCTTATAAATTTTGAGATCAAGAAATTAATAACATCAAGTTTACGAAATTTTTTAATGAAATATTATTTATTAATTTTTTTACAAGAACTTATAAGTATTTTTTTTATATTTAGTAATATGTTTTAAAAATAAATAAATAATAACTATTTTTTATATTTTTATCTTTTTTTCATATTTTATTATTTAAATTTAAATTTTATTTTAAATTGATAATTTTCAATTTATAAATCATAAATCTATTGGTTCTCATAGTGGGAATATTCCATATTCACCCAATGTTTCCTCATATCTTCCTTATATTGCATCATATAGTTGGTCAAAGAGTCATTGTAATGTGTAAGATCATTTTAATAAACCTTATATTAATGAATATAATGTAAAAAAATTAAAATATAAAAACAAAATATTATAATAAATTAATTATTAGTGCTTCTAATAGTGGCATGATTCATCTCAAAATACATGTTAATGAACACTTTTAAAATAGTCAACCTAATATTATAACACAATTTCAATTATGAAGAAATACATTAATAAATTTTTATTTTGATACCATATGTGTTCATGATATGATTTTAGATTATATAATTGAAATATAAAATCCTTTTAATACAAGTGAATGTTCTTATTTTAATAATTTAATTCAAGGAATATTTACGACTCAGTAAATGTTTTTTTTCATAATTTAATATTACATAATACGTCCCATCGGGGCCCCACCTGGGCTCATGGTATTCCAATTATACCACCAAAAACACATCTCCTATAATACTTGTAAAACCAAATATAAACAATAATAGATATCGTATATAGAGGGTAATAAATAATAACACACTTTAACAAAAATACATCTCTAATACATAATAAAAACTAAAAAAACCAACAGTAAAAATATAATCAACTATACAATATAAGAGTTTTCCATGAGAAATTAAATGAAAAGTACAATGGTGCAGGGAAATAGCCAAATGGAAAAAATACAAACACAGTAGATAAAAATCACTGGGAATAACTGACTTTAGTAATGGAAAGAAAACACCTTGCTACATGATCTCACCAAATGTTCTCTAGCCAAAACAAACACCAAGAAAGTACCACCATTTTCTGTAACACATAATCTCCAAAAAAAACTCTGTATACCACTATCAATCCAATCCATAAAATGTATTCATGTAAAAAATTTAGGCTGGAAAATATCCCATATAAACATAGCATGTAGGGAACCCAAAAAACAAAAAAAAGGTAGAAAAAAGGTCATATCAAATATAGGTATAAGGGAAATAGAAATATGGATCTAAAGAGAATAAATATTCTTTAATATCAAGATAAACATGGGAAAAGAAAAAAACTATTCATCATATATTAGATCTATGAGGGATTGTATCTCACAGTGAGAAAATATATTAGAGTAACCAAGTCTCACAATTCCTAAATTAGACAACCAAATTATAGGTCATATCATAGAGTCAGCCAGTTATACCTATGTTATGTCCTGAAAATTCCTCATAAAAGAAAAATCATGGAATAATAAGTCAATTTATTTTATTCTAAAAAGGAATAAAAATAAGTCGAATGAAAAATTCAATGAAAAATGATCAAAGAAGATGAGAAAAAATTATTACAAAGAAATAAAATGAAGTTTCGAAGGAAGGATACCTTTGTAATCCATTGCTCTGCATGGTTGTCCACCGCTACACAAAATCCCCACGAATGGAAACTTTTCACTAAGGGGACAGATCCAACAGTGCCCATGAATGATATAAAGCTATTTATTTAAAGGGGCAGAGATATCTTCTCCTGGAAATGATTTCCCCCTAAATAAATTGTTCTCTTAGAATTATAGTGTCATTGGATCCTACAAATGAAACAAAGTTATTTATGGAGTCGGGAGGGGATTTTGGTGACCACTAGGGTCCCATGCTAACTATGTCCTTCATGGGTTCTTGTAAAAGGTTCCCCATGGTCCACCATGGATGACTGATAATTCCAGTTTCTATTCCCTCTATTTCTCTATAAATAAAATTTTAGGGGAACTATAAATAAGAGGGTATAGATCGATTGATTGATTGAGAGATCGAGAGCTCCATAAAAGTTGGAATCCTTCGACAATTCCCCACAGGTAAAACCCATCATATAGAATTAAGGGGTATAAAATAAATTAATTGGCAGTCCATGAGCTCAACATCCTTTCCGATCTTATTACACCAGAGGAGTGGAACCAATACTCCCTTTACAATCTGGAACCCTATATATCAGAAATATATGTGGGCGGAACCCTACCCCCTAGAGAAAATCTCTATGAGGGAGAAACTCAACCTCATGTAGCAAATCGCTACATGGATAGAACTCTACCCCACGTATTGATGTCTATGTGAATAGAAACTGGCCCCATGATGAAAAATGATTTGTGAAATGAACCCAAATTTGTGTACCACAATAGTATGTCAATGAACCACTTTCCTTCATTGCAATGAGCGGAGGGAACCCTGTTCCATGTAAGAACATGCTATGTTAAGTGGGGTATCCTATGGAATTTCATTTTCTGACTCTCATAATTCCCTTAAATTATATCATCAGCCTCTATGTCAGCCTCTCTACAAACCAGACCAATGGTATCAGGCCAAGGCCTCTCTCAAAGACACCAGACATTTAGGTTAAGATCATTAGGTGCACTAATGTTTCCTTTTGAGTTTATATACCCATGGTAATAAGATTCTTGTGGGTAATCCTTACAATATGGAAGGCCCTCATAATGAACTTTCATTTAAATTCCCATGGTAATGAGGGTATTGACCTTTGGATAATCACATATACCTCCCTATTCGAGGGATTAAGAGTAATTTCTAGACTTTACCATTAATGAGGTCCAGTGTTGAACATACCTCCCTTTTCCCTAGAACCAAATTGAGGAAAATCCCATTATGGTAATTCCTAATCCTTTCTTATGGAAGGAGAATCTTGTGCTCCTCTTTTCCTTGTCCCATGACATATCTAGATTGAGTGAAAAATATGACTATCCTGGATATCAAAACAAGAGAAAAAATTGGAGCACTCCAATCCCCCTACCTTTGTTCTCTATATTCATCCATCAACGGATGGCATGGGACGTGCGATATTTAGATCCACTACCACCTCTTATTTTTCACACCAAACATGACTCACATATTCTAAGAGGTTTGTAGTAATCATAACATCCACATTGTCATGAATGAACTCACATGGTAATTCTTCATAGATGTAAGCCAAAACATCAATTCAAATTATCCTCATAGATTGTATAAACCCAAATAATATTCCTTCAAATGGGTAACTCCCATGCGTAATCCCCAATCATTCTTTCTTAATGGTAATCTTCTAAGGTGTAATTCTTAGCAAATATGAACTATGAGGGATTTGATTCCTAACTAATCAGGATATGTAGGAAGACTCCTTGAGGTCCAAAACCAACAACCAAATCACCCTAGTGTTCTCTCAACCACATCCCCAATAGGGTCACGCTCATCCAGAAGACTATATCTCTTTATGGTATTTTAGGCCACTTTAAAAAATATCACACATTCTCTGTGACCAGACAACCATTTTCCTGGATGTCCTTATCTCATGAAGTTAAAATGCGTTGTTGGGTCCTAACCACATATCCTTAAAAGGAGATATGTCCAGTTAAGTGACACCAAACTATGTGGGTTTTTATTCCTCTCACTAGATTATATTGTAATCCCATATTATGGGTTCAACCCCAAAATTGAAATAGCTCATGTACCCCCTGGATGACGATAAACCTGAGAGTGCCATATCATGTGGCTTAAAATAGTTTTTTTCTTATTGAAGGACCATATGATCCCTGATCTGTCCAAAAATGAGTAACATTTATGGAGACCCTCAAGTTCATACTGATCTTTCCATTTATGGGGAACCTCAGATACATACAGGTTATTCCAAACCCATATATAGTCATGATTATCTACTACATTAGGGGTAATCCATGGAAACATACTTGGGAATGAACAAAGGATTCATTAACATGGATTAAATCATTAAAATTATACCCAAATAGTCAATAGTTACCCCCAAAAGTGTGTTATTATCTTGAGTTATCATCCTCTCAAGTAATGTTAGTTATTAAGTGTCATTGGAAAAATCATCCAATGAAGACATTCCTTTGGAAATAAGTCCCATACATCATGGATATGAGAGCCGTTGGGTGTTTCTCGATCTGAAAACAACCCTATTGAAGACCATTTGAAGATATTATACTCAACATTAGTGATTTCACACCAGTCGACCCCCTATAATCAACCCATCTAGGCATAACCTCTCATTCATCAGACACAAAAATGGTAAACATGACCTATGTAACTTAACTGCAGAACCTTATTTACATGATAAAATGGATATACTACCCAGTCCCCACTAGACAATTTTTATCTAGGTATAATAAAATATTCAGGCAGAAACAAAAATGGTGAACCTAACGTGAATCATTAACCAAGGTGGTAGTATTAACCTACTTCTATCCCCTTTCACATCCATTGGGGAATAGGGCCAAGTGAGATCATCTATTATACATGTGGTAATGAGATTCTACTTTGATGAAGTTTTTTTGTTTTCAATTGTCACATTTATTGTAAGAACTCTTCAGAGCTTCCATAAATATAATGGCATCCCAAATGTTCTCATATACATGAATGTCACCACTACACTGAATGAGTCTTCGATGATGTAGAGGAATCTGTCACCCTCTCAGCTTCTCCAACATTAGGTCTAAAATTCACTAATATTAGAGTATCATAAGAGTGGTACTCTCCCAATACCAGGGGAAACAAAATAAGAACTACAGTCAAGGAAATCCCACTAGCCTCCCATCTAGTAGTGATCGGAGGTCCAGCACCAGGAAGCTCCACTAGCCGTCTCTAAATGTTTCTAGTGTCTATCCATAGAATGCGATAATGAGAATCTCCATTATCTTTGTAAGGTGGATGAATTCATCAACAATAACTTTGTCCTTACTGCACAGGGGTCCCACTCAAGAGCCCTGCCAGAAGTTATCCCCATCAATGACATATGGCCCACTATCCTTAGTCTAGGGAGGATATTGTTCCAGGGTTACTATTGAAGTAAAATAGGCATTGCTCCCCCAAGATTCCCGTCAAGGGATAAAAACATATAATCAAGAATATTTCATCACCCTGGTTCCTGGGGAAGAGATCCACAATGAAAATATGATGGAACTCTATGATTAGAAATATATTCCTACTCCATCTTCTAAATCATTCCATGAAAATATGACAGAAAGTTATGAGAAAGAACAAATCCCCGCTAATTCTTGCCAAACCCACTGTGAAAATAGGCCGGTGAATTATAGTTAGATGAAAATCCTTGTCAATGCATATAGAGGTCCTCATCCAAATATATAAACAATCTATAGGTATACAAATATCCCTTCCAAAGATATAATTCCCATTAGTCAGATACATTGGTGATTAATGGGAAGAAACAAATATCTATTGACAGTATAGATACCACTAGTCAAATATGGTGGAAATAAAATAATGATAGGACCAGTTTGGGATATGTCAAACACTGAGAGGGGGGTTGAATCAGTGTTGGGGACTTTTTAAACTAATTTCAACTTTTATCCATGTACCTCATGACCTGTTAGGATCTTGATTCTCTTATTCTCTTTTACCCGTCGTATGAAATAATAGAAAGAAGTAAAAATATGCACATGATATTTCTACACGGTTCACCACTCAATAAGAGTAGATATTTCCTTGCCATGCATGGGTATGACCACTGCATGGATTCTCTATTATAATGTGATATTCTTTTACAATGGAGTGGCTAGGAATGCAATCCTCTAGCCCGTGTGAGTCCCTACACTTTAGAGGGGGTGGGAAACAATCCCCTTCCTTGGACTGGTGATGACCTAGCCCAACTTGCAGCGTCTAGATGGTTCTTTATACTTCCTATGGAGACAGTATTCTTCCTTCTTCAAAAGGTAGGTTCTAATCTTGATTTTCTTCAGTGCTCTTCACTTGATTACTTGCAAACTAGTAGGAAAGAAATTCTTCATTTCTTCTTCTTTTCTTCTTCACTAGTGCAAAACCAGCTGCACTAGGACTTCTTCTTCTCCTTTAGTGAAATAACAGAATGCACTAGGGCTCCTTCTTTCTTAGCAAGAATCACATATACCAATGTGATTAAGTAGGCAACGAAGACCAGCTTACTTGGCATCATCAGAGTGAGTTCTACTCTTGTTCATAAATGCATGTGATCATGCATGTGAAATGTAGTTGAACTCTTTTCCTTCTTCTTCTTTCCTCTCTAGAAGATGGCAGGAACTCCTGGAACAAAAATAGTTTGTGCTCCCACTTCCACTTGCATGCCCTATACTTGCATGCCAACAACTTGAAAACCTCTTCTTGTACGTTGCTACTTGCGCTCCACAACTTGCACGACAAGAATTTCCAAAAAGACTTGCGCGACAGACTTGCACGGCAACACTTGCGCGACAGACTTGCACGACAACACTTGCACAGAAGAATTGTGCAGCAACACTTGTGCGTCGTATAAATAACCCTCAGCTTGTGCGCCACTTCAGCTTGTGCGCCGCTTTCTACACTTGCGCGTTCAGAGCTCAAATTTTTCTCTTAATTGTTGATCCTTAACAAGTGAGGAGGCGAGTCGTCTATTTATAGGCAATTTGGTGACTTGTGCGCCCATACACTTGTGCGCCAAGACTTGTGCGCCAAGACTTGCGTGCCAATACTTGCGCGACACTCTTAACATGCATGACACTTTCAAACTTGCGCACCACTTTATTTCCTTTGTCATATTTTTATTGGAAGATCTTTGAAATAGGACTTGTGCGCCACATACACTTGCATGTCAACACTTGTGCGCCACCACTTGCGCGCCACCACTTGCGCGCCACCACTTGCACTCCACCACTTGCATTCCACGACTTGCGCGCCACTTTCTTTCCTTTTCCATATTTCAGAAATAATGCAATTTGAAACATGACTTGTGCACCTATACAACACTTGCGCGCCGACACTTGCGCACCGCCACTTACGCGCCGCCACTTGCGCACCACTTATACTTGCGCACCAATTTTTGACTTTCACGCCAATATTGACTTGCGTGCCACTTTATTTCCTTTTCCATATTTCTAAAATAATGCAAATTTTGAAATATGACTTGTACGCCCCTACATACTTGCGCGCCTACTGCATACTTGCGCGCCTACTGCATACTTGCGCGCCTACTTCTTTCCCTTGCCATATTTTTGATCTAATGATATTTGTGATATGACTTTTCCAAAAAACACTTCTTTGACTCTCCCTTTCTTTCATAAGGCTTGAATCACATGTTTTCCAAACTTATGATATTTGTGAAATAACAATCAGCATGGCATCGTCTAGTTTCTCCATTCTTTTTGGAATATGAATTCCAAAGTACTTCTTTCATCCTCACTTCAAATCCTCAATTCTTCTTCAACCATCCTTAGATAGATGATACTTCACCATTATGCTCCAATCATACTCAAATGGATGATACTTCTCCATTCTTCATTGTTGTAAACAATGTGTCACCTTTGACACAAGTTCTTTGAACTTAGGATCAGTTCAACAATCGTCTGAATTTATCTTCTTAGAGAATTACTCAAGTATGACATCCAATTCTATGATTTCATAATAATTCTCCAAGCATCCTTACTTCAGCCAATCTCCATTAACTTTGGAGTCCTTCTTTGTCTCCTTCTTCATTTTGACCAACATTG
This sequence comes from Viscum album, assembly GCA_963277665.1. Lineage (NCBI taxonomy): Eukaryota > Viridiplantae > Streptophyta > Magnoliopsida > Santalales > Viscaceae > Viscum > Viscum album. The sequence continues at coordinate 691,555,297 of OY728119.1, read as the reverse complement.
ACAACTGTTGACAACAAATACAATCTTCACACACAAAGTTGTCCCAACAATCTCCCCCTTTGTATTTTGTTGTCAATACCACAAAGTCTTCTCAAATGAATGTGTCAATGTAAAAATGAGAATATTATCTCTCCCTTTTACTTATGTCTCTCCCCTAGACATTCATTTCATTTCTCTCCCCCTTATTTAAAATAAATACAAAGTTCATGGTAGAGAGGGTATCATTCTATACTTAAGCAATTTGCCGTCAATCATTTCACTCTAAGTTTACATGAGCAATGCTCGGCGTAGAAAACAAGAGGATTTGATTTAGACAAAAAAGTTGTCCATTACCCACATAATATGACACCTCATGAGATGAGAACTCATACACTTGTCTTTAAGGGTTTTTTACTTTCATTCCAGGCCAAAGTTATCAAGTGTGAAAGAAATAATCAACCTGAAATTCCTGCACTCACTTCAACAAATGGATCAAAAACATTCATGTGCAATTGGCAGGATAAGTGGCCTTAGATCACATTCACTCTTCTTATTTCATTGATTATCTTTGTTACTCCCCTTTTGTAGAATGATCTTTATTTAGAGTAACCAAGGATAAAAGATTTAGAAATAACATACCATTTCCAATGACATGATCTTCAGACAATATTCAGAGTAGTTGAATTTAGTACCAACTGAAATTGATACTTATTGAGATAATGACTCTGGAAGCTTCTTCATGTGTATCCCTCAATAGAGAACACTTCTCATCACTGAATCTCAGGTTCTCCCCATGAGATCTTGCATCACCTTCAATTCCCTATATTTAAATAACAAATACAATACACAAAGATTTAAGGGAATAGGGTGGATCCTCCATGCTTCTTTAATTTGAGCAGGAGGGCTAAGATGATTTTCTCAACTAGGATGCTCCATTTTCTCCACTCCTCACATTTTCACATTTGATCTTTAATTTTGAATGTAGTTGTGTAGATATCAATACTTATTCTATCTCTTTGTCTATGAATCTTCTTTCTTCAGAAGAATTCCAAGAACTAGAATCTCTCGGTGCAACATTCATCCTCTTCATGAATTCTTGTTGGGATGGAATAAATTCAAAGCACTTTCTGACTATGTGACCAGCCTTGTTGCACCTCACACACAGAACTTCTTTGTCTTCATGTAGAATCTTCTTTTTGTTTTTTTTCACTATCCTTAGCTTGTGCATCTTCCATCTTTCTCATTATATCCAAATCTTTAGGCAAAAACACCAAAATATCATTAGGGACCGAGGCATCAAAATTGGATCTTCTACATGGATTCTTCTGAGTGGATTCCTTCATAGTAGTTCTTTTGGATGCACCAACCTTCACCTTCTTGGACATGGAATCCAAGGACTTCTTAGTTTTCCTCATTGTAATATTCATGGGATAATTTTCTTTTGAAACATACTTATGATTACATCCCAAGATAGATTCTTCATTCTTCTCCAGCTTTTGTTGTCTTTTGTTCTTATTAGCTTTGAATACATTCTGAGATAGGCATCCACCATTCTTGTGACCACTCCCATTGCATACATCACAGATGTTGTCCATCATTCCAAATCTATTTACAGTATACAGATGTTTCTGGATCTGTGGATGTTGCTTCTTCTTCTCTGGATTTCTCCCCCTTGAGATGGGATTTCTCTATGATTTTACATTTAAGGGATTGTACCAACAATCCAGTGCACAATGCCCAAACCTATTGCAGCACCAGCATTGACCAACAAACCTTAACCTCTTGTCATCTTCTTGATAAGTTTGATGAGTCTTCTTCTTCTTGGTATGTTGTGATTTCTGTGGGTATCTATCTTCTACACTCTTTCCCCTATCCACACTATCCATGGTGATAGGTTTCATCTCACTTTTCTTCATCCAATCTTGTTTAGAATTTTTCTACCTACCTTCACTTTTTGTAGGAGCAATTTTAGAAACAATAATACAAGTTGGTATGGATGATTCCTTTACTTTCTCAGCTACTTGTGATAGATCAATGAGTGAAGCCATGATCTTCTTATCACATGTTGGAGGTCTTTTGACAGTAAAATCCTCCAGTGAGCATTGAGTACTAGCAGAAACTATTTTTTTCTTTTGTGGACACTCAATATGTGTCTTCTCAAGATTGGTTAGTTCAACTTCCAATTCTAGACATATCATATTGAGGATGACTTCCTGGTTTTCAAGCATAGTCATCTTCTCTTCACAAGACTTCTTTAATCTTTCAACTTCATCTTCATTCATCTTTACTTTGTTTTGTAACAAAGAGTCATGTTCATTGATATTCTTGGTGTTATCTTCCAAATATAACTTCTTGACTTCATTGCCCCTTTCCAGATCATATTCTAGTGCATGGATCTTCTCTTCTAGAGTCTTGTTGACTCCCTCCTTTTTTTCAACATCTTTGAGCCACTTTGAAGAAATTTCTTCAAATCCCCTCTTCATTGCTTCAAAGGCTCCAACCTGTCTAGAGAGCTTTAAAAATTCGAAATTTTTTTCTTGTAATCCTTTCTCCAAAACATCAATTTTTTCTTCCAGCTGAGTGATATTTTCTTGCATGCATTGAAATACCCAGCAAACTAGGGATGCACTCTCTTTAGGAATACCATGCAGAATCATTCTTAATATATCAACTGATATTTCTTGAGATGTTGTAGATTTTTCATCACCACTTTTTCTAGCATTTTCATCACGAGGGTAATTTCCAAATGTAATAACACATACCTCTTGATCAGTTGAGGTAAGAAGGTTGTCCATCTTCTTGGTGGGTACTTGATCCACCTTATCATTACTTTCCAAATCTAGTGTGTCTTCATTGTCAGCCAGATATGGAGAACCGGATGCTTCCACTTCTTTAGATAAGAGGGAATTCTTCTTCAACTTTCTCTTCTCTTTGTTTTTACTGTTCATCATGGTCTTGGTAGATATAACTAAATCTTCACCAACACTGCTCTTCATTGTTGACTCAGGAACAAAACTCAAGTTTAAAAAAGAGAATAACTTCACCTTAGAGAATACAATAGAGGTTAACCTCCCTCTGATACCAATTGATAGGACCAGTTTGGGATATGTCTAACACTGAGAGGGGGGTGAATCAGTGTTGGGGACTTTTTAAACCAATTTCAACTTTTATCCTTGTACCTCGTGACCTGTTAGGATCTTGATTCTCTTATTCTCTTTTCTCTGTCACATGAAATAATAGAAAGAAGTAAAAATATGCACAAGATATTTTTACAAGGTTCACCACTCAATAAGAGTATCTATGTCCTTGCCATGCATGGGTATGACTACTGCATGGATTCTTCATTATAATGTGATATTATTTTACAATGGAGTGGCTAGGAAAGAAATCCTCTAGAGTCCTAGTGCATTCTGTTATTGCACTAAAGAAGAACAAGAAGTCCTAGTGCATCTGGTTCTTCACTAGTGAAGAAGAAATAAAGAAGACACGAAGAATTTCTTGCCTACTGCTTTGCAAGTAATCAAGTGAAGAGCACTGAAGAAGATCAAGAGCAGAACCTACCTTTTGAAGAAGGAAGAAGAATGTCTCCATAGGTAGTATAAAGAACCATCTAGACGCTGCAAGTTGGGCTAGGTTATCACTAGTCTAGGGAAGAGGATTGTTTCCCACCCCCTTCTAAAGTGTAGGGACTCACACGGGCTAGAGGATTTCTTTCCTAGCCACTCCATTGTAAAATAATATCACATTATAATGAAGAATCCATGCAGTAGTCATACCCATGCATGGAAAGGACATAGATACTCTTATTGAGTGGTGAACCTTGTAAAAATATCTTGTGCATATTTTTACTTCTTTCTATTATTTCATGTGACAGAGAAAAGAGAATAATGATTTGTGAAATGAACCCAAATTTGTGTACCACAATAGTATGTCAATGAACCACTTTCCTTCATTGCAATGAGCGGAGGGAACCCTGTTCCATGTAAGAACATGCTATGTTAAGTGGGGTATCCTATGGAATTTCATTTTCTGACTCTCATAATTCCCTTAAATTATATCATCAGCCTCTATGTCAGCCTCTCTACAAACCAGACCAATGGTATCAGGCCAAGGCCTCTCTCAAAGACACCAGACATTTAGGTTAAGATCATTAGGTGCACTAATGTTTCCTTTTGAGTTTATATACCCATGGTAATAAGATTCTTGTGGGTAATCCTTACAATATGGAAGGCCCTCATAATGAACTTTCATTTAAATTCCCATGGTAATGAGGGTATTGACCTTTGGATGATCACATATACCTCCCTATTCGAGGGATTAAGAGGAATTTCTAGACTTTACCATTAATGAGGTCCAGTGTTGAACATACCTCCCTTTTCCCTAGAACCAAATTGAGGAAAATCCCATTATGGTAATTCCTAATCCTTTCTTATGGAAGGAGAATCTTGTGCTTCTCTTTTCCTTGTCCCATGACATATCTAGATTGAGTGAAAAATATGACTATCCTGGATATCAAAACAAGAGAAAAAATTGGAGCACTCCAATCCCCCTACCTTTGTTCTCTATATTCATCCATCAACGGATGGCATGGGACGTGCGATATTTAGATCCACTACCACCTCTTATTTTTCACACCAAACATGACTCACATCTTCTAAGAGGTTTGTAGTAATCATAACATCCACATTTTCATGAATGAAATCACATGGTAATTCTTCATAGATGTAAGCCAAAACATCAATTCAAATTATCCTCATAGATTGTATAAACCCAAATAATATTCCTTCAAATGGGTAACTCCCATGCGTAATCCCCAATCATTCTTTCTTAATGGTAATCTTCTAAGGTGTAATTCTTAGCAAATATGAACTATGAGGGATTTGATTCCTAACTAATCAGGATATGTAGGAAGACTCCTTGAGGTCCAAAACCAACAACCAAATCACCCTAGTGTTCTCTCAACCACATCCCCAATAGGGTCACGTTCATCTAGAAGACTATATCTCTTTATGGTATTTTAGTCCACTTTAAAAAATATCACACATTCTCTGTGACCAGACAACCATTTTCCTGGATGTCCTTATCGCATGAAGTTAAAATGCGTGGTTGGGTCCTAACCACATATCCTTAAAAGGAGATATGTCCAGTTAAGTGACACCAAACTATGTGGGTTTTTATTCCTCTCACTAGATTATATTGTAATCCCATATTATGGGTTCAACCCCGAAATTGAAATAGCTCATGTACCCCCTGGATGACGATAAACCTGAGAGTGCCATATCATGTGGCTTAAAATAGTTTTTTTCTTATTGAAGGACCATATGATCCCTGATCTGTCCAAAAATGAGTAACATTTATGGAGACCCTCAAGTTCATACTGGTCTTTCCATTTATGGGGAACCTCAGATACATACAGGTTATTCCAAACCCATATATAGTCATGATTATCTACTACATTAGGGGTAATCCATGGAAACATACTTGGGAATGAACAAAGGATTCATTAACATGGATTAAATCTTTAAAATTATACCCAAATAGTCAATAGTTACCCCCAAAAGTGTGTTATTATCTTGAGTTATCATCCTCTCAAGTAATGTTAGGTATTAAGTGTCATTGGAAAAATCATCCAATGAAGACATTCCTTTGGAAATAAGTCCCATACATCATGGATATGAGAGCCGTTGGGTGTTTCTCGATCTGAAAACAACCCTATTGAAGACCATTTGAAGATATTATACTCAACATTAGTGATTTCACACCAGTCGACCCCCTATAATCAACCCATCTAGGCATAACCTCTCATTCATCAGACACAAAAATGGTAAACATGACCTATGTAACTTAACTACAGAACCTTATTTACATGATAAAATGGATATACTACCCAGTCCCCACTAGACAATATTTCTCTAGGTATAATAAAATATTCAGGCAGAAACAAAAATGGTGAACCTAACGTGAATCATTAACCAAGGAGGTAGTATTAACCTACTTCTATCCCCTTTCACATCCATTGGGGAATAGGGCCAAGTGAGATCATCTATTATACATGTGGTAATGAGATTCTACTTTGATGAAGTTTTTTTGTTTTCAATTGTCACATTTATTGTAATAACTCTTCAGAGCTTCCATAAATATAATGGCATCCCAAATGTTCTCATATACATGAATGTCACCACTACACTGAATGAGTCTTCGATGAAGTAGAGGAATCTGTCACCCTCTCAGCTTCTCCAACATTAGGTCTAAAATTCACTAATATTAGAGTATCATAAGAGTGGTACTCTCCCAATACCAGGGGAAAAAAAATAAGAACTACAGTCAAGGAAATCCCACTAGCCTCCCATCTAGTAGTGATCGGAGGTCCAGCACCAGGAAGCTCCACTAGCCGTCTCTAAATTTTTCTAGTGTCTATCCATAGAATGCGATAATGAGAATCTCCATTATCTTTGTAAGGTGGATGAATTCATCAACAATAACTTTGTCCTTACTGCACAGGGTTCCCACTCAAGAGCCCTGCCAGAAGTTATCACCATCAATGACATATGGCCCACTATCCTTAGTCTAGGGAGGATATTGTTCCAGGGTTACTATTAAAGTAAAACAGGCATTGCTCCCCCAAGATTCTCGTCAAGGGATAAAAACATATAATCAAGAATATTTCATCACCCTGGTTCCTGGGGAAGAGATCCACAATGAAAATATGATGGAACTCTATGATTAGACATATATTCCTACTCCATCTTCTAAATCATTCCATGAAAATATGACAGAAAGTTATGAGAAAGAACAAATCCCCGCTAATTCTTGCCAAACCCACTGTGAAAATAGGGCGGTGAATTATAGTTAGATGAAAATCCTTGTCAATGCATATAGAGGTCCTCATCCAAATATATAAACAATCTATAGGTATACAAATATCCCTTCCAAAGATATAATTCCCATTAGTCAGATACATTGGTGATTAATGGGAAGAAACAAATATCTATTGACAGTATAGATACCACTAGTCAAATATGGTGGAAATAAAATAATGATAGGACCAGTTTGGGATATGTCAAACACTGAGAGGGGGGTTGAATCAGTGTTGGGGACTTTTTAAACTAATTTCAACTTTTATCCATGTACCTCATGACCTGTTAGGATCTTGATTCTCTTATTCTCTTTTACCCGTCGTATGAAATAATAGAAAGAAGTAAAAATATGCACATGATATTTCTACACGGTTCACCACTCAATAAGAGTAGATATGTCCTTGCCATGCATGGGTATGACCACTGCATGGATTCTCTATTATAATGTGATATTCTTTTACAATGGAGTGGCTAGGAAAGCAATCCTCTAGCCCGTGTGAGTCCCTACACTTTAGAGGGGGTGGGAAACAATCCCCTTCCTTGGACTGGTGATGACCTAGCCCAACTTGCAGCGTCTAGATGGTTCTTTATACTTCATATGGAGACAGTATTCTTCCTTCTTCAAAAGGTAGGCTCTAATCTTGATTTTCTTCAGTGCTCTTCACTTGATTACTTGCAAACTAGTAGGAAAGAAATTCGTCATTTCTTCTTCTTTTCTTCTTCACTAGTAAAAAACCAGCTGCACTAGGACTTCTTCTTCTCCTTTAGTGAAATAACAGAATGCACTAGGGCTCCTTCTTTCTTAGCAAGAATCAAATATACCAATGTGATTAATTAGGCAACGAAGACCAGCTTACTTGGCATCATCAGAGTGAGTTCTACTCTTGTTCATAAATGCATGTGATCATGAATGTGAAATGTAGTTGAACTCTTTTCCTTCTTCTTCTTTCCTCTCCAGAAGATGGCAGGAACTCCTGGAACAAAAATAGTTTGTGCTCCCACTTCCACTTGCATGCCCTATACTTGCATGCCAACAACTTGAAAACCTCTTCTTGTACGTTGCTACTTGCGCTCCCCAACTTGCACGGCAAGAATTTCCAAAAAGACTTGCGCGACAGACTTGCACGGCAACACTTGCGCGACAGACTTGCACGACAACACTTGCACAGTATAATTGTGCAGCAACACTTGTGCGTCGTATAAATAAACCTCATCTTGTGCGCCACTTCAGCTTGTGCGCCGCTTTCTACACTTTCGCATTCAGAGCTCAAATTTTTCTCTTAATTGTTGAGCCTTAACAAGTGAGGAGGCGAGTCGTCTATTTATAGGCAATTTGGTGACTTGTGCGCCCATACACTTGTGCGCCAAGACTTGTGCGCCAAGACTTGCGTGCCAATACTTGCGCGACACTCTTAACATGCATGACACTTTCAAACTTGCGCACCACTTTATTTCCTTTGTCATATTTTTATTGGATGATCTTTGAAATAGGACTTGTGCGCCACTTACACTTGCATGTCAACACTTGTGCGCCACCACTTGCGCGCCACCACTTGCGCGCCACCACTTGCACGCCACCACTTGCATTCCATGACTTGCGCGCCACTTTCTTTCCTTTTCCATTTTTCAGAAATAATGCAATTTGAAACATGACTTGTGCACCTATACAACACTTGCGCGCCGACACTTGCGCACCGCCACTTACGCGCCGCCACTTGCGCACCACTTATACTTGCGCACCAATTTTTGACTTGCATGCCAATATTGACTTGCGTGCCACTTTATTTCCTTTTCCATATTTCTAAAATAATTCAAATTTTGAAATATGACTTGTACGCCCCTACATACTAGCGCGCCTACTGCATACTTGCGCGCCTACTGCATACTTGCGCGCCTACTTCTTTCCCTTGCCATATTTTTGATCTAATGATATTTTTGATATGACTTTTCCAAAAAACACTTCTTTGACTCTCCCTTTCTTTCATAAGGCTTGAATCACATGTTTTCCAAACTTATGATATTTGTGAAATAACAATCAGCATGGCATCGTCTAGTTTCTCCATTCTTTTTGGAATATGAATTCCAAAGTACTTCTTTCATCCTCACTTCAAATCCTCAATTCTTCTTCAACCATCCTTAGATAGATGATACTTCACCATTATGCTCCAATCATACTCAAATGGATGATACTTCTCCATTCTTCATTGTTGTAAACAATGTGTCACCTTTGACACAAGTTCTTTGAACTTAGGATCAGTTCAACAATCGTCTGAATTTATCTTCTTAGAGAATTACTCAAGTATGACATCCAATTCTATGATTTCATAATAATTCTCCAAGCATCCTTACTTCAGCCAATCTCCATTAACTTTGGAGTCCTTCTTTGTCTCCTTCTTCATTTTGACCAACATTGACAACTGTTGACAACAAATACAATCTTCACACACAAAGTTGTCCCAACAATCTCCCCCTTTGTATTTTGTTGTCAATACCACAAAGTCTTCTCAAATGAATGTGTCAATGTAAAAATGAGAATATTATCTCTCCCTTTTACTTATGTCTCTCCCCTAGACATTCATTTCATTTCTCTCCCCCTTATTTAAAATAAATACAAAGTTCATGGTAGAGAGGGTATCATTCTATACTTAAGCAATTTGCCGTCAATCATTTCACTCTAAGTTTACATGAGCAATGCTCGGCGTAGAAAACAAGAGGATTTGATTTAGACAAAAAAGTTGTCCATTACCCACATAATATGACACCTCATGAGATGAGAACTCATACACTTGTCTTTAAGGGTTTTTTACTTTCATTCCAGGCCAAAGTTATCAAGTGTGAAAGAAATAATCAACCTGAAATTCCTGCACTCACTTCAACAAATGGATCAAAAACATTCATGTGCAATTGGCAGGATAAGTGGCCTTAGATCACATTCACTCTTCTTATTTCATTGATTATCTTTGTTACTCCCCTTTTGTAGAATGATCTTTATTTAGAGTAACCAAGGATAAAAGATTTAGAAATAACATACCATTTCCAATGACATGATCTTCAGACAATATTCAGAGTAGTTGAATTTAGTACCAACTGAAATTGATACTTATTGAGATAATGACTCTGGAAGCTTCTTCATGTGTATCCCTCAATAGAGAACACTTCTCATCACTGAATCTCAGGTTCTCCCCATGAGATCTTGCATCACCTTCAATTCCCTATATTTAAATAACAAATACAATACACAAAGATTTAAGGGAATAGGGTGGATCCTCCATGCTTCTTTAATTTGACCAGGAGGGCTAAGATGATTTTCTCAACTAGGATGCTCCATTTTCTCCACTCCTCACATTTTCACATTTGATCTTTAATTTTGAATGTAGTTGTGTAGATATCAATACTTATTCTATCTCTTTGTCTATGAATCTTCTTTCTTCAGAAGAATTCCAAGAACTAGAATCTCTTGGTGCAACATTCATCCTCTTCATGAATTCTTGTTGGGATGGAATAAATTCAAAGCACTTTCTGACTATGTGACCAGCCTTGTTGCACCTCACACACAGAACTTCTTTGTCTTCATGTAGAATCTTCTTTTTGTTTTTTTTCACTATCCTTAGCTTGTGCATCTTACATCTTTCTCATTATATCGAAATCTTTAGGCAAAAACACCAAAATATCATTAGGGACTGAGGCATCAAAATTGGATCTTCTACATGGATTCTTCTGAGTGGATTCCTTCATAGTAGTTCTTTTGGATGCACCAACCTTCACCTTCTTGGACATGGAATCCAAGGACTTCTTAGTTTTCCTCATTGTAATATTCATGGGATAATTTTCTTTTGAAACATACTTATGATTACATCCCAAGATAGATTCTTCATTCTTCTCCAGCTTTTGTTGTCTTTTGTTCTTATTAGCTTTGAATACATTCTGAGATAGGCATCCACCATTCTTGTGACCACTCCCATTGCATAAATCACAGATGTTTTCCATCATTCCAAATCTATTTACAGTATACAGATGTTTCTGGATCTGTGTATGTTGCTTCTTCTTCTCTGGATTTCTCCCCCTTGAGATGGGATTTCTCTATGATTTTACATTTAAGGGATTGTACCAACAATCCAGTGCACAATGCCCAAACCTATTGCAGCACCAGCATTGACCAACAAACCATAACCTCTTGTCATCTTCTTGATAAGTTTGATGAGTCTTCTTCTTCTTGGTATGTTGTGATTTCTGTGGGTATCTATCTTCTACACTCTTTCCCCTATCCACACTATCCATGGTGATAGGTTTCATCTCACTTTTCTTCATCCAATCTTGTTTAGAATTTTTCTACCTACCTTCACTTTTTGTAGGAGCAATTTTAGAAACAATAATACAAGTTGGTATGGATGATTCCTTTACTTTCTCAGCTACTTGTGATAGATCAATGAGTGAAGCCATGATCTTCTTATCACATGTTGGAGGTCTTTTGACAGTAAAATCCTCCAGTGAGCATTGAGTACTGGCAGAAACTATTTTTTTCTTTTGTGGACACTCAATATGTGTCTTCTCAAGATTGGTTAGTTCAACTTCCAATTCTAGACATATCATATTGAGGATGACTTCCTGGTTTTCAAGCATAGTCATCTTCTCTTCACAAGACTTCTTTAATCTTTCAACTTCATCTTCATTCATCTTTACTTTGTTTTGTAACAAAGAGTCATGTTCATTGATATTCTTGGTGTTATCTTCCAAATATAACTTCTTGACTTCATTGCCCCTTTCCAGATCATATTCTAGTGCATGGATCTTCTCTTCTAGAGTCTTGTTGACTCCCTCCTTTTTTTCAACATCTTTGAGCCACTTTGAAGAAATTTCTTCAAATCCCCTCTTCATTGCTTCAAAGGCTCCAACCTGTCTAGAGAGCTTTAAAAATTCGAAAAAATTTTCTTGTAAGCCTTTCTCCAAAACACCAATTTTTTCTTCCAGCTGAGTGATATTTTCTTGCATACATTGAAATACCCAGCAAACTAGGGATGCACTCTCTTTAGGAATACCATGCAGAATCATTCTTAATATATCAACTGATATTTCTTGAGATGTTGTAGATTTTTCATCACCACTTTTTCTAGCATTTTCATCACGAGGGTAATTTCCAAATGTAATAACACATACCTCTTGATCAGTTGAGGTAAGAAGGTTGTCCATCTTCTTGGTGGGTACTTGAGCCACCTTATCATTACTTTCCAAATCTAGTGTGTCTTAAATGTTAGCCAGATATGGAGAACCGGATGCTTCCACTTCTTTAGATAAGAGGGAATTCTTCTTCAACTTTCTCTTCTCTTTGTTTTTCCTGTTCATCATGGTCTTGGTAGATATAACTAAATCTTCACCAACACTGCTCTTCATTGTTGACTCAGGAACAAAACTCAAGTTTACAAAAGAGAATAACTTCACCTTAGAGAATACAATAGAGGTTAACCTCCCTCTGATACCAATTGATAGGACCAGTTTGGGATATGTCTAACACTGAGAGGGGGGTGAATCAGTGTTGGGGACTTTATAAACCAATTTCAACTTTTATCCTTGTACCTCGTGACCTGTTAGGATCTTGATTCTCTTATTCTCTTTTCTCTGTCACATGAAATAATAGAAAGAAGTAAAAATATGCACAAGATATTTTTACAAGGTTCACCACTCAATAAGAGTATCTATGTCCTTGCCATGCATGGGTATGACTACTGCATGGATTCTTCATTATAATGTGATATTATTTTACAATGGAGTGGATAGGAAAGAAATCCTCTTTCCCTTATTCTTCTTTCCTCTTCAGAAGATGACAGGAACTCCTGGAACAAAAACAGCTTGCGCGCCTACTTCCACTTGCGTGCCCTATACTTGCGCGCTTACAATTTTCGTGCCTCTTCTTGTACGCTGCTACTTGCGCGCCACAACTTGTGTGGCAAGACTTTCTCAAAAGTCTTGCGCGGTAGACATGCGTGGCAACACTTGCGCGGCAGACTTGCACGAAAAAACTTGTGCGGAAACACTTGTGCGTCGTATAAATAACCCTCAGCTTGCGCGCCACTTCAGCTTGCGCGCCGCTTTCTACACTTGCGCGTTCAGAGCTCAAATTTTTTTCTTCAGTGTTGAGCCTTAACAAATGAGGAGGCGAGTCGTCTTTTTATAGGTGATTTGGTGACTTGTGCGCCCATACACTTGCGCGCCAAGACTTGTGGGCCAAGACTTGCGCGCCAATACTTGCGCGAACTTGCACAACACTTTAAAACTTGCGCAACACTTTATTTCCTTTGTCATATTTTTATTGGATGATCTTTGAAATAGGACTTGCGTGCCACTTACACTTGCGCGCCACCACTTGCATGCCACCACTTGCATGCCACCACTTATGCGCCACCACTTGAGCACCACGAATGGAACGCCACTTTCTTTCCTTTTCTATATTTCGGAAATAATTCAATTTGAAATATGACTTGCATGCCTATACAACACTTGCACACCGATACTTGCACGCCGCCACTTGCGCCCTGCCACTTGCGCGCCACTTATACTTTCACACCACATTTTGACTTGCCCGCCAATATTGACATGTGTGCCACTTTCTTTCTTTTTCCATATTTCTGAAATAATGAATATTTTGAAATATGACTTGCACGCCCCTGCATACTTGCATGCCTACTACATACTTGCGTTCCTACTGCATACTTGCGCACCTACTGCATACTTTCACGCCTACTTCTTTCCTTTGCCATATTTTTGATCTGATGATATTTGTGATATGACTTTGCCAAAAACACTTCTATGTATCTCCCTTTCCTTTATAAGGCTTGCATCAAAAGTTTTCCAAACATTGAAATTTGTGAAATACAAATAAGAAAAGCATCGTCTGGTTTCTCCATTCTTTTTGGAATATGAATTCCAAAGTACTTCTTTCATCCTCACTTAAAATCCTCAATTCTTCTTCAACCATCCTTAGATAGATGATACTTCACCATTATGATCCAATCATCCTCAAATAGATGATACTTTTCCATTCTTCATTGTTGTAAAAAATGTGGCACCTATGACACAAGTTCTTTGAACATAGGATCAGTTCAACAATCGTCTGAATTTATCTTCTTAGAGAATTACTCAAGTACGACATCCAATGCTATGATTTCATAATAATTTTCCAAGAATCCTTACTTCAGCCGATCTCCATTAACTTTGGAGTCCTTCTTTATCTCCATCTTCATTTTGACCAGCATTGACAACTGTTGACAACAAATACAATATTCACACACAAAGCGGTCCCAACAAATACTAGATGATTCAAATTCTTATGGATTTATATCAATATCGTTAGACAAATACAACAGAAAACTAGAATATGAAAATCCATGCTAAAAAATATGAAGACCATCTGTCAAATATGATGACAAATGGTGAAAAAAACTCAAATATCCCAGCCATTAATTAGGGTGATACTTCTTCCTTTTCCCTGAAATAGAGGAACTTCCAACACCCACTAGGAGAACATGGAGGACTGAAGCACAAACATATTCCTGCTCTGATGTAGAAATGGGAATATATCCTTGTTCAAGCCAGATATGTATGATGGAGGATCATACATAAATTCAAGATCATATCCTACAGACCTTTCAAGAGGTAATTGAATATGTGTTAATATAAATGACTTGGATGTACAACCTCATCTCCCTAAGTGGGATGATTCATCCAAAAAATAAGGTTGTCACTATGGATCAGACCTGTATCCCTGCTCTAGTCTAAGAAGGTTTTTAGCCATATTCTATTATAAATAGACAAGAAGCCTAGGAAAAATAACCATTCCAACCGAGGGACAACAGTCTACCATGGTGGCCGCTCTAGGGTAGGAAATATACCTACAAAAACTCAAAATGATCATCAGTGTATCCTAATAGAATCATGTGAACCAATCGAATAGGAACTCATATATGAAGGTCGTTACCGACAGCAGGCAGCTCTAGTCACCCAAAATAGAGCACCAAAAAATTAAATTCCCAAAAGAAAAAAATAAAATGAAGAGCACATTCATGACTATTCTCTTCTGGAAGTTGGTCTACTTGATTCCATAAGACACCTATCATTGGTGTGTTATGATCCTTCTAATTTGTTACTGTAATGACCCAATATTTTTTAAAGGAAATTAATTTCATATAAATATGTCATAATCACATTAACTAGTAAGTGTTATGGGACCCTTAAAACATAAATTTGTCACTTCTGTGATGTGAATTTCAAAAATCCGACATACACAGTCGCAATCAGTAAGTTATTTAGATTCCAATAAGAAAAACTTAATTATTGGTGAATAGTAACCTACCCTTATGAATAGTAAAATACCCTTATGAATAGTGATATAGCCTAATGAATAGTAACCTTACTTATGATAATATATAAATAAAATTCAAGTTGAAAGTAAGATATACCTATATTTTAGAATAAGTTAATGAATGTTTTAAAACTGGTTTTTGATAATAAGTTATAATTTTAATTAAATATTAAATTAATAATATTAAGAAAAATATTTTTGAAAAATCGACTTCATTTTTGGATTCTACACGTTGAAAAATGGATAGGGTGAATTTCTAGGATTTTTTTTGAAATACTTGATTTTTTAATGAATAGTAAAATACGGTAATTTACCGTATATATATACATTATAAGCTAAATAGACTATTCCTAGCATCATGGATGATGTCACCACCCTTAATCAGAATTCACATGATAAAATTACTATTCTTGGTAATAGAATACTTACTATTACTTGACTTGTGAAGAAATAATAAATTAATGAGTTTTATATTAAGAAATCCCCTCTCTCCTCCACTATAAAACCCCCCTCTCACCCCCTCTTCCAATCACTCCTCTCAAGCCTTGTTCCTTCTCCAAATTCTTGAAAAATACCCTCCCAACCTCATCTCCCACGTCCATCAATCTTTGGTCTCATTAAGAGACCAAAACCTCTCCCTTAAGGAGGTTCTCAAGGAAGTTTGGTTCAAGAAGTAAATTCCTCTTCTCAATTCATTATCTTTCCTTTCAAGTTCATTTGTTTTCTTTTTCTATTACCTATATTTATCCAAATTTTGTGATGAATACATAAACGTATATTTAATGGAATGTTTTCATGATAGTGGAATAAGTTGTCATCATCTCCCCCTTTTTACCTTCTTTTATACTAGTAGCAAGAACACCATCTGAGATATGTCAATTTTACACATTCAAGGACGATGGACTTTTGATTTATTTTATCATTATAAATTCTGGTCATGAAACCATTCTTGTTATGGTTGAACCAGATTATTATATATAATATAACCTATTTAAGATTCTGTAATCCCTTTTTTCAAATGGTATTATGTTATAAAGAAAAATGAGTTCGTTGTAATCAAAACCCACAAATTAACCGAAACAATTATCAGTAAAGTTCTATATGATAATTCATCCCCATTCCATGTAACCAAGTTATATAAATTAATAATAACACCTATTTATGTTCATAAATAATATATAACTTCAATTCTAGAGATTTACATCCATTCCACTTCATTACTTAAAAACAATTGTACCAAATATGAAAATAAGAGAAACAAACACTCTGTAACGACGAAATTCAATACAATAACTAATCAATAAAGACATAAATGAACTAACCAAAATTATGATAAACTAAATACATGTATAATAGGTTATTAAATAATTTATTAATAAGTATAATTTCATTTTCCAGAGCTTAAGTAAAATAGTGGAACACGTTCGGAGTTAAGGTAAGGGTTATTTCACCTGAACTTCCATTTTCATTCTGGATACTTTCATTGTCTAAATACCTCAATGAAATTCTTATGTATTTGTTATTTAATCCTCATATATTTT
This sequence comes from Viscum album, assembly GCA_963277665.1. Classification (NCBI taxonomy): domain Eukaryota; kingdom Viridiplantae; phylum Streptophyta; class Magnoliopsida; order Santalales; family Viscaceae; genus Viscum; species Viscum album. Next base: position 691,538,567 of record OY728119.1, on the reverse strand, counting down.
GTTTAAGTATTATATATATGTTTAGAAACCATAAACCTTCCTTATTTTATGGATAGTTACACATTGATAAAGGAACCTTCAAAGTTGATTCCAAAATACAAGCCTGATCCCTGGGAATTTCTCAAATTCTTTCCTATTTTCAAGGGCACTCTATGATCTGTTTTTGGAAAACTTTATCTTTATAAAATAACTCATTTTATTATGAAAATACTATCCTACCTTACATCTGGTTTTATACAAATATTTTACCAAAAGAACTCTTCTTTTCAAAATAAAATAGTATTTATCTCAAGAATTGGTTAATGATTTTATAAGAGTCTTTTCATCTAATTCAACAATCTTGTTGATTCCATGGTATTATTGGGTTTAATAATTTATGAAGTCATATATCATCTTTTATTTAACGGTTTATGAATAACTCTATTGTGAATGATCTATACTAAAACCATTCACAATATTATTTCGAATGGTTAGTGTTTATGTTCAATAATTGGGGAAAGTTTGTTACATTTCATATGATAGTTTCAATATGAATGTATATGTTGTTTATGTTTATCCTCACTCATACGAGGAATGCATTGGAAATATTATGTGACGGGTGGGTACCACTATAGCCCCTCGATGCATCGGTAGGTCTCATGAGACAACTAGATTGGGAATTGGCCAAGGCCTCTCCCAATGTGATATGGATTTTGGCCGAATCCTTAATCATTAGACATCTTGGCCGAGGCCTTGAAAAAATGTTTCAGAATGTCCGAAATTATGAATTCCATCATTATGAGTTCATCTATTGATATTTCATGTGGTTATTCGATTAGAATAACACCCACGATTATGTTTTATTATGGAATTATTTACTCATCTCATTTTCCTGCCATAATGTGTTCAAGTTTATTATTAAAGGCATGTGTTTTCAATTATGCACCATGTCTTATGTTTATACAATATTCCGTTATATTGCTTACTCTTACTGTGAATTTGATCTCACCCCTTTCTTATGTATCATTTTTATCAGGACATGAAGGGGTTTATTATGAATGACATGCTGAAAAAACCTAGGAGTTATGAGTGTTGTCTAAGGAGTTTCCATGTGGTTTTTCTCATCAAGTTATAATATTGAACTTATATATGAATCTTGTTTCGAATAATACTAAACTACTCGGTCCTTCGGGATTCGTATTCCTTGTATGTATGCCAACGTAATCAAACAAGGCACCGACTCCAGGAAATTGGGATCAAGTCCTTACAGTTGGTATCAGAGGAAGTTTAGTAGAATACTTGGAAAATAGATTTATAAAACATAAAATTAGGGAAGATTCTCTAATATAGTCTTTGAGGATAAACATACAAGAACATACTGGTATTTTGGTAAGGAATAAATTATGTGGATCTTTCAAGCAATACATCCGTGTCTGGATACGAGCAGGTAGAGGCGGCTCTGGCACAGATGTATCTAGGGGTAAAACCCAAAAACATCGCTTTGATCTAGACTCGAACGGGAATTGGTGCACGACAACGGGCCTTGTTGAACTCTTGGTTATGAAACTCCCGAGGGATATGCTTAAAATAATTCACATTTTCGTTACAGGCCATTATGAAGGATTGAAATGTAAAATATTCCTCAAAGAAACCATATTTGTGAATATTGGATTAGCCATTCGTAGGATCTTAATTTTTTTTCTAAGTATTTTGTTAAGTTAAGATTATACATTATGATTCATAACCTAATATAGTGTATGTCATTATCTAGAGATGGCGCCAAGTGGAAGGAATGGAAACCGCACGAACACACGTGTCCCTTGTAGGGATTTTCCTCTGATGAAAGATAATGATGTTGGCTCTGGTGCTGTGACTTTTGCTGAGCAACTTATAAATATACTGGTACAACTTACTCAGGTTATGAATAATAACCTTACCCGTATGGAGCATCTGGATCCACCACGTGGAGGAGCAATGATAGATCGCTTTATGCGGCAACAACCTCCATCGTTCAGTGGGACTACAAATCCTTTTGTAGCAGAGCAGTGGATATGTTCCCTCAAGAAGATATTTCTCGCTTTGTGATGTAATGAAAGAGAGAAGTTTTTCATGGAAGTATATCATCTATCGGGAGATATGGATCAATGGTGGTCATTAATCCAAAACACAAAGGAGGAGGAAGAAATAGAAGAGATGGAGTGGAGGGGTTTTAAGGAAATATTCATATAAAATATTTCCATCATGAAAAAAGAGCAAATATGGAGAGGAAATTCTTGGATCTTAGGCAAAAGGAGGATGAAAATGTTGCCAAGTATGAAGACAACATTACAAGGCTGGAAAGACATGTTGTGGATTACATAAGAAATCCAAGGAGCAAAATCGATCGATTCTTTGATGGCCTAAAGACATTCCTCCTGCGGGCAGTGGTCTCCCAAAAATTTTCATCATATGAGGACATAGTTTCATGTTCCATCAAGACAAAAAAAAGAATTATCTAAGACTTATGACTTTAAGGGAAAGATAGAAAATAAGAGGGCTTTTGAAAACCCTGGGAATGGAAATAATGAAACAGGGAAGTAGGGAAGAGTTAAATTTCAACCATGTGACAATTGTGGAAGGAAACACCCCAGTGCGTGCTTAAAAAGAAAAGGGGTATGCTATAAATGTGGTCATAAAGGCCATCTTGTTGGTGATTGCAAAGGAAATAAGGAATCCAATGATTTTCGATGCAATAATTGTTAGGAGATGGGGAACTATGATAATGATTGTCCAAAACGTTGAGGAAATATGCAACAGAAGAGGACAAGGGAGAAAGGACAAGCATATACAATCACAACTGCAGAGGTTGATGTTCTGCGTGACATGGTGGAAGGTACTTTTATCATTTCATCAAGCTTATCCAATGCTTTATTTGATTCTGGATCATCACATTATTTCATATCTTCCCAGTTTACTATGAAAATTAGATATTTACAATTTGATTTAACAAGGGAGTTGTCAGTCAAAACTCCTAAGGTAAGTATCATTGTTACAAAGTTCTATCAATCTGTTCCAATTAGGGCATTAAAATGTTCTTTATCTGCTAATCTCATCATCATACCCATGATTGAATTTGATATAATCCTCGGTATGGAATGGATTTTAGATCATGATGTAAAAATTTCTTGTAAGAAGAAGGAGGTTACTATTTTTGATGACGATGATAAAGAACACCTTAACTTTAGAGAAGAATCGTCACCACCTGATTCTTATATAGATCCACCCCCAATAGCTCAACTAAATTCAATTATAGGGGAGGAAGAGAATGAAATAATTGTGGGCGGGGAAAGGAATGTTCAAATAGAATATTTATCTATTGTGCAAGAGTATATTGATGTCTTTCCAGAAGATTTACCAAGACATCCTCCAGTGCGGGAAATTGAGTTTTCCATTGAATTAATTCTTGGTTCAAGGCCTATATCGAAGACCCCTTATAGAATGGCCACTATGGAATTAGTGGAACTAAAGAAACAACTTGAGTAATTGAGTAATAAAGGACTTATCTACCCTAGTGTTTCTCCATGGGGAGCCCCTATCCTTTTTGTTAAGAAGAAAGATGGATATATGAGGTTATGTATCAACTACAAGGAGATCAATGATATAACAATAGAGAACATGTATCCATTACCTCACATTGATGATTTATTTGACCAAATGTGTGGAGCTCAATACTTTTCAAAGATTTACCTTTGATCTGGATATCATCAGTTGAGTGTGACGAAGGAAGACATTCCGAAAACAGTGTTTCGAACCAAGTACGGGCAAGAAGATTTTATAGTAATGCCTTTTGGACTAACTAATACACCATCTATTTTTATGGATTTGATGAATAGAGTATTCAAGGAATATCTAGATGAATTTTTTGTGGTGTTTATTGATGATATCCTGGTGTACTCTAGAATCTATGAAGAACATGAAAATCACTTGCGCACTATTTTGAAGACTCTAAGAAGAAATGAATTATATGGGTTGTTCAGCAAGTGTGATTTCTAGCTCCAATCAGTTTCCTTTCTGGTCCACATTGTCTATAAGGATGGAATATCTATAGATCCTGCAATGACAAAGGCTGCACAAGAATGGCCTACTCCATCGAACGTAACTGTGGTATGTAGTTTTATTGGTTTAGTAGGTTATTATCGACATTTCGTTGAGAACTTCACTTGTTTATCCAACCCAATGACCAAGCTCACATGAAAGGGGGTTAAGTTCGTATTAACCAAGGAATGTGAAGAGTGTTTTGAAAAATCGAATAGGAGGTTAGTGAATGCTTCGATCCTAACCCTGCCATCAAGGAATGATGGGTTTGTTATCTATAGTGATGCATCAGAGAAAGGACTTGGTTGTGTCCTTATCCAAAATGATCGAGTGATTTCCTATGCATCTAGGCAACTAAAAATTCATGAACAAAACTATCCAACCCATGATCTTGAGTTAGCAACAGTAATATTTGCTCTAAAGATTTGGAGACATTACCTCTATGGAGAAAATGTGAGATATATACAGATCATAAGAGTTTGAAGTATATATTCTCATAGATTGAACTCAACATGAGACAAAGGAGGTGGATTGAGCTACTCAAAGATTACGATTGCAAAATACACTACCACCCGGGGAAAGAAAATAAGGTAGCAGATGCATTGAGTAGAAAAGACCATAGAATTGTGAACAAGATGAGAGTTGAAAGGGATCCTATTTTAATAGATCTAGTAAAGATGGATATGGGAATTATTAAGGAAGGTAGCACATCACTACTTTTTCAAATGGTTTCCCAACCATCTTTACTAGAGAGGATAAAAAGTTCTTAGGCTGATGATGAGGAGTTTCAAAAGAAAATTAAAGAAATAAATGATGGGAAGGTGATTGACTTCTCATATGAAGATGGCATTTTGAAATTTGGGAAGAGGATTTGTGTTACCTCTATTCCTGAGCTAAAAAGAGAACTGTTGGATGATGCTCGTGGCTCTAATTTCTCTATACATCCTGGTAGCATAAAGATTTATCGAGATCTCCGGGAGAACTTTTGGTGGGACAATATGAAAAGGGAGATTGATGAATATACGTCAAAGTGCTTGGTATGTCAAAAAGTGAAGGATGAGAGGGAAAAGTCTAAGGGGATGGTTCACCCACTACCCATAACATCATGGAAGTGGGAGAACATTACAATGGACTTTGTCACTGGGCTCCCAAGGACATCTAGATGAAACAATGCTATATGGGTCATTGTGGATCATCTTACAAAGATAGCTCACTTCATAGAGATTAGAGAGAACTTATCATTAGATCAACATACACGGATTTACATCAAATAAGTGATAAGGCTACATGGAGTACCACTCTCTATTGTATCCAAACGTGATCCTAGATTCACCTCAAACTTCTGGAAAAGTCTCCAACATGCTTTAAGCACTGAACTGAACTTCAATACGGCCAATCATCCTCAAACTGATGGCCAATCCGAGCAAACTATTCAGACACTAAAAGACATATTGAGAGCATTTTCTATGGAATTCAAAGGAGGATGGGACCAACATCTTCCACTAGTTTAATTCTCCTACAATAATAGTTTCCACTCGAGCATTCGTATGGCACCATATGAAGCCCTTTATGGAAAAAGGTGTAGAACACTGGCGTGTTGGGATGAAGTCGGTGAGAGAAAGCTGTTAGGACCTGAATTGGTTGAGGAAATGGAAGAGAAGGTGAAAACCATTCAGCAGCATATCAAGGCAACCCAAAGTTGACAGAAGAGTTATGCGGATAACCATCGACGAGACCTGGAGTTCAAAGTAAGAGAACTGGTATTTCTACGCATATCTCCATAGAAGAAGGTCATGCGGTTTGGGATGAAAGGAAAGCTAAGTCCCATGTATATCGGCCCCTTCGAGATCCTTGATCGAGTCAAAGCTATGGCATATCTACTGGCACTTCCACCAAACTTGTCAAAGGTACATGATGTATTTCATGTATCCCTCTTAAGGAAGTACATACCAGACCTTTCACATGTACTCTTTTCAGAGGTGGTATAGTTGGAGGATGATCTTTCCTATGAGGAGCAGCCAATAAAAATTTTGGATCGTAGAGACAAAGTTCTATGAAACATGACTACACGTCTTGTCAAGGTACTATGGAGAAACTATAAATACAAAGAGGCCACTTGGGAACTGGAGGAATCAATGAAGGAGAAGTACCCCCACCTGTTCTTTTCCTAGATTGTAAATGAAATTTCGAGGGTGAATTTTTTGTAAGGAGGGGAGAATGTAACCACCCAATATTTTTTTTAAAGGAAATTACTTTCTTATAAATATGTCATAATCAAATTAACTACTAAGTGTTATGGGACCCTTAAAACATAAGTTTGTCACTTATGTGATGTGAATTTCAAAAATCCGACATACACAGTCGTGATCAGTAAGTTATTTAGAGTCCAATAATAAAAACATAATTTTTAGTGAATAGTAACCTACCCTTATGATTAGTAACATAACCTTATGAATAGTGATATTCCCTAATGAATAGTAACCTTACCTATGATAATATATAAATAATATTCAAGTTGAAAGTACGATATACCTATATTTTAGAATAAGTTAATGAATGTTTTAAAAATGGTTTTTGATAATAAATTATGATTTTAATTAAATATTAAATTAATAATATTTAGAAAATTATTTTTGTAAAATGGAATTCATTTATGGATTCTACATGTCGAAAAATGGAAAGGGTGAATTTTTTGTATTTTTCGAAAATACTCGATTTTTTTATGAATAGTAAAATACGGTAATTTACCGTATATATATACATTATAAGCTAAATAGACTATTCCTAGAATCATGGATGATGTCACAACCCTTAATCAGAATTCAAATGATAAAATTACTATTCTTGGTCATTGAATACTTAATATTAGTTCTATTGTGAAGAAATAATAAATTAATGAGTTTTATATTAAGAATCCCCTCTCTCCTCCACTATAAAAACCTCATCTCACCCCCTCTTCCAATCACTCCTCTCAAGCCTTGTGCCTTCTCCAAATTCTAGAAAAATACCCTCTGAACCTCCTCTCCCACGTCCAGAAATCTTTTTTCTCATTAAAAGACCAAATCCTCTCCCTTAAGGAGGTTCTCAAGGAAGTTTGGTTCAAGAGGTAAATTCCTCTTTTCAATTCTTTGTCTTTCCTTTTAGGTTCATTTGTTTTCTTTTTCTATTACCTCTATTTATCCAAATTTTGTGGTGACTCCAAAACCTTATATGTACTGGAATTTTTTCATGATAGTGGAATAAGTTATCATCATCTCCCCCTTTGTACCTTCTTTTATACTAGTAGTAAGAACACCATCTGAGATGTGTCAATTTTACACATTCAAGTACGATGGACTTTTGATTTCTTTTATCATTATAAATTCTGGTCATGAAAGAATTATTGTTATGGTTGAACCAGATTATTATATATAATATGAAATATTTAGGATTCTGTAATCCCTTTTTTCAAATGGTATTAGGTTATAAAGAAAAATGAGTTCATTGTAATCAAAACCCACAAATTAACCGAAACAAGTATCATTAAAGTTCTATATGATAATTCATTCTAATTCCATGTAACCAAGTTATATAAATTAAAAATAACACCTATTTATCTTCATAAATAATATATAATATCAATTCTGGATATTTTAATCCATTCCACTTCATTACTTAAAAAAAAGTGAACCGAATTTGAAAATAATAGAAACGAACACTCCAGAACGATGAAATTCAATACAATAACTAATAAATAAAGACATAAATGAACTAAACAGAATTATGATAAACTAAATACATGTATAATATGTTCTTAAATAAGTTATTAATAAGTATAATTTCATATTCCAGGAGCTTAAGTACAAGAGCGGAACACATTCGGAGTTAAGGTAAGGGTTTTTCCACCCGAACTTATATTTTCATTCGGGATACTTTCATTGTATAAATACCTCAATGAAATTCTTATGTATTGTTATTTACTCCTCATATATTATGTTTGAGTATCATATATATTTTTACAAACAATAACCCTTCCTTATTTTATGATATTTACACATTTTTAAAGGAACTTTCAAAGTTGTTTCCAAAATACAAGCCCGATCCAAGGGAATTTGTCAAATTGTTTCCTTTTTTCAAGGGAACTATATAATCTTTTTTTGGAAACCATTATCTTTATAAAATCACTAATTTTATTATGAAAATACTACCCTACCTCACTTCTGGTTTTATACAAATATTTTTCCAAAAGAACTCTTCTTTTCAAAATAAAAGAGTATTTATCTCAAGAATTGCTGAATAATTTTATAAGAGTGTTTTCTTTTAATTAAACACTCATGTTGATTCCATGGTATTATTGGGTTTAATTATTTATGAAGTCATCTACCATATTTTATTTAATGGTTTATGACTAACTCTATTGTGGATGATATGTCCTAAAACCATTCACCATATTATTTCGAAAGGTTAGTGTTTATGTTCAATAATTGGGGAAAGTTTGTTACATTTCATATAATAGTTTCTATATGAATGTATATGTTTTTTATGTTTATCCCCACTCATATGAGGAATGCATTGGACTTATTATGTGATGTGTGGGGCCCTCTATTGCCCCTCGATGCATCAGTAGGTCTCATGAGACAACTAGACAGGGAATTGGCTGAGGCCTTTCCCAATGTGATATGGATTTTGGCCGAGGCCTTAATCATTAGACTTTTTGGACGAGGCCTTGACTGAATGTTTCAGAATGTACGGTATTATTAATTCCATCATTATGAGTTTATCTATTGATATTTAATGTGGTTATTTTATTATTAGAATACCCATGATTATTTTTTATTATGTCATTATTTACTCTGCTCATTTTCCTACCATAATGTGTTCAAGTTTGTTATTAAAGGCATGTGTTTTCAATTATGCACCATGTCTTATGTTTATACTATCTTCCACTGTATTGCTTACTCTAACTGAGCATTTGAGCTCACCCCTTTCTTATGTATCATTTTCTTCAGGACATAAAGAATTTTATTGTGAATGACATGCTGAAATAAACTTGGAGTTATGGGTGTTATCTAAGGAGTTTCCATGTTGTTTTTCTCTTCAAGTTGTAACATTGAACTTATGTATGAATCTTGTTTCCAATAATAATAAACTACTTGGTCCTTCGGGATTCGTATTCCCTGTATGTATGCCAACGTAATCAAACAAGGCACCGGCTCCGGGAAACTGGGGTCGGGTCATTACAATTACCAAATTATTAAAGTGGTAGTATCCATTGCAAAGGTCCATCCTACAATACTGTTATCATCAACTATTGAGCTCCTTCCCAGAACATCAACCATGAAGGCCTCCCTTTGAATGTAAAACAATCAATCATGGGAGCTTATCACCCGATGAGCATCACAATAGTTTTCCTCATGAAAACAATATCAAATAGTAAGAAGGTCCTTACCTTTCATTTATCTGCCCTAATGGTCCTACCTAAGGTCTACTCTACAAAAAATGTCCCTACAATTGGATATCCAACTATGATGGTAATACTCTTGATGATGGAATTCATTGTGAAGGTCCTCCTAACAACGAAATAAAGCAGCGAGAAGGTCCTCCCCTTATTGCGATATGCCCTGAAGGTCGTCCCTATGGTATTCATCTCATAAATCCTCCATGAAATCGTACATCAAGACATGATGATATACCTCATCATAATGGAACTCGCTATGAAGTCCCTCCCGATAGTCAAATTTCACACTAGCAAGAAATTTGTCTAATCACCGAGTCAAGTAAGAGGAAGCCCTCATATTCTTAGGTTCTTAGAAAGAAGAGTTAAAACTTGTTAGATACTTTTTCAATAATAAGACACATCCTTTATCATCTAAAAGATAGCAAAGGGAAACACTCATCTTCTAATCTACCTCTATACTATTAACATATCAATGATATCCCTACTAGCCCTGCTACTTGGGAAAAAATCATCAAAAATCATCCAGATAAGGAAGAACATGTAGAGGAATCTCTAGTAGAAGAGAAAATGAATATGTTATTCATGAGAAAAAAATTATCCAGATATTTTATACCAATTACATTTTTTCCTACAACCACATATCAGTTCAACTTACCATGATATTTTTTAGAATAATGAATATATAAAATTCATCTAATCCTATGGACAAATATCCACCAACTGAGAAAAAAAATTTCACTATAATGGGTATGCAGACCACGTCAAAATAGTTGAATAACATAGTCATGAAATCAACCTAGAATCCCATCCGTCCATGTGGAGTCCATAATTAGAGAGGAGAATGCAATATCTTGAATTGACTTTCCTCAATACACTACATAAGTTACATCATCTTATCGGAAATGCCCCGCCTGACGTTCATATTTGAGGATGGGGAGAGCCTGAAGCCTTGAAATTCAACCCATATCATATCTATTAGAACACATTGAAATTGAAATATTGTAATTTAATTATCCCTAGATAGATATAAAAAGAAATTCGTATTCAGGAAAGGTAGAACACTTGACAAGAACCAACCTTGAGAAAGTCTCAAAAGTGTCAGGCCCGACGAGAGCAATCCATTAAACAACTCCTGAACCAGGAAACTAAAAACATTCAACATGATTCTCTAATAATGGAATATAATAAAAAATCTCTACTAATTTCCTTAGAAACAAATAATTCAAAAGCAGAATTGATACCATATCTGACTCACACCTGAATGGAAGTGTTGGAGATCAAGAAAGTGGCAATAGAAGCTGTAACTGGCGCAATATGGGACGAGCCCCATCCCATATGGATGGGGGATTTATTAACAAAACATTACACAGAAAGACCAATAAATATTGACCAAGGAACAATAAAAAGGGAATAAAAGTAGCCCCGACCTACAGGATTGTGGGAATTTTATCCTCAACCATCCACCCAGAAGACATTAGTCTTTTCCCTCTTAGGGAGGATGCTAAGTAGAGATGTCACCCATTAAGTCTTGTCTCATAATTAATTTCCCCTGGAAGGGAGGAATGTGGATTTTTCATATGAAGGTTATCTCTAAGATACTCTTCACTAAGAAACTCTAAGAGGACCCTAGAATAAAATGAGAAGATCCGAAAATGGATGAAAATTCTCTCCTACCATTCAGTAGTTGGTACACCGCACACAATAATTTATGAATTGATGAATGTTGTAGACGTTAATCATTCCTACCACAATGAAAATGAATCAAATACTGATGATAAGGGATATTTTGGTTCCACCTATAATCTAATCCAAACATGAAATGAAGGTGTTCTCACTCGGAACCATAGGTTTGTCATGAATTTGGGTATTCCTCTTACCAATCCTCCACCACCTCCACCATGAATCCCTCAAAAATAGAAGAAAAAAAACAAGGTCACATATGACCCACCTCCTCCATCCAATAAGAACGATCCCCTAACATCTAAGGAGATATTCGATAAGTAGGAGGAAGAAATGAAAGATTCTAGGGGAGTCCATGATGAGATGCTTTGAGGAATCCATCCTATTGAATATTATCCCCACGAAGAACATCAATATACACTTCCATAAGGTGTACCATATCCATAAAGGTTTATCTTGAAAAATTAATTAAATGTAGGATGTCTATCCAATATGAAAGCAGGGCCATCAATATACCAAAATATGATCCCATAAGGATATCTAGATTTCCCTCTATTAAGGAAATAACCAGAACAAGTTTAGAAAAATCCACAAAGGATACCCCTGGTCAGATATCTGTCTCAAGTACCAACAGAACCGATACATACAATCTCCCCTACTATTCTCACCCATGCTCAGGTTCAAAAATACATGCATCAGTGGATCATTAATACCATTGATTCAATAGAAACTATATTGTAAGTCGTGGAAGGATGGATAGCTCTATTAAAACCAGAACAAAAACCATTCCCTTATTGGGTGAGTAACACTCTACCACCACAATATTTTAAGAACCCTATGTTCCCATTATTAAATAGATAAGGAGACTCAGAACAACATCTGATGCATTATGCATATTATTGTGATCCCACTATGGGACTCAAGAGTTACAAGATGTACTGAAACTCAGATGATTCGTGTGAACCCTATAATGTTTAGCCTTTGTATGGTACACTAGTTTTCCAACTCATCCAATAACATGTTGGGAGGATCTATGGTGGAATTTAGTTTTTTAGTTCATCTCATCATTTCCAAATAAAACATTCAATGACCACATGAACTTGAAACAATGGGAGAATGATAGAGTCTCATACTTCATTTCCATATGGAAAGGGCAGAACTACTCTCTGATCTGTCTGTTCCCCTTGGATGAGATGTATACTATGTGCATCGATAACCTTCATGATGAGATGAGAACACCACTTATCCCAGTGAAATATATAGGTGGGTTTCGGGATTTCTCTTCCATTTCCCAATAAATGGAGAACTCTTTACAAGAAACTATTCTCAATTCCATGGTAACCCCACAAGTCCTAGGAAAAAGAGTGGGATTATTTTAAGTGGATTTTGTTATAATTAAGACACCCCCTACACATGTTTCTTCTCTGAGGAATCCACCAAAACATTAAAGACCCCATGGGTGTCAAAAATAGACCCCGCCCCGACAAGATGATCAGAGGGTCCCCTAGTTAAATGAATTCGAGGAATAGATAAATAAATTTTACTCATTATAAGAATATCATGATTGTGGATATTTTATAGATGCTATGAATTGGAACTTGCTTCATCTACTAGATCCAAAAAGGGATGATAAAGTTGGTCTTGAAAACTGTCCAGGTTATTTTCCCTTCCACCGGATACTGGGACACACCATCCAATAGTGTTTCATCTTCAAATAACTCCTGCCTAAATGATAGATTATGAGAAAGTGAAATTGGGACCACCACCAGCATAAGTGTTGTATGTGTCCACTACATCCCCTAATGATGGAGATGAGTGGAAATAATTTTTCATCAAGAGAGCACAAAATTTTCATAGTTGGATGACTTAAAATAAAATAAACCAAACTCATGGTATTTTCTAAGAATAGTTGAAACAACCAAATATACCCCCATATGATTTTCTATAACACATCTGACATCCTCAGCCCCACAATCCTCTAGATGCTGACCTCCAAGAAAACAGTCTGACAAGGGAGATAAAGAGAAAGTGCAGGAATATGGACCTGTGTTGAGGAAAAAGTTATCATTGAACCTCTCATATTTTATGACATCATATATGAGAGAATAAGAACCACCCCACCAAATGGCACCACCATAAGTAGTCAGTTAGGAAGATTCATCATCAGAAGAAGAGATGATTTTTGGATCTGTTAATGTCATTCACTTATTGGATCTCTTATATGACAATGAGTATGTATATAAACACTATTACCCCACAATGATTGTGGAACCATAGAAAGAGGCCTAATATGCCAGGGATACCAAGGGAGACACATCCATGATAGTAGTCAAACATATGGTCGCACCCCTTCTCAAACTATCAATGTTGTAGAAACATGTGGAATATACCTTCAGAGACCCAACATGAATATAAAAATTACACAAAACCTATTATAATACACTCTAGCTCTATTATTCTGGAATATCCCTTGGAAAAATAACATGTGTCTAATTTCCCTCGGTGTATGGTCAGACCATCCCAAACCAACCTACATTGAACAGAAGCTCCTACAGCTCCTGTCCCAAGGGAAAACTCATCTTAATCTAATGTTCATATCCCTAAAGTGTCTGTGAAATAGAATTTCTATACTGGGTAGTACCAAAAATTATAGAATAAGTATGAAATTAGGAATAAATTTTCCATAGTTCATACCAAGATATCAATCTTGGATGCCATGAGTTGGTCAAATGACCTTAGAAAAGAACTCATGGAGGCTAAAGAAGCCCCTATGAGTTAAAATATTAAGTGATCTATACTGAAGTCTTTCAGATAGATATAGATCCTGTAAAATTCTACAAGATTATATCCTTCACAAATCAGGATGAAGACAACATTATGCAGGGACACATCAGACCCTTATATGTGTCTAGCAGGATAAATGGTGTCGATATCCGAAAAGTATTCATTGAAAATGGCTCTAGAGTTAATAACATCCTAATAAAAATAGTTTGCAGGTTGGGTTATAGTAAGGATAACCTAATACCCTACTCCAAAACACTATCAGGCTATGATAAGAGTGAAAAGAATCTATTAGGACAAATCAATCTCAAAAATAAGTTTGGATATTTCATACCCAACTCATAATTTCTAGTAATTCGACAAAGCACGGCCTTCAAATTCTTGTTAGGAAGGCCTTGTTTACATCATCACACATTGATATCATCGTAACATCAGTGCGTTATATATTTCCTCAATGGAAAATATGGTATATTTCATGTCGGTAAGAACCCATTAGAATCCTGTGAGTCACACAATATTGATATAGGATTCTATGAGCAGAAGGAGAAGATACCCCCAGTCTATGGTATTTATTGGTTCAAAACACCAAATAGATTGGAAGTAGTCCTTGCGGACCTCTTAAAATATATCAGTGAAGAATACATACTTCATATCAAATAGGTTGGGTGTGTGAGTCCATGTTTGGATGCATGTTCAATATTCATCAAGGTTTTAGTCATGAAAACTATGTCTATAAGCATTGAATAATCTACTAAATCACCAGATGATAGTGAATGATGAAATGGAAAAAATCTCAATCCAGTACCAAATCTCCAAAAAATCCATACCCCTCCCACTAATGCATAATAAGAGGAAGATATTCTTTTTTCCCTCACTCCATTCTCTCAAGAAGATCCTCCACTATTAGTTGGGACAGAAGAAGTCGCTTCAGCCTACGAATGCCAAGATCTTGGATCTTCTCTAAATTCTAGAAATCTCATATCAAAAATAATTTCCCCTCTAAAAAGATGAATAAGATGAGGAGGAGGATGAGGAAGAGGAATAAGATATTAGGGACAACCATCTGACATTTTAGGAGAGGATTTCCACCACCATTGATGAACATAGAGAAATAAATATAGTTATCGAGGAAGATTTATGACCCAATAAGATCAGTGTGACCATGTATTTTGAATAAAAAGATATATATACCTTTTTAATAAGGTAACAATGTGTTTTTTGCACCAATAACTACACATAAATTCCATGCCTCGATCTCTAGGTGTCAACTCACCACCTAGTCCTTGCATAATATTTTTCAGGCTATAAGCAAGAAGCCATAAGGATGCACCGGACACATGATTTCAAGATATAGACTGAGGTTGACAAGATCATTAGATAATACATAATTTGGGTGGTTTAATATTCCAACTGGATAGTCAAAATAGTCCCCATCAAGGAGAATAATGGAAAAATCAGAGTTTTCATCAATTTCAGGCATCTCAACTGGAACTAACTAAAAGATTACTTCTCGGTCCTGATCATAGAATTTATGATCAATACAACCATCAAATTTCAGGATCTATCTTTCATGGAAGACAATTCAAGATAAAACCAAATTCAAATGGCCTAAGAAGATGATGAATCTAATTCTTTTATCCCCCAAGAAGTATTTTTCTATAGGTTTATTCCCTTTAGTTTGAAGAACATTGGTGCCATGTATCAATGTTCCATGCATCGAATCCTCAATCCCTTCTTGGGAATGTCTGTTGAATGCTATTTCGATGACCTGGTGGTTAAATCATAACAATTCTCAAACCAATTTTTAGATCTTGAAATTGTCTTCAACAAATTGTGAAAACAGCGTGTGAAAATGAACACCTTGAAATTCTCTTTCAATGTTACCTTAAGAAAATTTTTCAACTTCATCATACACCATCATGGAAATAAATTCAACCCAGAAAATACAATTTCTATCCTTGTAATTTCACCTCCTCAAAAACTTATTTAGTTAAAATGAATTCAAGTAAAATTGTACTATATTCAATGTTTCATAGACAACCTCAAAAAAATCATTTTCCTTTCACTAGGTTGATGAAAAACGGGTTTTCATATCAAAGGACTGATGATTTCTAGGAGAAATTTGAATATCCCATAAAACATATCTTAATTATTCTAGTGCTAATTTATTCAATCAAAGGAAGGACACTAATTCTGTATGTGACTACTTTGGAACAATCCCTAGGTGCCTTCCTCACGTAGGAGAATGATGTCAGCATAAAAAATAACCATTACTATCTCAGCTAAACCATGAATGATACTAATACTCATTACTTAGATATTGATAAAAACTATTTTTAACTAATATTTTATTTTAAAAAATTGAGGCACTACCTGTAGTATCATGAGGTCCACTTGGTCTCCTGTAGTAACCCACTCAAGTGAATTTTCATTCTTCCAATGTTGATAGGGCATTTGTTACTATGGGTGCTCATCTTACAAAAGTTTGAGATATAGTTTGTGCCTGTAAAATCTATCAAAGGACAAAAAATAGAAAATTTCCTATTAGATAACCCATCAACATAAATGAATTCATTAGATGTTCAACTACAAGATTATGAGGGATTATCTGTAAAGGAAGATCCCAAACTATGGGAGATGCCCTTCAACGATGCATCTAGGAGACCGGCTGGAAAAAATATGGAAGAAACCAAGATCAATAATGTGAGGATGGGAGTTGTACTCATATCTCTAGCAATGGAGATCCTACCTTAATCCTTCATTCTATTGAAGGGATTCACAAAAAAATTAATTAGAATATTAGGATCTCATTACAGAGCTAGAACTATCACATCAAGTACAATTAAAATAGTTGATGATAAAACTTGAATCAAAATTGGTCATCAAGAATGTTAATGGTTATTATTCCATAAAAAAGTAAGAGTTGATTCATTTGTTTGATCATATTTGAAGAATGATGGTGGAATTACCTTCATTGTTGATATTAACTCATGCTACCTGGTTGAAAAATGGCTAGGTAGATGCATTTTCAAATGAAGCTACAACTCTAGAAAATCCAGACCGAGATGAAATGGTCATCAAAATTTCACAGCATTGAATGGTCTCACCATTTTTTCATTCCAACAAGGTGGAAATCAAAGAGATAATCCACATCCCTGAGCTGTATGGTCCTACCACCAGCTAGATGACTCCCATTGTGGACTACATCCTAATGGGATATCTCCCACCAAATAGGGATGGAAGGGAACATATCTAGATATTATCAATTAATTTTGTTCTTTATGAAATCACAAATAAAAAAAGTCGTCTGTAAGTGTAGCCTCAATGGGGTTCTTCTCAGGTGAATTGATGGAGAAGAGAATGTTTCTGTCATGAAAGAGGTGCATACTAGAGCATGTGATGCATATCAATCAGGATAAAAGCATTTCCATAAAATTCAGAGGCTTTGATATTATTGGCCCTCTATTACACATGATTGCACTATGTTCACTAAGAAGTTCCATTCCTACCAAGTTCATGAAAATTTCACCCACCAACCCCCAGAGTTACGTCACATAGAAAATTACTCCTGGTCATTTTCCATACGGGGAATGGATATCATGGGACCATATCCTCCCACTATGACTAAGAAGTTCATGTATATGCTCACATCAACTGACTTTTCCAAATGGTCAGAATTTATACCCCTCAAATAAGTTAGGGTAAGAAAAGTTGTTAATTTTATGAAATCCAACATAATTAACAGATTAGGTGTCCCTTGTAATTGGGTCATCCAATTCTTCTGAATCTTCCTCAGATTCACTCATAAATGGTGGGATGTATTCCGGGATAATAACCACTAGATAGGGACTTATCTCTATAGTCCTCGTATGGATTGAATCTGCGATATCCATCACCCTTGCAATGATGTCAAGTTGGGATGTCTTCACACTAGTTTTAACTGCAGGGGTTTCTAGTTGTGATCTGGAATTAAAAAGGTCAAAATAGTAATTATCTATTTCATTAAATAAAACAAATAATAAATTGTTTGGAAGGATTTAGATATATCTTTACTTGAATAGGAATTATCATCCCTGGTCATTGGTGCCACATCATCACCCAACAAGAGGGAGGATGCATCCCTGGTCTGTGAATGGACCTTAAGTTCATCCAAAGACACATGTGTTATAGGACCATACTCATCCGGGCCATTAGATTCCAAAATATTTCTCACCAAAACATTAACCATTGGGCTATTAGATTCCAAAATATTTCTCACTAAAACTTAAACAACACAAATAATAATCCTAGAGATAAGGATGATAGTCAATCTTGATTCCACTTGAGTCTAAGTCTCTCCCTCCTCCATAGTCGTTCCACCCAAGGAAATGAGATCACACTACAAAAAAACTGGGTTTAGCGGCAGTTTTGGGGCGGCGGTTCACAAAACCACCACTAAACATTTTCGGTGAAGGTTTCGCGGCGGTTTTTAATAAACCGCCGTGAAACCCAAATTTTTTTAAAACACCACGACCCTTTCCCCCACCCCGACCGCGTTCCCAAACCCTCGTCCCCGATCCCCCCCGGCCTCGGCGACCGCTGCGCCCCCCGCACCCTCCGGCGACCCCCACACCCCCCGCACTCCCCGCACCCTCTGGTGAAACCCGCACCCCCCGGCGCCCCCCTCGACCACCGGCGACCCTCGCGCCCCCCGTGCCCCCTGTGCCATCTGGTGACCCCGATACCCCCCACGCCTCCCGTGGCCTCCGGCGACCCCCGCACCCCCTGGCGCCCCCCGCGACCCCTTTCGTCTTTGGTAATTTTTAGTTCTTCCTTGATTCTTTGATTGCTTCTCATAAACGACGGATAAGTCATGCATATTAATTGTGGATTATTTATTTTTGTGGTTTATATATTTCTCCTAAATTTATTCATGTATTTATTACTAAAAGTCATGCATAGTAATTGATACCTCAACCTTGTTCAGTGTGTTATTTGATTATAGTTATTCTAATTATTTTATGTCTTCTTGCTTGGTATCCAACATAGGTTTGATTGTTGAATTTTTATTTAAAGTTTTCTCTCTAAATAATTCATTGGGAAAAAGAGAGGAGCCCATTAGAAGTTCCTAAATTATGTAACTGATATTTTTGGATATGTATATCTTTGGAAATTGGTCATTATAGTGATGAAATATTTCATTGTAATTTTTAGTATAGACTAGTTATCACATTTTAAATCATATATTTATTCTTATTAGAAAAGAGAGAAATTATCTCCATCTTATGATAAATCATATGTTATTCTAGGTGAATAAGATTATAATTCCAATTGATCAAGATATGATTATTGAAAAATGGGGATTACTATATCTCTAGTGGTATGGATGGATCTCAGGTTAGCTAATGGTGTTTCAACTGTTGTTTTCCTCCTGTAATTAATAAGTATCAGGATGTTTTTTTTAGGAATTTATAAGGTTACCTCTAGAGGTGGAGGTGGATTTTATGATTGAATTAGTACAAGGTATCGAGACTATCACAATATCCCATTACTATATATCTCTATGGGATATTAGATAGATAAATATTTAGTTGGGAGATCTTTAATCCAATGGATTTATTAATCTGAGTGTGTCTACATAGGGTTATCCATTTCTTTTTACCAATATTGCAAGGGTGAGTTATTGATTTTATATTATCTATTATAAATTAAATCATGTTACTCTTAATAATTGGTATCCTTTTCTATGAATTTATGATTTATTCAATCAGTTTAGAGGTTCTTTATGGATTTTGAAGATTGTTCATCGATTAGGTTATCAACGGTTAAAGGTTTGAGCTAAAGGTGTGTCCAAGATAGAATTTCAAACACTATATAGTAATTTTGTGTTTTTGGTAATTCTATTTAGGGTAATGGAGAGACCATATGTATTTATAACTTTGATAAACCATTTTTTATCCTTTTTTTCATTCGGGACGATATTTATCAATGATATATCGGTATGATCATGATCCTATGAGGAGACTGAAGAATAGTTGGTTATGTTCTTAGACACATTGAGATATCATCATTTATATGCCAATATATTGAAATGTTATTTCTATAATCAATAGGTGACATTTTTTGGTCGTGAGTTCTCTAAATCTAGGATATTAGGGGATATTGAGAAAGTAGAATCTATAATTTCTTAATAGATTCATACTAATATTGTTGAGATTCATATTTTCATTGGTCATGTGGTTTCTTATTCTTTCATTATCTTAGAGTTTTCTCACATATTCATTAAAAATATAGTATTGACTTTGAATGGAGTGAATTTTTAGTGGGATGATAAATAAAAAGATTCATTTTATGAGCTAAAAAATATATTGACATCTACACCTATTCTTATTTGACCAAAGCCAAGGATGCATTATAAGGTCAATAATGAGGCCTCCAATGTGATGTTAAGATTTATGTTGATATGGAGGAATGAGTTTTAGTAAATGGTTCTTGAAACTTATAATAAATGATAACAATTATCCAACTCATGATATTGAGTTAGTCATGGTTATGCATGCCCTCCAATGTTTATCAAATTAGTTATTCAATGATAATTTTGTGGCATTTACAAATAAAAAAACATGTAGTAAATATTTTATCATAGGGATAAAAATTTATGATAGAGGATATGGGATGAATATATTTAGTCATTTTATTGGGATTTTAATTATACTCCAAGAAAGTGAAATTTCATTATTGATGCTCTAAGTATAAATTATCTAGTGCATGTAGTTTGTACGTCGAAAGATGAATGTAAATTTATATTACTTTTCTCAGAGATTCATCATGATGTAGTTAATTATAAAGGTCATGTCATTATAGAAACCTTGACCATCAATTTATCTTTATTTTTTTATTTAAAGAAGGTATGATTTCATATTATGTGTATTGGGTTTTCCATGAATGGTTTTATAGTATGGATTTCATACCTAGGTATTTTCTTAGTGAGAATTCTCTATTGTATTTTCATGGGTGTAATTATTTTATTGACCCCGACACCCCCCACGCCCCCCGTGACCTCCGGAGACCCCCGCACCCCCCGGCGCCCCCCGCGACCCCTTTCGACTTTGGTAATTTTTAGTTCTTCCTTGATTCTTTGATTGCTTCTCATAAACGACGGATAAGTCATGCATAGTAATTGTGGATTATTTATTTTTGTGGTTTATATATTTCTCCTACATTTATTCATGTATTCATTACTAAAAGTGAGAATATCCATCCACAATTTGAGTAATTTCTTGGAATTTATATTGAGCAGTTGGTTCCTTTGGGATATCACTTAATATTATTTACACCTCAACTCTTTCCAGGAATATAGATATGTTCAATAGATTAAATCCCATCCTAGAGACCAATTTCAATTCCAATGGTTTATTTTACAAAAATCCATGTGACTTCTCTCCCTTGTAAATTTGGTCCATAATGACATGTCTTATCATGGATAATGAATTAATTAGGTGATTCATGTTCTGTAAACATATCCCATTGGAAACCATAAAAATAGTTGGGTAGATAGTGTTATGATAAGTGTGTAACCCGATATTCTTATTTCTCCTCAATGAGGTGTTGACGCTGTCTCTTATGAACTAGACTTGTTCGGTTGGTCTGAAGTGGTAAATGTGATCAATGAACCATATTTATTATATTATGCATACTTTATGATCAATGGTTCATATTTATTATATTATGTTTCTGTAATCTTACACTATCTTATATTTTGTGTAGGAACATTGTGATATACATGGATAAAAGCTGGATCACATTACCGAGGAACACGCCTCAATATGTTAAGGGTTTGAATGAGTTTTTAGATTTTGCAATTTCTAATTGATCCGTTGAAGGGAGAATAAGATGTCCATGTCCTAAATGTAAATTTAGGACATGGTTGAAGAGAGATGAAGTTTATGAACATTTAATATTGAAGCAATTCCCTGATCAATATTTGTGTTGGATTTGGCATGGAGAATCAAACAATACAAAAAGATTGAGGACTGATGTTAATCCACAGAATGAGGTCCAAAGTTTGTCTCCAATGGAAAATGAAATGCAAAACCTCATAAATGATGCATTCGGCACTACAAGACACCACTATGAGCATCAAAACATATCAGAACAACCAGAAGAGGGTGCTACAAATTGCAACGTGACAAGTGATGTTTTTGAGACCGTAACACAAGCAGATCAAGATTGTAACATATCATTAGATCCTCCTCTTGATTATGTGGAGCCAAATGTAAGGGAAAACTTCAGTGAGGAAAATGCGTTTCATGATTTATTTGACGATGGAAATCAAGAGTTGTATAGTGGGTGTTTGAAATATTCAAAGCTTTCATTTCTGCTGAAGTTGTACCATATCAAATGTCTATGTGGAATTACAAATAAGGCAATGTCCATGTTATTGGAATTGATTCGTGATGCATTTCCTGAAGCAAAAATCCCAGAATCGTTTTATGAGATGAAAAAAGTTGTAAACAAGCTTGATCTGAATTATACAAAAATACATGTGTGCCCCAATGATTGTATGCTTTACTGGGGAGAGGATTTAAGTAGACAGAATTGTAAGAAATGTTCTTCTTCTATATGGCAGTCAAAAGGTGATGTTGGAAGTATGACTGAACATAATTTCATGGAGAAGAAGAAAAGGAACACACCTACAAAAGTTTTGCGTTTCTTTCCTTTGAAGCCTAGATTGCAAAGATTATTCAGGTCATCAAAAACCGCCGAACACATGAAGTGGCATTCTGTAGATAATAAAAATGATGGGTTAATGAGACATCCACGAGATTCCCAATCATGGAAGACATTTGATTCATCACATCCAGATTTCTCAGCTGATCCTAGGAATGTTCGATTGGGATTGGCTGCCGATGGATTCAACCCATTTGGGACTTCGAGTACAAGTTATAGCATTTGGCCAGTTGTTTTGATCCCTTATAATCTGCCTCCGTGGATGTGTATGCAACAAATATCTTTTATCATTTCGATGATTATTCCTGGAAAACAAATGCCTGGAAATTATATTGATGTATACCTGCAGCCTTTGATTGAAGAATTGCAGGAGTTATGGAGCAACGATGTTGAGACATTTTATGTTTCTTCTAAAACAATGTTCAAAATGCATGCTACTTTAATGTGGACCATTAGTGACTTCCCTGGGCTTGGGAATTTATCTGGTTGGAACACTTATACAGGTTTGGATTGTCCTGTTTGTAACTTTGATTTTGAGCCCAAATGACTACCTCACAGTAGAAAATGGTGCTTCTTGTGCCATCGAAGATTTCTTGATGCATCTCATAGATTTCGGCTGAACAAATCAAAATTTAATGGTTCCATTGATTGTAGACCACCCTCCAAAGTTGTTAACCGATTCTAAAATATTGACACAGCTTGAAAATGTTATAACAGAATTTGGGAAGGTTCATCATTTGACTGATAGCGGAAAACGAGTGCGAAGTGTATCATCAAGTGAAATCAGAACGCAACAATGGAAGAAAAAAAGTATATTCGTCAAACTTCCGTATTGGGAATTTAATTCTTTGCACCACAATCTTGATGTGATGCATATTGAGAAGAATGTATGTGATAATTTGATTTTCAGATTACTTAATGAGCATGAAAAGTTGAAGGATCATCTCAATGCTCTCAAAGACTTACAAGTAATGAACATAAAACGTGATCTCTGGCCAGATGAGAATGAAAAGTATGCACCTGCCATTTTTTCAATGAAAAATAGGGATAAAGATGTGTTCCTTCGAATTTTAAAGAATGTGAAGGTATCTGATGGGTATTCGAGTAACATCTCGAGGTGTGTTGATTTGAATAATCGTATGTTATATGGATTGAAAAGTCCTGATTCACATGTTTTGTTACAACAGTTACTACCATTGGCATTGCGTACATTATTACCTGAAAAGGTTACTGCTGTTGTACTGCAATTCTGCACATTTTTCAGGAAATTATGTGAGAAAACTCTACATCCTTTACAGCTTGACAACCTACAAGAGAGTTTTGTATTGACCCTTTGTTCAATGGAGATGATCTTTCCTCCATCGTTTTTTACTGTCATGTTGCATTTAACTGTGCATTTGGTTGACGAAGCTAAATTAGGAGGCCCCATTCATTATCGATGGATGTATCCAATTGAGAGGTATTTTATGTATATGTTTCCAGTTAAGTAAAAAATATTTGGAATTTAAATAAATGCATAATATTATTATTATTTTTCATAGATATCTTGGGCATTTGAAAGCATACGTGAGAAATAAAGCTCAACCAGAAGGCTCTATTGCTGAAGGCTATTTGGACGAGGAGTGTCTCACCTTTTGTTCCAGATATTTGGATGATATTGAGACAAGATTTAATCGAGTTGAACGTGTTGACGACACATCAACTCAATCTCAAATGCATCAGAAATCAAAAATATTTCCTGCTATTGGCCGATCAGTTGGGAGGACCTCATACGCGACACAGACAGAATTGGAGTTATTACAGGCACATAGATATGTTATACTGAATAGTGAAATTGAAGATCCATTTATTGAAGAGTTGAGGATACAAACAAAGAGACTAATGAGAGTCCGAACACGAAATGAAAAAGATATAACGAAAGATGTGAATAAAGAGTTGGTAGAATGGTTTGCACGACGTGTAAGTTTATAAATATTGCAATAAATACAAATATTAGTTTGACACATACAATTTGAAAATCTATTAAATTATATTTTTATTCTTCAAATCATGAATACTGATACTCGATCAGACTTGTCAGAAGATTTGAAGTTTCTTGCTAGAGGTCCTATAAAACAAGTTAGAAAGTTCGACGCTTATAATGTGAATGGTTTTAGATTTTGTATAGTCGATCGAGAAATGGGTTTGAAAACACAGAATAGTGGTATATTTACATTTTCTGAAGTGGAATACTATGGAAAGTTGCATGATATTATTGAATTAAACTACCACGGGCATTTTTCTATTGTTTTATTCAAATGCAAATGGGTCGATATTATCAGAGGTGTTAAAAGAGATTCCTTGCAATTTACTTCTGTAAACTTCTCTCGCTTGATGGATGTTGGTGATCATGAACTGCATGATCCACTTATCTTAGCATCGCAGGCAAAAATGGTATATTATGTGAATGATGTTGTGGATGAAGGGTGGAGTGTAGTTACTCACGTAATACAAAGATATTTGTATGATATGGGTGATGAAGTGGAAGATTTGACCTCTGCAATTGAATTTCCTCAACAACAGGAAGCAGAATTATTTGTCCATCATGATATTGAAAATATCAGTCTAGCAAGGATGAATGAAGTGGATGAAGCAATGGAGCAGGAAACTGACATGATTGAAGGGGAAAATGATTTTATGTCAAATTATTTATTCATTCAGCAACCACTTGTTTCATTTCTGTAGTCATTCATTATCATTGTTATATATATTTTGTTTGTTAGTACTGGGCATCTATTATCATTTTTAATTTTTTTCTGCATAAATTTTTTGAAATATATATTCTGAACTTAATTTTATTTGATTAAATGACAAGAATTCCAGGGAAGAAGCGGTACACCATTTCATCTACTTCTGCGACAGATGACGATCCGTCTGTCCCCACGACATCTGAGGTAGCAGCTGCCTACATCCCTACATCATCTCCCCCTGCACCATCTCTGACACCGTAAGTGGATGTCTCATTAGAGGATGAGTCATCGCCTCCCCCTATAGGATCCTCAGCAGTGGGGCAGCGACACGCCCCTTCCAGTTCATCACTGACATTTTGGAGGGTCAGAGTCATAGGTACAAATTTTAATAAAATTAATTTATTGCATTTTGTTTATAGTAATTGTTTGCTAATTGCAGATGAAAAAAATGCAACAGTGGAAAAACACTTAAAAAGTTCTGATGTTTGGAACATGAATGGAGAGAATATAGTGGTGCCATTTGATTCTTATGGGGTCCCGACGGATGACGCCGCAGGTTTACTTGGTCAGATTATAGGTCAGCTGGCAGCGGAGCCCATTTCCCTGCCTATTTCATATGATGATTGGAGGCATATGCCTCCAAACTGGAAAAATGAAGTTTTTGATTCTCAGATAAAGGTAATTTTATTACTTTATGGTTTAATTGAATGTCATGTTACTAATATATTCAAAATGAATTTCTGTATATAGATGTTCTTCCACTTTACCGTTGCTGATGTGATCGCACGGAAGTGGACATTGAAAAATCTTGGAAAAAATGGAAAGATTTCAAATGGAGGTTGTGGTGTGATGCCAATGATACTTCATTGACCATGAAACAGATGTATGAGAAGCTACCCAGTGGGGTACCGAAAGAACAATGGAAAGTTTTGGTCGATAGCCATCGTGATGAGAAGCGGATGGTATTGAAATATATATTATTATGTTATCCTCATTTTAAATTTATACATGTACATGAAGAGGAGATAGACATTGAATACATTATTGTTAAATTGAATTTTATTTATTTCAGGATCTCTCAAGACAGAATGCATCAAACCGGGCAAAACAAGTCATCCCGCACACTACGGGCTCAAAAATCTTTTCTAGAAGCCGAATGTCATTGGTAATCTTTTAATTAGTTTAAATATTTATAAGACAGTATTATCTATTTAACATATTTAATTGTTTATTTATCTTTTTTTAATGCAGTCACAGAGTTTAGGGCATGAAGCATCCCAAACAGAACTGTGGGTGGATGTTCATAAAAAAACAGATAGAAGTTTTGTTAATGAACCTGCCAGAGAAGTTGGGGTATGAAGTCAATTATTTATTATAATAACTTATTATCAGTTTTTACTGTGTTAATATATATTGATATTTGATTTATAGGTAAAAATTAAAGAAATATGGGATGTCAATCCTGGGAAATCCTACTCAGTCTCCCAGGATGACCCGGTTGGTAAAGTCCTTGGGAAGGAGCATCCTGGTAGAGTGTGCGGGATGGGTTTTGGACCCGTACCATCTGAGGTCTTTGACAGGACATCAGGGATTTCGGCTACATCTACTTCTGGTTATAGTCATTTCATACCTGAAGATACTCAGAGGGAGATTTGTTCTCTACGAAACACAGTTCACCAGCAGGGGGATCAGATATCTGCTTTGCAGAAAGAGTTGCTTGAAATATGTCAGCATATGAGCAGATATGCCCCCGGTGGTAGTGCATCGGCTAGTGGTGAGCAGGTAAATCACAAAAAAAATCAAAATCATTTAGTTTTCACACTTTTATTGGTTTTAAGTTTAATTATAAATATGCAACAATATTTAATTTTCAATATAATGTTCTTATAGGTGGCAGCAGGTAGTGGAGACGAAGGTGGAGAGGGTGACGATGCAGCATCAGATGATGAGTAGTAGTGTTGTTGATGTGTTGAACAAGTATGAGAACGGTTGGTTTGTATATGTAACATGTATATGGCACATAGTTTCCACCAAGCATTTCCATGTCCTAACATTTTTTTGATTTCTCATGTTTCCTTCTATGCATTTTATTTATTTATGATGTTTCATTTTATGTCTTGATTTCTCGAGTGTGGTATACATCATTCCATTTAGGCCTGTGTTTGAATTGGTACCACATCCAATGAGAATACCATATATGTAACCCATATTCATACCATTTCTACTATATAGCAGCATTCAGGTAGCCCCATTTTGTAAGCTCGATTCATACCAAAACTGATTCATAGAAGTACCTAGTCAGTCCAACTGTGTAAGTCCCATTCATATCATTGTTTCTCCATAGCAGCACCTGGGTATCCTAGCTGTGTAAGCCCAATTCATACCATCACTATCAAGGCCCAATGAGCCATAACACATTACACAGGCATGAAGAAATTCCCACCTGAAAGGTTAATCTTAGACTATAAAACCAACATACCAATTATGCTGATAAAGAACTCACGCTCTTACTGACATGGAAAGAGTGTATCTTGGAAGCCTCCCACAATACCTAAATTTAACCGTTATCAGTATAACATGAATCTAAACATGTATACACTCTATTAAAACACCTAATATGCATCATTACAATAACATCCAAATAATCATAGTTTAGCTAACTTATCCCCCAAATAACCATGTCAATTATTCATGTTATACTTAACAAAACACAAGCACTACCCATGATTTTACATTCACAATACCAAATACAATGATATTACTAACTGAATACCAAACCACAATCCACCTATATACCATCACTATAGAACAAAGTGTCTAAACTTACTTTCATTTTTTTAATGAACTCATAGACCTAGGATAAGTCCTCTCTTGGATTACATACATACAATAAAACCCTCATCAGGTGGAAATGAGAATCGCTATTTCACTTGATTAGAACACTCCAATCACCAATATCCCAAGATAAATCTCAATATTACTAGTCTCTCTCAACCCTAGTTCACATGTCACATCCTATATAGGATACAACTCATGGAGAAGCATCTATGAACCCATCTCAAATATCATGAGGAAAATCATAGGCCAATATACCCACTCGAGGGTTCTCATGCATATCACAAATCCCATACCCAATCCAACTATGAAATCTAGGTTACTAATCCTAACTAGAAATCGAGACACCATACTTCCCCTGAAGGATAAAGATCACATACATGCACATATATATTAATGACATTATCTTATGATAATAACTATTATGAAAAATCAATATCATTTGGTTTGGTTAAGTATAATTCCACCAATAAGGTATTTAGTAAAACATTAGATAAGTTGTTGAAATTTTAAAAAACTCAAACCTATTTTCTTTAACGAAGTCAATAACAACTATATCATGATGCATCCCATCCAACCTGCAACATGATGACCATCTTGGGATGTATACATGAAACTCTTATCTCATATCTAATGACATAACTCAAATCCTCAATAGGAATCATGTATAACCTACAAGATCATAAACCATACTCTCTCAAGCACCATGCACGGTTAGCGTGTTGTCCAACCTAAAAGACACGCCAATTCACAAGTTACCCATTTTCTATAGTAGGAATTAACAACCAACCCAAAACACACAACAAACCATACCATAACATACATTCTATAACTACTCAAACATCCATCTTTGGAACAAATTCTATACCCATATACACATAATATGTTCTATCCCATAACATAAATCCATTGTTAAAAAAACCCAACCCATATCACAATCCACCCATGGATGTTATATCGGCCAACTTAGAGCATAACCAATTACATATCATTACACATCACCATGGTTAGCATGATCACATAAATTGTATCAAAATTCATAACCATTTATTATATAGAGTATTAGTATCCATATAATATAAATCAACCCTTCTTAAAACACATAAGAAATTAAAGAACCTAAAAACACATATACATCTTGGGGGTCACATGGATTGGTTACTCACCAAATTGTGATACATAACTTTCCTTAGGTTGGACTCCATAACATACAACATTTGCTCATATCCTATTTTTCAATTAATACTACCATGTTATTTGTTTTTATGGTGTCTCCTGTTCAATATTCTGGTTTGATTTGTTTTTCAGGGCAGTGGTGTGGTAGGAGCAGAATTATTTTTTTTCCAGGTCAACATTTAGCGGCGGTTTTAAACGCCGCTAATGCCTTACTGTTCAGAATTTAGCGGCGGTTATAACCACCGCTAATGCCTTATTGGTTAGTATTTAGTGGCGATTATAACTTCCGAAAAATGTATTATGTTTAAATTTAGCGGCGATTTTTACCGCCGCAACATACGCGCATCAAACGCCTTAATATAGCAGCGGTTAAAACCGCCGCGAAAAAAAAGTATCATCTACGCATAAAACCGCCGCGAAATGGACAAAAACCGGCGCGAAAAGAGGCATCTACGAAGTTTTTCTTAAACCGCCGTGAAATAGTAAAAACCGCCGCTAATAGATTGTCGATGCCCAATTTCGCGGCGGTTTTTGTAAACTGCCGCCAAACCCTATAGCGGCGGTTTAAACCGCCGCCAAATGAAAAAAAACCGCCGCTAGGGGCCGGTTTTGTTGTAGTGTCAGTTTTCCTAGCAGGAACCTCAACTCTTGGAGACACCCCCTCTATGAGGGAAGAATCCATTTGAACCAAAATAGTTGATCTATTAGCACTTGAAATCTCCTTGATGTTCTTAGTTAATTGGGGCTTCCTATCCATCTCAGTTAACAACATAAATTTTTTCCCATTTGTCTCTAGATGTAGGATTAACAGACTCACCTAAATATTAGTCTTCTGTATACCCTATCGCTAGTGGGCCAAGGGATGTTTAATTTTGAAAAAATTCCCCCTTGAGGATAGGGATTCCCCCAATGACCTTGATCGACTTATATTTCATATCCATTTCAACCGCAACCGCCAATAATATCTCTTGTACCTCCAAAGAAGGAGCTAAAAATGTCCATGAAATCTCTTCCTGATTACTTATCAAACCTAAAGAAAATTATGAGTGCAATGAGTACTCAAAAATTAAATATCTTAATGTTATAGAAATATGAAAATCAAATATTATCTATTACATTATATATATCGACAGCTGAGATGCCTGATAGAGCTTCATGGTGAGCCATAAGGATGATCACTTCAAAGGAGATGAGGATGGGTCCGGAGGTAGAAACACCCTTGTTGGATCTACAAGGACCACCTCCATACATTCCATGGTCCCCTAATAGACCCCTATAATGAATCCCATATCCTGGGGGATGTTATCCCCAGCTCCGGTACCCCTAGGGGTGTATTTTGGGGAAGAAACTGCCTCTGGAATCTCCCCACAATCCTAAAAAAAGAAGGAATAAGGGATTAAGATTATATAAAAAATGGGAGGGTCGATGTGAATAAATATAACTACATATTGAATAGTGTCTACTGGCTCTAAGATTTCCACTATGTATTTTACTCAGGCATACCAATAAACCACATCATTAGAATAGTGGAAGAAGAATCCATCTCTTCCAAATACATAGTCACTTCACATGGATTATCATAAGTTTAAAGCCACACATGAGAAATGATGGATCCAAATCCTATTAGAATAAGGGGGAATTTTTTAATCATTTCCCTAAGATCTTCTGTTGGGCACCTTCCTGGTTAGCGTACTGTGTAATGCCTCCTCAATTGAAGCACCACACAGTTTCTCTTTTTATGAGGTGTTTTTAATGTGGTCCAAGACCACATGAATTAATTCACGTGGTGACACTCTTTCGATGCGGTGACATTATTGGACGTGGATTATTTTTCCTATATAAGGAGGTAGAGGGAAGGCATTTCAACATCATCGACAACAACAACACCGAGATAAAATACCATTTGGTGATCATCTTTCTTTGACGATCATCTTTACTGCACTTCATATTTGATCCACACTTTTATTCTTGACTATTACTTTTGAGATCCCTTCCATTTTTGTGGAGTCTCTACCGTGTACCACTTGATTTTAGTGGATCCCTCTTTCTGGAATAGGTCCCATGTTTTTTCCCTTACGGGTTTTCCACGTAAAAATTTCTAGTGTCAACTTTATTTTCTGTACATTTAATTTCGGGTCGCTACGCATCTGTTTTATTAGGGGGAATGATTTTATTTCCACTGCATGCTCGCTTTTCAATTGTTTTCATGTTCTTCACTTTCCTGTATTTCCCAACATCTCGATCGTATCCTAGGGATTGGTTGAAGTCCTTGGTTGTAGAAAGCATTGTTAGAAATTTGATAGAGAGATTTGTGAAGGACTCAAAGGACGTTATCGGAAGACAGAGGTAGTACTAGAGGTGTTTCTGGGATATCAAAAGTCGGATTGTCTAGTAGGAGTCATGAGGCGTATTCCGTTGTTGATGATAGTAAGAGTTTGTTTTGGGGATTTCTTTTTGCAGGGGAGGATGATATTTTTTTTATCAGAAGTGAAAAAGGGTTGCGGTGATCCCCACTTGAGTCGGAGGGGGTGTTTTTTGGGCACCTTCCTGGTTGGCGCACCACATAATGCCTCCTCAATTGGAGCACCATGCAATTTCTCTATTAATGAGGTGTTTTTAATACTGGTCAAGGCCTCGTGAATTAATTCATGCAGAGATGCATTTTTTATGGGGCAACACATCTTCACTCTGATTGTTTTGATATAAAAGGGGAAACAAGAAGGATTTTATAGGACATCCACAATGTTAAGAGCAGATCCAATTTGGTGATCGCCTTTCATTGATGGTCATTTTTCTTCTGCATCGGAGAGTATTACATTAGAGATCCCCTCTATTTTTGGGGAGCCTCTACCGTGTACATCTTCATTTTAGTGGATTCCTCTTTCTCGACTAGGTCCCATGGTTTTTCCCTTTTGGGGTTTCCATGTAGAAATTTCTGGTGTCAACTTTTTTTTTCTGCACATTTAATTTCGGGTTGCTGCGCATACGCTTTTATTTGTGGGAAAAGATTTTGTTTTCCATTGTGTGTTCAATTTTCAATTGTTTTCACATTCTTCTCTTTACCATTTTTCCCAACATCTGGTATCAGAGAGTTTGGTTATTTATTTAATATTTATTATAGAGGCCAATTATGATCAGATGATTTTTCTAAATGGTAACAACTACCTTATATGGCGACTTATAATGAAGGGTATGATTTTTTTCAAGTGAATTCTTCTTCTAGTGTTTAGAACCTAGAAGCTAGAGAGGATGTCAGATGAAGAATGTGTGTTCAAGCACAATATTGGTTATGTCTTCATTATCCAATGGGTCAAAGAAAATGTGATGAACCACATTGTCAACATTTCTCATTCCAGAACATTTTGGGAGATGCTTTAGACGACCAACGCTTCCAAGATAGGAAACAATAAACTATTTCTTCTCAAGAAAATGATGAACTTGAGGTAAAGAGAAGGTATATCTATTTCTAATTATTTAAGGTAATATCAAGGATGTTTTGATTAGTTTTCTAGCATGGGTAACAATTTTGAAGATGTGGTTTTATCTCTTTTGGTAATTTACACTTTACCTGATTCATGGAAGAATACACATGTTACTATAACTGGTTCTTCTCTTAATGGTGCCATGACATTTAGTTTTTTCAAGTCTATTATTTTAAATGAAGAGGTCAGGAGAGGCCCTCAGGAGAATTCTTATTCAGAGCTTTTAGTCACATAGAACAGGGGGAGAATCCAGGACCGGGGGAAGAGCAGTCGAGGTAAGAGCTGAGGCAGATGAAAATCCTGACCGAATCAGAGAGATTTTGAATGTCATCCTTGTGGTAATAAGGGGAATGATAATAAATTTTGTTATCATCTTAAAAGATAGAACATATTGAAGGAAAATACACATATGAAAAATGGCGATGGAGATGATCATGTTGCCGCTGCTACAGGGGGTGATCTTGTTATTGTTTATGACTCCATTAACATTGCTTTAGATGATTCTTGTTGGGTTGTTGATAGTGGTGCCTATTTTCACATGACATCGAAGAAGGAGTTCTTTACATCTTACATCCCATGTAATTTTGGGATTTTGAAGATGGGTAATGATGGTTATGCTGATGTTGTAGGCATCACGACTCTTTGTTTAAAGACCAGTACATGAAGTAAGCTGATTTTGAAGAAAGTTATACATGAACCTGAGGGTCACTTGAATTTCATTTCTACTATTTTTCTTTATGATGAAGGTTTTATCATTACTTTTGGTGATTTCCAATGGAATATTTCAAAATTCTCTTTGATTGTGGCTTGAGGTAAGAAGGAATCATGATTGTACTGGACTAAATCTTATATTTCTTGTGATACTTCATGCATTATTGCGTGAAGTGTTTCATACAAGTTGTGGCATAAGAGGCTTAGTCACATCAGTGAGAAAGGTCTTGGTTTTTTGGCCAAGATAAATATTCCTCCAGATTTGAATAGTGTAAAATTGGACACATGTGATCATTTAATGGATGGAAAACAGAGTAGAGTGAGTTTCAATAGTCATCCTCCATGCATGAAGTCACGTGTACTTGAATCAGTACATTCTGACGTTTGTGGTCCTTTGAAATCTAAGACCTTTAGTGGTGGTCATCATTTTCTTACATTTATGATGACTAGTCATGAAAGATCTGGGTTTATGTTTTGAATGCCAAAAGTCAGGTGCTTAGTGTTTTTAAACAATTTCATGTTTCTGTTGAGAGGGAATCCAGAAAGAAATTGAAATGTATTTTCACTAACAATGGAGGAGAGTATTGTGGTCATTTTGATCATCATTTCAGGAAGGAAGGTATTCAGCATCAGAAGATGCCGCCCAAGACAACTCAGCTAAATGGTGTAGCTGAGAGGATGAACAAGACTTTTCTAGAAAGATTTTTCTGTTTTCTTTCAGAAGAAAAGTTTCCTAGACATTTTTTGGGGTGAGGCTTTACTTACTATTGCTTATATTATCAATTAATCACCTATGGTTTCTTTGCAGACAGACACTTTTGAAAAATTTTGGTGTGGAAAAGATATCAGGTATGATCACTTGCGTGTTTTTGGTTGCAAGGATTTTGTTCATGTTCCTAGAGATGAGAGATCCAAGATGGATGGTATGACATGAAAATGTATTTTTATTGGCTATGGACATGATGAGTTTGGGTACAGGTTCTATGAACCTGTTTTGAAAAAACTTTTCAAAATCCACGATGTAGTGTTTAAGGAAGATAAGAATATTTCCAACATTGATAATGGAGAAAAAGCTACATCTCCAACTTCCAATGGGTTTTTCAGTCTTAAGACAGGTTCGGATTCACATTTACCTCATATTGTTGATTCTGATGATCAGGTTGATGTACAGAATTATGCTTAAGGTGAACAGGTTGGAGTTGATGTTTCTGATGCACCTTTTTTTCTGATGATCTGGATCCAGGGGTCATTAATAAACCCGCAGTTCCACTCTGGAGGTCATATCAGCATCGCACCATTTCTACTCAATATTCACCTAATGAGTATGTGCTCCTCGCTGAAGGGGTAGAACCATAATCGTTTGATGAGTAAATGTAGAGTGACCAGAAAGAAATATGGGTTGCAGCAATGGATGATGAGATGACATCATTGCACGACAACCACACTTTTGAGCTAGTGAAGTTTCCGATGGGGAAGAGAGCTTTGCAGAATCGGTGGATTTATCGGATTAAAAATGAAGAATCCAATTTTGTTCCACAATACAAGGCTAGGTTAGTTTCCAAATGCTTCCATCAGAAGAATGATTTGCATATTGAGTAGATGGATGTGTGGAAAACTTTCCTCCATGGAGATTTATAGATGGATATTTATATGGAGCAACCAGATGGTTTTGTTGAAACATGTAAAGATAATCACATCTGCAGGTTTATGAAGTGTTTGTATGATTTGAAGCAAGCTCTGAGGCAGTGGTATAAGAAGTTTGAAACTATCATTTCTCATTAGGGTTTTAGGAAGACATCTTCTGATCATTGTGTTTTTGTTCAGATATTTACTGATGATGATTTTATTATACTGTTGCTTTATGTTGATGATATGCTCATTGTTGGCCATGACACTTCTAGAATTGACGGATTAAAGAATGATCTTTGTCAGTCTTTTGTGATGAAATACATGGGGCAAGCACGACAGATTCTTGAAATGACGATCTCCTGTGACAGGAAGGCTAATAAGTTGTGGTTATCTTAGGAGAGATACATTCAGAAGGTTCACCAGATATTTTCTATGGATAGAGAGAAAGTGGTTAGTACTACTCTTACTTTACATTTTAAGCTCAGTACCAGTCAGTCACCTTCTACTAATGAAGAGAGAGGGGAGATGTAGTACATACCTTATTCATCTGCCATTGGATGTTTGATGTATGCAATGGAATGTACTAGACCTGATATAGCTCATGCAGTTGGTGTGGTTAGTCATTTTCTATCAAATCCAAGTAGAGAGAGTTGGAGAGTAGAGAAGTACATTTTTCATTATGTTCGCAGTACTTATGATCTAAGATTGTGTTTTGGAAAAGGGTAACCTATGCTTTTTGGCTTTACAGATTCAGATATGGCAGGAGATATCGATTCGAGGAAGTCTACTTCAGGTTATTTGATTACTTTTGCAGGGGGAGTTGTATCTTGGCATTATAAATTGTAGAGATGTGTTGATTTATCTACCACAGTGTCAGAGTTTATTACAGCTACTAAGGCATGCAAAGAATTGTTGTGGATGAAAATTTTTATTTGAGATCTCAATTTAAATTAGGATAGGTATGTTTTATTTTGTAACAGTCAGAGTGCTATTTGTTTGGGAAATAATTCCACTTATCATGGCAGGTCAAAAAATATCGATGATCAATATCATTGGATCAACAGTGTCCTTGATTCAAGACAGTTAGATCTTGAAAATATCCACACTAATGACAACGGGTCAGACATGTTAACCAAGAGTTTACCCAGAGGAAAATTTGATACTTGCTGACATATTACAGGGTTGGCAGTGATCCCCACTTGAGTCGGAGGGGGAGTTTGTTGGGCACCTTCTTGGTTGGCGCACTGTGTAATGCCTCCTCAATTGGAGCACCTCATAGTTTCTCTTTTTTATGAGGTGTTTTTAATGCGGGCCAAGACCGCGTGAATTAATTCATGCAGTGAAACTTTTTTGACACACTAACATTATTGGATGCTGATTCTTTTTTCTATATAAGGAGGTAGAGGCAAGGCATTTCAACATCACCGATAGCAAAAATACTCAGATAAATCCCATTGTTGTTCTCCTTTCGTTGATGATCATCTTTACTGATCTCCATATTTGATCCACACTTTTATTCTTGAGTATTAATTTTGAGGTCCCATCCATTTTTTGGGAGTCTCTACCTTGTACCTCTTGATTTTAGTGGATCCCTCTTTCTGGACTAGGTCCTGTGGTTTTTCCCTTTTGGGTTTTCCACGTAAAAGTTTCTAGTGTCAACTTTATTTTCAGCACATTTAATTTTAGGTCGCTGTGCATCTATTTTACTTGGGGGGGAAAGATTTTATTTCCGCTGCGTATTCACTTTTCAATTGTTTGCATCTTCGTCACATTCCCGTCTTTCCAAACATCTTCATCCGACATGCTGGACCTCAAAGTATCAAATGCTTTCCAAGCCTCAAGAAATTCTGCAGTAATTGGGATGGGAAATGTGGGAAGACCCCCTAGGGAAGTGAGCCAAGTTTTAGTACTTGTAATCATTTTCTCAACAAATCAACTATACTAGAACCCTCTGGTGATGATTTTTTGCAATACCTTGGGGGAGAATAACGAATCTCTCCCACTCAGGTTGTGGTAGGAGGGTCGGTTTAATCATTGTCCCCAGAAGTACGACTTTCGTTATCATCATCCTCATAAATCGTTGACCTCAGCATGGTAAGTAATCTCAAAGAGTGTCTATGAAGGTTTTAAAAGGATTTTATTTACTCGTCAACATCTTGATGATATACCTCCACTATCTTATTTTTCTTATTATAAAGGATTTTGGTCTACACCAATATATAGCCATACCGAGTAAGTTCAAGCTCCTTCTCCTAGAAGAAATTCCACAAAGTATGAGCTAGGTGGGACTTACTATGAGAGTCCCATTATCTCCATATTTTTGGGAAAGAGTCGTTAGAAGGGATAGGTTCTCATTCTTAAGAAGTAGAACTGGCATCATGGAGGGTTTTACCCCAAACCCTCAAAACCTTCCGAGGAGGTCCAGAAATGAGGGAATTTCTAAGCTACTTCCTAGGCCAATAATTCTTAGCTATTTTCTTCTATTTTCCTCTGGCATTGGATACCTTGTGGGTCTCGACAATAAGAAAATGTTTTTCCAAATGATCCATGAGATATAATTGCATCCAATTATCTTTATAAGAGACACTAAAGGGCAGGATGAAGATCCACTATACGAGGAGGTTTTATCCAACATTGAGTAACCTCTCTAGTAAATGTCAGCTAAATCTATCAATCTATCATTAAATGTATCTATGAGTGTTCACTATTGTGGTTAGTGGGACAATTCATCCATACACAATTGAATTTACCAGAAAATATATAGGGTGCATATCCCTTATAGATAAGTTCCCCATCGATCCTTAGAACCAAGATACCATCTCTTAAGGAAAAAATATATCCTCTCTTGACGATGTCGTCATATTTTTTGTTCAAAAAAATACCAGAGGGGGAAGGGTAAAGTTTATAGGTGAAACTTTTCCGATAGTTAAAGTGTTCCTTCAACTCGCATTCACTCCATTCTGATGGAATTACCAAACTTTTACTTTAGAGGTATGGTTGGATACTAGCCCTATAAATTTGTAAAGGATTGATAAATGAGTGGCCACCCATATGAGATGTTGTCCAGCCCCAGATAACATTTAAAGGACTTAACAGAAGGTACAATGGCCTCAGTATCTATTTCACCTCAGTTGATGGTAGATTTTTTCCAACACTGTGATAGAATGATTAATGCACCTATTGATGGATTATTGATCCACCATATTGAAGGTCGTGACTCTGACCCTAGTATTAGAATCATGCAGTGGAAGAAGCTAGCCACTTAGAAATGTGGCCAAGAAGTCTACAAATCGAAACAACATATTATTATTACGAAGGACTTTACAACCCCGTTCATTGAATGGACCCTCTTCCAGAATGGGCCAATAGGTTCTTGTTCTCATTTGACTATCAATGGTTGGGAAAGGCATCCGTCTCCGTATGTGGGGCTCTTGACCACCTTGCATAGAAAAGGCATTAATCCAATTAGAAAATGGAATGTCTTACTTTAGATGGGGGTCATTGTCATTTATAAAGGATCTTTCCTTGACAATGAGTTTCTTATTAATAGGAGGATTCATATCCTCTTCATCACAAGAATAAGAGGGTGGTAGATATTTTCTGTACATATCAATGAAAATTGGACCCCCTGAAATTATATATACATCCCAAATATTAATACCAACTTCCCCATGCACTAGATGAATGTAATTGGTGTCGAAATACAACTTCTGAATAACTATGGGATAATATATTTATTTTGGTAGGTGTATATATGTGTAGCATATCCCACATCATATAACTCTATTTTCTACAACTCATCTTTTAATTCTTCATAGGTCTAGAGAACCCAAAAGGGCCACCCCCAGTCCAAAACAACAGCATTCAAAGAGAAGGTCCCATTTTGATATCCAACCTTGTTGATCATTTGTACGGGCTCTTCACACAATACTATGATAGAAATTAATGTTTTCATGTGGTATCCACAATGTTTCTTCTAGAGAATGAGGATTATAATTCAAAAGTGACCCTCCAGCAAAGGCCTCTTGGATAAATTCCATCTTTGTTGAAATATTGGCCTAGGGAATATTACTATTTTAAAAAATCCTAAGGGTAGGCTGGTTTATCGAATGAGGTTTTGGGATCACTACGTTAGACGGCATAGAAAATACATAAATAGGAAACCTATATGAGACCAAATATTCTCTTTTAATAGTACTTAGATGTCCCATAAAGAGCTGATGAATCATATCAACATTGATTGCATTTTCAGTAGAATCAATAAAATGTTTCCTCTTTTTATCCCTAGATGAGGGAAAAACCACTGCTATATAAGAAGTATCCATTGTGGTGGAAGCCACCTGTGGAGGGTCCATCACTGTGACTACATAAAAACACCAATACAAAAGAGTTAGTTTCTAAAAAAATCACTAGTGGATTGAAATATTTTCCGCATACTGATAGTATGTGGAAACCATCATCCCACAAACTATCAGCCAACAAAATGATGGCCTGTGAAAAATTGGCCAGTGAATAAATGGTTCATGGAATGATCAATCCATGAATCATTACCCACTACATATATGTTTAAACCCACTATTTATGGTTTAATTCATTCATTTCGTGGATGTAGAGTCCCCATTCACATACAAAGTAAACAAAAAAAGGTCATTTTTGGAAGTCATATGTGGTCAAGGATTAACGTGAGTGCTGAGTTTATTGGGAAACTGGGAAAAAAATGAGATGGTCCCCCTATATATAGGTGTGGTACCGTACTTCGGTTCCACCCGTGTAACACAAACCATTTAGTTAGGAGCACTTATACATAGGAATAATATTATTTTTGTTCTAATCAGAGCCCATTCTGATGGAAGGAATTTGTTGAGTCCTCAAAATTCATTATAGAAGAAGAATCATAGAAGAAGAAGATAATTTTTTCAATTTTAAAAAGAAAGAAGAATAAGTCGAAGGAAAATATGAAGGAAAAATGCTCAAAGAAGGTGAAAAACAATTACAAATGAAGAAAATGATACCGCAAAGCAAGGATCCCTTTGCGGACCTTCACTCTACATGTTGGTATGCCACTCCATAAAATCCTTGTGAATGAAAACTATTTGTGGAGGGGATATATTCAAAGGAAACTGAGAATGACATAAAGTAATTTATGGAACAAGGGGGTGATTTCCACTCCCAGAAATGATTTTACCCAAACTAAATCACTCACAGAGAAAGGTGGTGTCCCCTTGCTATTGTAAACAAAAATAATTCATATGTAGATTCCAATGGGGATTTTGGTGACTACAAGGGTCCTCTATGAACTATGTCCTTTATGGTATCCTAAAAAATGAACCCTATGGACCACCATAGATTACTGGGTATGATGATATCTAGTTCTTCTGTTTCCCTATAAATATAACCTGGAGGAACCAAAATGAAGAGAGGAGAGATCGAAGGATTGACTGAGAGATCAAAACCACTTCAAAATATAGACCCCTTTGATAATTACCAGTAAGTAAAACCATCCACCTAACATTATAAAGGATAAAAAAAATTGAATGTCCATGAGATCATCATACTTTGCATCCATATTCTCCATAAGGAATATAACCAATTCCCCCTTTGTAATTCGACAACCCACATAACAAATCTTTATGTGGGCAGAACCCTACCCTACATAGCAAATCACTATGTGGGGGGAATTCGACCCCATGTAGAAAATCACTATATCGATAGAACTCAACCCTTTGTAGTGATATGCTATGTGGATGGAACATCGCCCCACGTAAAAAATGCTAAATGGATTGAACCGATGTCTGTATACCATAATGGAACACAGATGACCCCACTGCCC
This sequence comes from Viscum album, assembly GCA_963277665.1. Classification (NCBI taxonomy): domain Eukaryota; kingdom Viridiplantae; phylum Streptophyta; class Magnoliopsida; order Santalales; family Viscaceae; genus Viscum; species Viscum album. The sequence continues at coordinate 691,497,515 of OY728119.1, read as the reverse complement.
GCATAACAACGCGCTATGCGGGGGGATCCCTATCCTATGTAAGAACATTCTACATGAAGTGGGGTATCTTATAGAGTTCCATTCTCCATATCGAATCATTACCTTTCGATGTATCTTCAGCCTCTATCTTGGACCCTCTATGAACTAGTTTAATGATATCAGTAGAAGGCCTCTTCTAAAGCCACTAGAAATTTAGGATAAGTTAATTGGGTACACCTGCATGCCCTTTTGAGTTTACATACTCATGGTAAGTATATTTTCATGGGTCATCCAAGAAATAAGAGAGACCCTCATAAGGACCTTGAGTTTACATTCCCATGACTACAAGGGTTTCTATATTTGGATTCTCACATGTACACCCCTTTTTTGGGGATTTAAAGGAACTACTGGCCTTTCTCTTTGATGAGGTCTAATGTTGAACATCCCTCAATTTTCCTTAGAACCAAATTAAGGTCACTCCCACTAAGATAATCCCCTATCCATTCTTGTAGGATTTAATTCTCTTTCTCCTCTTCAACTAATCCCATGACGAATCCATGTATATCAAAAAATATTAATATCATAGATATCAAAACAAGAGAGGAAATGGACACACTCAATGACCTCCTCTATCTAGGATCTAGAGTCATCCATCAGCGGATGGAGTGGGGTGGTCAATCTTCATATCCACGACCTCCTCTTGTTTCTCACACTGAGCATGACTCATATGGTCTTAGAAGTTGGTAGTGATCATGAAACCTACATGATACCAAAGAAACTCAAATATGCCTTCTCCATAAATTCACACCCCAAATTCAATCCAAACAGTCCTCCTAGATGGTATATGACCTGATCAAATCAATTCAAATGGGAAGCTCCCATACATAAGCCCCAACCAGGATCCCTTAATGGTCCTCTTTCAAGGTGTAAGTCCCAGTGAAACTAAACTATGAGGTATTTGATTCCTAACTAATTGGGATATGTAGGAATCCTCCTAAAGGTCCAAACCCGAAACCCAAATAACACTAATGTTCTCTAGGCCACATCCTTGGTAAGCTGACATTCATACATGATACCACATTTCTTCTAGGTATCTCATGCATCTTCGAAAAAAGTCCCACACTATTCTTTTTCAGGAAACCCTTCACTTGTACATCCTTACTAAATGACATTAAACTTCATGGTTGGGTCCTCATCACACGAACTTAAAAAGAGATGTGTCCAGTTAAGTGACACAAAACTATGCAGGTTCTGATTCCTATCATAAGGATATGTAGAAAGCCTATCTTATGGGTTCAATACCGATACTGAAATAGCTCTCATCCCCCTAGATGACAATAAAACCCAAATCTCCATCCCATATGGTTTAAATCCTATATTGTATTAGTGAATGACGATATGATCATTCTCTATCTATAAAATAGTAACATTTATGGAGAACCTTGGATACATATAGATATTTCTATCAATGGACAAACTTGGATACATATAGATGATTTCAAACCCATGCGTAATCATGATTAACTAGTAATTTTTGGGTAATCCATGGACAAATACTTGGAAATGAACTAAGGAGTCATGAACATGACTTAAATCTATAAGAGAGTGTCAGAATGGGAAATAGTTCCCCCCAAAAGTCTGTGATGAGCTTTAGTTACCATCTCCTCAACCAGTGTGAGTTCTTAAGTTTCCTTGGCCAAATTATCCAACAAATGCTAGCCTTTGGAAAGGATGTCCATGGATCATGGATGTGAGAGAAATTGGGTGTTTTTTGGATCCAAAAAAACCCCATTGGAGACCATTCGAATATATTATACTCGAAATTAGTGATTGAACACCAATCAATCCCTTCAATCAACCCAATTATGCATAACACCATGTTATTTGGAGAAACAAAATGGAAAACTTGACATAAGTAACTTAACTGGAGCGCCTCCTTTGCAATATAAAATGTATTTACTGCCGAGTCCCTATCATACAATTTTCTCTAGGAATGAAAATAACTTTGGGTAGAAACAACCTAGTATACCATACAACTTGTAATATCCACAACACCAATTACCATAAAATTTAGACCTATAAAACTACCACTTTACCTAATCAATTATGATGGGGGGCTTGTGACTTGATATGTAGAGCATAATCCTAGGGGTGAACTAGATCCTAATGGAGGAAAACCCATAACACATCCCATGATAAAACACCACAACAATAAAATCACTATAAATAAATCACTTTAGTCACTTACCAATCTTTTTTCAATCATGGTGGGAAACCCTCAATCTATTATGGAATACATGTCACCCAAGGGGGTACTGATCCCAACTGGGGATCCAAATCTTGTCATGTGTAGTGTGCATCAATCATGGGGTCACCTACTCTATATGTGGAGGACCGTTATCGCATCATTAAGGGGGATTAATTACTCTAATAAGTTTTTAGAGGACCCCCATAGTGAGTAAATATGTGTCTAGGGGGTTAGTGACCTTGTGTCTACTCAAACTATCTCACACAATCACCCTCATAATATCTACGATGATATAGAAGTCCACCTACCTATAAATCATTAGAAACAATCCTAAATGATGAATTGATATAAACCATCATATTTTATGTAAAAATATTATATTGGATTATTCATGGGTTTAATTATGTTTCCCAAGTGAGGTGATATAAAAAAATACCTAAAATATCTAGTATATGGTTAGTGTGACATTTCTTACATGTTATATGGGACTCAAACAATAGCAAGTTGTATACCTCCTCCATCCTAATATGTGAAGTAAAAATATATAGTATGTCTAATAAGGTATATGATGTGTGGGACATTTTGGTCACTTAGTAATATACTATAGAGGGGAATACATGTCATGTCTCAAATTACACAAAATGTACTCATTACACATAAAGTTTGAACCCTTATGGTTGACTCGATGCATACAAATTGTGAGCCCAATACATTTTTCCAAAATACAATCCATGTTTGCTGGATCACACAACATGTGAGGCCAGTGTGTTAACCTATCAAGCAATTGGTTACATACCCTAGAATGTAGTACATAATAGGATAAATAGAAAACAAATGTTGTTATTTTTATATTTATAAGGGACTTTAATTGTATATAAAGGGTTTCATAGTGTTTTTTTGGAACCACTACTAAATGTTATGTTGTTAAAAATTTAACGATGGTTTTCACTTGATAGGTTTTTTCCTCCTGATTAAATATATATTTAACATCTATTTTTTCTTAATTAGTGGAATTTTATTATAGTTTAAAATATCTTGGTTGTTTCGTTAATTAGTAGTTTTTATTTGTGTTAGAAAATATTTAGTGGTTTTTTTCTTATGTTGAAAATTTATATTGGTGATTTGAACTACCACTAGAAATAGTAACAGACCAAAATTATTGGTGGTATATACTTCCTCTAAATTATTTTTTGTTATTACAATCAATGAAAATTTATTAAGGGTGGTAAAAACAATAGCTAGATTTATAGATTCTAAAATAGGATGTTTCTTTCCCTCCTCTACCAAAAAAAAGTACACAAAAAATATATACAAAAAAATAACACAGTTTAAAAAAGTAATTATATATTATAAAACATCATTACATTACATATAGTACATCATTAAATTATGTCATGTTTTATGTAATATAAATACAAAAATTATTACTGACTTGTCTATTGAGATACATGTCCATCTCTTTACACTGGCCAATCATGTTGCAACCCAACATCCCCTTCCCCACTTCCCTCCTATAGTACTTTCATTTAAATTAGTTAACCACTCATCAATAGTGACCATATTCAATGAATAATAAATAAAGTACAATTCAAAAGATATATTATTTTCCCTTAATTCATTTTAAGTAATGGTAAAATAATGAATAATCTTTTTTTGGATCCACATAATTTTTTTTATCAAATCTATATATACCGTATGATCATTAGGATTATTAGAAAATAATAGAGGATTTTTTCATTAACAAATACACATTTAAATAAATCCCTTTCTCTCATGATCAACAAATTATGCATTAATTATCATAACTACATCAATTAAATTCTACAAGTGGGTAAAATGTTTGATAGTTCATGGTAAAAGGTCAATTGAAAATTCTTAATTCATAGTAAAAGTTCAATTTTAAATTTTCATTGATTTCCTATAAATATTCCTAATCTGGTCTCACTAACATACTTGAACTATAACCAATATAATAAATAATTGGTCCATTCATATTTAAACTAAAATTTCCCTCATCTTGTAATTTGTAGATAACTCTATTTAGAGAGGTAAATAATAAAACATTAACTATTATAGTGTAGATCACCTGATACAGGAATTACGATGAGACTTGTCTTGAACGCGCCCGACGCGCCTCCAGGATTTCAAATTCTCCCGACCGTTGCCCCTCTCCATGGCGATCCTTCGCCGGCAATCCCGGTCACGCCGGCGCCTACTCCAGGCGCTCCTGGATCTAGATCGCAGGTCAGACCCGGTGGTCCCCGTTCCTATGTCGACGCCTTGTGCGGTTCTTCCTCGGTCCCCCGGTCTCCCTGCTTCGCGGCGGTCAGGCCGTTCTCCCCGACGGTTTCCCGTGACGGGGCTACGGTTTCGTTGGAAGTTCCCCCTGGGGCCTTTGCGTAAGCTTCTGAGCGTCTCCGGTGGTGCCTTGTAGCGCGGTTCAGCGTGGCGAAACCCACAGAAGCGTCCTTCAAGCACTTTGTCGCTTCCTGGGGCCCGTCCTGCCAGGCTCGGATATCGTCTCTGCACAGGTCCTCCTTCTGCATAGTGCTGGCTTCGGAGGACGACTTCGTGCGCGCCTGGTGTTTGGCTCCGCGAGCGTTTGGGAGATGGCGCTTCAACCTTGCCCCTTGGTCTTTGGAGGCGCATAGGGGGAAAGAGAGTCCCCGAGCGGCGGTCTGGATTGGCCTGCCGGGCCTCCCTCTTCCCTTTCGGAGGACGACTTCGTGCGCGCCGGGTGTTTGGCCACATGCATGCTGACGAGACCAACAACCACATTCGGGTGTTTTGCAAAAAGGAGGTATCCTTGGATCTTGTTGATGCACGTGACCAATTTCTCACTGTGAAAGTAACTACGAGAGACGAGTTTTTATGTATCCTTTGTGTATGGAAGCTGTGTCTCCCAGGATAGACAGAGGTTGTGGCAGGACCTGGAAGCCTTCTTGCCAGCGGACCTACCGTGGTTAGTGGCTGGTGATTTCAACATCATTCTTGACCCGGAGGAGAAGAAGGGGAGAGGCGCCTTCCCGAGAAGGGCTAGCCTGGAGTTTGCTCACTTTATAGCAAGGAGAGGGTTGCTCGATCTGGGTTATCGCAGGGATCGGTTCACCTGGTGTAACAATCAAGGAGGAAGAAGGAGGTGCTGGAGTAGAATTGACAGGTGTCTGGCCAACTCAAACGCACTTAACATCTTCCTCCAGGCTGAGGTACATCATCTTGCTCGTGGGATATCTGATCACTCCCCGCTCATGATATCTCTTTTGCCAAAGGAGTCGCCCTGCGAAGGCTTCAAGTTCTACCAGTTCTGGACGAGCCTGGAGGGGTATCAAGAGGTGGTCAAGACCCAGTGGGAGGCTTCCACCCAAGGTTTCTCTTGGGTGGCCATTCATAACAAGTTACGGAGAGTAAAACAGGGGCTTATGGTATGGGCTAAGTGCCGACCCTCAACAAATAGCAGACTGTTGCTCCTCAAACAGGAGGTGGCATCCTTGGAAGGAAGGCTAGGGGAGGGTTGGGATGAGGAGGTTGGAGAGGAGTTAAAGTCGAAGAAGGAAAGCTGGGCAGAGGAGCTTCTGAAACAGGAGAGACGGGCCCGGGATCGTTCCAGGGTGAAGTGGTTGAAAGAGGGTGACAAAAACACAGGATTCTTCCATGCTTGTATAAAAGAAAGGGAGCGTCGGGTGAAACCCAATATCCTTCAGGAAGATGGCTCCATTGTGGGTGACAGGGACATGGTTGGAACGATGGCCCTCGATTTTTTCAAGGACCTCCTCACAGGTCAAAACCCCAGGATGGCCAGTGGGTACCCTTCCGGCTCCTCTGAGATGTGGGAGTCAATCCCAAACAGAGCCTCGGTGATGGAGAATGCTATGTTAGAGGCTATTCCCTCCGAGGAGGAAATTCTCGAAGCCATGCAGAGGCTGGACCCGGAGAGCAGCCCTGGACCTGATGGGTTCCCAGGTTCCTTCTACAGGGGATCGTGGGAGGTGGTTAAAGCAGACGTCATAGGAGCCATCCAGGACTTCTTCAAAGGTGGGCACCTCCCAAGGGTCGCTTGTGCCACTAAACTCTGCCTTATCCTCAAGGTCAAGGACCCCTCCTCCCTCTCTCACTACCGTCCGGTGAGCCTGTGCCACTTTCCTTACAAAATCCTGGCAGGCCTGATCAATCACAGACTGGTTGGAAGGCTGCCCACCTGGATTTCTCCAGAGCAGCACGGGTTTGTGAAGGGAAGATCTATTCAGGGGGCCATTGCTCTTGCTCGGGACATGGTGAGGGACATCAACTATAAGACACATGGATCCAACCTCGCTCTCAAAGTGGACATGAACAAAGCCTACGACAGGATCGAGTGGGGCCTCCTGAACAGAGCCGTGTCGGCAATGGGCTTCTCGGTTAAAGTGGTTGACATGTTTTTCAAATGTGTCAGCTCCTCCTGGTTATGGATTTCCTTCATGGGTAAGACACACGGATTCTTCAAGGCAACTAGTGGTCTGAGACAGGGAGATCCTCTGTCCCCTAGCCTATTCATTTTGGCACAAGATGCCCTCAGTGTTTCTCTGAACAGAAGCATCACCCTAAGGAAAATCCTCCCTTTTAGAGGGAAACAGAGCTTACCTCCTATATCCCATCTTATGTTCGTAGACGATACTATGATTTTCATTAATGGGGGGAGGATGTCAGTTCAGAGAATCAAGGTGATCCTGGATGAGTACTGTTTTTGGAGTGGGCAGCTGCTAAACGTGGAGAAGAGCCACTTCTTTACATCCAAAAGGAGCCCAACCAGCCGAGTGACCTCCCTCAGTAGCAGGCTAAACATGCAGCATGGGACTCTCCCCTTGGAATATTTGGGCACTCCAATTTCATCGGGTAGGCTCAGGATTCGTGACTATGATGGTATTATGAACAAGATGGTCAGTCGTGTTCTCAACTGGAAGAACCAGCTTCTCTCCTTTGGTGGTCGTATCTCCCTGGTCAACAACGTTCTTTCAGCTATTCCCATCCATGCCATGGCCTCCTCTAATGTTCCAAAGGGAGTGGTCAAAGCAGTGGACTCTCTACTTTGCAACTTCATCTGAAGGGAAGCGGCACTGGACTTCGTAGGAGAGATTGGCTAGACCCATTCTTGAAGGGGGATCAACTGTAGGAGTCTTCAGAACACCATTGAGGGAGCAAATGCCAGGCTGGCCTGGGAGATCCTGGATCAGCGCACCCTATGGGGGACCAATATGTCGCATCTCCTAAGTAATGAATAGGCCAGTAGTGTTTCTACACGTTGGTCCAAAGTCCTTCCCTTGGTCCGATCATTATCTCCTAGTTCTCGATGGATTGTTGGAGCAGGGAATATCTCCTTCTGGAACACCAACTGGGCATGCTCTGTTTTGGCCTTCCCAGGCTGTCCGACCCCCATGATCACGTTTAAGGAAGCTCGCGATCACCCCTGCTTCATCAAGGCGGTTCTGAATGAGGAACAACAGGAGACCTTCGATTCCATTGACCTGAACTCTGAGAGGGACAAATGCATATTTACCTTCTCGTCCACGGGGGATTTCAGAAACAAAGACTTCCAAAGTTGGAGGTCTCGGTCTTCTTCGAGACCTGTCGATCGATGGAATGAGGTGGTTTGGTGTCGTATGATATCGACTAAGATGAACTTCCTGTCTTGGCGGATACGGCATCTGGCGGTGGCCTCTGATGATAATATCAAGAAACTCAGGATTAGCTTTGCCTCAGGGTGCCACTGTTGCAACCAGCGAAGGGAGGAAAGCTCGGAGCACCTGTTTTTTGGTGGCAAATGGGCTCATGCAGTTTGGAGTTTCCTTGGAGGTGACAAGTATCGCAATACTGAGGAGTCACTGTCTCTGTTCCTAGAGAGGTGGTTCAAAGGTTCGCTGGCCACGAAGAAGGCTCGTCTGGCCCGGGCCGCATCCTTCAGTGTGGGGTGCTGGTGCATCTGGCAAGCCCGGAATCAAGCTAGGTTTGAAGGAGAGATCCCAACAGGTAGAGCCATCATCGCTCGTATTCGATTTGCACTCCTGGACCTGATCGCTTGTAACAGGGACTGGCAGAAGAATCCTCCCTTCCTATGCATGCAGGCAGCTCAGTTTGTCCCTCCCCTTGCGACTGGGAAGTGGATCAGATGGGATCCTCCTGTCCTTGGGAACAAGCTCAATATGGATGGATCCTACAAAACAGGGATGATCTCGGGAGGGGGGTGGTCAGAGATTCAATGGGTGGAGTCGTGCTGGCTTTCTCCTTCTCTTTTGGGAGAGGGACGACCATCGAGGCAGAAGCCCGTGCCCTTTACATAGGGCTCACTGTATGCTCTAAGGAGAAGGTCGATATATCTGAAGTGGAGATGGACTCTTTAGTCCTTATTGAAGCGCTGAAAGGCAATCGTCCCACACCTTGGAACATTGAATATATCGTCAGAAGATGTCGTGTGATGCTTAGTCAGAACACTATCATACCCCACACCTGGCGAGAGGGGAACAAGGTGGCTGATTTCTTGGCTTCCATGGAAGACTATAGGTCAATAAATGTGCGCATTATCCAGATTAGTAGCTTAAAGCCAGAATGCGTCAATCTTATCAGAGGGGATGCCCTTGGTTTGCATTACTATAGACCCTCGTAGCTGATGTATTGGGTTTCTTCGTCTCCTTAATAAAAAATTTACTTTGAATGGAATTAACTATTATAGTGTACATTATCTTTATATACAAAAAACCAATCCATTTTGATGATAATGTCACTAGTTTTCATCACAAGGATTATAAAATCCAATGACATTTCAATATAACCCATAATAATATAGCATGCTTGAAATTTAAACTCTTTCTCATTACCCTCTCCAAAAAATTATTTTGTTGAATAAATTTTATAAATTAAACATTTTTTTCATTCTAAATTTAAAATGGTCTAATTTTGAATATGAGAAATGATCGATGGACATTGATTTAGTTTTATGGATATATTTTTTTATATTTCTTCATTTCATGACCTTTGATAATTTCAATATATTATATTTTATGGCCATGTGACAATAATTTCAATGTTATTTCCCTTTTTTACATCAATTTAAATTTGTTATTTCCATTGGTAATGTGTGAAGATAATGGGACTCATGACACAATTTCTAGTGGTTATATGAAAAATGAATGTTTTTAGCAGAACCATGATCTATCATACCTATGAAACATAATTTATAGTATTAGTTTAAATTCAAAATCCCATCCAAATTATAATATTTTCTTTAATTTCCATGATATATAGGCTATCAATGGCGAATCAATATAAACCTCAATGTTTTTTATGATTTTATTTGGCCATTGGCTGTGATAGATGGAATGGTTAAGATTTGATAAAAGTTTCTGTTATTTGATTATTAGTTTCTTATTTCATATTCATCTTGTGGTAGGATGTGGAAATTATTTCGTTTCAATTTTTATGGACTTGTATTTTGTACTCCTAGGGATAGATATGTTATATATTTTTTAGATTTACTTTATTGACCATGGATTTTTGATCAACTCATTTTTAGCTTACTATCATACAATAGTTTTCAATGATTTATTTGATATAAGGGATTCATTAACACTATTTTATTTTGTTCATAATTTGATGGTAACATAATGTTTATTACTATAATTTATTTTTAAGATAATAAATATAATGAATCATACAAAAATAAATTAACAAGAATGGGAGATTCACATGTGTTTACATAAATAATTATGCTGTTTGTGATTTGTGTCTCATTATAATCGTTTATAAAAATATTTTTGTGGTGATTTATAAAATATTTTTTTGTTATTTTATGATGGAATTACCATTAAAATAATTATAATCATTTAAATAAGATAATTTATCAAATGAGTGAAATCTAGAATTTACATGACACTACATACGAGAGAGATGTTGAATTAATATGATGGAATTATTAAAAAGGATGAATTATGATATGTTGTGGAAATTCAAAATCATTTTTAAAAGATTATTTGTTTCATAATTTTGACTATGTGATATATATGGTGGGATGTTATGGTTGGATTTGAGGAATCGATGTGGTATGTCAAGAGTAGAAAAAACTGAAGGGATTATGTTATATAGTTGTATCTAGTTTTGGGATAGTGGTATGGAATGTTTTGTGAAGTGAGTTCTATTGTGGGATTATTGGGGATTTTTTATAAAGATTAGTTTGACTATATGAAATGGGTGGTATGATATTATGTGATGTGGAAGTAGTATCATTATATCATTAACAACATTCTCCACATAAGTAAATAGATTAAATAATATAATACTGTAATGAATAACTAATAAAATCATATTCCTAAACCTATAATCCTTGAGACTTTCATTAGTTACCAAATCTGGTATAAAATGAATGAGATCTACAAAATAAGAAATACATAAAACTTAACTTTTTTCTTAATTTTCCTTTACAACTTATCTTATAACTTATCTAATTAATTATAATAAAAATAAAATTTACTAATCTTAGAACCTCAATGATTTTTTCTATTTATTCAAGAATAATTATGGACATCTTTTGAAACAAAATATACAATGCACTCTCCAATGTTGATACTTGGTCATTTTTTATTAACAAATGATTCCTGGTATTTAATAGCATTCTTCAATACATCAATTTCCTTTTGTGAACTAGGTTCACCAACACCTGAATGCCCCTCCAAATGACATCATCAATAAAGATATTTGTATCCTATCAAACACTATTGACAAGGATGTCCCACAAACCAACCCACTGACATTACCAAAGTACTTTTCCCTGAAATTGGTGATGGCGTACTTTGAGGATACTAAAACTGACAAGAATTATTCTTTTAGTTTATGCTATTAATTTAATAAAATAATATTATAAATTAATTTAGTTACACCAAATAATAATTAAAATCTTTTACACCTATGTTTTTTTGTAGAATTTTTGAAATAATTTCCATTTTTTGTGAACATCAAACCACAATTTGGTCCTTCCAAAATAATAACATAATCTTTCACCAATTGAAAAAATTTAACAAATGATACTTAGAAAAACTAAATTACTTTATTTTTTATAGATATATATTTAAATAAATTGGATGACAAATTTGCATGTAATTTATTCATGAAACTCATTTATATTATAGTGTAGGGAATCAATTGATTCTGTCAATTGATAAAATTTCTGATAAAAAACCATTGAATAATATATATATATATACATCAATAAAACAGAAAATGTTATTAATTTTTTTTAATAATATACTAAATTTATTAAAATATATTAGATGATTCAACATGATTATTGTTAATGAATTTTTTCTATTGGTCCCTAAGCATGACTTCAAGGACCTTCTCATGCATCTGTGGAAGTGATAAAGATGTATCATTGAATTCACACTATAATCGCCACACGAAATATTTCAATTTTTTTCCTAATTTTTTAATGTCCAAGTATGTGAAATGAGATTTGGTATGTAAAAATAGAATATCATTTATATATAAATACAGAAGAATGATCTATATTATTGGAACATTAAGTGAAAAAGTTTAATTTAATCATACATGAATAAATTTTAATGATAACACCTTTATTTGGAAAACTCATTTTTTTGGATAATGGAATGTGTCTCTAGTCTAAATAATGAATAGTGAGGGATGTAATATACATGATAAATACCCTAGGAACTACCCAAACATACCCACTATATCCTCAGTGTGTACCCCATATTCATCAAAAGGGACAACTAACTTTACGTTAGTAAAATTTCAAGAATCTTGACTATTTATGTTTACATATGTTCTATTATTATATTCATCTATTTGATATATAAAATAAACAATTAGTATCAATATTTAAGCAATTAATATTTTCAAATTGAATTAAAAATTGATGACTATAACCTTACAAAAACCTCTAGATGAAAATAGACGGTTGGTGGTATTTCTAGACAGATCTATCAAATGTGTCATGTTTGAGGCCTTAACATCAACAGTAGAAGGAATACTGGTAGATGGAAGCATATTATGATAATATGAAATGTTGTTAAAAAAAATTTCATGATATTTTTTTAATTTCACCTTGATATATATGGGGATAATGACAACCCTCTGACATAGAGCGAGTATTGTCACTAAACCTCTTCTAGCACTACATACCTACAAAAAAAATAAATTTATACATGATTTCCTATATTTTTATATTTATAATATAATTATATTAATTTATATAAAAATAAAATACACTTAATTTAATAAATAAATACAATTCCATTTTTTTAAAATTTTGATAAGTATATAAAGACACATAATTTAGTCATTCATGTGAAATGTTATTTATAAATTTATGTTAAAATACTATATAACTAGTATAAAGTGAAATAAATATATATTTAGAAGTTATATACATAATTTATACCCAAATAATTTATAAATATACTAAAATAAAAGAACTAGATGGGAATTAGAATAAGATAATTACTAGACCTAACTCTATTACACAATTTTTCTCTAAAATAGAGAATATAATCAACTACCTATGATTAGGGAAAAATGAATATGATAAACCTTACCCAAATCATAGTAAGAGACCAGTGGTTTATAGTAATATATGAAATCATATATGGGGGTTAAATTTTATGAATGAGTGGGAAGACGACCTAGCATCAAGTAACATCAAGGTGATGGGTGTCCGAGAGGAGGTCTCTAATTAATCACCTTTGAGGGGAAATATGAGAGAAGTATGATATTAACTAGTAGAGAGGGGGGGTCTAAGGAGGTGGTTTCTAGTGGGGGTGATGGAGGTTTTCAAGAATGGGGATCCAATTCCAAGAACTAAGGTGAGGGAGGATGCAAGGGAGAGGGATGGGGTGGGTGTTTTTTAATACATGTAATGGCGATTTTAAAAGAAAACATCTATGAAATAATTTTAAATTTATTTGGATGTAGTTTTTTTTAAAACCACCACTAAATATAGACACTTTTTCAATGCATCTCCAAAAAATTGACAAATGAAATAAATTATTATTTAGAAGTGATTTTATAAACCACCAATAAAAAACCACTATAAGTTTCTGCATTACATATAGTGGTACCACAATACTTGATGTGTGACCACCAGTCACATGATGTGTGATATTTATAACAACATATAAACCCCAGGTCTGAACTATGTGAATTAAATGATGTGTGACTCAGATGAATACACTTTTTATAATAGGGAATTCTAATTATAGGCCATGAATTCTACCATACTTGATTTTATCATAGCTACCTTTGGCCACCCCTATATTTTGTATGAATCTGACACCCAAGGGGTCTCTATCACACCTCATCAAAACTTCTTCAACCATATTTAGACTTTCTATTCATCACCATTAAATATTTAGTTCAATTTTACACCTAAAATCCATGTGTAAACCAAAACTCAATAAAAAGGATGATAAAATAAGACTAGTGGATGATGGAGGGGTTTAACCACCCAAAACCAGGTTTTCATTTGCAACCATTGAATAACATGGTTAATGAAAATGAAAGGAATAATAATATTATAGATTTTTTATTCATTTATCATGAAATGATCAAATTTATACAATGATTATAGAAATAAATATTATATTATGTATACATAATATTATTATGAAGTTAAATAAATCTACAATAAACCACTATAAGATGTATTCTCAGCTGAAATAATAACATTAATAATAATATAATTATTTTTCATCCATCTAAACTATAAGAACATTTAAAATTTGACCATGTAAATAAACTTATTGGAAATATACAAAAAAAATTCACATTAAAATTTATTATAATAATGTGAAAACAAATTGTATGATTGATCATCAAATAATCATTAATTTAAAATCATGTGACTTTTTTGTATAATTCCCTATAATTGTTAATATAACAAAATAATTATCACTTATCAATGTTAGTTTGGAATTTACTTATCATATTTCCATCAATAATTATTTAGGAGATTAGATCATAAATGTATAGATTTACCATATAAAGAATGAGGTGAAAATAATAAATTAAATTTCCTACATTGTTGCTGAATTTTTGACACATATCAAATTCAGTTATCGACGACATGTTATGTCATCATCATTTCCATGTGAGGAATGATTGTTTATTATGTTAATTTTACCATTAATTTTTATCGAGGTTTTTATCTCCCCAAAAGAAAATTGAGAAGGTATTGATCATGTATTCTAATGAAGAAACCATTTTAGTGGAGAAATTAGTCCCTTTATTATGATTTTTCATGCTTTATCCAACTAGATCATAGTAACCCCCCCCCCCCAAATTTTCCCATAAATCCTTGCTCAACATAGTTAAAATATCCACTCCAAAACCATATATTACATAAAATTACCATGTGTTCATTGAATGTACATTTCAATGACCCAAAAATTAAAATAGTGAATTATTTTAAATAAATAGAGGGGATTTATTTGGTTTATTTAAATAAAAATTCAATACTGTCTAGTTAGTAGATCAACACCCTAGAACATAATTCATATCTTACTTAAGCAAAACACCCCATTAAAGACAAAACTATGTTTTCCAAATATCAATTAAGATTTAATTTAAGAGATAACACTAATCTAATGTATAAGATAAATATTTATTGTTAAATAAATATTAAATTTACTTAAAAATAAAATTATCCAAAATCACAAAAAAATCCAAAACAAGGGAAAACACTAAATTCTGATACAAACATAATAATCATGATTTTTTTAAAATTCAATTGATAGGGTAAATTTATCATTTTACCCAATTTAAAGGAATAAACCTTTGAAATTAAAAAATAAATTCGTGGGAAAATCTAGGTTGCAACATCCTCCAAAACTTTAGAAATATTTAACCTCAAGATACAGAACAAAGAAGCTCATAAATCAACTTCATGAAGAAAACAACCAATTTTTTCATGCACTGATTCATATTTGTATGTTCATGCTCTATGAGAAACTAGTAAATAGATATACTAAAAAACATCCTTCCATACCGCCACTTTTAACCTGATAACATAAGGTTAAAATTTTGAACCACCAACACAAACCTTAGAAATGTTGTCAAACAAGGGTGATAGCTATGAGAGCATTATGCTGCACTACTTTATGATAAAACCCATATTTTATCATAGGGAAACCATTAATTATCATCAAACCCTACCACAAGGTGATCTAATAAGATATTCGACAACAATACTACAAGGTATTATTGAGAGAATATTTAGGTTCTAATTCAATTGGTGAACATACCAATGTTTCCATCATAGAGCATAATGACTTCACCCTGATCAATGATCAATCCTTTCACCATGATCGGTGAAAACCATACCATCACATCTTAAAATCCAAATGAGTTCACATCCACTTAAAAAACATTTACTGGGTAGGTTAGTGTCACTCTTCATGAAATTTATTAATGAGTACTATATTAAATGGAACCATCCTTCTTAAGACTCCATATAACCAAACCAAAGATTATCAATGACCAATTTGACCACAATCTAAAGTGGAATGTTTTTACTATTCAAATATCCCTATTCCATTATCTCTAGACCCTAGGATAACACCATCCAAAATAAACTGACTAAAACAAGAACCCTTTGAGAAACATTGTTCATTGTGTAGCTTTAATCACCTCACAATGAATTCCGATTTTTTGAATGACTTATACCACCTAGGTTCTATACTATAATGGGAGACCCCAGTTCAAAACTACTCATCACAACACTCAAGGAGAATTGTATATAAAAAATACTATCTATTATTAATGAAATATGAAAAAATCCATATATATAGGATAATATTTCAATTTAACTACCTTCAAATACCTAATCACACATGATCACGCAATCAAAGAATCCATAATAGACTTCCCATAATCAATTATATGTGAGGTTCATAATCACCAACATAAGATATAACACAACTTCATCTTCTATGAAAACCAACCACAAAAGGTTATCTTATCAGATATCACCTATATCCATTAATAATTGTAATTATTTCTAGTGATGCAACCTAACATAAAACCACTAAAAAACTCTAATCACAAAATCAATCTCAAACTCAAGATTAATATAATTCTACCACTACACAAATATCCTTATTGATGAATGAATCTCATTAATATGGATCTCATACCATAATATTATAACAAACTTCTAGTGTTATTAAAACAAATGAAATAAAAAATTCAATTCTTAAGGATGATCTAAATCCAATTTAGTTCAATAATTGTGTGATCATAAAAGATCAAAATATTAACCCACAAGTCCTTCAAATACAACAAGGATGTTGATTACTCCCAATATTGTCACTAGAATTTCTAAGAGTTTATATCAATACATGAAGAATTCCCTTGGAATTTAGAGTACATGAAAACAATGATAGTACCAAAAATGCCTAATTATGACCTTAAGAGACCTCTTTGTTCTTACATATAGGTCTAATAGTTCATAATAAACCCATTGAAATTATTCTTCCAACATGTCTACTAATTTACGCATTAGCTCCATGATATTGACCAAGATATCTAATAAAATTTATAAATATTATTTTATCCTCTAGATAATGATGATACAAGAAAATATAGTCAATTATATAAACCTTATAATACCCCTGGGGTAACACCTGAAATATCATCAACCACTACAGATAACGTTTCTATCACAATTTATTTATAAATACAATATTATAATGAATTGGAAACTATTAAATCATTAATTTGTGTCTTTAAGGCACTAGAGGTGTTGAGATAAGGCTATAGGAAGAAAAATATAGTTGGAGGTTGAAATATTAGTTGGTGGGTTGTGTTGTAGAATTCACTGATGTAATTTAATATAATGATTTAACTAGAGGATATGATTTTATGATGGTTTGGCGGTCTATATCATGAAATTTTGGCTATGGTGTGTTTTTTCCACTATATTGTGGGGGAGGATCCACAATATTTCACTAGAGGAATTTTTAAAAGTAAAAGTAAATTTATATCTTGATTGGTTTCAATTATGGAATGAATTATTTTGTTTTTATATGTAATGGGATAAAGGGCTTAATATTAAATGATATTTATTAAGTTAATATTTTCTGGGGTTTGTTGCACAGTTGGGAGGGTTTTTATGGTGTGGGGAGTCTCGGTGTGTTCATAGTTGTTCTTACAGAAGTGCATATTACAGTATAAACATGTTCCCTACTCTATAGAGTCTTGTGTGGTTGGTTTTTATGGTTACTATTTCTATATTTTCATTATATAGAGTTATTCATTACATTGGGGTTTTAATTGAGGGTTTTCAATTTTATCAAAGGAAACTCAAGGATCCTACGATAATTTCTAGATTAGGATTGCATTATAGTATGGAGACCCCTCTAAAACCGTGGATATAAAGTTTTATAGAGTAAATATAAATTTGGGTAACCACAAGATTTATTTCAAAACCTTAAAAATATCATAAACCCTATATTTTTGGTAGTTTACTTTTGTTGGTCTTTTATTAACCTTCGGTCACTCTTTGATTTTTATCTTCATAAGACCGAGATCCTTCCATTATATGTGAGATTATATTATTTTTTCTTGATTCTAAATTAAATAATTATTGTGTATTCTCCTTGTAGAATCTATGATAATGGTTTATATTCTATTTTTTCAGTCCTTGGTAGTGGTTTTCCAAGATCCTAATATGTTATAGGTTTTTTAGGATCATTCTTGGGTGTTCATGATAATGGTGTTCATATTATTTTTATTTTCTCGTGGAGATTTTTGAAGATTCCTTGAGGTAGGGGTTAAAAGAGTTTTCATTCATTATTTATTTGAAATTGTGATATTATCAGGACTTTTCTTTCATTTAGGTTATATTATGTATTAACCTAACAAATATAATTATCTATATAAATAAATTGAAGGGGAAAGGGTTGATTCACATGTGTTTTACATGATTATATGATATTTCTTAGGTGTTTTTATTATGTGTTGATATTTTCACTGTAATACACTATTTTTTCTATTGGTTGATGTGTTTTATCAACTTTAATATTTAGTTAACAATTTAACGTTTGTAAAATATTGATTGTGTAGAAATATGGAATTATGGTTTTAATTTTTGGAATCTGATATACCAATTTAATATAGAATAATTGTTAATGATATTTCATGACCCAATACACTAGGGGATTCCTAGTTATGTCTGTTTCCATTTACACCTAGTTATGCTCGTGTGGGTCCTAACCATATACCAGGACATGTCTCAATACACAAATCAATCCATGTACTCTAGTTGTGCCATGTACCTAGTCATGTCTATGCCTAAGTATCCTATAATATACACACTAATTTTCCATATAAGGGTTTCAAATCATGTGACATGTGTCATAAAATAAAACTCTCTAACTCTCTAACTTCAATAGCCTCTATCATTAGTCCATGAAGGACTCATAATGTCTCATGGTAGTTCCAATCCATCCCTAGATGAACTACACCTTTTTAAAACTATCTCTAGCACAAACTGTAGTGACAAAGCATAATCTAACACCAAATCCTACAAGTACAACAATGTCCCATTAGGTCACCCATAAATGGACTAAAAAATGTTTTACACCAATGGTGGATTTGTAATCATTATGGTATGAAAACTTCATTAATGGTAGATGATCATCCTAGTTATGTATCAAAACCAATATGAAAACCTAAATCATGTTCACTAGAAACCAAATAGTTCACTTTACCTAGCCATTTGACTTGGTTAAATAACTATGCTAAACTATAATTGAGTCCCTAAATATTTCCCACATTCTCTACCAAATCATACCGTAAAGAAAGCATCACAGTTTGCAATAATCGTTAAGGGAATTCCATGAAGCCAGACTACCTCCTGTACACATATGCATCCCAAACTCTAAAAAAATATCTATTGTTCATCACCTATATATAGGTATGATACGAGTATTTTAACATTGAAACTTGTTGCAACACTCTTGGATTAACTCAATAACTACCTCAATATCTCCTCTTAAAAAATTATTAGTCTCATCACCCATCTTAAAAAAAGGTGGTATGACCACTAGATTTAAAAAATCTATATGGAATATATCTAGTGGATATATAGTCACACAACATCTCATAACCGATATCTATGAGTTTTATCTCTCTAGTATTTTGAAGATGCATAGGGGTAACAACTGTCGAATAGAGGTAAAACTCTTCATCTTTATGTTTCTTGTGCACTCCTCCTTGGATGGTGAGCACACATGGATTCCATCAAAATAATACAACCATGAATAGATACAAGAAGGGTTAGGATCCAATATATAAGTCTTACAACTCTAATAAGGAGTATAACACGTCAAAGGATATGACCATGATCTCAAAACTATTGTAGTGGATTTTGAGATCCCCATCTAATATATCCTCCTATTTAACTAGATTTCAGGATAAAATTTTACAAGTTTGGACATTAAAACCACTTCACCCAAACAACTGGTCAAAGAATCCATTGATTCACAAAAGTGTATACTCTTTCCTGTGTCACCTGGTTCATGTGACACTAATTCACACCCAACTATAAGCACTCATTCCCGATAGGAAAACAACAATGGTTTTCCTAGGTGAAAAAATGGGTCTTAAAAAACCCCTTTTCTGCAAACTCATGAAAACACCATTATCTTATAATGATCAAAGGTTTCCATTTGATATACTATTTCAAATATCAGGGGGACACCTGGTATCAATCCTTATTGAATCCTAACTCTTGGTTCTGAGATAAATCGAGCACATACCAAGGAAATATTCCTATATAATCCACCACCACATAAGGGAAAAAAATCTCCTATCATCTATTGCTCTAAATTTATTAGAAGCCAACTGATAGGAAGTAAGACTTAACCTTCTACACATGAGCCTATCCTTCTCCACCTAGGATCACTCATTTTTAATGGAGGAAAACTACATCCTATAGTCCAAAGAAATCCACCACAGTAATTGGTGGAAACCATATGAGGATGGATAGTAGTAATCTAATACATACTGAGGGAAACCTAGTAGAGACTAACTACTACTATATAAAGATTATTCACAAATCTCTCTCACACCTCCTAGAGTTAGGTAACACCATTGGTAGAAGTTTGTGATCACTGAGGTTATCTGTTGGTCCCTAAAACACATGGGTTGATGTAAGAGGCACCAATGAAATTTATAGGAATAAGATAGGGGTTATTATTAGGGTTAGGTGTCTCTAGAATCTATTTGGAAACTACAACTGGGGTAGTGAACACACATGTCGTACCTCAAACCATTCTCGAAACCTCTCTGAGTTCCCACTAAATTGAACTTCTATTTACCATGACCACCTGTTCACCTTAAATAAGGATTGATCTGACACCTTAGCACATTAAAATGACCTCAAAAACACAAGTTAAAACAACACAAACACCAAACCTCAACACTATCTACTTTTGGAGGCAATGATTCCCCCACAAGGTTTTGGACCATGGTTCAAGAATGCATATTAGTGGTGAAAGAAACCCTCTTCCTTGTGAGTTTGAAACTACATCAAACGTTACCAACACAAGTATCTACTAATTCCCTATGTCTCTTTATAAAAGACTCAAAAAAGGAGGAAACAAAGAGTGGATCAAACCTATGTCTAACAGTACTAAAACTAGGGTATAAGGGATACATAACGCACCTCAAAACACTCACAGAGACTTCAGGTAAAAATTACCTGACTCTTATATATGTTAAAAATTACAACCACTGGCTTCATGATCCTGGAATAGTCCACTTGGGGTGGTGGTGGTAACATTATACCAAAACATCAGCCACCTCTTACTGCTCCCCTTTCACCTCCATCATGTTCACCACCCGGAAAAACTCTTCAGTCTAGTCATTGCAACTACTTAATATTTCTTTTAACTATTTCTCTAACTACATCAAAATGGGTAGGAAATATCACACAATATTCCAATGTCTGTCATAAGAAAAATAATTCCTCTAACTCATTGAACTAAGATTTCTTTGAAGTATTTGATGAAACCTCATGTTTCATGACATGTGTCATGAACCTGCTATCAGTGGATCCTACTAAACCTATATCATAGGTTCTCTCATCTGTGGAATCTCATGATACATGCTCGATCCTTTCACACCATCATCTAGTAGCAAAAGTTCTATCCATAGATCAGTCTGAAATTACACATCAATTTTAACTGTAACACCCCAAGATTTTTTAAAATATCTTTTTCCAAAATAATGTATTGTTTTTTATATTTTTGGTTGCACATTGTACTACGTTTATCTTATGTTACACATAACCCAGAGTTTAAAAAAATTTATCCTATTATTAAAAAAATTATTATCTGAAAGTTATCACATAACCATCGGAATGGAAAATATAAATAGAAATATATAAATTATGAAAATATAAAATTTAAACAAATATATATATATATATAATTAATTATAAATGAAAAATTAATTAAAAATGAAAATATAAAAAATAAATGAAAATAATGGAAATCTTTCTTCAAAAATCTATTTTCATGAAAAAAATGTTTTACCTTAATAAATTAAAGAAAATAATTTTGAGGAATTATTTTAATGAAATGTATATAGTATTTATTAAACCAAATATTTAATATTCAGCTTATGTGTTTTCTAAACAATAGATAAGAATAAATAAAATTTTATGCTTAACAACTGTATTTTTCGAAAAAGCTGTTTTTTCGCATTTTGCTCATTTATTTTAAAACTAATTTTGGAAAATTTTAGAAAATTTATTTTAAATGATAGAGTTAATGTTTTAAATAAAAATTTAAAAATTATCTTAGGGTGACTTTTTGATAATTTTTTTAAAGATTATGTTTTTGATGAATAGTGAAATATACTGAATTTTAATTAAAAACGTCCTTCTCGTTTAAATTATCTATAAAGTTAAATTATATTCTAAATTTCTTTTAAATAAAAATTAGTTCAATTATATATCTAATAATTCAATTTAGGATATTATAATTATTCTCCTATTGTATTTTTATATAAAAACATTATAAACTTTTAAATGTTTTCTCATTGAAAATCCTTCTTTATTATCGAGTCTATGGGATTAATTTAAAATTAAAAATTTTCAATTATGTGAATGGTATTTAGAAAAATGGATTACATATTTTGATTCAGAATAATATATGTTATATAATAATGTAGTATTAAATTTTTACCATAATTAATGGTAAAAACATCAAAAACTATTTTCTCTGGTTAAGAAAAAAATGGGTTTATCAGTGGTTAAACATAAAAATATGGAATAATATGACATAAAAACTATATGAAATATAATTTATAGACATATTTGAAACCTATAATTCTTAATTATCTAGAATAATTTATATTTTACCCTTTTGGAATGTGAAAAACATGGGTAAACGTTTTTATTCTAAAGAATTAAAAGTGTGCCACTCACCTCATTTATTAAAGGTAACCCCCTCTCAGGTCTTATATAATCCTTAAAACCATTTTGTTTCATCAAATACCTTCAAAAAAACATTCCAAAATTCACTCCTATAGTTATATAATTCTTATTTTTGAGTAAGGCTATCATAAGGAGGATTTTGGTGCAAACCTAAGGGGGTTACCCAAAGAATAGGTAACATTCTTCAACAAGCATATTTATTTTTTTCTTCCTAAAAATCCTTAAAATATTATCAATAAATTATGATATAAAAAATAAATATATTATATATAATAATTTTTTTTATTTTAATTACCTAAAACCATCTTCACTTCTATCAATTGTTTATAAAATCATTATTTGTGTGTACGACGGACTATCGCCTCATAAACCAATGTCATTCATTTTTTAATTACCATATATAACAGTTAGATATGATGATGGATATAAAATTTATATATTTTATTAATAAAATATTTTTAAATATGTAGAAATTATATCATATATAATGTTTTTAATTTTTATTCTACACGGGATACGATATCGTCCCTCGTGTGCACGGTGGACTACATCCTAGTGGAGCGATGTGACTTTTTTTCATTAATGAATTAAATGGAATATAATAAAGAAATATTTAATGAATATATGTGATATAAATGAAATAATTATGATATTAATGAAATATTATCATTATTAAAAGACAATATCTCATTCTATTTCTTACATTTCAACTCACTAAATTATGATAACATTGTTCATGTATGTGTGGAAAACCACCTTCATGAAGCGACGTGACTCTCTATTTTTATCACAAAACCACATGGATGATATATATATAAGTGTAATTAAAGAAATTATAAGTTATTTATGAAATTATTATTATTTTTTAATTATAAAATATTACTTACATCCTTTCTATAATGATCATTGAAAAATGGAAACGTTACTCATACGTACGTATGACCTACCATCTCCATGATCGTAGTGTACTTAATTTCTAAAAACCATATGTCACGATTAGTATTAAAATTATAATTGGTGTATATATATTATAATGATTTTATTATTATAATTTTGTATATTATTGATAAATTATCAATGTTATAAGACTGAAAATAAAAAATAAAAACATATATGGAAAACAAAGTGAATTTTACCAAAAACATGATTTTAACATAAAATTGTTAATAAATAGTTAATGAATGTTCATAAGTAAATCATTACTGGAATATTATATTTAATTATGGTTTTATAATATATTTATGATAAAATTATATTAATAATTTAGGGGTTTTGAATGTGTATAAAGGATGTTTCGATTTATGGTAAGGGATTTCAAGTCTCTCTTTTATTTCTAGAAGAAATAAAAATTCACCTATAATTTATTTTGTTTGGTGAATATACTAACGATTTCACATGATATATCATGAATAGTCTAAATTTAATGATATTTAATATTTCATTTTATGTTATTCTTTATTTTGGCTTATGATTCAAAATATTTCTAAAGCGGTATGGCAATTCTATATCAATTTTTTACTTCTGTGAGACACATCCCATATTCACCAACTATTTATTATATATATTTTATATAATGTCCATGAATTTATTTTATGATTCATCTAATGAAAATTATGGTGGTTAAATATCCATTTTAGGATATCTTTTTCATGGGTATTGTTTTCAAATGATTATGAAAGTAGTAATGGATTTATGTTAAAATCTAATCGTTTATCAAGATTATTTTTGGTTGAGTCTCTTGTGTTGATATATTATGATATAACTCTCATGGATTATCATTAAATTTATTATCCTTTGATTATTAGAGATATTTTTAATTAATATTAAAATTTTACCACTCTTCGGTACTCAAAATAATTAATAATTTATTTAAATCATATTTTTTTCTCTTAGGTTGAAAAATAATTTTCTCTAAAACCATGTTATCCATTATTTTATATTTTTTAAAAGTATTCAAAAAAATTATTAAATAATTCTTTACCCATGTTTAATTTTTTTTTTAATTTTTTTAAAGTAATATTCATTTAATTTTCTAAAAAATTCATGTTTGGATTTTACTGAAAATGTGAAAGGAACCTTTATTTTAACATGTATAACATTAATGGAAATTATAGCTAATATGACTATTATTTTCTATGACGATTCCCTTATATGTTATCAAGTTTATTTTAAATGGAAAGGATTTTAAAAATATGCAATAACATAATTTTTTAAAATTTTAAATCATATATTCCTTAAGAAATGTTTTAAACAAGTTATAAATATTCATTTATAAGTTTCAAATTTTATTTTCAATGAAATTAATTTATAAAAGGTTTTATGAATTTTTAGTTTTTAAAATTAATTTTCAAGGAAATGTTATTTCCTCCAGAAATTTTCTAAATTCTTTATCTTTCAAAATAATTCTCCCTCTAATATGAAATACTTTAATATAATTTATTCTTTATTGAGGATATGAACCAAGGATATCATTATTATTCTTACTCTGAATGGTTTAAGATGAAAGGATGTTTGTGAAACCCATTTCACTTCCATGGGTTATACCATGATAAAATTCTTATGAAATCCAATTATTTTTCCATAGGTTATATAATGATAAAATGATGAAATGATTATGAAACTTATCAGTTTTACAAAGGTTATGATATGATGAAATGATTACGAATCCCATTTCATTTCATAGGTTATGATATTATGATTATTTATGATCTTTTAGAACACATATGTATGATTTTAATTATGTGAGAGTGGTTACATTATAACTTTGAATAATGTTTATGTTATAAGTAAGGATTTTTTTTATGATATAACCAAAGATAGGTGAGACCCATGATAGGTGGGACCTATATCTCCCTCCAATGAATTGAGTAAAAATTTATATCTCAGGATATAGAGAGAACTGGATTAGTTAGTGAACCTGGTTCAGTAAGGGACCTTTTATACTTTTATATCCTTGTGAGTGAACCCTAACAACTATGAAATTTTTTTAAGTTAACCCATTCTGCTATGATTTTCTTGAAATTGATCATTTAATACTATGATAATTATTTTCTATATTTATGTGTATTCAGAAATTCCATGTCTTATGCTAATTTTATGATCTCATGGGTTATGTTATTTTTTTTCCTTATGATTTATATCTTATAAACTTCAAATATTTATGTCATGACTCAATATTCTAATCTTTTATATTAAGGGTATGGATTTCATATGTTATAATCATTTTTTGATAACCTTATGTTCATGCTATGATTATTTATCTCCCTTGTTTACCCTTACTAAGCATTTTTTATCACCTTTTATTATGTTTCCTTTACTAGGGTTATAAATAATGGTTTTAAGTAGTGTATGTTTGTAAAGAGTACTAAAGGATAATAATTTTATGTGAGATGTTCAATATCTTTCACCAAATTTGAATATTGTGTACCTAGTCCCCAAATACACTAAACTATTACAGTCATGAGGCATGTTTTCATGTAATTTACCAAATATTATGCATGAAAATCTTGGGTAACTATATAAACCATTGTAGGTGGCTATATGAGTTGATCAATATGTAAAATCTTCATATAATGATCATTGTAAAGAAAGGACACCTAGTGACCAAGCCCCTTCATGGATATCTCATCACTCCTTTGGCCATACTCTCGAATCTACTACTGAAACCTCCTTAGATATTATGATGAAAAAAATCTTGTGATGAAATAATAAATTCCATGGTCAATGATTATATTATGTGATCTGACTCAATAAGGTAGAAGAAACCAAAACACATTCCTATTTGACTCATTT
The DNA here is from genome assembly GCA_963277665.1 of Viscum album. Classification (NCBI taxonomy): domain Eukaryota; kingdom Viridiplantae; phylum Streptophyta; class Magnoliopsida; order Santalales; family Viscaceae; genus Viscum; species Viscum album. Next base: position 691,471,017 of record OY728119.1, on the reverse strand, counting down.
ACTAATGTTTTTCCCTGAAACGAGATTCAAAATTTACTTACTCCAAAATCTGGTTATCAAAGTCCTAGTGAATGGATATGTCAACCGCTGCACCAACACTAGAGTCCCTATGCTGAAATATGAAATCAAAACACTTAAAACTATTTCCATAAATTCAAAATCAATATCACTAATAGAAAACACCCAAACTCTGATACTATAAAGGAACACCACCTTTAACACCACTCTATCATGACCAGACCCACCGAGGGCTACATAGTCATGTTTGTGCCTGTTTAAACGTAGTTTTTCTCATGTACTAGGTTATGCCCGTGTACTAGTCCATGTTAGAGTACAAAAGTTATCCGGTGTATAAGTTCCATGTTGTGTACCTTCCAATGTATATAATCATGTATCCTTTGAGATACATGTTGTGTTTCCAGGTAAGGGTCACATGAAATGTGTCATGTTTCACATGATGTGTGTTATATAGCTTCACAAAAAACCCTAGTGTCATAGACAGGTCCCCACACATGGCATGTGTTCCTCTATTAAATTCCCTATAGTATGGAAATTTCTATAATCTATGTATCTTCACATTTATTCCTCCTCCACCACTACCAAACCGATTTCCTATTTGAAACTTTATGCATTCCGGGGATCTAATTCAATTAAACTAAAAAATGTACTGGAGATACAATTTTTGAACATCAAAATCTATCAGAAAACCCTCACTTTCACATCGTTCCACCATCTAACATTGAAACTACAACCATAGATAAAAATCTAAACCCCATATGTTGTCTTCTCAATTTTAGCTAAATCCAGTCATCAATTTGAACCTGGATCTATGGTATAAATTTGTTTTACTGAAAAATGAGTGAAAAATGATTTATCACTGAGTAATTACTGAACCAATGTCCAAAATAAAATCCAAATATGAACTAATAAAGAATGGGTGAAGAAATTAACAAAATAAATATACGATGAACAAACCTCCTCCATTGTTTTTGTTGGCCTCGATTTCGTTCCCTTAGAATTATGAATGAAGAGATGAAAGTAAATTCAAGAAATGAAAGTCCACAAATTCCCAGTAAAAATAATATTATACCTACAAAATGATTTATTGAAGAATAAATCCAGTAGTTGATTGATTCGTGTTCATACTAGGATAAAAAATCATGGATGAAAAAATATATGAAAAACTTCCTACCTCAAGTTTGGATTAATCCCTAATAAAGAATGGTCTTGCATTTCCCACATTAGTGAGATCCTATAAATTTAATGGAATAAGATCCTCAATCTCAATCTGTTTTCATTCTCCAAGAATTCTATCCTCCAACGGTCCTCTACATCTCAAGGGTCATGTGGTTAAACATCAGATCTCATTAAAACCATATATTTATAGAGGAGAATATGTCTCTACATCAATGTAATAAAATAAATAAATTAGTTAATTTATGTTATAATTTTTTCCCATGATGTCTTTTAACCAAGCACCCAAAACTGACAAGAATTATATCATACCTAGGGTAAAGACGATATTCTAGACTCAATAATGATATCAGATTACCTATTTGAGAATATATTTTAGATTTATTTAATTTTTTTAAAACTATGTATGCATGATACTAATATATCTAATATTTATTAAAATATAAATTACAAGAAAATTGAGCTTTGGATTCTCACTCCATATTTGTTCCTTTCCCATGAAATATTCTAAGAAATATTCCAAAGTATTACAAGGAATAAATTCATTACATGGAATGTTTATTAATATTTATTGATGTTATGTTTTTCTTGTTTGATACTCTATGTAAGGTATTTATTGTTATGTTTAAATTAGAAATGGATGATTATTATGGTAAGTTAAGATGATTTGGTTTTGATTAATTATGGTAGTGGTGGATGGTTTTTTATGGATATGGTAACAATGAAATATATGGTTGTGTGGAAAAGTGGTGGTTCTATGTTAGTTAGGGTGGCTATTAGCATGGGTTCCGTAGTGATTGTTACAGTTGTGAGTTTTTTAGTAGTGGGGTTTGGTTTAATTTTCTTTTGGAATGGAATGAAGTTGTAATTAATGAAATAATTATTGGGGTAATTGGATGGAATTGATAGATAATAGACTGATAAATGATGAAGGATAATGGATGAAATAATTGTTACCAATTGACAAATTAAGGTTGAAAAAAATGATGAATGGTGAACAACTTGAAGAAATAAGTGGTTTAATGAATGTTTTGGAACAAAAATGGATAAATGAATGAAATTGGATTGTTAATTGTAATTCTATATATTATATAGATAGATTAAAATAAGAGTTATATTATTTTTTATGCTTGAAATTTTTTAATAGAATGGGTCATTTTTTTGGCTTGGTGATGGAAGATATAGTAAAGATGTAGTGTCTATTATGGGTGATAATAGACTTTGTTTAGTGTGAACCCTTTGGTTGGTCTTGTGGATGACTATTATATATTAGATATATTCTTGAAATATTATATGCATCACCATTGAAGTCATATAATCTTACCAATACCCATATGGTTTTGGGTTTCAGATGCTTTACCCAACATCTAGTTTATAGAGGGAATTGATGCCTATATGGCCTCTCTTCCCAAGTCTCCCATAAAATATAATATTGGTATTTATGTATCAATCACTAAGGTATATATAAATGGGTGTGATGGATGTTGATAATATATATATAAATATATATATATATATATTTTGGTTGACATATTTTTTAGTTGTGTCATGAATATATGATGGGGTTTATCCTTGGTAAGAGGAGGGAAAAGGTTTATGTCCTCACTATCCATGATACCCTACTATTATGAGGATGTAATGTGCATTTTTTGATGGGGTGATTTGTTATGTGGATGTGGATATGTGTTTATGGACATTATTTGTTATGTGGTTATTAATATTAATGGATATATAAGGGGTTGTATTAAATAGTGTATTCCATTGGAGGAGTGAGAGCTACTAGATAAATGGAGGAGTGGTCACATGATACTTTTTTAATTATATTCTATTAATACTATGTTATTCTAATTTTATTTGATATTGGGTGGGTGAGAATTATAGATTTGTGGTGATAGTTGAACTATCGTAGGTGTGTGTTTGTTCTGCTATTTATTCACTAAAGCATTAGTATACTTCTTTCACATTTCCTGAAAGGTTTCATGGATCATCATATTAAGTATAAATTTATTTTCACCCCTATATTTATATTTTTTATTTTATAGGTTTCTATAATGATGTTTTTGATTGAGATGGACTATACCATCACATAGAGGTTTTTATCGATGTTGTTATTAGTACTATAGGAGTTGTATTTTGGTTTTTCATTTTGGAAACCATGTTCATGTATGTAATTTTCAGGCATTATGGATGGGGTTTATTTTAAATTAAATTGATTTGATAAGTGTTTTATATTATATTCCAAGGATTTTATGAGTAATTCCTTCTACTTATTTCTTTATATATACTCATAGCTAGTCTCCAACCCATTACAAATATTATGTGGGCTTCGGAGGTCACCCTCATCTTCACTAAAGAACTATAAGGGGTTACCAGTGGTGTTGGGATATGAAAAATTGGTATCAAATATATAGTTTAGAGTTATGATGAATATTTGTGTTAAATTTTTTTGAAGACTATATAAGTTTTGTAGGGAAACAATATTATTTGAACTCAGTATGTGACATATCCAGAAAGATAAAGGACACAAGATTACAGGTCACCCAATGATATGATGCAATTAAATTAATCTTAATGAACATATTATGTAAGATAATTCTGATTAAATAGTATAATCCTTGGAGTGGTACATGCAACTTGATGTCTGGTCTAGTTTTTTGGATTGGGGTGATTCTGGGGAAAATAAAATGAATTTAATTAAATAATATTAACTGAATAATATTTTTTTCACATAGTAGTTTCCTTTTTCACTTGTATTGATGGCTTATGGGTATCACCCACCTGTGGTTCAAATTGATGAGTTGTATTTTGAAAAACTAGCTAACCATGATAGGGTTGTCCTAGCTGAAGAGGAGGTGTCATGGAAGAATAAATTGTGTGAGTTCCAACGATGGATCTTAGTTAAGTATGAGGGGAGTGTCTCTAATAAGTATATAGATAATTGGTTATAGGATATGGAGATCAAATTTATTTAATCCATGTTAGAAAGGAGAACTGGATCTCATTAGCTATTAGTTATTTCAGGGGAGCAACGTGTTAATGGTGGGATTTGTTTCTTTGGGAGTGAAATTAGTTTTCAATTTTTTCAGATGATTTCTGAAAGAAATTCCATGTTGATAATATTAATTAAATTATAAACATATTAAATTTAAATGTAGTTATTTCCACTTAGTAGGAGATAACAAACATGCAGTAGCTTAGGTATTTATTCACGGACCGATTCATCAACATTGATTTTTTTATTAGATGAGGTTGCTATAAAACAACTTTATTTGTAGGTTTTGAATCCCATTACTCAAAATTATGTTAAAATTTTACATTAAATACATATTTTGTGGTTCTAGTTTATATAGAGGTGATTTAGATAATACATTTTTAGTTTGAGTCATCTTTATAGTAGAATAATCAAAACATTCATAGGTGAAAAGATATAGATAGAGGATCTCAAATATTGGAGTAGTAAATGTTTAGATCAGTATAGAGTTATTCATTGTATCCTTTTTCATACTTCTCTTGATCAGATAATTATTGGGCATTAATTTGGAGCTCTATACCAATGTTATTTTAATATAGAGGTCATGAACATCTCCAGTTCTAGTATCCAACCATTCTTGGTAGTTAGAACGATATATGTGTTCTGTCTTTTTGTTCATCCTAATTAAAAGTTTCTTATGATTATTTATTATTAGTATGACTAATAATTTTTTGATCAATAGAGGGGTATGGAACAAGAAGAGTCCAACCATGTGATGTCCCACACACACCTTGATATAGGACTAAGTGTGTTTTTGGAGGTGATTATCAGCATGGTCAGATAGGTATAAGGGTATGAAATTTTTAGTTTTGTGAAATGGATTCTTTTTTTGATGAAAAAAATATTATAAGGGAACAAGATAAAAAATTATCAATTTAGTAGGAAAAAATTCAGAAAAGGAATTCCTGAAACAAATACAAAATGTTTGTGAAACATAAAGTTTTAGGAGTCCAAAAAATTATATGAGTTCTACATAACTCCATGTTCTATACACACATGATAAATTGTGTGAAATAAAGTCATAGAACCAAACAAATCCATAATTTCATGACCCTTAAAGGATTTTATGAATTCTCACCTGCCTCTTACCGAAGGCCTATAGATTCCCCTAAACTATCAATTTTTAGGGATCTAACTTTTGTACATCCAAGTTGAAGCTCTCAACTCATGAAACATAGAATTACATGAATCAAGCATCCCTAATGATACCCATGAATCCCTATATGTGATTATATTGAGGTAATAACCTAGAATAAGTTCTTAAGTGCCTTGGTTTTTGATATAGATTCTTTTACTCAAATCCCCTCCATAAAGAACACAGTTTACACTAGAGGCTTATGTCTTGTGAAACACTATATTTCGGAAAAAATCTAACACGTGAAAAACCATCACCCTGGACATACATGTAATCCACATTTTCAATATTCCCATGTATTTTGAAAAAATAGGATTCACACAACACCGAAATTTTACAATTCTCATACCATAGATCCCCACTTGATGACTCCTTCCACCAAACATAGCTTCAAAGAAAGTTGAGTGCACATGGGGCCTATAAACACTTGATACTAGGGAACTCATGAAAAATACATAAATATATTTAAATTCAATAGATCTTATGTGTAGTCCCTTTAAATAAATCACTGTCTAGGTAGTCTTCTTGAACTTTGCTCCCTAGAGTTGGCACTCTCATCCCTATGCCTTTTATTCACCAATCCTGGTCGAGGAAGAATCCATGCATGTTTCTCCAAAGAATAATCCAGAAAATGTAACATATGAATAATCCCCACTAATATTCTCCTAGTTCATAAGAATCACATTACACCTCTTAAAATGTGTAAGTAATTAATCTCCCAACCATTACTAGAGTCTCTAGCCACATTAGGTTCACCTAAGAAACCTAATGCCCAAGCCCCACTCCATCCCTTGACATTGAAGATTTCATGAAATAAGAATATTTATTCTTGATAACAAAATTCATGGTTCACTTGAATTATACAACCTTAAAACTTTCACCTCAAACTATGTGGGTTTTGATTAATATTTTCTACCAGGATAAGTAGGATTCCTCTTTAAGGTTCTACCCCAAAATTATCACCATTCAATATACCCCTTGGGTGGTTGTATCTTGGAAGAATTATTATTAACATCCCCAGATAATGTTAATCTATGATTTCTATTATGTGACAAGAGTATTTTGAACTGTAACACTTGACATTAACTATTGATGAACTAATACACGATGAACATATATGGAAATGTTCGTATTGTACTTTAAACTATAACCCGCTATTACTTAATAAGACCAAGAGGTCCTATGTGATGAGTTTAGGATAACCCCACTTGATTCATACGAATCTGATTCCAATGTGATGAGACTTGGGAACCTTATATGATGACCTAAAAATTCCTTTTGTGATGAGAATAAAGAGCCTATATGAAGAGAATATTGTCTACCCTTCCTTCCATTAGGTAATGTGCCTAAGATTATTTTATCATGTGAGGAGAAACAAAGTACTTTTTTGATAAGAATAAGAAGACTATATGATGATAATGTGATCTATTCATTAAACCCTTAGGTGAATCTTTTATGATTTCACTTTCCCTATCTTGCGATCATATGATGCCTTGTGTTATGAGCACATGAAACCTTTGGTTTTGAGCTAGGTATTATATAAGTGATGAACTTGTGTTTCCTTTTCTGATGATCACATGTCTCCTCATGTGAAGAGCATGTGAAACCTTAGGTGATGTGCCTTGGTTTTCTAAAGTGATGTGTCTAAGATTTTGTATATGGTCATTATATGTTTTATTGAGTGATGAATATGGGATTCTTTGAGTTTCAAACTTATGAATCCTTAGGTGGAAAACATATGACTGCCTCATGACTGATATTAAGAATGATATTAATAGATTACCAATATATCCAACATTTTCGGATGGTATATGAAGGATCTTCCTCTCCCGCAGAAGGACTTTAACCTGCTAAAGTGTTATGTGATGTAATTAACTGATGTCCAGATCAAGATGACATTGAGAATGGAATTCAAAAGCATATCATAAATGCATGACTAGAAAATGAACTCTACGAAGGAATCTATGGATGGAATGTCCAACAAACCAATATCTCATACTGATCAAATAGATAACACCATTATACCTAGTAGTGAAATTTCAACCACCTTTGAAATGTGGTAATGTGAGACCATATGATCACGATGATCCAAATAAATGTCCTAAAACAAAAATGATGCCATTGCCGAATGAATCAAGAAATAGAATGATGAACCCAATGTTGATTCCTTCTCCTTCAATAGTGATATGATGAGTAATATTTGACTTTATCGCAGTCATATATCACCAATGTTTATCATGTTGGGAATCTCCATCATTATAAATGTACTTGTGGTCGGTTCAGAATGTTTCTTGTAGAATTACAACCACTGATTATTCCTAAAAAATACCCCAAACACCACCAGCATACATGGATCTAATGGAAACTCCCATGTGGAGATCTTGCATACTTAATACCAAAAGGTGACAACTACCTTTCCCATCAGTCTTGGGAAACCTCATCACATTACCACATTAGATGTTATACACCACTTCTTCATCAATGACCTCATGCATAATTATTTCCATGAGAGATTCAATCATACTTTTGAGGACCTAGAAACTATGAAACCATTCTAGAATCACCAGTATAGGTATCACAGTTCACATGTTCTCCCAATTTCCACTGCCAACCATCATGAGAGTCTTTCCCCAAAAAACTCTTATGAAACCGTATCATATGCTGAGTATGTATCGTAAATTCAAGATTTTCTAATCATAAATTCCTCCCTCTAGTCACCAAGGAAGGGTCTCACCATCCATAAATGTTGAAATCATAGGGTATCTCAACTACTAAATTAATAGGCTAGTCTCACTCTTTCACAAACTTCTAAAATCCAGATTACATGATGTCGACTTCATGGGAAGAATAATAATCATACTCTATGATATACGGATTCAATAGATCCTATGGATCCTGACACTATCTATGAATCCTACTCTATACTAAATACTATATAGGGAGACATGTTCGTTTGAATTGGATTGAGACAATTTCTACCCACTAGGCTTGATGGGTCGACTATCTCATCCCCTAGCTCCCACCACAACTTGTTATGGGGGTACTCCCCCTAATGGGGAACATTATTGTGGAGGTCATTCCAATGATACCAATAACTATCATGAAGGTTATGTATTTTCTAAAGAAGTTTGTCACCTCAAAGGTCATCTGTAGTATATAGGCACTTCCAGCTATCACGAATTCCCTTCTTGCAACACCAAAAAAAATCCCCAAGGAGAAGATTCATGTGACCCTCAAATGATCACCATCAGGGAACTTCCACACTGATATTGATTTTGGGATATGGAGAATAAATTTTAGGTTTCTCTTTATCATTATGAATCAGAGATCTATGATGATATAAGATATATTTTCTAACCACTCTTTCCATGACTGGGGGAAGACACCCTAACACACTCATTTTATGTGCTTATTTTTAAACAAATTTCAATGGTTTTGTATAAATTTATAATCTAAATAATCTTGAATTTCAATTTCTTAATCAGCAGTAGGAATGTTTTAATGAGTAGTTAAATGGCTTGAATGTGTGTTTTTAATATTTTATTTGAATTATGAACTTTTTTTTCACATTTTACATTATATATTTGATCTAACTATTTAATACTTACTTTTACAAAAAAATTGGCCAAGATCGAGTGATCCCTATACTAAAAGAAACACACTATTTAGCTTGACCCAGAGGGATAATCAGCCACAAATCCCACCAGGAGATCCCAATTGATCTAGAAGATCATGAGTGATAAATCCTTGTATCATGGACCATGGCTGATGAACCCTATGGGGTGTAGTGGTAGGCCGAGGCCCACATGGTCCGCATGTGTCGCAAAACTGAGTGAGTGAGGGTGAAATGCGGGAGCCCATACCCTACAACAAGAATTTTGGATAGTTCTTTAGAATCATGGGTTATAAAACATGTCACCTCACTCTCATCGTTTCTATGTGGGATGCATATTATGTTGGATACTGTTTATCCTGCACTTGCTCTACCACGCTCCACCGTAGTGAAACAACACTAACTTGTTTAAATACTACTAAAACTGTTGGGGAACTCCATTTTCATGCACCCCAATGATCAGGGTCAAGGTGGTATCCACTTATAACCCATGATGATTCCAGGGATCTCCTCATAGTCCCCATACAATCACTATGGAGGATTCATTCGGCCATCTAAGTGGTCAGATGAAGGAGGCCACCAATAACACACCATTTATAACCTCAGTGAAGATTGATATTGATTTTATCGATAATGTCAAGACTCTAGATCACCATAGAGCACATTTGGATCCCCATTCGATCACCCTATAGACACTTAAAGCCTCATCCAGCCACATTAAAGGCCAAATTAATGAGGAATCTCCTAATACTTTTCTGATGCCATGTCACCTGCCGCATGCACACCCTATGAAAGATGTAGATACTCAGTCCACATTGAGACTCAATAAACACTCAGATTAAAAACACCATATATATACTAATGTTTATTATTTTTCACCCTAACTATCTAGGCATTTTTTAATTGAATGAGATCCCTGAGGATCTCTTCCTAGGATCCTCCTTGACAATTGAAGGAGGCCACTACCGACCATCCTTGTTTTCATATAAAATGTTCATGATTCACCACTTAAGAGGGATCCAAGCACCATGGGGGATTTTTCACCAAAGAATCTTCTCCCCCTTGTTCGACTTCATTTTTAGTTTATTTATTTTGTTTTAGTTTTTATTTTAAATTGTAATTTGAACATTATTTTATTAAAAAAATAGTTCGAACATGTTTGTTTTTATTTTTAGTTTTCCTTGATTCCACAATTCTACTCCTTATTCTTATTATTTTAATTATTATTATTATTATATTATTATTATTTTAATATTCTTATTAATATTTTATTTTCTTATTATTTCTCTCTCTTTCCCTCTATCTTTTTCTTCCATTTTTATTCTTTTATTCTTCTTATTTATTCTCTTCTTTTTATTTTATTATTATTGTTATTTTATTTTCTAGTATTTCCAATAAAGCAATATCTTTCCATGATAGTCTAACCCAAGGCTTGGGTCAAGGGAGGTCATGGTGTTTTGAATTTTTTCTTAATTGTTTTCTATATTTGTATTATATATGAGTATCATGAATGGCTGTGGGGAATTCCCTGACATGGTGACTATCCCCCAAGATATAAAACTTAATATATTTATATTATTTTGTTTAATATATTTTCCCTCTCACCATTGGTTACATATTCATGTGATGGAGTTAGTACAATCAATGGATGAAGTGACATCAATGGAGCTAGGTCTTGGAAGATAGAACACTCCATATTAAGGAGGGTCAGCAACCTTGATTATAGGAGGAGGTAGAATTTAGGTTACTTTAGGAATTCAAGATTTCATAATTTATAAATAAAATGAATTGTAATTCATCATGATATTTCATGTTTAGATTATAAAACAAAAATCAAAAAAATAAAAGAGAATAATTATTGAACCCAAAACCAAGTTATTTCTTCCTTAATTCATTAAGTCTATCTTTTTAGCTTAGTTTTTTTAAATTATATTTTTTCATTTCATTTCATTATTTTAGAAAATAAAAAACATAAAACATAATATTTTTACCATTATTTTAATAAAATAATGAAAAAGATAAAAACAATTATTTTATGTGTTTAAAATAAGTGGGCGAACAAAAATGAGAAGCTCTGTAAATAAGAAAACCCTGGTCAGCCACTGTGACATACTAGGAAAATAATTTTCTTTTTAAATGCCTCACAATAGGCATACATAAAAACTGGAACTGTTTATTGGTATCTAATCAGTTATTTGCTTAATTTTTATATTTCCACATTTTATATAGTTTTCAACTTATTAAAATAATAAAAAACTAAAAAAATATTTTTCCATGATGTTTTCAAATGATTTTTATTCTACATCGATTGTTTACTTATAGTTATAGGATCTCAGAGGTGAATCAGTGTGTTCTATAGAATATACTATTTTCATATAGGCTAGGTATATCATAGGAGTCAAGAGAAAAATTAGCATATAAGAGTAACTCAAGGACCTTATCCAACATCTCAAAGAGACACTTTACTAGCTAGTGGTCAAAGGATTGGCCACAAAGTTAACTGAATTCTGGGAGTACTTCCTGGAATTTTTTCAAGAATTGTCCAAGACATATAATGAGTGTTCATTTTTTCCTACCAATAATTTTGTAGTTATCCTAGAGAAATTTCAAGAACAAGTGACTAAAAGAAGACTCAAATATGATATTAAATATCATGAATTAATGGTGAAAGGTCTATAGGGAAACATAGATTGGATAACTACATATTTCCTATAATTATCAGACTATCCCAAACCTGAACCTAAACAAGAAGACGATACACTTGTCTTCCCTGACTTACCTAAGGAGGCCAAAGAATATAAATATCCTTCTACGATACATATGGGATATAAAAAAGATATTTATGAATTTTGGAATTAATGTGAGGCACTAATTGGTCTCCCTATATCTTGCAAAGAAGAAGATATAACACCATTGAAGTAATACAACACCCAAGTGGTGTAATTTGAAGAAACGATGGTGGATCCCAACTACCTGCCTCCATCTATTGAGATCTAACTTCAAGAGGCACTTACCAATGAGGTAATGATTAAACCAAAAAACAAATAAGGGAAACAATATTTCTTTGAACTCTTTATTTCTTTATTTTATTCAATTTGATTTTATTATCACTTCTTATTGTTTTTAATTTAAATATTTGGTCAATTTTTAACATGAGTTAGAGGAAGATGTCAAAATTGGACATGAACCTATTGAGGAACACATGTAGCTCTCTATTTTTTATGAATATACATTTAAGAAGTTCCATTAGAAAATCCAACTAGATGAACCTGAGGAAATCAAGACAGAGATTTCTCACATTGAAAGGGAAAAATTTATTATTAAAAAATAAAAATTTATTTTTTTCTAGTAAAATAATTTCTTATTCTAAATTTTATCATTTAATTCATGCAGTCTATAGGATAAAATCAATGGAATAGAAAAAGGAGGTTGCAAAAGTAGTAACCAAGATGGAGGAGGATCCATACATTATCCTAACCCCACAATTCAAGATATACATAATTAATAAGTGGTAGGATCTAATGTACTCTATTCATGGATCATTCCTCACCCATAATGAAGAAGAATAAGCTAGAAAAAGTCATATGTGGTGGTTCAAGTCTAAGAATATTCATCCACCATAAAACTTTTGACAAGTTATGGTACTTCTCTCTTGAGATAGTAAAAATTCCGGGCCCACTTGGGGGATCATACCAAGACTTATCCCTTTACTTTCTTTATAGTATTTCAATATTTTTAGTCCAGTATGCATTCATAATCCCTCTTAGCTTTTTGAGATAATATTACACGATCCTTGTGCTCAATTGAGTAATTTTATTTTATATAATAATAATAAAAAAGGAACCCCCATACAGTGGTAATAAAAAGTAAAAATCTTAATTTAAAATTGGTGTCCATTTTTATGATTATCTTATAAACTTAGTACATTTTTTCCTAAAAAATGTTCTGATATTTAATCTGAAATTTTATGCCCATACCTGAATTGATCCTTTACTAAAATTATCTAAGAGAAATAAGTTTCTTATGTATCATGTGATTCCATTTTTTAGATTTCAATGTTAATAAGATTGAATTATTAAAAATAATAATTGAATGATTGTAGTAAAACATGGATATTAAAATAAGGACTCATGATTTGACAGAATTAGTTTATTCGTGAAAATGATATTTCCTAACCATTTTTCATGCTTTGAATTTTTGAAATTCATGTTAATTGATTTACAATTGTTAATCATGACTTTAGTGATTGAATAATATCATATTTCCATTCTGAGAGGATTTATATACCAAGTACTTCCAATTTTATCTTAATTATATTTCTTGAGTAATCTTGAGACATTCAACATGTTATAACTTGAATTTGAACTTTTCAAAGCTATGACAGTGCAAAATAACATTTAAAATGATAGAGGAATATTTTAAAAATCCATTATCCTTATAAGAAACTTTTATATTAATACTTTATTAAACCATATAAAATATGAATGACCTTTTTACGGATGATCTATGTTTCAATCCATTTTTATCCATTCCTACCATCCTATTAGTAATTTCATGATATTTTAATGATTATGTGTGGAAGTGAATGGATTAATAGTGGAGGGGATAAAATATATATCAAGGAAAAAGTATAGGTGTGTTTAGTTTGAGAATAATGTAAGGTTTTGGATTCATTCTTGATACTTCATTGTTTTTCCCCTCTTGAAAGAAAAAATGAAAAATGGGTTATGATTTGGAAAATCCAAAAATCACCATTACTAGAAATATGATTTTTATCATATGTTGTTAAGTGGTGGATGAGAGTTTTATTCTAATCATAACTTTCAAATAAGGAAAAAATGAAAAGGTTATTTTAAAAATAAAAGAGTATAAAAGTAGAGAAAATTTTAAGAGGGTGTAGAAATCATTCATTATACTTAATTGGACCATGATATTTACTTTGAGTTTTGGGGAAGTTAGGATTTGTTACAAATTTAAGGGGATAATTTCATGAAACTTTTACTTTTAATATCATGCTTTATGATTTAAGATATAAACATCCTCCTTCAGCCTTAATTTTTTTAAAACATAAATTCCTAACAACCTTAAGCCGCAAAGTCATTTGAACCATTAATGAATGTACTCATGATTTCATGTGTGTTTTCTCTTTATAAAGTATAGGAAGTAATTCCTTTAAAATAATGTGGATAAATAGAATTTTCTCATGATATGAGAGTAAATATAAATGAATTTTATCAATATAAATGAGTAAAAATATTCAAAATTGAGATATATCATAATTTATAATGTTTAAATAATAATTAATTTAACAACTTGAATAAATGAGAAGAGAAGTACCATAATTTTCAAAGGGGAGAAATAAAAATACTTAATTTGATTTTTTTCTTTAAAAATTGAGAAATTCAATTGATATTTTATGGGAAATTTCAATGTTTTATTTTAAATTTAAAATCATTTTATTTTAAAACTCCAAAATTTGAATATTTAAAACATAGTCTCCCTCTTTAATTCTTTATTGTAGTTTCATTCTTGAGTAAAATCATGGAAAAAGTATGTAGTTATTTGACACACTAATTTCTATACATATTTTTAAACAAATTTAAATGATTTTGAATAGATTTATAATAATAATACCCTTGAATTTCAGTGTTTTATCCAGAAGTGGGAATGTTTGAATGAAGAGTTAAAATCCTTTGAATGTGGTTTTAAATGTATTATTTAAATTAAGAACTTTTCTTCAAATATTTAATTATATTTTTCATCTAACACTTTAATATTTTATTTATAAAAAAATTAGGCCATGACTGAGCATAACCTCTACTAGGGGCCATGCACCATTTAGCTATCCCAAGTGAGCTATCCAATCAAGAATCCCACCTGGAGAGCCCGCTTGAGCTGGAAGAACATTAGTTATGAAGCCTCATGTGGTGGACTATAGGTGATGAACCCCACAGGGAGTAGTGGTTGGTCGAGGACCACGTGGGCCATGTGTGTTGGGACCTTGATTGTTTCAGTGTGGAATGTGGAAGCCCATACCCAAAGAAAGTGTTTTGGCTGGTACTCCCACACCATGGGTTATAAACTGTGGCACCTCACTCCCATCGATTTGATGTGGAACACATATAATATTGGATATTTTACATACCAAGATCATTACTCTCTCATACACCAAGGATCCACCACACTACCTCATTGGATTATCACTGAAACTACTGGGGGCGTCCATTATCATGCCCCTTGAAGATTAAGGTGGAGTTGGTCTCTATTTGTAACCCTTGAGACCACTATAGATCTCCTCCTGATCCATGTACAATCATCATATATTATTCATCTAGAATATTAAGTGTATGGATAAAGGAGGCCACCACTACCACACCATTTACGCCCTTAGTGAAGCTTGAGCTTGATCCAAACAATACTTCTAAGAACTGTGATCATCATGGAGTACCTTCAAAGCCTTTTCTGATCAATCTAAAGACACTTCATGCCTCATGTGACCACTTCGAACTCTTGATGAAGGATGAGGCTCCCACTTCTTTTTTTTATTTACACATCCCCTACCAAATAGGCACCCCATGAAAGATGCAACCACTCTTTCCACATCAATACTCAATACAAATTCAAATTTCAAAACACCCTATATCTACATGTGATTTATATTTACCACCCTGAATCTCAAGGGAGTTTTTGAATTGAATAAGGTCCCTATGGATCTCTTCAGAGGATCCTCCTTGACCATTTAAGGAGGCCACCACCAAGGCACATTACATTCCTATAAAAAGAGTTAGTTGTACCATTGAAGATGGATATAGACTCCAAGGGGTATATATCCACCAAAGCTACTACTCCACCTTCTTCTTATTCATTTTTCTTTTATTTATTTTTTTAGTTTTTATTTTAAATTTAATTTTGAATTTTTTTTATTAAAAAAATTAGTTCAAATATGTTTGTTTATATTTCATGTTTCCCCTATTCTAAAATTATTATCCTCTTCATTATTCTTCTTATTATTCTTCTTTTAATTACTATTTTTATTTTTATAACTTTATTCTTTTTAATTTATTTTCTTATTCTCCCTCCCTCCCTCTCTTATTCCTCTAATTTTACTCTTTTATTATTATACTTTCTTCTCTTATTTTTATTTTATTTTTATTCTATTCTCTTCTTATAATTCCACCAAAGTGATATATTTCCCTTGGTATTGAGGGGCTCACACGAGGATTGGATTGGGGGAGGTTAAATTGTTCTTTAATTTTTCTCATAGTTTATTTTTTGTTTTTAATAGATATGAGCAACATTTATAGGTGTGACGAATGTCCAAGCTGTGGCGCCTATCCCCCAGGACATGCAAATAAATATATTTTTATTATTTTGTTTAATATATTTTACCAATATCTATTGGTTATATCTTCACATGATTGAGTTTATCCAATAAATGGATGAAACAAAATCTAAATATTTGGGTCCGAGAGAATGGAATTCCCCATACCAAGGTGTTTTATCAACCATGATTACAAGAGGATGTAGAATTGAGAATTCTTTAGGCATTAGAGATTTCAAAATTTATAAATAAAAAGAATAGTAACTCATCTACAGATTTAATGTTTGGATTAGTAAACTAAAATTAGACAAATAAAGGGTAATAATTATTGAACAAAAAACCAAGTTCATTCTTCATTAAGTCCTTTTATTTTTCATTTCTTGTTAGTTTTGTTTAAATTATCCTTTTACATGTAATTTAATTATATTATAAAGTAAAAATTAAAAAACCAAAAATATTTATAATTTATTTCATAAAATAATAAAAATAATAAAAATAATTAGTTTAGGTTATTTAGAAGAAGTAGGTGAACAAAAATAAGAAGCTCCTCAGTTGAGACTACACTGGTCATCCACTATATTGTAATAGGAAAATAATTTTATTTCTTCATGCCCCACAATAAGCATGAGTCACAACCATTATTTGAGTATTTCCATTACCAAATACGAGGTGTAAAAGGTTCCAAGATCCCTCTTCAGATATGTCTATGTAGAGTGTGTATTGGTTTTCTTTTAGGGACATATTGTGCATCTTTCTATAGCACCATCAACATAACTTCTCTCCACTTATATACAGAGAGTGTGAGAGATATTATAATGTGGAATGACACTCTCAGAGGAGGTGAAACATTCGTTAAATCCATAGGCATAGTACATTTTAATGTATTGGTATTTTATTATTAATTTAAATAAAATGTCGAATAACTTGTTTCATATGCAATAGTGAACTAAAAAAATCTGTGATACTTTTATTGAGATAAATTTATAAGCATTATAATCCAATACTTACAAAATATCTATCAAATTATTTGGTAAACACAAAAGTAATCACACTATGAAAACAAATTAGAAAGGAGAAGTGATGACTTTAAGAAATATGATACTTTCTTATGAGGATCACCAATATGAGATTAGAAAGTAAGTGAAATAACTAGGATTTACCCTAGACCAAGCCCAATATAAACCTTAATAATTAACGTTTGAGTGAAATAATTATCAATATAAGCTAAATCTCCTTGAAATTTCCTTGAGATCCAATTTAGCTGAACCTCCACCCATGACATGCCCAAAATCTTCTCTTATACTTTAATATTATGTGAAGATATCAAGGGTTTATGTAAGTAGAAATTAGGATAATATAGAAATAAAATTATTAATATAATAATTTATTTTTATATCACATGTATTTTATAAATTTCCCATTTCAAAATTTAAAAAAAATGATGTTTATTTTTAATAATAATTCTTTGAAAAAATCCAATTAGTGTACCAATATAATTAAAAAAATAATATTTTTCCTAAACGTGTATTTTTTATAAAATAGGATTTTTTATGCGCTATTTTTTTTATTTTAACAATCTAAGTATATTATATTTAATATATCATATATAATAATAATATATTAACACTATTTTAATTAAAATTTTATAGTAAATAAGAGTAAACAAAGTTAATATTTTAAAATTTAATTTTCATATGAAAACAATTTTTATTTTATTTTATATTTCTATTTAAAAGTTAAATTACTAAATTATATAATTTTAATTTAAAAAATTGAACTTCATTGTTGGATTCAAATAATAATATTATATTTGGATGATATTTTTTCTGAAATGATTGAAAATTATGTGAGTAGTGAGAATTTCAATTTTTACAAATACCATGAATTTTATGACATCATTAGGATATAAAAATAACACAAACTCTATAAAAAATTCATTGACAAAATATGTATTTTATAAGTAAAATTATTCACTTAAAATAAAAAATTTAATTGAAAAATTTTTATATGATATTGTAGAACTTAAGTTATATATTTCTTTGAATTTGTTTAGTGTGTTATATATTTATTGTTCTGGAATTAATTTTTTTTAATTTAATAAATTAGACATAATAAAATAGATTCCATATTGGTAATTGTAATTTCCAAATAATTTAATAAGGTTCATAATATTTTTTGTAATAAAACTAAATTAATTAAGTAAAAATTATTTACCATGGTAAAATTCACAATGGTAAAAGGTTAAATTAAAGGTGAAAAGACTTAAATCATGTTAAAAATATTCCTATAATGAAGTGGTTGAGGGATTTTTCTACCAATACTAATCCCCTCTCCATTATTTTCCACTTTTGGAGCCAAATTAATTTAAATGTGACATAACAATAGTATAATGTTATTAGTATTTACAAAGGTTTCACTATCCTCACCTATAAAATGATACTTCCACAACCCATTTACATACAGTATAAAAATTCAATTTCAATGACTGATGAGTTTTATTTTTCATGAGTGATGAGTTTTATTTTTCATAACTACCATATATATGTATAATGAATATGTGTCTGACGGTATTACACAATAAAATATCATTAATATATAACCCATTATTAATGGTAGATTTCTCAAAAGCAATCTTTTCATAGATACCGTTCTCTCAAATCGTGCCCATAGTTTCCAAAAAATGAATTTGGGGATGTATAAATCATTTAAAACAATGATTTAAATATATTTTATAATATAATAATGATGAAATTGGTATAAAAACTAGTATTTAACATCATCATTATGGAACATATGCAAAATAATTGAAAATTCTAACATTTGATGATGAAAATAAGCATTAACTAGAAAATGTATAAGGAATGATTATAATTAAAAAGTAAAAAAGTAACTAGATATGAGTAAGTTTATAAAATATGTTATTATGATGGATATAATTATTATATGGGACATAAAATAGATTTTTTGAAATTTGGGAGTAAAAGGTAAGAGTTTCTCATCTGACTTTTCTTTATTTGAGACTTATGCAGTATTCACCAATTGTTTTATATTATGTTGTGTATATACTACCCAATGGATTATTTTATGATACATTCAAAAAAATAAAGGGACATAAAAATAAAAATATTGTTTCATATTTAATGGGCCATTTATTCAATAGATTATAATGTTGTAATGGATTTTGTTAACTCAAATCTCTCTTTGCTAAGTTAGAATTCTTTTTATCAAACTTCTTTCTTTAATTTTTGGTTTCTTTAACCATAAGATTATATTATATAATAATTTAATTTTTTTCCAATAACACCCAAACAATTATAAAATAAGAACATTTTATTTGATATCCTATGTGAAATGCAACATCATACTTAAATATACCATGAAATATATTTCTATAAATTTAATCTCATCGATAACTTACAGAACATGCAACCTAAGTCTAAATGAACCATAATATAGTATACCTTTATAACCATGGGATTAAATTGGTGGGTATGAATAGTACTAAATAAATTATGAAATTTATAATATATACCCATATATAGACAAATTAATTTGTTATCTATTGATTATAAATAAAATAAGAATCATTTAAGTGAAAAATAAATGTTTTCTAAAAAATATTATTTTTCTGAAAGACAGTAAAATCGTGCTTTTCAAACATAATTTAAGATTTAAATTTCCCAATTTTAGAAAGAATAGTTTAAAATTTTAAAATTATTTTTTAAATAATACTATCAATTTTATCATTGGGTGTATTTTTGGTAGTTTTATGGAATATTTTATTTGTGTTATGAATATTGAAAAATACTAAATTTTAACTGAAAATTTCCTATTTAATTAAATTATTTAGAAAGTTAAATTAAATTTTAATCTGGTTTTAAAGTAAATTTAGTTCAAATATATTAAAATTTTACAAATATAGGTCATGGGAATCATTTTCATAATTATTTTTGATATGAAAAACCTTGAAAACTTTTGAACATTTTGTCTTTAAAAACCCGTTTCTTAAACACATCTGTTGAATTAGTTTTAAATTAAATCATCCCAATTATAAGAATAAAATTTGAAAAAATGTATTATATAATTATAATAAAACTAATTTATATTATCTAATATGGTCAAATTAATTTTTTACCATAATTATTAATAAAAACATAAAATATGATTCACCGTGGTTATGGTAAAAATGGATTTACTGGGTATTAAACTAAAAAGAAAGGGTTGAAATGTCATAAAAGCTTGTCTAAAACATATTTTATGGTCATTTTTAAAACATATAATTTATAAGTCTAAAAAATACTCCATTTTTAACTCTTCTTCCATTTGAAAAATATGGGTACACTTTTCTCTTTTCAAAACATACAAGTGTTCCACTCACCTCACTTATAAAAGGACACCCCCTCTACTCTCATATTCAATCATTAAGACCCTTTTTTCCAAAAATAACTATAAAACTATCTTTAAAAAATACTTCCTCACATAATATAAAACATATTTTGGGCATAAATATATCCAAGGAATGATTTTGGTGCAATCCCATGGAGGTTACCCAAAGAAGAGGTAACATTCTTCAATGAGTGTTTTTATTATATTTCATCCACCAAATACCCAAATCTTATAAAACCATGAAGAAATAATAAAATAAGTATATTTTATATACTGAGATGTTTTTTGTAAGTTAATGACTAATAAAAATTCCCATTTATATAAAATGGGTTATAAAATCATTATCCATGTGTACGACGAACAACCGCCACGCAAACCAATATCATTTGTTTTTTTCATTACCACCTCCCACAGTTGGATATTTTGATGGATATAAGATATATATATATATATATATAATATTTATTACATAATTATACATTTTGAGTAATTATATCATATATAACTTTTTATTTTCCATTTCATAGGGGATATGATGACATCGCTCATGTGTATAGAGGACTACCACCTCGTGAAGCGATGTGATTCTTCTTTAACTAATGATTTATATGTATAGAGAAAAGAATATATTTAATGATTATATGTGATAAAAATAAAATAATTATGATATTAATGAAATATTTATCAATATTGAAATATAATATATCATTTTATTTCTTACCTTTTCACTCAGTGAAAGATGAGAACGTCGTTCGTGTACCTGTGGACTACTGCCTTAAAAAACAATGCGACTCTATTTTCATTACCAAACCATGTGGATAATCTATATAAGTATATTTAAAAAACTAATATAGTATTTATTATTTTATTATCATTCTATAATGATAAAATTTTACTTACCTCCTTTTAATAACAATTGTTTAAAAATATAAATGTTACTCATGCGTACGTCTGACCTACCGTCTCCGTAATCATAACTTAATTCATATATAAAAAACAAATTCTCATACTGATATAAAGAATAATTAATATATAATTATTATAATTATTTCATTATTATTATTCTGGAGATGATGAAATAATATAATTTTCACAAAAAAATAAATCATTTATGACAAAGTAGGAATGAGAAAACAAGGAAATTGACACCGAAACCAATGAAAATAATGAAATATTTCTAACGATCAGATGATAAGATGTTAGAAAATGATCACATGTTATATTATAAATATTAATATGGTTCTATTATAAGTTAATAACATATTTAAAACCACTATAAATGGGGTTAAATCATGTTCAACCAAAAGTAAGTATGAGGTAAGTATTTCTTAACTCAATTTGAATTCATTGGATAAAACTATAATTTAATGATTATTTCATGATAATATTATGATTTTAATAATATTTAATTATTTTATTTTGTATTTAAACTTATTTTATGTGGATTTAAATTTGATTCACATAATAAATTCATTGATTAATCCCCATTTTAATGATATGATATTTGTAAGGGTCTTTATCTCAATTTCTCTTCATTGAGGCATATTGTAATGTTATGAACATAATTTATTTTATATGGAGAAAATAATACCCCATTTGAAATTTAATATAATTATTTATTAATAATTCATAGTATTTTATTTTTTAATTTGAATTATATCATCGATGTGGATTTGAATTAAGAGTTACCAAGTGGTAAATTTTTTTATAACTCAATTTCTTTACATTGGGTTATACTTCATTATAATCATTAAAGTTATAATATTATATGTGTAATTCCTTTTAATTATCTTATATTTTATTTCCACTTGTTTTATTTAGATTTATTTTTGATATACATAATAAATTCATTTAATAATTATAACCTTAACATCATAATCATTATAAGGGTTTATTTCATAATCTCATTTTCATTAATATTATTTATTATTGAATTTTAGTATAAGGAAATTATTTTATCATAATCAATAAACAAATATAATTTTTTCCTCCTATCATTATTAAAGATATTTTCAATTAATATTATAATTTTTCCAATCTTTGGTACTTAAAATAATTGAGAAAATGGTTTTAAGAAAATATGAATTCATTTCTCTCTTCGATTGGAAACCTATTTTGTTAAAAAACCATGTTTTTAAATAATGTTTAAAAAAATGTTTTTAACCTTTTAAAAATGATTTATTAAATACAAATTTACCTATATTTAGTTTTTATAAAATGTTGTTAAAGGTTTATTCAGGTCATTTTTAAAACAATTCCCATTTTAATTTTACCAAAAATGTGAAAAGAATCATTATTTTAATGAAAATAAAATAAAAGAAATTTATAGTCATTATGAACACTCAAATGTTTTAAATATTCCATTATAATTTTAAATGATTATTTTTTAAATAAAATTATTTTAAATTTTTTTGTGAACATTTAGTTTGAGAAAGTGAATTTCAAAATGAAAAAAGATATTTTCCTTAAGAATGTTTTAAAAGATATTTTAATGGAATTTATATGAATCAGTGAAAAAAAATTATTATTAATACAATGGGTTTATGTTGTATTGAAACCATACTTATTTTTCCTTTGTATGGTTTATAATCATTTTGAAAAAAGAAAGTATTGAAATTAACTTTCTTGATTAATGTTTTTAGTCATTATCTTTCCCTTGAAATATTCACTTTATTGTTTTCATTGGAAATATAATTTACCTTAATATCTATATTATTTATCATGGGTATGATTTTTTATTAAACCATATCTCATTTCAACATATGGTTTTTTACTATTAAAGTTATTTTATTCACTAGTAAAATATTTATAATCTGTATTCTTTCTTCAATACTGATATTTAATGATACGACATGTTTTTCATGAATTAAATTGATTAATATATATATATATATATATAATAAATGATTTTTATGTGAATAAACAGGTGAGGCTCAGCTATAGAGAGAACATCGATGCATCAATAGTATCTTGATACAAATCAATTGGCTAGAATTAGTTAAATTGGTGTCCACCCATCATTTTTAAACTAGCTTGAGGATATATCCTGACAGTAGAGGTATAATGACACCTGAGATCATGAATTTTAATAATTAATAATTTATTTCATTGAGAATTAATTTGTTATTATTATCCATGAAAATTTTACAATGATCTTATATATGGATTAATATCATTCTTATTTTATTAATTATATGGAATTTATTTTTAGTTATTTACATTATCATATTGATTATGCCTTGTCAATTTATAATAGTCATATTATTGATTAAATTTAATTTTTTTCAATTATTAACATTTCAATTTATTATTCTAGTCAGTTATTTAAATGGAATGTGAGTTAAAATATTTATCTTCCCATATTGTTCATTCCTTATTGATTATGCTTCATTTATTCATGAAAAAATCCATTGTACATAACAATTACTTATATTTTTAGCTCACTCTTATTTTCCCCTTTCCTAAGAATCCTAAAAGTTTACTATGAATAATATTCAATGATATACTATAATAAATAGTTACATTCTCAAAAAAATATTAACATTCAATTGATGTTTTCTAATGTAATTCAAGATAAAATTATATGTCTAGTATACCAAGGATTCTAAACTATTAGGTCCTTCGATATGTGATTCTTTGTATATTATGCCATTGTAATAAATCAAAAACACGATCTTGGATACTGGGGTCTATCTCGCTAAATTTCTCTAGGTAAAATTAAACTCTTAATTCTAAGCTTTTAACATTTTACTTTTATTTCTCATAAAATTATACTGTTGTTAAGAATTATTCCGATCCAACAAAAATAAAACCTTTTTCTTCCATGTACATATTCAATATTGACACCAATATTCTCATTTTTTATTTATAAATCCAAATATGTATTATTTCTATATATCTACATATTTCAAATTACCAATTTTCAGTCAGAATCTTTATTACTCATTTAAATGTTTTATATTTTAATAAATGTATTTTAACATATTAAATTGGTTTTATTTTAATGATAAAATAATTTATCTTCCACCCTATGTTTATTTTTGAAAATATTTATATATTATTTATGGATCAATTATTGGTATTTTTTTAATTTTTAATTTTAAAAATATTTTCAGGTTAATTTTTTAAAAATTATTTTTGGAGGTGACTCGTAACATCATATTTTTTTAAAAGGATAAAAATATTTAATAAAATATATTTCAATTATTTGGTTCCCATTTTCGTCTTTATCTAAATAATTTCTGACTCATTTGTAGTAATTTTTCCTTAATCACCCTAAGATTCCCTTTGGAAATAATACTTTTTTGTTATTAAATTTTGTGTATCAACCAATATTACTCTTGATGTCATATTATTTGATACCATTCATAAAATTTACAAAATCCATTTTGTTTCCATGAATTCTTCATGATATGATATATGGTATATTCTGTGTGGCATGCATGTGTATATTTTATCATTATGATACATGTTGTGCTTAATAAAGCCCGTAGATGGTTTGGGTTTGTTAAATCCTCTATATGGGGTAGTTTTACTACACCATCTATGAATTGGTTAAAGTTTCAAATCACATGATCAAATTTTGGGATACATGGATATGAATTCCTAACTAACTATGTTATGTGATTTAGGGGTGTGAATTCCCAATTCACTTTGTTAGGGAGATATTTATATGAATTCCTAACCCACTATGTTATAAATTCATGATCCACTATGTTATGATTTCTATACATATGTTTGTGACGTATTTATATGTTAGTACACATTATTCTACTATGCTCCCATTATTTAAAATTATTTTTATACGCTTCTATGCAATGTTATAATTAATATTCTTCCTTGACAACCTTTTTGTGGGCTTATGTTTCTATACCATCATAATTAATGATCAAACTTGTTTTATGATTATCACTTATGATACCATGATATTTTTAAAATTATATTTCTCCTATATTCATGTTTTCACCAATTTTTATGATCTAACCATTATTATTCTTAGATAATTATTCCCTTACTGAGCGTTTGAGATCACCTCTTTCTTATGATTCCATTCATTAGGTTATGAAGATAAGTATAACCTATTAAGAGTCTAGAAGGGGGAGTAGTGTGTTTTTATTATGAATAAATGTTTAAAGGTATCATATAATAAGTTTATTATTTAGATAATCCTCAAAAAAACTAAACCTAATGTTCTTAGGATTGTGAAAATATTTATGAGATATAATTTTTAACTATTAATATAAAGTATAAAATATTAAAGTTTATCTTAGGACATATCAATTAGTATTTATTCTAGTTTTAAAATATGTTTTTTATAATTGGATCTAATATTGTGGGTCTGGGTAACCTAATTTTGTATTAGAGTTGGTTTTTGTTATTTTTTTGGATTAGGTTAGTTATTTTTTGGATTAATATGGGTGAACATTATTTAAAATAAATATGGATAATAAAAAAATATAGAAATATATATTAAAATTTTAGTAATGTATAGAGTGTGTGGTTTTATAGAAATAACATCCCCTTTTGGATACAAACAAGTGGATGTAGAATTTGGAATTGATGCAGATAAGGTTAATTACCATAAAAAGTTTGGTTGATTGTTATTTTTATCTTCACTCAGTGCACAACAAGTAGGTCTAAATGTGCACCTATTTTGATACTACTAGGGGATATTATATGGTGATCCACATTCCCTTTATAATCCATAACAAGGTATTTGAATATATATGTGGTAAATTACATAATAGGAAAATTAATGTGGATATCCTAGATTGAACTATATAAATTCATATGTTTGGGTACATATGTCATATTTGATTTATTTGTTTTATATAAATATTTTTCCTATTTATATGATTATAAAAATAAGTATTCTCACCCCTAACTTTCTTATATTTACATAAAAGGATGAAAATAGGAGAAATTAAGTTAAAAATTGGTGTTATTCACAAAGTAGTGATTATCCAAATGAGTAAACAAATGGGATATAATATGTTCTTAAAAATATTATGGTTACTATCACCCAACAATATTGAGTTATAATTAATAACATAAGTCTTTTGGAACATTAAAACAAATGGAATAATATAAATATGGAGTTTCATAGAATTTTAGGTGATAAATAGTGTGGGGGAAATAAAGTTCAACTTTATTTGTGTCATAAATGTGGGAACAAGTAGCCAGGGGAATGTAAAAAATGAATAATAAAATGTTTCATGTCTATAAGGGTTCTCCATATAGATAGTAATTATCAAAAAGGGATTAAGTGACTGGTGAATAATACATGGGATAAGAAATTTCTAAATAAATTACCACCCATTGTTTAATTATTCAAATGCAATGAATTTGAGAATTATGATAATTGATTCCTTAATAAAATCTCTAACAAGGATTATAGAAATAAAAAACCCCTAAAACAAAAGAATAAGGGCAATACTATCAAATGAAAATCTATCTAATTAGATTGTGATAATTATGGAACACTTATCCTTCATTCTATATTTGGGGATGACTAATTTTATTTTGTTCATGTATATCTAGAAAGCATTATTTGAGCATTAAATTTCCACCCCAATGATTTTATTATCAAAGTAAACTTATTTTTGTATGATTATCATATCCCAATTTAAGGTTTTTGGGAATTATATTCATGAAAATATTATTTATCTAAATTTTATATGATTTTCAAAATTCATTTTTTTATCTCTGTAGACCCTAAGTTAATTACTGAAATAGGGAAGTCGTATTTCATATTGTAAACCACCCTAGGCTCATCTATCAGTACAAGGAAAACTAAAAATTATTTGGGAAGAATAATTATATTATATGATTAAATATACATAATAAATATGTATATATACCTTAAATTATAAGATAAAAACTCAATATTTGGGATAACTATATTAAAAGGAAAAAAGACATGTTTCCTATATTTTCACGGTTTTTTTTGTCTAGAAATTATATATTGATTCATGTCAATATTTTAGATATCCATAGATATTTTTATTAGTAAGTGATAATAAAAATTGTGATGATACATTTTATTAAAGGGGGTGGGATGTAAAACCATGATATTGTAGTATTAATTTAAATAAAATATCGATGAGATTGTTTCACATGCAACACCATACCAAATTTAAAATGTGATACTTTTATTAAGATAATATTATAAGTATTATAATTTGACTATTATAATATATCCATTAAAATATATGGGTATAAATGAAAGAAACCACATGGTGTAATCTATGTACAATGGAGAAGGATGGAATCAAGCATTACGAGTCTTCTTTACAAGGATTACCTATCCAATATTGGAAAAGAGGTAGCATCATTAGGGTTATCCCTAAACCAAGATCAATACAAACTCCAACAATTATGGGTTGTGAGGAATCAGTTATGATTAAATTTCAAGATCATTGAAATTGATAGGAGATACAAGACTTCTGAACCATCACCCATGAGTACTACCAGAGATTATCTTATCCTTAGGTCATATATAGAGATCTTGAGGTGTTATGTAAGTAGAAATTAGGATGATATAAACCTGAAATTATTAAATTTATAAGTTATTTATACATCACATGGGTTCTATAAATTTATTACTTCAAAATTTAAAATAAATAAAAAATATATTTTCAATGAAAATGTATTGATAATATTTAATTAGTGCAGCTAAATAATTAATATAATCATTTTAAGGATAAACATGTATTTTCTTAGAAAAATGGTTTTTATGTGATATTCATTTTTATTTTTCTAATCTAATTAAGTTAAATTTAATATATTTTTTATATAAATAATATATTAACAAAATTTTAATTAAAAATTTATATCAAATAATTGTAAAAACAATTAATATTTCAAAAAATCATTTTCCTATGAAAACAATTTTCACTATATTCTATATTTAAATTTAACTGTTCAATTAATAAAATGTGTAATTTTATTTATTTAAAACTAACTTCATTTTTGAATTAAACATAATTATATTATCTTAGGATAAATTTTGCATTTTTTTCAAAAAAATGATTTTTAGGTGAATAGTGAAAATGCCATTTTTACAAATACCATGACCTTTTTGACATATTTCAGAAATAAGCATAAAATAAAATTTATTAAAAATTTATTGACAGAATATTTATTTCAAATATAAAATATAATGGACCTTATCTACATGGATCAACTTTTTTCATGTTTCTGTGTGTTTTGGAGCTCAGAGGAGGCTCGGAAGATGTACGAGGTTGTTCGGGTGCTTAGAGCTCTAAGTAGGGATCCTTCAGGATGTGAAAATGGTTTTTATGCAGTGTAGAATAATTTTATGATGTGAAATAGGTTTCAAAAAATGTAATGTTTTGGGGTTTGAAAAAAAATAAAAATAATAATGAGGTGATGATTTTTTTGGCAGAAATCGACCCTGAGGGATTTCACGATGTGAAAGGGGATTACAGGTCATGTAATCCCCCAATGATGTAATGTTTTAAATCAGTCTATCCATTCAGGTCATCAGACCCTATGGCTTTTTGTTCCCTCCCTCTCATCCCAACCAACCTAATAGTCCCCTCCTTGGTTTTCTAGAGATCCCTTTGATGTGAATCAATCTTGGGTTTCTATCTTTGATTTATGGTGACCCGGCTTGATCCAAGGTGTTTTTTCCTCCACATCATAGTGTTTTATCCCAGGCATGATCTTGTTTCCTCTCGTATGTTCTCTACATTATATTAGGGATGATCTCCCCTGATTCTAATATGGTTTCTCTTTATTTGTTGGTTGGTGTAGTTGTGTTGTGGAGTCCTCAGGTTGATTTAGTTGTTGCAGGAGAGGTGATCGGGATCTATTATATTGATCTGTTATCATGAAAATAACATCTATAACCTTTTGATGTATGGAAATCATTTATTCATTATTTATTTACATGTAATCATATAGTTATCATGATTTATCCCCTTGGATAACAATGTAATTGACCTAACTAAATACTCGAACCAGATTAAAGAATTTGTATCAATTGTATAGTTATGTTTTTATTGTATACCATGATAACGATTTTCCTCTTGATTTTCAAGATGGTGTGATATCTATACCATTCATAGATTATAATGTTTTCCTTAATTAAAATAGGAAAATAATGTAAATCTAGAATTAATTGATAATTAATCGGATAAAAGATAAAGATGAACCTGAATAGCCTGAAGGACTTCTTTTTATTTATTTTTTGATAAACCCACTTTTAAGGGTTTAAGGGGAACACTTACATGATCTTTAGGCCCAAGGAACAAGGCCCATACAAGACCCAATACATTACCTTAAACACCCATAACCTAACACACTTGAAACAGTCCCTCCCCAGTATCTTCATCTTGAACGAACCTAGCTCCCCACCTCGCATGGCTGACCAGCTAGCATTTCCCCATATAGAGCTACATGGTGCCTGGTCCTGATGGTTGTTTCCATACCCTATCATCCTTCCAATCGGGTTAGATCTGCTCTAGTGGTTACTATTGTTTCTATGAATCCTCATCTGGGACTGCTCCTATGTGGTCCTCCATACTTCTTAGTCTTTTTTGTGGCTCGAAAGCCCTGTGGCCCGAAGGCCACACTACTGGAAATATAATATTTCCCAACGGTTCACAACCATTGGGAAAGCCCCTCTAACCATTGGTATATGATATACCAACGGTTCTGATAACCGTGGGGAAGTAAGCCGTTGAGAAAAGGTTTTCCCAAGGGTTTACTGGAAACCGTTGGTATAGGCTCACAAAAGCCACCCTATCCCAACGGTTCTGCCAAACAGTTGGGATAGTTTTTCCCAACGGTTTGGGAGAACCATTGGGAAATATCAGTTTTGGGATAGTTTTACCAACGGTTCTCGCCAAACCTTTGGGATATCCCCATGGATGAACTCTTTCCAAACGGTTTAGAACCGTTAGGAAAAGAGATATTTACCAATGGTTCAATGAACCGTTGGTAAAAACTTCTTTAGGATTATATGCCAATGGTTTTAAACTGTTGGCATATCCTATGCTGCAAATTGCAGCAGCCTGCAATTTGCACAACCCATGTCCATCAGGCCCCTCTCCATCAGGCCTCATTTTGACCTCATTTTCAATCCAATTATTGTACCTGCAATAAAATAAAACATATATATACAATTACGAACAAATTCATACACATTTAACATATAATGGATCCTGAAACTATACACATCCATAATTAAATTAGAATTCATAACGTAATTATAAACGTACATAATTCATATAGAATTCAATTTAAAATTTAGATGACAATTATATGTGGAATCTGAAATTCAATTCATAATTTGATCGGTTTTTTCTATACCATATATTTTTACCTCAAATGATGTCCATTTTAAACAAAATACATACACCTGAAGTGATACCGGCCACACTGCACCTCATATTGAGGCGGGGTTGACTCGTACACGTCAAATTTGACCCATGGATAATTGTGCTAAAGTATCGATACAATCCGAATGCGTTTGGTTGGTTTTCTGTATTCCAGTTGATGTTTTTCACTTAAAATGACGTCCTTTTGAAACAAAAGACGAACACTATGAGTGGTGCCGACCACACCACGCCTCCAATTGAGGCGGGGTTGATTCGTACACATCACATATTACCCATGGATCGTTCTCCTAAATTTTAAATGGAAACCGAATGCGTTTGGTCGGTTTTCCGTATGTACTTAAAATGTTGTCCATTTTAAACAAAAAAGTGACACTTAGACTAATCTTGACCACAACGCGACTCAGATTCATCCCGGGTTGGCTCGTACATGTCACAAATGACCCATGGATCGTTGTGATAAATTATCAAAAGATTACGAATGCGTTTGGTCGGTTTTGCGTATGCCAGTTGTTCTTTTCATTTATAATCATGTCCATTTTAAACAAAAGAGACAGAGTTAGAGTGGTGTCGGCCACACCGCGTCTCGGATTAAGACAGGGTTGACTTGTACACGTCACATATGACTCATGGATCGTTGTGCTAAAGTATCGATAGAATCCGAATGCATTTGGTCATTCTTCCGTATGTCAGTTGATGCCATTCACTTAAAATGACGTCCTTTTGAAACAAAAGACGGACACTTTGAGTGGTGTCAGCCGCACCGCATGTCGGATTGAGGCGGCGATGATTCGTACACGTCACATATGACCCATGGATAGTTCTCCTAAAGTTTCAACGGAAACCGAATCCGTTTGGTTGTTTTTCCGTATGTACTTAAAATGGTGTCCATTTTAAACAAAAGAGAGCCACTTAGACTTATATTGGCCACACCGCGACTCGGATTCATCCCGGGTTGGCTCATACACGTCACATATGACCCATGGATTGTTGGAATAAATTATCAACATATTCGGAATGCGTTTGGTTGGTTTTCCGTATGTCAGTTGATGCTTTTCACTTAAAATGACGTCCTTTTGAAACAAAAGACGGACACTTTGAGTGGTACCGACCACACCACGTCTCCAGATTGAGTTGAAACCACCGTGCAACATTCTAATTATTATTCGTGATGTGTACGCACAGACAACACGTCAATCGGACGTGCAGTTGGCGCGGTACGACTCAATATTCGTGTTTTAAGTGATGCGCGCGCTTCGTAAACGCGCGTGAGGGGGGTCCAAATGGGCCGAACAAAGTCGGAATGGCCTGAAATCAGACGAAAAATACGGGAGAGTGATTTATGAAGTGGTCGAGCAGACGACACGTCAATCGGACGTACCGTGTGCCCGCGGTGACCGACAAAGCAATTCTGGTGTCATAAACGGCCAAAACGGGCGTCCAACGGTCAAATTCATAGAGGACAACCTCAGATTGAGCTGAAAACACCGTGAAACATTCTAATTATTATTCGTGACGTGTACGCGCAGACGGAACGTCAATCAGACGTGCGGTTTGCGCGGTATGGCTCAATATTCGTATTTTAAGTGATGCGCACGCTTCGTAAACGCGCGTGAGGGGGGTCCAAATGGGCCGAACAAAGTCGGAATGGCCTGAAATCAGACGACAAATACGGATGAGTGATTTCTGAAGTGGTCGAGCAGACGGAACATCAATTGGACGTGGCATGTGCCCGCGGTGACCGACAACGCAGTTCTGGTGTCATAAACGGCCAAAACGGGCGTCAAATGGTCAAATTCATAGCGGATGACCTCGGATTGAGCTGAAACCACCGTGAAACATTCTAATTATTATTCTTGATGTGTAAACGCAAACGGCACGTCAATCGGATGTGCAGTTTGCGCGGTATGGCTCAATATTCGTGTTTTAAGTGATGCACGCGCTTCGTAAACGCGCATGAGGGTGGTCCAAACGGGCCGAACGATTTCGGAATAGCCTGAAATCAGACAAAAAATAAGGGTGAGTGATTTATGAAGTGGTCGAGCAGACGGCGCGTTAATCGGACGTGCCGTGTGCCCGCGGTGACCGACAACGCAGTTCTGGTGTCATAAACGGCCAAAACGGACGTCAAACGGTCAAATTCAAAGCGGACGACCTCGGATTGACCTGAAACCACCGTGAAACATTCTAATTATTATTCGTGATGTGTACGCGCAGACGTCACGTCAATCGGACATGCGGTTTGTGTGGTACGGCTCAATATCCGTGTTTTAAGTGATGCACGCGCTTCGTAAACGCGCGTGAGGGGGGTCCAAACGGGCCGAATGAAGTCAGAATGGCCTGAAATCAGACGAAAAATACGGGAGAGTGATTTATGAAGTGTTCAAGTAGACGACACATCAATCGGACGTGCCGTGTGCTCGCGGTGACCGACAACGCAGTTCTGGTGTCATAAACGGCCAAAACGGGCGTCCAACAGTCAAATTCATAGCGGACGACCTCATATTGAGCTGAAACCACCGTGCGACATTCTAATTATTATTTGTGATGTGTACGCGCAGACGGAACGTCAATCAGACGTGCGGTTTGTGCGGCACGACTCAATATTCGTATTTTAAGTGATGCACGCGCTTCGTAAACGCGCGTGAGGGGGGTCCAAACGGGCCGAACGAAGTTGGAATGGCCTGAAATCAGACGACAAATACGGGTGAGTGATTTCTGAAGTGGTCGAGCAGACGACACATCAATTGGACGTTCCCTGTGCCCACGGTGACCGACAACGCAGTTCTGGTGTCATAAACGGCCAAAACGGGCGTCAAACGGTCAAATTCATAGAGGACGACCTCGTATTGAGCTGAAACCACCGTGAAACATTCTATTTATTATTCGTGACGTGTACGCATAGACGACACGTCAATCGGACGTGCGGTTTGCACGGTACGGCTTAATATTTGTGTTTTAAGTGATGCGCGCGCTTCGTAAACGCGCGTGAGGGTGGTCCAAAAGGGCCAAACGATTTTCGGAATGGCCTGAAATCAGACGACAAATACGGGTGAGTGATTTATGAAGTGTTCGAGCAGACGACACGTCAATCGGACGTGCCGTGTGCCCGCGGTGACCGACAACGCAGTTCTGGTGTCATAAACGGCCAAAACGGGCGTCAAATGGTCAAATTCATAGCAGACAACCTCGGATTGAGCTGAAACCACCGTGCAACATTCTAATTATTATTCGTGACGTGTACGCACAGACGGCACGTCAATCGGATGTACGGTTTGCGCGGTACGGCTCAATATTCGTGTTTTAAGTGCTGCGCGCGCTTTGTAAACGCGCGTGAGGAGGGTCCAAACAGGCCGAACAAAGTCGGAATGGCCTGAAATCAGACGAAAAATACGGGAGAGTGATTTCTGAAGTGTTCGAGCAGACGACATGTCAATCGGACGTGCCGTGTGCCCGCGGTGACCGACAACGCAGTTCTGGTGTCATAAACGGCCAAAACGGGCGTCCAACAGTCAAATTCATAGTGGACGACCTCAGATTGAGCTGAAACCACCGTGAAACATTCTAATTATTATTTTTGACGTGTACTCACAGACGGCACGTCAATCGGATATGCGGTTTGCGCGGTACGACTCAATATTCGTATTTTAAGTGATGCACGCGCTTCGTAAACGCGCGCGAGGGGGGTCCAAACGGGCCGAACGAAGTCGGAATGGCCTGAAATCAGACGAAAAATACGGGTGAGTGATTTCTGAAGTGGTCGAGTAGACGACACGTCAATCGGACGTGCCGTGTGCCCGCGGTGACCGACAACGCAGTTCTGGTGTCATAAACGGCCAAAACGGGCGTCAAAGGGTCAAATTCAAAGCGGACGACCTCAGATTGAGTTGAAACCACCGTGAAACATTCT
Organism: Viscum album; assembly: GCA_963277665.1. Taxonomy (NCBI): domain Eukaryota; kingdom Viridiplantae; phylum Streptophyta; class Magnoliopsida; order Santalales; family Viscaceae; genus Viscum; species Viscum album. Next base: position 691,436,063 of record OY728119.1, on the reverse strand, counting down.
AATTATTATTTTTGACATGTACGCACAGACGGAACGTCAATCGGACGTGCGGTTTGCGCGGTACTGCTCAATATTCGTGTTTTAAGTGATGCGCGCGCTTCGTAAACGCGCGTGAGGGTGGTTCAAACGGGCCGAACGATTTCGGAATGGCCTGAAATCAGACGAAAAATATGGGTGAGTGATTTATGAAGTGGTCGAGCAGATGGCACATCAATCGGACGTGCCGTGTGCCCGCGGTGACCGACAACGCAGTTCTGGTGTCATAAACAGCCAAAACGGGCGTCAAACGGTCAAATTCATAGCGAACGACCTCAGATTGAGCTGAAACCACCGTGCAGCATTCTAATTGTTATTCGTGACGTGTACGCACATACAACACATCAATCGGACGTGCGGTTTGCGCGGTACGGCTCAATATTCATGTTTTAAGTGATGCGCGCGCTTCGTAAACGCGCGTGAGGGGGGTCCAAACGGGCCGAACGAATTCGGAATGGCCTGAAATCAGACGACAAATATGGTAGAGTGATTTCTGAAGTGGTCGAGTAGACGACACGTCAATCGGACATGCCGTGTGCCCGCGGTGACCGACAACGCAGTTCTGGTGTCATAAACTGCCAAAACGGGCGTCCAACGACCAAATTTATAGCGGACGACCTCAGATTGAGCTGAAACCACTGTGAAACATTCTAATTATTATTCGTGATGTGTACGCGCAGACGGAACGTCAATCGGACGTGCGGTTTGCGCGGTACGACTCAATATTCGTATTTTAAGTGATGCACCCGCTTCGTAAACGCGCGTGAGGGGGGTCCAAATGGGCCGAACGAAGTCAGAATGGCCTGAAACCAGACGACAAATATGGTTGAGGGATTTCTGAAGTGGTCGAGCAGACGACACGTCAATCGGACGTGCCGTGTGCCTGCGGTGACCGACAACGCAGTTCAGGTGTCATAAACGGCCAAAACGGGCGTAAAACGGTCAAATTCATAGCGGACGACCTCAGATTGAGCTGAAACCACCGTGAAACATTCTAATTATTATTCGTGACGTTTACGCGCAGACGGAATGTCAATCGGACGTGCAGTTTGCGCAGTACGACTCAATATTCGTGTTTTAAGTGATGCGCGGGCTTCGTAAATGCGCGTGAGGGTGGTCCAAACGGGCCGAACGATTTCGGAATGGCCTGAAATCAGATGTCAAATACGGGTGAATGATTTATGAAGTGGTCGAGAAGACGGCACGTCAATCGGACGTGCCGTGTGCCCGCGGTGACCGACAACGCAGTTCTGGTGTCATAAACGGCCAAAACGGGCGTCAAAACGGTCAAATTCATAGCGGATGACCTAAGATTGAGCTGAAACCACCGTGAAACATTCTAATTATTATTCGTGACATGTACGCGCAGACGGAACGTCAATCGGACTTGCGGTTTGCGCAGTACGGCTCAATATTCGTGTTTTAAGTGATGCGCGCGCTTCGTAAACGCGCGTGAGGGTGGTCCAAACGGGCCGAACAATTTCGGAATGGCCTGAAATCAGACGACAAATACGGGTGAGTGATTTATGAAGTGGTCGAGTAGACGACACGTCAATCGGACGTGACATGTGCCCGCGGTGACCGACAACGCAGTTCTGGTGTCATAAACGGCCAAAACGGGCGTCAAACGGTCAAATTCACAGCGGACAACCTCAGATAGAGCTGAAACCACCGTGCAACATTCTAATAATTATTCGTGATGTGTACGCGCAGACTACACTTCAATCGGACGTGCAGTTTGCACGGTACGACTCAATATTCGTGTTTTAAGTGATGCGCGCGCTTCGTAAACGCGCGTGAGAGGGGTCCAAACGGGACGAACGAAGTTGGAATGGCCTGAAATCAGACGAAAAATACGGGAGAGTGATTTCTGAAGTGGTCGAGCAGACGACACGTCAATCGGACGTGCCGTGTGCCCGCAGTGACCGACAACGCAGTTCTGGTGTCATAAACGGCCAAAACGGGCGTCCAATGGTCAAATTCATAGCGGACAACCTCAGATTGAGCTGAAACCACCGTGCAACATTCTAATTATTATTCGTGATGTGTACGCACAGACGACACGTCAATCGGACGTGCGGTTTGTGCGGTACGACTCAATATTCGTGTTTTAAGTGATGCGTGCGCTTCGTAAACGCGCGTGAGGGTGGTCCAAACGGGCCGAACGATTTCGGAATGGCCTAAAATCAGACGAAATATATGGGTATGTGATTTATGAATTGGCTGAGTAGAAGACACGTCAATCGGATGTGCCGTGTGCCCGCGGTGACCGACAACACAGTTCTGGTGTCATAAACGGCCAAAACGGGCATCAAACGGTCAAATTCATAGCAGACGACCTCAGATTGACCTGAAACCACCGTGTAACATTCTAATTATTATTCATGATGTGTACGCGCAGACGGCACATCAATCGGACGTGCGGTTTACGCGGTACGGCTCAATATTCGTGTTTTAAGTGATGCGCGCGCTTCGTAAACGCGCGTGAGGGTGGTCCTGACCACACCACATCTCGTATTTAGGCGAGGTTGACTCGTACATGTCTCAAATGACCCATGGATCGTTGTCTTAAAGTATAAACACAATCCGAATGCGTTTGGCCGGTTTTCCGTATGCCAGTTGATGTTTTTCACTTAAAATGATGTCCTTTTGAAACAAAAGACATACACTTTGAGTTGTTCCAACCACACCGCGCCTCAGATTGAGGCGGGGTTGATTCGTACACATCACATATGACCCATGGATCGTTGTCCTAAAGCATCAACACATTTTGAATGTGTTTGGTTAGTTTTTCATATGTCACTTTTTGTTTTCACTTAAAATCTTATGGAAATTCATATAGAATATTTTTATATCATATTTAGTATGGATTAGATTTTAGTTGATCGTGCTATGAAAAATTTCAGAGCTAATGAAATTAAGGAAGGTGGAGGGGGCTGTCCGGGGGGCTGTCTGGGGGGGCTGTCCGGTGGGTGTCCGGGGGGCTGTCCGGGGACCAAGGAGGAGGGGTGGGGGGGCTGTGCGTGGTCTGTCCGGGGGGTGTTAGGGGGTTGTTCAGGGGGTTGTCCGGGGTTGTTCAGGGGGCTGTCCGGGGGTTGTTCAGGGGGTTGTTCAGGGGTTGTTTAGGGGTTGTTCAGGGGTTGTTCAGGGGGTTGTCCGGGGTTGTTTAGGGGGCTGTCCGGAGGGTGTTTGGGGGGGTTGTCCGAGGTCCAAGGGGGAGGGTGGGGGGGTTGTCTGGGGGGTTGTCCGGGGGGCTTTCCGGGGGTCCAGGGTGGAGGGTGGGGGGCTGTACGGGGGGGGCTGTCCAGGGGGCTGTCCGCGGGGCTGTCCGGGGGGTGTTTGGGGGGTGTTCGGGGTCCAAGGGGGGGGGGGGGGGGTTGTCCAGGGTCCAAGAATGAGGGGGGTTGTCTAGGGAGTTCTCAAACACACAACCAATAAAAGACAACAACATCCATAAAAACAGACAATATATAAAAATAACTCAACTCCAATACTATACTACGAGTCTAGATAAAACCAACAACTAGAATAGATTAAACATCAAATCTCAGTAATATAAGTCAAAAATGTAACGGATCAATATGTCCCACATCAGCATCACCATCACCATCATCATCATAATCATCACCCTCTTCATTGTCCTCCTCATCGTCCTCACCCTCCACAGCGCCCTCCTCGTCGCCTTCACCCTCCTCCTCGCCCTCCTCATCTCCCTCCTCTTCTGCATCAGACTCCTCGCCATCATCATCTTCAAACTGAACATCGGCCTGACCACCACTGGAACTGCCACCTAGTGCACCATATATAGAATGTATCGACGACATGTATTCATCAATCACTGGGCTGGCCTCTGCTAGAAGTGTTGGATGTAGAACTTCAATAAATTTCATAAATGCACTGTTTTCCCTAGCAGACTATTCTACCGTCTCTGTGGCCCTTTTCTCAGCCTGTTCTGCCTGTGCCCCAACTTTCTGCAGCTCGGTGGCACTACAAATCGTACTTGAGGCAGACCAATACCTCTTCGGGGCTATCCTAGGTCGACAGCGTACTCTGCCAGAGTGATCCTCTCCCAACACCTGATGTAAGTGATTAGATGGCCCAAAATTGTCTGCTTCTTGGGCATCGAGGGCCTCTAAAGCATCCTGTTACAAATATAAATATATTATTAAGTTACAAAATATATATTAAAATATAAAATCAACATATTAAAACTTACAATCTGCTGCTGAGTCGCTTCGTTGACAGCACTTCCATCCTTTTTTCGTCTACTCGAGCAAAACAGTTTTGCTCGAGGCACACGTCCTTCAATATTTTGTACTTGCCTCTACAATGACATTGAAAACAAAAGTTATATAAAAACTTTAGCAAATGATTAAATAATTGAGGAAACAAAAGAAAATGTAAGTCGTAAAGAAAACTTATAAACAATTGTCATACCTGCTGCCTCTCATGATCCGGCATCGTCGTGCGTCTTAGTGTATGGAGGTATTTTTTTGCATCAATGTTTTTTTTATTTTTTCCAGATGATTCCTAAATAAAATTAGATAATGAAAAGGATAATATTAATGAAAAACTTGAAAGTTATTATTTAAATACCTCAAATGTAATTCATACCTTAAACTGGGTACTCGTCCAATGAGTAATCATCTGACGATACTGCTCTATAGGACAATCATCCATGATTGGTACCCGCCTCTAACTCAGTGCCAACTCTAGCACGCCAGCCAATATACAGCTCATGCTTGTAGGCTCTCCAATGCTCGCCTAAATCCTTTAGACGTTCCAGTCGTGCACCCTCACCATCAGGAAAATCAAATCGAAGCTGAAATCAAAATATTAATTCATATAAATACAAAAATAATTCATGGCATTAAATACAACAGATTTTTTTACCCATATCTCTGCCCAAGCTCTATCTTTGACCTCATGTGGAAAATGTCTCCATGACAGCGGGATGACGGGAATGATGTCGGAGTATTTGGCAAGTGTCGCCAGAAAACTCCGACATTGCTGCCCTGTTTTCTCAACCATCTGATTGTCTTCATTATATTCCACCATAACCTGTGTGCGACGGTTCCACACCGAACGCATGCGTGTACGGACCCACCCCCGCCTCCTGTCAGTAGATGTATCTGTCATGAAAAAAAAAAATATTTTGTCAAAACATGTTATAATGAAAATAAATATTGCTATAAAAATTTGTTAGGGTTTTATAAATATACCTGCGCTAGTCTGATCAATGAGTGGCGCTGGATCCACAGAACCTGATGGAACACCCTCTGGTGGAACATGAGTCGAAGACGATGGAATATAAAAGCTTGGAGAGACAGAAGTAGAAGGAAAAGAAGATGGAACAGCTGTATGACCTGATGCTGACTGGGGGGTGGGAATCATGATGGGATGTGAAAATGATGGGGCAGAAGATACAGAAGGTAGCGAAAACATGGGAGGCCTAAATACCCCGTGTGTCCCTAACGACACACCAGGATCAGAATGTGGGAAGGCTGAAATGTCAGTGGGAGGGGCAGGGTCTAGTCGGGCACGCACAGCTCTACGTCCACCTCTGGTACGAACCCTCCTCGTACCACCAGCCTGAGTACTAGGACCATTACTAGGCTCCTCTTCGAATAACTGTCGACGTAACGGTGGATCCTAAAAAAAAGTTTACAAAAAAATTAATCACATGAAATTATATATTCTGTAAATATATATATATATATATTTGAAATAAAGTACTCACAGTAGTCACTAATGGTGGAATGCCCATATCCTCCATCCGACGATTGTTCTCTGCCATTTTTTTCTTCGTCTCTCTTCAATTGGATGCATTTCCTGCATTTGAAAACAAATATGTAATTAATTAGAAAAAGAAAATTAATGTGTAAACCAAAAAACTAAATATATGAGGGAATGAGGGGATTCATTGGTAATTTAGCTATCAATTGTTTTAGAAGATCTTGAATGAATTTAATAAAACATACAAGTTGTAATGTTCACCAAGTTAGAAATATTGTTTGATTTGGTTTGAATACAGTTCAATTCCAAATTAGAAAATGCAATTCAAATAAAACAGCAACCAATAAACATTGAAAATTCACATAACGGTCAAGTCAGCTAAAACATATTTGTGATCAATACTAAATAAATATGAATATTACCAACCTTAACAACCCAACTCGAGGTAAACCAGAAGAATTGAGAACATGGATGAATGATTCTATATATTTCCAACCACAACTTCAGGTTCACAATAAACTCTGACAATTGATCTATTGGAGTCATCAAAAGAAATAAATGGATTGGTTCCAATGGCAATAGGGACAGTGTCAATTTCATCATCAGCATCATCAAAAATATGTCTTGGAATTACTTCAACTATGACACCAAATTCAGGTTGAAGTTGATCTTTGACATAAAAAACTTGTTTAGACATTTATGCCAACACATATGGTTCTTCATTAGAAAGAGTGCGGGTCATATTAATTACTCAAAATCCACAATCATCAATAAATGTGCCATGTCTTGTCATAGAATCAAACCAATGACATTTCATCATTGTTACTCGTCCATGAGAGTAATAATCCAGTATTATTATTTTCTCAACGACTCAATAATAACCCACATTTTCAAGTCACGGTCTACTATCTGATACACTGGCATAACAATCTGTTGTGGCAGTAACCATAATACCATCATGTTTTGTTCTCATGTTTTTGGCTCGTTCAGTGACAATAAATCTATACCCATTGATAACAATTGATTTATAGTCACGAACCACGATATTAGGACAAAAAGACAAAGATCTTATTTCCTCAGAGACAGAGTCAGCAGACAAACTCAATACCTGCAATATAAATGACAGTTAAACTTAAGTAAATATTGAAATAATTAATTTAAACAGTAATATTTTTACCTTCAATTTTAACCCAGAAGAAAACTCATTGCTATGCAAAGTCTATCTCCTTCTCAAAGATAAAGAACGTTGCTTCCTATTTATCATTGTTTTATGTTCCCTATAGATAAAAAAATATGAATAGTTTAACAGATATATATGTAAGATATACATATTCAATTTTGTTACCTGATATAGTCATCGAACAAATCACAGTTGAACAAAACTGTGCGATGTGCCATCTCCCGCTCTTCATGGCTTAATGTATTCAATGTATATGATCCGGGAATTCCTTCTGTTTGAGGAAGTGATGGAAAACTGGGTTCAATTTTCTCATATTGTTCTTCTTCATTTCTCATTGGTCTGTTCATTCTTGTAGTAAGATCAGACAAATACATCGAACAGAAATCCATACATTCTTGAGCTAAGTAACCGTTCACGATAGAACCTTCGGGGTGATTCTTGTTTCGAACATAATACTTTAATGTGAACATATTTCTTTCAGTTGGATACATCCAACGAAAAGAAACAGGTCCTCCGAGAAGTATTTCATTTGGAATATGGACAGTCAGATGCAGCATGCATGTGAAAAATGATGGGGGATATATTTTCTCCAACTCACACAAAATTAATGGGGCATCTGTCAACATTTTTTGCAAGAAATACTTGGACAACTTCTTAGCACAAAGATCTCTAAACAAATGGCACAACCAAATAACACCCACCCTTACATTATTGGACAAAAGATGACGGATTGCTATTGGAAGCAACTCATGCAGTAGAACGTGATAATCATGAGTCTTCAAAGATTTTAGCTTCAACTCTCTTCTGTTGGACCGTTTAGATATGTTGCTTGAATAGCCATCAGGAACTCTAATAGTATCTAATACTTCCAATTTTTTTTTCAGTAGGTGTCATCACATAAGAAGCACATGGAAGTTGCCATTTATTTTCACTAATACGCACCGGATGCAATTCTGGTCTGATGCCCCAATCCACCAAGTCACGTCGAGATCGTAAATCATCTTTTGTCTTTCCCTTGACATTTAGAAGAACTGAAAGCAAAATTTCACATATATTCTTTTCAATATGCATTACGTCTAAGAAATGACGTAGCAAATTGGTTGACCAATAAGGAAAATCAAAAAAGATACTCCTCTTCCTCCAATTGTAACAGGTTTCTGTGGAAACATTCTTTCTCTTTCCAGATTTCATTTGACCCTTCTTGAACGAAAAACTGAAATCTTTCAATTAATTAAGCACATCAGTTCCAGACATACGCTGAGGTGGATCATCGGTCTCTATAGTATTATCAAATCTTCGACGATTCATTCTATATGGATGATCCTTGTGAAAAAATTGTCGATGTCCCATAAAACTGAAACTACAACGATGTTTCAGTCTTCTGGATCGTGTATTCTTCATACAAACTGGACATGACAGTTTTCCTTTCGTGCTCCATCCAGACATCATTGCATAAGCCGGAAAATCATTGATCGTCCACATAAGCGCAGCACGCATCTGAAATATGTCTTTCGAATATGCATCGTATGTGCGCACACCCACATCCCAAAGAAGTTTCAACTCTTTTATTAAAGGTTGCATGTATACATCAATATCAATGCCGGGATCAAAAGGACCAGATATGAGTATACACATGAAAGTGAAAGATTTTTTCATACACAACAATGGGGGAAGATTATAAATGTGTATAAAAACTGGCCATGTGCTGTGCGAAGTAAGCATCTGCCCAAACGGATTAAAACCGTCGCATGAAAGACCCAGCCTCACATTACGCACGTCAGCTGCAAAATCAGGATGTCGAGCATCAAATCTCTGCTATGAAAATCCATCTGCAGGATGAACCAACTCATCATTAGTCTTCTTTCTCTTGGTATCATGCCATATCATTTTTATTGATATGTCATCAGACATAAAAAGATTCTGGAGTCTGGGGATCAATGGAAAGTGCCACATTACTTTCTATGGAACGCGGGATGGTGTTCCATCAGATTTTGACTTCCAGTGGGATGTGACACATTTTATACATTCATTTCATTCAGCGGTTTCTTCCCAGAATAAACTGCAATCTTTCGGGCAAGCATGAATTTTTTTTCTGGAAAATCCAAGTTCTTCAACTAACTTCCATGCCATATAGTGGTTTGAGGGAATATCTGCATCATCTGGAAGTAAATCCTTCAAGAGGGTAAGAATGTAATCGATTGTTGTATTAGAAATCCCATACATAGTTTTTCCATGAAACAATCGGATTAAAAATTCCAGCTTTTTCCTTTTATCGCATTGTCGATATACTAGAGTCGTGGCAGCATCATTCACTTTTTTCACCCTATCAATATCATCATTTTCACTAGATGCATCAGTTGTCCTCATATCGATGTCTTCATGAGTCAAAATCCTTTCTTTTTCATGATGACGAATAAACGGAAACCGATCATCTAACAAATTCTCCATTCCAGTCCTTTCATTTCGATCATCACCAATTTGAGATTTCATTTTCTCCCCATTGTGATACCACACAAAGTAGTTTGCTTGAAAACCATTTTTGGTTATGTGGTAGCTGACTTCTTCACCACTCAACCAAGGTCTACCAACACAATTGGAACATGGGCAGTGTATGCGACCACTATCTGAAGCATTGTGAAATGCAAAATCTATAAAGCTCTCCAAATTGTTTTGAAAATCGCTTGACATACGATCAGTTTCATACATCCAACTTCTGTCCATTCTGTAAAAAGAATTCATATAAGTTGTTTTGTCATAAACAATTCAATAGGATTGAACTTTAATAGAAAATACATTTAAGTAAACGATAAAGGAAGAAAATAATCATGGTATCAACTACACATGTGAACAAAACATACTAATGTGTTATTGAAAAAATGTAAAACCAACAAGAACTTAATGTGTTATCACATCAGAGCATGCCTCATCCCATAACCATATTAGTAGGGTACCCTCGTGGACAGCCCCGCCCACCCCCATGGACAACCCACCCACCCCCGTGGACACCCCCTACCCCCTAGACAGCCCAACCACCCCCGTGGACAGCCCACCCACCCCCCTCAACACCCCTTCTCCCTATGGACAGCCCCCACCCCCTTGGATAGACCGCCCACCCCCTTGGACACCCCTACCCCCTATGGCCATCCCACCCACCCCCCCTGGACAGCCCGCCCACCCCTCCTTGACAGCCCGGTCACCCCCGTAGACAGCCCGTCCACCCTTGTGGACAGCCCGCCCACCCCCGTACCCCCCTGGACACCCAATACCCCCCGGATAGCCCCGCCCACCCTCCCAAACATCCCACACCCCCTCCCCTGCAACCCCACCACCACCACCTAGACATACCAACCCCCCCTGGACACCCCACACACCCCTCCCCCACCAGGACACCCCACCCAGACCCCCAGGACAGTCCACACCCCCTGGACAGCCCCGCCCACCCCCGTGGAAAACCCACCCACCCCCGTGGATGCCCCCTACCCCCTAGACAGCACAACCACCCCCGTGGACAGCCCACCCACCCCCCTCGACACCCCTTCTCCCTATGGACAGCCCCCACCCCCTTGGATAGCCCGCCCACCCCCCTGGACACCCCTACCCCCTGTGGCCAGCCCACCCACCCCTCCTGGACAGCCCGCCCACCCCTCCTTGACAGCCCGACCACCCCCGTGGACAGCCCGTCCACCCTTGTGGACAGCCCGCCCACCCCCGTACCCCCTGGACACCCCGTACCCCCCTTGGATAGCCCCACCCACCCTCCCAAACAGCCCACACCCCCTTCCCTGCAACCCCATCACCACCACCTAGACATACTACCCCACCTGGACACCCCACACACCCCTCCCCCACCAGGACACCCCACCCAGACCCCCAGGACAGCCCACACCCCCTGGACAGCCCCGCCCACCCCCGTGGACACCCCCTACCCCCTAGACAGCCCAACCACCCCCGTGGATAGCCCACCCACCCCCCTCGACACCCCATCTCCCTATGGACAGCCCCCACCCCCTTGGATAGCCCGCCCACCCCCCTGGACACCCCTACCCCCCGTGGCCAGCCCACCCACCCCCCTGGACAGCCCGCCCACCCCTCCTTGATAGCCCGACCACCCCCGTGGATAGCCCGTCCACCCTTGTGGACAACCCTCCCACCCTCGTACCCCCCTGGACACCCCATACCCCCTGGATAGCCCCGCCCACCCTCCCAAATATCCCACACCCCCTTCCCTGCAACCCCACCACCACCACCTAGACATACCACCCCCCCTAGACACCCCACACACCCCTCCCCCACCATGACACCCCACCCAGACCCCTAGGACAACCCACACCCCCTAGACAGCCCCACCCACCCCCGTGGACACCCTTTCCCACCCCCGTGGACACCCCCGCCCACCCCCGTGGACAACCCACCCACCCTCGTGGACACCCCCTACCCCCACAATCTATTATCCAAAACATATCAAATTGGTTTTAACACAATCCATAATTCCCACAATCTATTATCCAAAACATGTAAACGTTCACGATAGCCTCCCCCAACTCTGATTTACATGTTTTGAACACTCTCCTTCTAAACATAGAATACAAAAACATTAAAGAAGTCTTCACAAACACAAACAATATCCTATTTAGATATTAATTTCAATAATCAATTAATCCACCAACACCTGGAGAAAATCTATTCATTAAAACAACTACAACAATATGGTTGAGATCAAATTTTACCTATTCGTATGGGGGTGTACCTGTTGGGATGGGAGGTGCTGGTGTTCAGATTTGTGAGAGCAGTGGAGTCGGATGGGGTTCGCTAGAGCAGCGGAGTGAATAGATTAGGGCTCTGTCCGAATGGGGAGAGGAGATCGCGATCTGGAATTTGGGGGAAACCTTTTCCAACGGTTTATAAAAACCGTTGGAAAAGGAACACATTTCCCAACGGTTTCAGTGAACCGTTGGGAAATGTGCGAGTTTATCACCCCTTCCCCAACGGTTCCAGGGAACCGTTGGGAAAGGGTCCACCAAAATTCCCTTTGACAACGGTTTTGTTAAACCTTTGGCAAAAGCTCACTATACCAACGGTTTAAGTAAACCGTTGGTATACTACCATTGGGAAAAGACCATATTCCAATAGTTCCATTTGGTGGCCCCATGGACCTCACAACCCAAAGGCCTTATGTACTGAAATCCTATGGTGGCTAGAAGTTCCTGAGACCCTTAGGCTCAAACCGGGGGCCCGAAGGCCCAAATCATACGAATAGTGTTGGCTGCTACAATACCGAATAGTACCCACTATAGTGATTTTATAGAAAACCAAAAATTCACCCACACCCAAATTTGATCTTGGGTCTCTTGGGTGCCAAGAAGAAGCCTCTACCACTCAGGTACAGGCTCATTGGCCTAAAATATAAAGATTCATGTTTAAGGAATATGGTTATAGTTGTAATTTTATGTTAATCAGATTTATGCAAGGATGCATGTTAAAATTAACTTGGTTAATGAACCTAAAGAATTATTATTCTTGTTGATAAAATAATTTAAGGCATGTTAATTTAATTATTTAATTAATTTTTGATAGCTTGTGATAGCTTATTGATTAGGTTTCCCATAGTTGGAACTTGTGGATAATGAATTGGTTAATTAAAGATGGAAAAAGAATTGGTTGTGTGATGAAAGATAAGGCCTTTATAGGTCTTAAGTTTCCCAATTTCCTTTAAAAGAAAAGTGCCTTATCCTTTGGATCTCTGAGAGCTCATTGTGTGTGAATGTTGAATGCCTTTCTTTAGGAATAAGAGCCTAATTTCTATGTTTGTTTCCTTCTACTTGTGATATGGTTGAGCCTAGAGGGAGATTTTGGTATGTGTGGTGGGGAGGCTTGGTTTCTTGGAATCAATTGATTCCTCGAGTGGAAATATGCATTGGTTTATGCATGTGGTGTCGGGGAGGGTATCATATATAACATAATGGGTTGAAGATAGGCATACCCATTGATATAAAAGATGGATTCTTGTTTGAATCTATTTCTTGTTTATCTACTTATATATACATATTTCTTTAGGTGAAAGGATGTGTTTGGCTACTATCTTTCCATGGGAGGTGAAGACGCATGGGGAATTCCATGCGATTTTCATGTTTAGGCCCTCGTGGTTGGACAAGGTTACTCTACCTCTATAGGTTGTGAAGAATTGATGGGTAGTTCATTTACTCACAGTGTTGAGCCACTTGTGTTTTGAGATTTTAGAATGTTTTCCTAGCGCACCTAGTGATATGGAAAGTGGTAATGATTTTTAAATAAGTGAATAAATGTTTTACCTATAGGGTTGGAACTTGTGGTGATTCAATACTGAGGTTAAAATTCTGAGAAGCCATAGACTCAGTTTTCTTATGTATAGAGGGCATGTATCTTTGTTGAAATGATAATGAATGTAATTTGTAATTTTTAATAGTTAATTAATCTTTAAAAATTAATTAATGTAAAATAAAACTGATTAAAAATGGATAAGATAATTTAATGTAGCTCTTTAAATAGTTGTTTGTCTATAGGATATTTGGTCTAAGCAGTAGCATTAGGGAGTCTAAGAGAAATTAGTTACAGTTGTTCCTGAGACTAGGATAATACATTTTTTGGTTTTGAGTTATGTTATTAGTGTAGTTTTTATGTTTCTATATGATACTCCACCCTATCGGTTAGTGAAACTAACACCCTAGGTATTCGGAGCCATGGGGGGTGTTTTCCCCAATATTTTGGGGGGACGATGGATGGATGACTACCCCCTTCGGCCACGCTCTCTTCTCTTGGTAGTTACTTTTACTAGTATGAATGGTGGTTAGTTTTCATCATATATGTATATAATGTGATGTAATGAATTTTGGTTATTTCAAACACATATATTCCGGACATAGTTTCCAAAGCACTACTATAAGTATAATGTGTATAGGTATGATGGCCTGAGGATACTTACTCAGTGTATGGGCTATGATGGCTTGAGATATAATACATGGCATATGATACACATTATACATGATTTGGTGGCTCTCAAAAACTACTTGGTTACATTTTTTTATGTAGACGTGGTGGTGTGTTGAATGAGGTGCATGTCGTGGTGCTTCGCCCAGGTGTCTACGAGCTAGCCTTTTTGGAGAGAGATACTCAGCACATGAGATGTTGGAAAAAAGAGGAAAACTAGTGGGGGAAGTGGTAGTAGGGTACCCTTTTTATTATTTATTATATAATATTCTCTTGTATTCTTTACTTAGTGAGATTATCCATGGTGAGGCTGGGAAATTAGTATACATGATTAGGTGACAAGTTAGTTTTACTAGTTGGTCACTATACTTTAGCATGCTTTCTTTAACTTTTCATGAGATACTTCGGGGAAGATCCTACTTAGTAAACTATTATACCCACCCTATTTTTATATAAATTTTTTTCTTTATAGTTGGATTAGGTTAGATATCTGGCTAGTTACTACTAGATTGGGGTTTTATCGGAGCTATTTGGGCTTCATGGTCTTTGTCATATTTAAATTAATTTTTGGTACTTACATTTTTCCTCTTAGTTTTAGTATTCCTTGCATGAAATTACATTTATGTACTTGGTTTTTATTTTATATTTTAGTTTGAGTGGGATTTGGTTGGTGTATGTCTTATCTCTTTCTTCCTCATGTGTTTCTCTTAGAGGGTAATGCCTCTCATATGCATGTTTATTATACCTTCGGTGCTAGTCGCGAACCCGAGTCCTATTGCAGATATGACTCAAGGATCACTATCTCTATTATTCCATTGCCGACCCAGGAAAGGTACACTTTTTGGGGAGGGGTCATGATAGTAAATTATAAATTTAAAAATATTAATTTTAATTTAAAAACCTATATTTTAAATTTTAGAACTAATTTATATTTTCCCTTAAAACCATTTTAATAATTTATACATTTAATATTATAGAACTAATTTTTATCAATTTTATATTTTATATTTAATAAAATATTTTCCTTATTTTTAATTCTATGTTCCAAATTATGTAATATTTTCTATTATATATTGAGGAATATAAATAAATTACTCGGGTAAAAATTAGCCACCACGATAATAGTCATAATTTTAAATGGTTGAAACCAAGTATAAAAGAATTAAATAATGTTCATAAGTTGACTTGTAATGAGTGGTTTATTGATTTATAAAATTAATGTCATCCCCTATCCATTATTTTCTAATATTTCTACCACCTTTCTTTGAAATTAACATGAAAATAATATAAAGTTGTGGGTATTTATAATGGTTCCACTCTTCTCACATATAAAAGGATACTTCCAAAACCCCTTTACATAGAATATAAAAAATTTATATTAACTTGATACTTTTCCAAAATCCCTCCCCAAAATTCCTAGACAAGTCTTAGTGGTCATGGACTCCTCAAATTACTACCTTTAAAAGTATTGGTCTAATTTACAAATGAGTTATTCCAATGAGTAAGGTAAAATTTATGAATCACTCCCATTCATTTTTATGTATTTAAGACTTCTTATTATACCTCATAGTATATTATACCATAAAATAATAATAAAATAAATATCACTAGTATACTTATGTGTTATTATATTGATGGAAAATCCATTATCTATTCCCTTCCCAGCCACTCAAAAAAATGAGAACATTGTTCGTGTTATGTACAGATTACTACCTCAATAAGCAATGTGTTTTTTTTTCATAGACAAATTATATGGTTGGATAAAAAATTACTTAATAAATAAAAATTATATTTATAAATTTTTTAATATTATGAAATGCTAAACCATTTTATACATTACATTCTTCCTTTATGAAATGAAAACTTCATACGAGAATATTTTCAGAAGACTGTGTCTATAGAGTGTCGTATTCTATTTTTCATCATTGTAATACATATATGGTTCTAAAATATATTTAATAATTATATTTGTATTGAGGATTTATATATTTCTTTCATATGTTTCTTTATGTAAGGACCAAAAATTCACTATCATTATGATTTAATCCATTATTATTAATAGAGTACCTGAAACAAGATCTTCATGGATCTCAGTATCACAAACCTTTCCCATAGTTCCTGTGAAATGAATATGGGGATTTATAAATCCTTGAAAATATTTATTTAAATATCTTTTTGAATTAGGTAAAAATGAACTTGGTATCAAATAACAATTATCTAAATTATAGTTAGAAAACATGTATGAAACAATTGAAATTTCTAACATCTGGTAATGAAAATAACAATTATCTAGATAATGAATATAAAATGAATGATAATAACTATAAATTAAAAAATTAAATAGATATAAATATAGTTATTAAATAGTGTGTTAATATGGTATTGTTTATTATACAATAAGTTAAAATGTCTGTGTGGAATTTACGTGAAAAAGCTAAGGGTTTCTCATCTCTCTTTTCTTTATTTGAGACATATTTCATACTCACCAATTGTTTTATATTTTTTGGTGTATATATTTACCTATGTGTGTTTTTATTATACCTTCATGAAATTAAATGGATTTAAAAAAATATCAAGTTTTATCATTCGTGGGATTTTTATTTTATGGATACTTATGTTATAAGGGATTTTGTTAACTCAAATATTCTTTCTTTGAGTAACAATACTTCATCTTGAACATATTTCTTATATTATTGGTTTCTTAAACCCTATGATTTTATCATATCATGTATTCTATTTATCTCTGCAGAAATTTTCAATTTTATTTCCAAGCTTATTCAATGTTGAATTTTTCCTTTTTAAAGTATAAGGTTTGTAAGAATAATTTCCATCCACAAAAAATAAGCTTATTTTCTCTAATTCCCATATTCACCTTTCCATTTGATGCTCTCCATTATTATTTTGATATCCTAATATATATTATTTTTGGTTAGATTAATAATTATATTTACTTAATTTGAAAATTGAGCTTTATACTTATTCACCTTTCTCGATTGAATTTTTTATTTTAGATAACTCATTTACTTAGGAAAAACATTATATCATTTTCAAGGATTTATTACTAGGACTTTATTTTAAGAGTAATTTAAAAAATATTTTCTTGTTATATTCTTGAAAATTATTTTTAAATATTACTGATAAGTTTATCTTTATAAAATATTAAAAAACATTCATGAAATCCATTTTCGTTATTTGGATTCAATTTTCCTCTTTGTCTTCAAAAAATCAAACTTCTTTTGAGTAATGTTTCATGAATCACTCACTAAATTACCTTTTAAAATACTATATTTAGGTGATTCAATTTTGGATATCATTCGATATCACTCATGATATCATATTATGTGATACTATTAATAAATGTTATGAAACCCATTTTCCTTCCATGTTTTAATGACCTGGAAATTATGTTGAATTTTTTTTCTTAAATACAGGGAAATTTTACGAGTCTGCAGTTTCTGACAGCACCTTATTCCAAGGCCCGGTGTACCCGGAATCAATTTCTGAAGTTTCTTTAGGGTATGTTCCATAAAAATATGAGTATGATTTTATATCTTTTGAATTTTTGCTCGAAATTGAAATCCGAGAGCACCGTTGAACTCACAGCGCCGGTAATCGCTTAAGGAGACTTTTACCGCAGCTGCGTTCTGACGTGAGTGGAAGATAGTTTTTGAGGTTTTTATTTAAATTGAATAAAAATAAAGTGTTAACTTTTTTTAGGTGTGTTAGTTAAAACCTCCAAGGGGAGGTTAGTGGTGGGGCCCACCTGCACATAACCTCCCTTGGGAGGATGTTATAAGGTGGGGCCCACATGAGCATCAATCCCCCTTAAACCCCCTTTAACCCCTGGAATTCCCAATTTATTGTGGAGCCTCTTCACCTTCTTTATAATGGTGACAACACACCTAAAGTTTAATTAATGACTACAATTAATTATCTTTTTGAAAACTTTTTAATTCTTTTTGGAATGCCTGGCAACAATAAAATAATAGATAATCTATTATTTTATTTTGGTTGGTGATTATCTTTGGTGGAGCATTGGAGAACTCTTGGAAGAACTTCATCCTCTCTAGACAAAGAATGATCCTACCACTGAAAATCAACGCCATCTTCTTCGTTCTTAAACTAAGGCAAGGAAAGGGAAGCAAATCCCATGAGGAATGCCAACATCGTCTTCGAATTCGTCAACGAATCGACGTCCGCTCTTTTTTCCGACAACATCATCAGAGGAAAAATACGAGGTAGGGGTTTGTTTTGATTAAATTAAATCCTTGTTCCTCATCGTTTATTATGGTTTGACATTGACCAATTGTTATCACCTAATGCAGAGGGCGCAGGCCAAACAAACATGGCCCGACGTCCCTCCGTTGGTTCTTGTTTGGATGGCATTGGAGGCAGAGCCGGAAGGGCGCAGTGCCGTCACACCACACCGGAGAAGAACCGCGTTGAGGAGGGCTGTGACAGATGAAAGAGGCACGACTCCTTCACGCCGCGCCGCGCCAGAGGTGTGGAACCGTGGCCAGGGTGAGCCACGACCAAGGGGTGAGGCGCCGTCGCACCACACTAGAGAGGAACCACGACCGGGAGGGTTGTGACCGATGAAGAAGTGTGGTGCCGTCGCACCGTGTGGTAGAGCCGAAGGTCACGGCTAGGTCAGGCTACGACAGTGGTGGCGTGGTGCCGTCGCGCCGCGAGGTGGGTAGGTGGACCGCGACGCCGTCACGTCGCGGTGGAGGAGCGGGGCCGGACTTCGTGGAGCCACTCAAGCGGGACCACCCAGGTCATGCGGCTCCGGAATCTGCACAATGCATCTGTTTTGTTCAAAAAACCAGCGGGGGGGGGGGGCACCCTCTCCCATGCGTGGCCGGCCAAGCCGCAATCACCGGGCCTCCCTTCGGTCGGGCCGCCTTCGGTCCGGGCCATGACTTCGGGTCGGGCCACCTTCAGGACGGGGCGGGCCTTCAGGCCGGGCCGGGCCTTCGGGCCGGGCTAGGCCTTTGGGTCGGGCCTCCCCCTTAGTTCGGGTTTCTCACTCGGGCTGGGCCGACAACTCATGTTGGGCCGCACCCGCGGACCGAACCCGGACCCGCTATGGCCATTTACACCTTTTAGCCCGTATCATGGGCTATGGGTGTCCGATCGACGAACCGTCTGCAGTGATGAAATTTTTGGAGTGAGATGATTCTTTTGGAATACTACACTTGAGGTTCGGGTGTAGTTGGGGTATTGTCAGGTTGGTTGGATCCTAAAAACCAACCAGGCTCCTGGAAAAGAAACACCAATAACTCACAGACTGGGTGTCCGATTGACGCACCGTTTGTCACGTTGGGATCCTTTTGATGAGATATAACTACAGGATACATCAAAACAAGACTTTTTAATAGTTGATGTATCGAAACATGGATTGAGGAGCGGACCCTCTCGGAATCGAGCGTGCTATGTGCGGGACCCCTATTACTGGCTGCGACTGAGATGACAAGATCCTTCTTGGGTTCGACAGTGAAGATACTGTACCAGGATCCTCTGTGGGTTCGACAATGATGACTTCTGTACCGGGATCCTCTATGGTTTTGATAGTGGTGACTTCTGTACCGGGATCCTCCGTGGGTTCAACAGTGATGACTTCTTTACCTGGATCCTCCGTGGGTTCGACAACGCTGATATTGTTCCAGGATCCTATGTGAGTTCGAGAGAGGATATTATTCAAGGGCTAAATTTAATCATCTCTACCCCTCTTCATGTGTTTTATACCCATGTGAGCTGAGCCTTTCTCTTCAATCATTATTATCGAGGTGATTGACTTTACTTCCTTCGTGGACTGGGTTGTTCCTAGGCTCGAGAGTTGGAGTGGGACTGTGACTGGAAACTTAGGTATATGTATGTGCATATTCCTAAGCAGGGTTGGTTGATACTTCATGATTGTATATTTCTTCTGTGGTTTATCCTTAGTGGATTCTGGGAGACCTTCAGGGGTCTTGGGATCCCCTACTATGTATTGTTATACTCACCCTTGCACGGGCTTCGCCCACACCTTGTTGTGTTCTATGCAGACGACGGTCAGCAGTGATCGAGACTGAGGGTGACAGACGGGAGGCTACTCGGAGTTGGACTAGATGGGACGTACCTCAGGGATGAGTTGTTCGAGATATGTACCTATGCTTTAGGTATGATTCCCCGGTGGATGATCCAGGAGTTATTTTCCATTTTTACATGTACTTGTACTTGTTGTTCAGTTGGGTTTGTATACTAGCCCACTTACTTTCAACACAGCTTTCTTTTCTATTTTATTACTTGTTTCTTCTACTGCTTGTGTTCAGACTATGTGAGTTACAGGTTTAAAGTCAATTACTTCCATTTTTATCAGGTATTCACCTATGGTGCTAGTATCCAGCCCCTGGCCAATGGAAGGCGGGCTTGGTGTAGTCACGATGCGGGCCCCGAGGACAGGTAATGACAAATTGGTATAAGAGGAGTCGGTTCTACCACAGAACTTAGAACTCTGATATTTATTTTAATGGAAATAGTGTAATGGGTTTTGGGTGTGGTTATCAGTTTAGGGAAACCAGTGTTGGTGCGGCGGCCGACATATCCATACACTAGGACTCTGACATCTGATTTCCGACTCAGTGCATGAAAACACTGATTGAGTGTGTGTTTCCATTGAAAAGTTTTCTTCATGATTACTTTGAGTTAGATCACCAGGTATATTGTTTTGATCATGGAACACCTATTTCTTTTCAGGATTTCCCCATGTAGGCTGCCAGTAAGGGTTCTGAGTTTCGTACAAGGTGGTAGCCCACCGAGCGTTGAGGCCTCGGTGCAGGGCCCCATCAGAGCAGAGGTACCAGCGGTACCACTACCCACTGGGCCACCAATACCACTAGCTCCCGTAATAGAGAGTGCACGCTGTCTGAGTGCGTTGCAAAAGCTACAGTGCTAGAGGCCACCCAGGTTCCGAGGAAAGATAGACCCACAGGAAGCTGAGGATTGGCTGGAGGCTGTCGTGAGAGTTTTCAGATTGGTAGGGTCACCTGCCTACCTCATGGTGATCCGTGCCACGATTCTCATGCATGAAAAAGTAGGAAGATGGTGGAGCCTGATGCTCTAGGTTCATGGCGAGGCATCATTACTCTGGGTAGACTTCGAGAGTCTCTTCCGGTCAGAGTTTGTTCCATCCAACCTTCGTGTGGTGCAGATTCAGGATTTACTTCATCTGTACCAGGGCTACATGATAGTAGCTTAGTACTCAGTGAGGTTCACTAACCTCTCATGCTACTCCACGGATGTGGTTCGGGACCCATTTTTCAGGGCCCGGACCGTCGAGCAGGGACTCAGGCATGAGATCAAAACTTCGATGATCTCCCTCAACTTCCTGACGCAGGCGAGGGTGTTGGAGCGAGCCCTTCATGTAGAGAGTTTTCTTTCTAATCAGACACCAGCAGCGAGACCCATCATAGGGCGACACGTAGTAGAGTCTTCTACAGCTGGAAGTAGATAGATGTTGAAGAGGTCTATGTGGACCTGGCCATCAGGTGGGCGACCCCAGGATACAGGTTCGGTAGTGCGGGGCACACGAGACAGAGCCATCCATACAAGGAGCAGGCTATGCTATGCATGCGGCAGGCAGGGTCACATGGCTCATGACTGCCCGAACCACCATGAAGATTATAAAGAGATAGTAGAGGGACCTCTCAAGAAGAGGCAGAGGTTTGATCGTGGTGGTCTTCCAGGAGAAGGAAGACGTGGCAGAGGAGTTGGCCGAGAAGCAGGTGGTGGACGACGTTTCGAGGCCCCACCACCACCACCAATAGAAGGTCCACCCCAACCACAGGGAGCTGACAGAACTGGGCGGGCTTAGATCTAGGAAGTGGAGGCCTACGACCACATCACACCAGAGATGATTCAACGTACTATCTGTGTCTACTCCACCCTTTCTATAGTACTTATAGACACGGGTGCGAGTCGTTCTTTTATTTTCTATGCCCTCGTTCAGATTGTGGAGATTCCGATGGAGCGTTTGGCTCGATCCTTATAATTAGAGACTTCTACGTGAGAAGACTCGAATATCACAAACTGGTTCTAGTAGTGTGAGCATACTCTAGGAGGTGAGAGATTTTTCTGGGATCTCTTCATAGAGGTGTCGAGGCCTTATGAAGTCATCTTGGGTATGGAATGGTTATCCATAGTTCTTGCTCAGATTGAATGTATTAGATTGAAATTACAGCGTGTTCATGAGGATGGGATGAGGTTTACCTTTACCGGAAAGAAGGGAGGCTTAGCAGCGTCGGATGGACTTACCCAGAGGAGGGGGCAGCCGATCACACATCAGTTGTCTAGTCTCATCCTCATTGTGGTTGGTGTGCGGATTCTGAGTCTTCCTATTGTGGTGGATCAGTACACGGATGTTTTCCATGACAATGTTCTAGGATTACCTCCTCGTAGAGAGGTGGACTTTTAGATTAACATGTACTTCAGGGCGACATCGATATCTACTCCAGCATATCGGATGGCTCCCGCCGAGCTTCGTGATCTGTGGGGACAGCTGGAGGACTTTCATGAGAAAGGATTTATCCGACCCAGTGTTTCACCCTGGGCATCCCCAATTTTGTTCACCAAGAAGTCATATGGGATCTTGCGTCTGTGTGATGATTATCGGTGCCTGAATCATGTGACCGTAAATAACAAGTACCCACTCCTGAGGATTGATGAACTCTTTGATCAGCTCAAGGGAGAACAATGGTTCTCGAATATAGAATTTATGCCAGGCTATCACCAGCTCAGAGTTCAAGATAAAGATGTACAGAAGACAGCCTTCAGGTGTCAGTATGGCTACTATGAGTTCTTGGTTATTCCCTTCAGCGTAACCAACACTCCATCAGTGTTCATGAGTCTAATGAATAGGATCTTTCAGCCTTACCTCGATCTCTTTGACTTAGTCTTCATCGACGACATACTAATCTAATCGACTACTGAGGAGGAGCATGCCTACCTTTACAGGTAGTACTGGACAGACTCCGAGAGAACCAGCTTTATGGTAAGCTCTTGAAGTTCCAGTTTTGGATTCAAGAAGTTCACTTATTGGGACATGTCTTCTCGGAGGCTAGAGTTGTAGTGGATCCAGTGAAGATCAAGGCAATACTTTCTTGGGAGCCACCCAGGAGTGTGATAGAGGTATGAAGTTTTTTGGGACTGGCTGGGTACTATCAGATATTTGTACCATATTTCTCTATAGTTGCAGCACCACTTTTATCATTGATGAAGAAGGGGCAACCCTTCGTGTGGTCAGGGAGATTCCAATAGAGATTTCAGGAGATGAGGTAGAGGTTGACTAGTGCGCCCATCTTGAGGATACCAGAGGAGGGTGTTGGGTACGTAGTTTACTACGATGCATCAGGGACCAGACTTGGGTGTGTCCTGATGCAGGAGTGAGTAGTGATCGCGTATGGATCTCGGTAGTTGAGACAACATGAGAAGAACTTCGCTACCTATGACCTGAAGTTAGAACTAGTGGTCTTCCCCTTGAAGATGTGGATGCACTATCTTATGGGAAAAAGTTTTATAGTCTACTCTGACCACCAGAGTCTCAGGTATATCTTCTCACTGAAGGACCTGAACCTAAGACAGCAGCGATGGCTTGAGTTCCTTCAAGACCATGACTTCGAGATAGTCTATACTTCTGGGAAGGGGAACGTTGTAGCAGATGATCTCAGCAGGAGATCAAGAATTCAGCAGCTAGGAGATGTGACCGAGCAGCTAGCCGCATTGCAGATATCTTTTGTGGATAGAGATGGATCATCCTTTCTGTAGTCTCTCAAAGTCACTCCTCCACTTCTTCAAAGAGTCAGGGAGGCGCAGTGTAGTAATGTTGACTGCGAGGATCGACGTGCTCATATATCCATAGGGAGGACACCTGATGAGATTTATGAAGGTGGGGAGAACTTCATTCTCTTTAGAGGATGTTCCATGGTACCAGTTTCACATCAGGTGGAAGTGTTGAGGAAGTTCCACACATCTTCTTTAGTGGTATATCCAGGTGTGGCGAAGATGTGTCAGGACCTCCGATGATAGCACTGGTGTCTAGGTATGAAGAAGGCAGTAGCAGAGTTTGTCTCACGATGCCTCACTTGTCAGCAAGTGAAGGTAGAGCACCAGGTTCCAGTAGGATTAGTTCAGACCTTAGAGGTCCCAGAGTGGAAGTGGGACGAGATATCCATGAATTTTGTGATGGGACTTCCACATACATCCAGAGGACACGACTCTATATGGGTGATCATAGACCGACTCACCATGTCGGCCCACTTCTTACCAACTAGAGACCAGGGATCAATAGAGATATTGGGATGCCTCTATGTGTAGGAGATTGTATGAATTCCTGGTGTGCCATCGACGATCATCTCCGATAAAGATGCTCGTTTCACTTCCCGGCTATGGAAGGGGTTGCAGGAGGCTTTCGGGACACAGATTCTCTTGAGCACCTCCTTCCATAATCAGACGGATGGTCAGACTAAGAGGACCATTCAGAATCTCAAGGACATAGTCCATGCATGTTTCTTAGACATCGGTCACAGTTGGGAGGATCACATAACCTTGGTAGAGTTTGCATACAACAATAGCTGTCACTCCACCATCGAGATGGCATCATTCGAGGAACGTTACAGCCGACCATGCAGATCGCCTCTATGCTAGTCTAACCCAGGGGAGTCAGCAATCATGGGACCAAAGATGGAGCAGGCTATGACGAAGAAGGTTTAGATCATCTAGGAGCGGATGAAGACTGCACATAGCAGGCAGATGTCCTATGGTGATAGGAGACAGAGACCACTTGAGTTTGAGTATGGCGACCATGTCTTTCTACGGTTCTCACCTCGAAGAGGTCTACAAAGATTTGGTTGAGGTAGAAAGTTATCCCTGTGATTTATCGGAACATTATAAGTTCTCAGAAGAGAAAGCACGGTGGCTTACCCCTTGGATCTCCCACCTCAGTTGCACCTGGTGCACAATGTCTTCCACGTATCTCAGCTGACCAGATATGTGCACGACTGGTCCCATATCATCGACCCGGGGAGCTGGACATTGTTGAAGAAGCAACTTTCACAGAGGATCCAGTGGAGATTGATGATCGAAAGGATCGGGTCCTTCATAGAAGGTTGATTCCTCTGGTGCGCATTCACTAGAAGCATGGAAACCTCCAGGAGAGCACCTGGGAGCAGAAGGCTCAAATGTGTGCACATTACCCACATTTATTTCCTTAGTATGAGTTGTAGCTTATGGGGATGTAAAGCCCTAAGGTGGGGAGAATTTAAAGACCTGGAAATTATGTGGGATTTTTTTTCTTAAATACATGGGAATTTTACGAGTCCGTAGTTTCTAACGACACCTTATTCTGAGGCATGGTGTGCCCAGAATCAATTTCTGAAGTTTTGTTTAGGAACGTTCAGTAAACGTATGAGTGGGATTTTATATCTATTGAACTGGTGCTCAGAATTGAAATCTTATGGCACAGTTTTACTCGCAATTCCGGTAATCGCTTAAGGAGACTTTTACCGTAGTTGCATTCTGACGTGAGTGGAAGATAGTTTTTGAAGTTTTTATTTTAATTGAATAAAAATAATGTGTTAAATTTTTTCAGGTGCGGTAGTTAAAACCTCCAAGGGGAGGTTAGTGGTGGGGCCCAACCATACATAACCTACCTTGGGAGGATGTAATAAGGTGGGGCCCACCTGAGCAGAAAACCCCCTTAACCCCCCCTTAACCCTTGGAACTCCCAATTTATTGCGGAGCCTCTTCACCTTCTCCATAATGGTGCCAACACACCTAAAGTTTAATTAATGACTACAATTAATTATATTTTTGAAAAATTTTGAATTCTTTTTGGAATGAATGGAAATAATAAAATAATAGAGAAGCTATTATTTTATTTTTGTTGGTGATTCTCTTTGGTGGAGCTATGGAGAACTCTTGGAAGAACTTCATCCTCTAAAGACGAAGAATGCTCCTACCACCAAAAATCAATGTCGTCTACTTCCTTCTTCAACCGAGGCAAGGAAAGGGAAGTGATTCCCACAAGGAATACCTACGTCATCTTCGACTTCATCAATGAATTGACGTCTTCTCTTTTTTCTAACAACATCAATGGATGGAAAATAAGAGGTAGGGGCTTATTTTGATTAAATTAAATTATCGTTCATCGTCGTTTATTATGGTTCAACATTGACCAATTATTATCGCCTAATGCGGAGGGTGCGAGCCGAAAAAACACGGACCGACATCCCACTGTTGGTTCTTGTTTTGTTGACATCAGAGGTAGAGCTGGAAGGGCACGGTACCATCGCACCTCGTCAGAGAAGAACCCCAGCCAAGAGATCCTCGTAGGATGAAAGGGGCGTGGTGCCGTTGCGTCGCGCCACATCGAATGTGGGGAATCGCGGCCAGGGAAGGCCGTGACAAAGGGGTGCATCACCGTCGCGCTGTACCGGAGAGGAACCGCGGCCGGGAGGGCTGTGATGGATGAAGAAGCACGAAGCTGTTACTCTGCACGGTGGAGCCGAAGGCCATGACCATGTTGGGCCCCGGTGGTGGGGGTGCGACACCGTCGCACCGCGTGGAGGGAAGGAGGACCACGTTGTCATCACACCCTGGTGGAGGAGAAGTGGCGGTCGGGCAGGCCGACTGCCGGGGAGCCGGTCCAGCAAGACCACCCAGGTCCTGCAACTCCTGAACCGGCAAAATGTGTCGGTTCCGTTTGAAAAACCGGGGGGACGGGGGAAACCCCTACCATGCGTGGCCGGACAGGCCACCACGGGTTGGGCTGCCCTTCAGCCGGGTCGCCATGGGTTGGGCCGTCCTTCGGCCGGGATGCCTTCGGGGCGGGCCGTGCCTTCGGGGCGGGCCGACCCCTTGGTTTGGGTCGCCCACTCGGGTGGGCCGACCACTCCAGTCGAGCTGACCACTCAGGTCGGACCACACCTGTGGACCTGGTCAGACACCGATTTGGACCGGGTCAGGCTAGGTCAGTCCAACTGGGTCGGACCGGACCCGGACCCACTATGGCCATTTACACCTTTTAGCCCGTATCTTTGACTACTGGTGTCCGATTGACGAACCATCTGTGGTGATGGAATAATTAGAGAAATTATATTCTTTTGGAATACACCAATTGATGTTCGGGTACTCTTGCAGTATGTTTGGGTTGGTTTGTGCCTAAAAACCAACCGCCCCCTGGAACGGAAACACCAATAACTCACAGACCGGGTGTTCGATTGAGGCACCATCTGTCACGTTGGTATCCGTTTGATGAGAAAGAACTATGGGATACATAAACTCAAGACTTCATGGTAGTTGATGTATCGACACTTGTCTCGAGGAGCGGACCCTCTTAGAATCGAGCATGTTGTGTGCAGGAACCCTATGGCTGGCTGCGACTAAGATGACATGATCCTCTATGGGTTCAACAGTGAAGATAGTATACCAGGATCCTTCATGGGTTCGACAACGATGAATTCTATACCGGGATCCTCCGTGGGTTCGACAACGATGACTTCTATACCGGGATCCTCTGTGGCTTCAACAATGCTGACTTCTGTCCCGGGATCCTCTATGGGTTCGACAATGCTGTTATTGTTCCAGGATCCTACGTGGGTTCAATAGAGGAGATGATTCAGATGGTACATATAATCATATCTACCCCTATTCTTGTTTTTTATACCTATGTGAGCTGAGTCTTTAATTTCATTATTTATCCTCGAGGTATTTGACTTTACTTACATTGTCGATTGGGTTGTGCCTGGGATCGATATTTGGAGTCGGACTGTGACTGGTAACTTAGGTATATGTATGGGCATATACCTAAGTAGGGTTAGTTGATACTTTGTGATGGTATCTTTCTTCTGTGGTTTATCTTTAGTGGATTCTAGGAGAACTACGGGGGTTTTGGGGTCCCCTAGTGAGTATTTTTATACTCACCCCTGCACGGCTTCACCCGCACCTTGTTGTGTTCTATGCAGATGATGGTCAATAGTGATCAAGGCTGAGGGTGATGGATAGGAGGCTTCTCAGAGATGGACTAGACATGACGTACCTCAGGGATGAGTTTTTCGAGATCTGTACCTACCCTTCAGGTAGGATTCCCTAGGGGACGATCCAGGAGCTGTTTCCCCTTTTTACTTGTACTTGTACTTGTTGTTCAGTTGGGTTTGTATACTAGCCCACTTACTTTCAGCACACCTTTCATTTCTATTTTATTACTTGTTGCTTCTACTTCTAGTGTTCATACTGTGTGAGTTATATGTTTAAAGGAAATACCTCCCTTTTTATCTGGGATTCTCCTTTTATGCTAGTCGCTATCCCCTGGCCTAGGGAAGACGAGTTTGGGGTACTCACGACACGGGCCCCGAGGAAGGGTCGTGACAAATGGGTTTATCATAACTTGATATATAATTGATTTTGTGAGGAACACTTGTTTATTGTTTTTTATTACAAAATAGGCCACGTCCTTTAAATCCATGAGTTGGTTTGGGTCTGTTTAAGACCTTAAATGGGATAATCCCATTAAATTCGTCCAATTTTTAAGTTTTATATCTTATGTGATGATTATGGGAGAAAGGGAAATGGATTTTTAACCCACAATGTTATGGTAGAAAGGACATTAATTCCTAACCCGCTATTTTATGGGAGAAAGTAATGTGAATTCCTAAACAATTATGTTATAGGAGAAATGGATGTGAATTACAAACCCAATATGCTATGGGAGATAGGGACGTGAATTCTTGAACTAATATATTATAACTTCCATTCTTATTCTTGTGCTATATTTTGATGCTATTCTACATTCTGATGTTATAATCACATTATTTAATATTATTATTTTATGATTCTAAAATATGTTATAATTTTCATTCTTCCTTGATGAACTTTATATTTTTTATTTTTTTTTGTTATATTCATTAATGTTCAACTAAATTATGTTAATAAATCATGATTCCATGATCTTTTTATAAGGTAATTCTCTTATATTTAAATTTCCTCACATGTTTATGATCTATCCATTATTATTCTCTAATAAGATTTACCTTAATGATCAATTTAAAACACCATTTTCTTATATTCCCATCCACTAGGTTTTGAAGCTGAGCAGAACTGAAGAAGGTAACAGAAGGGATCTAGTGTGGTTTTTTTCACGACCCATCCAAGTGGGGCCCATTCCATGACTACCCCAAGCCCGCCTCCAATAGGTCAAGGGATGGTGATTGGCACTGAGTAAGAATATCCCACAAATGGAAGGCATTACCCTAAAGTACATGTACAAAATCACAGATCCCCAAGCCACAAATGATGAAATGTAAAGACAATAAGTAAAAAAAGAATGAAAATCACTATATCCTATAACCAATGTACAATAGTGAAAGTACTTTAAAGTAAATAGGGATAAATATAATCCCACAAAAAAGTGTATGTAACAAAAAGTCCAACCTATATGAAAAGAGGTATTGGGACTGCTATTTGTAAAGCCTTATGAACACACCTTAGTCTGTCTAGCCTCACAATGAACCGCCTGGTCTTAATCTACCGAGGAATTCATCCGAAGGTCAATCGTCTACACAATACATGACATATGTGGGCAATTCCCATGTAGGGGTGATTGTAACAATACCCAATAGGACACTATAAAACCAAAAATTAATACCTCAAATAAATACCACAAAGGAAATCATAGTAATTTATACACAGGTATATGTCTACATAACATATAATAACAACATCCAGATATACTCAATCCAGGATACAAAGTGTAGATGTAATCCACAACCAATTACAAGCCAAAGGATTATACTCGAAGCATGCCCATTCTGTAAGAACTCACTCCTCAAGCCATGATATTTTCGGAGATACTCATGAATACATCTAGCTCATTTTTTCCTCACCTAAATAGAACACATTTTTCAAGGAATATGATGATACATAGAGAGGGGATCCTTTCCAGACACACTGGATAATACCACATACCCAATTTGGATCAACCTGTTACATAGAGGATCCTACCCAAACTCACCAGCAAATACCACTATCCCTAATGATGTGTCCCACGATATGGAGGAACAAATCCCTTATATTAGTGGTTACATTGATTCGACAAAACTACACTAGGTGTGATAGAGGATCATACTCAAATCCCCCGAAGGGATACCAAACACAATCTAAGACCCAAGCTCTAGAGGGGATTATAATCCAATGATGTTGAAATAATGTCATACTAAACCCTCAAATAAAAGACCAATGGAAAACTCAAAACCTCTACTAGTATAAACTAAAAAATCACCACTTTTCTTAGAAGGAATGTCTCAATGTTAGTGTCTCAATGCCATAGATGGATCATAAATTGGATGATCCGTTTAGAAGTTATGGATGTTTGAAATTTAAAACAAGGTTTAATGGGCCTGTGGACCAACCAAACGGTCCATCCACTAACCAATGTGGTCAACTATCTAGACCAACCACCCATGGACTTACTATTGTGGCCGGTCCACCTTCCATGGCTATCATAATGAACTGCCCCTCCAGTTGTCACGACCGCATGGAAGATGGAGCTACTATGGCTCATGGTTGACTGTGGCCCTTCTCTGACCTAGTTACCCCAAGTACAACCTGCCTGGGCCCAACTCACCTCGCCCATCTTTCTCCGCCTGGGCCTGGTCCGCGTCTACTGACCCGCTTGGACCCGACCCACTTCCACTCCATGTGGTCCCCTGCCGCACATACCTCTAATCCACACAGACATCCAAAACATCCCACAAAAACTACACATGGCCACCCTCCAGGTACCATGTCCCACCCCCTCCATGCCACCTTCATCGTCTCCTACGGTAGATTCTAGCCACACCGTCACCATGCACCGCTGTCGTCACCATCAGTCACCGTTACTGCACTGATGGTCCCTTACATGGACCACCGAGCCTCCTCTGATGTCCAAAAAACAAAAAAAATTGTAGATTTGAGTTCCTCAGTTATCAATCTATATAGATTAGGCATTTACATTCAATTATCCTCTAATTAGGGGTCTGATCGAATTCAGAACCACCTAGAAAGGTTGAGTCGTGACCACATGGACCCAATGACAAATAACATGAAGAACACAAAAAAATGAGAAAAGCATAAATAAAATCCATGAGGAATGAACTTAAACCATTTTTCATGTCGGTCTTAATAAATTTTTATTAGAAAAATAAACTAAGAGTAATAAATATTAATCTCAGAATAATCTTGAAGATAATATCCTATCCCGCAACACCAATAGATTCATAAGACAATCTATTTGTTGATTGGTATGAATTCATCATAAAATTAAATAATGGGGAAAACAACTAAAAAAAAATCCCTACCTCAATTCAGTTTGATCACTAATGAATAATTAAGCCTCGTTATTATCATTGGTACGGTTCATCAAATTTGAGGTGCGTCATTTGATCGATCTGTTGTCATCCACCAATAGTTTCTCTAGAGGTTATTTCTCCATGTATATGGAGAAATTATAGGGTTATGATGATATCCTTCAATTTCTAAAAAAGTAATATTAATAAAAAAGTCACTCTGTCAAATAATTTTCATTAAATTATTTTATTCCTGATATGTCCCACAACAACTTTTTCACAAATAACCCACGTCAACTAATTCTAATTCATGCATAGGGTAAATTGTCCATTATGAGCACAATGGTGCCCTTAGATGTTTGATCCAGATACCTATTTAAGAATTATTACACTTTTTCAAGAAAACTATGCATTTCTGCTATTAAAATGTTAAATAATTTTCAAACATTTGTTTTGGGTGCACTGGGCCACATATTCATATGGTTTTTCATCAAATATTCTCAAAATCAATCCATATAATATCTCAAATTATACATAGAAAATCCAAGACATTACATTCTCTTCGCCTTGGGGATTTACATCCCAAAAATACAAAACAAAGGCTACTCAAACAGATGAGGGTATGAGGCACGAATCTGAGCCTCCTTCTCTCTTGTGATCTCTTGGAGATTCCCATGCTGCCACCAGACACACACTAAAGGAATACCTTTCCCATGAAGGATCTTATATTTCCAATCCTTGATCTCCACCAGGTAATCAATGAAAGTCTCTCCATTTTCAATGTTTATCTCACCCTGGTTGATGACTTGTGATGGGTCATGCACTTACCTCTTCATCTGCGACATGTGGAAGAAGTCATGTACCAACTATAACCGCGAAGGTAGATCTTAGTGGTACACCACATCACCAAATCTATGTAGTATCGGGAAAGGGCCGATGAACCTCATAGATAGATTTCCACCCCTACCAAATCTCTATAATCCCTCTCACGGTGAAACTCTAAGGGAGACATGGTCTACTTCCTCAAACTCCAAAGGCATATGTTGTTTGTTAGTATAAGACTTATGATATCTCTGTGCATTCTTTATCTGCTCCTGGATGATCTAAACCTTCTATGTAGATGCTTATACAAAATTTGGTCCCAAGAGTATTGAATCTTATAGGTCAATCTAGTAAAGGAGTGACCTGCATGTTCACCCATACGAGGCCTCAAATGGTGTTATACCAGTGGTCGAGAGATAACTATTGTTGTACGAAAAATTCAACAGGGGTTGGTGATCCTCCCAAATATGACCGAATTACAACATGTAATATCATAGCATATATAAAACCCCATGATTTTATGAGATATATTATTTTTAATTTCTTTGATGTCTTCTATTGTACACTACACCAAGATTAGCTTTTACTATACTCAACACCATATTAGCTTGCAGTATACGCAACACTATTCTTGGCTCATGTTACACACAATTTCAATTTCGTTTTGTAGAAATTATTCTATGAAACATTAAGTATAGATTTTGTTAAATTTATAAATTAAATATGTTTTTATTATGTTATATGCAACAACAAAGTGATCTTACACTACAAGCAACACTGACTTGGCTTGCATTACATGCAATCGCGACCTTCCTCAATAGCGTGTATAGTAAGCAATACCGAGTTTTTCTAAACAAAGATATACTATTATAATATTATTATGAACTATACATTATGAATAGTATAAACTAAATTTTGAATTTTATATCATTATTATTATTCTTACACTTTTTCTAGTACATGGTATGAGAACAAAATAAATTTTTCGGGTAAAATAAGTATTTATAAACAAATGCAGTTTTGCCGCATTTTGATGGCGCACCCATTTTAAATATAATTTTTTAAAAGTTTATAAGTTCAATTTTATAAAATAAACTTCCTCTTTTGATTCACGATATAAAAATTTACATTGGATAAAGTTTTCATATTTTTCTGACAACGTTCTTATTTTGATGAATAGTAAAAACAAACTAAATTTTACTTAAAAACAACTTTTTTCAACGAGATAATTTATATGGTTAAATTAGAATAGTTAATTTTTTTAAAGTATAAATAGAATATATTTTTACCATTTAATATAATTTATGTCATTATCATTGATTTTACATTGAATTCATAGGTAAAAGCATTTCAATCTTTGACAATGTTTTAACTTTTAAAACTCGTTTTCTCAACAATGAGATTAATTTTCATTTAATTTATGAAACTTCTATGATTTGAATTTGGAAAAATGGATACCATATTAATAATCAGTAGGTCCAAATTATGTTAATAGGCTACTTTTATTTTTGGGCACTATGAATAGTAACTACGGTAAATTTTATTTAACATAGTTAAATGTAAATCGGGTAATTAAGGGTAATTATAATATTATAAAATTACCCTAACATTTGTCTTAAAATAATTGGATGATTATATTTCGTCCAAATTCATATATGGGTCGAAATGGAATCCATTGGAACCCACTTGGATGCGATTAAGTCCTCTAATTTATTTTATTTTAAAGAAAGTGAAATATGTCTCACTCAAACTTTACTAATTAAATTATTTTTAATATAAGGTTATACAGAATATAAATTCTATTATAAATAATAATTTTAAAAATAATATGTTTTTCTTTTTTATTCTAATTTATTTTTAATTTTTACGTGATATTTATATACCTTAATATCTTATACATTAATGATATAGAAATTATTTACTTAGTGAAAAAATAAATAATATAGTGTTTATTAAAGTAATAATAACCATCAAAAGGCCCAAAAACTGGACCATAACCTATTGTTCGAGTATAGATATACCATAAGAATACAAGGGTAGACTTTGGGACCATTTGGAGCCGTATAAAAGAGATTATGACATTTATATTATTTTATTTTTAATGATGTCAAAGTTGTCACCTTCAAAATTTAATAAATATATTAATTTATATGTTGTTATTTTAAGATGATAAATTATTGTAAAAGTAATAATATGAAATAAATTATATTTATCTTAATCATTGTATTATGGTTTTAATTTTTATGCAACAGATAAGTATATTAAAGAATTATACAAAAATGTTGTAGTAATTATTTCATTAAGAGAAATATCAAACAAATGGTTTTAAAAATATTAAAATAAATATTATATGAACTAATTAATTTTATCCACAGATTTTCTAGATGAATATGACAAGTTAGGAATCTATTGAAAATTTTTGTTTGAATATATACTATGTGTGGATTTTATTTAAATTCACATAAATAAATTGTTTTAAAATTAACACTATTGTTATTTTATAAAAATAACATATTATAAAATTGTTTAAAAGTCACAAAAATATTTAAATATTATAAATTGAAATTTATAGGTTCTAAAATGTCATACAGTATCTAATTCTGGAAAATTCACAACACATAAGTAAATATTTATAACAATTTAAAATTTAGAATATAATTACCACAAATAAAATTAAATAGATTAAATAAGGATAAATCAAATTGATTAGGTTTAAAATAAATTACCAACATTTCTGAATCTTATTTGTCGATGATATTACAACCATATCTCATCTAAGATTAGGATTTGAGTCATTGTTGGAGGTTTTTAAGACGGGTTTGAGTTTATTTTAAATTAATATTTTAGAGGTTTCCAAAAGTGCCCCTCTCCTCTCTTATAAAAGGGCACCTCCTCCCTCTCATCCTCACACCACTTTGAGCCTTCAAGCTCGAAAAAACCCTGCGCATTTATCTTCTCCAATTCCATAAAAACATACTATATGGTATGGTATTCTTCGAAGACCAACTTTAGTGCCTTAAGAGAAGGTTTAGAAGAGGCGCGTCGAAGAAGAGGTAATATCCTTTACCGATTCTTTCAAGTTCATTTCTTCTTCTACTTCTTCTTATTTTGTTGTTTCATAATAAATTAATAACATAAGTATCACTAATATATTGATATGTTATTATAAATATTAACCAACCCTATTTCACCTTATATCCATCCTACGGAAGACGAAATCACCGCGCGTGCGTACGTACGGAATACCGTCTCCACGCCATGGTGTAATCTGTTTTTCCACCACCACCTTACTTGGATGGGTATTATTGTATAAAGGATAACTATATATGGTTATTATAACATGATAATAATTCTTATATATTATATCATCCACTCTAATTCCATTCAATAATTATGGGAACAATATCACCGCTCGTGCATACGTACGGATTACCATCTCCACGACGCGATGAGATTCATTTTCCATGTTAACCATTCATGAATTATTATAATGTATATATAATAAGTAATAATGAAACATATGAAATAATAATTATACTGGATTTATGTATATATATATATATATTTTATTTACTTTCATTCAATTTAATAAGGAAACGAAAACAGTGTTCATACATACGTACGGCCAACCGTCTCCATGAACGATGTATTTCATTCCATTTATCGAACTATTATATATATGTATATTCTAAATATATATTATATATAAATAATGTTTTACATTTTGGAATTAAGTAATAATTATCTAAGTAATCATATGAATAATTAAAAGTTAAAACACGGATGATAAATGAAATGATTTTACCCAAAACGATGCTTTAACATGAAATTGACAAATGAATGGGTAATATAAAGTCTTAAGTGAATCATATATGATATAATAAATATAATTATGGTTTTGTTAGAAGTTAATAATATGTTTAAACCCAATAAATAGGAGTCTCTGACACATACGGAAGAAATTGGACATAAGGAAAGGGATAATTTTGCAATCTCATTTTTATCTGAGATTGCTTATACTAAAGTATTAAATGGGGTCATATTTATCATCCATGTCCATGTTTTATAAAAATGTTTTCATAAAGTGTTTAGTATTATTCCATTTATGTTTAAAGTCAAGTTTACCCCTTTTTTACTTTTACAATGAAGCATGGAAGGAATATTTTTTTTGTTCACCATACGTGGTACATTTTGACTTTTATGTTAAAAGTACGAGGAGAATGTTCTTTTAACTTATATGGCATGAACATATTTTTACAGTTTCATAATGATTTATTTCCGTGAAGATTCCTAAAAAATATTCCATGATTATTTTTAGAAAAATCTATTTATTTTAAAATTACATGGCATTTTGTGAAAATAAAATGGTTTTGAAGAAGAAAGGATATTTTCCTCAAGAATTCATTTCAAGTGTTTTATCAA
Organism: Viscum album; assembly: GCA_963277665.1. Lineage (NCBI taxonomy): Eukaryota > Viridiplantae > Streptophyta > Magnoliopsida > Santalales > Viscaceae > Viscum > Viscum album. Next base: position 691,399,544 of record OY728119.1, on the reverse strand, counting down.
AACTATTTTACATATAAGATGAGATTTTATTATGCTTCAAGTATAATGTCTCCATTATTTACATGGATTTATTTTTTTATGATGAAATGATATAAATTTATTTATATAGATTATGTTATTTTGGGACGATGTTTATGAAACCCATATTATTCTTTGGGTTTTGATGAATGATTTATTTTTATTTTGTGGAACACAAGAAAATGATTTCGTTATGAGATGGGTGAGACCTATATCTCCCTCCAATGCATTGGGTAAAGATTTATATCTCATGAGATAGTCATGGCTAGAACGAAAAGTTAATCTGGTTCAGTGATACAGGGCTGGAATGAGGAGTAAGCTCGATTCAGTAAGGGACTTTGAACACTATGATGGTCTTGGCGGAAATACCTTGGCTACTATGGAAATCATATCATGTGGTTAATGGTTCTCCACAATTACACATTTTATTCACCATGCTATTTTAGCATTAATGATGTTCCATTATGATCTATTCCTTATGTACTACCATGTTTTATGTCATTTCTCATGATTTGGATGTTTAAACATTATGTTCATGTTTTTAAATTCAAATGTATATGTTTTGTTTCATTTTCTCCAAACATACACTTACTGAGAATTTGAGATCATCCTTTATATATTTTCTTTTCCTCAGGATATAAATAAAGGTTTTAGGTAAGAAAACAAAAAATAGAATATCTTTATGGGAGATGTTGAAGATCTTTCACCATGATTAGAAGATTATGTTCTGAGTTTCCAAAGACACTAAACTAATATGGTCTTTGGGCGTCTATTTTTTTCATGTATTAAGTATTCCAAAAAAGTAATGTAATGTATATGTATGAAAATCTTTGGGTCTCTATAGTTGGTATCAGAGTGAAGGTTTAGTGAACCTATGGAAACTAGGATGCAAAAATATTAGTGAAATCCCTAGAGATATTTCTAAGGTATGTCTAGGGATGACTCTAATTGTTAAGTATAAGTATAGTTTATAGTCCAAGAATTACGGTAACGATAATATAATTAAACCTAAGATCTTAGATATTTAAGGTACACCCCCTTTATTATGTTCTTTACATAGCATGATTTTTTCCTCTCACACTATTCTTTTTGGGTTTTAGAAAATGGATGGAAACAAGAATATTCATGTTAATGGAGAATATGATGGACAATGGAATGATATTTTTCATGAGCTACCAAATGAAATGGTATTTTGAAGGCAAAACATCGTTATTATGCCTAATCAGCAATCTCATAATATGATCAATAATCTCAACTTTGGTAAGATTCCTCACTCAGCTAATAAGAGAAAGATGAAGTTTCATAATGATCATATTGGAAAGAATGTTCAATTTCCATCATGTAAGTCATGAGGGAAGACACATCAAGGAGAATGTTTCAAAGGAACTGGAAGATGCTTTGGGTGTGGAAAAGAAGGACACAAATCTAGTAATTGCTATGGAAAAGGTTCAGTTAACACAATGAAAAAGGATAATGGTATTTCTAATACATGAACAATGTTTTAATGTTTTATATTTGGAATGTATGGGCATTATGAAAACAAATGCCCCAAGGGAAAATATCATTAAGAAAATCCGCACGGTCGCACGGGTATTATTTATTTTGATGATGATGGAGACACTACAAATGATATATGTGATGAAAGAAGTGTTGAGGAATAAAATGATGAAGCTCGGTCATTGGTTTGAGTAGGTAGTGGAATGATTTCATGTTTATCAAGAATAATGTATGGTATTATAGAAAAAAGAAAAATCTAAGGATTGTTACACTGCTGTCATTCCTTGAGTATTTAAAAGTATATGATGAATGGTATCAGTAACCATGAAAAGTGATTGAAATATTTTTGGAAAACTGATGATATTCGAATAATGAAGGTAAAAGGAGAAAATAATATGTTTGATAGTATTAATGAGATCATGACTGATAAAAGGACAAAGGGACATCATGGTTTGAGTATATAGAAATTTTGAGATTTTGGAATGTGGAAAGAGTTACCTTTTTACGACATTCATATTTTCACTAAGGTTATATGGTAATTTATGTTTCATGAGAATAAATGATTAAGGTATTCACATGTTTGGAATGTAATCAACAAGATATATCTTATTATATATGGGGGATAAATGATGGTATTCACGTGCTTGTTATGTGACCTTTCTAGTAATTGTTTTCTTTATACTATGAGATTGGACAAATGTATTTTGGATAAGTCTAAAGATTAGAATGGATTATGTCGGACATCAGATAGTATTGTTTAAGGCTAGAACATTTTTCTACTATGATAGTGTAGTTTTAGAAAAAGGACAACATCCAGGACAGGCGACAACCCATTGCGTCAGACAAGGTTGTTGGAATCAAACCCACAACCGATGTACGACATGCCTTTATCGCCTACCACTTGCCTACAAGAAGTCTTTGGTTTTTAGAAATTGGTTTTATTTTATTAATCAGGATGATATATGAAGTATAAGTCCATTTTTGGATCCATATACGATTAATCTCACCATATATGGACTTATGTATATAAATTTTTCTATCCTTATGTTTGAGACATAGGGAATGACCTATCATTCTATCGCATGATATACTAACACTTCACAAAAGACAAATTCAACTTCATTTCTTTAAGAGATGAAGTGGAAATTTATCAAGGCACAAGCAATGGTGAAATTGTACCAAAATCAAGTAAGTATTTATTTTAATTCAAAAATTATTCAACATTAGGGAAATGATCTTGAAAACTAAAAATGTTTTCCTAGTTCCCTTATATCTAAGGAATCAGATGGTACCTTAGATCATCAAAAATTTATGACTTTGTGATTGTTGACTTTTTCATAGACATGTCCTCTTCCACTCTTCATCGGAAGTTGATGGTTATATTTCTCTTCTATATCCATATTTTCACCTATGTCCTCCTATTCAGAAACCCTATGATGAGTTAATTTGGGTAACCGTTATGTTTCTTAATTATCTTTTTCAAAATTACGCTTTAGTATTCCTTTTTAGGATTTGGGTTTCTATGAATGAAACTTTAAAGCAGTAAACGATTTATAACCCCAAAGAATTTTGAGGGCGAAATTTATTTTAAAGAGGGTAGAATGTAACACACCAAGATTTTATGAGATATATTCTCTTTAATTTATTTTATGTCTACTAATTTACACTACACCAATATTATCTTTTACTATACGCAACACTGTATTAGCTTGCAGTATACACAACACTATTCTTGGCTCGTGTAACAAACAATTTCAAGTTTGTTTTTTAGAAATTATTCTATGAAACATTAAATATAGATTTTGTTTAATGTATAAATGAAATAAGTTTTGATTATTTTATATGCAACACTGAATAGAACTTTCACTACACACATCCTTGACTTGTCTTTCATTACACGCAATCATGACCTTCTTCCATAGCATGTGTAGTACACAATACTAGGTTTCTCTAAAAACGATATATTGTTATAATATTATTATGAACTAGATTTTATGAGTAGTATTAAATAAATATTGAATTTTATAACATTATTATTTATCTTACACATTTTCTAGAACATGGTATGAGAACAATATAAATTTTTCGGGTAAAATAAGTATTTTTCTAAAAAATGAAGTTTTTCCACCTTTTGATGGCGCACCCATTTTAAATATAATTTTTAAAAGTTTATAAGTTAAATTTTATAAGAAAAACTTCATCTTTTTAATTAGGATATAAAAATTTACATTGGATAAAGTTGCGATATTTTTTTGACAACGTTCTTATTTTGATGAATAGTAAAAACATGGTAAATTTTACTTAAAAACAAATTTTTTCATCGAGATAATTTATATGGTTAAATTGTAATTTTAAGTTGTTTTAAAGTATAAATATAATATATTTTTACCATTTAATATAATTTATGTCATTATCAATGATTTTACAATGGATTCATTGGTAAAATCATTTCAATCTTTTGCAATGTTTTAACTTTTAAAACTCATTTTCTTAACAACAAGATTAATTTAAATTAATTTCTACAGCTTTTTTGATTTGAATTTGGAAAAATGGATTCCATATTTGGAATCAGTTGGTCTAAATTAGGTTAATAGGTTAATTTTTATTTTTGGACACTATGAATAGTAACTACAGAAAATTTAATTCACCATAGTTAAAGGTAAATCGGGTAATTAAGGGTAAATATAATATTATAAAGTTACTCTAACACTTGTCTTAATATTAGTTTATGATTATATTTTGTACTAAGGCATATTTTTATCGAAATGGAATCCATTATAACCCACTTGGATGTGATTAAGACCTTTAATTTATTTGATTTTAAAGAAAGTGAAATATGTCTCACTCAAACATTAAAAATTAAAGTATTTTTAACATAAGGTTATATAGAATATACATTAGATTATAAATACTCATTGGAAATATAAACTATTTTTCTTTGTTATGGTAATTTATTTTTAATTTTTAAGTGATATTTTATTACCTTAATAGCTTATACATTAATGATGCATAAATTATTTACTTAGTGAAAAAATAAATAATATAGTTTTTATTAAAGTAATAATACCAAAAAAAGGCAAAAAAACCTGACCAAAACCTATTGGTAGAGTTTATATTTACCAAAATCATACAAGAGTTGTCTTTGGGACCATTTGGATCCATATATAAGAGATTATGATATTTATATTATTTTAATTTTAATGATGTCAAAGTTGTCACCTTTATAATTTAATAAATACAACAATTTATATGTTATTATTTTAAGATAATAAATTCATGTAAAAGTATTATTATGAAATATATTATATTTATCTTAATCATAGAATTTTATTTTTAATTTTTATGCTATAAATAAGTATATTAAATAATTATACAAAAAATGTTGCAGTAATTATTTCATTAAGAGAAATATCAAACAAATGGTATTAAAAATATTAAAATAAATATTATATGTACTAATTAATGTTCTCCACAAATTTTATAGTTGAAAAAGAAATTTTAGGAATCTATTAAAAATTTTATTTTAAATATATCTTCAGTGTGGATTTTATTTAAATTCAAATAAATAAATAGTATCAAAATTAACACTATTGTTATTTTATAAAAATAACATATTATAATTTTTTTTTAAAAATCACAAAAATATTTAAAAATTATAAATTGAAATTTATATGGTCTAAAATTTCATAAAGTATCCAATTATGGAAAATTCACAACACATAAGTAATTATTTATAACAATTTAAAATTTAGAATATTATTACCACAAATAAAATTAAATAGATTAAATAAGGATAAATGAAGTTGATAAGGTTTAAAATAAATTACCAACATGTATACATATTATTGGTTGACGGTATTACAACCATATCTTATCTAATATTCGGATTTGAGTCATTTTTGAAGGTTTTTAAGTGGGGTTTGAGTTTATTATAAATTAATATTTTAGAGGTTTCCAAAAGAGCCCCTCTCCTCTCTTATAAAAGGGAACCTCCTCCCTCTCCTTCTCACACCACTTTGAACCTTCAAGCTTGGACAACCCTGAAAATTTATCTTATACAATTCCCTAGAAACATACTAGAGGTTCTGGTCTTCTTTAAAGACTAACATTAGTGACCTAAGAGGAGGTTTAGAAGAGACACGTCGAAGAAGAGGTAATATCCTTACCGATTCATTCAAGTTCATTTATTCTTATACTTACTATTCATTTGTTATTTCATAACAAAGTAATAACATCATTATCACTCATATATTGATATGTTATTATAAATATGAACCAACCCTATTTCACCTTATATCCATCCTACGGAAAACGAAATCACAACGTGTGTGTACGTTCGAAATACCATCTCCACACTGTGGTGTAATCTGTTTTCCACCACCATCTTACTTGGATGGGTATAATGGTATAAAAAATAACTATATATGTTTTTTATAACCTGATACTAATTCTGAGATATTATATCATCCACTCTAATTCCATTCAATAATTATGGGAATGATATCATCAGTCGTGCGTACGTATGGATTACCGTCTCCACGATGGGTTGAGATTCGTTCTCCATGTCAAACATTAAAGAATGATTGTAAAGTATATATAATAAGTAATTATGAAACATATTAAATAATAATGATACTGGATTTATGTATATATATATGTCATTTACATCCATTCAATATAATAAAGAAACGAAAATAGCGTTCATTCGTATGTACGGCCTACCGTCTCCATGAACGGTGTATTTCTTTCCATTTATCCATCTATTATATATATGTATATTCGGAATATATGTTATATATAATTAATGGTTTACATTCTGTAAGTATTTAATCATGATCTAAGTAATCATATTAATAATTACAAGTCAAAACACGAACGATAAATGAAATGATTTTACCCAAAACGCTACTTTAACATGAAATTGTCAAATGAATGTGTAATATAAAGTCTTAAGTGAATCATATATGATATCATAAATATTATTATGGTTCTATTACAATTTAATAATAGGTTTATACCAACTATACAGAAGTCTCGAACACATATGAAAGAAATTGGACATAATTTAATGGATAATTTTGAAATCTCATCTTCATCCAAGATTGCTTATACGTAAGTATTTACTGGGGTTATATTTATCATCCATGTAGGTGTTTTATAAAAATGATTTGAAAAAGTGTTTAATGTTATTCCATGTATGTTTAAAGTCACATTTACCCCATTTTTACTTTTACTATGTAGTATGGAAGGAATCTTTTTTTTACCATAGGTGTTACTTTTTAACTTTTCTGTTAAAAGTACGAGGAGAATGTTTTTTTAAATTATACGGCATGAACGGATTTTTACAGTTTCATAACAATTTATTTCCATGAATATTCCTCTACAAGATTTCATGATTATTTTTAACAAAAATATATTTATTTTAAAATTACATGGAATTTTGTGACAATAAAATGATTTTGAAGAACAAGGGATATTTTCTTCACGAATTCATTTCATGTGTTTTATCAAAACTAATTTCCATCTAAGATGAAATTATTTTATGATTCAAGTATAATTTTTCTATTATTTACATGGTTTTATTTTTTTATGATGAAATGATATCCATTTTTTATATGGATTATGTCATTATGGGATGATTTTTATAAAACCCATATTATTCTTTAGGTTTTGATTACTGATTTATGTTTATTTTGTGGAACACAAGAGAATGATTTCATTATGAGATTGGTTGGACCTAAATCTCCCTCCAATGCATTAGGAAAAGATTTATATCTCATGAGATAGACATGTATAGAATGTAAAGTTAATCTGATTCAGTGATACAGGATTGGAACAAAGAGTGAACTTGATTCAATAAGGGACTTTGTCCACTATGATGGTCTTGGCAGCAATGCCTTGGCATCTATGGAAATCATATGATGTTATTAATGTTTTTTCAGAATTATTAGTTTTATTCCCCATGCTATTTTAGCGTGACTGATGTTCCACTATGATCTATGCCTTACATACTTCCATGTTTCATTTCATTTCTCATGATTTTGATGTTTAAACATTATGTTCCTGTTTTTTAAATTCAAATGTATATGGTTTGTTTTATTTTCTCCATACTTACCCTTACTGAGCATTTGACCTCACCCTTTATATGTTTCATTTCCCCTAGGATATAAGGAAAGGTTTTAGGTAAGAAAAAAAGGGAAGATCTTTGTGGGAGATGTTGAAGATCTTTCAACATGATTAGAAGATTATGTTCAGAGTTTCCAAAGACACTAAATTAATACAGTTTTTAGGAATCTGTTTTTGTCATGTATTGAGTATTCCGAAAAATTAATGTAATGTCAATGTACGTCAAGCTTTGGGTCTCTACAACATATCCTCTAAAACCTGAATGCTCCTCTTAGTCTGGTTATTCGTCTATTGGTGAAACGCTGTGATCAAGCGCAACTGGGTCCCAAACGCCTCATGTAATCCCTTCTAAAATTGATATGTAAATATATCATCATGATTGGAAACAATTTTCAATCAAAATCTATGAAATTGAAATATCTTCTACATGTGGACGCATCTCAAGTCTCTACTGAACTCTTTTCTCAGATAGATATTAGGTGGGTTGACTTGGTTAGTTATTAAACAATAAAAAAGATAGAATCATGTCCCATGTAAGTACATAGTAAACCTGTCACAAAGTCCATCAATACCTCATCCCACTTCCATTATGGAACCTCGAGGTTTTGATCCAAACCTGATGGTGCTTGGGGATATTCCTTCACTTACTATCAAGTAAGGCATCGAGAGAAAAAAATATGCAACTCCCTTCTTTATTCATGGCCACCAAAACTAACGTTGCAAATCCTAGTACATATTTTTCCACACCAAGATGTACTGCTAAAGGGGATGTATGAAAATCCCATAGAACGTCCTCCCACAACTCAATCGGTACTACTGTATGTCCACTGAAAATAATGACGTGCTCCCCACCTATTGAATACCCATCAGGAGCAAGCCCTTTGGAAATATGTACATGTAAGGTCTTGTAGTTGGTATCTCCAAGTTGTGCCTCCCCGACTCACTATAAGAATTGATGGTGAAAAACACCAATTGGTGGTAATCTTATCCATATCCATCTAAAAATAATAACTACAATGAGACTAAATAACTGTGAACATGATATTCGAATTAGATCATCTTCCACCACATTCACCTTCCCAAGAGTATAGAAAATATCAAAATCATAGTTTGGGAGGAATTATAACCAATGCCTCTATCTCAAGTTCATATCCTTCTAATAGAATATATACTTGAATCTCTTGTGATCAGAGTAGATGATAAAATGCTCTCCCATTAGGTAGTGTCACCACATCTTAAATGTGAAGACTACCTATACTAACTCAAGATCATAGGTCGCATAGTTTTTATTGTGTGGTCTCAACTAACATGAAGCATATGCAATCATCACCTACCTCTGAATCCAGAAACAACCAAGCTTGGTTCCATATGCATTACAAAACAATACGTACTTATCACCCTCCTCTATTAATCTCAAGATGGGAGCTCTCTTCAATATTAGCCTCAACTGTTGTAAACTCTCCTAGAACTTTTCCATTCACACGAATCTATTACCCTTTCATGTCAAAGATTTAAAGGATGCTTCCAAACTAGTGAAGTAAGGTAAAATTCTATGATAGTACCCTTCCAAACCAAGGAATATTAACTCCTTGGTAACACTCTTTTGTGGATCCCAATAAATTATTACCTCAACCTTCGTTGGATCCACTGCAACTCTGTCACCACTGGAGTAAACTAAGGGCTCATAAAATCCATTGAACCAATGGTTATGCTATAAAATTAACGAGTAATCAGATTCACCCTCCTATGAGTGAGTCCATCAAACTTTTCCTATGTTTCCTATTCACCAAAAAAGTAAAACCTAGTTCCATCACTGCAGAAACACTATAATTTGAGAGTAAAACAATGAATTTGTGCACGAACTGTGGATAACTAATCCACACCAATAATTAAATAGTAAGGCCTTGATTCCACTACTATGATATCCCAACCAAAACTATCGCATCCAAGAGTTTGGTCGCACTATCAACACTAGTCTGTGATCATCGAGTTTATTCTAGTAGTAGTCTCTAAGAATAAGGTTTGGGTCAATGATTCAAACCTTAATATCCAAGTCTCGAACATGGTTCATGAAATAAATGAATGACTATAATTTGTGTTTATCAAAATATAATCTAAGGTGTAAAAGAAACATGTTGTACCTCGTATCATCCTTGAAGCCCTGGGGTCATAAGACTACATCACCTACAGGTGGACTCATACCTTCCCACCAGCTCCCTAAGCCTGGTATAGACAATATGGGGGTGGTGGTGGTAATAGGTTGAACCTCTGACCACCTCATATGGCCCTTCCTACCCCTCTTCTACATTCCCCACCCTATGGACCACCCTGCTCCTGTCTCTGTCTCTACCTTGTTGGTCCCTCAACCATCTTCTGATATGATGTATGATGGGTTGAGAATTCTCATGCCAGATGTCCCCATCCTCCACATGAGTAAAACTGTCTATCCTTGAGATAATTCTAGCTTCTATGGGATCCCTTCACTACTGACCATGATTCCTAGGATCACCCCCTAAAGCGTTGATCCTTCTTGGATCCTTATGACTTCTGTCATCTACCTACTACTAAGGTCTCAGCTACCTAGTATTCACTGCTAGCTCCCACTACTGGTGTCTACTATGCTAGAAATCTCTCCAATATCATTTCTCACTCATGTACGCCATCATAGGTAGGAATGCTAAGGGATACCACCGATTACTTAATGTCTCGGTGTAATCCTTGTTTTAAGGTCTGAGTTCTGAAGAAATGGTCTCATAACATGTCCATCGAGGAGCATGAAAGGTCAGTAAACCTCATTGAATACTCCACCGTGGTTATACTACCCTACATTAGATACAAAATCTCTTGTATGTATATCAATTATAATGTGGTCAGATAGAACGCTTCTCTGAAGAGACGCTCGAAGTCTATCCATGAGAGATTTGTATCATCATGTGTCTAAGTCACCAAGATCCACCATCGCCCAAAATAACCTTGAAGTAGACTTTTGGCGAGGACTCTCATCAAATCAGTAAATGTCCTTACATGTTAGAAAAAATAGGTGACTACCTCTAACAAATCCTCATACAACTGGGGGTCTGGCTCACCATGAAACCTAGGAGGTCGCTACCTAGAAAACTCTCACAATGCACTCAGTATGCACACATACTAAGCTAATAGTGATGGTAGTAGATTCTTCTCTGTGGGTGGTGGTATAGATAGTAAACCACCCAGAGGTGTTATCTCTGTTACAAGCCCCTATATCAATGCCTCGTCATTGGATAGATCAACCTTGTGATCATGCAATGGAATTTTGGTTGGCTATCCATGTGGAGGAATCCTGGAATTAAAAAAAATGTACAACAGTCAATTGCGTATATCTAGAGATCTAACTAAATAAGGACATTGAAAACACAACCATTCATATATGATGCATGTACCATTATTTTCTATACAACAAGTATTTTTATGTACCATGTTGAAAAGCAGGTAATTAAAGTCTTGGTGTATATATAAGTCAGCTGCCACACCAATAACGGGTTCCCCTACCTAAAATATTAACTCAAAACACTTATCATTGTTTCCCCAAAACAATCTCACAGACTCTCAGTCCTAAACTAGAACCATCCTCCTTTTATACCACTCTATAATGACCCATCCTAGAGGGGATAATGTTATGACTGCCCTAATCCCTCCTCTAATTGTTAATGGGCTGGTAACTAGCACTGAGTATTCATATCCCATAAATGGGAGGCATTATCCTAAAGTACCAATACACACACACACACACACACATATATTCGAGCCATAAATGCTGAAATGTAAACAAACTATGTAAAAAAATCATTCAAACCACTATATCCCTCAACCAGAGTATAATAATGAAAGTACTGAAAAGTAAATAGGTCTAAATACAAGCCCAAATAAAGGAGTATGTAAAATCAAGTCCAACCAGTAAGAAAATATGTAATGGGAATAATAAATTAAATGTCACAAGAAAACACCTTGGTCTGTCTAGCATCACAAAGAACCACCTGGTCCTAGTCTACCTAGGACTTCATTAAAAGGTCGATTGTCTACACAAGACATGACATGTGCAGGAAAAGCTCATGCATGGGTGAGTATAACAATACTTATTAGGACACCCTAAAACCAAAAAGTAATACAATAATGAAATAACACAATGGAAAGTACAGTCAGCTCTACATAGGTATATTTCTACTGCACATAGAATAATAACATCCATATATACTCAATCAAAGACAAAAATTCTAGAGGTAAGATACATCCAATTACCAACAACAGGATTTTGATTGAATCATGATCGTTCTGGTAAAACTCACTCCCTAATCCATGATATCATCAGAGACACTCACGATTTGGTCTAGCTCATTTGGGACCCACCCAAGAGAACACATTGATCAAGGAATATTAAGATAAACAACTAGAGGATCCTGCCTAGACACACTAAGGAATTCAACATACCCAATATGGATCTTCCTGAAACATAGAGGATCTTTCCCAAACCCACTAGGGCATACTATTGACCCTACTGATGTGGCCCACTAGATGGAGGACCAAAAACATACTCTCAGTCGTTACATGAATTCCACAGAACTCCACTAGAGATGATATGGGATCACACTTTAGTCCCATGGAGGGATACCAAACTATATCTTGGACTCAACATCTATAGGGTATTACAATATAGTGAAGGGGACACAATTTTGTAATGAATCCTTGAGGAAATTACCAAGGGAACTCTCTCAACATATACTAGTCTAAACTAAAAACTCGCCACCTTCCTTAAATGGACTTTCTAAAATTCAAGGTCTCAACGTCGTAGATGGATCATAGATTGGATGATTTTTTTGAAGTTATGGCCATTTAAAATTCAAAGGGGGGTCACTGGGCATGTGGACTAACCACGTAGTCGGTCCACCGACTGCCACAATCAACCACCCAGACTGGCCGCCCGTGGACTGAATTTCATGGTCGGTCCACCTATGCTACTGCCACGGTGAATCACTCCTCTAGCTATCATAGACGCATAGAAGTTGGAGCTATAGTGGATCATGGTTGACCATGTCCTGGCTCTAGAATGGTCTCCTTGGGTATGAATTGCATGGGCCTAGCCTACTTGGTACAACGTACTTTTCATGGCCCTATTTTCCTGGGTCTGGTCCAGTCCTCTTGGGCCTAGCCCACATATGCCATCCCACTTGGGTGTGGACCATGTTTTCTCTATGTGGGTGCCAATTGAGACTTCCACCAATCAATGTGGTTGTACACTATATCCCACAAACACCCCACACAGCTACCCACTATATCCCATAGACCGCTGCCACTACATCGTCATCGCCATCTCCCACGATCATTGTTGGCCACACTGCCACACATGGCTCCAATGTTTTCACCAGTTCCACACCAATGGTCTGTTCCATGGACTATCAAGCCTCCTATGATGCCTGAAAAACCATACGGTTGTAGATCTGGGCTCCTCGGGTCCTGATCTATATAGATCCATCATCTTTTGTTGATTTTCCTGTAATTCGGGGGTTCGATAATGTTCAGATCCACCCAAAAAGGTCGAGCTGTGGCCATAGGAATCAAACAATTAAGAACCAGAAGAATGAAGGGAAAAAATCACAAATATAACCCCTAAGTAATTAATCTCAGACTTTGTTTGGGTTTACCTCATTCTATTTCTGTTAGAATGATAAATGAAGAGGAATAAAGATTAATCTCTCGATAATCCTATAGATAATATACCATCCTGCAACAATGAATGATCCGCAAGAAAATATGTTTTTTGATTGGTATGCATTCATTTTATAATTCATGAATGAAGAAAAAAACATAAAACAACAAACCCTACATTGATTCAGTTCGATCCCCGATAAAGAACAAATTTTTTTTGTCGTCATTGGCAAGGTTCATCGAATCTAAGGTTTCAACATTCGATTGATCTGTCATCATCCACCAATGGTTTTTACAGAGGTTATTTCTCCAAATCACTATATAAATTATTTGGTTATTTTGATAACCCTAAATTTCCAAACAATAATTAATAATAAAACTAAAATTTACTATGGGAAAAAAGAAAGTATTATATTATTTTATTCCAGATAAGTCCCACGAAAATTTTTTCACAAACAAACCATGCTGGCTAATGATAAGTCCTTCCTAGGGTAAAGCTTCCATTTTGGGCTCAATGTCGCCCTTGTATTTTTTTTTTGGGAACATGTTTATGAGTTTTTCAATATTTTCAAGAAAAACATGTGCACTTTCTATTAAAAAGTTTAATATTTTCATTCATTTATTCTAGGCACACCAAGCCTTGGAATCACACAATGTCTCAGTGCGTAGTCTCAAAATCAATCCATCTAATATATAAAAATAATAAATGGAAAATCTGATACATTATAGTTTTATTATAGAGAAATGATCAAAAGTATCATAAAATAAATCACTTATATAACTGATACTCAAAGACACTAAACCATCCATTCATTGGATTGTAAAATAATTTGTAATATGTAATGTTCGAAATCTAGAGATAATGTTTTAAATATGAAAGTTTATCTTGGCACATACCAGTTGGAATTAAATAAAGATGTAAAGTATGTGTTATTAAAACTAGATATAAGAGTTTGGGTCCGGATTGCACCATAAGAGCTCCCTTAATAAGAGGATACAAACTCTCTCTCATTAATAATAATGTTGTTGAAGCCTGATCCACCTTAGAGGGAGAAATATAAACTCAATCAATAACAATCTTAATAGAGATCCCATAACCACGAGGGTCTTCATCACTTCATCCAGTAGCTTTCCATAATCTCATAATTTCAAATTGGTACATCCCCTCTAAGAAAGGAGAAGAAGAATATGAGAGCTCATGGGAGGACTGGTATAGTGACAAGAATATGGTCTAGTTTTGGATTCATGAGACCATTCAATTATCCATTTCTGAGTTCTTATTAAAGATCACACAAAAAACATTCAAAAGAACCTATGAGTGACACTCAACCACTTTCATGGTTGTTTGATGAACTACCCCAGAATATTTGATCATATTTCTTCCATTAACAAATAGTTTTGAAAGGTGGAAATCACCACACTTCCAGTGGATCAATATCATGAATATGGGGAATATCACCAAATATTTTAGTGAGTGTTCACTGACATTCTCATAGTGCTTCACTGAATTATTGACATAAAATATCTATATATATATAACTCAAAGGCTGGGGTTAGTATTCCAAATTGAAAATAAGTAATATCCATTGGATATGGCCAGTCCATCATTATAGTCTTCTAAATAATACAAAAAAATATTTACCACTGACCAAATCCATGGTGAATATCATCACCATATATCCATCTGATGACCAGAAGTGATTCTTGGTTTTGAAGCATATGAGGAGTATATTTCATTGGAGGATTAATAGAAAAAATATAAATATCCTATAGGTTTTTACACCCATAAATTGTAATATACCATGATTAATGTAATTATTTTTAACAAAACACTTCCTAACACCACTCGATGAAATCCTAACAAAGGAAAAGTAGTGGATGGATCTTCTTGTTCTCTCAAAATTATTGAGGAAACTAAGTCAGATACACAAATAATTTATTTTCTTAAAGAGATAAATATTGCAAATAATATTAATGATGAACCCCTCTTATGATATATTCATAACCATTGGGATATTCAAGATGAACCAACCACAATTCCTCTAGATCCCCGACATTTATAGTCTATGGTTAATCTATTATATCTGATGTATGGGGTTTTTCACATCCAAATAGGATCCAAGCTAGTGGATCCGCCCATCCAATACATAGTCTGGTATTTACTATGGCCCCAATAGGTGAATCAATGTGATTTCCAACAACTAGACAATGAATTATCCACATCATGATCCAACCAAGAAATTTGGGGGTAGACACATGTCAGTGACCCTTGTAATAATCTAATCAGTGCTTTATTTTCTCCCATAAAATATACAGAGACATATAGATCCATAGTGTTTCCTAAAATTTATCCATAACAATATTGAATAAACCATTCCCCCACCACTACCATAATTCAGTAGCATGATCTTTTCCTAGTTTGATAGTACATGTTATTAAATAAAAACATTCCCATTCTACCTCTTGGTCTTGCTTAATGCTATAAACCTCAATTTAGTAGGAGGAAACTAAACTTCAATTTTTTTTTCAAACTCTAGAAGGGACTCCATTAATTAAGTAAAACCATTCAGAACCAGGTACTATCATTCATTGATAGGATATTCCTTGATAGTTCCTCTAATATTTTTACTCCAACCTATATAGGACAAGCATCACTAAACTCTCAATGTGAAAGTAGTGACACAATGAATATATTTCCAAATTTATTGCTCAAAGTAATAGATTTAATAACTCCATTAATATATATCTTCCCTAAGAACCATTTATATGGATGTGTAAGAATAATTTATTGGATGAGTTGGTCCCGATCCTTATCCCCCTCATGTATCAAGAATGATTCTCCTAATTCACCAAGAGTGATCAGCACCCCAAGGTGTCCATGCTGTAAACCAAAAAAGGTTTCTACCATTACCTCCTAATCCATAATGAAAGCCTAAAAGGGAATAAATGAATACAAACACTCATAATCCATAACCTTAGCTAATCTAACATTAAAAAACCCAATAGTAAAAACTCCATCTGGTACAAAATCATATTGAGAATGTTTTCCAAGGCCCCCATAATAAATTATCAGCCATACCATTCATAAAGATAAATAAAAACATTTACTATTTTATGGATAAAAATGTCCCAATATTCTTTATATATTTTATTGATAAGAATATTCTCAAGAACTTAGAGATCAATAAGTCACAATAGGTTGTGTTGATGTACTATCCCAACTACCACACCTTCCAAAAAATTCATAGGCATGCCATCAAAAAGTATTTTTCCTTTGCATGATAGATCTAAGATATGGTAAATAATGGTGTGGTATAGTTAGTTGATCCATTGATGTATGTTACATATATCTCTACCACCCCTAATAATGATGATTATTAAATATAATTGCAGTGAATATTCTATAAACGTGCACAAAATTTCAATGATTATCTATTCTGAGAAGCGATCAGTCAATCCCAACGGATTATTCATGCATGGTTGAAATAGTCAAAACCCTCATTGGCCAACCACACAATTTAGTTATGCCATCATCTTTATATCCCTAAAAGTCTCTATAGATATAGGAACAACATTTCAAGGATGATATAGAACCTTTAAAAATTTCAAAATTGGTGTCCACCCTAGGGAATTGTTATGCATTGGAAATAAGTTCCCTAAACCTTCTAATTCAGGAGGAATACTTTGATGAAGAAGGGGAATATTCCTAAATTATTTTCATCAAGTTGGTGTATTATAGTGTAAATATTAGGGTTAAAGCACACTATTTGAATCATCTTAAGAATTATTTACAAAAATTTTAAGGCGCATGAATACACCTTTTTGGAAAGCAAAATTCCCAAAAATACTAACCATGAAAATGTGGTATATTTTGTTGAGATAACAAGGTAGGCACTAATATTGGATTGGTAATATAATTCCTTTATAGTTTCATCCTCTAGTGTGTTTCCATGGTCCATATGATTAATTTACTATTTTTAATGGTAGTTATCCAATCATAATCCACATTCATCCAACCGATAGAATAAATCAACTAATACTAGGTAGGAACCATTACCTCAACCAGCTAGCTCCTCTATAGTTCGTATTAAGGAGCGACCACATGTGGTAAAAATACGTCCCTAGATAGAAATTATAAAAAGATCATGCAACATTATAGAATCTTGTACATACTCTTCACCCTTGATTGAATTATCTTGTCAAAGGACCTTCTTGAAGCACTTATTGATGAACTAAAGATCCCTTTAATGTTTGAGACTGAGGTGGATACTTTTAATGTCTACCATACAGATGAAATTGAGAATAAGGACTAAAAACCCTCATCTATTTATCTAGGGAGTATGATGGTTAAATCATTTAGGGGTATATATAGACTCCCTATCTGTTATGCTATAGATAGAATATGTTGACATATACTGATATATGATGGACACTAGATTTGAGATCAATATCATCCTGACCGAGATTCTATAAAATCATGGAATCATAGAGACTAATATAGACCTATAAAATCTTAAAATACATGGATATAAAAATTTAATGCAAAATATACTTAAAAATATTTTGCTAAAAACCCAGTTTCGTGATATTGTTTCTAATACTAAATTCATTGCAGTCTCAAAAGACATTGCTTTAAATCCCATAATGGGAATGTATTAAATTCACTAGAATGATTCCCTACCATCATCAAATCACCATTAATTTAATTACTCATTAAATGGTAGATTAAGATGGATTCATGGTGATATTTCTCCCTTATAATCATTTGAATCATGCTACCTTGATGCAGGGTATTACAAAATGATAGAAAGTAGCTCTGAGTTGAAGGAACCAATTGTGTCAAGGATATCAATGACTTGAAACTCACCTTGGAATATCAATGGGGTGAATTGTAGAGTATTGTTTTTCAATACACTATCTAGAATAAAGAAATATACCTTGGGGACCTCTTTATTGTTCCCGATAAAAAATAATGCACCTTGATAAATTATCATTCTTATAAAGGAAAAGTGCCTCTAAAGCCTGAAAATCTCATTCCCATTGCACACCAGCAAGTTTGACCTATAACATAAAATTTAAATCTCCATCATATACACTAGAGATTAGTATTGACCCATTGTTTTTCAATAAATCCGCATTGATTTGATGTGGTAAATAGACCTTGTTGGAAAATATATCATGGGATAGAAACCCTAATTTTTTTTAAAATTGATTCTATGAAATCATAAAAACAAGAATCTAATTCTCATGATCTATTCCCTATGTAGGAAGATTATTCCATATTGAAGTATCCTACACATTAATATCCATATCCTCCCTTAATTCTTAATGATTTTTATGAATAAGAAATAGATAAATACCCTTCTACCTTTAAATATGGACATTCACCATCATTAACACTGGTGAAACTTGATAATGAGGAAGATTCAAGGATATAATTCATCAATTCTATCATATATCCTAATGAACAAAAGAAATATATTTTATTACTAAAGAATAAATATAGATTATTTTCAGGGAACTACAATAATATTCAAGGCATCATTCCTCAGATCACCATGTATTGACTTGGCCTTCCCTTGGCCACTATGGATTTAAATAAGAACCCAGAACAATGCATCCCTCTAATGGTTCCATGGTCGAGTATGAAGTTTGTAAGGGGATCAAATACAACTTCATTAGGGAATTTTATTACCCCAATTGGTGAGACAATATAATCTAATTTAGGAATAATAATGGATATATCATGGTTTGTATCAAATTTTGGGACCTCAATCGATATTTAATTATAGTTGAGATACCCATATTTGTCATAGAGTTCCCAATTGAAGTAAAAAACCAATTTTATGAATCTATCCCTCATCTATAGATATTAAAAATATAATTAAATTTGAATAACCCACAAATAAAAATTAGACACTTTATTAAGGGAACCTTAGGTAACCTGCTACAATTGGGTGATTCTATTTATATCAATGAATTAAAGAGAAACCTACTATTGGTCTATGAATAATATCTTTAAGACACTTTTGGGAGTAATAATAGAGTGCTACAAGGATGATTTTTGGTATAGACTTTACTACACTAGAACCTTCTAAAAAATATGTTGAATATGTATCATCCCAACTTATTGAAGATAAACCCTTGAAGTATTAATTTTGGGTTAACTATCTGAAATTTCTTAGATTTAATGATTAATATGGAGGAATTAAGATCAACATGGAGAAGTTCAAGGATATTTTCTAAATACCCCTCATATAAAAATTTTAAAATCTAAAGGTTCCCAGGTTTATCTAGATTACATCAATTATTTTATTTAATATGTTAAGTAAATGTCAAACCTTTTCTATTTTGATGAATAAAGGAATCACCTATCAGTGGGATGAAGAATTCTAAACCGCATTTGATGAAATCATGAAACATATAATTTGTCCCCTAGTTATGATGACACATTTCTATAGGATATTTTTGGTCCTCTATATGAACACCCTATAATGGTCCCTTAACAGCCACTTAGCTCAAAAGAATAAAAAATTCAATGATAAAATTATATATTATCTTAGTCATATGATTCTTGACCCTAAGACCATATGTTCTCCTATTGAAAATAAAATTAACTTTTATTGGGATTCATGGTATAGAGGCTACAATATTATCTATAGTATCAGGAGGTCCAATTGATCTCATGCACCAACACATATCTGTTATAGGGCATGGAAAAAGAAAAATTAATTTTTTCCTAATGCAGCAAAGAGGATAACCTTGTCATATCACATGAGGAGAGTTGTATTAAATTAAATCACTATTTCTATTCCACCAAATCTATCTCTTTTTTTAATTATTTATTAAAACAATAGTTTTTGGTTTTATGAAAATAATAAAATACAGAAATAAACTATCATAAATGAAGATGGAAATATAGATTGAATGAAATTAGGGAAGAGAGTTATTGGTCATAATATTGGATACAAAATTTCATTATTTATTTATTATTTATTTAAATTAAATTTTACAGTTCCTTTATATCATAAATGTATTCTTACTCTCTACATTAATTGGGTATTTTTCCTTTTTTGGAAACCACTTAGGCACAAAAAAGCTCTCCTCCCTCGGTAGGAATAAGGAATTAATTCGAGATTCATGTTATCGTAGATGTTCAATGCACCCATGAAATTCAATCTTATACACTAAAAAAGAATCATATAATTAAATAATTTCAAGTGAAATAAGAAAGAACATCATGAAACCCCCTAGATATGATCCTTTTGTTTGTTATTTTCAATTAGAAAAGAGAAAAGAGATCATTGTGGGAAGAGATAATAGAGAGAAAATGATACTGGGTTTAGAAGATAAATAGAGATGTAATAAGATGGAAACACATGAATAAAAGGATAAATGGATTTTTTACATGGTAAAAGAAAACAAAAATAATATGGAAATTAAGAAATCCTAAAGTAGTAGCATCCCTATAGTGCAGTGCAATGGAAGATCCTCTAGAAATGGTTCTCCTTTCTCTTCTACCCTTACCATCTAATTTTAAGAACCAAAGTACTATGGGTGCCATTAAATGTGTTAATATATGGGTATAAGTGGACCTGTGTCATCAAAAGGTAATTTAAAGGAGTATCCTATATTAATTACATAAATATTGTTTGTTCTTGGTCACATATAAAGGTTTCATGTCATGTAATCGTATTTCATTATGTGGAATGAGTACGGATGAACTAATAATATATTCTATTTACATATTATTAATATTCGTATTAAATGTTAGGTAATAGTGTTTTATGATGTGTAATGTGTGGGGAGAAACATCTCACATATTGTATTCACATTTTGAAATTCATCGTGGAACACCTCGTGAAAGACATTCACAACATGTAATATTGTTTTATATCTAGTTTTTATCCATTTTAACCAATATATTTGATTTTTAATCTTGGGAATGTTCCTTTAAATGTCATTGACTCCGTTTCAATATCAATATACTTTCAAAATCCTGATGTTGCACCGCAACGATTTGTGATGTGGCATGAAGTGTCTTCAACCTGCTCACATCAACACTATAATTCCAATTTTCTAAATATTTTTGGTATAGTTCCTTAAATCACAAAAATAATTTTATACCAACAAGTTTAATCAATTAAAGTGAAAAAATGGTGTTTTATATGAAACAATACATACAAATTTGGACTCTTTCGTACACTGACCCACTAAATTATATCCCCAACCATCCCATGATAACTTGACAGATGTCATGATGGGTAGTGATACTTAAATAGTTTAACATTAGGTACATTCCTTAGAATTATATCAAGAAATGAGAATCGTATAATTTCCCTTCTACAAACCTAACCTCAGAGGAATCTTTCTTGGATGTCAAATTCCTAGACGAGGCTATTCTCTCCATCAATAGAGTAACACCATAATTGAAAAATCACCTTTAAAATGCCTCCTAGAGATCGACATAGATGAGGATCAATAAACTAAAGATCAATAGGATCCCTTTATTTGAAGACATGGTCAATAATCTAGCCCAATTTTCTTGTCCCATCCCTGGTGATATAATAGTGAAGCTTAGGTTTTGAAGATATGGTCCGAATTCATCCATAACTAATTTTTCACACCTCGGTAGTTTAGATATTGAATATCTTGATTCACTTTTAATCCATTTTCCTTTTTCCTAGTGATATTCTAACACCCTTATCATTACCCTCTCATTCATTTATAAACATTATTAGATAAGTTAGTCCAATAGACCACTTTCAATGGTGGATGAGACATTACAACCCCTAACCATCCTCCCTAATTTTATGTTCTTATTTAAAATGGTTTATATTCTCATAATCCTTGTTTCCCACACTAAGAATGACTCATGTTAGATTAGGGGTTCTAGGTAATTGTCTCTTAACAAGATCGAGGGTTGTCATGTTGATGGGTTGGGATCCCTCTATGACCTATCTACATGAATTTAATATGAAAAGCCTCTTTGTACTTACCATATGATGTTAAACTACATTGTAAACATTTTTTCATCATAATTATAACTTTCATGATCTTAATCCTCATCATATGATGTCAAATTACATGAACAACATCCTCACTTCAGGCTATTGGACTGCACAATATAGTCCCCATCACATGAAAGAACATTGTGTGATGGTTTAGATTCTTTCCTGAGATGATTCCTCCATTTTGGTATATTTTTACCATGTGATATTAGATAGCTACATGTGTCTTGATTACTATTTCATGGAATACATAGTGATATCTATATCTTCTACTCCAAGACCTAATATAGGTCTCCCATAACCCCTTCCTTTTATTTGTACATGATTATCCTTTTTCTACTATTCCTTCTTCACATTGTGTGTTGAGGTGATTCCACACCAAAATAGAGATGTTATAAGCTGTATGACCTTAAATTCAAGCCCCATAGTTTTTCAAGAATCATGACCGCAAAATATTATAAGAACCTATCAGATGTTTTCTATATTATAATTTTCCTTTCTAGTTCACTTTTTATTTGTAACATCCCAATGTCACATATGCTACCGCATCACCATGGTTTGATTTATGGAGAATCTAATTTTTTAACCCATGGTCCACACATCATTACCGTAAAATTCATGCAAGTCCCTACCCTAAGGTCTATTCACAGTAGCATGTGGACTTCCTAGTTCACGGTGGGTTTAACTCACCCCTATTTCTACGTAAACAACCTCACCCCATGTCCAGACTTCATGAATATTAAACTATATGAATTATTCCTTAATTATTTATCATGTTGGAACCTAGGATACCTCACCTTCAGTCCAGAAATCATGAAATTAAAACCATGTGAATTTTTACTTAAAGAATACTCATGTTATTATTTTGGAAACCCTTCATCCATTCCAAGAATCATGAACACAAACTAGGTACATTCATCCATGATATAGTTTTTTTAGCATTCAACTTCATGAGCACATTGGGTTCACCTTAGTTTTCTCTTCTATACTAACCATATCTCTCCCAATCATGGTTACGTAACCTTTAATGAAACAACCCAAAATCCAAATCTCAAAACCTTAATATTGTAATAACCCCAATAAAAGATATAAAACCCTAATACCTATCCATCAATAGTTTGACTATCCTGAATTTAAATGGATTAAGTTAATAGGTACACATCCTCTTTAGGATAAAGATCTATAAAGGGTAACCTGAGAAAAATTCCATCCTTCGCTCACAAATTCAACCCCTTTCACAAATTGGGAAAAAGTTATATGAAAATAAAAAAGGAATAAATATCATTGAGTTTAACTTCTAGTCATAGAATAAACATGGATATTCTCATTAGATCCACTGATCCCAAAAAAATTATAGATTATAATTCACCCCCTTCCCCTCCTAGTCATAACAGTATGACTTAAAAATACATAGAATCTCATCCTTTCCACATAACATAAAACCATATGGACTCAGTATTGATTGCATGTACTTATGATATTGGAACCTACAATCATATAATTATGAACCAAAAAATATATACACCCATTACAATCAGTCTATTCTAGAATTGGCCTTTCCAATTCACATCATATTTGTTTGACCCAAGCTAGAAAAACAACCTCCAACATAGTTACAAGATCAATGAACATAAATCTTATAGAATAATAGAACAAACCATTAATTACCAAAGTACAATAGATCATTACTAATATCTCATGTTGGGGTTAACACTCCTTTAATCCTAGTTAACACCATAAATTTTCTTACACACTGCAGGTTTCCCCCAGGTTCTCAGACCTCTCCTTGAGAATTTTCCTTCTTATCCACAAATTTTTTCTTTGGAGTATGATTTTCCACACCATCATTTAATTTTATAACCAACTACCTTATGTAGATGATAGAGAACCGTCGAATAACACCTCTTATATAGAGAACACATACCAAAGGATTATCAATTGTAATAGGATGGGCCCAATGTTTCAAATTTTTGGTCAACAATTGATCCCAATTTCTCAGCATTTTTCTTGATGATAGGGAAGTTGAATCGATTTTTTGAATTTTTTTAGTGGTTATCCTTATATTATCCATCAACTTCTTTTGAATTTTGATTCTATAAGGTATAATTTATCTTCTTCCACTCCCCTTTTCTCAAGAGAAGTCTAAAAAATATCAAGGTTACCCTCCCATAACTTTTGGAATGTTAGAAAGGTGAATCATCCCTATGGAATTATTCCCAATCGATTACCCTGTTTTCATTGGTTTTTTCAATGGTTGATGTAAAATTCTGACCCAAACCTATCAAAACCTCTTATAAATCTTATTTGGCATGGGTAACCTTTAACCATTCCTTGTTTCTCACACTGATGATGAATTATGTGAGCTTAAGAGTTTCAAATTGGTTTCATCAGTGGAACTATCAAGGTGTCCCATCTCTTTCTCATTTAACAATGTTAAACAATGAATTTAACACCCTTTAAGTGTGATGTTAAACTGTATTATATCATCCATAGATAATTACTTTAAACTATGTGATATCTTTTCCTCACTTGAGAGTACTTCCCTTGTTTGTATTTAGTCTCCAAACACAACCCACTTTCAATGATGGTCTTACATTGGACCCTTTTCATAATTATGGCGGGTTTATTCCCAATCTATAGAATATATTGTAATGCAAAAAAAAAATTTTATTAGGCCTATTCATAAACTCAAAATTCATTATATCCTAGCTCTTGGGATTCTTGATCAAAACATGATGATCCCCCAATATCATTCATGTTTATGATGGTTCCCCTTTATCCTTACATGAAATAGATCTACATGAGAGAAATTTCTTAGTTTTTATCTTATAATAAGTCCCTGACTCATTTTATATCAGGCTTTCATCTCCTATTCACAAGATAATTCCATGTATTTTACCCCACTTATCCTATGCCTGATCCAAAACTATATAGAGAGATTCAACCCTCAAAAACTACATGTGTATTTATTCTCCTATAATATACAAAATGATACAAACATATTATATATTAGTATTATCAATAGATCTCATATTCTTATCCACGTCATTTTGATTCTTAATGCCTCTATCAAGTTCCCTGTTTACCTTCCTATCACCAAGACAATGTATTTATCCAAGGGGATAGTTCATGATACATGGATATAAGATATCAAACACATATGATCAAATATGTATGACATTAAACTCCGTAATCCAAAAGTTTTAAGTAGAAAAACCATAAAATATTTGAACTTGTGCCTGAGGGGGTATTGTAAATCCATATAATGTAAAATATATATGGATTCACTGTTTTCTAATTTCTTTTTCATCCATATTAACCCTTGGTCCCAATTGTAGGACTGTAAAAGGTAAAACATAGATTTAATCTCTATGACTTTAAAAAATTATCCCATTTTGGTCAAATATATGAGTCTATTAATTAAGAATCCTTGGGATAATCACCAGTTATGTTACTCTAGTGTGATCGAATAATATTATTATGTCTTTCACCCAGTTGGTATTTATATTTACTCTATTGTCTTTCATGAAATTCATATTCATGGTACTCCACATAGATATTCTTGACACATGATAGTGTAGCCCTAATATTTATAACAATATTTATGGTTATTACTCATTTTCATTAGACTCTCTTTGTACTCCCTGATTTGGATCGACATCCACTTTGATGTCTAAACAGTGTCCCTTGAGGTAATGAAACTAATCTATAAAGGCCCACCTATAGTATAGGTAACATTCCATGGGAGTACCACTTTAATAATCTCAAAATTTATTCCCTTATCTTCATAAAACAATGCTACCAAATCCCACCTCCTATCTAGGCCACATAGACCCAAAGAAACATTTTCAATAGTATTGATTTGGATGACACATTTAGAATATATTCAATCGTAATCACCAACAAATATTCCATATTTATCAATAGTTTCACAGTCTCAAAGACACAATTTACATGTACGACCTTTTTATTTATCATGTTTAATACTAACACCTTTGGTGTAGCACCCCCATGCATCCAACACATTAATAGATAATCAAACTCTTGTAATCACACCAACCAAATTCCCCAACCCCTTGGGTTCCCAATCCTGTCCGATGAAATTTTATGAACCTAACCCATCCACCCATATCCATCACTCTCATATAATTGAATGATATTCTATTGATCTCTTGTTTATCACACAAAGATTTACTCATTTGGGTTTAAATATTCCTTAGTCTATTGTTTCATTAATGTGATTGACATATATATTTCAAAGCAATGACTGTGAACATGTAATAATTTTATTCTTAATCAAACAAGGTATGTCACCTATGTAATAAGGAATCCATTTTATTAAAAAATGGTACTTGTGTTTGAGATCAGACATACTTTTTTATGATGATTTGATAATTTTTCATAGCTTGGATATCTTCTCTATTTCCTCCTATAATTTTAGGAAGACCTCATCCACCCATACATGGAGAATTTATTGCCCAGACTAACATTTTACTCCATAGGACATCACATGGGTTGGCTCATCCTTGGTAATTGCTAGTTTTTCCTCAATGTGCTTGATAGTCTCATCCCTGGCCGAGATAATAACCTTCTATTGGTAAACTTCCTCATCTATCTAAGTGATTTCTTATTTATCCGACCAAAGTGATTCCACACCCTCACAGATAGAATCACTTCTAGAATCATTAAACTATTTCCACCCTAGACAGTCCTTCTTGACCAGAAATCCCCATGAAAGTGATCGGAGTACAAGATAATTGATTCTACTAGTCCTAAAGATCACCAGTAAGTGGTAAAAAGATCTCATCCCATCCATCTCCTAGAAAAATTATGTCTAGGGGATGTAGTTTTGAATGTTCTTCCATATCTGGTTCTTGATCACCTGATTGTTTTTGGAGACATCTGATAATGAGTTATCAATTTATTTAGGATTTAAATTGTACTTGGGAAAACATTTATCATTGAAGTGGTAGGGTCAAATATATGAATCCTCTCAGAGGGTCTAGACTCTATATCAAGGGGAAGTATAAAATAATCATCCTCTACTTTTGTGGGGGTTAGATATATATTTTCTTCTTCTATATATAACAAACTACTAATTTCCTCCTCCTCAACTGACTGCTCCTCTATAATTATAGTAGTCTACTCTTGAAAACTTTATGGGTATAGTGGTTATTGATGTGGTTTTTTTGATGTACTTCACCACACCATCTTTCACCTTTAATTCTCATTTAATTATTAAAATAATTCATTTTAGTTAATAATTAACAATTGTTGTATTGTGTGTATAAAATTGTTAAAAATATGTTTATGTGTTAAAAGTACGACTTAGTGTTTATTTTAGATGTTTTTGAATAATAAAATTAATTTATTCATTATGTTTTAACAACCATATTTTTATTTTATTTAAATAATATTTTTTCATTTTTAATTCTTTTAATTTTTTCAATATTTCTATAATTAGTTTTTTCCTTTCTTATATTTTCATTACTTTTAGATTTTTTCATCAATTTAATTAATTAATTAATTTATTTATGAGTAAATAAATTTGAATTTTGTTTTTTAAAATTTAAATAATTAAATTAACTTTAATATTTTAATTTTTTTATAATACTTAGTAATATTTAATTTCTATATAATTATTTGATTTTAATAAATTTATTAGTTAATTAATTCAATAAAACTTATTTTAAAAGTTATTGTTATTTTAAATTAATTATTTTGTTTAAAATTTGTAATATTAAATAATTTTTTTATTGATAATTTTTTAATTAATATTATTTTTAAACAATTTTAAAATGTGAATTAGAATTTTAATTTAGTTAATTGATATTTTAGTTTAATTAATTATTGATTTTATTTTTAATTTACTCAAAAATTTTTATTTGTTTTTTAGTGTTGCAGATGTCGTTGGACATCACCCAATGCCATAATCACTCAGCGTTGGAAAACTTCCAAAGGCGAGCCCCAACCCACTGCCAGAGTTCTCATGCTTTAAACCCAACATACATAAAATCAGGAAAAAATGAATAACCCTAATTAGACCGATTTTTTCATATCTAAAAATATAGAATCTTTCACATAAAGAATTTAGGATAAATAACCCTTCAAAATCTACACATCCTTAAATAATTTGTGTGTCACCCCAGTTCGACCACTACCGTCATGGTTGCCTGTCAATGAAACCAATGAAGAAGTCATCTCCCTCCTTCCACTTGTTGTTTCTGAGGTCGAAGTCCACTACTGATTCGAGCTCCCACTTACACCCTAATCAATCCACTATGACCTCCCCTTCCTTTTTTCCCCACTACATAAAGTACCTGAGCCCCCCACTTTTCCCATTTTCTAACTGCCCAATCCCTACCCCACTACCTGCACGAGCCACCACCCCCCTTCTATCCTGTTCCTTTTATTTCCTTTATTTATCTAATTATATATAATAATATAATATAAAATAATAATAATAAAATAAATATTAACAATATTTGGTATATTAAAATTTATAAATACATTTGTTTATATATAATTAAATTAATTAATATATATAAGTTTAAATATAATATTAATTAGGT
This sequence comes from Viscum album, assembly GCA_963277665.1. Classification (NCBI taxonomy): domain Eukaryota; kingdom Viridiplantae; phylum Streptophyta; class Magnoliopsida; order Santalales; family Viscaceae; genus Viscum; species Viscum album. The sequence goes on along the minus strand of OY728119.1, from coordinate 691,370,641 downwards.
TTTATAAATATTAACAGGTTTTTATAATTATTTTAATAAATTATATTAATATGTTTTTATATATATTTTAATAAGTATTATTTTTTCTTTAAATATTTTTTTATATTTTATAATAAATATAATATTTATTTTAATATAGTTTCATTAAGTAACATTTATTTATTTTTTACTGCATGTTTCTTAATTTTTGATTTTTTCTTTTTTTATTGATTCATTGTATAAGGGGGGTTGTGATTCATGGTGTGATCTTTCATTCTATTGAGGGTAAATTCTGCTCTAGTGATAGTGAAGGAGGAAGAAACACACTGAACATGCTACATGGAGGCCAGAGAAGTGATCTATGAGGGAGAATAAATATGATCCCATTGTCTCTGTTTCAACACTTGAGATTAAGAGTTACCCCACCCACCACTATTTTGTAACCACTTTATAATAAATAAATCACTCACCCAATGGGTAGGGTCGATGATTCGCTAGTGGGAGTCGGTATAAGCTTCTCTCTTTTTGACTTCCTAATTCTGGATATGCAGTGTGACTAGGAGGTACCATTCATCCTTGGTAAGCCCTTCCTAGCCACAAGGTTAGTTGTGATAGATGTCTCTAAGGGTAAAATAATATTTAACAAAGGTGAACAAAAATAATAATCCAATGTGTTCAATAAAATCAATTAAATCAGCCACCCAATATTTCCCTCTTATAAGTTCTTAGTAGCTGAAGGTTCTGTTGATGATGAGGAAGAGGCATTTCTGAGGATGCTGGAAGAGATTAAGGGTCAACCCAAGATCCCTGATTCAAACTGCATAATTATAATCTCTAGTAAGAAGAAGGAGATTGTTGATGAGTTTGAGGTAGATTTTTTGGAACACATGTATGTGTTTTCTTTTGATCACAATTTTTCCCCAAAAAGAGTGTCTAAGTGTGAGGAAATATTTTCTGAATGTAATTGTGATGAGGATAAATCCTTCTACACTACCACCGTTAAAATACAATATGAATTCCTCAAACAACCCAAACCTAAGTGTCACTACTACAAAACATGCTTTAATAACACTAAAATCATCATTTATCAGAGATAGAAAAGCATTGATAACCTTAGCATGCTCAAAAGTCTATCACTTTTGTCAGAACTAAAAAGCACTAATAAATCATTCTTTCATCAGAGCATTCTAAATAACTAAAAATAAAACCCATTTATTAGGGTGTTTATTTAGAATTGATAAATATTTCCATTATTAGTGCTACTAAATGGCGTCTTTTATCAGTGCTTTGAAAGCGCTGATTAAAGTATGATTTATCCGTGCATTTATTTGCACTAAAAAAAGTATAATTTATCCACAATTTTTAATGTGATAATATAGATAGAATTTATGAATCCCTATATAATAACCTACAAAGGATTTATTTATCAACACTAATAAATAAAAGATTTATCAGTCCATTTTGAAGCCCTGATAAAGGTGAAAACTGCAGTGTAATGCTATAACACACTGCATCACTATAAATAGGTGCAGAGTGTTGCAATAACACACTGTATCAGTAGAATTATTTTTACCAAAATAAGAGAAGAATACTGAATTTAAATGAAATAAAATTTCTAACAGAAATAAAATAAAAATGAAAACACTAATATAGTTGTTTTTTTACTAAAATTAATGGAAATTTTGAATAGAAAGACACACTTAGAGACATACCGGTCACACTATGAGTCTAATTGATGTGTAGCTAATTCCAAAATGTCACAAATGAACAATGTATCATTTTCTAAAGTACTAAGAAAATTGTAATGCGTTTTATTAGTTTTGAGTATGTCAGTTTTTTTATTAACATTAATGTCACTTTTGAATAAAAAGACACACTTGGAGTCATACCGGTCACACCGTGCATCAGACATAGGTGCAGCTAATACCTACACGTCAAAAATTACTTAAGAATCATTTTTATAAAATACCAAAACAATGTGAATGTGTTTTCTCAATTTTGAGTATGTGAGTTGTTTTTTACTAAAATTAATGTCAATTTTGAATAAATAAATTCACTTAGAGTCATACTGGTCACACCGTATGTCAGATAGAGGTGAAAATGATCCCTACACATTACAAATAATGTATGGAACGTTTTTATGAAGTACCAAAACAATATGAATGTTTTTTCTCTATTTTGAGTATATCAGTTGTTTTTTCTTACTAAAGTTGATCTAAATTTTAAATAAAAAGACACACTTGGAGTCATATCAGTCACATTGTGAGTCGAATTGAAGTGTGAATGATTATTACATGTTAGAAATGAATGATTAATCATTTTAATAAAGTACCAAAACAATTAGAATCTATTTTGAGTATGTCAGTTGTTTTTTATTAAAATTAATGTTAATTTTGAATAAAAAAGATGCACTTAGAGTCATACTGGTCATACCATGCATCATATTGAGGTGTAGATAAATGATACACATCCCAAATGACTCATGGATAATTTTATTAAAGTATCAAAATAATCAGAATGTTGTTTTTCAGTTTTGAGTATGTCAGTTGTTTTTTTATTAACATTAATGTCACTTTTGAATAAAAAAGATGCACATGGAGTCATACTTGTCACACTGTGCATCAGATAGAGGTAGGGCTGATCGCTACACATCAATAATGATGTATGTATTTCTATGATAAAATAAAAAACAATCCTAATGAATTTTCCATTTTTTGAGTATGTTAGTAGTTTTTTTACTAAAATTAATGTCAATTTAAGTAAAAAAGATGCACTTGGAGTCATACCAGTCACACCATGCATTGGATAGAGGTCCCACTGATCCCTACACATTAAAAATGATGTTTGGATCATTTTACTAAAGTACCAAAATAATATTAATGTGTTTTCTCATTTTTGAGTATGTTAGTTGTTTTTTTATTAAAATTAATTTCAATTTTGAATAAAATAGATGCACTTTGAGTCATACTGGTCAAACTGTGTATCATATTGAGGTGAAACTAAATGATTCACATCCCAAATGAGTCATTTATCATTTTCATAAAGTATAAAAATAATCATAATTTGTTTTCTCAGTTATGAGTATGCCCGTTATTTTTTTGATTAAAATTAATGTCAGTTTTGAATAAAAAGGTGCGCTTAGAGTAATATCGATCACACCATGTGTCAGATTGAGGAACAACTAAATACTAGACGTACCAATTTATTCGTGGGTCATTTTAATAAAGTATAAAAACAATCAAAATGTGTTTTCCCAGTTATTTGTATGTCAGTTGTTTTGTTGATTAAAATTAATATGAGTTTTGATTAAAAAGATGCACTAGGAGTCATACTAGTCACACCATGCATCAAGTTGTGGTGTGGATGATCCATACACAACAAAAAACATTTATGGATCTTTTTTCTATATTATCTAAAGAATTGAAAATAATTTTCGCAATTATGAGTACATAAGTAGTTTTTTATTGAAATTAATGTTAAATTTGAATAGAAATGATGCACTTAGATTCATACTAGCCACATTGTGCTCCTGATTAAGGAAAAACTAAATGAAACACATGCTAAATTACTCATGGATAATTGTAATAAAGTATTAAAATAATTGGAATTTATTTTCTCAGTTTTGAGTATATTAGTTTTTTTATTAACATTAATGTCACTTTTGAATAAAAAAGACGCACTTGGATTCATACCACTCACACCGTGCATTAGATAGAGGTTCAATTGATCCCTACACATCAAAAATGATAGATGGATCATTTTATTAAAATACCAAGACAATCCAAATGCATTTTCTCAGTTTTTAATATGTCATTTTTTTTACTAAAATTAATGTCACTTTGGATTAAAAACAACACACTTAGAATCGTACTGGTCACACCATGAATCAGATAGAGGTGAGGCTAATCTATATATGTCGGAAATGATGTATGGATAATTTTCCAAAAGTATCAAAACAATATGAATGTTTTTTCACGGTTTTGATTATGTCAGTTGTTTTTTCACTACTATAGAAAATGTTTTTTACATTGGTTATTTTTTACTTTTTACGGCGGTTTTTGGCTGATGTTATTACATGAGGCGTTATAAATATTTTTTATGTTAGTTATTATAAAACCAGCATAATAAAGATATATATGATGTATTTTTTACATTGGTTTTTAAAAAAACGACGTGGAAAATGGTTTGGAGTCATGATTTATTACATCTGTTTTTTAAATAACCAATGCAGTATATTGTTTATTACATCAGTTATGTAATAACAGACATAATAAGTTGTGCCTCCAAATAATTTTTCACCTTGGTTATTAAAAAACCAATGTTAAAAATAAGTTTATCACGTCGGTTATTTTCATAACCAACATGATAAACTAGTCTGTGAAGCATTTTTTCATGTCAGTTATTGTTTAACTAACATGAAAACTTATATACTGCGTCTGTTATTAAATAACCAACATCAAAACTATTATGTGAATCATTTTTCATATCGATTATTGTTTAATCGACGGGAAAACCTATAAACTATGTCGATTATTAAAAAACTGGCGTAAAAAATAATTCCCATGCATTTATTATGTTGGTTATAAAATAACCGATGTAAAAAAGAATTTTTTTAATGAAACCGTTCAACCATTTCTATGATCTGCCAAAGAAGGCCTAAAACAAATAGAAAACAGAACAAAACCAGACTAAAACTAAACTAGAATACATACAATAAAAACATCAGAACTAGACCAAAACATGAAGAACCATAGAAAAATTAAACATTCACCTACATAACATTCAAAACATTCAATGTCAACTAAAAAACATAAAACCACTTGGAAATCCCCTACCCCATGGACAACCCACCACCCCCCAAGATACCCTCCCCCTAGACACCCCATCCCCCCTGTGGATTGCCTGGACACCCTCCCACCCCTGGACACCCCACCCCCTGGACAACCCCCTACCCCCTTGGATAGCCCCCACTCCCCTTGGACAGCCCCTCCCCCCAACCCACCCCTAGTCACCCCACCCCCTAGACACCCCCACCCCATGGACACCCCCCACCTCCTCAACACCCCCACCCCCTGGACATTCCCCTTACCCCCTTGACAGCCCCCACCGCATGGAACCCCCTAGACACCCCCCCACCGCCCTGAACACCCCACCCCCTAGACACCCTCCCTCCCCGTGTACACCCCTCCACCTCGTGGACAACCCCCACCCCTAGGGAAGCCTCCCACCCACTAGACACTACCCCACCAAACTGGACAACCCCTGGACACCCGCCCACCCCTACACACCCCCTCCCCACCACTGGACATCCCCTCACCCCCTGGACACACTCCCACCCCTGGACACCCCCACCCATGGACACCCTCCCACCCCCTGGACAGCCCCCACCCCCTTGGACAGCCCCCACCCCTGGACACCCTCCCACCTCCTAGACACCATCCCACTCGCTGGACAGCCCCCACCCCTGGACCTCCCTCCCACCCCTAGGACAGCCCCCACCCCTAGACACCACCCCCACCACTAGACAGCCCTTGGACACCCTCCCACCCCTAAACACCCCCCACCTCCTGGACATCCTCCCACCTAGTGGACACCACCCCACCCCACTAGACAGCCCCCTAGACACCCGACCACCCCTGTACACCCCCACCCCTAGATATCCCCCACCAGTGGACACACTCCCTCCCCCCTGTATAGCCCCCCACACCCCTGGACATCCCTCCCACCCCCAAGGACACCCCCCAGAAACCACCCCACCCCACTAGACGTCCCCTAGACACCCTCCCACTGCCAGGACCTCCCCACCCCACCCCGTGGACACCCTTCCACCCCCTAGACACCACCCCAACCCTAGTGGACACTAGACCACCCCCTGGACACCCCCACCACTGGATAGACCCCTCACACCCTTGGACACCACCCCCTAGATACCCCCATCCCTGAATAGTCCCCCACCCCTGGACTCCCTCCAACCCCCCTAGACACCCACCCCTGGACACCCCCTAGACACCACCCCCTAGACACCATATACCCCCTAGACATCCCCCTACCCCTAGAAAACCTCCCACCCCACCCCCTGTCAACCCCCACCCCACGGGATAGCCCCCCACCCCGAGGACACCCTCCCACCCCCACCCGCTTAGACACCCTCTCACCCCCTAGATACCACCCCACCCCCATGGACAGCCCCCGCCACCTGGACACCCCCACCCCCACCCCTTGGACATGCCCCCACACCCTAGACATCCCCCCACACCCCTAGACACCCCCACCCCACTTGACAACCCCCCTCCCACCCACTAGACACCCTCCCACCCCTAACACCCCTAGACACCCTCCCACCGCTTAAACACCACCCCCACCCCCATGGATATCCCCCACCCCCTGTACACCCCACCCCCTGGACATCCCCTACCCCATGGACACCCCAAGCCCCCCTGGACACCCCCCATGAAACCATTACTATGCTCTGCCAAATTATGAAACAACCAGAAACCAGACCCAAAGCAGACCAAAGCCAGATCAGAATCTATACACAAAAAAAACATTAGAACAAGACCAAAACAAGAAGAACTAGAGAAAAATTAAACATTCAAATATATAACATTCAAAACATACAATTTCAACTAAAAAACCTAAATCCAACCAAAACAACTACCAAATACACAATTATAATTACAATATTCAAAATTACATTTTACACTACAAAAAAACTAAAATCCAATCATACCTGTAAAATAATTTTACCATTCCACTGGTACGTGTTTAACCTCTTGAGCACTATTAGGTTGAGGGTCATCAATAAGCTACAAATTAAAAGGATATTAGTTAACATGTATAATTAATATATCAAATGAAATATTATGGAAATGTTTATAAATAAATATTACTAGGTCAAACTTCACAAGTGTTCCTGTGGTAATTATTTCATAAATAAATCATAACATATAATATCCACATTTGACGATGCCATGTTGTTCATGAAAATTCTGTTTAAATGGGAGTAACTTAAAAATATAATTTTTATGTAATACATTAAAAAGTGAAAATTATAAATGGGTATTTACCATTACTTTTACATATTTGATCTTGGAACTCTTTTTCTTTGTGTGTTTTTTGTAATAAAACCCATCCCCTATTAGAAAATAATACGAATGGGATAAATTTAAAATTCATTATTATATAAACAACTATTTATAAATTCAAACTCACTTTTCCAACATATTCTTAAAGGTTCCCCGCACATCACTATGGATGGATCATATCCAATAAAGTGTTTTATCCCTCAGGAAAAAAACACTTAACATCCAATTATCACTGATATAAAAGAATATTTAAGGTTAGTGGTTTTTTATATTAAAATATAATGAAAACTTTTCTAGAAATATGTTTTATACCTCTAAAAAAAGATATCATCCAACACCACATAATTATATTCTGTTCAAATCATTCAGCAATGTAAGGTGTTCTTTGTTCCTCATCAAATGCATGAGTTTCAGGGGAAATAAAATGAGGGTTTATGAATACATGTAAATCTATCTGATCATTATTCTCACATATTTTATAAAGATACCTAATAAAAAATAGACATAAGTATACATTTTTAATATATATAATGTAGGGAAAGGTGTGAAGGATTACATGGAAAAAATCCACACCACGTTGATGCCCAACTTATCTCCAGAAACAACCTCCATGATATCATTTTTCACAATCCCCACATTTATTGCACAACCATAAACATGATATTCTATTGGAAACTCATAATGATCCGCCAAAAAATTTGAATATCTTGAAAATCTATCAAGACTACTAGAATATGTATTTGATTTCATAGCCATTTGTCTTTGTTGTTGTCTATAAATTATTTCATTACTTTTAAAGTATTCCTGTAAAAATAAATAGAAAAATATATTAGTTTTCATATGTTAAAACAACTTTCATAAAAAAGAAAATAAAATATACAACATACATACAATGATAATGAGTCGCAGAAGTTGGGATGGCCAAACTAAAATGTGCCCGATACTATATCCAACCGTTTTCACCTCATCTGTAGGTAATGTTACTCGAGCTGATCTATCTATAATATCCGGTACAGTGACCCTATGATTCTCTACCTCTAATTATTGATGATGAAATATATCTCCTATACAATATACCAGCCCATATGAAACTATATGATGGTGGGGATCATCAACATAAAAATCACAATAAGTAGGAAGCTATGGCTGAGAAGTAGGAAAAAAATGGGGTCCACAGGCTGAGGGGGGGAGTGGGAGCTACTGGCGAAGGTGGAGGATAAAAAAAGGGGTCTTTAGGGGGAGGTGGAGGAGTGGGAGATGCAGTCTGAAATTGTCTTTACATGTCTACAAACATAGACTGTACCAACACTCTAATCTTTTCCTCCATCATCCCATTAATATTATGAACTTCAGCCTCCAAGGATTATAATTATTTTAATAAACATCCACAATGAAATAAGTTGAATAATTTGGAAACACATTTCCTACCGATACACCTGTCGGATATCCTCGTACACGATTTGGGTGTTCGGGCATTCCCAATGATGCGGATAAAATATATTACCTCCCAAAAGCTATAAATACCCCCAATGAGCTCTGCTTCTCAATATAATCATGTATTAATTAATTGAACATTTCTTTAATTATACAAATTATATAAAGAATATAATTAACTTAAATTAATAAAATAAATATCTTACAATCCTCTCAGCTATGATTCTCAATTCTTCCGATGGATATTTCACCTTTTTCCCATATGAGCTCTATTCCATTTTTCATATTTAGATGGATGGGATGGAGGTGAAACCTTTCCAGATCTTGATGACTTATCTCTCAGTTTTTGAAAATTTTCCACCATCATTTGTTCTTCCAATAATGTATACCCTACATGAGATAAACTATGAGGGTATATATTTTTAGATTGGATATCCTGATGAGATGTCCTTGCTTGCTGTAATTTTTGAATAAAAAATCATTAACAAAACATTAATAAGATCATTTACATAAGAAATATTATAAGATTTTACATTTCCCTTACTAAAAATTAATCTTTTATCTATTTTCAAAAAATTTTCTCCTTGTATCTTCATCAATGAAATGATATATATGACATGGATTTTTATGATTCTTATGAACAAAAATTAAATTAGATGTGAGGGTTGATTTAAAATCCCTCCATCTTCATACATCCATCGATAAAATTTCTTCTTGACTCCTACAATGTCAGGAATATCAAATGTCATCTAATAAAGAAGTGGTAAAAAATATTATACTGGAAACATTTAAAGAATAGTCAAAAAACAGAAAAATATCTTACCAAAATCAACTCCCACAACTGAGATATTATCTATTTTTCCACACTTATCCAATCATCAAACCAAATGATTACTTTGATTTTACCCTGAGTTGATACAAAACTCTTATTTTTTCATTTGGTCCTCTAGGAATATCATTATAATCAAACTCAACGAGTATCCTCTAGTCCTAGCTATGGGAAAGTGATAATTTTGGTAAATGTGTGTAGCCACGTTTACCAACTCTTTAACTCTTCTTTATCGTTATAGGAGAACATGAGGAAGATTGGGGAACATCAAGAGGAGCATGTGAATGTTCCTCCATATAGGTATGATCATGATGCTCATCTCCAAAATCATTTTGTTGATCAACTGATTGATATGTTGTTATCCTCCAAATCAAAAAAGAAAACATTAGTTCACAAATATGCAAATTCCAATTTTACAATAATATTTAAAAAAAATGGAAAACTGAACTAAGTTATGTAATAGTAAATATGGTAAATATGGTAATCATGATAAACAATGGCAATGATGGTAAACATGGTAAACATGGTAGTGTAATTTTTATTCAACAAAATCAATAAATATATAATTTACGTAAAGGTAAACTGTTGTAAACTATGGTAAACATGGTAAAGCAATTGTCATTCAACAAAATAGATAGACATATAAGTTACGTAAGGGTAAACATGATAAACTAAACTAAAAAAATAAAATAAACAAAAATTTCTAACATTTTATGAAAATAATAAATGTAAAAAACAAATAAACATATGTTAACTGTAATATTAGGAATGTACATATGGATTATTTTCCAAAATTCCTTTGTCATGATGATTCCTTATATCACAAAACTTGTCTTCATCATGATCATTATTATTTTCTGCTAATCTTTCCATGGAATTAGGGCTCTCACATAAATCAACATCTTCATCAAGTTGATCCTCACCAACATATTGTTTTTCCCTTATAAAAAAATAGAAGACTACTTATCTGATTGATTAACTACATAGAATATCTATTTTTCATTTGTTTCTATTATAAATGAATATGTTGTGTCTTCAAATCTATTCAGATTAACAACTGTCATACAAAATTCATCATGTATGACACTATTGTTACCAATAAACCAATTGTAGTTAAAAACATGAACTTTAATTTTAAAGTAATCAACCATGCATATTTCTTCAATGACACCATAATATTCAATTGATGTAGAAATTGGATTTTTTCCTTTAGAACTCGAAAAATGCATTGCTTCTACTAACACCAATACAACATTATTTTGAACTACACTTCAATTCTTATGAGCTTTCATATAAAATTTATGGACATTAATGTCATACCCAGACCATGTTATCACATTTAATCATAGACCACCCACTAAACATATTAATGTTTCTAATACATATGATATACTAAGAAAGGTCTTTTTAAATAATGGAAACACTGTTTTATTGTGATCATTCAAAATCCACATTTCTTTCTTTTTTGGATGACATTATTTCAACTCATTAATATGAAATGTGATATACGGTTGAGCATCATCTATGTTAATAAAGATGTATAATTATAAATTCTTCATATGTTCATCTGACAAGGATTTGAATTTCAATCCATGAATCCCCTTTCCCTCATTATTAACTCATTCATGGAAAGTTGGAGGCAAACCAATGTGCTCTTCCACATCCAAGTAGCTCATACAAAACTCTGAAACCTACTCAAAAATATACTTTTCAATAATGGAGGATTTATGTCTATATAGATACTTAACATAACCCTTCAATATTTTCATATAACTTTCAAAAGGATACATCAAAAAAAGATATAAAAGTCCACAAATCATTATTTCTCAAACCAGATGAACCATTAAATGCACCATTATATCAAAAAAATATGGATGAAAATATATTTCTAATTGACAATGTATAGAAATTTCATCTTTTTCTAAAATTTTCAAAGCATTTGGATTAATCACTTTATTACAAATTGAATTGAAAAAATAACACAACTTCATTATAAACTTTCTAACACAGATGGGAAATATGCCATGTAATTCAACTAGTAGAATTTGTTGCATCATGATGTGAAAATGATGATATTTCATACCTATCATATTCAAATCCTTTAAAGAGATATAATTTCTTTCATTTGAAGAATAACCTTAAGGTACTTTGATATCTTGAAGACACTGAAAAAACTAATTTTCTCCCTCTTGGATAATGTGTGACCAGATGAGGGAAAAAATATTCATCTTCCATGAGGAGTGGGAGACAACTCCAAATGTATTCCCATTTATAGTAAGTTTAATCTTGCATTCAACCCATATTTAGTCTTTCCATTAATATCTAACAATGTTCCAATCAAACTGTCACAAATATTCTTCTCCATGTGCATGACATCAATATTATATTTCACTTCTTGATATCTCCAATGTGGTATCTCAAAAATATTGACCTTTTCTTACAAATATGTCTATCATTTCCAAATTTATGTGTTGTTCCCAATGTCACATCAAGGTTTTTCACCCTCTCAAAATACACATGAAGGGATAATTTTTTTTGGAGTAATATAATATTCTAGGGAGCCGTTTAATGCGTATTTTATAATAGTGATCCATAGGCAACATCTTTTGATGACCCATGTATACTATTTTCCTCTCATGATAAAATTGACAATATGACGTCAGCTGTTTGCAAATTGGACATGCTTTATGCCCCTTAACACTATATCCAAACAAAATTACATACACTGGGAAGTCATTTATAGTGAACATAAGCACTGTATGCAGTTGAAAATATTCCTTTTTATAAGAATCATACACCCTTATACCATCCTCCCATAAAAGTTTCAAATCATCAATCAATGGTGACAAGAAGGAATGAATATCATTTCTGGGTTGCTTCGGACCAGAGGTCATTAAACTCAACATCACATATTTGTACTTTATACAGTCTTCAAAAGAGTGGTTGTAAATTACCAATAAAATAGGCCATGAACTATGTGTGATACTGAGGGTTCAGTATTGACTCATTCCATCTGTGAAAAACCCAAGCCTGAGATTTCTAATTTCATTTCCAATTATAGGATATTTCTTATCAATTTTCTTCCATTATGGACAATCATCTAGGTGACATATTTTCCATCACATTTCTGTTCATCAGCATTACATATTAACCTTTTTGAATCATGTGAATTAGTAAATAAACCATTCAAATGATGAATTATAAGAAGATACCAAAATACATTGTCAGGGATCTCTATAATCACTACATCAGCCTGTGATTTTTCTTTCAACTTATGTCACGATGTCCCACATATAGGAAACTTTGAAAGAAATTCATATTCCTTCCTCTATATCATAAAGTCATTAGAACAGGCAAGTATTTTCTTATATTCCAATCCCTTTGAGAATAATATTTTCTTGTCCTTATAATTTGAACCTGGAAGATCGTTGTCTTTTGGAAGAATGTCTTTCAACAATTGTAGCAGCTCTGTAAAACATTTGTCACTTAATCCATGTTTTTCCTTTAGGTTAATCAATCTTAACACCACTATCAAAACCATAAATTCTGTAAAACCATGATACAATGGTTTTTCCACATCAACATATAGACACACAACTGTCAGTTCTATCTCAATTTGTTCTACTGCAATATAACGAATCATTTCTTCAATTCCATCGGAGTTACCATCTTGAAAATCATCATTATTAGTAGATCTGAAATTTTATCCAGTATCACCATTCCAAATACAAGGTCTGTAACTCAGATTAAAATGATGAAAAATCAAATAATCTTTAATCTCTCTACTTTTCAACTTCTCCATATTCAAACATTTCAAGCATGAATAGAAAAAAATATCGCTACTTGGAACATTTTTGTTTAGAAAAATCAAAAAAGGCATAAACACCTTCCTCATATTCATTACTCATTCGATGTTCCATAATGCAACTTTGACTCATTATTAACTATAAATAATATCAAAATTATATATCTTGTTAAGATATGCCAATTTTAAATTTATATAAAAAATATCATAATTTGAATGTAATTTTTTTTGAAATATAAAACAAATATATGTGTATTTGAAAAATATGTGCATGAAAATGATTTAAAAAATAAAATATAGTTAGATATAAAAATAACACCTCAAAACATAAGTTTAGGGCATCGAAAAAAATTAAACTGAGGTGTGTGAGGCTTTCTTTAGTGTTGCGAGTCGACCTAACAAATCTAGTGATAATAAAGATGATGAATGATGCTAGAAAAATGAGGTTGAAGGGCCTGAATTGGAATAATCCTTTCTAAGTTTTCCGCATGAGAGATACAAGTCATTGGTCACCCGATTGAATAAAACATAATAACCTAAAATGGGCCGTGGTAAATCATTTAAAAGATTTATCACATTGGTTATTTAATAACTGATGCGATAAACTATTTTTTTTATGTTTATAACGTAATTTATTTAATAATCGATGTAGAAAATCATTTATCAAGTCTATTATTTTATAACCGACGTGAGAAATCATTGAGATTTCATTTATCACATCGGTTATAAAATAATCGACGTGATAAACTAATTTTTCTATCTTTGCACATCAGTTATATATAACTGACATGAAAAATGTTGATGTGTTAATTTTTTTTTCCAATAGTGTTTTACTAAAATTAATGTCAATTTTGAATAAAAAATATGCACTTGGAGTCACATTGGGCATCTTATTGAGGTGTGACTCAATGCTACACATCCAAAATGAATCATGGATCACTGTCCTAAAGTATCAAACCAATCGTAATGTGTTTTCTTAGTTTTGAGTATGTCAATTGTTTTTTGTTTAAGATTAATGTTAGTTTGGAATAAAAACATGCACTTGGAATCATACCAGTCACACTGTGTGTTGGATTGAGGTATGACTAATACCTACATGTCACAAATGACATATTCATCATTTTACTAAAGTACCAAAACAATTTAAATGAGTTTTCATGATTTTGAGTATGTTAGTTTTTTACTAAAATTAATGTCACTTTTGAATAAAAAAATGTATTTGGAGTCATAACAGTCATACTGTGCATCAGAATGAGGTGAAGTTGATCCCTACATGTCAAAAATGACGTATGAATTGTTTTACTAAAGTAACAAAACAATCTAAATTTGTGTTCTTGGTTTTAAGTACACCACGTGTGTGTTTTACTAAAATATCATTTTAAACTAGAAAGATGCGGAATGGATATTATCTTAGGTGAAAAGTGTTGTGTGAACTTTTATACAATTTTTCTCAAACACAATCATTGTATGATACTTATTATACTTCATTTTCCAACAATTTTATTTCATTCAAGTTAGAACTTCTTATCCTCCTCCACCTCAGTCTCCACCTCGGTCTTAGCCTCTGACTCCTCCTCCACATCTGTCATTGACTCCAACTCTGACTCTGCCTTTACCTCTGCCTCCACCTATACCTTCACCTCCTCATCCACCTATGCCTCCTTTTTTTTCTCAAAAAAAATTTTATTTTCAGTTCAATGCTTCTAAAGAAATTTATTTCCTCCATTAATATTCTCTTTGAGAAAGATATCAAAAATAATATATAATCATTCTGACACTAATTCTTCACACCAAAAATATATTTCCATGTTAATAACTCATACTATATCACAAATATATCATGTAATCACGTAAATTTGTTGTCAGTATAAATTTTGAAAAATATTATGGTTCCCACTCATATATAAACAAATTGATTTATTCTTTTGAGTAACACTTTTTTCAGAAATCTTGATAGTACTGAGAAAATAAAAACAAAAAAATTATTATAAAATATATTTAATGAAATTATAATTACCTTTGGAAACTACTTATTGGGGGATGTTTTTCTTTTCATGCTGTATGATTTATCTCATAAATTTTCAAACATAATATCCACAATCAATTGCACTATCTTGTTTCAAACACTATAGAATCATTGAACAGAATAAGTAAATTGTTTTGAAATGTTTTGGAATTTTAATATTTAGATATATAACTTCATTTGTTTCTATTTTTAGTAATCCACAACCTTTATCTGGTTAGACATCGACCTCATGCCATGATTTAGCCTATATTTATTGACCACCCTCTCATAAAAAATCATTAAAAGACAAACTGAATATATAATTCAAATTTTCTCTATAAAATATTTATTTTATTGTATTAAATATTTAAAATACACATCATGTGTGGTTGTTTTCTTGAAAATCCATTTATTCAATCAAAAGAATAAATATTCTAGGTGTCTATGTTGACTACTATCAATATCCAGTGCTTCCTAAAAAACAAAAATAGTTATTCAATGAGAAAAAATTAAAAATATAGTTTATGTGATTAGATCATAGAGTTTTACCCTTTCATTATAGGCATCAAAAAGATTATTTCTTATGATTATTTTTTATTAAATGCTTGAAGTAAATCATATTTTTTCTCTATTTCATCATTTCCAAATTAATTTATATTGTAGAAATGATACTAGGATTAATTAATCCAAATCATACATGGCATGATCTTTCCTTTTTATAGTTTTAATATAAACTCTTTTACAAAATATGAATATTTATTAACTTTAATAAAAATATTTATCTCACTTTTTGGAAAAATGTATTTTGAAAATTTACCATATGTATGTATTCAAAGTTGAGATTCCCATCCATTAATGCTTGAGAATCTCATTTAAAGTCTCGAGACCAATTTCGTTGGTGATGGAAGCTCTAAATATTTATTCTTCATAGTAAATATAAGACAAAGATTTATCTTTAAATGTTGTCTCTTCATAAAGTTTTAGTGTTAATAAACTTTTCTCTAGAACTGGTGAAGAGAAGGTACTCATGGAAGATTGTTTTGTTTTCTTGGTCGATTCACTAGATTTTCTTGATTCGAACTTTTGTTTCTCCACCACTTTATCCATATATAATTTCATACCTCACTTCATACCTTTTATCATCAAAGATTACATGTTTTTCATATGATTTTTTTAAAGACATACCTCATTTATCTTTATAAGATTAGATGACCATGCTACAAAAGCATCAATAGTAGCTTTGAACACTGTAATATCTTGATCATAAAGTGGAACATGAAACTCAATAGTCGAGTCATATGCTACCAAAATCCCCACTCCCATCTAATCTTTTGGGAGGCATCGATTGTGTATATGTTCTCCCATGATATTATACACTTCACTACTCACAAAATGGCGGTATATGGGTATTGACAAAAAATAATCACATACAATTACACCATGTATAATTTTAGTAAAATAAATTTATCAAGAGTTGTTTTATTCAAATTTAAGAGAAATATTGACGAAAAAATTGATTACCCTAGGTAAGGTTTGGGTGGAATGACTGGCCTCAAAACTAGTGGGATTATTTGGATAATGTACGGATATTTTCCCCACCACCGGCTCGCTTTGATATTTTCTTATACATTGGTATACCAAAGCAGAATGTAAAATAATACCTTGCAATGTGTATATTTGTGTCTACATTCATCTAATCATATTATATGTATCTTCATGGGGTTTTATATTCTCAAAATATGTTTGAGGAGAGACTCTAAAGCATAATCCCCTAACATGACCATATTTTTCAGGGTGCTTCAAATCTACTAAAAGTAAATTTTCTTCTAGTATGACCATTTCAAATTCTTGGGTCTAAACCATATAAAAAAATATAAACATATTTATGTTTTTTAATATTTTTATAAATCATAACAAATTAAAATTATGTCATACTTATACATGATTACCATACTTATTTTGTGTTTTCATCAACTAATATATCATCCTTATTTACACGAGTGTCCTTCCACAGCACATGACATGGGATGAAATTTACTTGAGATCTTGATTAATTAATATATATATATAAATAAATTAACATATGTTATTTCATATCACAAAAATATACATTTATTCTTGATTTAAATTAAATACCAATTTCTTCTCTAATGAAGCATACCCCATCATTCCTTTGTAATAGGGGTATGCTAGTTTTGATGCACATTATTTATTTTCCTCACCCTTTTTAGGTTTCAGAAAATTAATAATTTTTAATCATGTTGGATAAAATAAATAATGTCAAATAATATATTATCGATTTAATTTCACCTGAAATGATTTCTCATTAATATTATTACTAAAAGAAGTCCATGTTTCCTACTTTATAATGTGTTCATAACAATGTGGTGGTTGGGGAATTATTTTCCCCTCATCATCCCTAAGATGTAACTTTATCAAAAGAGTCTGAAATCCTCTATAAGCATTTCTAACATCCATGAAGACAAATTTCTTATGACGATCTTCTAAAATAAATGATTTTAGAAAGGAATAATGAAATCTAAATCAATGTTTCATTATATAATTTGTTAATAAAATATAGAATGTATATTGTAAATTGACCATTATATCTTTCCAAAGGATTTCCTTCGTTATAGGTTGGATGCGGTGCCATTATTCAATATTAATCTGCACATTCATCCTTATTATGACCCTAAGATAACTAATCATAATTGACTTGTTGAGATCAATAGGTTGGTCGTGTTGATTTCAACCAACCTTAAATTTTATACCACAACTTATTTCCTTGATAATTTTATTCAAAACTACGATGCTTATTTGTTATTTTCCTTCATTTTCCTCATCAACATGCTGTTGATCCGCTAATAATTCCAAAATTTCATCATAAAAAATCTATTCTTTCTCAATATTGGCAACATCGTCATGTTTAGAATCCATTGTATGAATGAGTATTCAAACATTTAATTTGTCTTGAATAGAAACAATGCAATACAATCCTTGCATAAAAGTACACAATTTCATACATCTTGCATTAAATCTTGAACAAATATATAGTACATCAATAATATAGTACAACTAACCCTAACTACCATTATTTAATCCATCCTCAAATGATTTCTTTCCTTCTATCTCTTAATTATGGGAGGAAGTCTAGTTTGAAAGAGGCAGTCCAATCCATAATCAAAAAATGGAAGAAAATCAAAAATCTAAGGATTAAAGTTTCCTATAAACCTACACTAATGGAATCACTCAAAAAGTATCCTCAATTGATATATAATAGCCACATGACATGGATAAAAAAATAAATCCTTTATATCATAATATATGATATTGAAATAATACAATATGACATTTATTTATTTTAAAAACAAATAGATTAATACATTATTTTCTTTATGAAAAAATATATTATACCAATTATGAGTTTTAGGGTATCATCCTATGATCATTAAAGGGTCAAAAACACTAAAAATACCAATTAATCTCAAGGATAAATGTTAGTGGAAACAAAGAAAAAAACCTATGACATACTTATAAATAGTATTAGTAGAATACATCTTTAAGATTCAATGTAATATGTTTGATATATAACACTGAAGTAGAAAACAAAGTATTCTAGCCTTTGAGAAGATTACACTAGCCTTCAATCACATAAATATTCTTAAGGACCCTAGATAACCAAAGGAGTGATAGCACCTTAACCTAGTGATAAATAGTGATCAATGAATAAGAGAGGTTTGGCTATGGAATGAAAAAATGGGTTAATTAAAATAGGGAGATTGTATCTATATTTTTTACATTTTGGTCATAGATAACAAATTATTATGACTTATAGGTCATAAATATTCAAACCATCAAAATTATATTTGAATCAATTTTTTTCTCCAAACTATAATTTTCCATGTTAGATGGATTTTCAAATTATTATTTTTTCCTATAAATTAATTATCTCTCTGTTTTGATTAGTTAATCTATTAGTAAATCACATCTTATAGTTTTCTTGTTCAACTATCCAACCATGGATAACTCAATTAATTTTTGGTAAATACACTCTTTATATGTTTTTGTGTATTTCTAAGTCCATTTACCCAATGATTTTGTAACTTTATCCAATCTAGAAAATTTTTAAAATATATATTTTTTGCATAATTTTCTCACTAAAAAATTTCCCACCACTCTTTGTAACCCATAGTTAATGTTTAATAATAATCTTAAATTAATTAAAACAAATACTCACAACATGTATCACTAAAATAATTTTTGTAACATGACTAATTAATTCAATATTTTTTTGAATTCAATAAAAAATTATTCATCAAAATAATAAATCTATATAACCCATTTCCTGGTTTAATAATTTACATGAATATCCAAAATTCACAAAAAATGTTTTAATGATTTTTAACTTTACCTTAGTCCTTATATATTCATAACCCATAAATGAGGGCCACAACTTGGTATCCCCTGATCCTTAAAAACCATCATAATTAAGCATTTAGAATCTACAATCTAGTATATAAGATGAATTAAATTTGAAAACCTAAATATATTTTAGAACCTTATATTATTCAAATAAAGATAAAAATGAGGAGGGATGAGAGGTCTCTTTATTAATATCGAGAGGAGAGTAAACCATCTATGTGTATCTCTAGGGAAAAATGGGGGAATAGTAAAATACATATGTAAGGAAAAAACTGTGAAATATAACAATACTTTTTGTATTTTAGTAGCGATGAGAAGAGATGTAGGGTTAATCATGTTTAAGAACAACACAAAAACATACAAATCCGAACCCAAAACATCAAACAATGATTAAGGAAGTATAGAAAACACCATACATTAGACTCTATCCTTGATTAATCTGACGGAATGTAGAGGAGTCGCACCAGTAGTAGATGAGTTCCTTAAGGGCTTGAGAATCACGAGTGGCTGAGTCGTGGTTCGGGTTTTTTAAATAGACCAGGGAAACTTTGAATATCACTTTCAAAAAATCCATGACAACGATCCCTTTTTTCAGTGCTAAATTTATAAACATCGATACAAATACCTTTTTTCAGCGCTTTTTTAGCATTGATAAGTCTTGAGATTTATCGGCGCTAAAAAGGTGTGGATGAAAGACATTTTTATCAGCACTAGCATTTTAGTGATGATAAATATATCTTTAAACAATAATTAATTAGCACTGATAAAGATTGACCATTATTAGTGTTGTTAAAAGTATTATAATTATAATTATATAAATAACTTTATTATAATTTTATAATTATTTAAATATATATAATTATTTATTTATAATTATATAAATACTTATTCAAAAATAATAACAATTATTTACTTATAATAATTATTAATATAGTAAATATAAATTTATTATTTATTTCTAAATATTTATTTACAAATATATTTTTAACATTATTAATGTAAATATAATCTTAAATACATGCATTTTTAAAATGAGTGAAATTGAATAGTTCAAAATGAGTACACTTTAAAAATATAGAAAAAATGGATAAGATTTGTTAATTAAATATTAGTTATTAAAAAATATGGATATATATATATATATTGAAGTGGATGAATACATATTGAAAGTACTAAAACATAATAAAAAAATATGATAAATAAATAATAAAAAATGCTCAAATTCAAAAAAATAAAAAACATTTAAAATTAATACCCTAATTATAGTATTAAAAAAATTGACCGAATAAAAACATAATATATATTAAATGTATCATGTTATAATGATATTCTAAAATATACTAAAATTTGAATAAATTACATAAATATTAGGTGTATGTGTTTCTATATATTGTGTAGATACATTTGTGTGTGCATTTGTGCATACAAATGGATTAATATATACCTATATATATATATATGTTTATGTACATGAAATAAATGAAACACACAATGTTAAATGTAGGTTATATTGAAAAATAAAACAACATTAAAAATGAATAAGATATTAATATGTTTTTAATTAACATGATATATATATTATAATTATTCATTTTATATATCTATACCTAATATATAATTTTTATTAATGTTTATAATATATATATATGTATATTAAATTTATTCACTTTTATCAATAATTATTTAATTCATAAAATGTTTCATATTTTTATTAATTTATTCATTTTATTTTTATTTTTTTAATTTTTCATTTTATTCTGGACCTTTATCAGCACTAAAAAAGTGCCGATGAAGGGAAACATTTAACAGTGCTAAAAACACATTGATAAAAGATGAATTTTATTAGGGCTATAAATAAAGTGTCAATAAATGTTAAC
This sequence comes from Viscum album, assembly GCA_963277665.1. Lineage (NCBI taxonomy): Eukaryota > Viridiplantae > Streptophyta > Magnoliopsida > Santalales > Viscaceae > Viscum > Viscum album. Next base: position 691,349,205 of record OY728119.1, on the reverse strand, counting down.
TTTTATTAGCACTAAAAAAGAAGCGATGATAAAGGGTGAATTTTTTTAGTGCTTTTTTTAGCACTAACAAAGGGATTCCTTTAGCATCACTTACTTTATTACAGATAAAGATGATTTTTATCAGAATTTTTTTTGAGCGCTAATAAATTCCAGCGCTATTATCAGTGGGTTTTGTAGTAGTGTTTCTTCCCTCACACCAATCAACACCCCATATGTAGCTCAAACCCCACCATGCCCATATAAAAAAAATATTTTTTAGGAGAGAACACTACCATGCATGTGATCATCTTATCCAAGATAGAGTGAAGTAAAGAGGATAACCTACATAGTGTTTAGGAAGTACAAGTCTACCATTTGATAGAAAATTGATAACATAAAGGACATAAGTCCATCCTTCTCCATACACAAAATCCTATTGGAACATGAGTGTTAAACAAGAGAGGAATCCCAAAAGAGACTTAACCTAAACATAAAATAAGTGGTGAGAGAAGAAGTGATCAGATTGCTTGATGTTGGTATAATTTATCCCATTTCCGACAGTCCCTAGATAAGTCTTGCCTAGTTAGTTCCCAAAAATAGTTGAGTGATTGTGGTGACAAATGATAAGAATGATCAAATCCAAAAAAGATATGGGAATAAATAGAGGGTCTTTATAGATTATAAAAACTCAATGATTCCATAAATAAAGACCATTTTCCTATGTCATTTTTGAAACAAATGTTATAGAGGATGTCTGGTATTGAGTTTTGAATTTTCTTGACGAATATTATAGCTATTACTAAATTTATATTTCTCCCAAGCATCAAGACAAGTCCATCGTCACCTATACATTTGGAAACTTTTCCTACCAGTGGATACTCTTTGGATTGTATGGTGATCAAGACACATTTCAGATATGCATGATGAAAATTTTCTCATATATGAATGAAATGATAATTGAAGTTTTCATGGATTAACTTTTTATTTATAGGGAGTAATTTTTAGAATTCTCTTGATAATTTATACGCAGTTTTGGAATTGTTCCAAGAGACAAATCTTGTTCTCAACTAGAAAAAGTGACACTTCATGTCTAGTGAGGGAAAAGTGCTAGATTGGAAACTCCCACTTGGGGTAATGTGTAATGAATGTGATCTAGATTTTGGTGTTGTTTTAGGGAATAAGATGTAAATGAAGTTTATGTCATTTAATATGCCAACAAGCTACTGGATGATGCTCAAAATAAGTATTCCACCACTGAAATGGAACTGAATTCTATGTTGTTTTCACATGACAAATTTATAAAATACTTAATTGGATCCAAGGTTATCATTTTTCCCGACCATACAACCGTCAAGTTTCGTTTGGCTGTAAAAAACTCATAAACTAGTCTCATGAAGTGGACCTTGCAGTTGCACGAGTTTGACTTGGTTATCAAGGATAAGAAGGGGATAAAAAAGTTTTGGAAGACCACTTTTCTAGGCTACCCAAAACTTTACTTAAAGAACCAAGATAGATCAATACATGATTTCTAGAAGAATATGTTTTTATTGATTTTTTGCAGTAGTCTACATGGTTTTCAGAATTTTCTAATTTTATGGATATTGGTGTCATGCCCAAGGACCTCTCATAGAACCAAATAAATTGGTTTATATTTGAATTGAAATACTAATTTTTGGATGATTATCTTCTTTTTAGAATATGTGTTGATGGTATTTTGAGGATATTTGTTGTTGAGGAAGAAATGCTGTTAATAATTGAGAGCTTCCATTCATCACATTTGGCCAGACAACACAGAGGAGAGAGGACTAGTAAGAAGGATCTATAGGCTAGTTTATAATGGACTACTTTTTTTCAAATATTCTATGATTTTGGTTATAGGTAGTTATAAATATAAAATGCTTGAAAATGTAGGAGGAAGAAAATAGCTCCATGAATTCTAGTGGTTAGAGTTTTTGATGTATGTAGATTGTGTTTAATGAGAAATTTCCTATATAATTATGGTAATGAGTATATTTTGGTGGTTGTTGACTATGTGTCTAAGTGGGTTGAGGCAGTGGATCTGCCCAACAATTCTGCTACAAGAGTGGTGATGTTTATAAAGAGAAACATTGTTTTCCAGGTTAGGAGTGCATAAATCATTCATTACAGATAATGAAACTCACATAATGAATTAAAAGTTCAACAATTTCATGGAGAAGTATGGATGATCTCATAGAACTAGTACTACATACCACCCACAGTCTATTGGGAAAGATGAAGTGTCACACAAGGATATCAAATAGATTTTGGAAAATACAGTTTCTAACTCCAGGAAGGATTGGTCAGTGAAGTTGTATGAGGCTCTGTGGGCTTGTAGAACTAATTAAAAGAATCTCATAGGGATTTAACAACACATGATTCTCATTTGAAAGGACTTCCACCTTACTTTGTAACTTTAATAAAAGTAATTTTGGGTAGTGAAGGCCCTCAACTTTGATTTCAAGGCTTCTTGTGAGAGCAGTTTGTTAGAGTTGAGTGAGTTGGAGGAAATTAGTATGGAATATTATTATAATTCTTAAATTAAAAAACAAATAACCAAATATTTTCATGACAAAATAATTAATAATATAGATTTTATGGTTGCTCATAGGGTCTTGCTGAACAATAATAGACTGAATGTTTTTTTGAGTAAGTTAAAGACCAAGTGGTCAAGACCCTTTACAATTTTGAGAGTTCAGGTTAATGGATCTGTGGAGATAGTTGGTGAGGGATACAAACCATTCTTGATCAATGGTCAAAGGATCAAACATTTATTTGAAGAGATGACAATGGTATTGACTACCAATTCTATACTTAAAGAATGATTCAGTCTGGAGTTTAACTTGGGACTATAAACTCAATGATTCATGATAACTAACACATGGTCTTTGTAAAATTATTTTTTATTGATTTTTTCATTAAATATAACTCTTGATATCTGTTTCTCCAATCTTTTTTTGTCTTACCTATCTGTTGGTGTCACATAAACAACTACTTCTAAAGAGTTACTAGTACTAGAAACTTAGGAAAGGAAAAACAAGGGAGGAATACACTACATCATATGGATAAAACATCTCCCACTCAATATCTGGTTGAATGTTTTATTGGTGTTTAAATTCTGAATTATTATGCATATCTTCTATACATTGAATAAAACTGAGAAGATCATTCCATGAACTTTGGGAAAATATTTCTAATTCACATTAATGGTCAAATCTCTTATATTCAGTGAAGTGTTGTTCTTCTTTTTCATTTGTATTTTTTTCTCATTTTTTGTGTCCTAGTAAATATTCTTAAGTGTTGGAGAGTCTCAATATTGTATTTCTAAATTTTTAATCTATTTTTATGATTGGATTCTAGCTGCTAGAATATAATGATTTGAAAATTTAGTTTAATTTAATTGTGAAACCTACTGCACCTATTGTATTCGTATTTATTCATATGATGCTGTACAATATCAGTCATCATTATTCTATTTAAATTATAATGAAAATCATTTTTTTCTATTTCAAAATTAATATCATGATTTTTTCAAAGAAAAGTATAACATGTTTGCTGGTGGTGGCTTTTAGGGTTTCTTCTGTTTAGGTGTTTTTCCTTTATTTTTGTCTGGTAAGTTTCTTTTAACTATTATGAAATCCCCCATCATAATCATTTTACTACCAAATTTACCATTTTATTTGAACATAACATTTTTTCACCTTGGTATTAATGATTGGAGACAATGTTGGGTTTTAAGTGTGGGGGAGTGTGGTCTTTTTGTGGTACCGTGCGGAAATTCATTTCACATTAATTTCCGAATTGATTTTTTGGTAAACAAAATGGTATGATTTTTTCAATTTGTTTTCAAATTAATTTTAAAAAATTCAACTTATTTCATAAAATTAGGGTCATTTGGATTCACATTTTACATAAATTCATTCATTCCTAGTTGTTAACTACTTATGATTGTTTAGGGATACACTGGAACTAAAACTGTTTATGAAGTATGATTTTTGTGTGGAGTAACATACTATTTCTAATGATTTTCATTTTAGGAACTAAGGAAGAGAGTGAGATAGGGTAGTTATTTATGGAATTATGATCATGAATTTTAGAAATTAGATATTTGAACTTGAACATAGGTGACTCATTTAAAAAAAAATCACTTTAAGGATCCAACTCAAATGGTAATCTTAGAAGACCTTTGAATTTGTATGAAATAATAAAATTGTATCCCATGGTGAATCTATGAGACTCTAGGCACTGATTTTGTGTTTTATCCCTTTGAAAATATCAAATAAGTTCTTTTTCATAATGCTTTTCACAAACATGTTTGGGGAAAATAAAAATAAATGTAAAAAAATGAAGTGCTTAGTAGTAAAAAATGAGTTAATTAAGGTGGGGGTATTTTGAACCCATATGAAGAATGAGACAATTGACTTGTATTAAAATAATTTGAGTTGTACCAGAAAATTTATTTAAAAAACATTGATTCTTAGAACCTAGGAGAAAGTGAATGTTGAAGGTGTCTTTGGTTAAGGTTTTAATTTCAATTGATCTTACATGTCATCACTCTTAGAATTGGAACTTGAACTAGAATTTAGGTAGGGAAGTAGGTAATTTTATATAAAAGGCATGACATCATTTATAGTGGATGAATAATTGTGCCCTTGATTTATAGTGGGTGTTTGATTGTAGGAAGGACCATTTTTATATATAATTTAATTAATTAATATTTTTATAAAAGTTTAAATATTAAATTAATTGGTTTTTATAATTATTTTCATTCATAATATTAATAGGTTCTTATAATTATTTTAATAAGATTTATTTTTTATGTAAATAGTTTTGTTAGGTTTTATAATATATATAATATATATTTTAACATAGTTTAATTAATAAACATTTGTTTATCATGAATTTCATGTCTCTTTATTTTTTATTTTTCTTTTTTGATTGATTCATTGTTCAAGTGGGGGGGGGGATCGTGTTGCATGGATCTATCTTTCATTATATTGGGGGGAACCTTTTCTTTGTTGACAATCGAGGAGGAAGCAACACACCAATTGTGCCACATAGATGACGAAGAAGTGACCCAGGATTGGTAATAGGGAACCATGATGAATGTTAGAATAATATAGATTTAGTATGAGATTGGAGAGACAGATAACACATTCAAGACACATCCGTCACTTTGGAGAACCATCAGGCAATGTGAGCAAACAACACTTCTAAATCCCATTCTAGACCACCACTTACACTTTTGCAAGGTGAGATAAGACCATTCCAGACACCATTGCAGTTGGAGAAGAGGAAATCAATTACTTATAGAGAACAAGATGGGATATATATGACTTTTTTCTCCTATTATCCATTTTTCTTCATTTTATTTAATCATGAAATTCTTTGTTTCTATATCTGTAATTTTTTTAACTTAATAAGGATGCTCACCTAATCTTCTTCGAGGGAAATATGTTGAGTTGGGGTTGAATCTTATTTTCCTAGGATCATGCATTCTTCTTCTACTAGATCGTATTTCTCTCTCTCTCATTTTGGAAAATCATTTTTTCTAATACATCAAGATTTAGTGAAAACTGATCCTGATTTAATTTAACATCAAATTAAATCTAATCTGAGGACTTTACTAAAAGGTGAATCATGCTCGACAGAGAGAGGCACACAAATTTCAACATAAATTTTGACCTTTGTGATTTCTTATTTTTCTCATTTGGTGATGGAATGATTTCAAAATTTGATAAACTATAGGGTTTATTTTTTTAGAGGTTGACGAGATGATAAATTAGTAAAGATACTTATAATAAAATCTCGATGTATATATTCTAATGAATATGGAAGGGAATGTCAGTTTAAAAATTGTCCAACTGATTTCCCCTTCTCATTAATTTATTGTTTTCACTATATTTCCGTAATCTTTTCTGTATTTCTTGTCTGCACACTTGCAATAACTTTTACTATCATAATTGAATTCACTTCACAATTTCATGACCACCATACAATGTTTTGTTTTTTGTTTTTGTTTGTTTTAATTTTTTTATTTGTTTTTTATCACTATCACAACCCAGTTCCTCCCTGTGGTTCAATACCCTTCTTACCAATGAATTAGTAGTAATTAGAAATTAAAAATATTAAATTTGTGCATTCTCAATGACCACACCGTCTGTTATCCCATAAACAATGCATATATGGAATCAATATCATAATAAAATAGTACTTAAGGTGTTCCATAATCCCCTATAATATTTAGGGAAGCGTTAGGAGAATCCAGACACATTGGTTCCCCATGTTTCTACACATCTGGTGGAAATGTCATTAGGTGGGGGTGGAACTCTTGTGTGAACACTATCACTTAATTTCAATATCAATGAAGGACATAGAAGTTGTAAATTACTATAAAAACTGAAAAATGGAAATGTAATCACCACATAAATATACATAATATCTTCTTCCATTGAGAAGATGAGGGCCATAAATTCCTTCTCTCCCTTGTCCATGACACGTTTCGACAAGTTGGAGGTTGAGGTTCCTATAGGAAGCTCCACTGCCCATGTTTCCCTTACATCAATAGGATCAGCCACAACAACTACAAAAGACTCTCTAATTGGTTGTGATGAATCTAAAATTTATAAAATAAGAAAATATATACAAATCATACATATATTAATGATCATAATAATGAACATGATGGAATGTTACCTTCAGTGATTTATAAAAATTGGATAGACTCTTTAACTGGGTGCTACCCCTAACCAAAAGGCAATGAAACTTCGATAGTGATAGGATATGGTTATTCCCATTATTTATATACTTATATGGTTTATTCATCAACTCTACTCCAAGTTCAATTCTCTATAGGTTCATTTATGACCTCCACTACCTCCATATTTGTTGATTCTGACAAAGATCAATGAAATCAAATAAGTAAATCATCATAAAAAATAATGAATATAAGTCTACAAGAAAAATGAGTTTACCTCAGCTAGGGAATGTTCTTATAAATCATAGGTAGGTGGATCTATATCGATACCATCATAAGACCCTTGGTTTGTGATGCTCCTCCATGAATACTTATCACCAGACTCCCTCTACATCACATCTTTTACTATTCTAGTATCTATAAAATCACTAAGAGGTGGAATGTCTAGAAGCACTCTGATATAATTAGATAAGGGATTCAAGAAACCTAAAAATTGAATCACTATCTTTAGATCAGTGATGTAAACCCAGAATTCACTTTGTGAGGGTGAAATCATAGTACTGTCATGCCTATGTCCATGGAGGTATATATGAACATCCAAATTTTATTGCCACATCTATCCATGGGGGTACAAAAACTACATGTTACTGAATATTTCCAGAACATTGTGGGAGAACCATGTAATTAGTAATCTATACTATGTGGTATAATCTCTTATCTAGAGAAACTCCAAGAGAATTTAGAGCCATCCTGGAAGATTTTCTATGCTACCAAACCTACTTCCATGGAATCCTCCTCCTCCCAAATGAACCCACTCCAAAGGACACATATTGAGGAGGAGAAGGAACCTCTGGATCATCCTCAGTAGCTACTACTGCCTTTATTGTTTATCCCCTCCTTAGCTGAAATTATTCACCCATTTTAGAATTTCACCCACTCGATCACCTCTTACCATGATTCTTATTATTTTATAGGATTACTAGCTACCTCAATAATGATGTCTGGTATGCAACCATAAATCCCTAGGAATACTCATTAGAAAGCATAATTGGGTAATAAACCATTTTATGATTGTTTATATCACTAATAAATTTTCTAGGGAACATATTCCAAATTTTATGATGAAACTTTGGGTGAAATTTATGATTCACTATGGTGTATACCCATGGTATAATTAATTTAATATAACCTAACTAATGACTGTACTAAGACATGGTGTATGGTTTGAAAATGACTCTCCCATTAATGTGCACAACAAGTAATAAACCTCATAATTCCATCAATATTGACCATTGTGAAATACTTCTCTATCCATAACCCATAATTACCCTAATAAGGAAGGGGAACTAATGGAAAATAAAAAATTCATGCGCTTTGAACTTGGAAATTACTTCTACTTTCTTTAGTTGCATATAATATATCTCAATGATGTTCATCAGTGAAGACCTGAGGTCTGTGTTTGGGGGTTAATGGGTTTTTTATATTCTTTCTCCTTGTTATGCATATTGACCAACCTATAAATAAATTTTGATGGAAAAAAACATACAGTGGTGATTTCTTTTAATTAATGCACTTTAACATCTTGTCAATATTTTCTGACATAAGTATTATGAGGTTGATATAATACATTTTAAATAAAACTACCTCCATGATAAAAATACTAACCCATGACCCCATGTGAACATACATAACAACTAGAAACTAGAATCTAGGGAATAATTTCATCCTAATATCAGAGGTCCATTCCTCCAAATTATATCCCCTATTTCGTATTGGCCTTGCTCAAGAAAAGGCCAATATGACCCAATCTTCTCACACCATTATAATAAAAAGTACTGTTTTAAATATTTTGATATCATTCTTCCATGACTCTTAATGGAAAAGATATACTAGATATTTAATGAAGTGTTCAACACGAGGTAGAGTTACTTTCAGAAATCATTGATTAAAACTCATAGTATTTCTTTATCTAGTAGTGTGAGTTTCTCTCTTTCATCCCACATATTCATTATATGAAGTAACATGTCCTAAATTTTTCTAAAAATGGGAATCCCTTCAATGTGGTAGAGGTACCACAAACTGATTCCAACATCCCTGTAGTGGAGGCAGAAGGTGTTGTGTTAGGAGACCACCAAATCAGAAGCACTTCTATTAAATTTTGATACCAATAGACAGAGAAATGTGATCTTATACTACCTTTTCTAATCTAACTTGAAAGATCTATTATCCAAATTTAGCACGTGAATGAAGAAACTAGTTGGTCGATACCCACAAGTCCATGAAATTAACCCCATGTAGAGTTACCAATCCTTTTCCCAAACCTAATGTCCATAATCTAGACCCACAATGAAAATATAGGAATACCATAATGGTGATGTTTTGATTTCTCGTTCCTTCCCACTGGTTTTCCAAGATGTTTGTTAATAATTAATGGCCACTATAGTGTTTGGTCTTTTTTTATGTGGCCACAAGTGATGATGATCTAGAGAATGTTCCCCATAGATCTCATAAACCAATATATATGGGACTTAAGAATTCAAACCACAATTTTAATGTCATTTTGTAGGTTGATCCCATACAATGAAAACTTACTACAAAGGGGGTTGTCTCACTACCCCAACATCAATAAATTTGTTAGATTCTGGGGTTCAGGGAGGATTCAAATTCTTGATCCAATCTTAGGGTTATCATGTATGTCCTTAATTAAAACAAAAATATCATAAAATCATTTAGTAGATACAAATTGATTTTTTAAATATTTTTCATGTAAAGGTAATACAATTAGTTGTTCATGAAAATATTCCTTTGCACAACTTCTGACAGATGATTTAAAAAAGTTAGATCCACACAAGTCTACCTCACATAACATGAATCATAAAAATATTCTCATGTAATCTAGTTCATGGAAGGATGAGTAGAATCAAATAAAAAGACTTAAATAATATACATTTCACACAAAGTTTAGATTCTTGAAAAGATATTATCAGATAATGTTTTATGAATAAATCATGGCCCCCTCAAGGGGTCTTCCTATATATAAACTAGGGGTGGACCCTAGTCATGTAAAGTGTTTTCCAAAACTGTATAAAAAGAAAAATAGAAACCCCCAAATTCAATATTTTCCTTATAATTTGATCTTATCCTCTCCCATCAGACCTCATAATGAGGGGGGAATTTTGTGGAAACAAAAATACATCTTTTAAGGATCCAAGAGAGAAAATGGATGATACAAAATAAAGAATAGATGAAAATTATTTTGTGAATAAAATTCTAAATGTTTACCTAAATCAAAGTTGTAAAAGTCCAGAATGCTATTGAAGTACCACACATCTCATCATTCTACACACACATAAGATATCGTAAAAAATAAAGTTGTAGAACTTCACAACTCTATACTTATGTGATCACAAAATACATATATTAATGAAAACCAACCATGAAACTAAGGCCTATAAAAACCATTAATCTTTACATTTTTGGATATCTGACCTTTAGACTTCCATGACAGATCTCTCAGCTCAAACAACTTAGACTTCTATGAATATCATAACCCCAATGATTTTCAGGGATCCTCTAATATGAGAATCATTCATGAATTACCATATATAAGTCTTTAAATGCATCGGATTTTGTTTTATATTATGTCCAACCACCACATTCCATGAATAAAAAAGTTCATTCTAGAGACCTAAGTATCTCATAACTTTGTTCATCACAAAACATCTAACTTAAAAAAAACCCTACCATGGAAATCCATTCAAACCACATGTCTTAGATCCCAAGACTTACATAATTATGAATATCCAGAAACTCCCAAACTATGAAAATCTCATACCATGGATCCCTAATTGAGTCCTACTTTCACTAAAAATAGCAACATGGATGTTGAGTGGACATGGAAAAATTAAGTAATCGATATTGGATCACTTGTGAAAATTACATATGAAAAACTAAAAATGTTAATTCTTATGATCGAGACCTTTTCATTAAGAATTGGTCGTTCCATCTTCTTACCTTCTTCTCCTATGTATAGGCAATTTAACTCTGATGAATTTTTCACCAAGAATATTCTGGGAAGCATCCATTCCTGTTTCTCTAAATCGAAGACCCAGAAGCACAATATATTGGTAATTCCCACTCATGTTATTTAGTTTCTTGAGAAACACCCCATTCCCTAAAAGGTGGAACCCCAACACTCCATACCATCACCCGAGTAACCAACCAAGATAGGTTCACCTTGGTTTCCCAATGTGTAATCCCCATATTCTCCCTTGTCATTTCTCCTTCTGTGATGAAAATTTCCTTACCTCATGATGATAAACTAAGTCATAAGGTACTTTCACATGAATTTAATGTTTGAACTTCAAACCATTCCTATTATGATTCTCAATTTCAAGTAGGATATATAAGATATCAATTTGATATTCAATCCGTACATAATCACTATTTCATATCACTCTTGGAAGGTAGTATCTCTGAATCCTGGTCATCTTCTTATAATATACTCAATATCTCAAAAAACCCCCCATATGTCTCCATTGTAATTTAAACTATAAGGTCATCCCCAATGAATATTAACATATTCCCACCCTTATGTAACAAGTGAATATTGATCCATCCTCACTTGATGTTTACCTGTGGCCATCCCGTTCATGATGATAATATGTAAAAAACCCCATTAAACATTAAACAATGTCCAACCATTAGATGATGGGAATATGTGATGACCTTAAAGGAACCCTATGTGATGAGTTTAATATTCCTTATGTGAAAATCATAAGAATACAATATAATGAGAAAAAAAATATTATCCAATTCCTTAGTTTATGAAACTTGTATTCTTTTATCACATAATGAGTATGCGATTCCAAATGTGTTTAGTATAAAAATACTACTTGAAAATAATATAATCTCTTGGTTCCCCCTTTAGTTTATGATCCTAATATTATACATACCCTATGGGATGGTAATATGACACATTTTGTGGTGAGAACATGATTAATTTAGTGAATATATTGGTATTATATAGGTGATGATCCTAAATTTCCTTATACGATGATCGTAATATGTCTCATGTGAATAGAATGGGATTCTCTTAGTGAAAATCTAGGTTTACCTTAATTGATGATCCACAGATTCCTTATATAATGAGAATAAGTCTCCTTATTTGATGAACATGGGATACCATGTTTCATAAACCTATGATTACCTATGTTAAAATCATAGGATACCCTCATAACCCTTCTTAAATAATATATTTATATATTCACAATGTAGATGACAATAATTGGTGGTCTATAAAGATTCATCATCTCAAAATGAAGGTTTTGACCTAGCTGAAGAAGCTAGTGATATAATTAACTGAGGTCCACATCATGATTGAATAAATAATATGAATCACAAGAATGTTTTAAATATTTATGGGAGCCCTTTAATAGGAAATGAACTCCATAAGTGAATCCATGGAAGGAATGACTAACCTCTCATCATATTATTCTTTTCAAGGATTCAAAAACATAAACCCCCATGGTAATATTCCCCATATTTGGAAATTAAGAATGTGAGAGATTAGGATCCTAACCATTCAAGGATGTGCAACGACATGAATTTGAGGGGCCATTGAAATGATTTGGAAAATAGAGTTATTATTTATAGGAGGGTTGGAGACGGTCTGAGACACTGTCTTCGTATATTCTACATTGTATTTAATTTTATTTATTCTATAGCCTTGTATTATTTTATTTCACTAGCCTTGGTCCAAACCTTATAAGTGTAGATTGAGAGGCTTCCAATGCCCCTATTTTTGACCATTCTAGTTAGAATCCAATCTAATTTTCTTGATTCATGTCAAGAATATAAGATAATAATAATGAATTACCATTCGTTGGGGTGATTTCTTACTATTTTATACATAACCATAAGATTCCATTGATTACGTAGATTCGTTATATTTTATTTTTTAGTTATCTATTTATTTTAGTGGTTAATTTCCTTATTTTATGGGGAAGGCCTATGGGTGGTGTTCATTGGTGAGTAATACCATTACATGGGTCATATTAATTTTGATCTAATATATTCTTATTTGAAAAATTTTGTATTATGCTTGGTAGAGGTTCATGTAGTGCTTTTTGTGTGATTTTTTTGGAATTTATGGATGATTTAGTTGAATTATTTTCAACACTAACCCCCAATGTGATATTATATTTTGGATAGAGTTATAGTCCAATTTCTCTTTGATATTAATGGATCATTATCAAATATAAAATTCTGAATTATGTTTCTTGAGGATTCAAATCAATGAATTGATTCAAAAGGGTTTCATCAGACCTAGTGTGTTTCCTTGGGTGGATCTTTTTTTATTCACTAACAATTTAGATAGTAGTTTGAGGTTTTTCATAGAATACTGGTGATTGGACAAGGTGATGTTCAAGAACCATTAGCCTCTCCCAAGGATATATAATTTATTCCATTAGTTGAAGAAAAATAATTGATTTTATATGATTGATATAAGCTTTAAAAACCATCAAATGAAGGTGAATGTAGAAGATATACCAAATAATTATTTTAGGTATCTTTATACGTACTTTGAGTTTTCAATTATACTATTTAGAGTCATAAATTCACCTAAAACGTTTCATGAGAATCATGATATCTGTGTTTCCTACATTCTTGAATAAATCAAGGTAATTTTTATCAATGAAATAATTATTTAGTAGAAGTTAGATGAGGATTATGTTAAAAATATGAAAATATTTATAGGATACCTTAAAAATTATCAAATTTAAGTGAATCTATCCCAGTGCATGTTTTGGATGAATTAGGATTATTTTCATGGGAATATATTATTTCATCAGGGAGTGAAAATAAATTCCTGAAAGGTTGAAATTATTTTTTCTTGGGAGGAACCCAAAAATATTTTAGATTTTCACAGTATCATTGGTCTTGTGGACTATTATTAGAGGGTTGTGTATTGTTTCTCTTGGATTATGGAACCTTTTATTTCAATAACTAGGAAAGACCTGAATTTTATGTTTTATGATCAATGTCAGTAGGATATCAACTACCTCAAGGAAAAAATGGTATATTGTGACACCCACTACATCACTGTGCTGTTGATTTTTTCATTATTTTTTGATTTTTAGGGTCATTTTATGTTTCTAGGGAGTTTTATAACGAAACATGGTATTTTTTAGGTTTCCTTATATACATGGTTAGGGAACATATTTTGGGAAAAACCATGAGGCTACCCTTACACTAATCTAGGAAATTATTATAGACAATGCATTTTGAATGTGCATGGTTTAGGTTTCATTGGAAGTGCACATGTGAGGTCCACTTGGTTGAATACCCTAAGAGGGGGGGGGGGGGGAGGTGAATCAGGGTATGACAGATTAATAATTTCTCTTATTCGGTTCTTGTTTCATTGTTTGAAAAAACTCTTTCCTCTTTTACTCCCATAGGAATATACAAACATATTTGAAATCATGCATATGAAACATTGATTTTTACTTGTTTCACCCTCACTGGGATACGTCTAAGGAGACTACAATAGCGATATACCGATGTACCAAATTCACTACGGCTCACAGTCAATAATGAGTGAAAATTTTGGGCTAGATCTTCTATGCCCAGGATCACTACCTTTAAAAGATTTAGAGTCTGCTCACTGAATTCCCAAGGGTCACTCCCTAAACCTCTTTCTCTAGCTCACTGTGGGAGGAAAGGGTCACCGTCTTCCTCTTCTTGCATTTACTGCTCTTGGAAAGAAATCCACACATAGTTTATCGACTAGTAGGTCAAAAATAGTTTATGGACATGTAGGTCCCTTCATTTTTATGGATCTACGCATCCTTAACTATATGTAGATGATTTTTTATGTTTCTTTTTGCACCCACAGATGACGTCCACCTTCCCTGGTACTGCTCAATACTGGAGAATACATTAAAATACTGATTTGAAGCTTTCACAAGCTTCTTTAAGAAAATAAAAAACCACCTTCCTCTCTCATGTACTGAGTACCGGGTTTCTTGCACATAACAACTCCTCCATGTACTGTAGCCACTACTATGAACTGCCCTTCATTAGCAGACTTCCTATACCTTTGTTATCACCTACCTTCTCCGCTTACTAATTTTTTGAACCTCCTCTACAAAACCCCTTCTCTCCATGAACTATTCTTTTTTCACAAACTTCCTTCACAAACCACATGCATTCCGCACATTCTTCATCCATGTACTGTGTCTTGTGCAGGTTCTAGTTCTCTTCTTAAATCCTTTGGTGGAATTTCTTCTGCGTAAACCAATTTTTCTTTCACAGAATTCTTCCTCACGAACCTCCTTCGGACTTTGTGGAAATTACAGACCAAAAATATATTCTCTAATGATATTAGGTCTCACCTGTAATCGGTGAGATTAGTGATTCTTATATAGGAAAATATACCCACAAAATCCACTAATATAAGATTTACCAAATCTTCAATTCAGCTTTCACCACATACCAATCCTTCTACAGCCGTGAACTGCAAGTCTTCCAGAGAACCATTTTTTATACGTGGTCTGCATAATTCCTTTTCTCCTATACGGCTGATCTCCTCCACTGATGTCAATCCATCCGCGTACTACACCACCTTCTACCGTGAACCATTTTTGGATTCACGAACCGCACACCCTTCAATGAAAACCATTGATGCGAACCGATTCATAATATCATTGGTCTGTAGACTATTATTGTAGGGTTGTGTCTTATTTTTCTTGGATTATGGAACCTTTTATTTCCATAACTTGGAAGGACCAAAATTTTATATTTTCTGATCAATGTTAGTAGGATATCAACTGCCTGAAAGACAAAATGATATATTGTGACACTCACTACATCACCATGCCATTGATTTTAAATTATTTTATGAATTTTAGGGTCATTTAATGTTTCTAGGGAGTTTCATACCGAAACATGGTATGTTTTTAGGTTTCATTATTTACATGGTTGGGGAACATAGTTTGGGGAAAACCATGAGGATACCCTTACACAAATCCATGAAATTATTACAGACAATGTATTCTGAATGTGTATGGTTTATGTTTCACAAGAAGTGCATATGTTAGGTCTACTAGGTTGAATACCCTAAGTGTTGGGGGTGGAGTGAATCAGGGTATGGATGATTAAATCTTTATCCTATTCATATCTTGTTTCTTTTTTAGAAAAAAACCAATTCTCTCTTCCTCCCGTAGCAATATACAAAACAAATCTGAAATCATGCACAAGATGCAAAGATTTTTACATGGTTCACCCTCACTGGGCTACATCCAAGGAGCATACAATGACAATATGACAATGTACCAAATTCACTAAGGATCACAACCAATAATGAGTGAAAAGTTTGGGCTAGATCATCTATGCCCAGGCTCAATATATTTACAAGATTTAGAATCTTCTCACTACATTCCCAAGGGTCACTCCCTATGCCTATTTCTCTAGCCCACTACAGGTGGAAAGGATCATCGTCTACCTCTTCCTGCGCTCACTACTCTTGGAAAAATACACACACATAGTTTATCGACTTTTAGATCAAAAATGGTTTATGGAAATGTAGGTACCTTAATTTTCATGAATCTTTGCATCCTAAAATATAGTTATATACATTGTTGAAGTTCCGTTTTCACCTGCAGATGATGTCTACCTTCCCGGGTACTGCTAGGTATCGGAAAATCCATTCAAAAACTAATTTTAAGCTTTCTCAAGATTCCTTATGCAAATAATGAACCACCTTCCTCTCTGAAATACCGAGTATGGGGTTTGTTACATGAAACACCTCCTCCACATATTGTTGCCGCTGTTGCGAACTACCCTTCATCTGCAAACTACCTCCACGTTCGCTGTTGTGTACCACCTCAGTGTACCAATTCTGCAAACCTCCTCTATGAAACCCCTAATGTTCGCAAATTGTTATTTGTTTGCAGTCTGCCTTAAAAAAACTCATGCATACCATTCCTTGTTCCTCCATGTACCGTGTCTTGTGCGGGTTCTAGTTATCCTCTAAAATTATTCGGTGGAATTTATTTCGCCTAAACCACTTTTACTTTATCAGAATTATTCCTCATGAACCTCCTTCTAACTTTTCCAAAATCCTAGAAAAAAAAATATATTATCTAATGATATTAGGTCTCACCAACAATTGGTGGCATTAACAATTCTTATATAGGAAAATATACCCCCCAAATCCACTAATATAAGAATTACCAAATCTTCAATCCAGCTTTCACCGCATACTAATCCTTCTGCCGCTGCGAACCGCAAGCCTTCTAAAGAACCAGTTTTCATACATGGTCCACATACTACCTTTTCTCATATATGATCAATCTCCTCCACCGATGTAAATCCATATGCGTACCGCACCACCTTCCACCAGAAACCATTTTTGTTTTTGCGAACCACACGCCTTTCGCTACAATCCATTTCTATGAACCATTTCCATAGCTCCGCATACCGTTCCTAATACCTGCTATGCGACTTCATACCCTTCCCAGACATGGAATGCGATCCAGGTCCGAGATCCTCATTTCTCTTCCTTTTCGGATTTCAATTTCCATTATTCACAAAAATCCCGATTTTGAGGCCCCAAAATTTGGAAAACACTAGGAAACTATGCCACCATTAAAACCTATCTTCGGAAAACACAAACCATACTCATTTGCAATCATCTAGCATTGTCAACAAATACAACCACACCCAAAACATACTGAGAGGACATATTGAGGGATTTCCCCAACAATCTCCCCCATTGGTTTTGTTGAGAACTGTTTTCATAACAATAATGCACATTTCGATACCAAATTAAAACTCTGTCCATATTCAGCCACCATTCACTTTAAGTGATTAAGATAAAGATCAAAGATTTACTCAACACATACTCTAAGCCCAAATGATCCATCCTCAACATGAGAAACAAAAGTATAATGAAAAGTGTATCAATAAATCACTTCATTTATAATCACCAATTACTCATACAATACCGATACACTGATACTAATGATCTTCTTTCATCACAAAACATAGCCGTCATGATATCTAATCATTGGTCGATAAATTCTAGAATCATCAGATTTAATACTCCCCGAAGTTATAAATCCTCAAATAGCATCAGATCATCTTCAACTTCCCCTTTGTCACTGCTCTACTTAACATCTTCTCTCTATGTCTTTTCTCCCCTGGAATAGTCACACTCCCCCTTTCAACGAACCTGAATGACACTTCATGGTTGTTTGGAAGAAGGTAAAGAACACATATCATCACATTAGGTAAAGAAGCATCATACATCCGGTAGAGGGGGTCCCATATCCACACTTTTTCAAGTGTGGGGATTTGACTGAACTCCCAGAGCTTGTTAATACCTTTCAAATGCTTCTTTGGGTAAGGTGTTCTTAAAATTATCTGCAACTTGTTTTTCTATAGGCACATAATCCAACTTCAAAAGCCCTTGGTCCACCTTATCCTTGATAAAATGATATTTGATTTTAATGTGCTTTGTCTCTGAGTGATGGACTAGATTTTTACAATGATTTATAGCACTTGAATTATCACAATGGATTACGATCATATATTTCACTCCAATTCCCATATCTTCATGCTGCTGATTCATCCACAATAGCTGTGTGTAGGCTTGAGTAGCAACAATATATTCAGATTTTGTGGTGCACAATGAAATAAAATCGTGTTTCTTGCTCAACCAAGAATTAAACAATCCTCCAAGATAAAAGGAACCTCTGGATGTTGATTTTCTATCATATGATGAACCAGCCCAATTCTCTTCTGTATATCCCAATAACTATGGTTGAGATTTTTCATTATACATTAGTCCAAAATCCATTGTGCTCTTGATATACCTAATAATTATTTTTTACTTTAATCATGTGGCTCTCCATGGGATTTATTTGACATATCACTGCATGTAATATAGAGAATACAACATCCAGCTTTGTCGCTATCAGATACAACAGATTTCCAATGATTTTCCTGTATTCTGTGATATTAACTAGCTTTCCTTCATTATCTCATGACAGTTTCAGCTAGGTAGCAACTGGAGTCTTCATATATTTGGAATTAACTATTCCAAACCTTCTCAAAACCACCTTGGAATATTTATATTGAGAAATAAAATTTCCATTCCTTAATTTCGTCATTTGTAATCCAAGGAAAAATGTCATCTCACCAATCATCGACATTTCGAACCCACTTTTCATGAATTACGAAAACTGTTTGCATTGTGCTTCATATGATCCACCAAATATTATTTCATTGACATAAACCAGAACCATCATCCTTTGACTGTTTCCATTGTTGTAATACATATTGTAATCAACTCCACCATGATGAAAACTGAGAATCTTTTGAAATTGACCAAGCCTCGAATACCATGCTCTTGGTTCTGGATTTTAACCATATAATTCATTCTTCAGCTAACAAACCCTATTCTCATCTTCATGGATGATAAAACTATCTGTTTGCTCAATGTAAACTTTTTCTTCTAGAAATCCATTTAGAAATGCTGACTTGAAATCCATCTAAAAATACTTAAAATTTATTTTCACTAGAATGGAAAATAATAATCTAATTGTCTCTAGCCTTGAAATTGGTGAAAATGTCTCATCAACATAAATAAACTCTATTTGGGAGTACCCTTTCGACACCGTTCATTCTTTGTTTCGAATAACAACACCATATACATTCATTTTTTTGTAGAGGACCCATTTTGTTTTGATGAAATTCTTGTTTGCTGGTCTCGAAACAATTTCCCATGTCTGATTCTTCCCAATTTAGTCACACTCTTCATTCATTTCCTAAACCTAATTATCATCTCTACCAGCTTCATCAAATCATTTAGGCTCCACCTGTGATACGTATGATTCTTTCTGTAGAGAATTCATCCTCCTTATCTGCACTTGTGCTATTTGATCACCAATTATATTCTCCCTATCAATTTTAGCTCTTATCACTAGTCTATAGACAAACACTAATTTATTTTCATCATCTGAGTCTTCTTTTGAATCTACCTCTGATGTTGGAGTGTCTCCTAACCTTCTCATCTTTTTATCACTATCCTCTTGAGTCTGTTCATGTAGTTACTAAAGATTGTACTCATTCTCCACTATGGTCACATCACGAATTTCAACTATATTTCCCAACCGCTTATTAAATAATTTATATGCTTTGTATTTCTTTTAGTTTCCAAGAAATATCCTTTCATCTCCACATGATTCATAATTCCTATGTTCCTTATTATTGATAATGAAACATTTACTTCAGAAGACTCAAAAGTACTTCAATGAAGGATTATTTCTATACCATAAATTGTATAGAGTCTTCTCCTCTTTTGGAAAAATTAATTCTCTTTTTTAAGTGTAGACTATTGTCATCACTGCTTCTTTACAAAATTTATCTAGAAGATCTTTCTTAATGGGCCCAGTTCTGACCATGTTTTTGACAACATGATTTCTTCTCTGAACTACTTTATTTTTCTATGGAGTTCTTACTGTTGAAACTTGATTCCTTATCCCATGTTTCTATAGATAATCTTCCATTTGGATATTCATAAAGTTTGTTCCATTACCGGATCAAATCATCCAAATTTTCTGAACAAGAATCTTTTCACATTCTCCTCGATATCTTATAATGCAACTGAACACTTCATATTTGTGGGTGATTATGGAAACCCATTCAACTCTGCTATAATCATCAATGAAGAGGACATAATATCTCATCCCATTAATATAACTTGGAGAAATTAGCCTACACAAGTAAATATTCACCAACTAATGAAATCTTATTGAATTTTCCCCATTGGGATTATATTTCATTTAAATGATCTTCCCTTGTTGAAAGGCATTGCATGTATGAGTACAATCACATGATAATCTAAAGAGATTTCGAGCAGCATCATATTTCAGCAAATATTCCAACGGTGTTTGGGTTACGTAACCAAGACACTTATGTCATAACTTGTATTCTTCATCCTTGGATAGAAATCACATATCTTCTTTTCCACTAATGAGGTAGAGATTCTCTTTTTCACACTTTCCTTATAGCACAACAACACCATATTTTTATTTGATGATATATAATTTCTTGGAAAAACTTATGGCATTCCTTGAGTCACATAATTGACTAAGACTAAGCAATGTGTGACTAATCCCTTCAATAACTAATACATATGCTCATCTTATGTATTTTCCTCCAAACATGGCTTTTCCTTAATCAATAATTTTGAGGCTCTCGTCATTATCGAATCATACAATACCTTCCTTATCTTACCATATTCTGGTCACTATATTCTTATTTCCCATCATATGGGAAGTGCATCCACTGTTAATTATTCATATCCCCATGCAATCTAATGCCTTAAATGAAATTTATGAAAACACGACCTACTAGAAACTTTTCTTTTTGACCCATGTATTTGAATTAATACTCGACATGGAATGATAATCTTTATCTTCCTTAGTATATGAAGGTCCAACCTCAATTTGAAGAGATGGAAATCAATTTTGAATTTTCAGCTCTTGTGATGATACATTTGAATGCTTCTGATGAAAAAATTTAGTCTACCTAGACATATTACTCTTCATTATTAATGTTCAATATCTTCCCATATTTCCAATTCCCTTACACCCGAAACAAAGACCATCAAATGATGACCAATAATTTTGAACTATGTATGACCACCTCTATTGGTCTTGTTCCCTTTGGTACCTATTTTCTATAGAACATACATTCTGATAGTGTCCCATCTTACCACAATAATAGCATGTTATGTGAAGTACATTCTTGTGTGGTAATGACACACCACTAGTTGAGCCTTCGGTCCTCTGAATCTTATGATTCTTCTTCGTACCCAATTCAATCTTTAATATTAGAGTGGGTTCTTGTGGTTTGATTTGAACCATAACTACTTTCTATTTTTAAATCATGCCCCATACGAGACATATCATTTATAATTGATTTTTTCTTCTGTTTAGATGAACCACTCTACTCAAATATTATCTTATCTGTTTCATGTATGATCTTATTTCCTGATGTTGAACTAAGAGTAAATAGTTTTTCCTAATATTAAATTATTCTTCGCTGACAAAAAACTTTCTATTCTACTTATTCAATATGTTTTATTTGATCTTTTCCAGTTTTTGTCAAACTATCACTTTTTATTTTCTATTCTTCAATTTTGAGTTCTTACTCAACCACCTTTTCTATGATTTCTACATTGAAAATCTCAACTTTTCAATTTCTGCATTTAGCTCAGAATTCTCTTCTATCTAATGTTGCATAAAAAGTTTGGAATCATGAAAATCATTGTTAAATTTCATTATTTTGGCTCTCAAAAATTATATCTCTTCATGGGAAGCTTCTAATTTATCTTGAAGATCAACTCTTCCTTCAATTATTCCTTCTTCATTATCACTTTCCTCACTCGTTAATGAATTTATGAAAACTGCCACCAGAGCATGTGTTTTTGACCCTCGTAGTTCTCCAACTCTTCCACCTCAGATTCTTCTGAACTTTAATCCTCTTTTGAAATCATATTATTCTTTTTGAAGAACTTTCTCCTAGTATTTATTCTCCCTTTCTCATTTGATGAATACCTATTTTGGGGAATTTAATCATTTTCTTCATTTTCCTCATCAAACTTCTTATGACACTTTTCTTCAAAATCCCAATCTTTCCACAACGAAGGAATGAAAATGGAAGTTTACCATTGAACTTCCCTTTTCACCTTTTTAGATTAGAGGATATAAATGAAATTACATCATCCATATTTTCCTCCTCAGGATTATCTTCAATAGAGATATTCTTCATGGCCTTGAATGGCACTTCCTTAGACTTCCCCTTTTCCACTACATCGTTACCATAATTTTTCATTTCACATGCTACAAGGGTACTATGTAGGTTATCTAATGTAAGTTATTTTGGGTCTTTTTCTTCCAACACTAAAACATTTGGATTGAACCGTGGTGGAAGTTTCCTCAAGATATGTTTCACAATATTTATGTCTTTATGAATTATCCAAGACCCTCATGTCTTCCACAATAATATTTATCCTATCAAATAATTCATCAACAGACTCCTTGGGATTCATTCTAATATCCTCATACTTTTTCCATAGAACCTGTAACTTTTCTTCTATGACTTTTGTGTCTCCCTCATAAATGTTCAATAATTTTTCCCACATTTCATGTGATGTTTTACAAGACACCACCTTCATATAAATTTCAATTGATAGGGCTCCCCATAAAGAATTGATCCCTTTATAATCAACATCCAATTATACTCTTTTAACTTCTAATAAATCACCACTATTAATGTCAGCTAATTTTCCATGCATAGCTACTATGAAGACATCCATCCCTACTGAACTGATGTAGTGATGCATCCAATTATTCTAGAGTTGAAAATTTTTTCTGTCAAATTTCATAACTCCTTTATGATTGACCAACTCCATTTATTCTTCTTGAGAGATAACCAATAACTTTCAACCTTTTCCTCTCATACCAATTGTTATATCCACAAGGTCGAATACCCTAAGAGGGGGGGGGGAATTAGGGTATGGTAGATTAAGACTTTCTCCCATTCAGATATTGTTTCACTGTTATAATAAACTCAATTATCTCTTCCTCCCATTAAAATATAAAAAAATATATGAATTCATAAACAAGACTCATGAATTTTTACTTGGTTCACCCTCACTAGGCTATGTCTAACAATGACGACATGCCGATGTACCAAATTCACTAAATTTCACATCCAATAATGAGTAAAAAATTTGGGCTAGATATTGTATTCCTAGGATCACTATGTTTATAAGATTTAGATTCTGCAGACTGCAATCCCAAGGGTCACTCCCAATGCCTCTTTCTCTGGATCACTATTGGTGGAAATGGTCATCGTCTTCCTCTTCCTGTGCTCACTGCTCTTGGAAAGGAATCCACACACATTTTATCGACTTGTAGGTCAAAGAACGTTTATGGACATGTAGGTCCCTTAATTTTCATGAATCTATACATCCTCAACTATAGATATATGATCTTTTGAAATTACTTTTCCACCCGTAGATGACGTCCACCTTCCCGGGTACTTCTAGGTACTAAAAAATTATTTCGTAAACTGATTTGATGATTTTGCAAGCATTCTTGTGAAAATCGTGAACCACCATCCTCTCTCGCGTACTGAGTACTGGGTTTGGTACACGAAAAACATCATATATTTACTATTTCTACTGTTGTGAACCACCCTTCATCCGTAGACTGCCTCCACCTTCACTATCCTGTACCTCTTTCGCGTACCGATCCTGCAAACCTCCTCTGTGAAACCCCTTTAATCCATGAACTTTGATTTGTTCACGGACATCCTACACACCACACTTTCTTCCTGTGCATACCATGTCTTGTGTGGATTACATTTCTCAACTTAAATACTTTAGTTGAATTTCTTCTGTGCGAACCACCTTAGATTTTGAGGATTTCTTCCTCGTGAACCTCCTTCAGACATTTCCAAAATCCTGGACCACAAATTTGTTCTCTAATGATATTCAGTTTCACCAGTAATATGTGGGATTATATATTCTTATATATGAAAATATACTTACAAAATCTACTAATATAAGATTTACTAAATCTTCAATTGAGCCTTCATCGCATACCGATCCTTCTGCCGTCGGGAACCACATGCCTTCTAGTGAACCATTTTTTATACGTGGTCCACATACTGCCTTTGCTCTTATGTGGTCTATCTTCTCTAATAATGTCAAGAAATACTTCTACTACACCTCCATACACCATGAACAATTTTTGGTTTGAAAAACCACACACCCTTCACTGAAAACTGTTGCTGCGAACTATTTTCATAGCTCCACATACCATTCCCACTACCTGGTATGAGACTGCATACCATTCCCAGACATGGTATGTGATCCATGTCCCGGGCTCCTCATTTATATTCCTTTTATGATTTAATTCTCCATTCTTCACACAAATCCCGATTTGAGGCCCAAAATTTGGAAAACACTTGGAAACTACGCCACCTTAAAAAATGTCTTTGGAAAACACTAACATTACTTATTCGCAATCATCTGGATTTGAAAACAAACATAACTACACCTAAAAAATACTGAGAGGACACCTTGAGGGATTTTTTCCCAACAACATAGTTGAGTCTTAAACTATAAAAATACTAGGGGAGACAATCTAGGACCTCTGGTGACTTTGGGGTGCAACAAACAGATTGGTAAACCATGTGAATATATTTTAAATCACCTATAAAATTTGACAATTACATTTGGAATTATTAGAGAATGATTTTTATAACCATGTGAGGTCACATGTAATATATGTGGGTGTGTCTTGGCTAGGAAGTGGCCAATGTATTGTTATAACATGATTTGAAAAACCATACAACCAAACCCTGAAGCCTACCCAAATTCATTAAAATTTGAAATTACACTTCATCCCTTCTTCGATTTCAATCATCCATACCACATTTCTCTCCCACTATATTCAGAAGGACCAAATTCCCCCCTTTGAGAGACTAATCATTCATCCTTCAAATTTTGTGATTTACACCTTGTAATCAGGTGGGTTTCTTCTTTAAAAGTCCCTTTTAAATTCTCCATCTCCTTTATTATTTATTTTACATGATTTCTACATCATCCCATGGACCCTAAATATATTTTAGGTTATTTTTTGGTTGGGTTTGATCCAAATAATTGTTAATTTCTCATGTAGGGGGTGTATAGGGGATGTATTAGCTTTTGGATGTGTTTTCCATCATAGGAGATAACTTCCCACATGATTTCTATTGAACAAATGATAGTTTTTCTTTATTTATATTTTATATTAAATTTCTTTAAAATATTTATGGTTTGAAAAGAGTTTTTCATTTATATTAAAATTATATCTATGAACCATGAGGGGAAAATTTATTTAAAGAGATTTAAAACCTTGGCATGTGATAGGATTTCATTCCATATTAGTGGGAATATTCCAAAATATATTTTAAAGAATTATTTTTTGATTTAAAATTGGTAGTGAGAACCATATTGAAGTTTTTAAAAGTGTTATTATATTAATTATATTTCAAACCATGTGTTTGGGTGTTTGGAAAGTGTGTAAAACTATTTGGCACAAGTTTTTTAATTTTAAAGGGAGTGTGTTAATCCTTGTCTTATATATTTTGAAACCTTTTATAACATTGTTTAATTTATATATAATTGTTTTGCGGTGTTGAAGCTTTTGAAATAATAAAATATTATTATTGGTATTCAATAGGGTAATTTATCCCATGTGGATTATATTTTGAAACTCATTGGTGTTGAACACTATGTTCAAATGTGATTTTAAAGGGAAGTAGAGTTTCCATTGATTTTGAAAGGTGTTTTGATAAAAATGGTCTCAAAAAGTAAATTGAGATAAATTTTTAAACTGTGAGTTAGATTTTATTTCCAAGAATGATTCCAAAATATAAGGATTGTTTGAAATCTTTTGAAAAATTATTTTTCATTAAATTTGTGAGAACCTTTTGATCCCCTTGTCATTCTGGAATTCCCATGGTGTCTTGTTATCTCACGAGGGTATGTTTATTATTAATTAATTGTATATTGTTATTGTGTTTTTGATATAAATGGGGTTATATATATGTGAGGGTATGAGAGGTGAGGAATGTGTGATTTAAAATGTTTTATATTTGATTTATGCAATTGTTTTATTTTTCTCACCTATTTTGACTTATCATGGTAGGCCTCAAGGAATGGAGGTAATTGATATATGTAGATTATTTCATTACCTATGTCAATTTTTATTAAGGAATGTTTCCTAGGACCAAGGGATCACATTAAGGGGATATTTCTTTTAGAGACTAAGTGAGCTTATGGGGATTGGGGATGAAGTGAGTTTAAGTGGGGACTAAGAGAGCCCTTGGAGCACCGAGTGAGCTTCCAAATGTTACAGTTACATTGAGTGATTCAGGAACCACAGTTTATTATAATTCACGATGAAACCCATTAAATAGTTCCCATTGTTTAGATCTACGAAACTTGGATAATTTCTTGGATTATTGTAAGAGAGTTAACTATATGTGTTGATTTTGTACTTAGATTTTGAGTTTATTTTTTGGAACCCATGTTCTTATTTATTTATCCTTTTTGTGTGACTAGACCTAGTGGTTCCTAACAAAGAAATTTTTTATTTATTCATGTGGTTTTTTTCAGATTCTTGAAAATGGATTTTAAATGATTTTTAAATAAGGAATGAGTAAGTGTGAACTGAAAGTGATTTTAAATGTTTTTAAAAAAATGGGTTTGAAATGGGGCGTTCCTTAATATTTAAAATGTAATCTTTCAAATAGTTTTGGAATGGTTTTAAAATAAGAGGACATGTATCTTTATTTTGAATCTTTGAGTGTATGTGAGTTTTAAAAACATGGTTCTAGGAATGTTTTCAATGTTTTGTAAAAATATTTGATTTCAAATATGTATTAGAAAAATGTGTGGAGGATTTAAACCTCATTTAATTGTTTGAAATGATTATTTAAAAATGAGGTCTTTATTAAATGGTTTTCAATTGAAACATTAAAATAAGGGTTTGGAAAAGAGGTATTGGACAAGGATAAAGTCTTTTCCAAGTATTCCATTTCATTAAATAAATATATTGGAAAAATATTATTAATATACTTTTTTATTTCTTGTTTCCTTTTTAAATATCCATGAAAAGAATATTTTTTTAAAGTATTTTAAAATAGAATATTTTGGATATGATCTGAAATAAAATTCTTTGATTTGGTGAGATGTGTTGGCCTACTAGGATGTTATCTCACACCTATATCTTATAATTCTATGTATATTATATTAAATATTTGTATGAGTTGATCTTCTAAGGTAATGTGTGGTTTGATAGTGACTATTGGTCACTCAGTGGCTCATGGGAGTAGGTTTGGATCATTTTTCAGCTCTTAATTCTTTATAAGCTTCTTATCTAGTAGTATTGTATTATCATGATTTTATAATTTTATTTTCATTATTTGTTTATTTATGTATTATTTGTATCATTTTTAGATGTTTATTTATGTTTGTGTCTAGTTTGATGCTTAATTTATTTATTTCTGATACTTATTTATATTATGGTATGAGAGAAAAATCATTCAAAAGGAACTTTTTTTATGCCCAAGAACTAGTTGCTAGCCTGTGGGGATCAGGAACACCCTTAGAGCCTTATAAAGGATCGAGTTTGGTGTGGGGTCAGATGACATCATGGGATAGTTTGTTACAAAGTGGTATCAAAGCTAGGTTCTTAGTGGGGACTATGTTTTATAATGGAACATGTTATTTGTGGTGATGGTAGTTTAGAGAAAAGGTAGTCAGGATTCAAGAGGTAGGTTCAGGTATAGTGTCGCGAGCTCTTTCTTAGCTTGATCCTTAAGTTTAAATGGGTATTTCAGATTTTTGACATGACTACGGGTTGATGCTTGATAGTGTTATTGGATTATAGTTTGATACTGGAGATAATAGTACTTTGATACTCAATGGAATTGATTGAGTTTCCTTGAGAGACCATGTTTAGTGTTTTGGGTTAGAGTTAGAGAGGGGAATTAAATCATGAGGTTGGATCATAGGGTGTAAAATACCATGTGAAACCAAATGTTTAATTCTTGACACTTTGTAGGGACAAATGCACAATTATCATGTGTACATCAACCATGTGTCTATGGCAGGAATAGTTCCATATCTAAATTTATTTTTCTATTTAGAACCCCAAACCCTTGAATTTCCTATCATATTAGGGTAATGATAAAATATTCATGGTTATTCCTGAGATATGTTTGCATCGTTGTATTGATTTTTTGATTGAAGCATTTTTTATTCCCTTATTTATCCAATTTTTCATGTGTTGTGAAATTTTATTTGTGTGTGTGAAAAATGGATTTCATGAGATAATTGTTTTCAATTTTAAAATAGGGGATCAAGGTTTATTTTTAAAATTATTTTTGTTTTATAAATTATTTCAAAATATTATGTTACATTTTAAATTTAGAAAAATTATTTATATGTGATTGAATTTTATAATCAAGTGAACATAGTGTTTTATATGATTAGTTTACTATTTTCAGGAAAACTATTTAATTTCAAAATTGGTTTTTATATATTTTTTTACTTTTACGCATGGAATGTCTTAAAAAGGGGTAAGTTAATTGAAGTTTTTTTAAAACATGGGGTTTTTTATTATGTGACCCAAATTTTTGTTTTGGTTTCAAAAACATTTAGTGTTTTTTTTAAATCAGTTTTGGCAATTTCCTAAATTAAACATGTTGAGTGAGGGATTTAGGTATGATATTGTAACATAGTTTTCATTATGTTTTTTTTGTAAAAATTATTCCTTGTATTTATGGTTCCTTGGATTTTAAAATAAGTTTTGGGATCCTTTTTTTGGTTTCCAAATTTTCGAAAGAGGTTAATTTTGAAATAGCCTTAGTTTTTATAAAACAACATGTGTTTGGTTAATCCCTTGTGTGTCTTTGGGACCGCTTGTTATTGTTTTAGATACATGGTTGGGTTGAGATCATGTTTCACATTTTTTAATGTAAGCCTCCTAAAAATAACTTGGGTAGATGTATAGTGTTGTCTTAGTGGGTTTTATTGGTTCTGGGCGAAATGAAAGTTCTTGTTTAGCATGGGAAACTTGAATTTTAGATTAAATTTATAAAAATATGATATTTACATAAAAATTATGTCATGTACAATGAAATTAATAGATTAAATGACTTTATTAAACCTCATAATCAGAATAGTATGATAATCACATGTAATTTAGAATTAATTTATAAGTATATATTAAACTACCCGAACTTGTAATTATTTCTTCATTGATGATCTAGTTGACTAAATCATGTCATATAATCATTTAATTATAGTATCAAAGTAAAGAATTTATAAATAGGTGATCCATACATTAACAAAATTCTCTTAATATTTCTATTAAATCAATGGTTTCTATCATAGTTAATCCCAATTGCTTGTGTCATTCATGGTTGATCACAAAAGAAGTCTCCTCACGGATGAATAATTCTTGGGGTTATCTTGATGGATTGAGATAATAGGATGGCATAGAACACTTTATATCTATATAACTCTCTCTTGGAATTTATATATATTCTCTCTACCATTGATCATAACATGTGTGTTTATGTAAAGTGATATAAATAGATATTAATTATGGATGGTTTTGGGTAATCAATCAACAGATATGACCCTTATTAATTATATTATTCAAAGTATACCCCATGTCCATTAATAATAACAATAATATTTTAATTATTAACATGAAAAATACTACACATAATATTATATAAATAAATACCATTTACATACTTTTGAACCGAACCATTAAGCATTGTCCATTTATCATCTTCGGCATTTACCAAACCTTTAATAATAAATATTTATTTATAAAATATGGAAACTACATCAACTAATTAGTAATTATTTGTTGTAATCTACATTTAGGAGGTCCTAAGTTCAATCCATAATGGGTGTAGGTACTATTTCTATACTATGTAGGAAATGGTGCAAGCGATGGCACAGATGATGAAGTAGATAGGTAGTGATATAGGCATGATGCATGATGAAGGCAGACAATGATCTAGTAGAACTAATTACCTAGGAATAAAGACACATTCATGATGATTCACTGGGCCTTTGGACTAGATAATGGTCTATTAGGCCATGTATTGGGCTTTATTTCCATTGTATTTTGGGCCACTAAAAATATAAGGCCCCAGCCTTAAACCTTACTTAATCTTGAGTTATTACAAGATTACACATTGAGGATCTTTTCGGGTTTAGAGTTTTAGAGAATTAGATCATAAAACATGCATTACATTCCACATATAAACAAAGTAGTTACATAAATATAGTATTCTTCATTCCCATCAATGGAAACATATTTAAAATAAACATGGATTCTTTCTTGACACTTCCTTGACACTATCATCATATCATGTACCTTTCCCTTGACCTGTGAAAAACATTTCAAAAAAAGACTTGGGATGAGCATAAAAAGATCAGTAAGGGATATAAAAATATGGAAAGGAAACATGGGTACATATATACATAAGGATGAGATCATACTTTACCCATAAAACATAAGCACTTTAACATACCTCATAAAATCATGAATAAATCATAGAAATCATAATACATAAAGGTAACTTGAGGCATTCATAACATTCTTACGTAGGGAGTTACCCTCTTGGTTACGTTTGGAATACCCATCACAGTATATTCCCTAAAATCTCTTCGGAGAAACCTTAAAGTTTCACTCCTTCACGTTACCCAATGCATTGGAGAGCAATATCGGGCTCACCCGCCCTTAGTTTATCACGGAACCACTGTCTTCATAATAATGCCCAAGAACCTCAACATAATCGTATCACATAAAACATGCATAAAGGAAACATAACATTTCCACCTTTCAATCAAAAGATATCAATACAACACATTGATAGAAAAACTTTATGAAAACCATTTTCAATACCAAAATAAAAGAAAATTAAAACATGGTATATATTTTTCTTTTAAAAAGAAGGTATGGCTTGTAGAGGAAGCGAGAACTCAAATAACGGTCACGATGGCGGAGAAGTTGTTGTCGCCATATACGTATGAAAAAAACATTCCCTTTTGTCGTTTAGTAAAACGCTTCATATAAAAAAGATTCATTTTGGATAAACGAAGTCAAAGGGGTTTATACACCGTATAAAAGAAGGTTGTGTATAAAACAAAATATGCCCCAATGAAAGGAGATTGAGACGAAGTCCCATACCTTGTATCCGACTTGACCCGACCATTCTTTAATCTCCTGAATAATAAACTTGAGTTAATCTATACTTGCTTAAGAACCTTTTTAAAGTTCATTATTCCTTTTATACCATGTTATGAACATAATGTAATCATTTAAGTTAATAATGTTCATTTTGTCGGTATTTGGTTCATAAGTCAAAAATAGGCTTCTTACACTTACATGTTGTTAATTTGGTCAAAGGTTCATTATATCCAGAATTATATTAATGATTTGGATAACATATATATCATATATATTCATCATATACATGTATTTATAATATTAAATCACATTTAGAGGTAAGAAATGAAATGCGCCGTTCATGGAGACGGTAAGCCGTACGTACGCATGAACGCTACTTCCATTTCTATTTCGTATTTCTGGAATGGAATCATAATGATATAAGAGTATATTATAATTACAGTATAATAACATATATAATATCATTAACTTTATCCTTTACACATCCCACATATGGTATTAACGAATCAAATCACTTTCAGGGGGCGGTAGTCCGCACTTCCTAAAATGAAGATATCGTGTTTACCCATAATGGAAACAATAATGGTATGCCATAAATGAAAAATACAGAAGCTTAAGGAAATAATAAAAATATTATATATCATATATAAAAATAGTGACATCATAATATCCACCTTTGAAGGTGTTAAATGAGTATTGAACAATCATCGTTTCGGGAGGCAGAATTTCGCCATCCACGGAAACCGTATGTTCTTTAACCATTTGATGTAGTTGTGTGAGAGTGTAGCTCGAATAAATCTTATAACAACATCCTAGTATATTGAAGATACTGTTTTTGTTACAAAAGAAGTAAATAAAAAGAGTTTAGGGGGTTGGAGAATCAAAATAAAACAAATGAACATGAGAGAATGAATTACCTTTAAAAGTGTAACTCCTTTTGATTTGAGCCTAAAGGCTTACTTTGAAAGGATTATCCCCAAAGGGAATCCTCTAGGATGAGGAGAGGGATGTGGAGAGAGTAAATAGGCAGGGGATGACCTAGCCAAAGGCTTGAGGAGTGTGTGAAATGAGGTAGAGGTGGGGGCCTTTTATAAGAGGAGAGGAGGGGAACTTTTGGAAATCATGAAACTATTATTTTATTTTAAAAAGTGTTTAGAATTTCTAAGGTCCCACATTGATATATTTCAAAGATAAGATTATAAGGCTTCAAAATATTTCCATCCAATAGTTTTTGGACAAGTTTAGGTCATAGATTTTATATTATCGTTTCATTTTATTTAAACTGTTCATTAATGAGGTCATCGTTGCATCATCATGATGTCATAATTAAATTAATTTATTTAAACTTTAGAAATTATAAAAAAACTACTATGATGTAGGAAATATTTTTATCTTTCCAATGATTATTTATAATAAAAAATCTGATCTTTATATCCCCATGTAAAAATTGTTTTCGTAAAACATATTATATTTGTGTCATTTTTACTTTTACATTAAATAAAAAGTTATTTATGACATTTCCCAACCAAAGTGGTTCCATGGGGTCCCCAAGTTGACCCATGTCTTGTCTTGGTCGGCCATGACACAACCAATGATGGTAGAACATGTTTTAAGCTCATCTCATTTTATTAAAGCATTATTGTTACCTTAAACTATACTAATTACCACTAATCGCGATTAAAAACTTAATAAGTTACTATTCACCAAAAAATTATTTTAATCTCATTGAACCACGTTTTACTTCTTAATGAAAACCATGTATGTCGGATTTTTGAAATTCAATACACATTAGGGGTAAACTTTCATTTAAACAGAAAATCAGTTTTTATAAGTACCACTTAGTGGTTTCACTGTTCATAAAAAATTGATGTTTTTCAGAAAATTACCAAAAATTAACCCTAAGCTATATTTAATATTCCGAATTCAAAAATGAAGTCTATTTTAAAAAATTCAAAACATATAAGTCACATTAATTAATTTAATAATTAATTCCCGCTGTCATGACAAATAGCGTGTTTTTATGAAACAATAAGTCTGAAAAGATTGACACTAGTTTAAGTCCAATTTCAAAGTGAAATTGATTCCAATGACCACCATTGGATAAAATGGTAAAAATATATTATAATTTCACTTCAAAACCAATTCAAAATATAATCTAATCATATAAATAAATTAGATTAAAAAGAGGTTTTAAATTAAAATACAACATTTTTCACTATTCATTAAAAAATGAACTTTATCAGAAAAATACCAAAAATTCACACAAAGTAAATTTTGATGTACCAATCATAAAGAATAAGTTTATTTTGACAAACATATCTTATAAAATTTTCAAAAGATAGATTTAAAAATGGTTTTCCATCAAAAGGCAGTAAAACAATCTTTTAAGAATATTAGTGTATTCCATGCTTAAGATTGGATTTATTTTCATTTTAAGCCTCTAAAACACTATCTAATTCATTAATAGACATAGA
This sequence comes from Viscum album, assembly GCA_963277665.1. NCBI lineage: Eukaryota > Viridiplantae > Streptophyta > Magnoliopsida > Santalales > Viscaceae > Viscum > Viscum album. Next base: position 691,315,189 of record OY728119.1, on the reverse strand, counting down.
TAAAAATATCTACTATTCATTACTTACATGTGATGTTACATCCTTCCCCCCTTTAGAAAATTGTGTCCCCTCAATTTATTTACTTATCAAATAAATGGGGGTACTTATCCCTCATTACATTTTCAGATTCTCATGTTGCCTCTTCCATTATGTGGTTTTTCCAAAAAACCTTTACCTGCTTAATCACTTTATTCCTTAACACTTGCTCCCTGTGGTCACGAATCTGGACCGGTTGTTCCTCATAAGATAGGTTCTCTTCCAGTTGAACTACCTCTGGACTCAAAACATGATATGGATCTTGCATATACTTTCTCAACATTGAAACGTGAAAAACATTGTGTACCTGAGATAAACTCGGAGGTAAATCCACCCGGTATGCAACTGATACAACTCTCTCTAGAATTTGATATGGTCCAATGAACCTTGGACTCAACTTTCCTTTCTTACCAAATCGCATCACACTTTTCCATGGTGATACTTTGAGAAAAACATGGTCACCTACCTCGAAAGATAGATCCTTCCTCCGGTTATCCGCATAACTCTTCTGCCTGCTCTGAGCTGTTCTCATGTGATTCTGAATCAGCTGAACTTTTTCTGCCATCTCTTCTACAAATTCTGGTCCCATCAACTTCCTTTCCCCCACTTCATCCCAGAAAGCTGGAGTTCGACACCGCTTCCCATATAATGCCTGAAATGGTCCCATCTGTATACTGAAATGAAAACTTTTATTATATGAAAATTCAACCAAAGAAAGATGTTGGTCCCAACTCCCCTGATAATCCATAGAACAAGCTCGTAGCATATCCTCCAATGTCTGAATTGTTCGTTCTGACTGCCCATCTGATTGAGTATGAAAAGCTGTACTAAAATTTAATTCAGTACCCAACGAATTCTGAAGGCCTTTCCAAAAGTTAGAAGTGAACCTGGGATCACGATCAGATACAATGGAGAGGGGAACTCCATGTAACCTGACTGTTTCTTTAATATACAAACGGGAAAGTTGATCTAGGGAAAAAGTATCTCGTATAGCAAGGAAATGAGCAGATTTAGTCAAGCGATCAACAATAACCCAGATTGCATTATTACCTCGAGATGTCTTCGGTATTGCCACAACAAAGTCCATGGATATATTCTCCCATTTCCACTCTGGCACTGGTAAAGGCTGAAGAATCCCTTTCGGTAACTGCCGCTCTACTTTAACCTGCTGACAAGTCAAACACTTCACAGTAAAATCAGCAATATCTCTTTTCATTCCATCCCACCAGTAATACTCCCGCAGATCTCTATACATCTTATTACTGCCAGGATGAACTGAAAATGGAGAACTATGAGCTTCACATAACAACTCTCTCTTCAACTGTGAATCACAAGGTACACACAATCTCTTCCCAATTCTCAAAACACAATCATTATCAATGTTGAATTCAGGCAACATACCTTTCTGAACCAGCTCTACCTTTTTCTGGAGCTCACCGTCTTGCTTCTGTGCTTGCTTGATTCTATCTAATAGAGATGATCTCACTGATACCTGAAACAAAACAGAAGAACTTCCTGCACCAACAACTTCTATGCCAAAGTTCATCAAATCCTTAACCAAAGGATCACGTTCCAAACGCAACATTGCTAATGAAGCATTACTTTTTCGACTCAAAGCATCAGCCACTTTATTTGCTTTTCCTGGATGGCAATGAATTGTACAATAATAATCCTTGATTAATTCCATCCATCTCTTCTGTCTCATGTTTAACTCTTTCTGAGTGAATATATACTTTAAACTTTTTTGATCAGTACATATTTCACACTTTACTCCATACAAATGATTCCTCCAAATTTTTAAAGCAAAAAAAAAACAGAAGCTAATTCCAAATCATGTGTAGGGTAATTTACCTCATGAGTTTTCAACTGTCGTGAAGCATAAGCAATTACCTGATCATTCTGCATTAGGACGCAACCAAGTCCTTTCAATGAAGCATCACTGTAGATAACAAAATCACCATTCCTAGAAGGTTGTGCCAAAACTGGAGCATTCACCAATCTTCTTTTTAATTCCTGAAAACAATCATCACATTCTTTTGTCCAGATAAACTTAACACCCTTTCGAGTTAGCTTAGTCATTGGACTAGATAACCGTGAAAAATTTCTAACAAACCTTCGGTAAGAGCCTTCCAAACCAAGAAAACTATGAATCTCGGTTACATTTGTGGGTCTTGGCCAGTCTTCCACAACCTTTGTTTTTGCAGGATCAACGGTTATCCCATGTTTTGAAATTATGTGACCAAGGAAAGAAATTTGTTGCAACCAAAACTCACACTTTCTGAATTTTCCATATAGTTTCTTTTCTTTTATGGTTTGCAAGATAACGCTTAAATGAATTTCATGCTCCTCTTTACTTTTAGAAAACACCAAAATATCATCAATAAAAACCACCACAAACTTATCCAAGAACTCATGGAAAATTCTATTCATTAAGTCCATGAATACAGAAGGTGCATTGGTTAGCCCAAAAGGCATTACTACAAATTCATAGTGGCCATATCTCGTACGGAACGCGGTCTTCGGAATATCTACCTCCTTTACCTTCAGCTGATGGTACCCCGATCTCAAGTCAATCTTTGAAAAAAACTGAGCTCCCTGGAGCTGATCAAACAAATCATCGATATGAGGCAAAGGATATTTGTTCTTAACAGTGATATTATTCAAGGCCCTATAATCAATGAAAAGTCTCATAGAACCATCTTTCTTTTTAACAAATAAAATAGGATCACCCCATGGTGATGTTCTAGGTGGAATGAAACCTTTCTCTAATATATCTTGCAATTGCTCCTTCAACTCTAAAAGTTCAATTTGAGCCATTCGATAAGGGGGTTTTGAAATTGGCTTAGCATCAGGAACTAAGTCAACAGTAAATTCAACTTCCCGATCTGGTATTATTCCAGGAAACTCATTAGGAAAAACATCAGGATACTCATTTACCACTGGCACATCATTAATATGAACAGTTCCCTTGTTTTCAACAATGTGTGCAAGCTAACATTCATTTCCATCTTCTACAAGTTTCTCGGCCTCTTGATAAATTATCAACAGTAAGGGTTCATTCTTGTACACAAACTGAAAGTTTTTCTGAAAAGAAACATCTTTAGCTCTACAGTCAATCTTAGCATGGTAAATAGAGAGCCAATCCATACCCAGGATAACATCAAACTCTACTAGAGGTAGAACAATAAGGTTTACAAGTAGGTTCTCTCCACAGATAAGGATAAGAAGATTCTTATAAATTCTTTTTGCCTCAACATTCCCCCCAGGTGTTTTTACCAAAAGTTCAGGAGTCATTTCTTGAGATGGTATTCTCATTTTACTAGAAAAGGTTTCAGAGATGAAAGAATGTGTAGACCCCGAATCAAACAACACACTGGCATAATCTGAAAAAACAAACAAAGTACCTGATACAACTTCATTTGATGGCCCGACATCTGCTGAAGTAGTTGCAAAGGATTTCACCACCCCTTTCTGCTTGTAGTCTAACTGCTTCCCATCACTCAAGCTCTTTGTCAGACACTCGTTTTCATAGTGACCCATCTCATTGCACTTATAACATGTGACAATATATCAAATTTGGTCTTACCTTCACCTTGATCCTTTTCAGTGCAATCACGAGACTTATGTCCCATCTTACCACATTGGTAGCACTTTCCAGAATTCAGAAGACATTCCCCAGCATGCCTTTTTCCACATTTATCACAAACTGGAAACTTAGATTTCTTACCATCAGACTTTTTTGAAGAATTCTTACCTTCCTCCTGCCACCTCGGTCTCTTCTTCTGTTGGTTGTTATAGAACACTTGATCATCGGCAAACTCCATTTCCACCTTCTCAGCACATAGAACAAGCTTTTCATAACTTTTAAACTCACGAGAAGCTAATGCACTTCGATATTTTGGCTTTAATCCTAAGTAAAAACGATTGATTTTACTATCATGGTCTCGGATAAAATTTGGAGCATACCTTGCCAATCGAATGAACCTTTCTTCATAGGTAGCCACTGAGTCTTACTCTTGCCCCAATTCCAAGAATTGCTTTTCCATCGTAAGTTGAATAGACTTAGGAAAATACTTCTCAAGAAACATACCTTTGAATTCATCCCAGTCGAGAGCATCAATCTCATCGGAGTCCCTGATATTTTTAACCATAGACCACCACTGATCTGCCTCCCCCTCCAAACGGTAAATAGCAAGACTAACCTTTTGATTGTCTGAACACCCCATGACATCAAAAATATTCTCCAGTGCTTTAATCCACCCTTCAGCTAACATAGGGTCAGATGATCCTATGAATGATGGGGGATGTTGCCTCATGAAATGTTCCACCACTGACATGTTCCTCTGCGGTTGATCTGGCTAATCTCGTGCATGGATACCACCACCATTTATCGCTTGAGTCAACTGCGCCATTACTGTAAAAAACTGTTCAGTTCCAATTCCGACCATCTCAGGATGCTGATTCGGAAGGTTATTTCCTTCTGTATGCCTTCCTAGCACTGCTTCCCTGTTTCCTCTGCGGAAAACCATTCTGAACAAACATGTCTTAGATGAAGCAACATGGTAATCTTCAAATGCTATATCATTTCAAAAAAAAAATATTTTTGGATAATCATTTAATATAATTCTAACTCCTAAAGTTATCTAAACCGACATCTGATACCAACTATAAGGCCCCAGCCTTAAACCTTACTTATTCATTAGTTATTACTAGATTACACATTGAGGATCTTTTCGGGTTTATAGTTTTAGAGAATTAGATCATAAAACTTTCATTTCATTCCAGATATAAACAAAGTGGTTACATAAAGATAGTATTCTTCATTCCCATCAATGGAAACGTATTTAAAATAAACATGGATTCTTTCTTGACACTTCCTTGACACTATCATCATATCATGTACCTTTCCCTTGACCTATGAAAAACATTTCAAAAAAAAACTTGGGATGAGCATAAAAAGCTCTGTAAGGGATATAAAAATATGGAAAGGAAACATGGGTACATATATACATAAGGATGAGATCATAAATTACCCATAAAACATAAGCACTTTAACATACCTCATCAAATCATGAATAAATCATAGAAATCATAAGACATAAAGGTAACTTGAGGCATTCATAACATTCTTACGTAGGGAGTAACCCTCTTGGTTACGTTTGGAATAACCATCACAGTATATTCCCTAAAATCTGTTCGGAGAAACCTTAACGTTTCACTCCTTCGTGTTACCCAATGCATTGGAGAGCTATATCGGGCTCACCCGCCCTTAGTTTATCACGGAACCACCCGTCTTCATAATAATGCCCAAGAACCTCAACATAATCGTATCACATAAAACATGCATAAAGGAAACATAACATTTCCACCTTTCAATCACAAGATATCAATACAACAAATTGATGTAAAAACATTATGAAAACTATTTTCAATACCAAAATAAATGAAAATTAAAACATGGTATTTATTTTTCTTTTAAAAAGAAGGTATGGCTTGTAGAGGAAGCCGAAACTCAAATAACGGTCACGGCGGCGGAGAAGTCGTTGTCGCCGTATACATACGACAAAAACATTCCCTTTTGTCATTTAGTAAAATGCTTCGTATAAAAAATATTCTTTTTGGATAAACGTAAAAGTCAAAGGGGTTTATACACCGTATAAAAGAAGGTTGTGTATAAAACAAAATATGCCTCAATGAAAGGAGATTGAGACGAAGTCCCATACCTCGTATCCGACTTGACCCGACCGTTCTTTAATCTCCTGAATAATAAACTTGAGTTAATCTCTAATTTCTTAAGAACATTTTTCAAGTTCATTATTCCTTTTATACCATGTTATGAACATAACGTAATCATTTAATTTAATAATGTTCATTTTGTCGGTATTTGGTTGTTAAGTCAAAAATAGACTTCTTACACTTACATGTTGTTAATTTGGTCAAAGGTTCGTTATATCCAGAATGATATTAATGATTTTGATAACATATATATGATATATATTCATCATATACATGTATTTATAATATTACATCACATTTAGAGGTAAGAAATGAAATGCACCGTTCATGGAGACGGTAAGCCGTACGTACGCATGAACGCTACTTCCATTTCTATTTCGTATTTTCTGGAATGGAATCATAATGATATAAGAGTATATTATAATTCCAGTCTAATAACATATATAATATCATTAACTTTATCCTTTACACATCCCACATATGGTATTAACGAATCAAATCACTTTCAGGGGGCGGTAGTCCGCACTTCCTAAAATGAAGATATCGTGTTTAACCATAATGGAAACAATAATGGTATGCCATAAATGAAAAATACAGAAGCTTAAGGAAATAATAAACATTTTATATATCATATATAAAAATAGTGACATCATAATGGCCACCTTTGAAGGTGTTAAATGAGTATTGAACAATCATCGTTTCGGTAGGCAGAATTTCGCCATCCACGGAAACCGTATGTTCATTAACCATTTGATGTAGTTGTGTGAGAGTGTAGCTCGAATAAATCTTATAAAAACATCCTAGTATATTGAATATAGTGGTGTTGTTACAAAAGAAGTAAATAAAAAGAGTTTAGGGGGTTGGAGAAGCAAAATAAAACAAATGAACATGAGAGAATGAATTACCTTTAAAAGTGTAACTCCTTTTGATTTGAGCATAAAGGCTTCCTTTGAAAAGATTCTGCCCAAAGGGAATCCTCTAGGATGAGGTGAGGGATTTGGAGAGAGTAAATGGGCAGGGGATTGCCGAGACAAAGGCTTGAGGAGTGTGTGAAATGAGGTAGAGGTCGGGGCCTTTTATAAGAGGAGAGGAGGGGCACTTTTGGAAATCATGAAACTATTATTTTATTTTCAAAACTGTTTCGAATTTCTAAGGTCCCACATTGATATATTTCGAAGATAAGATGATAAGTCTTAGAAATATTCCCATACAATAGTTTTTGGACAAGTGTAGGTCTTATATTTTATATTATCGTTTCATTTTATTTAAACTGTTCATTAATGAGGTCATCGTTGCATCATCATGATGTCATAATTAAATTAATTTATTTAAAGTCTAAAAATTATAAAACAAATACTATGATGTAGGAAATATTTTTATATTTCCAATGACTATTTATAATCAAAAATCTGATATTTATAACCCCATGTAAAAATTGTTTTTGTAAAACATATTATGTTTGTGTCATTTTTACTTTTACATTAAATAAAAAGTTATTTATGACATTTCCCAACCAAAGTGGTTCCATGGGGTCCCCAAGTTGACCCATGTCTTGTCTTGGTCGGCCATGACACAACCAATGAGGATAGGACATGTTTCAAGCTCATCTCATTTTTTTAAAGCATTATTTTTACCTTAAACTACACTAATTACCACTAATCGCGATTAAAAACTTAATAAGTTACTATTCACCAAAAAATTATTTTAATCTCATTGAGCCAAATTTTACTTATTAATGACAACCATGTATGTCAGATTTTTGAAATTTAATACACATTAGTGGTAAAATTTCATTTAAACGGAAAATCAGTTTTTATAAGTACCACTTAGTGGTTTCACTATTCATCAAAAATTGAAGTTTTTCAGAAAATTACAAAAAATTCACCCTAAGTTATATTTGATATTCCAAATTCAAAAATGAAGTCTATTTTACAAAATTCAAAACATATAAGTCACATTAATTAATTTAATAATTAATTCCCGCTGTCATGACAAATAGCGTGTTTTTATGAAACAATAAGTATCAAAAGATTGCCACTAGTTTAAGTCCAATTTCAAAGTGAAATTGATTCCAATGACCACCATTGGATAAAATGGTAAAAATATATTCTAATTTAACTTCAAAACCAATTAAAAAAATAATCTAATCATATAAATAAATTAGATTAAAAAGTGGTTTTAAATTAAAATACAACATTTTTCACTATTCATTAAAAAAATGATCTTTATCGGAAAAATACCAAAAATTCACACAAAGTAAATTTTGATGTACCAATCATAAAGAATAAGTTTATTTTGACAAACATAGCTTATAAAATTGTCAAAAGATAGATTTAAAAATGGTTTCCCATCAAAAGGCAGTAAAACAATCTTTTAAGAATATTAGTGTATTCCATGCTTAATATTGGATTTATTTTCATTTTAAGCCTCTAAAACACTTTCTAATTCATTAATAGACATAGATAAAAATATCTATTATTTATTACTTACTGGGGATGTTACAAAAAATTTTAATTGGATAGGTTGGATATGGGCCTATCATTGGGGGATGGATGAGATCTTAGACTTGATAACCTAGTAGGTTTGTTTGTGTGTTTCATTTGTTTGTAACCCTCAAGACCCTAAATAAAATTTTCATTTACGAAATAAATATCACATTATTATTCATCAATAAATACAATAAATATAATATTCTCTGAAACATACAAATAAATATTTATTTTTATTTAACTCAATTATCCTTTAAAATTACTTGTGATTAAATCTTGGTGATCAACCAAACCTAAATAATTATTAAAAAAAAAGAATAATATGTATTCTAAATTTTTAAATTGAACATTTAATTTAACTAATATTTTTGATATAGTTAATTTGTGAACCTCTAGGCCTAATTTACAGTAGTAATAGGTGGAGAAACCTAAATTATATGGTTAGAATATGATAACACACCATGGAACACATAAAGAATAATGTTAATGACATAATGACATACAACCTGTAAAGAATTCATACCATGTAATATAATCCCATTTTCATGATACTTATAGTCAAGAATGTTTTATGCTCATGTCATAAACCTATGTGCTTGAACTCTCTTTCATCAACATTCTAAAAATGAACATTCCCATAGACCACCTTGGACACTGATTTATCTAGGAATCTCTATTCACATCAAAGGGAATATGATATAAAATTATATTAATGAAAAAATGGGATAAATACTCTCTCATTATCCATTAATATTGTATCAGTCATGACATACCCAATATATCCAACTTCACCACAAGAATATTTCATCACAGTTTTCATCAACACATCAATGTAAATTACTTATGATATTAATTAATTATAATATTGAAATTTAAGGATCAATACAAAAATTTATATATTTGAACATCCAATGATAGATATAAAGGTGTATTTATTATAAGTGAGGCAGATTCTTAGAATCTCTTGCTCTATATATTACCAAGGCTGCACAACATTATAGTGTGCCTCAATGTTCTATGTGTATCCACCCCTAAAATACAATACCATTTTCATCTTATAAAATGATATCATATGGCTATAGAACATTTATTTGAGAATACCATCATGGAATCTCCAATTACTCATAATAGTGGGGAGTTTCTATGATCTTTCAGTGCAACATATATTCTTTATACATTATAAAATACTATTTAAAATAAATGTATAATCATAATGTGATAATAAAATTTATTAATATTAAATAAAATGATTATATGTAATCCTCTGGTACATATAAGTTGGCTCTAGGGAACTAAATCTAACTATTCTACCTATTTCCAATGTGAACACTAGCCAGACTCATAACGGATTTATATTTGTTTTTCTATCCTTTATGTGGTGTGATTTATATTAATATAAGTCAGATTCCCCTTAATGATTCATTTATAGATTGTTTGGGTCTAGTGGTTTATACCCAAGAGGTTAATTTAACAGTTGGACTAGTGATGGTTAATTTTTCTTAGAGACACTTTCATTAGCTCTGGTTAAGGATGTTTCCTTGGCGAAGCATGTAAGGATTTGACTTATAATGAATGTGTGATTAAATGTTAGTAAAATTCTTGAGAGGAAAGTGACTATAATCTATTGTAGTAAGATTGTATTCCACATGATTTCCTTCATGCCATGTGTATAGAATCTTGATGTTGTCAGTAATGAAGGTCTTGTACTTGGGAATAACTTAGTGATTTTATAAGGACTATAAATGATAACTTTGAAAATGTTACATACGATATTTGAGTATATATCCACTATATATAGGGAAATGAGATTAGAATTTCAATTATTGAGGCTATTGAGGATGGTATTAGCCTCCACCTTAAGGGATCCACCCTACCCATAGAACGCACTGAAGGAAAACAAATAACCAAACCTATGGAATTATAAACCAATCCTACTCCTCTCATTCATACATTTCTACAATATCCTTCATTATTGAGTTTAATCCTAAGGTTTGGGGGGTATAACAAACAGTGAATTGAAGGCGAGATTCTGGATGAAGGTGGGGAATACCTTCTGTCCATACATCTATTAAGAGAGGGTGACTGATCCATATGATTCAGAAGATAAGTGAGTTCCACAATGAGGAATATGGACATAACTACCAATTAAATAACAGATGGTAGGTGAAAACTTTGATTAAACATGTTTCTTTCCTACAAGATACACTAATATACATCATCTAATAGAAGATACTGGGCTATCATCTCTTGATTGTTGTTACCAACCCTGTAGATAAAAATTTGAGGGAACTACTCAAGGGAAAAAATAGGTACTTTTGAACTGATGAAATCACAAAAATCTATCCACATTAGGTTTTTCCACTTAATATGAAAAAATAAGTGCAAGGTAGTTTCTTACATACAGACTGTGAAACAAGAGAACATGGAGGATAAGCATACTCTCTTACCTTTAATAGCCACATCAATAGATAGATGATGATTATGAATTCTCCATCAAGAAGTTAAATTTAGTTGTAATGTAGTTGAATCAGATTATACCCCCCCCACATAAATGAAATTATATGCATTCAAAATTCTTAATCATGATTTATCTAAAAAAATACTCGACCTAGTGCCTATGAGAATACATAAATATGGGATGTCTTCCATCATGATACCATCAGAAAGGATTTTTTTGGATGGGGTTTTAGTTTTTTTGGATGAAATATAGATATATGATATTCTATTTTAAGGTAATATTTGGTATTAATCATCATGTATATCCCAACATCTCACCTGCCTAGTCATAGTACCAAAAGTTGTTGTATCTACATCCAATAATCCAGCGGGAATGATGTTGAAACACATGAATGTGGCCTTGGAAGTATCTCTATAAAGTGGATGAGTGACCTATAGGTTAGTTTATATCATTACATATTTCCAATTTATAAACCTAATCTAAAGATAAAACCCTTTAATGACATTCTATGTTATTTTTTCTTAATGTTAATTAATCGCCTCTAGCACATTCCCCACATTCATACCTCTATTCATTACCCATCTAGTGAGCATGTCCCAAGAGTCATAGTGAAATCTCCCCTCATCCTGGTAATCCAAAATATATGATGATATGAGGTTATCAATATATTTATGAATTTATTTATTCACCTTTAAACTGAGAGGATGTGCATGGTGATAGAAGTTAGGACGTAGTTGTCAAGGGTGATTATCCCTCCAAATAAATTAATCCATTATTTCAAATTCATGATATATCTAGATATATTTTCAACAAGAAAATCATAGTTTCTAATAAAAACACTACTAGGTGAAAGAGGCTTACCTGGGTAGTCCATTGAGAAGTTCCTCCTATGAATTACTTGTATGGATTAAATTCTCTGCATTCATCTATCTAGAAATGTGGATGAAAAAAACACACATATTTCATCATGTTGATAATTTTAATACTCCATTTAGAATAATACTCCATGATATTATTAAAACATCGGATAAAAGAGTAGAAAACATTGATAAATAAAATCGGATCATCAATAAAGAGAATTTGTGACACGATGTTAAAATAGGGCTTATAGTGAGATGGACAGATAGTGCCGAGATTCATGTAGGAAGAAATGTTCATATTGAGAGCATCATGAACCATGATTAAGATACTATATGATAAGGTATCTCCCTACATACCCCCTAACTAGTTAAAATAATCTAAATTGACTCCCCATGAAAATAATTGAGAACTAAGGAGAGTTATAATAGTAGAAGAACAAATCAAAAAACATAGTCTGAGAAACCCATGCATCTCATCACTTGGATAATAAAATTTCACATGATCCTATCATATTACTTGTCTATATCCACTTTAACGATAATATTAGAACCCAAAAAATATTATTAACATATATAACAATTTATTAAGAAATGCCCATGGACCATTAAATGAATCTGTATCACCCTGTGATATTATGAGAAATATATTTTTATAACTTATGTTATACGCAACACAAAAGGATTCTTTCACTACATGCAACACTATCTTGGCATGCGTTATAGGAAGGAGCAACCTTCCCCGATAGCTTGCATTGTACGCAATACCACGTTTCACTAAAAACGATATGTTATTAAAATATTATATAAACTAGCCTTTATAAATAGTATTAACCACATTTTTAATTTTATACAACATTAGAATTCATCTTACATATGATATGAGAAAAAATCATTTTTTCAGATAAAAGAATCATTTTTTTAAAAATGCAGTTTTTCCGACTTTTGATGGCGCACCCATTTTTAATCTAATATTTGAAAAGTTAATGAGTTCAATTTGAAAAAAATAAACTTTTTATTTTGAATCAGGATATAAAAATTTACATTGGATAAATTTTTGATACTTTTCTGATAACTTTCATATTTTGATGAATAGTAAATATACGCTAAATTTTTCATAAAAACAACATTTTTAATAGAGATAATTTATATAGTTAAATTATAATATTGAAATATTTTAAAGTGTAAATAGATTTTATTTTAAAATTTAATATAATTTATGTCATTACCATTAATTTTACTTTGAATTCATAGGTAAAAACATTTCAATCTTTGGAAATGTTTTAACTTCTAAAACCCCTTTTCATAACAACAGGATTAATTTTAAATTAATTATAGCAACTTCTTTGTTTTGAATTTTGAAAAATGGATTCCATATTTGGATTAATTGGGTCCAAATTATGTTAATAGGTTACTTTTATTTTTTTTATATTATGAATAGTAAATACGATAATTTTTATTTACTGCAGTTAAAGGTAAATCAGGTAATTAAGTCTCAAAATAAGATTAAACAATTACCATAACACCTGTAAAAATTATATTGGATAAATAAAAGTCAACCCATATAACTTATGTGTTTGAATATATTCATTTAATGGACTTTTTACTATGAAAATAATTTAATAATTATTAAAACTAAAGAAAGTGACAACATGTCACTCTCTTAAATATTATAAGTGTAATAATTTTAATTTAGTGATAAACATCATACAAAAAAGAATATAAATATTCTACTGAATTATAATTAAATTATATACATTATTTGAATTTATTTATAATTTTTAGGGATTAAATAATTATCATTAATGATGACACAATAATGATATTGAAATTATTTTATTGATTGAAATATCAAATAAAAGGTTTTAAAAATATTAAAATAAATATTATATGAACTATTTAATGTGATAAAATAATCTTCTCTAAAAATATTACATGTTATGAATCTATTAAATCTTTTATTTTGAATATATCTACTGTGTATATTTTTTATAAATTCAAATAAATTAATAGTGTCAAAATTGACACTATTGCTATTTTATAAAAATAACATATTATAAAATTGTTTAAATATAAAAAAAATATTTAAAAATTATAAATTGAAATTTATATGGTCTAAAATGTCATAACGTATCCAATTATTGAAAATTCACTACACATAAGTAATTATTTATATTATTTTAAAAGTTAGAATATTATTACCAGAAATAAAATTAAATTGAATAAATAAGGATAAATAAAGTTGGTAATGTTTAAAATAAATTTCCAGAATTTCTAAATTTTATTATATGATGTGATTAAGACCCTATATTTTCTAATCTTCTTATTTGATTCATTTTGGATGTTTTTTAGTGGGTTTTGAATTTATTATAAATTAATATTTTTAGGTTTCCAAAGGTGCCCCTCTCCTCCCTTAGAAAAGAGAACCTCCTCCCTCTCCTATACACACTATTTTGAGCCTTTATGCTTAGCCAAACCCTTCCCATTTATCTTCTAAACATCTCTAGATATATCATATAGGTTTTTGTTCTTCTCAAAAGACCAACTCTAGTGCCCTAAGAGGAAGTTTAAAAGAGGCCCGTCGAGGAAGAGATAATCCCTTCTACCGATTCTTTCAAGTTTCTTTCTTCTTATACTTCCTCTTATTTATTTGTTTAGTTATAAAGTATTAACATCAGTATCAATCATATAATGATATGTTATTATAAATATGAAACAAACCTATTTCACCTTCTATCCATCTTACGGAAAACGAAATCACGGCGCGTGCGTACGTACGAAATACTGTCTCCACGCCGTGGTGTAATCTATTTTCCACCACCACCTTACTTGGATGGGTATAATGGTGTAGAAAATAACTATATATGATTATTATAACATGATAATTATTCTGAAATATTATATCATCAACTTCAATTCCAGTCATATAATAATGGGAATGATATCATCACTCGTGCTTACGTATGGCCTACCATCTCCATGATGTGATGCGACTCGTTCTACATGATCTTTATTGAATAATTATTATATAAATGAATTTAATGAATATATATGATATATATTATACTAATAACATTATTTAAATGATATATCTATAATCTAAAAAGTTGAATAAGAATTTATTCGACAAAACATGCATAAGAACATAATGCAATGAACACCCAAATAACAAGTAGCAGGGAAATATTACTAATAAGAAGATAAGAATATGAACATATATTATATAATAACAATGAGTATTATTCTGTAATAATTCAATGACATTATTTAAATCATTACACAGGAGGTTCAGATACGTATGAAGCATATCGGTCCTAAGGTAAGGGAAAATCTTACAATCTCATTTTTATCCGAGATTATTTATACTTCAGAATTTACTGGGGAATATTTATCATCCACATCCATGTTTCCTAAATATGTAATATTATTTCAATCCTCCAAAAATTGTTTAAATCCAATTTTACCTATTGGTGAATTTTTAGTAAAATATATGAAATGAATATTTTTTCGTTTTCGTTATGAGATAATTTTTAAATTTTCCAGCCAAAGTATGAGAAGAATGTTTTTTTTAACTTATACAGCATGCATAGATTTTTATGATTTCATATAACATTATTTCCATGAAGATTCCTTTACAAGTTTTCAACTTTATTTTCAATTAACTTCTTTTAGTTTAAAATTGCATGACATTTTAAGAAAGGAAAAATGTTTTTCAAGTAGAAAGGATATTTTTTTCAAGAATGGAGTTCATGTGTTTTATCAAAACTTTTTCCTTCTAAGATAATATAGGGTTCCATTTATATCCCTATTATTACATTGATTTGATTATATTTTTATGGAATTATTTTTATGAAGTCCTTTTACGTTATATGGATTATGTTATGATGGCATGGTGTTTAAGAATCCCATTTTTATTACATGGGTTATGCTATGATGTATGATTTATGATTTTGTGGCACAGATAAGAATGGTTTCAATATAATATGGGTGGGATATATATCTCCCTCCAATGAATCAAGTAAAGAATTTTATCTCATGTGATAAACATGGCTGGAACGGAAAGTTAATACGGTTCAGTGATACATGACTGGAACGAAAAGTGAACTCAGTTTAGAATGAACTTTTCCCACTATGAAAGTCTTGGAAATGAGTCTTGACTAATAAGAAATTATTTTCTTTGATTATATGTGTATTCCACAAAGTTTCATGTTTTATGTTATGATTATTGGGATTACATTTCACTACTATGATTTATCCCAGGTTATTATATTTTGATCTCTTTTGCAGGTTAAGATTTTCAAAATGGTATGTTCTTATGAATATGATATGATTGATATTTCCTTTGTTTACCCTTACTGAGCATTTGAGCTCACCCTTTTGTATGTTTTATTTTACCCAGGTCAGGAATAATGTTATTAAGTACGATATACCAAAAGGGACTCTAGATATGATGAAATAAACAGGAGACATTGTAGATGATTTATGAACCAGTTGTTTAGGTTTCCTAGTTTCTAAAGACACTATACCTATACGGTCCTTTCATGGTTTTTTTATATGTTGTAATAAGTATTCTTCAATTCTGAGGAAATAACAATGTATGTAATGTATGGGTCATTATAGTTGGTATCAGAGGAAACATATATCCAACCTTTGGAAAGTAGGATGTGAAAGCCTTAGTAAGAACCCTAACGATATGTCTAAGCGTAGAACACAATATTAGTATTTTAGAAATGGCCATGAATAAGCTATGATAAAACCTAAAGTGTGAAATTTTATTCTTTATTATGTGGTTTTTCTGTTATGATTAGTGTTTCTCACACTATGCCTCTTTGTTTTAGTCAATGGCTGGAACCTGAAGGAACCGTGTTAATGCTGAATGCGACAGGAAATGCAATGATTATCCCCCTGAGTAACCAAACGTTATGGGGGATGGAATGAAAAATCATGTAGCCTTGCTCACACAACTTTCTCAAGATATGAATCTTGTAGGACTTCCAAACGAGCAAAGGAATGAGCAACATTATGTTGAATCCTTTAGGAGGCAACGTCCACCTTCATTCAGCGGGTCCTCTGATCAATTAGTAGATGAACAATGGATTAGTACCACTGAAAAGATATTTTCAGTTCTAAAATGTTCTGAACATGATAAAGTCATCTTAGAAATATATCGTTTGGAAGGTGAAGCTGATCAATGGTGGAATCTTATCAAGAATATGAGGAAAATAGATGAAATTGAGTCCATGGAATGGGACGAGTTCAAGAACATATTTTTCAACAAGTACTTCCCTCATATTCTTCGAACAAAGATGGAGAAGGAGTTTCTTGAACTAAAGAAAAAGGACGTTGAATTTGTTGGTACCTACAAAGAAAATTTTACAAGACTTGCAAGGTATTTTTCCAGAATTATTATCCAACCTGAGAGTAAGATCAATCAATTATTTAGTGGCTTAAAACCAAGTCTTTGAAGGGAATTAGCCATAAGGGACTTCAATAGCTACGAGGAAATTGTTCGATGTGCTCTCAAGGTTGAGGTATAGATTTGCGTAACCCATCAATCATATGGGTTTAATAAGAATAGGAAAATGGAATTCAAAGGGGAATCTAATGACCACACTGAAAAGAAGATGTGTTTTCCCTTATGCTCAAATTGTGGAAAAAACATTGAGTGAATTGTCTTAAAGGGAAAAGTAAATGTTTCAATTATGGAAAAGAAGGTCATAGGGAATTTTAATGCCGCAATGATGGGAAAAATATGTCTAGTGATGCGAACAAAGAGAAGGATACATAGAATCAACCTCCTACATGAAATGTGGAATTATGCTAATCAATTCCCTAATCCAAGGGTTGTTGATGATGATCGACGTCAAAAAAATCTTAAGGACAAAGACAAAGGAAAGTCACATGGAATTTATATCGGTGATGTGGAGTATGGTAATGAAGTGGTGAAAGGTACACTTACCATCCACTCTAAAGTAGAAAATGTTTTATTTGATTATGGATCCAGCCACTCTTTTATTTCTGAAGAATTTTCCAAGGGTATTGTCATACTACCTCAACAATTAGCTGTTGAGTTAGCTGTGACAACTCCTAATGGCACAACAGTTGCATCAAAAGTTTATAATTCTTCTCTAATTGACGTTTTTGGGAAAATACTTCCTCCAAATCTTGTGATCCTTCCAATAGTGGAATTTGATGTGATTCTTGGTATGTATTGGATTTCTTTATATGGATCTCATATCAATTGATAAAGAATGGAAGTCACATATCATATTCCAGATCAATCAATGATCATCTATCGATGCAAGGATGAATATAACCATCAAGTAGAAATTTCTTCCATCTTTGGGGTCTTGATTCCAACATATTAAGGTTATTTATCACAAATGCTTTGAGAGAAAATCACGATTAAGAATACACCCATTGAATGGGAGTTTGATGATGTCTTTCTGAAGGAATTTCCAGGTCTTTCACCAAATGGTGAAGTTGAGTTTTCAATAGAACTCATACCAGGTGCTACACCTATTTCAAAGACCCCATATAGAATGGCCCCAATTGAGTTGCCAGAATTGAAGAATCAACTCCAAGAGAATCTTGATAAAGGATTCATAAACCCTAGTGTATCACCATGGGGAGGACCTGTTCTGTTCGTTAAGAAGAAAGATGGATCAATGAGACTCTGTATTGATTATCGATAACCTAACAAGATCAGTATGAAGAACAAATATCCTCTCCCATGCATTGATGACTTATTTGACCAACTACACGGAGCTCAATACTTTTCCAAGATTGATCTTCATTCCAGGTATCATTAATAATGGGTCAAAAGGGAGGATATACCAAAGATGACTTTCGGTACAAGGAATGGACACTATGAATTTATAGTGATCCCATTTGGTCTTACTCATTCCCCTTCTATCTTCATGGATCTAATGAATACCGTCTTTAGAGACTATCTTGATCAGTTTGTGGTAGTCCTTATAAACGATATTCTTGTCTTTTCAAAGAGTAAGGAAGAACATGAAGATGAATTGAGAATTTTATTAAAGACCCTAAGAAAGGAGAATATTTATGCCAAATTTACCAAGTGTGAATTTTCACTTAAAAAATTATCATTTTTGGGTCACATAATCTCAAAATAGGGGATATCTATGAATCCAGCAAAAATAGAGGTTATCGAAAGATGGTAAAGAACAACAACAGTAACTGAGATCTGAAGTTATCTTGGTTTGGCTGGATATTATTGACGTTTTTAGAAATATTTTTCATGATTATATAATCCACTCACCAGGTTGACATGAAAAGGAGTTATGTTCATTTGGACAGAGGAGTGTGAAGATAATTTCAAGGAGTTAAAAAGAAGCTTATCGAGTGCACCTGTGTTCACACTGCCTTATTGTGGAGAAAGGTTTGTGATCTGTAGTGATGCATCCAAGTAGGTATGGGGGTGTGTTCTCATGTAAAATGATACGGTGATAGCTTATGCCTTACAATAGTTGAAAATCCATGAGCAAAATTACCCAACTCATGATTTGGAGTTAGGTGTGGTAATCATTGCATTAAAGATTTGGAGGCATTATCTTTACTGTGAAAGGTGTGATATTTATACTGATCATAAAATATTAAAGTATATTTTCACACAAAAGGAGCTGAATATGCGCCAAAGAAGATGGTTGGGGATTATTAAGGATCATAACTGCTCAATTCATTACCACCCTGGGAAAACAAACAAGGTGGCGGACGCATTAAGTCGACAAGACCATGATAGTTTATCCATGATGAGGATCACACAAGATCAAATATTTATGGATTCAAAAAGGATGGATCTTGGAATTAAAATTGAAGGGGAAAAATATTATCTTTCTCAAATGAATGTTCAACCATCTATACATGTGTAGATTAAAGATGCACAAAAATAAGATGTAGAGTTACAAAAGATGGTGAGAAATATTCATGAATTCCATATTGATTGTGATGAAATAATAAGGTTCTGGAATTGTGTTTTTGTTTCTACCATCCCAGAATTAAGGAATGAAATATTGGATGAGGCTCATAGTTCTTCATTCTCTGTTCACCCTAGAAGCACGAAGATGTATAGGGACCTGATAGAGTACTTATGGTGGGATTACATGAAAAGAGATGTTGCCGAATATGTGTCTCGATTCTTGGTTTTTCACCATGTTAATGTTGAGAGACAGAAGTGTAAGGGGATGTTACAACCATTACCCATACCAGAATGGAAATGGGAAAACATAACTATGGACTTTGTCACTGGACTTCCTAAAAAATCCAAAGGAAATAATGCTACCTGGGTTATAGTTGATCGTCTTACAAAGTCGGCACACTTCATTACTATTAGAGAAGATTTCTCTCTTGATCAGCTTGCCAGGATATATGTGAAGGAAGTGGTAAGATTTCATAGAGTACCACTTTCCATTATATCTAATCCAGATCTGAGGTTTACCTCAATGTTTTAGAAAAGTATTCAGCATACTCTATATACAGAGTTGAGTTTCAGCACTTCTTATCATCCTCAGACAGACGTTCAGTCAGAGAGGACAATTAAAACTCTATAAGACATGTTGAGAGCTTACTCTATGGATTTCAAAGTTTTTTTGGATCAACAACTACCATTGGAGGAATTTTCTTATAATAATAGATTTCACTCCAGTATTTAGACGGTTCCTTATGAAGCTCTCTATGGAAAGAAATGTAGAACTCCAACTTTCTAGGATGAAGTTGGGGAAAGAAAGCTAATAGGACCTGATCTTGTTGATGAGATGGTAGAAAAGGTACGATATATTCAACAACACATAATATTGGTTCAGAGTCGACAAAAAATGTATGCCAATAACCGAAGAAAATACCTAGAGATTGAAGTGGGTGATATAAGTGTTCTTACGAATATCTCCTTGGAAGAGAGTAATGAGATTTCGAAATAAGGGCAAGCTGAGCCCTAGGTATATTGGTCTTTTTGAAATACTGGATCATGTTGGGATGGTAGCTTACCGATTGGAGCTTCCACCGAATCTCTCTCAAGTTCATGATGTTTTACATGTATCTCTCTTGAGAATGTACATACCCGATCTTTCACATGTACTAAGGTCAGAAGTTGTACCCCTAGAGAAAGATCTTTCTTATGAAGAATAGCTAATAATGATTCTGGATTGTATCGAAAAAGTCCTATGGAACAAGACCACTCGCTTGGTGAAATTTATATCGAGGAACCACCAATTTGAAGAAGCTACATGGGAACTTGAGGATATGATGAGGGAAAGGTATCCTCATCTGTTTGTTACGAAGTGATGAATTTCGAGGGATAAATTATTTTTAAGGGGGGTAAAATGTAACACCCTGATAATTTATGAGAAAAATATTTTTATGTTTTATGTTATACGCAACACAAATAGAAGCTTTCACTACACACAACACTATCTTGGCTTGCGTTACACGCAGGAGAAACCTTCCCCGATAGCTTGCGTTGTATGCAATACCGTGTTTCACTAAATAACGATATGTTATTAAAATATTATATAAACTTTTCGTTATTAATATTATTAACCAAATTTTTAGTTTTATATAAAATTAGAATTCATCTTACATATGATATGAGAAAAAATCAATTTTTCTTATAAAAGAATCATTTTTAAAAAAAATGCAGTTTTTAGACTTTTAATGGCATACCCATTTTTAATCTAATATTAGAAAATTTTATGAGTTCAATTTTACAAAATAATCATTTTCTTTTGAATCATGATATAAAAATTTACATTGGATAAATTTTTGATAATTTTCTGATAACTATTATATTTTGATGAATAGTAAAAACACGCACAATTTTTCATAAAAACAACTTTTTTAATCGAGATAATTTATATAGTTAAATTATAATATTGAAATATTATAAAGTATAAATATAATTTATTTTTAACATTTTATATAATTTATGTCATTACCATTAATTTTACTTTGAATTCATAGGTAAAAACATTTCAATCTTTGGCAATGTTTTAACTTTTAAAACCCATTTTCTTGACAAGGGGATTAATATTAAATTAATTACTGCAAATTATGTGTTTTTAATTTTGAAAAATAGATTCCATATTTTGATTTAGTGAGTCCAAATTATGTCAATAAGTTAATTTTATTTTTTGATATTATGAATAGTAACTGCGGTAATTTTTATTTACTGCAGTTAAAGGTAAATCGGGTAATTAAGGGTCAAAATAAGATTATAAAATTACCCTATCACCAGATAAAATTTTATTATATGAATAAAAGTCGACCCATATCACATAAGGGTAAGAATAGATTCATTTCATTGACATTTGAGCATAAAAATAATTTAATTATTATTAAAACCAAAGAAAGTGACAACATGTCACTCTCTTAAATATTATAAGTGTAATAATTTTAATTTAGTGATAAAATTTATAAAAAATAGAATAAAAATAGTCTCCTGAAAGATAATAATATTATATAAATCATGTGAATTAATTTATTATTTTTAGGGATTAAATAATTATCATTAATCATGACACAATAGTGATGTAGAAATTATTTTATTGATTGAAATATCAAATAAATGGTTTTAAAAATTTTAAAATAAATATTATATGAACTATTTAATGTGCTCCAGTAATTTTATAGACAAATATGACATGTTTTAAATCTATTGAATATTTTATTTCAAACATATCTTCTATGTAAATTTTATTTAAATTCAAATAAATTAATAGTGTCAAAATTGACACTATTGTTATTTTATAAAAATAACATATTATAAAACTGTTTTAAAATCACAAAAATATTTAAAAATTATAAATTGAAATTTATGTGGTCGAAAATTTCATAGTATATCCAATTATGGAAAATTCACTACACATAAGTAATTATTTATAATAATTCAATATTTAGAATATTATTACCAGAAAGAAAATTAAATAGAACAAATGGGGATAAATCATGTTGATAATGTTTAAAATAAATTTCCAACTTGTAGAAATTTTATTGGTTGATCAGATCACAACCCTATCTCAACTAATCTTCATATTTGATTCATTTTGGAAGTTTTTAAGTGGGGTTTTAATTTATTATAAATTAATATTTTTAGGTTTCTAAAGGTGCCCCTCTCCTACCTTATAAAAGAGAACCCCCTCCCTCTCATCTTCACACAATTTTAGGCCTTCAAGAACTTCCAAACCCTAACCATTTCTCTTCTAAACATCTCTAGTTATATCATAGAGGTTCTGGTCTTCTCAGAATACCAACCCTAGTTCCATAAGAGGATGTTTAAAAGAGGCACGTTGAGGAAGAGGTAATCTCTTCTACCGATTCTTTCAAGTTTCTTTCTTATTCTACTTACTCTTCTTTATTTCTTTCATTATAAATTAGTTACACCAGTATCACTCATATAATTACATTTCATTATAAATATGAAACAACTATATTTAACCTTCTATCTATCCCACAGAAAATGAAATCACCGTAGGTGCGTATGTACAAAATATTGTCTTCACGCCGTGGTGTAATTTGTTTTCCACCACCACCTTACTTGGATGGGTATAATGGTGTAAAAAATAACTATATATGATTATTATTACATGATACATATTCTGAAATATTATATCATAATCTCAAATTCCATTCATATAATTATGGGAACGATATCATCGCTCGTGCGTACGTACAACCTACCGTCTCCACGATGTGATGTGACTCGTTCTACATGATCTTCCTCGAATAATGATTATATAAATGAATTTAATGAATATATATGATATATATTATACTAATACCATTTCTTAAATGATATAAGAATAATATAAAAATTAGAATAAGAATTTATTTGACAAAACATGCACAAGAACAGAAAGCAATGAACACCCAAATAACAAGTAGCAATGAAATATTACTAATAAGAAGATAAGAATATAACCATATATGATATCATAACAATGAATATGATTCTGTAATAAGTCAATGACATTATTTAAATCATTATACAGGAGGTTCGGATACGTACGATGCATATCATACCTAAGGTAAGGGAAAATCTCACAATCTCATTTTTATCCGAGATTGTTTATACTTCAGAATTTATTGGGGCATATTTATCATCCAAATCCATGTTTCTTCAATATGTAATATTATTTCTATCCTACTACAATTTTTTAAATCTAATTTATCTATTGGTGAATTTTTAGTAAAAGATATGAAAGGAATCTTTTTTCTTTTTCATTACAAGATACTTTTTGACTTTTCCAGCCAAAGTACGAGAAGAATGTTTTTTTAAATTATACGACATGAATAGGTTTTTATGATTTCAAATAAAATTATTTCCATGAAGATTCCATTTCAAATTTTAAAGTTTATTTTTAATTAAATTCTTTTTGTTTAAAATTGTATGAAATGTTAAGAAAGGAAAAATGTTTTTCAAGTAGAAAGGATATTTTTCTTCAAGAATGGAATCGATGTGTTTTATCAAAATTTTTTTCCATATAAGATAATATAGGGTTCTATTTCTACCCATATTATTACATTTATTTAATTATGTTTTAATGGAATTATTTTTGTGAAGTCCTTTTATCTTATATGGATTAAGTTATGATGGCATGATGTTTAAGCATCCCATTTTTATTACATGGGTTATGCTATGATGTATGATTTATGATTTTGAGGCACACATAAGAATGGTTTCATTATGAGATGGGTGGGACCTATATCTCCCTCCAATGCATTGGTTAAAGATTTATATCCCATGAGATAAACATGGCTGTAACTCGAAGTTAATCCGGTTAAGTGATACAAGACTGGAATGAGGAGTGAACTCGGTTCGGAAATGGACTTTGTCCTCTATGATAGTCTTGGAAATGAGTCTTGACCAATAAGAAATGATTTTCTATGATTATGTGTGTATACCAAAAAGTTTTATGTTTTATATTCTGATTATTGCGATTACATTTCACAACTGTGATTTATCCCATGTTATGATGTTATGATCTCTTTTGCATGTTAATATTTTCAAAAGGTTATGTTCTTATGAATATGATATGATTGATATTTCCTTTGTTTACCCTTACTGATCATTTTATCTCACCCTTTTGTATATTTTATTTTCCCCGTTTTAGGAATAAGATTATTAAGTAGTATATGCCAAAAAGGACACTAGATATGATGAAATAAATGGGAGACACTGTAGATGATTTACGAGCCAGTTGTTTATGTTTCCCTATTTCTAAAGACACTATACCTATACGGTCCTTTCATGGTTTTCTTATATGTTGTAATAAGTATGATTAAATTATGAAGTAATAACAATGTATGTAATGTATGGGTCTTTATATAATCTTCCATTAATAAAGCCACGTTTATCTCTTGAAACCCAGTTGTGGATGAATTGGGAGAACCACCTATTGATTAAGATTGGTAAACCATTCTAAGGGAAATGAAACATAAAATTGGGACTGAATTTCCTTATATATGATGTATCCTTAACTTTGGGAATGAGAACCAATCTTTTTGCATATGAAAACCAAGGGAAATCCCCTCCATATAAGAAGTATTGAATGAATTTAACTAGATCATGCTTGATGATATCCCAATAATTCACATAAAATGACCCTAGAAAACCATAAATTCTTTGAGATATTTCCTAGATAAGAGATCCAACCAAGTAAAAAACCTTCTTCTCATCTGGGCTATTTTCAATGATAGCATTTGTATGTATACAAAACACATGTAGAATATAATTGAAGATCTCTAATGGAAAACCAGGGTAACCCTCCCGTATGCATGGGTTAGGGTGGAAGAGTAAGGAATTGAAATGAGAGATGACTATACCACCCACCACCTTCGGGTCCCTATTAAAAGAAACATCCTCTAGTCAAATGGTCAATGTGACACCACATAGTTTTTCATTCATGAATCCCTAAAAAGACATAATATTGTGATCTCCTTACCCAAGCCATGTGTACCAAGACCTTTAATGAAGCATTACCTAATGCTCAAGAAGAATCTCATTAAACTGGTTGTTTTTTATAATAAGTGAGGTGAATGTGTCATCATCCCATGCCTCTTTGAGAGTGGATTATGGGAGATCAAAATCTGATATGTTGAAATCTGGGTTTTGTATTTGGGATGATTATGAATCATCCCAAACAATATGATCTCTCTTTATGTGTTTTTTCTTGTTATGGAAACTGATCCAAATCCTTACTTTCCTAGGATAATCACATGTCTCCTAAATCAATTTGTGATAATTGGGATGAAATGGACATAAGTTATAGAAAAAGAAATTATTGTTTCCATTATTACTAGATCTCATATTGATAAATAGAAGATTTTTTCTTAGAAATCGCACAAACCATATGAATAACCACAACATTTTTGATGGTGGACATGGTAGATTGACAAGACAAAGATCCAACTATCACCAAGTGTTCCTGATGCCTCTCCAATTATTTCACCATGTATAGTTATCACCCGAATAACCTATATCAATGATGGATTTCCAAGCCACAAAATAATCGAAAAACGTTCCACCCCTTTGGGGGTCCAAGCCTCCACCCTTCTTCTCTAATGATTCCATGAATGTATTAATGTCACATCCCACTAACAAGGAAGTGTCCCACGAGTTCAAGGATTCAAGATAAATCCAAATCTTCTACCTTAATTGATAATCAAACATAGAATAAACAAATTAGAAGAATCTGGATGCATTAATAGAGAAAAATATAAATGATATGTGATTATCAGAAACATCCAACTTCTCTATAGAGATGGTGTACTTAGAAAATATCAAAATTTAAAAATATCAAAATGTGATGATTTATTTTTTCCCCATGAATGAAATAACACATACCCATTTTAATAGAGAGTACTTCAAGATTAGAAAATCATTGTTTGGGTTTAAGGACCACAAGAAGAGAAGAATTATTCTTAGACACCTAATTGGAGAGGAAATCCATCTTCACTCAGGCTTCAAGGCCTTGAGAATTATAGATGATAATGGAGATCATAAAAATATAAGGCACCTAGATTTGACCTAATACATGGTAAATCTCTTAGATTGAAAATTTGAATAGGAGGATATCATCTCGGAATGAGACATTGTGTAAAATCTATTATAAGAAGGATATGGGGAAAGGTGGGACCAATACTCGTCCACTGAAAATTGAGAATCTCCTAGGATGCATGAATATACCAAAGAATAGTGATATGGGATTTCCCAATAATTAAATGATGCACTATAGCTATTTGATGTTGGGACTAGGGAGTGAGAAGAAGATCTAGGGATCTGAGGAAAAGGATAACCTAGAGGAGAGTCGGAATTATCCATCACTTTCCTAAGATAATCTGATATTACATGGTGAGGAGAGTGGGTTGGTATTCTAATTCCCATAGGAGTTGGAAAAAGCAATGGTAGGTAGTTGATGATATCCATGCATAGGTTAACTAATGGGACTACTTTCAACTGAACCAATATTGAAGTGAGATGGGATTGAGTTGAGGGTATATCTAAAAAGAAATAACCAACTTCTGTAATCACTAGATACATGTGATATTATGTAACACCCCAAGATTTCAAAGTACGTTATTTTTCAAAGTAATTCAATAACTTGCACTACACGCAACACCGAGTTCAAGTGTAACACAACTTACCAAACTAGCCGTTCAAAAGCAGTTATGAATTTTATTAACTGAATTTTGAACTTTATATAATCCTTATAATTTTATAATCCATATAATTAGTTTCTTAGATATAATGTATGAACAAAACCATTTTTTAAGATAAAAGAATTCTTTTGCAAAAAATGAAATTTTACCGCCTTTTAATGGTGCACCCTTTTTAAATCCAATATTTGTAAATTTTATTTATTAAATTTGACAAAATAAACATCTTCTTTAGAATAGGGACATAATTATTTAGTTTTAATAAATTTTTGGTGTTTTTCTAATAACTTTCATATTTGGGAGAATAGTGAAAAATACTATATTTTAACTGAAAAAAAGTTTTTTAATCAAAATAATTTATGGTGTTGAATTATAAATTTTAATATTTTGTAAGTATAATTAGATTATTTTTTTACCATTTAATCCAATGTTGGTCAATAAAATTAATTTCACTTTTAAATTATACATAAACAAGTGTAAATATTTTGATAGTTGTTGTTTCTTAAAAACACGCTATTTGTTTTGAAAACCAGAATTAATTTTAAATTAATAAATGAAACTTCTATGTTTTAAATTTGTTAAAATAGAATTCATTTTTAGATTTATAATATCTAAATTATCCTAGGGTGAAGTTTTGGTATTTTTCTTAAAAAGTTCAATTTTTGATGAATAGTGAAAACACTAAGTTATCGTTTAAAACCGAATTTTTATTTAAATAATTATTTATTATATTTTAAATTTTTTTGGTCCAAATAGATACATAATACCTATATAATTTCATTGTAATTCATTGGAGTCAATTTATAATAATTTTAGATATATAAAAATTTTATCGATCTTTTACCGTCTTTTACCCTCCTCCTAGGAGCATTTGCAAATTTACATAATTCCTAATTTCACCACTTCTGTGAGTGGAATTTCGAAAATAATAGAGACATGGTTAATATAAAGGAGTAAAATTTTATTCAATAAGATAAAAATAATTTTTGGTGAATGGTATCTTTTTAATTTTATTTACCACAGTTAAAAGTATATAGGGTAATTAATGGTAAAAATGATATTATTAATACCCTAACACGTGTATTAATTCTATTGGATAAGTTTAATTCGACCAAAAAAACCTTATAAATATTATATGACACTTTAGGCCCACTTGGATTAGATTAATACATTTATTATTATTTTATTTAAATAAGTGTTAAAAGAGTTAAAATCAAAGTTTAATGACTAAAAAATTTTCAATATAGGGTTATACATAAGATCAATTTGACTATAAATATTCATTAGAAATATAAAAATATTTCCTACATAATGGTATTTTATTTAAAATTTTTAGATATTAAATAATTAAATTTATTAATGACACAATGATGATGTCGTAATTACCTTATTAATGAAAGAATCAAATAAATGGTATTATAAATATTAAAATAAATATAATTTCAATGTTTTTATGACATCCAAGAATTTTATAGGTGAATATTTCAAGTTAGGATTGATTAATTGTATTGTTTTTGACGTAATCATTCTGTTATTATTTTAACAAAAAAACAATTACCAAATAGTGTCAAAATTGACATAAAATAGTTTTTAAAACAAATATTATATTATTAAATGATATAATGGTCCTGGAAAACTAAGGTTCAGCCAAAAAATTATACAGTAATATATATGACATTAATGAACCAATTGGGGTTTGATTTGTAGTATATTTTATGTTTATTAACCATATAGTGTCAGAATACAAGAAGACACAGTAAAAGTTAAATTATTTAACTTAGAGTTAAATCTAAATAATAAGGTTAAAATGGTAACCTAAACTTGTCTAAAACCTATTGGTTTAGTGGTTTTAGACCCATCCCCACCTTATACTTTAAATAATACATTTTGGAGCCATTATAAATAGAAAATGAATTTATTATAAAAAACTATTTTAAGTTTTTCCAAAGGTTCCCCTCACCCCTCTTATAAAAGGGCACTTCAACTTCTATCAAATTCACACTTCCAAAGACATTTGGATCAGCCTAACTCTGCCCAAATACTCTATAAACTATCCTCACTTAATACTAGAGGCCCTCCATTAGTCAGAAATCCAAATTAAGGAGCCCTTTTGATCAAATCAAAAGGAAGAACCCGAAAAAGATGTAATAATTTCACCACCCTCTTTCAAGTTATTTTCTTCTTCCACTTCTTCTTTCTTTGTTATTTCCATTATTAAATAATAACTCCAATATATCCTATATACTGTGAATTTATTATAAATATGGCACAACTTTATTCATTATTCTATCCATATTATGAATGATAATCTCATCATGCGTGCGTACGTACGACTTACAGTCACCACACCGTGGTGTAATTTATTATTGAACACTATGTTTTTTGGATGGATATAATGATGAATAATATGTATATAAATAATGAAAATAACATTATAATTTCTCTGTAAAATTAATATACCATCCAATTCCACACCTTTAAGGAAATGATATTGTTTCTCGTGCGTACGTATGGATTACCTTCTCCACGACGCGATGAGATTTATTTCCACGATCACCATTCATCGACAATTATAAAAATATATACATTATTAATATGTATGTAATAAATGACATAATAATGATAATAGATATATATATATATATATATATATGTACTTACATATATCTTATTCACTTAGTTCCGTTCAACACGATATGAAAACAGAAACATCATTTATGCGTACGTACGAACTACCGTCTCCATAAACGTTGTATTTAATTTAATATATATGTCTATTATACATACTTATATTCTAAATATATATGATATATAAATAATGTTTTATATTCTAGAAGTATTTAAATCTTGTTCTAAGTGATACAATCAAGAGTAAAAAGTTAAAACACATACGATAAAGAAAGCAATTATTACCCTAAATGTTAATTTAATATGGAAATTATTATTAAATGGGTATTATAAAGTCATAAATGAATAATGTATGACATAATAAATATTAATATGGTTATGGTATAATTTAATAACATACTACGATCTTCATATAGGAGGTTAAACGTACCCTCGACTAAAGGAAAGTGCAAGGTAAGGGTTAATTCCTCAATCACATTATTATCTGAGATTGTTTGTGTGTAAGTATTTACTGGGACATTTTTCTCATCCATGTCCATTTTTTATAAAAATTATTTCAAAATGAATATTGTAAGGATTTTTTAAAGGTACTCTTTATCAATATCATAATTTTAAATGTTTTAAAGATTTATCTTTCTAAATATTTTTAGTTAATGCCCATTTTTTCAAAATGATTTTAAAGATTTATTTATGTGGACATGAATGTTTTGAAATGATAATTCCTTTCAAAAGTTTCAAAGTTGTATGGGACACTTTGATTTAAAAATATCTTTTAAATTACTTCCTTTATAAATGTGTGACTTTTAAATGATTTAACAAAAAGGATATTTCTCACAAAAATTTTTACTCATCATTTTAAACTATGTCAGCATCCTTTACTGTAAATTATTTTTGATTGAGGATGATTTATTATAATACAATCTTCCATGTTATATTGAATGAGTTATGATAAGTATGACTGTAGATGTTCTATTATTATACCATTCATGGTTTATGGTTAATGTAATGACATTTTGTATGCTAGTTTTAATACGAATGTTTATGTCATGTTTCAACTTTTTCATATGAGGAATGTAGTGGAAATAGTAAGTAACGGGTTGAGACTGCTATATCTCCTCGATGCATCGGTAGGTCTCATGAGAAAAACTAGTGTCTTGGAACAAGGCCTTGAAAAAATATTTATTTGTAGTCTTGGAACGAGGCCTTGAAAATGTGGTAATGATGTCCGGTATTAGGCATTCCAGTATTGTGAAATTAGTTATTACATGTGATTATTTGACTAGTAGAATATCCATGTGCATATTTATATGGTAATGTATCATTTTTTTTACCATATTATGTTCATGTTTATGTTTAAAAGGCTGGTGTTTTTATTACACATCTTGCCTTAAAAGTTTACAGCTTTCGCTAAATTATTTACCTTTACTGAGCATCTGAGCTCACCCCTTTCTGATGTCTTATTTTCCAAGGATTCCAAGAGGTGTATTATGATTGATATGAAGGGTTAGGATAAAGGGGGTTAATGGCATTCTCAAAGGATCATTTATGTTGTTTTTTATTTTCTAAAGTGTAATGTAATGTCTATATATGTAATCTATTTTCGAAGATTGCTAATGTGATTGGTCTTTAGGGACTTGATTCCTTGTAAACGTGCCAATGTATTAAAATAATGCACTGACTCTAGGTAACTGGGGTCAGGGCGTTATAGATGGTATTAGAGGATGTATAGAAATAATCTTGGAAAGGATATTTATATAAAATCTTATTAGAGAACATATCCCTTAGATTGACTTTGAAGATTAGTATAGAAGAACTTCCTGGAATTTTGGTAATGTAAAGGTTTTGTGAGTTTTCTAAGAAAATACATCCCTGCCTGGATATGAGAAGGTAGAGGTAGCTCTGGCACAAATGTACCTAGGGGTAAAACCCAAAAACACTGATTTGAGATAGAATCAAATGGTAAATGGTGCACGACAACGGGCCTTACTGCACTCTTGGTTACGACACTCCCGGGGGATATGCTTAGGATGATTCCCGTTTTCTTTACAAACCACTATAAAGGGTTTATGAGTATATACCTCCTCAATGAAATCATTTTTGTGATTATGGATTATATCCGTAAACTGTTCAATTTACTTTAGGTACATTACATGTTTGGAATAATGAATTGCAATTCATAAACTGACCCAGTGTATGCGATTGTATAGAAATGGAACCCAATAGAAGGAATGTGAACTCTTGCAATACGTATGATCCAAAGAGTAAGAAGGATCATATATTTCACAGTATTCAGCCAACATTTAGAAGAGAAATAGTCTCCCATGTATTCTCAATATATGAAGAAATAATATCATGGGTTAATAAGATAAGTAAATAATTCTATGAGTCCTATGGATTTTAAGGGAAACATGATAAGAAAAGGATGGAAGAGAGAAAGATGGATAAAGGGAATAGGGAAAAGAAGGATTTTCCCATATGTGATAACTGTGGAAAGAATCACCATGGTAAATTCTTGAAGGGAATGAGAGTTTGTTATAAGTATGGAGAAAAAAGGACACCAAGTACGTAATCGCAAGGGTAAAAAAAATTCAAATGTACAATGCTTCATCTACAAGGAATTGAGACACTACACGAATCAATGTCCCATTCATAAGAGTATACCACAAATGATGTTATTTGATAATAATCAAGTTATGATACTACATCAGATGAAGGGGAATGACTAGTGTTATTATGTTATTATTATAGAATTATTTCATTTGAGTGTTGTATCAACAATATACTGGTTAACTGAATTATGGAGATAAATAAGGATTATACTGCAGTACTATTTTATTGAGGATTTGAGATTATATTGTTTAAAGAAAAGTGACTTAATATTAAGCTACAATTTTTGGAAAATACATGGTTAATGGAAAGGTAATATTTAATATGGTCCTGATAATGATGTAGTGATTCTAGAATAAGAGATTGTTGATTTTGGTAATTCAGGATGTTGCAGTGTTGTAAAAGAATACAAGATGAAGGCATTCACATGTTATTACCTAGAAAAAAGAATCCTCATTATGTTTAACTTCTTTATAAATTTTGGAATGAGAGTTTGGATATATGTATTTTGGATAATTCTAAATGCTGGAATGGATTATGTTTGAAATTGGATACTATTGTTAAGGTTATTTTTGAACTTCTATAAAAAGGACAACCCAGTAGTCGGGTGGCAACCCGTCACATCTAGTAAGGCTGCGATACTTGAACCCACAACTAAAGGGAGACAAGGGCGTATCACCTATCACTATCCCACATGATGTCCTGGATTGAATAATGTAGTTTTTTAAATGTTCTGGTTGATGAATTAATAATTCATTTTTTTGGAACCCTAAATGAATAGGATAAATGGAATATTTTTTTAAGATCTATTATCTTTTAGAGTAAAAGATTAGTTTGTAGTAGAAATTAGTTAAAAGATGGAACTCTACTTGTAAAGTATATATATATTTTTTCTTCTCTTATTCTATGAAAAAATAAATTCTTAAACTTTAGGTAAGGCATCTTAAAACTAAAAAAGTTTTATCCTAATACCCTATGTTTTGTTGAAGTGATGATATTTTAAATCATCAAATATTGATGGCTTTGAGGCCCTCAATTCTACAATTGTTGGTGACTGATGACCTCAATCACTCCCTATAAATATTTAAGTTTTTTCTCCAATTAAATGTCTCTAATTTCCACCAATTTTCTCCTAACCGAGACCATAATTTGGTGGTGACCCTTTCATTTCCCTTTTCCTCTTATTAAGACCAAATTTTATTAACCCAATTTCCTATGTGGGTTTTCCCACAAAGGTATTTTCTATTTTTAACCTTTTATTTTCGAAGAAAAATTTCAAATTGCGAGGACACAATTTATTGAAGGAGGGAATAATGTAACACCCCATGATTTCAAAGTACGTTATTTCTTCAAATTAATTCAATAACTTGCACTACACACAACACCGAGTTCAAGTGCACCACAACTTATCAAACTAGTCGTTCAAAAGTAGTTATGAATAGTATTAACTGAATTTTGAACTTTATATAATCCTTATAATTTTAGAATCCATATTATGAGTTTGTTTGACATAATATAAGAACAAATACATTTTTTTAGATAAAAGAATTTTTTTTCAAAAAAATGTAATTTTACCACCTTTTAATGGCTAACCCTTTTTAAATCCAATATTTGAAAATTTTATATATTCAATTAGAAAAAATATACTTCTTCTTTAGAATCGGGACATAAGAATTTAGTTTCAATAATTTTTTTTGTGTTTTTTTGATAACTTTAATATTTGGGTGAATAGTAAAAAATAATATATTTTAAATTAAAAAAACATTTTTAATAAAAATAATTTATGGTGTTGAATTATACATTTAAATGTTTTGGAATTATAATTAGATTATATTTTTACCCTTTAATCAAATTTTGGTCATTGGAATCTATTTCACTTCGAAATTATACATAAACAAGTGTCAATCTTTTGATAGTTAATGTTTATTAAAAACACGCTATTTGTTTTGACAATGAGAATTAAATTTAAATTAATAAATGAAACATCTATATTTTGAATTTATTAAAATAGAATTCATATTTGGATTTATAATATCGAAATTAGCCTAGGGTGAAGTTTTGGTATTTTCTAAAAACGTTCAATTTTTGATGAATAGTGAAAACACTGAGTTATCGTTTAAAAACGAATTTTTATTTAAATAATTATTTATTTTATTTAAATTTATTTTAAATAAAAATAGATACATAATACCTATATAATTTCATTTTAATTTATTGGACTCAATTTATAATAATTATATATATATAAAAATATTATCGAACTTTTACTGTCTTTAACCACCTCTTAGGAGCATTTGAAAATTTACATAAAACATAATTTTACCACTTATGTGAGTTGAATTTTGAAAATCCAAGAGAAACGGTTAATATCAAGGAGTAAAATTTGGTTCAGTAGGATAAAAGTAATTTTTTATGAATAGTAACTTTTTACTTTTATTTACCATGGTTAAAAGTAAATTGGGTAACTAAGGGTAAAAATTATAATACTATTACCCTAACTCATGTCCTAATTCTATTTGATAAGTGTAATTCGACCAAAAACATCCTTTGGAATAAAATATGACCCTCTAGGCCCACATGGATTATACTAAGAAATTTATTATTATTTTATTTAAATAAGAGTTAAAAGAGTTAAAATCAATGTTTAATTACTAAACCATTTTTAATATAGGGGTTTTCATAAGATAAATTAGACTATAAATATTAATTAGAAAGATAAAATGATTTCCTACATAATGGTATTTTATTTATAATTTTTATAGATTAAATAATTAAAGGTATTAATGACACAATGATGACGCAATAATTACATTATTAATGAAAGAATCAAATAAATGGTATTATTAATATTAAAATAAATATAATTTAAACGTTTTTATGACATCGACGAATTTTCTAGGTGAATATGACCTGTCAGGATTGATTCCATGTATTTGTTTTGAAGTAATAATGC
This sequence comes from Viscum album, assembly GCA_963277665.1. NCBI lineage: Eukaryota > Viridiplantae > Streptophyta > Magnoliopsida > Santalales > Viscaceae > Viscum > Viscum album. The sequence goes on along the minus strand of OY728119.1, from coordinate 691,279,753 downwards.
TGTTATTAGTTTATCCAAAAACAAATACCAAATAGTGTCAAAATTGACATAAAATAGTTATTAAAAAAATATTATATTATTAACTAATATAATGGTCATAAAAATCTTAGGTTCAGAAAAAAAACTTATATAATAATATATATGACATTAATGAACCTATTGGGGTTCGAGTGGTAGTATATAGTATGTTTATTAACCATATATTGTAAGAATACAAGAAGACACGGTAAAAGTCATATTATTTAACTTATAGTCAAATCTAAATGATAAGGATAAAATGGTAACCTAAAATTGTATAAAACCTACTGGTTGAGTGTTTTTCGACTCATAACCACCTTAGAATTTAAATAATACATTTTGGATCCATTAGAAACCTAATATGAATTTATTATAAAATAATATTTAAAGTTTTTCCAAATGTGCCCCTCACCCCTCTTATAAAAGGGCACTTCCCGTTTTCTAAAATTCACACCTCTAAAGCCATTTGGCTGAGACAAACTCTACCAAAATACTCTCTCAACTATCCTCAATTCATCCTAGAGGCCCTACTTTAGTCATAAATCCAACTTAAGGATCCATTTTGATCAAATCGAAAGGAAGAACCTGAAGAAGAGGAAATAATTTCACTACCCTCTTTCAAGTTCTTTTCTACTTCCACTTCTTCTTTCTTTGTTATTTCCATTATAAAATAATAATTCCAGTATCTTCTATATACTGTGATGTTATTATAAATATGGAACAACTTTATTCATTATTCTATCCATCTTATTAATGATAATGTCACCATGATTGCGTACATACGACTTACCATCTCAACGTCTTGGTGTAATTTGTTATTCAACACTATGTTATTTTGATGGATATAATAATGAGTAATATGTATAAAAAAAAGAAAAAACATGATAATGTCTCTGTAAAATTAATATACCGTCAAATTCCACACCTTTATGGAAATGAAATTGTCGCTCGTGCGTACGTACGGATTACCGTCTCCCCGACGCGATGGGATTTATTTCCATGATCACCATTCATCGACAATTATAAAAATATATATATTATTAATAAGTATGTAATATATGACATAATAAATATACTGGAGATATATATATCTATATATATTTACTTACATATATCTTATTCACTTAGTTCCATTCAACACGATATGAAAACGGAAACATCGTTTATGTATACGTACGGACTACCGTCTCCATAAACGGTGTTTTTAATTTCATATATATGGAGATTATACATAATTATATTATAAATATATATGATATATAAATCATGTTTTATATTCTATATGTATTTAAATCTTTTTCTATGTGATACAATCAAGAGTAACAAGTTAAAACATGTACGATAAAGAAAGCAATTATTACCCGAAATATGAATTTAACATGGAAATTATTATTAAATGGGTAGTATAAAGTCATAAATGAATCATGTATGATATAATAAATATTAATATAGTTATGGTATAATTTAATAATATACTAAGATCTTCATACAGAGGTTAAAGGTACCCTCGACTAAAGGAAAGTGAAAGGTAAGGGTTAATTCTTCAATCTAATTATTATGTGAGATTGTTAATGTGTAAGTATTTACTAGGAAATTTTTATCATCCATGTCCATTTTTCATAAAAATGATTTCAAAATCAATATTTTAAGGATTTTTTAAAGGTAATCATTATCAAGATCATAATTTTTATTGTTTTGAAGATTATTCTTTCTAAATCTTTTTAATTAATGTCCATGTTTTCAAAATTATTTTAATTATTTATTTATATGGATATGAATGTTTTAAAATGATAATTCTTTTAAAAAGTTTCAAAGTGGTATGGGACACTTTCATTCAAAAATATCATTTAAATTACTTCCCTTATAAATGTGTGACTTTTAAATGATTTTATAAAAAGGATAATTCTCTCAAAAAGTTTTAATCATCATTTTAAACTATGTTAGAATCCTTTACTGGAAATTATTTTTGATTGAGGTTGATTTATTATAATACAATCTTCCATGTTGTATTGAATGAGTTATGATATGTATGACTGTGGATGTTCTATTTTTATACCATTCATGGGTTATGGATAATGTAATGACATTTCGTATCCTAGTTTTAATACGAATGTCTATGTTATGTTTCAACTTTTTCATATGAGGAACACAGTGGACTTAGTAGGTAATGGGTGGAGCCTGTTATAGCTCCTCGATGCATCGGTAGGTCTCATGAGAAAAACTAGTGTCTTGGAACAAGGCCTTGATAAAAAAGTTTTGTGTAGTTTTGGCATGAGGCCTTGATTATGTGGTAATGATGTCCGGTATTAGGAATTCCCTCATTGTGAAATTAGTTATTACATGAGATTATTCTACTAGTAGAATATCCATGTTCATGTTTACAGGGTAATGTTTCATTTATTTTTACCATATTATGTTCAAGTTTATTTTTAAAATGCTGTTGTTTTTATTACACATATTTCCTTAAAAGTTTATAGCTTCTGCTAAATTATTTACCTTTACTGAGAATCTGAGCTCACCTCTTTCTTATGATTTATTTTCATAGGATTCCAAGAAGTGTATTATGATTGATATGAAGGTTTATGCTAATGGGGATTAATGGCATTCTCAAAGGATCATTTATGTTGTTTTTTATTTTCTAAAGTGTAATGTAACATCCATATATGTAATCTATTTTGCAATACTGCTAAACTAATTGGTCTTTCGGGACTTGATTCCTTGTAAACGTGCCAATATATTAAAATAATGCACTGACTCTGGGTAACTGGGGTTGGGGAGTTACATATGATGGTCAGAAAACCCTTAAGGATAGATAAATATATTCACCACTATTCATGGGATTTCGATTATTTAAAGATGCATGAGTATACTTATGCTTTATGTATACTGGCTAGGAGTGTACACGGATGTTACATGATGAGAAATGTTTGTGCACTAAGAGATAAAAAATATACTCCCTCTAATATACTAAATCATTATCCCAAATAATGAGCTATAGGAGAGTAGGATATGAGAGATCCAAGTAGATATATATCCAAGCAACTAAGGAATATTAATGCTAAATGGTTCCATTATCTACACATAGTAACTCCCTGAGTCATCCCCAAATCCTATTAATAAAATAAATTTTATGAAAAGGGAGAAGGAGGACAAGAAGATGAATCCCCACAACCACTTTATGGGATTCCTAACCTCGGAGAACCTGTATATACTAAAAAGAAATATAAAATCCCATTGACTAATAGATCTCAGTCACTGAGACCATGATTTAATGAAGTATTAATGGGAATCCATGATGATGCAAAGGATTGCCTATTCAACTCATCTACATTTTTGGACGATCTAAGACCTAGTTGTGCACAGTGTGTGGAATAACCCCAAAAGATAATTTTCTACACTGAATCGTGCAACCAAGGTCCAAATAAGGTTCACCGAGGCATATTCAAGGGAAGAGGCTAGAACTGTTAGAATCAGAGATCCATCCACTTATCCAAATCACGAGTAAATGATATCATATTTGTCTTGGATGTTATTTTCTCATGATAAGAACTATTCCACCTTTGATCTTTATTTGATAATGGAATTTTTTATTTGATTCTGTAACAACATTATATCACATGTTATCACTTTTTTTATTCAAAAATATTATTATATTGTGTTATTTTTTCTCTCTCATTGAGATTTGAATCTATTTTTGTGAGGTGGATGGGGTTCATGTAGGATTATGACATTATGATTTTCTATATACCAAAGAATGAGAGTTTAGCTATTAACGTGATGAGTAAAAAGTCATAGAGAGATATTATTTAAGATTCAAGAGATGCATTCGTACTAATGAATTAGTAATAGAAATGAATCATGATTTATAGGAGATTAATAATAGAGTTTACCAATACTAGATGATTGTCTAATAATACTTATTGGATTATGTGGATAAGTTTTATTGGGGAAACTCAAAGGAATAGGTGATTTGAAGCTACAAATTTTATGGTGATTCTCCTGAGGGATAGTCAGAGGATGATCAAAATCAGGTGTTGTTCCAAATGAATTAGTCCATCCAGTTGGGATTGTGAAATGTGGTTCTTCATGAGACTCCTATACCCCCATTTTATTTACTTATAGGTATATCAAATATATACCATGATTTTATGATTAATTTTTGGTGGAAATTTATAAAACTATCAATAATAGAGTTCATGTAGATATTCTTGGTCAGTTTGAAAGTAAACATAGAGGATAATGTTCTTCTAGGTCTTCTGTAGCAATCAGATGTTTCTAAGTGGATGTGTAAGGATATATAAATGGATTTTATCATTAGTTTTCCCCCAATAATGAGGATAAAGTGATTCTATTTTGGTCCTCATTGAATAGATGATGAATTAGACTCATTTATTTCTGTTCATAGAGTCAATTGTAGTGGATGCTTTGGCGAGGTGATATATGGATGAGACAGTGAATCTTAATTATGTTCCAAGAATGTTAATCTTTGATGGAAGTCCTTATTTTATCTCATGGGTTTGGAGAGGCCTTCAAGATTTTGTTGGTTCTTAATTATTCCTTATTACTATAATCTATCCTCAAAAGGCAGTCATATAAAGAATACCATTATGATAGAGGATATGATGTGTGAATTCATTCTAAATATTGTTGGTTATTAGGTAAAGAAACAAAATTTTATTGATTTTACTTATAAAAATACCTAATAATCTTTCATTTTCAAGGATCCATTTGAGGTGTTTCATAGTAAGACTTATAGATCACTAATGTATTGGACTATGGTTAAAGATTTGGTAGCCCTTGAACTAGATGTGGTGTATATAATGAACAAGAAGCTTTAGATGATCCATGAGTGGTTATTAGTGTAACAAGAATTAGTGAATTAATATGTTGATCGAAATAGGAGTCCTATAATGTTTGAGGTTAGTGATAGGTCATTCATGAAGGTTTCTACTCATCATGGGTAGTGGAGGCTCAGTTATGGGAGTAAGTTTCCCCCTTGATTAGTCAAGCTGTTAGAGGTGTTAGAGTGTGTTAGAGAGGTGAAAAGTCAGTTATCCCTTACTATATATCTAGATCAGATCTATTGTGTATTTAATGATTCACAACTTCTTTTATATCTTAATGATGAATAAATTTTCATTGATTGTAGTGATTTTGATGATGAGAATGACAAAACATTTATAAATCTGGTGATCAAGAATCAGTATCATCAAGATAAGACAATTAATGGGTGTATCATTGTCTTGGTTCATGTTTTATGGGGAAAAATGGATTGGAAAAGTTTATATGGGGACATGACTCATAGATGTGTGATGAATATCCTAAACATTTTTGACCCTTTTTATTCTATGATTTTCTATTCTTGGGGTTTAAACTGATTTTATTGTGGTTTTGTTTCTATGAAATATGTTGTATTTTGGTGATGGTGACATTTCTATATTATAGGTATCAATTATGGATATTTTGGTTTTTTTGGATAGTCTACATTTTCCAGTTTTTTCTTTGTCTCTCAAGGAAGAGAATAATTTTATAGGTATTTAATGTAATGGATCACACTCTCTCAGAACATTAATTTGAATCATTCGAGTCTTGTAGATTTTATATAAGGATAGTGGAAGGAAATAGAGTTGGGTGACATAATTTTAGTTAGAGTAATGTGCTACAATATAGCCCAATGTGTTGTGTTATGATGATTTTTTCTAGAGGATATGATATTTTCAGGTCTAATGCGATGCATCAAGAAGTTCTTTTGTAGTATAGTTTTACTATTGAAACATGGTGGAGGTGATATAAGATTTTTTTATAATTAAATTTCATAATAGAAGTCTAATTATGACATGATGGGTTCTGTTAAGGAGTTAATGCTCATAGATTTTTATTACATAAAGGTCCCCTGGGTTTAATCTTAGATGGGATCTCTTGATTTAATCTTACATGAAGTCAATCTCATAGTGCAATGTGGTTTCATTGTATGGTGTGTCTCATGGTGTTTCTAGTTTTTATTATATATAAGGATATTATTGAATAAAAATATTTGTTATACCTTAGTGTTTTGGATGGTTTGGTTTGATTATTATCCTTTCCGGGTTACTATACTACAGAGGTAGTAATTATGTAGTGGTTTTAACTATGGTCTGTTAAGTTTTACGAAATAAGGACAATGATTATGCCATGATTTTTTGATTTGGATTACTTTATAATGTGGATACCACTATCACACTATGATTCTTTATTTTTTCAAATAAATTATGAACTTGAGGGACCACTAAAACTCCATTCAAACCGTTTTACCTTTCCCAAACCCAAGGCACACAATGGATTATTTTCTATGGTCTGTCTCAATTCCTTGGTTTCTATTTGATTATTAGATTCATATGATAAATTTTCTTAAATTTTATGTGATATTGTATTATTTTTCTTGGTTCCCCTTTATTATTTATTATTCAATCATATAGGATAAACTATGAAAACAATTTATAATTTGGATTATCGATCATCAGTCTTGATTTTAATATAGATTTATTTTTTATAGGTTTTGGACTATCATCCTTTAGTGTTCATAATTGGAGTTTTCATATTCATATTTTTTTCCCAGAAAAATGGTTAAGATTACTTGAATGAGAGAATTTAGTATTTCTATTTTATTATTTAGGTTAAATTATGGTATAAACATCTATTTTTTAATTTAGTGTATATTATAAAAAAATGTAATTAATATAGTTAATTGGATCCAACAATTTAAGGGTAAAGTGGTTATTTTTATTAACTTAATATAATTATATGAAATTTATCAAGAGTTTCAATTACTTATCGATAGTTTTTGTAACAATACCTAAATTTTCTATTTTTTGAGGTGTCTTATCATCTTTTTTAATCATTTAATAAAAAAATTTTGGTAACAAATTATTATTTTTTTTGATATGAAAATATTTTGTCATCCTTTGAATATAAAATTCTTATTTAATATAGAATAATAACTAATTATGGGTTCTTTAATGTAAATTTTTGCTATTTTTTCATTGTTGTCTATTGTATATGACATATTTCTTTATGTGGCTAGATTTGTAATGGATGGTTGCTTTTTTTTATTAGGATGATAATATTTATATTGGTTACGATAGTGGTAGATGATATGTTTTATAGGTATGGTAACAGTAACAAATTGGTTGTGGGGAAAAGTAATGATTCTATGTGTATTTCCAGAGGTTGTTTGGTGGAAATTTTACATGTTCTTATAATGGGGTGTGAGAAAAATATATTTCCTAAGTTAAATATTTATTAAAGTGGTTAATATAGGTTTTATCCGAAGAGGATCACACAAAAAGGACGTTTTTCACTTGAAATTAGAGAAATAATTCGAGGTTATTGTTGATTTTTGTATATTAAAATGAACGAAAGTAATTAAATAACAGTTGAAAAAAATTTGATAAGTGAAGTGATGGGTCAGGGTTGGATCACCTTTTTGAATTTAATCCGGGTCATAAAAACCACCACCATCTCTTCTAATTAAATGATAAAGGAAAGACTCATCGATTGAGTTATTAGTCACCCTTGGTTGAAGGAAAAAATGAAACCACTAATGTGTGCATGAAAATAAGTAAATCATTACCAAAATACTAAGGAAAGTACAAATTTTTAATTTTTATCCTTAAAATTCTAGAAAAAAATTACTTATTCTACACATGTTCCAATTATCACTAGACACTCACTTCCTAAAATAATATTCTCAATTAAGACAAAATGCACTAGGTGGAGTGAGTTTAAAGAACATCATCCAAATGTATAAATAATGAATGACACTAACTACTTGAATATTAAAAAATTAAAAGAATTTATAATCAATGAAAAAATAAATCATTCAATATAATAATATAGTTTTAAATTAAATCATAAGACTCAGATAATAAGATAAAGAAAATTCCCTATCCCAATCAATCAAAATTTTTACACCACCATGGGAAGGGTAATACAGTATAATGATGAATAAGAGAGCATTATGAAACTAATAAAATATAAAATAGAAAATATAAAGAACATTTTGGTTAAAATTCTACATAATATCCCCTCTTTATCATTATTTAACCCATTTTAACAGAAGTGGATACACATATTTATAGGGATGGGGTAGGAAAATTTTCCAACCAGTTTCGATCCACCGAAGGTTTGAGTTTATATAACATAGTAAATGAAATATTACTAGAATTTTATATTCATAAAAATTATTCCCTAATATATTTTAAATTTTTCCTATAAATTTAATCTTCTATTAAATCTTTAATGATATTTTATTCCCTAATTACTCAAGAAATTATTTTCTAGCCGATGAGAATCATTAAATTTCTTCAATTTGGTGTGATAAATGACCATCTTAATGAGAATAATTATCCATGAAAATAAATGTGAACATGATAATTCAAGACATATTTAAAATACATCTATAATAACCTCATTTGGAAGTATTTTTCCCATGTTATTCCAAATTTACTTAGGTGGGGTACATTTTATCAAATAAATATATTTTTCAGAATTATTTTTTTTTGGCCTATGGAAGTTTGAATGATCTCTGGGTCCTTCAGAAATATTTAGATCCCATGAAAAAAGGAATCCTTAAGAAATAATCAGTCTATTTGGATTAAAATTTTAAAATATATTCTCAAAATACACAAGTGATACAAACTCTTAACATTCCAGAATAAAGAAATTTTTATATTTTAGCCTAATGTTTACAAAAAATCTACAAAATTATGAAAATGTAATCACATTATTATATTGGGAGGCTTTATATCATTGAAATATATGTGAAAAATAATTAAAATATCAGATCTATGAATTCCCCCAAACATATAACTTGGAATCCATGATAAGTAAGCATAAAAATAAAATCAATGAAAATTCAAAACACATACCCATGTGATCCACCTATTACAAAAAAGAAGCAAAAATATCATACCTCCTCAAAAATCATTATTTCAAGTTATCCATTAAGTTAATTCAATATATTTCATCTTAATGTTACCTCCCGTGAACACAAAACACCTACCTTATATAAATTTTCTATCATATCACAAATTTCAATTTTCAACAAGGATTTTATCATTCAAACCCAAGAAAGTGTCACCATAGGATTGAAAAATTGCTAAACATAAACCTATTTTGATTCAAGGATATATGTTTATCCTGAGGTTTTTTCAAGTAATTTCATTTGATTTTGTGTGTTAGGATTTATATTATAAAAATTATGAGGCTTAATATAGAGTGTTTGACTATTTTTGAAGAAAAATGCATGATTCTAATTTTCACTCATGTAAGACCTCCTACTCACTTCCACTATTATAAAATAACATTTAATCATATTTAAAGATATCATGGACATCCCAAACTATAAATTTTTTTCCATAAATAACATTTCTCTTCTATAATGAACTAGTATTAATGTACATAGACATTACATAACTTTTTGAAAAATACTTAAAACATTACGCAAATAGACTCCAAAAGACAATATTAGTTTAGTGCCTTTGGAAATATAGAAACATAAATACTATTACATAAGTGAGCTACATTATCTCTAACTAGGCCCTTCATGAGTAGAAAAATTCCTAGAAAATAACACTTCATACATATCTACATAACTTGGGGAAGGAAACATAAAAAAAGAGTGAGCCCAAATTTCCAATAAGTACTAGAAAGGGAGACATGTAAGCATAAAAATGAGCAAAGGGGTATGATAACATAATAAAAACATTATAATACCATACCCTATATATAAAAGATCATAAATATAAATTATGTAACAAATATTGGAAGTTAATAAGACATTAATCATAAGGAAATAAAGAACATAATCCATGAAATCATAACATATGAATAAAATATGGAATTGTGGAAAAAAATAAGAATATAATATGATTTCCATAGTAGCTATGGAATCAATTCCAGGACCATATTAATAGTATGGGTTCACTACCCATACCATCTTGGTAGTCTTGCTTTACTCCCATAACTATCTTAGTATCATGAATTCACTCCATATACCATCTTGGTAGTCATGGTTCACTCCCATGGAAATATTAGTATTCACGGTTCACTACCCAGAAAATATTAGCCTATATAATGAGATATAAATCTTTAACCAATGAATTGGAGAGATATATAGGTCCCAAAACTCTCATAATGAAATCATACATACACGTTCCATAAAATCATAAACAATCCTATCATAACTCATGAAATGAAATGGGGGTCTTAAAAATGCAGTCATATCATAACATATGGAAAAACATATGAGTTTCATAACCATTTATTCATAAGAATATCTCTTTTAAAGAAGTGGGTTTAAAAATTATATAACTCATGAAAGAGAAACAAGTTTCATAAAAATCGTTCCATAAAAACATAATCCATTTTAAGAATGAACATGAATGGAAACATTGAAAAATTTCTACAGAAAGGAATGAGTAACACCAATGGATGTTATCTTTGATTATAATAACATTGAAATATCTTTTAAAAATATTTCTAGAGGAAAATATCCATTCAGATTTAGAAAACTCATTTTAAAACATAAATCCCTTTTAGAATCATTTTCTTTAAAATAAACTTGAAAACTTATAATGAAAGGTTGAAAATATTTTTAAAAATATTTTCCTTGAAAATAGTTTGAAATTTTTTAAAAAAAGCCTAAATTTTTTTGAAAACCATTTTATTTGAAAACATATAAAATAATCTTCAAATAAAATTTAACTCCATTTTCCTGGAAAACATATAAAAGAATCTTGAAAAGAGTTTGAAAACTATTTTCTTGAAAACTTATAAAATAATCTTGAAATCATTTTGAAAACAATTTATATGAAAATAATTTGAAAATATATTAAGAATACTTGATTTTTTTAAAAAAACTTATTTTAAAATAATTTGGAAACTTATGAATAATTCTCGAAGAAAGTTTGGAATTTTTTATAGAAAACATGGTTTTTAATGAACATAGATTTTTGACTGAAGAGAGAGTAAAAGTAAGAATTTCTTAAAAAACAATTTATTAATAATATTATGTAGAAAAGAGTCTAAATATGGTACCAATACATGAATATATCAATAATATTCAAATTATAATAAAATCCATGAGTTATCTTAGGATATGGATCATAAGATTTCATCAATGGAAGAATAATCATCAACAATCTTGTCAAATGATGATATTATTTCAATATAATATTACCACATAGTAACTAGAGATCATAGTATCCATGTAAGAAAATAAAATTAAATTAAGATTAAAATATAATAAAAATATAGAGATTCGTGATATAATATGTCAAATGGAATCATATATACCTCAAAAAATACTATTGGCACATAACAAAACATGTATCTCAAAGAAGAAAAATTGTGACAAAACTATCTTACTGATTTGGTAAATTTTCAAAGATAAAGCCTATGAAATAAATATCATCAAATGGATATTTAAGTAACAATAAATTTAATTAAATAATTATATAATATATTGATGGGTAGTATACACACTACATAAAAAATACGAGGTGAACATGGAAAGTATCTTACATAAATAATAGGTGAGGTGAAATTCTATTACCTTGTTTCTTGAATCTCATCGTACTCGTAAAAAATTATTGTATAATAATTATAATTGTATTATAAATATATAAAATAACCATATTATTATATATAAGACAATATATGGTTTGATTATTAAATTATATTACTTTCTTGTTAAGAATTCTATGTTAATATTTCACTTCGGGTAATATCCACTTTGTTCTCGCATATGTCTTCATTTGTTATATATTTGTTCCTTATAATTATATAATGATTTATAGAATGTAAACCATTATATAAATATAATTTATCACAATCATATATATATTATAATAATCTATATAATATAGAAGTATAAAATGGAATACACCATTCATGGAGATAATAGGTCGTACGAAAAAATGAATGTTGTTTCCGTTTTATTATCATATTGATATAATGAAATAAAATGATATATATATATATATAATATCATTAAATTAGAATTATTATGTCATATATATCATATTATTTCACTATACACATCCTTAATACATTCCATGTAGTGTGTGAATAAATCACATCACTTCGAGGTAACGGTAGTCCACACTTCCTCAAACAAACTTTTTGTATATAATTAAAATGAAAAGTATAAAGATATGTGTTATAAAAAGATTAAATAATATTAAATGAACAGTAAATATAATATATAAAATATATAACAAATTTTACATCATAATTTATACCATGAGATGCGGTAAAAGAAGAATGAATAGATCCTTATTTTGTGAGGCAGTTGTTCGGCGTACACATAAACAATTTGTTTATTACCCATTAGATAGAAGTGTGTGTATGTGTATGTCAAAAACATAGGATAAAAAAACAATAATATATCTAGGATACCGTTTTTTATAAAATCACAGAAAAAGAATAGTTTTGGTGGGGGGGGGGTGGGGGCGATGAATGGAAATAACATAAAAGAACTTAAGGAAGAATGTTACCTCTTATTTGGGTAACTCTTTTTAGTTTTCACCAAATGGATTCCATGGATTTTTTTCTGAACAAGATGAGGATTATTGGAAAATGGGATTATGGGATGGATTTTTAGGATCTATTTCATTAGATATTGGTTTATCCAACGCTGATTGATAGGTGTGAGAAAGTGGGAGGAGAGAAGGACTTTTTATAGTGGAAGGAGAGTGACACTCTTATAAATTTTTAGAATGGGATTTCCATCCACTTTTTAACATGTAAAGTGGATACAATCATGGTTATTTGTTGAGAAAAGGTTATAAAGGGTCTAAATATATACAGAAAATGGATCTTGGACAATTTTCTAGGCTATTTGGGCCCTTAAGATTAATGTTTAGTCCCTTATTAAGCATAATTTAACCTCAATCGTTGTAATTAAATTTAATTACTTTAAATAATATTTTTGTTAACAAACTAATTTGACATTATAAGAAATTAGAAATTATTATTATTACAAATATTTAATATATTTTTCCAAATTCCAATCACATAAGTGGAAGAAATTCATTTAAATTTAATCCCACTAATGGGATGGAATTATTATTTCTTAAAATAAAAACATCCAAAAGTTTTCTATGTTTTTATAGTCAAATTAAAATTTAAATTGATTAAAGTGATTTAAATTTTATTATTTGAAAAACATTATATCTAACTAAAAATGAAAACCAATTTAAAATTTATTTATTCCTTATAATAAAAAGAGATGAAAAATTTGTTTTAAACAAAATTCAGTATTTTTTAGCTATGAATTAAAACATAAACCATTCAAAAATACCTTAAATTTACCATAAAATAATTTTTGTGTTTCAATTTGAAATATTAAATTTATATTGACATATATAATCCATAAAATTTCAAAAAATGGATTTAGAATAGGTTCTCCATTAAAAGGTAGTAAAATTTCCTTAATTAGAAATATAGTATTTTATACATAAAATTGGGTTTTTTATATTAATCCTATCAAATATATTTTATAAATATAAAAAATATTTGATTTAATAATATATATATATATATATCACATTAATATCACTCACTAAATTTAATTAATTTAATTTATTAAGGTAAAATAAAATTTTGGGTATAATAATATTTTCCTTTATATGCAATTGGTTTTCATATTCATTTACAATTAATTTGTTACCAATGAATCCATTTAGTATTTGTGTAAAGAATATATTTTCATATTCTAGTTAACCATTTTCATAAATACAAATTTAAGGTATAGGTTATGTTAAATAAAATATCATTTTTCAGTAAATGTCAGTCTTGCGTGTTACACAATCCATCGAGAAAAGTAAATGTTGTGTTTAATGAAAGATAAACATGGCGTTCTATGTAGAGTAAGCTAAAATTTATGTTGTCTGTGGAACACGATTAACATGGTTTTTTTGTATAAAAAAAATCCAATAATAGTAACTTAATTTTAATTAAACTATTTTAGTGTTGTGTTAAATTAAAAATATCAAGAAGATTTAATTAATTCGACAAAAAAATGTTTCAGAAAATCTCATGGTTTTACATCTTCCCTCTATTTTTTTTTCAAAAGTTCTATATATACACAAATTTATTTCTCCCTTGGAATCTCCAGAAAGGCATGACTTCTTTTTTCGTAAAAGCTCTATAATAGAACATTTTTTGGAAAAATGATTTTTTTAGAAAAACAATCCTCTCCTTAAATTTTTATTTTCCAATAAAAGTATCACCAAAGAAGGTAAAAATACACAAAAAATTTATCCCACACTTTTGTTCTACTAAATCATGAATTTTATTTTTAAGATCATGTTGGATAAGGAAAATAGGCTTGTAATATGGCCAACCTAATCTGAGTTTCATGGATTATAAGGGATAAAATAATTTTTTTTATAAAGAATGACATAATAAAAAATATTCTCTTAGAAAAGGGTCATTAAAACCTAAAAAATTACTCAATAATTTAACAAAAAAGTACCCAAAACCCTCATGTTTTGAAGGGAATAAATCAAATTCTGTTTAAATCATGAATGATTTGGTTCTCTAATGAAATTAAATTCATGTAAATAATATGAAAAATGGGTATAAAGGCCTTATGGAAAAGTAATTTTATATATAAATACACTAATATGTGGCATGTGATTCAAAAATAAAAATACTTTTCATGATATTACGAAAGATTTGAACTTGAAAAAAAGACATTTTTAATATTTATTTAAGCTCAGTTTCATAGAAAAAAGTCATTCACTCATTAAAATGGGTTTCAAAAATGGGAAAGATAATCATTTGAGATCAGAATTTTCAAAAACACGCAAAAATTAAAAAATAAACACAAACACTTTTAATAGAATATTTTTTTAAAATAGAAAAAATTGAAAATCCTAAACAAAAAAGGTTCCCTCCACTCTGAAATGATATAGTTTTATCGATGAATTTAAGTTGATTTAACAAGTAATAATTTTTTTAATTTAACCCCAAAAAGAAATATAGTGTTAAGGAGAGATAAACCTAACTTATTGGTAGTGCAACATTGAATTAATCTCCTATGTGTTTATCTATAAAAACCCACAAGAAACACTAAATAATAAAATATAATAAATTTATTATAATAAAAAGAAAATATAAATATATTGATATTTGAAGAATATATCTTGGTTTAATCCCCCAAGTGTGCCTTGGGTTTTGGATTCCTTTAGATGGGAAGTTCCAGTGTGTTATCCCCAATCTGATGGTGGGTGGAGTTATTTGAGATGAACAACTGACACATATTATATCTAATTGTAACTTCTTTATTTTTGTCGAGAAATCCATATATAAAGTATAAAAAAACATCCCCATGAGAATGAGATACAAATTTAATGGTGGGGGTAGGAAAAATAATGATTCCTCCTCATTCTTGGTTTCTACTCACACAACATCTACTTCATTCACCAGTTCATTATTTAGGTATTTTTCCACAATTTTATAATCAATACCAAAGTTAGTGTGTAATTATATTTGAAATAAATTAAATCGTGAATAATCAATATCAAATTATTCTCGTTAAATGTAAGTATATTGGTTATATGTTTTCTCAAGAAAATCCATTTTAACATCCATAAGAATTCCCTATAGTAAATATTTAATATGTCCAAGGATATCCATAAATTCTTCTTCAGGTGTATCATATTTTTATTTTTCTTAATCATCAAATGAAATACATGGGTTTTCCAAATATTAAAATTTATACCAAGGGTAGATAATAATCAATTTATCTTCAATAAAATTATATTGAAAAATGATTATAAAAATATCATTTCCCTAAGTTTGTTCATCTTCAATTTATTATTTAGTGGAAGGATATTTTTTTATTAGAGTGGTAGTATATGGAGGTTGGTAGTAAGGCTAATATATTTGAAATATGAGTGGAGAAATCTCCTCTCCCACTAGTTTGGATTCTGGTCTGGTTAAAGTCTTTCATTTAATGTAACCTTTGATTATGCTTTAGTCTTTTATAATCATATTTTAATTTATTAATCTTATCCAAAAGTTCTAGAACTTAGTGACCAATAACATAGACACTCAACATTTTCTTGGTCAAAAAAGTGAGTTCATCAACCTTTTGAAAGAGAGAAACCACATCATTATCTATAATTTCTCCATGCACCTATGAGTTAATAGTCAACAAAAAATAATTTCAATTTAAATACATCATGAAAATAATAGTTCATTTAGTTTCTAAAATGAAGGTAATGAATGTTTTTACAAAAATGTAAGAATTAGATTTTTATAACTACCATCATAGAAACTACACCAAGTTCTGACAAGTGCCTATCATGGGGTGTGAAAAAAACAATTATTTACTAAGTTAATAATGTAGTAAAGTGGTCGAGATAGGTCATCTTTAGAGAGGGGTTCACTAAAATCCTGTTTTTCATAAGAAATAAGAAAAATAAGCAGAGGTTGTTTTCGAAATTTTTTGATTTTATAAATAAATAATTAAATTTAATAATGATTGAATAAAAATTGATGAAGAAAGTGATGAGGTAATAGTAGGATCAACTTTCTCAATTTCACCATGGTTATAAAAACTATTACCCAACTTTAATTGTTGAATGATAAATTAAAGACTACTTTATCAAGTTGTAAATCACCATTGGTTAAAGGAAGAAATATAAACCACTCCTGTGTGCATGAAAATTAGTTAATCATTCTAAAACAATGATGTAAAGTCCAAATATAATTTTTTTTCAACTTATAAATGTTGAAACTACTCACTTATTCCACATACATGACAATGATTTCTATAAACACACCACATAACCCAATAAGATCAATCTAGAAAAACTACACTAGGGAGAGGGAGTTTAAATAACTTCAACCAATGTAATAAAAAATGAATGAAACAAGAAAAACTAAATAAAATTACCATAATAGAATTTGGACCCACTAAAAATAAAAACAATTCAATAGAAAAATATATTTTAAATTAAATCACAAGGCTCAAACATTATTAAAGAAAAAGTATCCCTTCCAAGTTAACTCAAAATTTTTACCTCTTCATGTGAAGGGTGATAGAGATTAATATAGAATAAGAGAGAATAATGAAACTAATAAGAGATAAAATATAAAATACATAGAAATTAAAGAATCCAATTATTTAGAAAAACCCATATTAATCCTTCTTAAACCCCCTTGAATGTAATTGTATACTCATATTTATATGATTGAGGGGTGGAAATTTCTCTCTCTAGTTTATGTTTTCCTAATGTTTGATTTTGTTTTTCCTAGTAAATAGATGATTATTGGGAAATAGAATTCATAAAAGTTGTTCCAATATATATTTTCCATTCTACCACAATATCACATCTTCTTTGGAAACTTTTATTAAACTTTATTCTCTAATTAATCAAGCACAAATTTTCTATACGAAGTGTAACACCCCAAGCTTCCATGGTACATTTTTTTCAATAATATAGTAGCGTGTGTTGTACGCAACTTCGAGTTCTAACACACACCACAACCAATCAAACTAGCCATTATGAATAGTAATTCACACTTTTTGAAATTTTATAAATTTTATCTTTCAAAATGGACTTCATTTATGGATTTGGAATATCGAAATTAGCCTAGGGTAAAAATTTGGAACTTTTCGGATAACATTTATATTTTGATGAATAGTGAAAATTACTAAATTTTATGTAAAAACAACTCTTTTAATAAAAATAACTAAAAGTGATAAATTTTGAATTTGAGTGTTTTTAAAGTATATTTAGAATATATTTTTACCATTCAATAAAATTTTGGTCATTTGACATAATTTTACAATTAAACCGGACATGAACAAGTGTCAATCTTTTGATAGTTATTATCTCTTAAAAACACGTTTTTTGTTTTAACAACGGGAATTAATTTTAAATTAATTTCATCCACTTATGTGTTTTTAATTTGAAAAAATGGATTCTATATTTGGAATCAGGATTCCCAAATTGTGTAAATAGGTAACTTTTATTTTTAGTCATTTTGAATAATTACTTCGGTAAAAATTTTATTTACCATGGTTAAAGGGTAAATCCAATAAATAAGGGTAAGAAAATAATATTATAATAAACATAAAATACCCTAAAACATGTCCTAATCTTATTTTTTAATACATTTCCGACCATGGGAATCTTTGGGTTTCTTTTGGGACCCCATGGAGCCACTTGTAAGGGATAATGACACTTTATATTAATTAAGTTAAAATAAATACAAAAATGACATAAGCATATATCTTTTAGAAACTTTTTTTACACAGGGTTATATATGTTGGATTTTGGACTCTAATTTTTCATTATAAATATAAAACTATTTCCTACATAATGGTATTTTATTTATAATTTTTAGAAATTTAATAATTAATATTATTTATGACACAATAATGATGCAGTATTTTCTTTATTAATGAAAGAATCAAATAATTGGTATTATAAATGTTAAAATTAATATTATTTGAAAGTTTTGATTACATAAATGACTTTTATATCTTAATATGACATTATAGTATTTCTTAAATGAATTTGTTTCTAATTAATAAAGTTTCTAAGACTTTAACAAAAATCAATTATTGAATAGTGTCAAAATTGACATAAAAGTATTTTTTAAAAAAATATTATATTATTAATTTATATTCAATTCCTAAAAATATAATGTTCGGCCAAGAGACTTATAACATGATATGTGAATCATTAATGGAACACTTTGGGGTCTCTTGGGGGTATATAATAAGTTTATTAACTATATAATATAAAAATACAAAGTGACATGGTGAGTGTCAAACTAATTAACTAAGAGTTAAAACTAAAACATAAAGTTAATATAATCACCCAAACCTGTCTAAATTCTATTGGTTGAGTGGTTTTCAACATATACCCACATTTAAATTTAAATTATCCACTTTGGAGCCATTAGAAACAGAATATGAGTTTATTATAAAATAATATTTCTAGATTTTCCTAAGGTGCCCCTCCTCCCCCTTATAAAAGGACACCACTTCTAACCAATTCTTCACACTTTCAAAGCATTTGGTTCGGCCAAACCCTACCCAAATACTCGCTCAACTTACCTCACTACAACCAATATGCCTTAGTTAGATCTGAAAGCCAACCTATGGAGCCCTTTTGATCAAATCAAAAAGAAGAACCCGAAGAAGAGATAATGTTTTCACCACCCTTTTCAAGTTCCTTTCTTCTTCAACTTCTTCTTTCTTTGTTATTACAATTCTAAAATAATAACCTCTGTATCTTATATATAATGTGATGTTATTATAAATATGGTATAACCATATTCAGTATTCTATCCATCCTTTGAATGACATGTCACCGTATGTGCGTACGTACGGCTTACCGTCTCCATATCATGGAGTAATTGTCATTCAATAAATTATTATTTAGATGGGTATAATAATGATGTGTAATTAATTTAAATAATAAATATAACATGATAATTATTCTGTATATATGATATAACATCCAATTATGTATAATTTTAATATCAAAAGATGATATTGTCGCTCATCTGTACGTACGGAATACCGTCTCCATCAACGCGATGAGATTCATTCTCCATCATATCCATTCAAGTATAATAATCATGTGATGATTAATAATATTATTTAAGGACTTTATATCATTCTGTATATGAATATGATACAAACTATCCATAACAAACATGACTTATGTAACAAAACATATGAAAGAAAATGAGTAAGTTAACACCCGAAATGACGATAATACTAAGATATTATTAACAAAGCAATACTAAAAGATCATATATGATATCATATTAATGTATATGATTCTTGTATAATTTAATAACAATTATTTCACCATTACACAGGAGGTTAACCTACCCCAACCAAGGAAAAGTACAAGGTAAGGATTCATTTCACAATCTCTTCATTATCCGAGGTTGTTTATACGTAATTATCTACTGGGACCTCTTTATCATCAACATCCATGTTTCTTAAAAATGTACTTCAAATCATTCTTAATAATTTAAAGAATATGGGATAAAGTCATTTATATCCTTTTTTACTTTTTATAAGAAGTTTATTAAGGAATCTTTCTTTCGTTTTCCAAACAAGGTCCTTTTTAACCTTTTTGACAGAATTAAGGTAAGAATGTTTTTTTAACTTATACAGCGGGTGTGGCTATTTTCCACCGTTATAAAATCGTCGAAGATTCCCTTACAATCTTATAAGAATATTTTCAAAGATAATGTTTTATTTTATAAATATATGACTCTTAAATGATTTCAGAATAGGAAGAGATATTTCTCTAAAAAGAGTTTTGATTTCATCTATGTCAACATCCTTTGATGGATTTTAAGTTTATTTGTAGCTGATTTATTATGATACAAAACTTCCATATTGTTCTGATGGTTTTGAGATATGTTTGACTGTGAATGTGTTATTTTTATACCATTCATGGTTTGTGAAGAAAGTATTGACATTTCGTGTGACAGTTTTAATATGAATGTTTATGTTATGTTTAAACCCATTCATATGAGGAATTCATTGAACTTAATATGTGATGGGTGGAGCCTGCTATAGCTCCTCAATGCATCAGTAGGTCCTATGAGACAAACTAGTGTCTTGGCACAAGGACTTGACAAAATCTTATTTGTAGTCTTGGAACGAGGCCTTGGCTATGTGGTTATGATAGTCTGACATTATGCATTCCATCATTATGAAAGTGGTTATCGATATTGCATGTGATTATTAGACTAGTAGAATATCCATGTGAATAAGTATATGGAATTATTTCATTTTATTTATTCTATATTATTCTGATGTTCAAGTTTTAAAAGGCTTTTGTTTTAGTTATACATTGCGTTAAATTTTTCTGATTATTTATGACAGTTTCCGCTATATTGTTATCCTTACTGGGCATTTGAGCTCACCCATATCTATGTTTTATTTTTCCCAGGATGTGAAGAATTATTTTATAAAGGACCTTCAGGGATAGTATGAGGGGATAAGAGTGTGGACTATGGAGACTATATTGTTGTAGTTTTCATTTTGTGATTTAATGTAAACATTATGAATGCATCTAGTGTTTCCAAGGCTACTAAACTAATAGGTTTTTCGAGACTTGATCTTTCTTGTGATCATGCCAATGTTATGTAATAATGCACTGACTCTGGGAAATTGGGGTCGGGGAGTTACATGAAGGGACTATTTAGCTTCCTCTAATGTGGTGTAGTAAATCACTATATTAGTGAGTTAAATTTTACATTAAATTATATTATAAAAGTAGTTTTTGAGTAAAATTAAAAATCCATCTATAATAACCTCATTTTTGGGTTTTTTATTGATTTATGTCTTATTTATAGAGTTAGGATCCATTTTATTAGCCAAAAATAATTTTCAACATTATTTATTTTTCTGGTCATATGGAAATTCAAATGATCTCTGGTCTTAAAAAAGATGTTAGATCCCCTGAATATATTAATCCTAAATAAAATAATAAATTCATTTGGATCGATATTGTAAAAGTTATTCCAAAATATAGAGGTTATAGAAAAATTTTAAAATTACAAAATTAAGAAATTTTAAAAATTTATCGAAAATTCAACAAAATCCATAAAATGACACAAATCAACTCAAATTTTCAAATTTGATGGGATAATAGAATTTAAATATACATGAAAAATAATTAAAATATTACCGTTATCATTACTATGGCCATGGGTTAAGTAGTAGTGGGATGTTTTATAGTTACTTGATGGAATGAAATATAGTTGAAATAAATGAAATCAAAATAGGAGTAATATACTAGAATTGATAAATAACAAAACATTAAAAATTTAATTATAATGTATAGTATAATTATTACTAATAAAATGGCGAATATTATAAAATAAGTTGACGATTATTAATGAATATATTGTCTCATGATGTGATTTATCAAATAGTATTACATTAAATATAGACAAATAAATTAAATGGGGATAATAATGGGAATTATATAAATTTTAATGATGAATGAAATGAGAATATAATAATATTGTTATGGTTATTATTTTTGAATAAGTAAGTATGGTTTTTGGAATAGTGATGAAAATAGTTATTAAAAGGTATCACTAATAATGGTTGTTTTTTGTGACAATATTGTCTTTTTTATGATTCCTTTTATTGGGATTATGTGTGACTATTATAAATATTATATTTTATTGATATTTTATATTAACCACCACCCAAGTCAGATAACCATAACTCCACCCATATGGTATAGAGTTTTGGGATTTTTCAACAATATCAATGTTTTATAAGGAATAGATGAATGAATGATCCATCTTCCCCATACATACCTGGGATGTAGTGTGGGTTGTGACAGCTATAGGGATTAGGTATATATATTCATAGGATGTGGTGGATTGTGGTTATAGTATATATATAATAGATGACATGGTTTGTGGTTGTGAAATGGAAGCATGGTGGGGGATGCACATTGTAGGATGAGGGAATAAGGTTGATGTAATTTAGGTTTGTGAAACACTACTATGATGATGATGTGATTTGAAATTGAAATTTAGTGATGTAGTATATGGATATGAATATTTTTTTATGGATGTTATGTCGTATGTGTTCATGTATATCTGTTGATATGGAAGTTATTGCCGTACATGACATATGTTTTTAGGATGTGAGAGAAACCTAATCAGTAAGGGAGTGGTTAATGGAGAATCCTTTGACATATATTCCTTTAATACTACATTAATATACATGGATTCAATTATATTACCATTTTCTTTAGTAGGTTGTTCAAATCCAAAAGTGCAATTCATCATGTGAAATATTTTACATGGGGGACATCAAGATGTGAAAATGGTGGGATGGTTATATGAAGGAAATTTATAAAAAGTTCATGGTGTGACCCTTATGGTCATACTGTGACCAATTCCTAGTGTTTTTTAAGATTAAGAGGGTATTTTCCCCTCTTCATCCTTCAGATGAATTCTACACATGAGAGGTGTTCAATAGACACCTCCACCTTATTTATTTTCTTTTAATTTAATTTTTAATTAATATTTTATTTCATTGGTGTGTAGGTCCTTTCTATCCTCCTCCTCCTCATCTATCCACTTATTAGTGTTAATTATAGAGATGTTTTTTTAAGGTTGAAAATCGAAATTTCATTAGTGAATGGTGAAATTTCATGCATTATTTGGTACTTACATGCATTCTTGGAAGAGGACATCCCTAGATGACATCCACATACAATTTATCATTTTTAATCCAAAGGTATTTCATACTAAATATTTATAAAAGGATTCAATTTAAATTAAATTAAATTAATTCTGGAACTGGTTCTAGCAGTTAGTGCTTGAGGATAGATTGGTACTTGGGGTATGTGGTATAAAAATTGAGGTTTCATGGGCTTGGTTCTAGTGAAACATGGCGACCCAATGATTTGTTTGATGATTATTTATTTTGGTTTTAAATTATATAAACAATTATTATTGATTATAATTAATTATTTGGGTTCCTTGGCTTATGTTGGGGCCTCATTGGGGTGTAAGTTGGTATTATGGACATCATGAGCCTCATAAAGATACGATGAGATGATTTTTAAATGGTTTGAGCTTCAATACAAATTAGGCAGTCCTTATGAATATACCCTTGTTATGAATATTTTTATATGAATTTGGTATGCGTGGCCCTCTCAATGTTTTTTAGTGGGACACATTTTAATTGTTTAATTTTTAAATAATATTTTAATCCTAATATTTTAATTTTAAAATGTTCCTATGGCATTAATGGACCATTGTGTAACACATGGACATCTCAACCACCATTGACCGAGGATATAAATTGGAATAGACCCAGTGTAGTGACCCTTATAACAGGTGTCCAATTTACATATAGCAGAGAGGAGAGATGAATCAGGATGCATGGATACATATTTCCCCTCCAGATACACCCTTGATCCATAAATCTTATTCTTATGACCATGGGGATTAAGTTCCTCCACCACTAGGATGTAATTTCTTTGGTGGTTAGACCCTACAGAGACTAGTAGTTGAGTTGGATGTTAGGATGGCCACAAATTTATGAGTAAGGGAATCAAATTAAGGTCGCTACCTAATTTTATGATCTTTGATGTCCATATATAATTGAATTGTACTTAGGGTACCATAGTTGGTTCCCCCCATGACTTATGAACTATTGAAGAGGGTGGAATTAGGAATGAGTAGAGATGGTAGCATGTGTCACCTCATATCTCTTACTAATGATGTAAGTTTGAGGGGTTGTAGATTATGAGGGTGATATTGGGTGTTTATCCATACCTTTTTATGTTTTTATTTTATTTTTAATATGGTATGACAATTCCCGAGATGCATAGGAATCAGTTTCTAGGATTGGCACTCACATGGTTTCCAAGGATTTTGAGAATCACTCATTGACTTGGATGAGAGCTTGGGATGACTGGTATATTTAGGGTCTAGTATGATAGTATATTGGTGGATGATTAATATATCTACTAGTATCATATGAATTGGTTGTTACAGAATTGGATTCCTATAGGTGGTTCCTTGGATCAAATATTTGATCATGTGTGGCCACGTAAATTGGAATTCCATTGAAGGAAGGGGTTCTTATGAATTGTTGTTACCATTGATTTATTGAATGATAATATTTGAATATAAATAGTTGTAGAAAATTTAGAATTCTTGTGATTCCCAATATTTAAATAGTGGTATGAGGTGTTAAGTAGGAATATATCACCAATCATAGATTTTAGACATCTTAAAGTGACTATTTGATACCCATAGGAATAGGCGGATGTATCAATGATGGAATAGGTAATAAGTCATGATCTATTGGATACCTATAATATTTACCATGGGATATAAGGATGGTATTATCTTTATTTCATGGGTTTCTAAGGAATAAATCATTCTTAGGAATATAGGGGCTTTGAGGGCCTCCCCCTCTTAGGAATCAAATGCCAACTTGACATTAATAATGAATAGGTACTACCATGGTGTTTATCCCAAGGGATTTGTGGTGACACCCTAGGATCCACTAGTCATCAATAGAGGTGTGGGTGTGGGGTCCCCAGGGAGTTGAAATGGGTTTCCTTGAGGTTATTCTAATACAGAGATACACTTCAACACTTGATGAGGATGGTATAGTCGATCAGGGTTATGGACCTGAGGATAAATAATGGTTTTTAGGATTAGATTATTTTACATATGTATGTTACCTTTGGAATGTTGGGTTACTGGTTGGTATAATTATTATGAAATTCACAAAGACTTTCTTTTATTTGGATGGATGAGTTATTATTGGTGTTTTTTCTTATTTATTATTTTTGTAATTTTTTTATACTAAAAATTTCACAAGAACTTACACAACATATACTAATTATGTATGATACCATGTTGGTGGTTCCCTAATGATTTGTGTACTAAAACCTTGCTCAATCATCCATTACACTTGGGTACCCAAGAATATATTCACTTTGTTGTTGGTGTCTATTAGGTTGAGTCTCTTGGCTCAGATATTTGACATTTAGTTGGATAACTTGGATGGTTTTGAGAGAATGGCATGTGGTTTGTCTCAGAGTTTTAATGTTTTAAATATATTTATTTCTTATATTTATTTACATTTATATTCATCTTAGTATCTGAATTATAATGTATGCATGGAATGATAGTTTGGGGATTTAATTCATTTAATTTTTTACCACTCTATTTATTTTCTAATTCATCTTTATGTTTATTTATGATACATGATACTTATATATTTTATATATTAATGTGAAATTTGATAAAAGGGGTATAATCTATCAATATTACCATTTTAAACCCATGTTTCTTGTTGTAAGACTATATTATATAGAGATTTTTACCTGAGGTTATGTTGAGAAATAATCTAGTTAAAATTCATAGAGTGAGCTAGGGCATAACGTTACAACATTATTGGGTGACTGGTCCTTGGTAATGTGGGGTGATAGTTGACTGATCATAGGTATGTGTTGGTTTTCTTTTTTTATTATGTCATTAGTATGATGATTCAACATTTCCAAGGATATTTTAGGGAGGATCCTACTAAGTATACTCGTATACATACTCATATATATATTTATTAGTTTATAAGAGAGAGTTTTTAGTTGAGTTAGACCATACTAGCTCGTGAGGTTATGATTGGTGTTTCTATTCCTACCATAGGAGTTCCATTTTAAAAGTTTTATTTTTGGAACCATGTTAATGTGTGACATATAATTGTATTGAGGATTGAGATTATTTAATATTATATTAAGTTGACTAGTGGTTTATCTTATGTTCTTAGGAGTTTGAGGGTAATGTCTCCCTTATGTGTGTTTATATACCCTCATTGGTAGTCACAAACATGTGGCCTACTAGAGGTTTGTTTCATGGGACACCCTTGTATTTATTTGTTACCCTAATAATGTTTCCAAGGGATGGAGGACTAAAAAAATCTAAGATTTCCAACTATGGGATGATTATATGTGTTTCTTGGAAGCTCAACCCTACCTATCTCTACATTTCTTACAATAATCACAATCTCTCCACCAAACTCTAAGGGAAATCACAAATTTTCTCATCCTATCATGTTAGAATTCTAAAAAATATTTTTCTCTCCTATGTAAATCATTATACACTAAAATATTATGATAATAAGATTATTTACATTAATAATAGTCTCCTACCATATTGATCTGGTTAGAAACTCTATTATAATATCCAACTCTTGAAAAATAATAAAAATTAATAGGAATTCCACTTGAAAATGTTGATGAGTATGAGTATTTGTGAGGGGTACAAAATTCATACCTAGAATATAATTATGTATGAAATTATAAGTGACATACATTTCATGAAATAATCCACAATAGGATGGTAATATTGTTGTGTCTAACAAAGATTATCTAAAGGTGGTAAATGGATATAGTCTAAATATTCATCCATATTTAGCTATTTTTAACTTCCATGACACCCCTCTAGAATCTTATAAGGTAACTTAAACGTTTTATGAGATATTATTCACTTCTAATAAAAAATTACAATTTCCAATTCTTGCTTTATGTATCAGGTATAAGTGGGGATTGTAAAAATATGAAAAACTCTATCAAAACTTAACATAGTCATCTTTCTCAATCTATTGAAATAATAAGGTATCCATTACAGATCAGTTCAACTGTGAACCTTATCAAAAAAAATCACTATGAACTTTTCCATGGTAATTCTTCCCTAAAGAGTGTCTATAACCTTTTACACTCAAACCATATTGAACTTATTTAGATAAAACATCCCCAAAAATGCTCGTAATCTTACAATGGTTGGGATATACCATCACGAGTCTTTATAAACATCTACCATCATGTGTCATCATCACAAGGGGATAATTCAATTAAACAATCACTACATAGTTAAAGGGTGTCTAAGATATAATGTAAATTTAAATATGCGATTCCAAATAGCCCTCTACCACTTAAATATTAGGATCACCTATGAAACATGTGAGTCATATATCAATAGATCTCATAAAATGTATTCAAATAATAGACATCATTATACATCTTAGTGGGAATCACCATCCACTTTACATCGTAATCTACAATAAGAATAGAAAAATCATAATTGAAGCTTTGAATATGAGTTGGGTGTCAGTGTCTAACATAACCTATTTGGTGTTGATGAGACATCAATTATTAGAGAATATTTGAGTGGGATTACATATGAATGTTTTTTGAAAATATAATTGATCACTTTAGGATGAATGTACCATCTTACTTGTACCCAGAAAATGATACCTTAGACTTCTAGGTCAATAAACATGCTATATTCATTTTGGTGAAAGGATACTACATCCACTATACTTATGCTATCCTACCTATCTAAATAACTAAAATAAATACCCATTTATAATCCTTAACCAAATTCCCAAACTAATACTGATAATAAAACTACCTCTAAACTCTTTCCTTAAGACTTGAATTTCATTAATAACATTCTGACATGACCCATCCAAATGGGGACTCACTAAGGCTAGGAATAAGTTTAGTGTGACACCCCATTCCATTCTCTAATACAACAAGTTCTGGTGATGAGTTACATGAAGTAATATCCAACATAGTATCCCTTAATATATAGCAATGTATAACAAAACTGAATTTCCATTACATAATAATAACTAATAATATCATAAATATCAATATAATAAGCTATATTGTATTCAATTCAAGAATGTGAAATCAAATCAAAAGTATAAGAACAAAGTGAAATACATGAATATAAATATAATACTACAGTATACCAAAATTATTAGGAAAAACAAATACCCAGAATTAGAAGCCCCACCTCAACACATGATCTCATTAAACAATACCCATTAGTGACAAACACCTACAAATTTACACCATCTGAAACTATGTATAAAGTCCACCATCTCTATGCCTATAACCATCCAGAAAATCAATACAACATATATAAATACACAAAATTTATCATCACAAATAACCTTAATGGATGAGTATAAAAATACCATATAAAACACTATGAAAACAATGTGTAATGTTATAACACCAATTTAGATCAAGTCCGTTTTTGTGGAAAAAATGGGGAATCCAATGAGAATAAATATAATATATGATCAAGGAAAAAATGATAAATAATGAACCCCATTAGTCACATATATTCTTTAATGAATGATTATATCTAATAGTAACCAAATATACTAGGAATGATTCGTTACAGTTAAGACTTTGACCATTTATTAATAAAAGAAAAAGCATTAAGCAAGTACATCAAGTCAGAAAAAATAACTACATATCATAAAAGTCGTACCCATCACTACAAACATTATAGATTTTTTCCTCTGTAGTATCTATTTCCCACTCTGAGCTTTCATAGTTATTAAGAACCTTGGAATATTTCCTTATAAGATTCAGCTTCTCCAAGGCTAGAAAATCTTTTGAGGAGTATATATCCCAACTATCCTTCCCAATAGAAGATTTGGTAGACACCAGGCATAGAAGATAAGAATATTATTTCTTTAGTTTTCGTCATGGTGGGCCAGTCTTAGCATCCACATCCCCATGAACCTTTATCCTTTCACCCTGAACAACATCACTATAGGAAGGCCAGATCAAACCACTATCCTTTTCCTTGTCACTATCCAAGATGTCACCCCCACTTTCCCAATATTTTCACCTCTTGATAACCCTCCTCCAATCCACATTCTTGATGGACATGACAATTAACATTAACTATAGCAAGGCATGGAGGCTGATCCACTAAGTTTTACACGTCTTCCCTAATTGCGAAATCCTTCGGAGAAACTGTAAGATGCAAGAGGCCACCTTTTTGACTTGTAGCATTATCCCATTCATGAAATTCATCCTCATTTTCTAGTTCTAGAAATCGATTTCCAGTCAAAACCATGATCACTATTCCTCTAGCATTATCATCCCTCCCTTCTTGAACATAGGAATCTATAACCCCCGAGACAATAACAACTGAGTCCAAAAGATGATCAATCCTAGGCTCCAACCGCAAATAAATTTAAGCCAAAGAAAAAAAATGTGCATTTGGGTAACGAGGTACTGGGGTGGGCTCCCCACCTACGCACCGCATGTCCCTAGTGAGGCCCAAGATAGACAAACCTTGGGCTTAGGCCAGTTCCCAATAGGGTAGAGGGTCCCACGAGAGGTTTGATATCATATAGTGTTCATTTCCTTGTGAAGACTCGAACCCGGAACCTTAGGGTCAAGACGCCACCTCCTTTAACCAACTCACCCATGCCCCACAGGCTTATAGTAACCAAATATAATAAAGTAACTAAGGTCTCCCAAATAATAAAGTTTTCAACCTAATTATTTGTCATACCATGAAGACGAACAAACATGCCTGGTATATCTCATGACCCATTATATCTGCATCTCCAATAAGTATTACAATTTAGACATCCAAAACTCCAACTATAACTCACCCACCATGTTAGGGGAACCACACCTCACTATATTGACCATCATCCAAGAAAAATTAGATATCAAATTGTGGGAAAATACAAAACATATACACTATTAAATAGTAAAAAACTCAAATAACTTGAACTACCTCACTTTAGTCACTTCCACATCCCTCTGTATCATGGTTGGGGATAATCACATTCCTATGAAATGTTTCTTCAGGTGATTATTAACCACTATGGAGGACCCCCACCTCGTTGTGTGTAGTGTGCATCATCTGAGGGGGTTACCTACTCCATATGTGGAGGACCCATGACTTATCAGTAGGGAGTTAACTACTACACTAAGTATATGAAGGATCCATAACTTATGTCAGTATGAAACTATGGGGTAACTGACACCATGTATGATCTAACCATAATTTCCACTCACCTTCATCATCTATATTAAGCTATGGAATTTCACCCAAATATAATTCCTAAAAAATAATCTTGTATAATGAAAAGATATTTATCAACATGTTTTATATGGAAAAATCCTAATAATGAACTTTTTATGGGTAATATAATCTATAATAGCCTATAAACCACACTCTTGAATCTGGTAATATAAACCTAATGTTTACATAAATAGATTTAATACCAAACACCTTGACCCAATTTCAGTCATTAAAAACATACAACATCATTATAAAATATAAAAACACTTAAATAACCAATTAAATTTTAGGTTTTGAGTTTTAAATAACTAGTAAATTCTATTACATAACATTATGCATGACTTCATCATATCCCACATGAAACCATTCTATACATATCTTACTTAAAATATTTCTGTATAACTTGGAGAAAGGAAACTTAAGAAATGGGTTATCTAAAATTATTAGTAAGAGTATAAATATACATAAATAATTGAATATATTTACTCTATATAAGATGATCATATTATTCTGAAGATGGTGAGAATAACATAAGCGAATCCATACCTATTAAAGCATGTATCATAAAACATATGACATGATATAAAGCATTGTAAAAAAATAATCTAAAGATTCATTAATCCTAAGCCATGTGAAATTAATATTTATCAATTAAATCATTATAAAATTAATAATAGATAATATATAATGGTATCATAGAATGTCATCTTCATCAAACATGTTTATTTGTGTGATAAATAAATGGAGGTATAAGGACCTATATTTTCATGAAGGCATGAATCGTTTTTTTCAGTTTCAATACTTTTTTAAATAAAGTTAAACATGAAATATGTACAAAGAAAGGTCCTAGGAGTGTTTAGGGATTATTATAATCCCAAAGTTCCAAAATAAATGGGCAAAATACAGGCCATACAATTTGGAGAAACCATTCCACCCAGCCGACTCAGTTTGTCTGAAACTATGCAGTTGCAGAAAGTGGCACCTATAGGCCGCATGGATTGTCTAAAACTATGTGACCTAAGGAGCACTAATATGAGGGGATGCTAACATTTGGGACAATTTTATTTTTTCACAGTTTCTGCATAGTTATTCAAACCATGTTCCTAATTGTGTGGTGTTCCCCCTTATAGAAGAGACCTATGAATCATTTGCACATTGTTTACAAACCATGAACCTAAATCATCTGCCCATTATTTTTTAAGTGACATGAACATAATTAACCTTTTTATACTAATTCACATTTTCTAGTTTCTCATTCTACCCACAATGGTTGGAAATGTCTTTCTTTTCATATAACTTCCCAAATACCTCGAGTTAGGCTTTGAGATAACTTTCTAATCCGAATTCTGATTCATGATCTGTCTCAAGCAGTAGATCCAACTCATTAAGTTCTCATAGTCTCTTAACTGTTTTTCATGTTTAACATATAATCCATCATGCTATTTCAATGTAAGATCATTTTCCCTATTTTCATGGTGTTACACCACTTCTCAAATCTCTTCCAACTTGCTTCAAATCTATGTTTGTTATCAAGCAAGGTGTTGTCTACAACCTTGAGGCAGGTGGTCACATCATTTTACCATTGACTTTTTTTTTCTTGTAGATACTTCATTCTTCCACACACAAAAATTTTCTGAGCTTCCCCTTTTATTTGGTTCTTTAATATCTAATTGTTCATCACACCTTGGTATATGTTCATTGATTGATTATTTAGAGAATTAGAATTCGTTAACTCCATCTATAGAGACCCCTTGGGTGTTCCATGTACAATTTACACATATATATAATTGAATTAATTTCTTGGAACAAAGTTTAGATTTTTTCAGTTTTAAATGAAATTTTCATCATCATGAAAATTTTTATAGGACCTAAGAAACATCCTTGGGGGTTTGACCAACCTAGGATTGGAATTTCCATGTAGGCCACTACCACCTTTTACCATGGAACATTTTTGAGAGATACATTGAGAATGTTAAACTATAATTCCATGTTAAATGAATTTAATGGATTGGACTATATAGTATGGATCAGTCATGATGGTGTCCTCTCTTAAATTAATTGACTATTTGAAATGGATTAATCATGTAGAATGGATTTTAGAGGATGGATGCAATTCTTATTACAAATTGTATGTACTATATGAAATTTATTATACACGATGGGTGTATTTCCTAAAAATAAATAAATGGTTATATGAAATGTTTTAAAAAGGGTGGTAAGACCACACATTTAATTATGATTTGTTAAATGCTTACATAAAAATTTTAATTCCTTGAATGTAGTGGAACTTGGATAATGAGATTCATGGGAGGTTTTTACTAATGAATTATATTATAAACACAATTTTTCCTTTATAGAGGATGTGATATAATGTTAATGGATTGTTGAGCCTATATGTATGATTCTTCCTTACATAGGGTGGTTTCTTTGGAGATATCTAATAAAATTGGAATGATACAGAGAAGATTAGCATGACCCTTACATCGGGTGTAGATCATGAAATATCACACCATTGACACTATTGGGACATTCACATTTATATAAAATGTTCATTTGTTTGAGTGATGGAATGATGGATCACTCACTATCCCAAGTGTCATGAATCATGTCTCAAAACCTTACTGGGATGTATGGAATATTCCTTATTTCTTTATATTATAGGATTGTTAAACATGTCATGGATTTTTGAGTTACGCTCCAGTCTAACTAGCAACTTGTATTTCTGGTATATGGCCACTTATTTCTACACATAATTGTTTTATATAGGTTTATTTAATATATATAATTATTATATATATTATTAATATATACAGTAACTGGTCAGATTTCCATTCTAGCTATGATCCAAAGAATGTTGATCACCCATGTGTCCTTTAGGAATTGAAGATGGTGGTTTTTCATTTATTTAGTTTTTTGTTGAGTTACTTATACCTACACACTATTTAGTTACATGAAATAATCAGATTACATGAAGAAACGATTGGTAGTGGCCTACTATGATTTTTATCTCACACCCTACATGAGTTTCCTTTAGTACCTGAGATGATTATTTGTATGTAGGTATTGATAAGGGAAAGGGCCCCACTAAAGGTTGTTTATATTCTGACTTATAGTTGGAAATTAAGAGTATAGGATTGAGTAAATACTTGAGATTCTAGTGGAGTAGGTTTTGGTTCTTTTTTAATTTTATATATCAAGTTTTTATACCTACCCCCTATTACCTTTTTGTATTACAGCATGGCCTACATCCAAATTATTGACACTACCTTAGTGGATTTTGATATTATTATTAGTATCTATGTTCTATTTATTCTTTCACTACTTTGATTAATATTTTATACTTAATCATATACATCCTCTATTCTATTTTTCATGTCTCTATCCTTTGCGCCACTTTGATAAGAGGGTATACTCTCCCCACCAAACCACATTCACACCCTCGCCTCTAGTCGACAACATATGGCATACGAGGAGGGGCACTTTAGTCCATGTCACCCACTAGATTGGGGGAAGGTTTTAGTAGACCTTGGTTTGGGACATTAAATTTTTTTATCATAGGGTTTTTTCTTTGTCTTAATATTTTGTCATTATATAGAATACCAGGAGTTAAGGGATTTGGAATTAACCCTATGTGTTGATGTAACTAACCCATATATAGGGGAAACTCAAATTACCTAGGATGGGAATTTTTGGCTATTTCATTCTCTTGTTATTGTTGATACATATACACCATTGGGTGACAAAATTGTTTTATTATGTTATTGATATTCGTATTAGTGAAATGATATTTCATTCGACAGTCTGAAAAAATGAGGCCTTTTCATTAGATAATGCATCATTATTAGGAACACTATGAATAATATTACATGTATTTTTCCATGTAATGTTTATCTTCAGAATTAATTTTCCTATTGAATACTTTTTGCTCCATGAATATATATTGAATTCCGCTTAGAATTTTTACAAGGATTGTAAAACATAGTTGATACTTAATGTTCCTGTGTTAACCTAATAGTGTTTTCATGGATATGTTAAAGAATACACCTTATTTATTCAATTATGAAATGGTGAGACATGGACCATTGGTTTCATGGGATAAAACTTGTTATATTGTGGGTCAAGTGGATTCCATGTTTTGTTTAATAAAGAGTATGGGACCATAGGGAATGGAAAATGGTTGGCCATCTAATTCAAACATTTTAGGTGATTTAAATAATTGAGGAAGCATAATTTTCAAATTAATATGAATTTCAATTTGAAAAAAACCACATTATATATAAATATATGATTGATAATCATATTTTAATCTTGATTTACTAGTGGTTAGTGACATCTCTTATGTTTTGATGGCATGTTGTGGCATCTTTTAATCATTTAGACCTGGCCTGTTGAGCATACAGAGTGGTATGATCTTTCTTATAGGAAGGACTTATACTTTTAAAAGTTTCTTATCAATAAACCTCTTAGTTGATTAATTATCCTCTAAGGCATGTGTTTGGAATTGTAGTATCTTGCCACCATGATTTCCCCGAGGTGCACACCTTGAAGGTGATGATGACCATATACATGAGGTGCTGGGCCATGAGCCACCATTGATTCCTCCTATAGAGAAACCTATGGATCCTCTTCCTATAATGGATATAGTCACTGATGCCTTGTTTTGAGAGGGATTCCTACATATATTTCAGTTCATATAATGTGTTTTTTAACCTTTACCTAGTATGGAAGAGTTGACTTGTGAATTTCAGATGCAGCATCCTCCTACATTTTTGGGGGACGAAAGGCCTCATGATAAAAAATATTAGATTAGGGAAATCTTATATATATTAAATCATCTCAATATATCTCCAGAAAATAGGGTAAAGATGGTATCTTATATGCTACATGATTCTGTTATGTGGTTGTGGGTTGTTGTCACTCAAGCAGATCAAAATCGTGATATGGTCTGGGTGGATTTCTAGATGATTTTATTAGAATAATTTATTCCAGAAACTCTTAGGGATAATATATCTAGAGAATTCATGATCCTATATTAGGGGAGAATGATAGTTATGAAATAATTTTCTCATTTCACAGAGCTACAACAGTTTTCTCATACTCTAGCTACTGATGATCTTATGACCACCCGGTGATTCGAGGATGGGTTGGTTTACACCATCCAATTATAGGTTAATTAAATAAGGTTGACTATTATTTTAGTAATGTTAAACTAGGACCTTATCAAAAATTAGATTTTTGGGATGATAATGGTGAGATTCAGGGTGATTCATCTCCTAAAGCAATTATTTCTTAATCTTTCCGAAAAAATGTGTGTTTTGAGGCTACTCGCGGAGGTAGTTGTAGTTAGAATCCTAGTGTAGATAAATTTTTTATCTTCCAATAATATAGGAATATAGGACATAAAAAACCTCAGTTCTTGTGAGATCTAGTCAATTGAAGATGCTATGAAAATATGGGGGATATCCAATACACCGATAGAATGATCCCTTCAGTACCTAGAGAGCGGGGATCCACACCTAATCCTTAGAAAGGAGTAGGGATAGTTGGATCACAACATGATGGTAGCTTGAATTCCACATATTGTATAGGCTGAGGTGGTGGTTGATGTAGAGGTAGTCATAATGATGATTATTAGCACCAAAAAAGTGTAATTTCTTAGGGAAATCAGGTAGAGACCTAGGGATACAGTCAAGCCTATTAAATACAGTCCAATGTTCATCAGAGGAGTAGAGCACTAGACCTTATATAGTATGATGTACTGTTATAGTATCCTTAACTTTAGTGTCTTCTTTATTTTAGACATGGACATATCACTCTTTTATATTATAGACTTTTATGTGAATTAAGGATCTTGAGATCTAGAAAATTCATTGCATTATAACTCTAGACACCCCTTTTGTTATCCATTCTGAGGGAATTCCCCATTGTAAGGACTGCCCCTTGAGATAGGTGGTTACCTCATTGTAAGTAATCTTTTCTTCCTTGACATGATGGAATTTGACATAATCATTGAGATTGATTATATAGTTCCCTATTGAGACCACATTGACTAATATTATATAAGGGTGATGTTTACGTCACCAGATGGAATTGGGCACATGCATAAGGGGGAATGGGATGTTAGTACGACACAAGTAGGAACCAAGAACCAGATGATGAGTAATGTGGAAACTCAAATAGACATTATTTTCCTAGGTGATAAGGGGTTATGAACTAATATTTTCCATTAAGTAGTGCAGCGATTCAAGTAAATATTTCTTAATGAATTTAATGGTATACACGAGTGGGGAAGGTTGAATTTACCATTGATTTTGTGCCAAGAGAAGCACCAATGACCATTCTTATTTATATTATGGCTCCAAAAGAGCTTATGGATATCAAAAAAAATTAGAGGATCTGGAATGTAAAGAATTTATATTCCCCAACACTTATCCCTAGGGTCCACCGGTTCTTTTCACCAAGAAGTTGGATGGTACCGTAATGATTTATGTGGATAACCATTGTTTGAACAAACTAATAATAAATAATTAGTATCCACTACCAAGAATAGAAAACCTCTTTAATTATATTAGAGGATAATAAGTGTCTTCAATGATATATTTGATTTTGGGTATTTCTAGGTACATGTTAGCACTTCAGACATACCACACACAGCTTTCAATATAATATATTTTCAATATGAGTACTAGTAATTCCCTTTCGACTTACGAATGAACCTATAATCTTTATTGATCTTATGAATTGAGTTTTATACCACTATCTGGATTCATTTGTGGTATTATTTGTTGATGATATCTTGGTGTATTACCAATCCATAAACTACCATTATACCCTTCTTGAGATTATGCTGAATACACAAAGATAACATCAGCTATATGATAAGATTATGAAATTTCACTTGTGGATCAATAAAGTACACTTCCTTGGTACCAGTCCACTTCATATGATAATTTCAATTAAATTTGTATTTTTTAGAGGGTATGAAAATTTCCATCAGTACCAGGCTTGTGCATCTATGCATGAGACAACTAGCCGAGCAGCAATGAGAAGATGGAAACCAGTACTATTAATTTTTTCATGCTGGAGAGTTATTTTTCATTATTTTATTGATATGGAATGAGCATTTTGATTTTTTACCATGGAGGTTTTATGGTTTTAAGTCTTGAAGTCATGTTGGGTTCCCCCTCACCCCTTAAAAGGGGCTTATGTTTCAATAAAAAAAATTTATTTTCAGTCATGATTTCTTTAGTATTCCTAGTTTCCTATGGATATCCAAGTATTATAGATTATTCATCCAAGATTTATCACTTCTTGAAGTTACACTTATATTCTTGAAAAATAAAGGTGTGAAATTCATATGGTTAGAAATTTGTGAAGAAACCTTTCAATAGTTGAATGGCCATTTGACTTCAGAACCAATAACGATTATACCAAAGCTAAGAAGGACCTATATAGTCTTCTGTGATGTATCAGTTATTTGTCTTGGAGATGTTCTGATGCATGAAAAATGAGTTGTTATGTATGAGCCTCATCAGCTGATGCCACACAAATGGAATTACCCAACACATGACCTCGATCTCATTGCGGTTGTGTATGCACTATGTTGCTGAAGACATTATCTACTTGGAGAGTGTGTTATGGTATTCACTAATCAAAAAATCCTCATGTACATATTTACACAACAATATCTCAATATTAGGTAGCATAGGTGGTTTGAGTACCTACATTCAATTGATTTTGAGCTTTCCTACACACAGAGTAAAGGAAATTCTGCAGCTGATGCTCTGAGCTAGAAGACTCAGACGTTGGTGGTTAAGGAATATACTGGTGAGTGACCAATTATTTCCTTATCCTCAAAGATTCACAATGTGCATTAAGAGGACCATGGTTGGACTATCCTATAATCCTTAACTGTGACCTCTACTCTTATAGAACAAGCAAAAAATGAGATAGTTATCTAATCTTTAGGGACTTTTCCTAAGGAAAAGTGTTTCAGATGATGATAAATCTTTAGGTTGGAACTTGTATTGGGATGATTCCCTATTTTTCTATGGGTGTGTATGGGTCCTAAAATACATCATAGAGAATTTGATGTGGGAATTTAATGACTTGACATGGGTGGTTCACCCTGGTGTCCCGAAAATATATCAGGATCCATGATGTCAGTATTGGTTTCCATGTATGGAATGTGAGATTGTGAACATTATCACTTCCACTTGTCATTAGGTGATGGTAGTTTATGATTGCCCAGTTGGGATTTTACCACAATTGTCCATTCCTACGTGGATATGGGATGATTTTTCAATAGATCATGTGAGTGGTCTACCCATATCACCTCATGGAAATAATATAGTATGGGTTTTTATTGATTATATGATGAGGGTTTCACACTTCTTACCTATGTGAGAGAACTTATCGGTAGACGATCTAGGAAGGATGTATATCAATGAGGTTGTATATCTCAATGAATCTCCTCATTTTATCATTTCTGATAAATATGCTCCCTTTATGTCATAGTTTTGGAATGGGTTACAAAATGCCTTTGGTACAAAGGTCCTTCTATGTACATGCTACCACCAATATATCGATGAAAAAATAGAGCATACTATTAAATTTCTAGAGGATATGCTTCATTCAAGTGTCCTCAACTTTGGGGGTTTCTAAGAGAAAAAAGTTATCCTTATCATGTTTTCTTATAATAATACCTTTCAGTAAACCATAAATATGCTTCCTTATGAATCCTTATGTGGTAGGAATTTTCACTCATCTCCATGATGGATAAAGGTATGGAAAAGAGCTATGTATTGAAAGTGGTAATATGCCAACAAATGTTAGTGACCTCTCAAGTTTGAGGTCAGAGAACATTTTTTATTCATATTATCACCTATGTTAGGACATATACATATTCATAAAAATGGTAAGAACCCATCGAGGGTTTTTTGACCCTTCGATTTTGTGAAATGGATTAGACCAGTGGCATACTAGGTGGAGCTTACTCAATGATACAAGTCAATGAATGATGTCTTTAATGTATATCAGCTTCTTTAATACTATCCATACCCGATGGATGTATTTAAGAATGATGAGGTTGAATTGGATGTGGATTCTTTCTCTAAGGAGCATATGGTGTATATTATTGATTGGAGCATGAAGACACTCATAGGTAGGTCAGTTACACTAGTATGGATGCTATGGAAGCACGACTGGGTATATGATGGGACCTAGAAATTAGAATCTGATATACGATCTCATTTTCTGGATCAATTATTTGATGATACCTATTAACACTCAAAATTTCAATTTAGGGATTATTTTCTTTAAGAAGGGGAGTTTTTAATGACCTGTATTTTCATGAAGGTATGGGTTGTTTGTTTTTTAATTTGAATCTTTTTCTTAATCATGGTAAATGTGAAATGTTAAACAAGGAATATCCTAGGAGAAATCGAGGAATTTTTGGATCCCAGAGTTATGGAAAAATGGGAAAAATAATGGGTGGTATAGTTTGGAGAAATCGTGATTCCCATCCCAAATGATTTGTCCGAAACCATGCAATTAGAGACTGTGAAACATGTAGGACAAATAGTTTTCTGAAACCACGCAACCTGATATGCATGACCATGTGGGGATGATGAAATTTTTGATAGTGTAGTTTTTCATGTTTTTCACATGTTAAGTCAATCCACATGCCTAACTGTATGGTGTTCCCCCTCGTAGCAGTGATATGTGGATGGTTTGCACACAATTTGAAAACCATGCACCTAAACCACAAACCCCATATTATTGAAGTAAAATTACCCAAATTACACGCTTTAATTCCACTTTAAATTATTTATTTTCTCCTTCTTCATACAAAAATTGTAAATTGATTTCTTATCCAATATATTTCCAAATCCCAGAAGTTGGGATTTGAGATAACTTTCCAATCCGAAGTTCAATTCATGATTTGTGTGGAGAATTGTATCAGTCTTAGTAATCTATATTAGTATCTTTACTTATTTTCTTGTTTATATTACAATTTATCATTCTATTTAGGTGAAATATAATTTTCCCTATTTTCAAGGCATTGGGTCATTTCTCAGATCTCTTCCATCCTGCTTCAAATTTGAACCCGATATCAAGGGAGGAGTCA
This sequence comes from Viscum album, assembly GCA_963277665.1. NCBI lineage: Eukaryota > Viridiplantae > Streptophyta > Magnoliopsida > Santalales > Viscaceae > Viscum > Viscum album. The sequence continues at coordinate 691,239,165 of OY728119.1, read as the reverse complement.
TCTATGACCTTGAGGTATGTGTTCATGTCATTTTCCCATAGAATTTTATCATCTCATAGATAAACCATTGTGTATGATTTCATATTTTAACAACATCCCTTTTTTTATTCTTTCATATCAAATTGATCATCACACCTTGATACATATTCATTTATTCTTATTTAGTTAATTAAAAGATATTGAATCCATCCATGGACAACCCTGAGGCATTCTAAGTGAAATTTTCCATTATTGATAATTGAATAAATTTCTAATAACACATTTTAGATTTCCAATTAGTCTTAAAAAAAAATTTCATTATTATAAAAATTCTTATAGGACCCAAGACACCTCCTTGGTGTTTGGTCCAACCTATGTGTGTAATTTCTATATAGGAAATTTCCTCCTTTAACCATGGAACCTTTATAAGTTATCTATTAATGATATTAAATTTTAATTCCATGTTAAATTAATTTAATGGATTTTATTATAAAGGATGTATCATTCTTGATGGTAGCTTCCTTGAAATGAAATGACTATTTGAAATGGGTAAATAATGTAGAATAGATTATATAATATGGACACCCATATTATTATGAATTCCATATAAAATATAGAATGGATTATTCATGATGGGTTCCTTTACATAATATAAATATATGTTTAAATAAAATGGTTTATAAAGGGTTGAAATAACGAAATAATTTTATTATTTTTTAAATAATTACATGAAAATAGTAATTCCTTGTATGTAATGGAACATGGTTAATGAGATACATGAGATGGTTTTCCTCATGCCTTATATTATAAAAAAATTACCCATTGATAGAGGATTTGGTATGATGGAAATTTATTTTTGAGAATGGAGGAATCACACTCCATTATATCAGGTGTTGAGAATGATGTCTCACACCATTGACACTATTAGGGCATTGAGGTTTATGTGCCACATTCCTTTTTTCGAGTGATAAAACGATGGCTCACTCACAATAATGAGTTTCATGTATGAAATATGACACTATTATTGGGATATAGGTCATGTACCCTATTTCTTGATCTTATAGTCTCATTAGACTGGACATGGATGTCAGAGTTACGCCCTAGTCCATCCAACAACTAGTATTCCAGGTATATGGAAACTTACTTTCATACATACGTGGTTCATATAGGTGAATGAAATAAAAATAATTAATATATATATATATACTATATTTAAAGTAAATAGTAAGACTTCCATTTTGGTTATGAGCCAATGTAGGTAGAGCCACCAAGTGTCCTTTAGGAACCTGAGAGGGTGGTGTATTTATCTAGTATTTATTGTTTAATTACTTATGCTTTTACACTATTTAGTTAAGATAAATACTCAGATTACACGTAGAAACCATTGGTGGTGGGATAAAGATATTTTTATCTCTCATTTTACTCAGTATTCCTTTGGTACCCAAGAAGATTATCTACTAGTAGGTATTGATTAGGGAAAGGGCCCTACCCTAGGTTGTTGATACTATTACTTATTTTAAGATCTTAAGAGTAGAGTAACGATCCTATGCTCAATATTATCATAGATATTTTTTTTTCCTTTTATCCATTTTTATAGCATATTTTTTTTCCTATACCATATTCCCTTTTTGTATTATAGTATTCTATTCATCCATGTAATTGAATCTACATTAGTGGATTTTGATATTATTATCAATTGTTCAGTTCAATTTATTATTCTTATACTTTTCTTACATTTTATGGCTTATTTATATACTTATACTATTATATATTTAATGTCGCTATTTATAGTGACAATATGATAAGAGGTTATAGTATCCCCACTGTACCACCTTCACACCCTCTCTATTATTTAGCAGCCTCTAGCATATGGGGAGGCACACTTGAGGCCATGTGGACCACAGGATCACGACACAGTTTCTGTGGAACTCTTATAAGGAAGTTATAGGATCACATTCGAATACACAAGATAATCCTCCTTGATTAACTACCTATTTATTTCATTTAACTAAATTTAACATTACCAAATACATTTGAGAGATATATTGGGATTACATGATTTATAGGGTATATCGTGATCCCTAATAACCATGATATATATTAGTATCACCAATAATTAAAAAAAATTTCTAGGTACCTTATTTTAATATGACACATGGACGCTTGTATTTTTCCATCAATATTTTAAAAATAACTTTAATTTATTTATCACTAGATTTTCCCTTGAAAAAATGGGGATTAATACAATCATAAAAACTTCCATAAAAATGAGTGTATGGTTTATTTATATCATATAACCATTGAATCATAATAATATTGATAATATTTTGATTTAGAATAAAAATACACTGAAAAGAATAAAAAAATTCATTTCAAATAAGAGAAAATAAACCTTTTGATCTGATATCTTTAAAAAAATTCCCAAAATATTGAGAAAATTATTTTCATTGAAAATAAACATGAAATATTTTAAAGGAAGATTCAAAACGAATAATAGTAATGATGGTGGAAAATCCATTCATGTCATAAAAATTAATGATAATCATTATTCTCAAACTTTTGTAAAGAGAGTAAAAATTGTCCCTTATAGAAAACCTAAAGAAATTTCATTTTAAAATTTTTTATAGGAAGGTCAAAGATCATGTAAAAAACATGATGAAAATTTTTATGCTTATAAAAGAACATTCCTTAAATAAGTTAAAGAACATTGAGTATGAGTATGGTTAAAAGTGTTTTAAAAAATTTTGAAAAATGATTTTTAAAGATAAAACCATTATGAAATATAAAAAAAATCAATATAAATAAAGGAAAAAATAAGGAACATGAAATACCCATGATTATAAAAAGTTTAATGATATTTTATGTAAACATACAGTGTATACCCCATATATTTGAATGTAGGTGCATCAATAAAAGCATGTATCAACGAACGAAGTTTGATATGAGAAACCCAAGCAACTTGGTTAATGATTAAATAAAAAATCTACTGAATGAAGGAACATAATATGATTATTTAAATTCAATAATTTCTATGAAATAATATGTTAAAAAACATTAATGATGAAGTAATTACAATATATAAAATAAATCATTGCGTGTTACAAGAATGATTTCTCAATGAATTGAAATCAAGACCATAAAAACCCTCACATCCATTATTATATTTAAATAAATATATAATAAAAAATATAACATCAAAATATATTTAAATATACTTCAAAAAGATAAATTCATGATATAATATCTCAATATGATGTTTATAAACCTTATAAATTGAATTAGGGTCATAATACAAGGCATGCCTCCAAGAGGAAACATTGAAACGAATTTCTCATTGAATGATCATATCATTGAAGATAGAAATAATCAATGAATTTATAATTTTTAAAAACTTTAAAACCATATATAACAAGTTTAAATGAAACATAATACATTTAGATTTTATTTCACACATAATATTGGAATAACATAGTCAATTAAGTATAATTATAACCCAATGAATGGAGATTAAGTTTAGAAATCGCTTCGTCGAGTCCAGAGATGATATATATTTTCCATTGATCATATATAATAATGATATATTAATTATTTAATTATTAAATATCCTTTTATATATTTATTCCCTTGTCATTAATCTATTTATTTCAATGAAATATTTTATTACTTAATCAATTAAGTCCACATCTGGTGTTTTGAAGAATTTTAGTTAACAATTTCAAAATGAATTTGGTTGGATGGCCGTGCTCAAAAGGGTCATTGTTAAATAATATATATAATATTATTAATGAGTCAATTATCATTTTTATACATCAAATAAAATTTTAGTTTCATCCATGAAATGTGATCATTAAAAATTTAATACACCAGCTCAAAAAGCGATGGTCTTCACGTACACATGATTGATGCTTTTAATATTCATTGGATGAAAAATAAAAAATAAAATATCATATTTCAAAAATCATTACCAAATTATAAAAATTAAATAAATAAATTAAATAAATCCCCATTACCATCTATGTGAGGCTGTATTGAAAAACAAAGTACATAGCTACGTGGAGACGATAGTCCATGCAAACACATGTAAAATGATTCCATTTTTTAAGGTTAGAATGGTATGAAGATTGATGATATATCATATTTAAATAATCATAAATATGTTATGAATATAATATACATAAATTTAATCCATCATAATAAGCATACATGATAGGGTGTGATGAGAAAAAAAATACATCACTTCACGAGGTGGTAGTACGCACGTGCACTCAAATGATGGTTTAATTTCCCATTTGAAAAAAATAAGACATATAAATGTTATTCCATAAACATAATAACTTATTTGTATATGGTTGATATTTTTGATATTATATTGTAATTATTAGGAAAAAGTTTAAGGTGGTTGAATAAGAAATAAAATAAAATATCTCAATTTTCAGTTTTACCTCATCTTTAGAGGACCACCTCCATCTTACATCTTAAGACTTCTAGGTTGGTATTTTGGTGATACTAGGACCTCTAGGATATGGGTAAGTATTTTTGGAATTGTGTTTGGTAGATATTTCATGAGATAAATGGTTCAATATGAGTGATATAGAGTGGATGGATGATGTCCTTATATGAAAAAGGAGAGGGGATAATATTGGAATTACTTAAAGTATTAAATAAATATAAATTAATTTTCATGATAAAGTGGAAAAAATTAATATATTTAGAATATAACATATATATAATTCTAAATAATCTAATAAAATAAAAATTAATAATGCTTATGTGATGTTTTAACCTTCATCTCTTAGATTAAACCCTCATGAACCCTTTTAACGATTGCTAGGATAAAAATGTATGATTACTCTTTAGAGGTCAAGTAAGATACTATATAAAGATATGTGACCCATAAATGAACAATGGTTGATATTATAAACCCTAAACTATTCACATAGTAAATATAATATTTTTATGAATTTTAAATCATTTAATGAAATAATATTAATCATAAAATAATATTAAAGTCATTTTCAAGACTATTCACATAATTTGAATTTAAAAAATATCAAGATATTAAAGTAATTATATTATAAAATTTTAAAAAATAAATAATAAATTATATTTATCTAAAAAATTATTGTAACACCATAAATTACCCAAAACATATTACTTTTAGAGTTCTTTAATTCATTTACTTGATTTTTATACTACATACACAAACACTATATGGCAGTGTGTAAGTATTTATTGTAATTATTCCATCACTGTAAATATCAAAAAAAAATTACCATGATGAAAAAAAAAGTAATAATTAAAATAATCATTTAAAACAAACATAACATACATTTATACATTTGAAAAAAATCATAGAGATATTAAAATAGAATGACATTTTTAATTTAGTCTTTATATAAAATAATATTAAGGTCATTATCAAAGTAAAGTGGTAAAAAATTAGCACATTTTAGAATATTGTATCATTCTAGTCTCAATACACTTATCCAATGAAATAAATAGAAGTGTTTTGGTGATTTTAAAGTATTATACCATATTTTTAATCTTATTTTACCAATTTTACCATTACCATGGTGACATTATTATTACAAAGGCTACTGTTCATAATAAAAAAAATATATATCCATTTACAAAATTTGGAACTCATGATCCAAAATTTTATATTTATTCTATAAATTTTAATTCTTATATGTGGTAGAAATTACTTTTAAAATAATCCGACAAAACAAAATGAAAATCAGTTTTCCATAAAAAATATTTTATGTATAATTTTTTTATATCCGAATTAAGAATAATGTCAATTATAATGAAACTAATTGTATTATTCTTATTCAAATGGAACTAAATAAATTTTAAATCCAATTCAAAACAAAATTGGACTTCATAAATACTTGAATGGAAAATGCATTTTTTTTAAATCAATATATTTAAACTATTCACTAAGAAATTAACCATTTTAGAAAAATACCAAAATTTTAAATTTTTATAATTTTGATATTATTATTTTAAAAATAATATTTTTTTAATAAAATACAATTCCTAAAATTGGAAAAACATAGTTATAATATTTTCTCATAAAAAATAAAAAAAAAAGAATTTTTGAAACGTAAAATGACTTTAAAAATGTGTTCTTATTTACTGAGAATTAGTTAATACATTTGTATTCAGTATGACCATTATGAGTATATTTAATAATTAATTAAATCATATTAATACATTCTTATTAAATACCTAGGTTATAACAGTTATATTTGAAATGTAATTATGTCACAGTTTGTTAACGAATGGTGTCATTTTTTGTATATGTTATCAAACATAGTATTATTTTAAAATATCATGGGATTATATTATACCTCCATAAATAAATTTCATCATCTCAATATAATCTCAATATTGGTAATTCAAGGGTATAATATTTTAAACTCACTTGGTTGAAAACCCACATCATAAAAAATATTAATAAACTACTTTTGAAAAGTGTGAAATAGAAATATAAAATTCATCTAGAATAACACTAAAAAAGGTTTCCAAATATGATAACATTAGTGGAAAGTAAAAATATAAGCATGGAGGATAAATATAATCTCTAAATAATAATGGATAGTGATAGATAATGAGATCATTATAAATTTAATGAAAAAATAATGATTTAATTAGAGATAAATAATACCCTCAATTCATCACAAATGATTGTAAAAAGGAAAAAAATTTATTTATGTGGTATTTTTTTATTATACATACTGATAAAATTAGAATATATATTTATATTATTTTATTCAAATCTATATAGGTAATTTCATTCTTTTTTTTCATTTTTTAAAATGTTTCCACCTAAATCCCATCCTACATTCCATGTGATGAGTGTCCATGATGAATTTTTCCTACAAACAAATCATCAATATTTGATAGATCAAAAGATCTAAATAAGGATAAAAAGATAATACTCCTATATTTAAAAAATCAAAAATGCATAGTATAATGTAAAATAATACCCAAAAATAAATAATCTTTCATATGAATAAATAATAGATATAACTCCAAAATTTCTACAATAATACCAAAGTTTTAAATTAAATTATTTCCAAAATAATTAACCCTATACCCCAATTAAGATCAGTAGCCTTAATATAAATAATTTTTTATCCTCAATGGTTGTATTATAACTTTGACCTTGCATCCCCAAAAATTTAATGCCATTATTCCTAAATAATCCTTTTTATTATACTACTTGATACACCTACGCGTGACATATAACTCAACCAAATAAAATATCTCCCAAAATATCATTGATCACTTTCAAATCCCATCACTTAAAACCTAAAAATAAGTTTACCCAAATAAAAAAGTATTATAAATCTCAAAACTATAAACCCATTACAGTATCCATAACACTTATGTTAACCTCCCATGAAAACATCATAATCACAAATGTTATCTAAACCCTGATATTATAATAACTATAACACCCTTGAACCCTCACCCCTAGATATGGTTCAAAAAAAATAATATTTAAATTTATGGATTGGATATCAATAATCATGATCCGATTTTAGTTATCAAAAATATAAAAAAAAATATTAGACCAATTATATACAAAGGAATGTTTTGGTTTGGAGTTTTAGATAATTATAAAAAACTCTTACATTATATTTCACATGTATTTAATTGATCATTTTACCACTATACCCATATTTTCTTAACCCACATTAAGTAATCATCATATCCCACATGAATCCATTCTAGAAATATCTTACTTAACATCTTTATTTATAATGTATGGGAAAGGTAATATTAGAAAGGGGTGAACTCAAATGATCCGTATGGGAAAACATAATAGTTGAATATATTTAGTGACCATGAGACGATCATATGGGTACCAAGATAGTGATAAAAATATAAGATAATTCATACCCTCAGAATCTTGGATCATAAAACATATTAAATGAAGCTTTCTCAAAGACAAGAGTCATAAGCTTCATTAAGGATGCACCATATGAAATAAAACATGATAAAATGAATCATTATAAACTTAGGGATGAAGAAAATTTATTGGTATCTTGGAACACTATCTTCATCATATATGTTCAATTGTGTCATAAATAACTAGATCCTAATTAAATCCAATAGATAAAGAACCCATTTTAACTCCATCCTTCTTACCTGTTAAAACAAGAAATATTACCCAATATATTGGAGAGATATTTCTAGCTCACCAATCATTTAAAATATATCAGTATCACTATTCATCGTGAGATATATTGGGATTAAGAATAATCATAAGTAATTTCTATATAATATACATGAATATAACTCAAGTATTATCTCATTTTCATAATTAATATTTTAACAACAACTTTCATTCTATTATTACCTCATTTATCTATAGAAAATAAACACGTTTCATGAAAATAATAAAACATCAAGAGAAAAGAGGTTGATGGTATCATTGGATAATATTACTATTTAAGCATAATAATCCTTAGAATATTTTTATATAGATGAAAATTAAATTTTAAGTAATAGTAGAAAATGTTTCCTTGAAAACAAGAGAAAATAACCGTTTTCTTTTGATATCTTAAAAAATAGTCCTAAAATATTGAGAATTTTTTTTTCATTCAAACTATACTTGCTAAATTTTGAAATAATATTAAAAAAATATTTATAATTGACGGAAAATCAGTTCATTTCATAAAAATTAAAAATAAACATTATTTTTTAAACTCTTGTAAAGAAAGTCAAAAGTGAACCATGAGGAAAATGTTAAGAAGATTCCTTTTTAAAATTTTTAAAACAAATTAAAATATTATGTAAAATAAATTTAGGAAACCATTTATTATTATGAAATAACATTATTTCAGTAAGATAAATAACATGGAAAAAGAGTTTGGTTAAATGTATTTTAAAAACATTAATACAAAATTTTTAAACAAAACCCATTATGGTATTTTAATATAATAAAATTGACTGAAAGAACATAAAAGGGAATATAAAATTAAATTAGTATAAAAATATTCATGATATTATATTTAAAGAGTCTATGTATACACCATGTAAAATAATATACGAACATCAATCAAACCATGTCTCAAAGATGGAAGTTTGAGATGAGAATCCCATCCATCTTGAGTAATTCTTGAATAAAAAATCTATTAAATGAAAGAACATAATTTAATTATTTAAAACCCATAAATTCCATGAAATAATATTTTAAAACAAACAAATATAGTAGTAATTTCACCATATAGAATAAATTATGCTGCATACCATGAATTATTTCACAAATAATTGAAATTGAGACCATAAAAACACTTGAAAATTTTAAAACATTGGAATCAATATCTCTTGAAAGAGATAAATTCAAAAGAGAATTAAGTATAATGATTAAAGATTTATCAGTGATATAATATCTCAATATGCAGCATACACACCATATAAAATTAAATAGATTCATAATAAAAGACATGTTTTAGAGAAACAATATTTCGAATAATAATCCTTACAATGATCATATTATTGAAGTTAGAATTATTAAATTAAGTAATTATGTGTAATAATTTTAAAATAACATAAAACAAGTGGTTATAAAATATAATACAATTATATTTCATTTCAAACATAATATAGGTATATCATAGTCAATGAAATAGACATGTAACCTAATGAATGATAATAGAGTTAACAAACCCCTAAACTAGAGTTTTTACATTCCATATATGTCTTTTAAACTCTATGTAATATAATCATATTAATTATTTAATTTTTTAATAAAATTTTCCAAATTTAAACACTTATCATTAAACCATTTATTTAAATGAAATATTTTATCACTTAATCAATAATGTCCATGTCAGGTGTTTTGATGATGTTTGGTTCATAATTGAAAAATGAATTTTGTTGGTTCAACATAGAAAATGGATAATTTTCACATAATATCCAAATTGTTTTTGTAAAATAATTACCATTACTATACATTAAATAAAATTTTAGTGTTATCTATAAAATATGATAATGAAAAATAGAATTTATCAGCTTACGAGGCAATAGTCTACATGTACACACGAGTGATGTTTTTAATTTTTATAAGATGGAAAGTATAGAAATAAAATTAAATATTACATGTATAAAATAATTATAATATTATAAAAATAAAATAAATTCCTTAAATAAATCCCCATTACCCACCATGATAACCATTATTTAAAAACAAAGTACATATCTATATGGAGATGGTAGTCTGTATTTACACATGTGCGATGATTCTATTTTTAATGATTGGAATTGTATGAAGATATATGACATATCACATTTAAATAATCATAATTATTTCAAGAATAATATATATATATATATATACACACATTTAATCTTTCATAATAACCATTCATTAAAGGTGGTGATGAGAAAAATAATAAATTGGTTGGTGAGGCGGTAGTTCACATGTACACACAAATGATGGTTCTATTTCCCATTTGATAAAAAATGAGATGGAAATGGTTATTAAATAACGATAATAAAATATAATTAAGTGGTATATTATTATTTTATTATAACATAATGTTTAGGATATAATTTAATAAGTTATATAAATAAATAAAATTAAATAACTTGATTTAGAATTTTATCTCCTCTATAGAAGACCACCGTCAGATTACTCTTTATGACATCCAAGTTGGGCTTTTTTTGAAACTAGGACCACTAGAATATATAGAGTGATATTTGAAATTTTTTGGGTTAGATATTTATCAATATTAATGTTTCAATATGTTTAATTAATGTAGGAGGGGTTATGTACCTATATAAGGGAGGATAGGAGTACTCTTGGAGTTACTTAAAGTATTAAATTAATATAAATTAATTTTCTTGTTCATAAGGAAAAAAATTGATTTATTTTGAATCAAGGATGGATATAAGTATAAATCTTATAATATAATTAAACATATATGATCTTATATTATTTTTATCCCTTTTCTCTTAGTTTTAACCCATGCTAACCCTTTTAACGATTACCACAATTCTAATGTTTTTTTTTTCACTTTAGGGGTCAAGAAAGTTATTGTACAAGGAAAAGTTAATAATAAATAGAAAATGGATTATATTATATACCATATTCCATTAATGTGTCAAAATATAATTTTTTTAATAATTTTGAATCATTTAATAACATATTATTTAAAATAAAATACCATTAAACCAATTTTTTAAACTATTCCTAAAATTTGAATTTATAAAATATAAATATAATAATTTAATTCAAATATAAAATTTTATCACATAAGTAATGCAATAAAATTATCTAAATAATTATTTAAGAACCATAAATAATACAAATAAATTTTACCATTAGAGTTTCAAACTCATTTACATGAGTTATTTACTACTTTCACAAACACTATGTTAGTATTGCGTAATAATTTAAGGTAAATATTCAATCATTTAAATGTAAAAATAAATTACGAAAATAAAAATAGATCATAAATTTTTTAAATAATCATTTAAAACAAAACAAAACATATTTTTATTAATATAATAAATACTAGATATATTTAAGAAAGAGCGTGACATTATGTATTTATCATTTTCTTAAAATAATATTAAGACATTATCAACAGAAAGTGAAAATAAATTTCCAAATTTTAATTTTTTTGATGATTATAGTAAAAAAAGTCATATAATGATATACAGTAAAATTTTTGTTGATTTTAATTCCTTATACCATAGTATGTGGGCCTTGTCCATTAGCTTAGCCTATACCACAACCATCTTATCCATGTGAATTTGACCAACATAGAATTTCTAATGAGGTACATGGTGAATGGGGCCTTTTGGTCACTCGGGTTTCCATGTGGAATTCATGTCATGACCCCAAGTAAATAATATATACTTATTCTACATAGTGTGTGGACCCCTATGATTCAGTCCTTATCTTTATCTTATAATCTTGAGATGTGTAGTTGTAATAAACGACATGTTAGCTAGACCACATGATATGTGAGGCCAATGCATTGAAATATCATGTACTACATTAGATTCCTTGGTTATTGGAATCATAATACCCATAATGTGACCTGTAGTTATACGATATGTGATATTTTTAATAATGTGTAAAATCCAGTGCATCATCATGCAAACTACATGACTTGCGACCCAAAATATAACAAAAAATATTGTAAAAAATTCTTGTTCTTGAGCATACATTCCTCAAAATTTTCACTACTACAAACTCAGCCTTTAAAAGTTAGAGAAAATTCCATTATCAGTGCTAAAAAGTGATGATAATCAAAGAACGGTTAAAATAATGAATCTTTTATCAGTTCTAAAATAACACTATTAAAGGAACCCTTTATAAGTCCTTTTTCTAGCACTGTTAAAGGAAGACATTAACACAGGTAAAAAAGAAGTGACAAAGGCTCTGCTGATAAAAGGTATATATATATTTCAATGCCCCACCCACCCCAATTTATTAATGCTTTCCCACATTCCCACACCTTTTTAGTGATTCCAGCACCCCTTTATCAGGGATTTAGATAATCTCATCCTCTTGAGTTCACCCCTACCTCCATCGGGTCTCGAACCCTCATCGTCCAATATATATATCAAAGCCTTTTCCAATCCACTATTCTATTTTGTTTCACATATTATGATATATATATATATTTCATTACATTTTTATCTATATATTTATATATATGTTTATATATTAATAAATATGTTTTATATATAAATATGTTTTGTTTATTTATTTATAAAATTAAAATTTTTATGTGTGAATATAAAAAAAAGTTTATATTTTTATATATTTAATTATAAATAAAATTAACTTATGAAAAAGATAAAATTTAAAATCCATAATATCAATATATATGTAAGACCTAAGAATAAATTCAATCCCCACTAAAAAAGGAACCCCCCCTAAACGAGGGTTAAGTCTAATTAAGGTTAAAAAATTTCATGTACCCCGACTATAAAACCAGTTTGGAGTACATATGGGCCTTTTTAGGCCTATAAAAAGTAGTTACCGGGTTAACCCCAGTCATGACAGCATAGAGCTCATCACCAGCTTTGATCTGATATGTGCTAGGGCCCAAACGGACACTCGGATCAATATTTATGGCCGTTAGATGTTTGAGATATATTTTCAACTTATTCAAGATATTTTATTATTATTTTGGGATTTTTATCTTCAAATTGATATTAAATGACTACTACTCAGTAATAATAAGAAAATTATAAATTTAAAGTATTTTTTAGTTACTTTATATTCCATTTTCACTAAATAACTTATATATTATGTATAAATTCTTATTTTCCTTATCTAAAGCATATTTAAAAAAAATATTATATTTATATAAATATAAATATATAAATATATTATTTTTAATGATATATAATTTTTTTGAAGAATAATTTTATCAGCACTTGTAAAAAAACATTGATAAAGGGGGGACTTTACCGACACTTCCAAAAAAGCGCTGCTAATCCCCCATATCAATGATTTTTTAAAGAACATTTAAAAGACCCCATTTATTAGTGCTTTTATAAAATCACTAACAAAGTCCCCTCTTTAATAGTTATTTTTAGCTCTGTTAAAGACACACATTAACAATAATTTTTTTTAGGGCTGAAAAAGGGGGTCTTTAAAAGCGTTTTTAGATAATGTTGTTAATGCCCTAAATCTGGATACATCCAGTATATTAGTAGTGTTTGAGCCAAAAATTATACCTATGACCACTCAACCAATTATGCCCATCCTTAACATCTATAGGGTATCTATCGCACCCCATTGAAGCTTCCTTGGATATTCGTAGACGTTATGTTCATCATTATTCCATCTTGTGGTAAACAATTGCCACTAGAATCCATGTGTGAACCAAAAATATATAAATAAAGATGGGATGATAATATTGGTGGATGATGGAAGGGCCTGACCACTATAGACTAGGTTCATACTTTCTCTTTTCAATGGAAACATGGAACATAAATCAAAATAATAATAATATTAGCGTTTTATTATTCATTTAACATACGATAATCATATTTCCAAAAGGAAGATAAAAATAATAAAAATAATATTCATTTATAATATTGTTATCAAAAAAATTTCTACAATCTAAAATAATAAAAAGAATAATTAGATGAAATAATAACATTTAAAATAATAATATCATTAATTTTAATCAATTCAAGCCGTAATAATATTCAACTTTCAATAATGGAAATCACGTTAACGAAAATGCATATAATATTTTTATGTAATTTTTTTAATAAAAAATAGAATAAAATTTTTATGAATTTTTCAATAAATAATCTTGGATTCAAAATCACTTGAATTTGTTATATAATTTATCCACTTTTTTAACATAATTGAATAATTTGTGTTTGTCTAATTTATATTCCATTTCCCTTATCATATTGTAATCAATAAGTGTTTAGAAGATTTGTTATGATAGGGAGAGATTGAATATATGTTGAATGAGGTGAAAAAAATAAATTAAATTTCCTAACTTATTAGTGAATTTTATATGGTTAAAAAATTAATTTATCGATGATGTGTTATGTGATTATCTTTACATGTAAAGAAATGTTATTCATTGTGTTAATATCATCGTGAATTTTTTGATGATATTTTTCTCTCAATACAAGAAAAAAGATAGGGGAGTTATATTGTTTCTAAAATAAAAATATAAAATTAGTGGATGAATTATTCTCACCCTTATGATTTTCCCATTTTACCCCATTAAGTCACATTAAAATTCCCCCCATTAATTTTATTATAAAGAATGAATGAATCCCTTAAAATATACCCAACACAACCACTTATTCAATAAAATCACTATGTAAGAACTAAAATTCCATGTCAATAATCCTGAAATAAAAATAATAAATTATCATGATTGAATATTAGTTTATTTATTCCACTATTTTAAATAAAATATTGAAAACATATGATTTCTATCTTGACTCCATAGCACATAATTATTATATTTTTTAAGAAACATAACCCATTATATACAGAATTATGATGGTGAAATTATTATGTAATGTTTCATTTAGAAGATAACACGACTTTCATGAATGGGGTGAATATTAATTTATAATATAAATCATAAATATCCTTGAAAATCACACTAGCTCAAAAATACAATGAAAACTAAAACCATGGGAAAACACCAGGCTTAGATACCAATGAAATTATCATAATTTTTTTCCAATTTCAGTAGGTTTGGTAAATATAATATTTTACCCACACTAAATGACTCGATCTTTGACACTCAAAAATAAATTAATTCCCTCTATGGAAAAATATATGTCTCTATATTTTACAAGGAACATAATTATATTTCAAATTATAATTTAGAATTTAGATATTGATTTTTTTAATAATTAAATGGGCATGTTTTTTCCATTTTATTAATGATGGAAATTGAAAAAAGTAATTATTTAATTTAAATTTTCTAATATTATATATTGAGATCACTAATTTAGAGTAGCATTAAGTGATCATAATTTTGAGTGTCCTTTATAAAGTAAATTATTTAAACTTATAATACACAGCACATCAATTTATAATAATATTGTGGTATTTCTTATATCACAGTTGAAATTACCATTTCATGGAGATATATTTGATATTAATTTTTACACACTTATTTTATATATAATTTTCAAATATGGTTTTTCTATTTATAAATTTTATATAGATATTTTTAAAAAATACAATAGTATTATTAATACTACTTTTTAATCACGTGCATGTATATAGAAGAATTCTTTTACAATAAAATTTAAATGAAATAAAAATACAATTATATGTAGTTAATAGATGTAATTCAATGTATTATATATTAACATTATATTTAAAATAATGAAAAGATGTAGTTTTTTAGTCTATAGTAGAATGAAGCGGAGTTACCATTTTGTAAGAAAACTTTTATCTCATATTATACTATATAATGATATATTACATGTATTTAAAAAATGTTTGATCAATTTTTAATATATAAATTCGTACATTTCCATGTTTTTTTACATGGATTAGAAGATATCATGTCTGTTTTTAGAGAATACATATATTATGTTTATTATATTCTAAATTTTTTTAACATGAAATTAAATTTTGAAAAATATTTTGATCTATTACATTTTTTTAGAATTGTTATGATATTGGATCCCATTTATGAATAATATAGTCTAAAAAATTCTTAAAAATATTTTTTATGAAGAATTTGAATTTTATACTATATTTTATTTTCTTGAAAAATTATATAGTTAATATAAATCTATTATATTCTTTTATGTTAATGGATATCCCAAAAAACCTACACATTCTTTTCATGGTATTGAAATTATAAAAAACTGTTAAAAATAATTATTTTTCTAAATCATATAGTGAAGTTATATCTATACTAAAATGATCTTTAGACTCTCATCTAATTTATAATCAAGTTTATTTTAATATTTTAAATGGGAAGAAATATTATAAATTAATATATCATATAGAAACATGAATTTCCCATGATGTTCTTAGAGTTCTTAATTCTTTACTTTCGTCCAAATCATCATTTAGTGTAAGAGGAAAAGTTATCAGTTATTGGAATACACAGTAAACCCTAAACATGACTGAAGCTCTTATAGTCATGAGAGAACATGTATATTAACAAGATCAAGGATAATATGTTCTCAATGAATTCAACAATGATAATGATATTGACATTTTGAAAATTATTTATGAGTATGAATCTTCAATAGATGATTTATTTTTTAATATATACTATATTTTAAACTTGTGATAAATGTATAATGCATTTTTTTGGAATCTTTTTTCTATTATCATTTTTTTTCAGAAAAGATAATGTAATTTAATTTGTTTTTCGATTTAATTTTTTTGATGGATAAATAAAATAGTTTTTTATAACATATATTTTTTATTATAACTTTTTTACATAAAAAATAATGAAATTATATTTTTTCTTATGCAATTATTTAATGAGTGTGTAATGTTATTTTTTATGAAATATTGATTTTTCTATTTGGTAAGTATTTATTAAATCACATATAATTAAATGATTTTTTTCATAAAATAATTTATTTTAAAATTAATATGTATAGTTATTTTAGGAAATTTATTTTACTTTTTTATTGTAATATTTTTATTTTACATGACAAACAAATAAATTTATTATAAATATTTAGAATGTAATTTTTTAGAGGATGTGTAATGTAAATTTTTAATGAAATATATAGTTATATATATATATATGAAAAATATTATATAAATGAATAATTTAAAATATAAAATCTAATATTATATATTATATTCTTAAAAAACTATAGGTCCCCTGGCCAGATTGACCAATGAAGAGGGTGGGGGGGGGGGGGGGGTGGAAAAGTGGTTTAATTTTTTTAAATTATTTATTTTGAATTCAAACTATTGAACCTGTTAAGGTTATGAGCCCACTAAATAATATTTCACTGCCTCACTTTGTATACATAAATAACAAGGGAGAGCACATCACATGATATTTACAGGGTTCGGTAAAAAGACCTAATCATTATCATTAAGGTTTTTATCTTCAAGACAGATTCTATACTATAATATTCTAATAAATTATGATGGTTGTTATAAATTCAAAATGTATCTATCTTTAATAAACACATGTTGTTATTTATACTTCATCCCAAAATGATACTAGAATCCACACTAGCCTGATCCAGAATATACACTAGGGACTTCTGCTCTGGAGTCACACATGAGACTTCTTGCTCCCAACTCCAAATAAGTGGCTTAATCATTTATTTATAGCTTGATATACTACAAGTTTATTTGTTGATATTCATCCATGATATTTCTGAATCAAACTTTCCCATGTAAACTTTGCGAACCTTTACAATGATTTTTGATCTTTCTCACAAATCTCTGATCACCTATATTTGATTAGTTTTATCAGTGCACCAATGTTTGATCTAAATATTTATTCTAATTATGAAGTCCCAATATCACTAACTGTGTGAAATTATTTCACACAACTTCTTCATGATTATTATATGCATGAAATATCCTTCATAATTTCAACTCATTCAATCTTCTTGAATTCTCAAAGACTATCAACTCAGATATAAGATGTTTTGATATTCTTCTCAACTTCAATATCTGATAAAACACACTTCATTCATGGATTTAATAGAACTTGAAATATTATAAAATTAATTTTTGAAATTTATTATTATTTTATTATCATTTATGTTTCAGGTATCTTTTCACATGCATGAATATTTATGATCACATGTAAATTCTTCCTTTTATTTAAATAATCTTGTAAATTTATTGTGCATGCATGTATTTCACTTATCCATGTAGTCAGGCATTGAATACCTTTATGATTCAGTGTATTTTGTAAAAAAATAAAAGGTAATTCAATTTTACATCTCATTTTTTCACTTACAAAATTAAATGTATTTTATGAGTTGCATGAAACCTATGTGTTCCTCCCGTCTTTAATATATCATGGGAAGAGCATGATATGTAATTTTTTTTGTAATCTATTCACTACCCTAACATGATCAAGGTGTGCCTCACCAAGTGTCTTTATATAATAAAAAATTATATCTGTAAGATCTTAGGAAACTATCTAGAGTCTCTTTATCAGACAATAAGTGTTCCTTTGTATTCCTTCACGAAGAAATATATGCTTTAATTGACCCAAGAACTATCTGTGAACTCCTTAGCATGAAAAATGGTTTTTCCACCAGTCAATATCAATCCCTTTATGAGAAAAGAGGTTTCCATGGATTCTTCTTCCTTCATGTGAATCAATCATATGAGTTATTCTCCTACATAACATGAATATATATTGAGATATCATTTCCTCTTTCACATGATCCTATATGGTTCACAGGAACTAATATTCATAAATTAAATTTCCTTAAAAGAGGTCAGTCATGTGTGATGAGGTACTGTCTATGGTGTATCCCCAATATCTATTCAAGATATAAATTTTCCATAGGTTTATCACAAGATCCTTCGCATAAGAAAATGTTGCGTTAGTGAGATCCTTCGTGATATAAGAGGATTTGTCCATGGTTTCTTTCCCAATTGTATTTTCATGATCAAATTTTTTTGTGTATATGATTGATGTTAGAAAATGACTTTATGTAGATGTATGATTAATTTTATTCTTGAATGAAATAAATTTATTTGCAAGATATGATTCATGGAGGAAAGGTGTGTTTCTTGTAAACTAATTTCTCATGACATAGACTTTGTTCATGGGTCTATCTCAAACTTTTTGTGTAGGAGTGTTCTTGTTCTAGGGTTACTTCTCAAAATGTTTTCATGACCTAGATGTCGTGTGGGTTACTCTTTCATAAGATGAGGATTATCCACAATATCCTATACGTAACAATAGGTGTGTATACGTATTATTATTCCTTCATCCACATAATACATGTTTATTGTATCATGAATGGAATCCTACTATCTTTTTCAAATACCATAAAGAGATCAGAGGAATTATGGAATTTTCTTTTGTGTGAATTAATCACACAGCTGGTCTAATTTCATGAGAGATCTCTCCCTCCCTCTCTCTCATTATCTCAATTTTTCAATAGCTAATTACAAAACCCTTACCTAAAATTATATAGGTATAGTTTCTTTGATATTTAAGGAATTACAAGGACTCATTCAAACAATCTTGAGGATCTAAGGATTTCATGAATTTATGATGGATGAAAACCCGATCTTTTCCATCTAGAACTAGAGTAATCACACAATTCATTTGATAACTTATTCTTTATTACATGATCATATCATTGATCACGAGATGAATCAATTTTGTTCTTGCGATGTTGGATGATAGATTTATAATAATTAAAAATAAATCCGTATAATAATTCATACGAAATATGAAATATTTTCAAGGTAAATGAGATGATGTTCCTTACATTATCGATTAAGTGATCATATTATTTTATCATCACATATTACTGTGGTGTAATTTTGAATGTTTCTGTCTGGTTCTGTGATCTTAATATCATCATGTGACAACATCATCTTGTATTCACTGGTTCTTATGATATCATCATGTGATGGACTATATTCTTCAAATTCATGCGAGAGGATGTTACATTACTTTCTCATTTTGATCAACCATATTCAATATCATGATTGGGGCTTGGTCACTTGTGGATTTTGATTGTCTCGAGCTCATACATAAAGTGGAATTAGGTGTACATTGTTGAAGATGAAAACCTAATTTTAAAATGATTTAATGTGGGATAAATATATGATAAATATTGAAAAGATCGTGCAATATATAATATATCTGAACTTTAAATGATGCGTTAACATTCACTACATTTCAGAATCCCACATTAGAAATTTTCTCAAAATCCACTCTAGTATATTAGATAATTGGGGACCAATTCTCATTAGAGTTGGATATCAAGGATACGAACTTGTTACACTAGCACAAACTAGGTCAACTGACCCTATAGACAACTAGACCAAACTATGCATGATTGGGTGTGTACACTCTACATGCCTTATATATGATCCTTCCAACACATAGTAGGTAATATACCTCCTACCACCTCTAAGGATATCTAAGATAATTCCCTTGGGTGTGGTAGAAAACCATGGTCCCACAAGATCTCTTAGTTGATCTAGCATGGATTCCTTGTTGGTTGGCCTTATTTTTAAAACAATGCTCATTTAAATACATAACATTTATATAAAATATAAATTCTTTAGCTAATGGAACTCTCTTCTTTATATTCTAAGACAAATCAAAAAACCATATTCATGAAAATTATATATGAATATATTGTTTCATGGACAAATTTAACTTTTCATCGATCAATTAACCATGAAAATGAATGATTACATTTTATTAATATAAAATTATCATTCATTTTTTATTTCATTTACTTATACTTATTTAAAGTATTCAGGAAATAATAAGATTATTTCATGTCGTTAATAAAATATTATCTTTAGGAAAATAAGTACTTTCATGGAATTGATCCAATTAAAAACCACTCATACAATAATTTTCATATTTCATGGACTTCACTTATTTCTTAAAATGTTTTAATAATGTGAAATATTCAAACATATCATGAACATATATTAAGAAATAGAAAATTTTAAAGAATAATCTTTTTATAACAAGGAAATTTGTCCAAACATGACATCCAATATCAATAGATAAATCCTTAAAAATTATTTAGGAATCACCAATACATTAACTATCTCATTTTGAATTATTGAAAAAAATGAATCCTTAGGTCAACAAAAACAAAGAATTGATTGGGCTGCTCCTATAGCCCCACACAATAATCCCAAACTGTCCCAAAGACTAAATCAAGACTAAGGTAATATCTGGGATAAAATCGATAACAATTTTGTGTCCCAATTAGTCCACAATTATGTATTGAATCCATATATTTGGGGGCCCAACCATATTTACTTACATACCAATGTAAGAATATATATATTTTTTGAAAACTTTTCATTGAAATTAACATAATGCATACCAAGAATAAAAAAAGAAAAAATAATAAATATTTTTTCATTATTTAATAAAAAACATTCACATTTATACTATTAGTTATTATTAATTTAATTATACAAAAAAATTTAATAATGTAATAAGTGAATAAGTTATTTTAAGAGAATAACCAATCCTTCTAATTTTAACATATTAATGAAATGTAAGTGTAAATGAAACCAGTAATATATAAGTAATAATTAATAATTTATATTTAATCAATATCAATTAACAAATTTACAATTAATTATA
Source organism: Viscum album (assembly GCA_963277665.1). Taxonomy (NCBI): domain Eukaryota; kingdom Viridiplantae; phylum Streptophyta; class Magnoliopsida; order Santalales; family Viscaceae; genus Viscum; species Viscum album. The sequence continues at coordinate 691,217,389 of OY728119.1, read as the reverse complement.
TATGAAACATACACATTAGTCTAGTCCACACATTCCATTTTTCGAAATGGCACATGATTTATTCCTATATTTGATAAATGAATCAATTATTTTTCCTCTTGAGTTTCACTAAAATAAATAATTATTTTCTTAGTTTTGATCATGTGACATATATTTTAAAGTAAAATATCAATTTTAAAATAAAAATGTGCACTTTTAGTCTTACCATCCACACCACACATCAGAATGGAATACAATTTAATCATATTGGATTGTAAATAAATAAGTGATCATTATTCTGTATTTTCACAATAATACATGATTTTTTTCATGATTTTAAGCACATGAACCATTTTTTAAACTAATATATTTCATTTAAAATCAAAACACAGATATTTTTTCATTCATACCACAAAATGTTCTAGAATGATATGATTTTTACTCAAATATGTTAAAACTTGTTTAATGATCATTTTCTAAGTGTCTCATGAAAATTTGATTTCATTTTCTAATTTTTCACTATGTTACACACATTATTAACATAAATATCAATTTTAAATTGAAAACACACACCTTTATTAATAAAAATCACACCATGACTCTTTATTATTATTTTTAAATGAATATATTATTTTTTTCTAGTGTGTCACAAAAAATAGAGTATATTTAATTAGTTTTATGAAATTAACCCATGTTTTCAACATCATTCATATTTGAAATGAAAAAAATATATTTTTTGTTATTCCAAAAACAACGTCTCCTTGAATGATATACGGTTTACTTATCAGGAAAAGAATAAATCAATTATAACCTGAGGTTATTCTCTCATATTTTACCATGTGATTAATATAATTAACAAAAATATATATCATTAATGGAAAAAATGAATTTTAAATCCTTAATATTACAACACATATTTGAATTATTTTTGGTTAATTCTTTACATGTGAAAATTAATTAAAATAACAATTTCATCAATTTGTATGAAAAAATAATCATTTTTCTAAATTTGAATTATGTGATGGTTGTTTTGAACTTATTTAACACTTAAATTGAATAAATATAATTTTGGTCATTCCAAAAAAAATACATATTATAATAATATGAGTTTTATTCCTATTGGTCAAAAATGAATTCATGACAATTTTACTATATTTTCAATATATTTCCAGATCACTTTCGAAAATTTAACTGAAATATATCTTATAAATTGAAAAAACACATTTTTATCATTTTAAGAGTACCTAACTTTATAATGGTGAGTAATTTATTCATAAATTTCTTAAAAAGATAATCTATGATTACATTCTTATATTTTCATAAAAAGAAAAGTTCTTTTTCTTTGTTTTGGGCATGTGGCATGCATTTTAACAAAAATATATATTTTAATTTTTAAAGATGCATACTTATTCACTATGACCAAAACACCTTTTATAATGATTTTTTGTTAATATTCTAATAAAATACCATTGTAATAAATTCAATAGAAATAAAAATTATTTTCCTCATATTTGACCATATGACGAGCATATTTTACTAAAATATATATTATTAATAGAAATAACGCATTTTCAATCATTCTAACCCCATAGAACCTTAGAATTATATGTGGTTAATTATTAAATTTAATAAAAAAAATAAAATATTTATATAGTATAATTCCATGAAAAAAATATAATTTTTTATCGGTTATGAGCATTTTATACATGTTTTTAAGCAAAATATTTATTTTATTTTGAAAAAATGAACATTTACTCACTTCGACCAAAACATGAATTTGAAAAATTTTGGTATAATTTATGAATGAAAATATGAATTTTAAATCATTCTAATTTATTTTTCTACCAATAAGATATTTGTTGCATGGATTTTACCAAGTTATATACATTTTTAGTTAAATATAACCTTAAAATGGGAATAAAGATTTTTAAATTATTCTGATCACACCTTATATTTTAATTACATGTATTTTATTCATATAAGTAAAATTAGGATCAAGGGATGGGAAACATCTGTATGACCGAATCCCTTAGACATTATATTATAGCTTATAAGCCTTTACTTGTAGGAATTGTTAAACCAAAATCCCTATTTGATAACTATAATGGTTTTAAGTGGGGATCTCTTGGTTAAAAATTTGTTTTGATTAACTCTCATTAATATGAAATGGACCACTTGTGGTCCCTTAGGAATGAATCAATTTAGATAAACTCTTGTGAGAGAGGGTACCAAAGTATTTTCATTTCTTGAAACATTGGTGGTCAAGTTTTGTCAACATCTTTTGTGTATTCTTCCACATCGTACATCAAGAGAAGGGACTTATGGGTGGAATTAAAAATATCCCCTAGGAAGAGGGGTTAAAAATGGATTATCATTGGTGACATAACAACTGTAATGAGAACTTAGGAAAAAAATGGAGGTAATTTCAACAGGGCTGCTACTTATGAATTTTTTTAATGCATTATTGAATTTAGCCAAGTTAACATCCCAATCAGTAGGGATGATTTTAAATGGTTTAGATACATCTAGAATGGGAAGAAAGCTAGTAAAATTGACAGATTCTTTGTCCAAATTGATGATCACAATACTGTCCATGGGGCCTTTGATTTGACATTTCCCAAGCACCACTCTGATCATAATCCTATAGTTGTTGATGTCAACATGCATCATACAAGGTCAACCCCTTTACCTTATAGATGTAACTATGGATGGATTGTGATTCTAGGGTATATGAAAATTGTTATGGAGGCCTAGGAAATTAACCCTATTGGGATCCCATTGAAAAAGTTGGCATGAAGATTAAGCATCTTGAAGGGATCCTTAGGGAATGAACCAAGAGATATTTTCCAAAAATTGATGATGACATCAAGTCTTCAAAGGAGGAACTTACTTGAATTCAACACTGAAATGTGCACCATCCTACCATTTAGATGGAGGAAATCATACATTATTAATGTTATGGAAGGTATTAAATGGTAGATATGCCTCCGAGCAGCAGCGTTCTCCCCTTCTGCGGCGTGCTAGGGTTTCCACCTCGGTTCTTGATTTCGCCTATCCTCCATCCTCCGGTTGTCTCCTTGGCCCGAATTGTGTGATCTTCTCAGCGATGGTGCACATTACAGTTGCAACTCTGCTTCAACTTCACTCCATCTAGCACATGCGTTCTTCAGTTTGCGGGGTTCTTATTCACCTAGATCCGTTGAGTCTTGACGGCTATGGCCTGGTCAATGATGGCCTATATTCTGGAAGGTGATGGTGCTATGGTGGGTCGGATAAGGGTTTTCTTTACTGGATCCAGATCTGGCATCGGTGGGAGTGGTGTCAGGCGGCGGCGATGTGTTCTGGCTCTATCCGGTGGGAATGGCGTCAGCCCTAGAGCTATGTGTAGGGGAGGAGTGAATTCTAGTGGTAGGTGGACCTGTTTTCCTTCGAGCAGATCCAACCATAGTGTGTTCTTAATTTTTTTTTATCTGTGCTGCTGGTGTGAATTTTTGGAAGTGTGGCAGATGGCTCTGATTTCTACTGTTATTCATGTTTATCTTTCATTTTATGTGGTTTCTTGCATTCGATACTGGTGAGGGTGAGTTTTTAGTCTAGTTCTGAATGGATCCTTTCCCAAATGAGCGTTTTCAGCTTCAGAGTGGCCCAGACTCTTTCATTGGTGATATCACTTGGTGTGGTTTTGGGACATCTTGTCCTACACGACGATGTCCAGGCTTTGTGCTCTATGGATTATCATTTGGTTGCTTGAGTGGCTACAATGGTAGTTGGGAGTCATGAGGAGTGTTGTAGGGCTTGGTTGGTGCTGTCTTGGTGGAGGATAACATGTGGAATGCTTTTATATAGTCATTTTCTTTTCATGGTTTGGAGATTTGTATATGGTCTCGATTTGATCCTAAAGGAGGAAAGTTAGTGCTGCTAGACATGACCACTTGGACAGGTCCCAATGGAGGTGTAGAGCTGGCGGTTCATCTCTGCAAAGAATTTTGGATTTGGTTGTTTGATATGGTAAGTCATCAGCCATCAGATCAGGTCTGTGCTTTTTCACAGGACACTTTCTTGCCGAACAACCTTGCAATGGTGGAAAGTCTCATCATGCTCAATTAATAGAGAGGGGAAGCTCCTTGTTGTCAGTCTGGTTTTACTCTTTTTTCCCTTTGGGAGTGATTCGTCTTAAATCTATAGTGTCTGATTGGGTTTCCCCCCTTCTTCCCTTAAAAGGGGGTTTTATCAAATAATTAAAAATATTAAGGACTTCAGGATGTTGGATGGAGGGAAGAAATAATGGCTCATAATAGGCTGGATGACCTTTTATAATGAAGGAAAGGATAGTTAAAAATAAACTAAATGTGAGATGGTTAAAGGATGGTGATAAGAAGTCTAAATTTTTCAACAGATTGCATAAGGAAAAAGGGCACGAACAGGTGAAAAACATATCAGTATTAATGGCCACTTTTACACCTTTAAAAATGATATTTCAGAGGATATTATTAAGAACATCAAAGGGATATACACTGATGATGGGTAGGAAAATACCCAAAAGATGGAGGATAACATCAATCCTTACATTGATGCATGTAGTAACCAACTACTAATTGCCTCTCCATACAACGAGGAAATTAGGGTTGCTCTCCTGTCTCTTAATTAGAAAATTTCCCCTACCCATATGGGTTCACTAATAAAATTTTCATGTTTTATTGAAATATTTTATAGGACGACTTCACCCAAAAAATTAAGGATTTCTTCTCTCATTCTTATTCGCCTCATGGAATGAACTCTTGATTCCTCGATCTCATTCCTTATAAAGAAAATTACCTTGAGATCAGAGGCATTAGGCCGATTGTGTAACATCCAGGTTCTAGAAGCCACCCAGAGGCCCCCCGTACCCGATTGGTCACATGTCCTCAAGCAGATTTCCGCAAACACCAGAGGCTGCCAACTAGTAGCGAGGGCCTTGAGTGTGATAGTGGGAAACTATGCCCTCATTGGCAGAGTACACAGTAGAAGTAAACAAAACATGCAATACTGAAAGCAGTAAATATCTAACAACAATGCATAAGTAAACAATGGAAGACTAAAACAAAAAACCACTGGAGCAAATATGTATATATGAAATGGTGGATGATACATATCTTATAAAACAGCCAAATAGGTCACAATGCTAGAAATACAAACAGTACCAAAACAAGTACAAAAGAAAAGATAAACATCTCCTCAGCATCGCAAGCCTAAGCTTGGACCCATGCTCTCCTGCTCTAAATAAATCAAGTACCAGAAGTTTAAGGGCGCATGACCATGTCTATACCTGCAACAACATAGTCTATTTGGTCCCAAAATCATGACCTAAATAGTGTGTGAGATTAAATCCAAGTAGGAAACCACCCGAAGATCTATGTCTCACATTCAGTGCGTATATGATAGGTAATAGTCCAGTAAGCAGTAAACAGTAATAGTAAACAACAACCAATAGTCAGTAATATAATGCCCCAGCCAGAAACATTACTTAATCATCAGTTATTTCAAGAATACACATTGAAGATCTTTTCAGGTTTAGAGTTTTAGAGAATGAGATCATAAATCATGCATTACATTCCACATTTAAACAAGGTGGTTACATCAAAGACAATATTCACTCTTCTCATTAAAGGAAACATATTTAAAATAAAACATGGATTCTTTCATGACACTTCCTCAACACTATCATCACATCATGTAACTTTCCCTTGACCTGTGAAAAAAATTTCAAAAACTTGGGATGACCATTAAAAGCTCAGTAAGGGATATAAAAATACGGAAAGAAAACCTTAGTCCATGTATACATAAGAATCAATGAAATAATACCTCACTCATAAAACATAAGAACATTAAAATACCTCATGAAATCATAATATTTATGAATAACTCATAGAAATCATAAGATAGAAAGGTAACTTGAGGAATTCATAACATTCTTACCTAGGGAGTAACCCTCATGGTTACATTTGGAATACCCATTACTATATATTCCCAAAATCTCTTCGGAGAAACATTAGCATTTAACTACTTCGCGTTACCCAATGCATTGGAGAGCTATATCGGGTTCACCCACCCTTAGTTTATCATGGAACCACCCTACTTTATAAACAATAACCAAGAACCATAACATAATCGTATCACATAAAACATGCATAAAAGAAACATAACATTTCCACATTTCAATCACAAGATATCAAAAACACATTGATATAATCAAAACATTATCAAAATAATTTTCAATACCAAAATAAAAGAAATGTAAAACATGGTATTTATTTTTCATTTAAAAAAAAGTTATGGCTTGTAGAGGAAGCTGAAACTCAAATTATAGTCATGGAGGCAGAGAAGTCATTGTCACCGCTTACGTAAGACAAAAACATTCCCTTTTGTTTCTTAGTAAAATGCTTCTTATAAAAATATTACTTTTTAATAAAAGTAAAAGACAAAGGTTTTTATACACCTTATAAAAGAAAGTTGTGTTTAAAACAAAATATACCTCAATGAAAGGGGATTGAGATGAAGTCCCTTACCTCGTGTCCGACTTGACTCGATCCTTCTTTAATCTCCTGAATAATAAACTACAGTTAATTTCTATTTGATTAAGTACCCTTTTCAAGTTCATTATTCCTTTTATATCACTTATTACCATGTTACATACATTATGTAATTTTTTATGTTAAAAACAGTCATTGGGTCAAACTTTGGTATTTGAGTAAAAAATACACTTCTTATAATTATAATTTATTCATGTGGTAAAATATCCATTATATCCAGAATTATATTCATGATTTATATATCATATAAATCATATATATCTAGTATATACATGCATTTATAATATTACATAACATTTATAGGTTAGAAATGAAATGCACCATTCATGGAGACGGTAAGCCGTACGTATGCATGAATGCTACTTTCATTTCAATTTCATATTTAATGGAATGAAATCATAATTATATATAGGTATATTATATTTCTAGTATAATATCATATGTAATACCATTATATCCAGCCTTTATATGTCCCACATATGGCATTAACGAATAAAATCACTTTGAGGGGGCGATAGTCCGCACTTCCTAAAATAAAGATATCACGTTTACCAATAATGGAAATCATAAAGGTATGCCATAAATGAAAAATACAGAAGCATAAGGAAATCAAAAAAATAATATATATCACATATAAATATAGTGACATCTTAATGACCACCATGAAAGGTGTTAAAAGAAGATTGAACAATCAACATTTCTTGAGGCAGTAATTCGCCACTTACAGAAACAATATGTTTTTTAACCATTAGAAAGAAGTGTGTGTAAGTGTAAATAAAATACATCAAATAAAAACAACCTAGTATATTGATGATACTGGTGGTTTTATAAAATAAAGTAATAAAAAGTGTTTAGGGGGTTGGAGAAGCAAAATAAAACAAAAGAACATAAGAGAAGACATTACCATTAAATCGGGTAACTCCACTTGGTTTGAACCAAAAGGGTTTCTTGAAGAGATTTATGCCTAAGGTAAGTCTTCTAGAATGAATAGAGGGATGTGGAGAGATAAAAGGTGTAGAGATTGTCTAAGACAAAAGCTTGAGAGGTGTGGGTAATGGGGTAGAGGTGGGGGCCTTTTATAAGAGGGGGGAGGGGCCCTCTTGGGAAGTCATGAAATGTTACATTATTATAAAATTATTTTCAGATTTTAAAGGTCCCACAATGATATATTTTTAGGATAAGGTGATAAGGGTTCGAAATCCACCCACCCAATAGGTTTTTTATATCTGTATGTCTTAAATTTACATTATCTTTTTATTTTATTTAAATCGTTCATCAATGAGGTAATCACTACATCATCATCGTGTCATAAATAAATTAATTTATTTAATGTCTTAAAATTATAAAAAAAATACCATGATGTAGCTAATCTTTTTATATTTCCAATTACTATTTATAGTCTAAGATATCATTTATGTAGACAAAATTAAAATTGTTTTACTTAGGTTTCACATAATTTTGTTATATTTAACATTCTTTAAAAATAAAAAGATAAAATGTTACTATCACACAAAAGTGATTCCATAGGGTCCCAAAGTTGGTACAAGACATCCCATGGTTGGCCATTACACAACCAGTAGCATTAGGATACTTGTTGGGGTCATTTTATATTATTATTATATTATTTTATTACCCTTAACTACTCGATTACTAATTAATCACGATAATTAAAGATAATTACCATCGTTACAATTCATAATGTCCGAAAACAAAAGATTATTAATTACATAATTTGGACCTTCTGATTCCAAATATAGAATCCATTTTACCAAATTCTAAACACAGAAATTGCATAAATTAATTTAATAATAATTCCCGTTGTCAACCCAAATAGAGGCTTTTTTAGAAACAATATCTATCAAAAGTTTGACAATTTGTTATTCCCAATTACAATGTGAAATTAATTAAAATTACCAAAATGGGATTAAATGGTAAAAATATTTTCTAATTAAACATTAAAACCAATTAAGATGACAATCTATCAATATAATTAAATTAGATGAAAATGAAATTTTGAAGTAAAATGCAGTATTTTTTCACTAGAACATACCTGGGACAGTGTCAAGATATTGGGTATGCTAGTGGACCTCAGTGATGATGGGAGCCGCTACCCAGCCTTCGTGACCTCGGTGATGATGGGCACCACTCCGGTCCCTCACCTCCTTGCGGGGGAGGGACCCTCTTCATTTCCCGCTTTACATTCTATCCTTCCCTTCTCTAACCCCGATTCTCTCCTTCCTTTTCCTCCGATTGAACTTTTCCCTAAAGTTCTAAATCTATCTAAAGGCCACTTGCAGCTCTCGATTTTGTCATTAGAGTTCACCAATGCATCATCCCTTCTGAATTTGACCTTGGTCGTTCGGTTCAAGAATTTACAACCATCAGTGGACTTATTTGACAGGTTTCTTTTTGATGCTTGGGGTTTATCCAAAAGAGCTACAGTAGGACTTCTCGACAACAGGCATATTATGGTTCGTTTTTCATCGGAGTCAGATTTAATCAAATCCTGGGCCAAAGAACCCCGGTTCTGCAATGGATATTGCTTCTTTCTTTTTTGGTGGTCCTATGATTTCCACATGAAGCGTGATTCTTCAACAACAGTGATCTGGGTCCGCTTTCCAGAGCTTCGTCTTCCGTTCCAGAACCCTGTGATAATCCGGATGATAGGTAATATGATTGGTCATTTTCATTGTTCAGATAGTATAACTAACATAATATGTCACACGATTACTCCTCGTATATGTGTTGATATTGATGTTTCAAGGCATCCTATTGATTTTTTTTATTGAAGTTGAAAAAGAATTCCGGTATAGGAAAGAAGCTATCTTCGAATCGTGGGTGGATTTCTGTTCAGTTTGGAAGAAAATGGGTCATCAGCTGTCAACATGCTGGAATGGGATAATGGTCTTCCATCAAAGGGAGCTAGCAGTTCTGGAAACAGGTAATGGTGTGGTCATGGATAATGCTCCAGAAGGGTAGGACATTGGTGGTGCATCCTAGAGGTTGATCCGATGGTGATGGTTCCAGGTGGGGCATCCACTGAAGCTCCTCCTCTGTCTAAGGTTTGAACAGTGAATCATAATCGGACTATTGCAGATGTCTTTGGAAGACTACGTTGTGACTTGAATCTTGAGTAGAAACGTCTGCCTGAGTCCAGAGTGCCTGGTGGGGTATGAATTTCAAGAACCTTTGAGCAGAATACCACTGCTTCCAAGGCTGCGTCTTATGCGGAGGTTGTGCGCGCTGGAAGCGAGGGGTCTCGGGAGACTACTCCAGGGTGACTTGGTCATGAAAAGGTTCCTTATGAGGAAAGGGAGGGTGAAGAAACTTGGGGAAATGGTCATGAATTATTGACTGTAGGGGGTGGGGTGCACATTATGCTAAAGAAAATTCCAGATTTCGAGCTTGTTAATCAATTTGAAGGTTTATCCAGTGAAGGGCTGGATCAAGACTACGATACATCATGGGAAGAGAACCTTAATGAAGAGCAGATACTTCGAATGGAAGAGTATAGTGATGGATCGTCTAATTTTTTAGAAGACAGTGCAATTGAAATCTAGTGCCGAGGGCTACCCAGTCCGTGGAGAAGAAAGGGCCAACGAGGGAATTGGGACTTAGGGAGGTGTATCCCGATTAAAGGACACAATTCGAAGCGATGCAAGTATTACTCATACTTACCCCAACCTATGGAGACCAGATCTTCCAAAAAGGAGAATTCCAAGTTGATCGATTGTGATACCAATGTTATTAGTAATAACTTGCATGCTTTAGGTGACCATAAAGAGCAAAAGAAGGAATGTGTTATCTCAGAGGATTTAAAGAAAATGCAGGAAGTCTCGGTGGTGCTAAATATTCCCCTCCTAGTGAGAACTCTGGCCGGCTTAAAGCTGTTGGTAATGGGGAGTTATGGGAAATTATTATTCAATCCGAAGAAGAAATGTTGGAGGATTCATTTTTGATTAATGCCTCGAAATGGGATGCGGGCAAGATGTCTGAGCGACTCGTTCGGGTGGACACTAATAAGATGCAGTCAGTGTGTATTGACAAGCAAGATCGCATTCTAATAAGAGGGTTCAATGCAGAGAAGATTATATTGGAGGAGTACATTCAGACATGGGACAAGATGGCCTATTGGTTTGAAGACCTTATCAAGGATGATCCGGACTTATAGGTAAAAGGTATCCATTGGAAATTATTTAGGAATAGAGTGTCGAACAGGATGAAATTAGATTTCAATGGCACAACTATCTCTTACGGTATTTGATGTTTTGTATTCTGTAATGCATGGTTTCTCACTTTTCTGTAAAAGTGTCTGAAATGAAAAAAAAGATAAAATTTGGGCAGTATTTTTCACTATTAATTAAACAATGAACATTGTAAAAAAAAATACAAAAACTTTATCCAAAGTAAATTTCAATGACCCAATTCTAAAGAATAAGTTTATTTTAAAAAATAGAGCTTATAAAATAGTCAAAATATAGAATTAAAAATAGTTCTCCATCAAAAGGAGGTAAACCAATCTTTTAAAAAATATTAGATTATTCTATGCTTAAGATTGGATTTATTCTCATTTTAATCCTTTAAAACACTATCTAATTCATAAATAGGCATAGATATGAAAATCCATATTTCTTTACTTACATGGGCTGTTACACCCTTCCCCCTTTAGAAAATTGCATCCCTGAAATTTATTTACTTATCAAATAAGTGGGGGTATTTATCCCTCATTTCATTTTTAGATTCCCATGTTGCCTCTTCAATCATGTGGTTTTTCCAAAAAACCTTTACTTCATCCCAAAAATCTGGAGTTCGACACTTCTTCCCATATAATTTCTCAAATGTTTCCTTCTGTATACTGGAATGAAAACTGTTATTATAAGAAAATTCAACCAAATAAAGATGTTGGTCCCAACTTTCCTGATAATCCATCGAACAAGCACGAAGAATATCCTCCAAAGTCTGAATTGTTCATTATGATTTCCCATCTAATTGAGGATGAAAAGGTGTACTAAAATTATTTTTTGTATCGAATAACTTTTGAAGGCCTTTCCAAAAGTTAGAAGTAATCATGGGATCACAATGAGATACAATGGAGAGGGGAACTCCATGTAACCTAACTATCTCAATAAGATACAAACAAGAAAGTTAATCTAGGGAAAACGTATCTTGTATAGCAAGGAAATGAGAAGAATTATTCAAGCGATCAACAATAACCAAGATTGCATTATTACCTCGAGGTGTATTTGGCAAACCCACAATGATGTTCATGGATATATTCTCCCATTTCCACTCTAGCACTAATAATGGCTGAGGCATCCCTTTCAGTAATTATCTCTCTACTTTAACCTATTGACAATTCAAACACTTCAAAGTAAAATCAGTAATATCTCTTTTCATTTCATCCCACCAGTAATACTCCCAAAGATCTCTATACATATTAGTACTACCAAGATGAACTGAAAATAGAGAACTATGGGATTCACATAACAACTATCTCTTAAACTGTGAATCACAAGGCACACACAATCACTTCCCAAATCTCAAAACACAATCATTGTTAATTTTTAATTCAGGTAACATACCCTTCTGAACCAGATCTACCTTTTTCTGGAACTCACCGTCTTTCTTCTGAGCCTGATTAATTCTTTCTGATAGAGATGATCTCACTAAAACCTAAAACAAAACATAAGAACATACTACACCAACAAATTCTATGCAAAGTTTCATCAAATCCTTAACCAGAGGATCACATTCCAACCATAACATGGTTAATGAAGCATTACTTTTCGACTGAAAGCATCAACCAGTTTATTTTCTTTTCCCAGATGGTAATGAATTGTACAATCATAATCCTTGATTAATTCTAGCCATCTCCTTTGTCTCATGTTCAATTCTTTGTGATTGAATATATACTTTAAACTTTTTTGATCAGTATATATTTCACACTTTACACCATAAAAATGATTCCTCTAAAATTTTAAAGCAAATAGAACAACAGCTAATTCTAAATCATGTGTATGGTAATTTATTTCATGAGTTTTCAACTGACGTGAAGCATAAGAAATTAACTAATCATTATGCATTACGACGCAACCAAGTCGTTTCAATGAAGCATCACCATAGACAAAAAATTCACTATTCTTGGAAGGTAGTGCCAAAACTAGACAATTCACCAATCTTCTTTTCAATTACTAAAAACAATCATCGCATTATTTTGTCCAGGTAAACTTAACACCCTTCCGAGTTAGCTTAGTCATTGTACTAGATAACTGTGAAATTTTTTTAACAAACCTTTGGTAATATCCTGCCAAACCAAGAAAACTACGAATCTATGTTACATTTGTGGGTCTTGTCCATTCATCAACAACCTTTGTTTTTGCAGGATCAACAGTTATTCCATCTTTAGAAACAATGTGACCAAAGAATGAAATTTTCTCCAACCAAAACTCACACTTGCTGAATTTCCCATTCAATTTATTTTCTTTTAAGGTTCGTAAAATAACCCTTATTTGACTTTAATACTCCTCTTTACTTTTAGAAAACACCAAAATATAATAAATGAAATCAACCACAAACTTATCCAAGAACACATGGAAAATTCTATTCAGAATGTCCAAGAATATAGCAGGTGCATTGGTTAACCAAAAAGTCATTACTAAAAACTCATAATGGCCATATATTGTATAAAACATAGTCTTCGGAATACTTGATTCCTTTACCTTCAACTGATGGTACCCCGATCTCAGGTCAATCTTTGACAAAATACTGAGCTCCCTGGAGCTGATCAAACAAATCATCGATATCAGGCAAAGGATATTTGTTCTTAAGAGTGATGTTATTCAAGGTTCTATAATCAATGCAAAGTCTCATTGAACTATCTTTCTTTTTAACAAATAAGACAGGAGCACCCCATGGTGATGTGCTAGGTCGAACGAAACCTTTCTCTAATAAATCTTGCAATTGCTCCTTCAACTCAAAAAGATCAATTTGAGCCATTAGATAAGGGGGTTTTGAAATTGGCTTAGCATCAGGAACTAAGTCAATAGTAAATTCAACATTCTGATCTGGTATTATTCCAAGAAACTCATCAGGAAAAACATCAGGATACTCATTTACAACTAGTACATCAATAATCTGAACGGTTACTTTGTATTTTGAAATATGTGCAAGGTAACATTCATTTACATCTTTTACAAGTTTCTCTACCTCTTGATATGTTATCAACAGTAAGGGTTCATTCTTGTACACAAACTGATAATCTTTCTGAAAACAAACTTCTTTAGAGCTATAATAAATCGTATCATGGTAAACAGAGAGCCAATCCATACCCAGAATAACATCAAACTCCAATAGAGGTAAAACAATAAGGTTTTCAAGTAGATTCTTTCCACGGATAAGGATAGGAAGATTATTATAAATTCTGTTTTCCTCAACCTTTCCCCCATTTGTTTTTACCACAATTTCAAGATTCATTTCTTGAGATTGAATTCCAAATTTACGAGAAAATCTTTCAGAGATGAAAGAATGTGTAGACCCTGAATCAAATAACACATTTTTATAATCTGAAAAACAAAAAAATTACCCTATACCACTTTATTTGATGGCCCAACATCTGCTGAAGTAGTTTCAAAGGATTTCACCGCACATTTCTGCTTGTAGTCTAACAGCTTCCCATCATTCGAGCTCTTTGTCGAACACTCGTTCGCATAATGACCCATCTCATTGCACTTGAAACATTTCAATAAATGTAAATCAAATTTTTTCTTACCATCACCCCGATCATTTTCAGTGCAGTCACGCGCCTTATGTCCCATCTTACCACATCGGTAGAACTTTTCAAAATTCAAAAGACATTCCACAAAATGATTTTACCACATTTATCACAAACTGAAAACTTAGTTTTCTTACCATCAGACCTTTTTGAAGGACTTTCCCTTTCTCTTACCACCCCGATCTCTTCTTCTATTTGTTGTTATAGAACACTTGATCATCGACAAACTCCATTTCCACCTTCTCAGCACATCAAAAAAACTTTTCATAACTCTTGAACTCACGAGAAGATAAAGACCTTCGATATTTTGGATTTAATCCTAAGTAAAAATGATTGATTTTACTATCAACGTCACAGATAAAATTTGGAACATACCTTGCCAATAGAGTGAACATTTCTTCATAAGAAGCCACTGAGTCATCCTCTTGCCTAAATTCCAAGAATTGGTTTTCCATCCTAAGTCGAACAACCTTAGAAAAATACTTCTCAAGAAACATACCTTTGAGTTCATCCCAGTCAAGAGCATCAATCTCATCAGCATCCATGATATTTTTAACCATAGACCACCACTGATCTGCTTCACCCTCCAAATGGTAAACAACAAGACTAAACTTTTGACTGTTTGAACACCCCATGACATTGAAAATATTCTCAAGTTCTTTAATCCACCCTTCAGCTAGAACAAGGTCAGATGAACCTATGAATGATGGGGGATGTTTCCTCATGATATGTTCCACCACTGACATGTTCCTCTGCGGTTGATATGGATGATCTCGTGGATGGATACCACCACCATTTATTTCTTGAGTCAACTACTCCATTACTGCAGCAAATCATTCGGTTCCAATCCCAACCATCTCAGGATGCTGATTTGGAATGTCATTTCCTTCTGTATTCCTTCCTATCACTGCTTCCCTGTTTCCTCTATAGAAAACCATTATGAACAAACATGTCTTAGATGATTCAACATGGTAATCTTCAAATGCTATATCATTTAAATTTGACCAAAAAAATTATTTTTGGATACACATTTAATAGAATTCTAACTCCTAAAGTTATCTAAACCAACCTCTAATACTAACTATAAGGACCTAGCCTTAAATATTACATAATCATGAGTTATTTTAAGAATACACATTGATGATCCTTTCAGGTTTAGATTTTTAGAGAATTAGATCATAAATCATGCACTACATTCCACAATTAAAGAAGGTGGTTACATCAATGACAATATTCAATCTTCTCATTAAAGAAAACATATTTAAAATAAAACATGGATTCTTTCTTGAAACTTTCTCAACACTATCATCACATAATGTACCTTTCCCTTGACCTGTGAAAAACATTTCAAAAACATGGGATGGGCATAAAAATCCCAATAAGGGATATAAAAATACAGAAAAAACATACTCCATGTATACATAAGAATCAATGAAATCATACACCACTCATAAAACATAAGCACTTTAACATACCTCATGAATTCATAAGATTTATGAATAACTCATAGAAATAATAACACTAAAAGGTAACTTGAGGCATTCATAACATTCTCACATAGGGAGTAACCCTCATGGTTACATTTGGAATACCCATTATAGTATATTCCCTAAATCTCTTTAGAGAAACCTTAGCGTTTAACTCCTTCGTGTAACCCAATGCATTGGAGAGATATTTTGGGCTCACCATCCCTTAGTTTATCATGGAACCACCCGTCTTCATAAACAATGCCCAAGAACCATAACATAATCGTATCACATAAAACATGCATAACGGAAACATAACATTTCCATGATTCAATCACAAGATATAAAAAACACATTGATATAATCAAAACATTATCAAAACGTTTTTCAACACCAAAATAAAAGAAAATAAAACATTGTATTTATTTTTCATTTTAAAAAATATTTGGCTTTTAGAGGAAGCCGAAACTCAAATAATGGTCATGGTGGTGGAGAACTCGTTGTCACCGCATACGTAAGACAAAAACATTCCCTTTTCTCATTTAGTAAAATGATTCATATAAAAATATTCCTTTTGAATAAATGTAAATGTCAAAGGGGTTTATACACTGTATAAAATAATGTTTTGTATAAAACAAAATATGCCTCAATGAAAGGAGATTGAGACGAAGTCCCTTACCTCGTGTCTGACTTGACTCGATCGTTCTTTAATCTCCTGAATAGTAAACTAGAGTTAATTTATAATTTCATAAGAACCTTTTTAATGTTCATTATTCCTTTTATATCACTTATTACCATGTAACGAACATTATGTAATTATTTATTTTAATAATGGTCGTTTTGTAGATCTTTTGTACTTAAGTCAAAAATAAACTTCTTATAATTACAAGTTGTTCATGTGGTAAAATATAAATTATATAAAAAATTATATTCATGAAGAAAATATAATATATATAATATATATCCAGTATATACATTCATTTATAATATTACATAACATTTATAGGTTATAAATGAAATGCACCGTTCATGGAGACGGTAAGCCGTACGTACGCATGAACACTACTTTAATTTCTATATCGTATTTAATGAAATGAAATTATAATTATATAACGGTATATTATATTTTAAGTATAATAGCATATGTAATACCATTTACTCCATCCTTTATACGTCCCACATATGGCATTAATAAATCAAATCACTTTGATGGGGCGGTAGTCCGCACTTCCTAAAATGAAGATATCGCGTTTACCCATAATGGAAACCAAGGTATGCCATAAATAAAAAATAAAAAAGCATAAGGAAAACATAAACATAATATATATCATATATAAATAGTGTGTCATCTTAATGTCCCCCATGAAAGGTGTTAAAAGAATATTGAACAATCATCGTTTCATGAGGCAGTAATTCGCCACTCATAGAAACAATATGTTCTTTAACCATTAGACAGAAGTGTGTGTAAGTGTAAATGAAATCCTTCTAATAAAAACATACAAGTATATTGAAGATACTTTTTTCATTACAAAATAATGGAACAAAAATATTTTAGGGGGTTGGATAAGAAAAATAAAACAAAAGAACATACAAGAAGACATTACCTTTAAATTGGGTAAATCCCCTTGGTTTGAACCAAAAGGGTTTCTTGAAGAGATTTATGCCTATGTTAAGGCTTGTAGGATAAATAGAGGGATGTGGAGAGATAAAATGATCAGAGTTTGGAATAGAAAAAGGATTGAGAGTTGTGGGTAAGGGGGTAGAGGTTGGTGCCCTTTATAAGAGGATTGATGGGCTCTCTTGGAAAGTAATGAAATGTTACTTTATTATAGAATGATTTCGGATTTTAAAGGTCCCAAAATAATATATTTCGAGGATAAGGTGATAAGGGATCGAAATACACCCATACAATAGGTTTTTGACAAGTTTAAGTCTTAGATTTCACATTATCTTTTCATTTTATTTAAATCGTTCATTAATGAGGTAATCACTACATCATCATGGTGTCATAAATAAATTTATTTATTTAAGGTATAGAAATTATAAAACAAATACCATGATGTAGGAAATATGTTTAGATTTCCAATGACTATTTATACTATAAGATATCATTTATATAGACAAAATTAAAATTGTTTGACTTAGGTGTTACATACTTTTGTTATATTTAACTTTCTTTACAAATAAAAAGATAAAATGTCACTATCACACAAAAGTGATTCCATGGGGATCCAAAGTTGGAACAAGGAATCAAATGGTTGGCCATGACACAACCAATAGCATTAGGACACATGTTGGGGTCATTTTATATTACTATGATATTATTTTATTACCATTAACTACCCGATTACTAATCAATCAAGATAATTAAAGATAATTAACGTCGTTACTATTCATAATGTCAAAAAAAGTGTCTTAATTAAATAATTTGGACCTTATGATTTCAAATATGGAATCTATTTTACCAAATTCCAAACACAAAAATTGCAGTAATTAATTTAAAAATAATTCCATGTTGTCAAAACAAATAGCTGGTTTTTTAAAAACAATATCTATCAAAAGTTTGACACTTGTTTATGCCCAATTGTAAAGTGGAATTAATTAAAATGACCAAAATTGGATTAAATGGTAAAAATATATTCTAATTAAACTTTAAAACCAATTAAAAGTACATTCTATCCATATTATTAAATTAGATGAAAAACAGTTTTGAAGTAGAATGCATTATTTTTCACTATTCATTAAAAAATGAAAATTGTCAGAAAAATACCAAAAATTTATCCAAAGTAAGTTGAAAAGCCCTGATTCTAAAGAATAATTTTATTTTTACAAATGGATCTTATAAAATTGTCAAAATATATATTTAAAAATGTTTTTCTATCAAAAGGCGGTAAAACAATCTTTTAAAAAATATTAGAGAATTCTATGCTTATGATTGGATTTATTCTCATTTTAAGCCTATAAAACACTATCTAATTCATAAATAGACATAGATTTGAAAATACATAATTCTTTACTTACTTGGTATGTTACAAGTAAGTAGTAACAAGATGATATACAACAGTAATCAATCCACAGAACAATAAGCATACAGTGTAGCAAATAGCTAACCACAACAGCGAACCCTCTGGGAAGTACTCGCAACCAACCCCCCTAGTCCTATCCAAGAAGTACCAAAAACCCTCTGGGCATTGCACTCAGCCTAACCCCTTTGGTTAGGTTATAAGAAATTATAACACTCTCTAGGGAAGTTCTCTCACTCAATTCCCCTTATAGTCTAGGTTAGTCAGGGACACTCTAAAGAAGATCACACAGTCTAACCCTATTATAGCCCCAAGGTCTAGAAACTCTCTAAGGAAGCTCAGACGGTCAATTCCTCATATAGTCTCAGGTTTACCACCAACTCTCTAAGGAATCTTACTCAGTCAATTCCTTCTCTAGCCTAGAATATTTTTAAGGAAATTCAAACAAATAAAGACTCTCTAAGGAAGCTCACTCGGTCTACCCTCCTGTATTCTATAATATTCAAGACTCTCTGGGAAGCTCACTCGATCTATCCCCTCTAGTCTTTAATAACCAAGACTCATTGAGGAATATCACTCAGTCTACCCTCCAGTAGTCTAAAATATTCAAGACTCTCTGGGAAGCTCACCCAGACTAACCCTTGTAGTCTATAACAACCAGGACTATCTAAGGAAGCTCACTCGGTCTACCCTGCTATAGTCTATAATATTCAATAATCTCTGGGAAGCTCACTCAGTCTATCCCTTATAGTCTATAGCACCATGTTCTCATTGTCTCGTACCTATCAGTTCATAATAATTCTATAAGTCCTAAGCTCACCTAAAGAGCTACTTGGATAACCATTCTACAGAACAATAGCATGTCAAGAATACCATTCCATCCTACGGTCACAAGGCATGGGAAATAGGTATAACGGCCAAAGGATAAAAAGAACCATAGGTTGTAAATAGAACAAGGCATGGAAAAACATCCAAGAATAGAAATTATCCTTAAACATGATCAAATTACCTCTACAAAAGAAAAAAAGAAAGGTAAAAAAACAACAGGGGCAAAATGGTAAACACGCAATACCCCGTTCATGGGTATTGGTGGGATTTGCACACAAAACTCAAAGAATTCGAAAGGTAAGGAACAAACCATCTACCTTGGTTCTAGGAGATCAATATACAAGAACCACGTGGATTGATTCTCCTTAGATCGATGTAGATCTATGAAAATGCAGAAAACGTTCAACCCACGATATCTAAAGAAAGAGGGAAAATCATGGAATGAGACTCAAGAAGAAGGAAGATATCACCGCTGCAGTTCCAATGCAATCAACGACGGTCTATTCAGAAAACAGATCGAGGATTGGGGGCTCAGAGGATATTTGCGGCCAAACGGGCACTCTCGGTTCAAGAACCTGAAGAAGAAGACATGTCTGTCAATTAGGCACGACCCCGATCCGTCTAATGAAAAAATGAAACTACACGACATGTAATTATGGGGTACACAGAGTGTATTTTTCCTTTCCGTATTTCACTTTAATCGACCTCCACATCGCCCCTACACACTGTGCGTGTGGCCTAGACACGGCCAACACACAGCCTTACACGACATCAAAGTACACGGTGTGTACTTATAAAGTAAATGGCCTGTACTTTGGAAATTTCCAAATTTTCTTCTTTTATCTAAAAAAACCATAAAAGGAAAAAAAAATACTTGAAACGGAGATCCGTGTTCTTAAAAACTTCACCCCGTAAAGAAATTCATCCTCGAATTTCCCTGGCAAGGAGTAGATGAAGGAACCCTGAACAGCTCCGGCCACTGTGATCATACATCAGCCTCCCTCTCCCAGGTCATGTCCTGTACGCGTCTGTGCTTCCATAGCAACCGTACCAAAGGAACAGACCGGATGTGAAGAACCTCTGCACTGCGATTGAAAATCCAGATAGGATACTCCTCAAACGACGCATCCTCTTCGAGATCAACCTCCTCGGGTTGAAAGACATGAGACGAGTCTGAAAAGTAACGTCGGAGTTGAGAGATGTGGGAGACGTCGTGAATAGCCTGGTACCTCTGAGGTAACTGAAACTGATAGGCAACCAGACCAACTCTCTCCAACACCTCAAACAGCCTGACGTACCGCAGTGAAAGATTACCCTATCTTGGAATCCTCTTGTGTCCCAACCTCGGTGAGGCATGCAGGAAAACCTAATCCTCGACCTCAAACTCCAGAGGTCATCTCTGCTGATCAACATAAGATTTTTTTCAAGGCTGTGTTGTATCCATGCTCTTCCAAATCAACTCAATCTGCTCTGAGGTCCAATGAACAAGACGAGGTCCCTGTAAAGCTTCCTCTCCTACCTCTATCCAGCACAAAGGTGATTGGCATGGCCAATCGTACAAAAACTCATAAGGTGCCATCTGAATAGTCGCATGAAAACTGTTGTTGTAGGTAAACTCTACTAGAGGAATATGCTTCTCCCAAGAGTCTCAAAAGTCTAGAATACAAGCTCGGAGCATATCCTCAAGCACCTGGATCGTACGCTCGGACTGGCCATCAGTCTGGGGATGGTATTCTGTACTCAAAAGTACCTATGTACCCAAAGCCTACTGAATCCCCTGCTAGAACCGAGAATTAAAACATACATCCTTGTCTGAAATAGTGGAGCGTGGAACTCTATGCAGACATACAATATATTGGATGTACAACCATCCCAACACATCAACACATATGGTATCCTTGATTTGCAAGAAATGAGAAACCTTCGTACGTCTGTCGATGACTACACAAACAGAATCATTCCCTCGTGGTGACCTCGGAAACCCGGTCACGAATTCAATCGCGAAATCATTCCATTTCCACTCAGGAATTGATATCTGCTGTAAAAGTCTAGCTGGTCGCTGATGCTCCTCTTTCACCTGCTGACAAGTAGAACATCTCATAAGGAAACTAGCAACATCACTCTTCATACCTAGCCACCAATACTGGCGATGAAGATCCCGATACATCTTGGTGACACCAGGATGAACTGCCCAATCTAAGGAAGGGAAATCCCACATCAGCTCCTCGCATACGTCTACTAGCACCCATACACATCCCTGTAAACACAAGATCTCATCCCCTCCCACCGTAAATCTAGGAGACGAGTCCTCTCTTAATACACTCTCCTACAGGACTAGGCCTTCTGAGTCTGATAGCTGCCTCATCCTTACCCGATAGAGGTAACAACTACAGAAGATTGGAAAGTCTATCCCTCTCTGTCGTGCACATACAAATTCATCTCAGAGAATATAACCATAAGCAGCCACTCACTACTGGCCTCATGGGCTACCTGAATCTGAGTTCTCCTACTCAACACATAAACCACTATGTTTCCCTTTCCTGGCATGTAGGCAAGGTCAAAGTCGAAGGACTGAAGATACTCGACCAACCTGCGCTATCTCAGATTCAGGTCCCGCTGAGTGAATATGTACTTGAGACTCTCGTGGTCCATGAAAACCACAATGTTCTCTCCTAGAAGGTAATAAATCCAATAGAGCAAGGCATGAAAAATAGCTACCATCTGCAAATCGTGCGTTAGGTAGTTCTTCTCGTGTGGCCTCAACTACCGAGACCCGTACGCAACAAATCCATCTCCCTGCATAAGCACAGCTCCTAGTCCAACACCTGAAGCATCACAGTAGAATGTATAGCTCTTGCCCGGCTTTGGAAAGACTATTATAGGTGCTAACATCAACCTCCCTTTCAGCTCCGGAATGGATAACTCACAAGAATCTGACCATAAAAACATCGCCCCTTTCTTGGTCAGACCTGTCAATGGTGATGCTAGGCATGAAACATCCTGTATAAAGTGCCTATAGTAACCAGCCAGCCTTAGAAAACTCTGTACCTCAAAGAAATTCTTCAGATGGTCCTAGGAAACTACAGCTCTCACTTTCTCAGGGTCTACTGATACTCCTGCCTATGAGACAACATGGCCCAAGAAGTTAATCTGATCCATCCAAAAGTTGCAATTTGAGTGCTTAACATATAACTGATGCTCTCTCAGTTTACTTAAAACGATCTCAAGATGGGTAGCATGGTCATGTCGAGTGTGAGAGTAAACCAATATATCATCCATGAAGACCACCATGAAAGAGTCAATGTACGGATGGAACACTCGTCTCATCAAGCCATAAAAGCTGCTGGCGCATTTGTGAGTCCAAATGGAATAAATGTATACTCATATAGACCATAACTATTACTGAAGGCTGTAAGAGGTATATATGATGGTCTAACGCGCAACTGATGATAACTGGATCTCATGTCAATTTTTGAGAACACTCGGGCTCCTCGAATATGATCAAAGAGGTCATCGATCCTCGACAAGTGATACCAGTTCTTGACCATCAACTGGTTTACCTTCCGATAATCCACACAAATCTGAAAGGTATTGTCTACCTTCTTCGAAAAAAGGACAGGCGAACCCCGAGGAGAAGTACTGGGTTGGTTGAAACCCTTTTCCTACAACTCCTCCAACACCTTCTAGAGCTCCTGCAACTCAGGTGTAGCCAACTTATAAGGAGGAATGGACACCGGTGCCGCTCCTGGAACGAGCTCAATAAAAAAGTCTACCTCAAGCTCTGGAGGGAAACCTGAAAAGTACTCTGGAAAGACATCCCAAAAACAATCCACCAATAGAGGAAAGCCTAACTGTGAAGTCCCCTGGTCAACCAGTTAAAGACTGGAAATATCAGTTGTAAGTCCTCCTAGCCCATGATGCTCTAGTCCAGCTCTACTTACCTGGACATCCCACTCGCCGCTATGGAGAAAAGATCTGCCCTATGGTAATACAAAACTCACCCTACGGTGATAGCAATCAACGACTTCCTGGAAGGGAACTAACCAGTCCATACCGAGAATGACATCATATCCTGTCATCTCAAAGACATAGAGGTACCATAATAAGTGACACCCTACAACCTCAAGAGGGAACTCTCTGCGCTGACGTATGCTAGAAATCCTTATTCCCAACGGTGTATCAAGAGTCAACACATCGGCAGACCAAAAGATACAGATCCCAAGGCTCTCCAAAACAGAAATAGAGATAAAGCTATACGTAGCACTGGTATTGAAAAGTGATGAAGATAAAACAGAGTCCACTAAGATCATTCCTTGAACTGCAGAAGGTCCAGGATCCTTCTCCTGAAGGGTCTATCCCACAACGAATGTCTGGCCTGTTCCACGGCCTTGCACCCCTGGCTTACCACTCCGAGTTGATCCACTCTACTATCGCTGGTAAACTAGTGACTGACTACCACGACCTCGACCTCCACCTCAGCCCGAACGGCTGGAAGAACTCTAGTTCTCATACTGGTGAGAAACTAGAAATCCATATCTTATATGCGGGGTTATAGAAGAACCCCTACCACCAGCTGTAGGCGAGAAGATCTGACAGAAACGTTGAAGATGGCCCATCTTGCCACAAGATCAGCACTCCATCGGGTCTCTCGGACACTGAGGCCTAGTATGCCCGCTTCTACCACACTGGTAGCATACAACCTGGCTGCCCGAAGATACATTCCTCCGACTCTAATCTCCTCAAGATAGCTCCCTGTGGCACTTTCTGCTATGAGAAGGTGGAACACTAGCTCTGGAGGTTGAACCGCCCAGGATCACTGCTCCAGAGTCTCTCAGATTGCACTCAGTGATCAGTGCCTGGTTGAAGATCAAGAAAATTGAAGTTAACCTGATGATATTCACCTTGGAACGGATCTCTTTCCTGAGACCATCCTCAAACTTCCTAGTAAGGAACAATTCATCACCAACAGGAATCAATGTGAAGCGCTATAACTTGGTAGAATGAAATGAGTACTCTATAATAGAAAGAAAACCCTACTCGAGACTCATAAACACCCGGGCTCGGTCAGCCCTCAAGGTCTCTGGAAGATCAAAAGCACTCATTAGATCAATATTATCATGGAAAGAGAAAACAAGAGCACAAAATAGGAATAAGAGGAAGAAACACTCAAGTTTTACTAAACATGACTACACGACGTGTATAAAACTACACAGCATGATCCTTAAGTCCATTCAGATGGTCGTGTACTTCTTCCACATTTGGTCCTGTAACACCCCAGACTACACAGCGTGTTTTCCTCACACACGGTGTGTACTTTATCTCCATTCCCCTAACTGAGTCCCTTTACACGGCTAACTCACACAATCCTCTTAACCATAGACTACACGACGTGTTCACTAAGGACATGACTTGTACTAGAAAAGGTTCCGATGACCTGTGCTGTCAGTTAAACAGCCGGCTACACGGCTGACCCTTACACGGCATGTTCCAAACAAACATGACATGTATAGGAGAGATAACACCATCAAGTGTTGTTTATGACACAACCTGGTACCTAGAACAAGACCACACGATGTGTGCGTTCCCAACATGGCGTGTACTAAATGAACTTCCCCGACACGTGTTGTTAGTGGCCCGGCTGGGTACACTGTTCACTACTACATGGCGTGTAACGATTATACACAACGTGTTTCTGAAAACTTTTTCCCCACCCCGTGTTTTCGCTCCCACAGTCAGTGATATGGTTGAAAGCTACATGGCATGTTGTCAAGTACAAGCCATGAATTCTGGGGTTTTCCAGGAAGTATCTCAGAAACTGCACCGAATCCTAGAAAACACTAGAAAAACAGACATGAAGGTGCCCAATTCCGATCCATGGGGTCCAAACTCCCAAACGAACCAAATCATGGAATCTTCTAGATATCATATACAAGGGAAACAAGTCAATGATCTACCATGTTCTGATTCACGAGGGACCATAACACCTCAAGAACCAAAATTTGGCATTCATTTAAGCATTCCACAATACAAACAATTCCTCTATCAAATTGCAGGGATTCTATCAAAGCATCTATCACAACTGCATGCATAATCTACACAACATCTATCACAACAACATTCAATCACTAATGCACCCCAAATGGCATGGAATGAATTCATGGAAAATGATTTCTAAAAAGTGCCTATATGATGCATGATAGGGATTACCCTCACCTCATTGGGTTGCGACAGAAATAGAACCATACTAGAACAACAATTACAATACAAGGCATATGAATCAATATAGGTGAAATAATATCAACCATAAAATCTCAAACCATAAAACTGCAATAATGAGGTAGATTGGATTTTCCCTATACACGGGTTAGCTACTCCCAGTCACAGCTTATTACTATGTACCGAATCTATCCTATCCCTAGCTAAAAGATCTAAACATTAAATCAAGAGAAAATTATCCCTCTGATACCACTTTGTAATGTCTCGGTTCCGGAAGCCACCAAGAGCCACCCCGTACCCAGTTGGTCACATGGCCTCCAGCAGATTTCCCCAAACTTTAGAGGCTGCCGACTAGCAGCGACAACCTTGGGTGTGATAGTGGGGAAACTATGGCCTCATTGGCAGAGTACACAACAAAAGAAAGCAAAACATGCAATAGAGAAAGAAGTAAATATCCAACAATAATGCATAAGTAAAAAGAAGAAGAATAAAAATATAACCACTGGAGAACATATGTATATATTAAAATGGTGCATGATACATATCTAGGAAAATAGCCAAACATGTCACAATACTAGAAATAAAAACTGTACCAAAACAAGTACAAAATAAAAGATAAACAACTCCTCAGCATCATAAGCCTAAGATTGGTCCCATGCTCTCCTGCTCCAATGCAATCAAGTACCAGAAGTAGAAGGGTGCTTTCACTTGTCTATAAATGCATCAACATAGTCTATTTGGGCCCAAAATCATGACCCAAAAAGGGTGTGAGACTAAATCCCAGTAGGGAACCACCCGAAGATCTGTGCCTCCCAATTAGTGAGTATATGGAAGGTAATAGTATAGTATGCAGTAAACAGTAACAGTAAATAGAAAGTAATAGTCAGTAAGCAGTAACATGATGATATATAACAGTAATCAATCCACAGAACAACAACCATATACTAAAGAAAACATCTAACCACAACAGCGAACCCTTTGGGAAGTACTCGCAACCAACCCCTCTCGTCCAATCCAAGAAGTTCCAATAAACCTCTAGGTAGTGCACTAAACCTAACCCCTCTTGTTTAGTCATATGAAATTATAAGACTCTATGTGGAAGCTCCCTCGGTCAATTACCCTTATAGTCTAGGGTAGTTAGGGACTCTCAGAGGAAGATCACGCGGTCTAACCCTCTTATAGCCCTAAGGTCTAGAATCTCTATGAGAAAGATCACTCGGTCAATTTCTCCTATAGTCTCAGGTCTACCATAGACTCTCTAAAGAAGATTACTCAGTCAAATCATTATCTATCCTGGAAAGGTTTTATGGAAATTCAAACAAATAAAGACTCTCTGAGGAAGCTCACTCGGTCTACCCTCTTGTAGTCTATAATATCCAAGACTCTCTGGGAAGCTCACACGGTCTATCCCCCATAGTCTATAATTACCAATAATCCATGAAGAAGCTCACTCGGTCAACCCTACTATATTCTATTATATTCAAGACTCTTTGGGAAGCTCACTCAGTCTATCCCCTATATTCTATAACAACTAGTACTCTCTGAGGAATCTCACTCGGTCTACCCTCCAGTAGTCTATAATATTCAAGACTCTCTAGGAAGCTCACTCAGCCTATCCCTTATAGTATATAGCACCATTTTCTCATGGTCCCATTCCAGTCTAAGCATAATAATTCTATACATCCAAATTACACCTAAAGATCTACTTGGATAACCATTCTACAAAACATCAGCATGTCAAGAATATCATTCCATCCTACGGTCACAAGGCACGGAAAATAGGTATAACAGACAAAGTCTAACAAGACCCAAAGGTTGTAAACTGATCAAGGCATAGAAAAACATCCAAGAACAGCAATGATCCTCAAACATGATCAAGTTACCTCTAAACAGGAAAACAAGAAAGGCAAGAAAACAACAGGGGCAAAAAGGTAAACACTCAATACCCCGTTCATGGGTATTGTTGGAATTTGCATATAAAACTCAAAGACTTGGAAATGTAAGGCATAAACAACCTACCTTGGTGCTAGGATATCAATATACTTTAATTAAAAGGCTTGATTCTCCTTAGAACGTCGTAGATCCATGAAAACACACAAAAAGTTAACCCCACGATATCTTGAGAAAGAGGAAAAATCATGGAATGAGACTCAAGAATATGGAAGAGCTCGCCGCTGCGGTTCCAACTCAATCAATGGTGGTCATTTTGAGAAGTAGGCAGAGGCTCGGGTTCTCGGAGGATGTTTGCGGTCATACGGGTGCTGCCGGTTGAAGAACCTGAAGAATAAGACGTTTTTGTTGATTAGGCACGACCCCGGTCCATCTAATGAAAAAAATACATGGTGTGTACTACTGGGGTACACAACGCGTACTTTGCCTTTCCGTACTCTACTTTAAGCAGCCTCCACATCTCCCCTAAACACCGTGTGTGTGGTCTGTACATGGTTATCACATGGACTTATGCGGCATCAAAGTACACATCGTGTACTTATAAAGTACACAGCGTGTACTTTGGAAATTTCCAGATTTTCCTCTTTTTTCTCAAAAACAACCAGAAAAAGAAAAACATACCTGAAATAAAGATCTGAGTTCTTAAAGATTGCTCTTGGGAATACTATACCCAAACATATTAGTAAAATTATAGTGAAAAGAAAGGGGGGAGTTGTTAATGGTATGATCACTTCAAATCAATTTGGTTTTGTACCTACGAGAAACATTCAAAGGTGTATTTTCATGGCCTTAGAAAGTGTCAACCTAATGAGGAAGAATGTAAAGCATAGAAAATTTTCTCTTAAAATTGAAATCTCTAAGGTATTTGATACTCTCAAATGGATATTTCTACTTGATGTTATTAGAAGATATGGTTTCTCTAGAGTGTTCATCAACATGATCAGCACCATTCTTGAATAATCAAGGCTATCCATTCTCATCAATGGTGTTCCAGCGGGAGTTTTTCCTTGCATGAGTGGTATGAGGCAATGTGACCCACTATCTTGAATTATATTTTCTATTTCTAAGGACTATCTAAGAAGATGCATCAATTAACATTCTCACATGTGCCTCTATACAAAAATTAAGGCCAAATAGAATTATCATGGTCCATCTCACCTTTTGTATGCGGATGACATCATAATATTTTCTATAGCCTCAAAGAGAGATTTTTCCACAATTAAATCATCTTTCAATCAATATGTGGAGGTGGCTAGACATGCAATTAGTTGGGACAAACCCTTCATGGAATTTGGCAATAGATTTATGGCAAGGAAGAGAAACTGGATCATGATTTAGCTTGGGGTGAAGAGGGGATCTATAATATTTCCATACCTTGGTGTCCCTTAGTTTTGGGGGAAAGTGAAGAGGAAATATCTACAGGGTATATATGATGGAATAACTAGTCAACTTGCTAGTTGGGAATGAAAGACCATGTCTATGGCTGGCAGGGTCTGCCTGGTCTACTTAGTGATCACCTCCAAATTTGTAAACTTTTTATCTTTATGTAGATGGAACAGAGGTCTCATTAAAGAGATTAAAAACAGGATTCATAACATCATATGGATAGGGTAATATTTTGAGAGGAAATTGATCACTGTTTCATGGAAGGAGTGCATCAAACCGATTGAACTGGGTGGCCTTGGTGTCAAAGACATCAAAACCTTCAATGACGACATGATATCCAAATTTACATGGGGTCTGATATCTAAGGATGGTTTAGTTGACTTTCACGTAAATAGATTTTCAAGAAGACTACATGTTGGTTACAAATATTACCTTTCATCATCAGTCTGACCATCCCTTAAAAATTATTTTGTGAAGATCATTCATGACACAAAATGGTTGGTATATAGGAACTCCAAACTTAATTGTTGGAATACGGACTGGCATGAGTATCCTCTTTATGAGATGACTATGACACCTGATATTGAACTAATTTCCATTTATAATCTACTCTTATGATTGCAATCTACTGAAATTATAATCCCCTCCCATAAACAAATGAAATTTTGTCCTACAGCATCATGGAATGTTAGACTCTGATATGAAAGCACAGGATAACTGGGTACTTTAAATTCTATGACTATTATTGTCTTGAATATGGGTGTTCCTCCCAACCACCTTTATGGCTTAAGATTTTCAAAATCAGGTGTGTTTGGACTTACAGATTCATGATGCACTGGAGGATTAGGAAAGGCCAGATCCCTCTCTCTGCACAAATCCAGTGAGATAGTCTTCAACTGGCCTCAGTATTCCCTTTATGTATGTGTGATGTGGAGAATATGCATCACATTTTTCTTGAATTTGACCATTCCAGACGACTTTGGTCATACATTGGATACATGTTTTGTTACAATATGAACATGTACAATTATGATAATGAGTTGCTGGTTGTACTACCTACATTGCACTGAAGTGAAAAGGATCAACAACTTCTGCTTGTGACTATCATTGCAACCTTTTCAACTCTATGGGAATCCTGGAAGTTGACCCTCTTTGACAAGGCATGCAACGTTTTGTAGCTTGAAATGGTGGCCCTCCATAGGGAAGTATATAAAACTTCTATTGTCCAAGAAGGTATGATGTTTAAAGATATTTATGACATGAAAATTCTCAGATCACATGGAGTCACCAGGTGACCAAAGTGGCCTCAGATACACATTTTTATCTAGTTGATACCCCCAATTGCACCATGTATCAAAGTGAATGTTGAGGGAGCTGCCTCGGGTGCACCAGGTCCATCAGGCTGTGGGAGATTACTCCGCACATGACACAGGTTCATTTAAGGATTCTTCTTCCATTATGTTTGTGTAGGAAATGAATATGAAGCATAATTATGGGCAATCATTTATGAAATTAGGTATGTTGTACAATACAATTGGAACAGAATATTGCATGAATCTAACTTAGAGATGTTGGTGCATGCACTCCAAAAGAGAATGCATCGTGTGCCTTGGAAAGTGTTACCTCAATGGGTTGATTTCATTGATAAAATTGCTCAAATAGATGTAGTTGTTTCACACACTTACCATGAAGGCAACCAGGTGGTGGATTCCCTGGCGAGACATGCGATCATTGATAGGGGAGAAAGGTGGTCCTTCGTGATTCTGGACTACTATAACTCATTGGTTGAGGATGATATATGTGGTGATACGTACTCCCACTATTTTTTAGAACCCCTTGTTTTTTAACTACTCTTTAATTTTTTATTTAATAGATTTTTAGTGCGAACTTTCATCAGAACCTGAGTTTTTGGGGTATAATCTACTTATCATAGTATTGATCATGAAATTTTCTCAAGTAGTTCAAAATTTGGACAAGAAAATTAAATAAATATTCTATGGAAAAATACCTCTTCATGAATTTTATAAATATTGTGACACAAGATAACCTTCTCATATATCTATATTTGTATTTGTTTCATACTCTAAAAATTATTTCCCAATAGAATCAAATAGTATAAGAAACAATTAATTAAATAAATATTAGATAATTAATTTAAATAAATATGTATATATTTAAAAATGAATAGAAATAATAATTTAATTTTAGAGTTTTTGAGTTGTTTTATGTGACATGAAAAATTGATAAATTTAAATATTTGGTGATCATATTCATAGATAATTATTATTTTTGAAAATTTTAAAAAATTTGATAATTATAAAAAATTTGTAATGGTATATTTTCTAATACCAAACTTTTAGTATGCATAACTAAATAGATTTAAATATATAGTAATATATTGGTTACTTCTTTATGTTAACTTTCCCAAAACCCTTTACTGATTGACACACCAACACTATAATAAAAATGAAAATAATAATGTTAATATATATTATATAACATGCAATTGAATGAATATATAATTTTATTCATATTATATCTACTAGTTAAAAAGGGTCATCATATGTGACTGATTTATTAGATTCCAAACCATTGGATCCATATAACATATAATTTTGTTAACTAGATTATCAAATTTATCATCAAAAACTCATTAGAAAAATTAAAAAATTAATGAGAAAAAAATATTGAGGAAAATGAATAATAATAATAATAATCTATGTTTATATTTTTACCCTTACATGGTAGTTATTAAAAATATCCTATCATCTATTTCCTTGGATTCAAATAAGATGGAATCTTTTTTTAATATACTGATAATTTGATCAACTACTAATGTTATTTATTATATAGAATGAATATAGGAACTAAAAAATATAAAAAGATGACCACCTTATCAAATGTAATTGTTAAACAATAAGTCTGTATATGAAATTACCATCACAACACCTACAATATTCAACAACATTCTATTTTTCAATCTAGAAAATGATTTGCTCCATTATAGTTTTTATCCTCCCCTTGAAACACATAGATTTTTTTTCAAATTTATATTCTAAACTCTTGATCTAAAAAACCATGGACTATGAAATGTTTTCATATTTTATCAACCTTGATATGCACCATGCCTATTATTCCTTAACTATCCCATTTACATTCAAACTTTAGAATACTAGATAATTCATCACAACATCCACCATGATATAATGTGATCCATATTCCCTATTTTTCGAATAATTAATAAATTAATGTGTAATTCATTGGTATTACAACAATTTTATTCAATATTATTCATCAAAATGATGTAGAATTCATAATCCATGACATAGTTTTAGACTTCTAACCAACGTTCCACCACAGTCACTTCAATATTCCTCCAAGATTTCCATCATCAAACTATAATTAAATTTTTTTATTTTATAAGATTTTACCATAAAAATACACAACCCAAAAATGTTATAAGTTTTTTTCTAAAAATTACCCTCTATGGGTTTGTTGACAATACTCCAACACTTTTACAAATCGATTTTGATTCCATTTTTTCATCTATCACTAACACAATTCATAGAGTTAATGAAATTATTCACTTATTATTTAGTATAATAATAGATGAAACATGCATGTTATCTAAAACTAGAGTTAAATTAAAAATTCATAAATAAAACAATCCATTAATTTAGTACTTTTACAAAACTTCTCACCCCTTGAAAAAAACACACTACATCACTTATCACTGACATTCTTACAATAATACACCTCTAGAAAAATCTAAACTCTCCATGATAACACATTCATATTATCCCTATTAATCCTTATCAATGGAAACTATTTATTTGTTAATACTTTTAGATACACACCCTTTCACAAATTTAATAATTATTATCCCATTTATGATAATAAGTAACTCTCAGCCTATGAAAATGAACCCAAAGTAACTTATTTTAATTATACATTGATGAATAATTTACCAAGATAGATAATGAAATATAGAAATGGATTGTGCTATAATCCCCATATAAAATATCATATTTTAAATACCAAACCTAGAATTACCACTAACTTAAGAAAGTGGGAGTATCTTCTCGAAAAAATTATTTTAACAGTGGTATTAAAACGATAATATATATCCAATTTTTATAAAAAATCTATGTGGATAAAAATAAAAGAGCTTATTTACTACCAATGGGATAAAGAAATCATTTTGTATTATTTTAAATTATCTTAATTAAATAATATTTTACTTAATAGTAAATGTATTCTTAGTGAAGTGTATTGGATTACCTAAGTCACATTATTCAATTACATTGAGTAAATCTTATCCAAGGCCATCCATAACCAATTAATCCACTATTCTCATGTTTCCCCTATTTTTAATTTTATAGATACAATAATCTTCAATACCCCATAATTTAAAAACTATATAACTCTGTCCTTGTAATATTTGATTTCTTTGTGAATATCTTTTTATCAAGTCATATGTGTAGTGTATCTAATTTCTAGAATCCATACACTAGATCATTCCATTTCTATCAAAGAAATATCCACCACCAAATCCTTATATTCCATTTTCTTCTTGAACCAGGAATATTGAATCATATAGCTGGCCGATATTCATATTTTTTCTTCCGATATAATTGTTCTTCCTCATATTAGAAAAATTCATTCCCATTTTAGGTATTAACTTTATCAATTACTCCATAAGGTACTATATAAATCCACTTTGAGACTCCTTTAGAACATTTATTTTCATCCTCAATGGTAAATTTTGGGACTTTTTTTCATACAATTAAAATAAGAAATAGAATCCTCTGAAAACTTATCTAGTATTGATTTTTTGTCTATCACTATTCCTCTTCTAATATGAAGTACCTATTTAATATGGAACACATGTTTATATATGACATATACTTCTAAAATAATATTTTTTTGTATTTTTTTTCTCTCTATAAAATCATTGGCATTATAGTTTTCTCAAAAATATATATTCCTCTATGAAGTTTGTGATTATTTTTTTTTACAACAACCAATATTGAATTTTTTTTATTATAGATCCACACAAATATTTTTCCTTTTTGAGATGAAAATTATTGATATTGGGAAATGAATTAATTGTTTTATATTATTTAAATGTATCTCCTTGAAATTTTATTTATCCCATGTGATATAATTTCCTGATTTCATTTTAGGAGCCAAAAACCTTTCATGAACCTCAAGATTTGTCCTCATTTTTTTGAATTATATTTCAAGATTCAATATCTCATTAACATATATTTCATATTGTTTGATAAAAAAATATTAATTTTGAATTATTGTGATACTTTGATCTTGGTCTTAATAACTTTTAATGAGTTTTTAAGATCCTCATATTTAGGTTTTTTAATTAAATCCATTATAAAATTATTATCTTCTTTCTATTTATTTATATAGATCTTGGAATCACTAACCAATTTTTTATTACATTGATTATCACCCCAAACATCTATTTATTTAAGTGAATCCCCTAACTAAACTTTTATATTAACAACACCCTCAAATTCAGTATCACCACCATGTAATTTATCATAAATTTTTCTTTTTTCAATGATAGTAAAAATAACTTCATCTAAGGATTATCAATTCTAAATATCCTCCTATTACATTTATTATGAGCAGTTTACTCCTTGTGAAAGAAAAAATTTATTCTTAAAAATTTTATGTATGACACATTTATTTAATTTGATATCTTTAAATTTTTTTATATGAACTTAATTATCCTCTTCATCAGAAAACTTCATACAAAATTTAGTGAGAAGGTTCCAAACATTTCCATATAGAGAGAATGTGAGTATAATCTTAAATACGAAATTTTACTTTTACATAATTCAAATTTTAGTAAAGGAATTAAATAATTTCATTGAACTTATTTTTTTTGAGATCATCCTCAACCGAGACCTTTTTTATTTATTTGAATACCACTTCATGATATTTATCCTTTCCCACTGAGCATCCTCATTTTTCCTCATCCCTTATTCATTAAAAATTAAATGAAAACCATTTATCAGAACTTATTTACTATTATTTTACCCTATTAATTAAATCATATAATTTAAATGTGGTGGATATATTATCAATTTTTAGTTCATCATTTTGACATTATCTAGGGATTATATAAGTATAAGTATTTACTCTATAAACACATCCACCAAATAAAATAATATATAAAAGGTTTCATTTTGGTTCTTCTTAAAATAATTATATTCATTCCAAAATATTTGAATATTTACATCCCATACCTTCGATTGACTTTCACAAATTTTTAGCTACTTCTCTCAGAAGGTATTTGTGGATTTACACAACATCACCATCATATATATTTCTATGAAAACATATCTCCCAAAAATATTGAGTCCTTTGGCTTCAATATATAATTATTTTTAAAATATTTTTAGTAGAGAAGTACTCTCTATATTGAAAATATTTTCATGTAGGATATTCATGAAAACATATATACCTAAATATTAGAAATAGTATTGCATCAAACTATTTTTAACATAAAATAATATCCATTAAGTATAAAAATACCTTAGTAATTCAATTTCATTTCCTTAACTTATAAATATAGATAACTCCACTAAAAATATTCTTCCAATATGATCGTACATATTGATATAACATAATGGAAAAACCCAAGGGGTAGGGGTGAATGAGAGAATACAAAAATTAAAAAAAATACACACCCAATGTTCTTATTTAACAATGAGTAAAAAATTAATTATATATATAAATGTACCTTTATCTCTCATATGTAATATATAAATGATAAATATATAAGAGACTTAAATTATTTTTTACTTGGTTATTCATATATGGGTTACATATAAAGATAATACAATAAAAAATATTCAATTTTCCTAAAACTCAATATCACAAAATGCTTATGTTTATAATTTAGAGTGGAATACATGAATATTTACCTTTAAAAACTATTAATTGAATAAGACCACACTTTTGTATTCAATCCAATGAATTCACTAATCCTATAAGTCATTAAATTTATCTCTACGAACTAAAATAATTGATTACGTCAAGATTAGTATAGTAATTTTCTATTTTTTTATCAAAATAAATATTTCCTTAAATTTCCAACAAGAAATATCTCTTATTAATCTATAAAAGTTTTCCTATTTCCATCAAAATATTTTATTGGAATATAAATTGTCCTTTATCAATAATACTTCCATATGATAGATCATTTTTATCCAATTAAAATTTAAGAAATAACATTTAACATTCATTAAATACATCAATATTCATTAAGAATCATAAACAAAATTTTCCAATTATTCCTTCAAAATTTGAGTCAAAATACCACCTTTTAACTCTCAAAAAATCCATAAAATGAATGGAATATCAAATATGATTTTATTAATTTCTTTACCAAATAATATATATTGAACATCCAGAATGGTTTAATATCCTTATATAAAACATTTTACTTTGAAATCCATGGATTTATTGTCTTTTTATCCATATAAATCTTACTATTTTATTATTTTAAACATTCATATCCTGACACCACTATAGCATGGTGCTATGTAAACCATGAAACAATGGATTCTAGATACATATCTAGATGAAACTAACATCCCAATTCCCACATCATTTATAAGTTTTCATTTATTCTTCCATATTATGAACTACTATACAATCATTTGGGGCCTTCTTAGGTAACTCATGAGGTTTTTAATTTCATATTTTAACAATGAGCTGTAAAACACCTTAAAACAGGAAAAGTTTTTCCCATTTTCTAAACAATGAAATGAACCAAACCTATTTTTCAAAAATCACCACATTTTATTTCACACATAAAAATACTCTATAATTCAACATGGGATTCACAATAACAGAATAGAATCAAACACCCTTTTTTTAAAATTTTTTTAAGTGAAATATAAACAATTTATAACATCAAAATATTTTTCTTCAATCATGGTCACAACCATGACATAGTACAATGATACAAGTTTATTCTTTTAACCAATATTTAAAAAATTTCACTTTAATAATCCTATAATATTTTAATCAATAATTTTTAATGATAAACCTTGTGATTTAATGGATGCCACTCTATATTTATCTACAAACACAACCCAAAATTTATAAAAATATTTTTCCCATCAAAAATAATAATTAGAAACAAAAATTTTACAAATTTACCATGTATATACATTTATGGTATAGACTCCAAACCAAAACTTTAGTATAAATTCATTTACAAAAGGAATTATAATAAATCGAAGAAACTATTCACTGTGTATGACTTTTAAAAATAAAAAATCATACATATACATCAAATTTAAATTTAAATTTTTCAAAACTACTAATGGTGTTAAATATGTAATGTTTAGTGATTAAACAAAATTATATTTTTTCATCCAAATTCATGATATTGAAGTTCACCCCATTAATAACCATGTATAATGTTTTTGTTTCCCATTATTCCAATAAAAAAATTAGCTATAAAATTTTTTACATTTAAAAAGTAGTTTAATTTAATATAATGAATGATGTACCAATTTTTCATTATAAACATTTATAATAATAAATGAAAATTTTTCGAAAGTTATTAATGATTTTTATTCCATTTGAAAATAAATATAATTAATTGGATTATGTAGGTGAGGACTTGGATCACATTTCACTTGAATCTGAATTCTAACATGATCAATCATTATTAGAGAATTTGAAGGGTATCATCATGATTTTTTACACCACACCTTTTTTAATGTTCAACTCATGGATTTTGATAAATTAAAGTCATAATAAATTTCACCCAAAAAAGTTTTAAAATAAATAAATTATTAATATAGGTTTTTTACACTTATATTTCATTTTTTTAAAAAATGATTATATTTAAAATATTTGGAATTTAAAGGAAAACCCATAAAAAACCATTGTTGGTAGATTAGTCTATAGTGGTTTTTTAGAAATTTGTATTATTGCATACAAATATCATTATTTTTTATGAGTAGTCCATTTTTTATAAATAATACTTAAATTTTTCTTACATGTTTAATAAAATGGTATTAAATTTTTTTATAACTCACTATATTCTTATATAGAATGATTCTATGCTCATTTATTATTGATTACTTTTTTCATCGAGATTCCAAAACCCACACTATTACACCCCAAGATTTTATAAGATATATTATTTTTAATTTCCTTCATATCTTCTGTTGTACGCTACACCAAGATTATATTGCGCTATACGCAACACCGTATTAGCTTGCAGTATACGCAACACTAATCTTGGATCGTGTTACACACAATTTCAAGTTTGTTGGATAATAGTTATTCTACGCAACATTAAATATATATATATATATATATTCAATTTGTAAATGAAATATGGTTTGTTTTTGTTATACGCAATAACAAAAGAGTCTTTCACTACACGCAACCCTGACTTAGCTTGCATTACACGCAATCACGACCTTCCTCGATTGCGTGTGTTGTACGCAATAACGGATTTCACTAAACAACAATATATTATTATAATATTATTATGAACTAGCCGTTATGAATATTATTAACTAAATTTTGAATTTTATAACATTATTATTCATCTTA
Source organism: Viscum album (assembly GCA_963277665.1). Taxonomy (NCBI): domain Eukaryota; kingdom Viridiplantae; phylum Streptophyta; class Magnoliopsida; order Santalales; family Viscaceae; genus Viscum; species Viscum album. The sequence continues at coordinate 691,178,589 of OY728119.1, read as the reverse complement.
CTCATTTTCTAGAACATGGTATGGGAATAAAATAAATTTTTCGGGTAAAATAAGTATTTTTCAAAAAATGCAGTTTTGCCGCCATTTGATGGAGAACCCACATTAAATCTATTTTTTTACATGTTTATATGTTAAATTTTACAAAATAAAATTATTCTTTGGAATCAGGATATAAGATTGTACCTTGGATAAATTTTTCATATTACTATGATAACAGTCATATTTTAATGAATAATAAAAACACGCTATATTTTAATTAAAAACAACTTTTATCATCATAATAATTTATGGGGTTTTAATGTATAAATATAATATATTTTTACCATTTAATATAATTTATATCATTATCATTGATTTTACACTGAATTCGTAGGTTAAATCAATTCAATCTTTTGCAATGTTTTAAATAAAAACCCGTTTTCTTTCGACAATGAGATTAATTTAATTTATTCAACTTCTGTGTATTGAATTTGGAAATATGGATTCTATATTTGGAATCATTGGGTCCAAATTATATAAATAGAATACTTTTTATTTTTTGGCATTATGAATAGTAACTACGGTCAATTTTATTTACAATAGTAAAAGGTAAATCGGGTGATTAAGGGTAAATATAATATTATAAAATTACTCTAACACTTGTCTCAATACAATTGGATGATTATATTTTTTCATAATTTATATTTGTGTCTAAATATAATCCATTAGAACCCACTAGTAGGTGATTAAGACCTTTAGTTTATTTTATTTAAAGGAAAGTGAAATATGTCTTACTCAAACTTTAATAATTAAAGTATTTTTAATATAAGGTTATACAGAATATAAATTCGGTTATAAATACTCATTTGAAAGCTAAAATATTTTTCTTTACCATGATAATTTATTTGTAATTTTTAAGAGTTATTTAATTACCTTATTATATTATACATTAATGATGCAGAAATTATTTATTTAGTAAGAAATCAATAATATTGTTTTTATTGAAATAGTAATACATATTAAAGGGCTCAAAAACCTGACCAAATCTTACTGGTAGTGTATATATACACCATAATAATCCAATTACCTAATATATGACCGTTTTTAGTCTTATAAATGTTATTTTGACACTTCTATTATTTTATTTTATATGATGTCAAAGTTCTCACCTTCATAATTTAATAAATATAAAATTTGAAAATTTGCGTTTTTTAGAAGATAAATCCAACTAAATGTAATTTTATGAAAGATATAAGATTTATATTCATCCTAGTATTTTATTTTTTATTTTTATGCAAAAAAATAAGTATATTTAATAATTATACAATAATGTTGTAGTAATTATTTTATTATGAGAAATATCAAATAAATGGTTTTACAAATAGTAAAATAAATATTATATTAACTATTTAATGGTTTCCACTAATTTTCTAGATTACTATGACATGTTATGAACATATTAAATATTTTATTTCAAATATATACTCTGTGTGGATTTTATTTAAATTCAAATAAAAGAATAGTGTCAAAATTGACACTATTGTTATTTTATAAAAATAACATATTATTAAATTTTTTAAAAATCACAAAAATATTTAAAAATTATAAATTTAACATTATATATTCTAAAATGTCATAAATTATCTAATTATGAATAATTCAAAGCACATAAGTAATTATTTATTAAAATTTAAAATTTATGATCTTATTACCACAAATAAAATTTAGTAGATTAAATAAGTATAAATCAAGTTGATAATGTTTAAAATAAATTTCTTACATGTATAAATTTTATTTGTTGATGATATTACAACCCTATCCCATATAATATTTGAATATGAGTCATTTTTGGAGGTTTTTAAGTGGGTTTATATTTATTATAAATTAATATTTTTTAGATTTCTAAAGGTACCCCTCTCCTCCCTTATAAAAAGGAAACCCCTTCCCACTTCTCTTCAAACCATTTTGAGCCTTGAATCTCGGCCAAACCCGGACCATTTCTCTTCTACACTTCTCTAGAAACATTATGGAGGTTCTGGTCTTCTCAAAAGACCAACTCTACTTCCTTAAGAGGAAGCTAAAAGGAGGTGCGTCAAAGAAGAGGTAATCTCTTCTTCCGATTTTCTCAAGTTTCATTATTCTTCTACTTATTATTCATTATTTGTCTCATTATAAAGTATTAACATCATTGATACTTATATACTGATATGTTATTATAAATATGAAACAACCCTATTTCACCTTCTATCCATCCTATGGCAAATGAAATCACCGCGCGTGCGTACATACAGAATACCATCTCCACGCTGTGGTGTAATCTGTTTTCCACCACCACCTTACTTGGATGGGTATAATGGTGTAAATAAATAACTATATATAATTATTTTAAAGTTATAATTATTCTGAAATATTATACAAACACTTCAATACAATTCCATGATCATTGGAATGATATCATCGTTCGTGCGTACGTACGGACTACCATCTCCACGACGCCATGAGATTCATTGTCCATGTTAACAATTCAAGAATGATTATAAAGTATATATAATAATTAATCATGAAATATATGAAATAATAATGCTACTGGATTTATGTATATATATATTTATGTCATCTACTTAATTCTTTTCAATTCAATAAGTAAACGAAAACAACGTTCATGCATACGTACGGCTTACCGTCTCCATGAACGGTGTATTTCTTTCCATTTATCGATCTATTATATATATGTATATTCTGAATATATATTATATATAAATCACGTTTTATATTTTGGAATTAACTAATCATGATCTAAGTAATCATATGAATAATTACAAGTCAAAACACAGATGACAAATGAAACGATTTTACCCAAAACGCTATTTAACATGGAATTTACAAAAGAACGGGTAATATAAAGTCATAAGTGAACCATATATGATATCATAACAATGAATATTATTCTTTAATAAGTCAATGACATTATTTAAATCATTATACAGGATGTTCAGATACGTACGAATCATATCGGACCTAAGGTAACAAATAAATTTTCAATCTCATTATTTTTATCCGAGATTGGTTATACGTAAGTATTTACTGGGGTTACCTTTATCATCAATGACCATGGTTTCTAAAAATGTTTTCATAATATTTTTACTATTCTTCCATGAATGTTTAAAGTAATTTTTACCCTTTATTGACTTTTTACCACATTGTATGAATGGAATCTTTCCTTTTGTTACCATATAAGGTACTTTTTGACTTTTTTGACCAAAGTACGAGGAGAATGTTATTTTTAACTTATACAGCATGAATGTATTTTTACAGTTTCATGTCGCCTAATTTTCAAGAAGCTTCCTCTACAATATTTCATGGTTATTTTCAATAAAATCCTTTTTTTTAAAATTGTTTGGCATTTTTAGAAAATAAAATGATTTTTAAGGAGAAAGGATATTTTCCTCAAGAATTTATTTCAAGTGTTTTATCAAAAAAAATTTCCAACTAAGATGAAATTATTTCATATGTGTATATTTCAAGTATAATATCTCTATGATTTACATGGTTTCACTTTTCTTATGATGAAATATCCATTTGTTTTATATGGATTATGTGATGACAAGATAATGTTTATGAAACCCATTTTATTCTTTGGGTTATGATGAATGATTTATGTTTATGTTGTGGCACAAGTTAGAATGATTTAATTATGAGATGGGTGGGACCTATATCTCCCTAAAATGAATTGGGTAAATATTTATATCTCATGAGATAGACATGGTTGGAACGATACGTTAATCCGGTTCTGTGTTACAGGACTGAAACGAGGAGTGAACTCGATTTAGAAAGGGGCTTTGTCCACTAAGATGGTATTGACAGCAATTCCTTGGAAACTATGGAAATAATGACATGTGCTTAATGGTTGCCACAATTACATGTTTTGTTCCCATGCTATTTTATGATTATGGATGTTCTCTTTTGATATATGCCTCACATTCTTCCAGGATTTATGTCTTTGCTCAAGATATTTGTTTTTTAGATTTTATGTTCATGTTTTTTCATTCAAGTGTTTATGGGTTGTTTTATGTTCTCCATGTTTACCCTTACTGAGCATTTGAGCTCACCCTTTATGTGTTTTCTTTTCCCCAGGATATAAAGAAAGGTTTTAGGTAAGAAAAAAAAGTGTATGATCTTTATGGGAGATGTTGAAGATCTTTCACCATGATTAGAAGATTATATTCATAGTTTCCAAAGACACTAAACTATTACGGTCCATGTGTGTCTGTTTTTTTATGTGTTAAGTATTCCATAAATGTAATGTAATTTTCATGTATGTCAAGCTTTGGGTTGCTACAGTTAGTATCAGAGGAAGGGTTTATTTAACCTTTGGAAACTAGGATGCGGAAACTTTAGTGAAATCCGTAGAGATATTTCTAAGTTATGTCTAGGGATGTACCTAAGGTTACATATACGTATAAGTTAGAGTCCTAGAATTATGTTGATGATCATGAATAACCTAGGGTGAACCTAAGGTGTCATGGATTAAAGAATTTTTGATAATTTATACATCCCATAAGTAACTTTAATGATTATGTGGTTCCTCGTTATTTTAACTGTTTCATACACTATGGTTTCTGGTCTTAGTCAATAGAGGGAACGAGAAGGAATTAAATTAACATTGATTCCAATGGATAAATTGGTGACTATGATCAACGAAATTATGTAATTCCTAGAGAGAAAGATATTATGATTATGCTGAATCAGTTATCTCGATATATGATTAACAAGGTGAACTTTAGTTGTATTCCTAAGTCATCAAATAAGAGGAAAATGGAATTTTATGCATGTTTTCATGGTGAGGAGCATAGAGAAAGGAAGATTTATATTTCTAAATAAGGGAATAATAACCTTGAGAAATACCTCAAATGTAGGGGAAGATGTTATCTATGAGGAGAAAAGGGTCATAGAGTGATAGACTGTTATGGAGTCCAATGTCTTATCTGCGGAGAACATGGGAATTACCCAACTCAATGCCCTGACCTAAGAAGTTACTTCTAAATCGGTGAAGGACCTATTCCATGCCAATCATTGAAGAGGATGGATTGAAGGGATTATGTATTGGAATTAAATAATTATGTTGTTGAGGCAATTTTATAGTATATTGAAATATTTGTGTATTGGTCCTTTGTGGTTTTCTATAAGAATATGGTACCGGTAACCATGAAAAGTGATTAAAATATTTTGGAAAGTAGATGATATGCATATAATGAAGGGATAAAGAGAAAATAAACTATTTGATAGTATTCATGATCTCATGATTGATATAATGAATAAGTGATATCATGGTTTGAGTATATATAATTTTGGGGATTTTGATATGTGGAATGTGTTAACTTTTAACTGCATTCATGTTTTCACTAAGTTTATATGGTAATTCATGTTTCAAAAGAATACATGATTAATGTATTAACATGTTTGGAATGTGACAAACAAGATATATCTTATGATATATGGGAGATAAATGATGGCATTCATATGATTGTTATGTGACATTTCAAGTAATCGTTTTCTTTATACTATGAGATTGGACATATGTATTTTGGATAAGCCTAATGATTGGAATGGATTATGTTGGACACCAGATAGTATTGTTTAAGGATAAAACTTTTTTTGATATTATTTCTAGAATGTTATAATTGTGTTGTTTTAGAAAAAGGGACAACCTACAGGATGGGTGACAACCCGTCACGTCAAACAAGGTTGTGGGAATCAAACCCACAATCGAAGTGCGTCAGGACTATATTACCTACCACTAGCCTACAGGAAGTCCCTTGTTAGTAGAAACTTGTTTTATTTTTTATTAAGTGGTATGATAGATGAATTATAAGTTCATTTCTAGAATCATATACGATTAACCTCACCATAAATGGACTTATGTATATTTGATAACTTTTTCTAACCATTTGATTGAAACAGATGGAATGACCCATCATTTTGTCACATGATCTACTAACTCTTCATGAATAACAAATTCAACTTCATTTCTTTATGATATGAAGTATAAAATGTTTAAGGCACGAACAATATTGATATTGTACCAAAATCCTGTAAGTATTTCTTTTAATTCATCTACTTTAGAGAAATGATCTTGAAAACAAAAAATGTTGTCCTAGTGCTCTTTTATCTAATGAATCATATGGTACATTATATTATCACAAATTTATGGCTTTGTGATTGTTGTCTTTTTCATAGCCATGTTCTCTACCACACTCCATCAGAACTTGATGGATATATTTCTCTTACATATCCATATTTTCACATATGTTGTGGAAAACTAGTGCTGAGTTACTTTGGGTGACCGTTATGATTATAACTTCCCTTTTTAAAATGAAGTTTTAGTATTCCTTTTTATGATTTGGGTTTCTATTAAAACATTCTAGTAGTAAACCATTTATAACTCCGACGAATTTCGAGGGAGAAATTAATTTTAAGGGGGGTAGAATGTAACACCCCGAGATTTTATAAAATATATTATTTTTAATTTCCTTCATAACTTTTGTTGTGCACTAAACCAAGATTATATTGCACTATACGCAACACCGCATTAGCTTGCAGTATACGCAACACTAATCTTGGATTGTGTTATACACAATTTCAAGTTTGTTTGATAGTAGTTATTCTACAAAACATTAAGTATATATATATATATTAAATGTATAAATGAAATATGGTTTTATTTTGTTATACGCAACAACAAAGGAGTCTTTCACTACACGCAACACTGACTTAGCTTGCATTACACGCAATCACGACCTTCCTCGACAGCGTGTGTTGTACGCAATACCGGGTTTTTACTAAATAATGATACATTATTATAAAATTATTATGAACTAGCTATTATGAATAGTATTAACTAAAATTTGAATTTTATAACATTATTATTCATCTTACTCATTTTCTCGAACATGATATGAGAATAAAATAAATTTTTTGTGTAAAATAAGTATTTTTAAAAAAATGCAGTTTTGCCACTTTTGAGGGCGCACCCACATTAAATATAGTTTTTACATGTTTATAAGTTCTATTTTACAAAAAACAATTATTCTTTGGAATCAAGATATAAAATTTTACCTTGGATAAAATTTTCATATTATTCTGATAACTTTCATATTTTAATGAATAGTAAAAACACGTTATATTTTAATTAAAAACACCTTTTTTAATCCTAATAATTAATGTGGAATTAAAGTATAAATAGAATATATTTTTACCATTTAATATAATTTATGTCATTATAATTGATTTTACACTGAATTCGTAGGTTAAATCAATTCAATCTTTTGCAATGTTTTAAACAGAAACCCGTTTTCTTTCGACAACGAGATTAATTTAATTTCTGCAACTTCTGTGTATTGAATTTTGAAAAATGAATTCCATATTTGGAATCATTGGGTCCAAATTATATTAATATAATACTTTTAATTTTTGGGCATTATGAATAGTAACTACGGTAAATTTTATTTACCATAGTAAAAGGTAAATCGGGTGATTAAGGGTAAATATAATATTATAAAATTACTATAAGACTTGTCTTAATACAATTGGATTATTATATTTCGTCCTATGTCATATTTGGGTCTAAATGGAATCCATTATAACCCACATGGAGGTGATTAAGACCATTAGTTTATTTTATTTAAAGGAAAGTGAAATATGTCTCACTCAAACTTTAATAATTAAAGTATTTTTAATATAGAGTTATACAGAATATAAATTCGGTTTTAAATACTCATTTGAAATATAATTTTTTTTTCTCTACCATGGTAATTTATTTGTAATTTTTATGAGTTATTTAATTACCTTATTATCTTATACATTAATGATGCATAAATTATTTATTAAGTAAAAAATCAATAATATTGGTTTTATTGAAATAACAATACATATTAACGGGCTCACAAACCTGACCAAAACTTTTTTTAGTGTATATATACTCCCTAATCATCCAATTACCTAATATATGACCGTTTGGAGTCTTATAAAAGTAATTTTTACACTTACATTATTTTATTTTATATGATGTCAAAGTTGTCACCTTCATAATTTAATAAATATAACATTTTAAAAGTTGGGTGTTTTAGAAGATAAATCTGAATAAATGTATTTTTATGAAATTTATAAGATTTATTTTCATTCTAGTATTTTATTTTTAATTTTTATGCAAAAATAAGTATATTTAATAATTATACAAAAATGTTGTAGTAATTATTTTATTAATAGAAATATCAAATAAATGGTTTTAGAAATAGTAAAATAAATATTATATGAAATATTTAATGTGATCCACTAATTTTATAGATTAATATGACAAGATATGAACCTATTAAATATTTTAGTTCGAATATATCATTTCTGTATATTTTATTTAAATTCAAATAAATGGATAGTGTCAAAATTGACACTATTGTTATTTTATAAAAATAACATATTATTAAATTGTTTAAAAATCAAAGAAATATTTAAAAATTATAAATTGAAATTTATATAGTCTAAAATTTCATAAATTATCTAATTACGAATAATTCACAGCACATAAGTAATTATTTATAACAATTAAAAATTTATAATCTTATTACCACAAATAAACATTAATAGATTAAATAAGGATAAATCAAGTTAATAATGTTTAAAATAAATTCCCTACATGTCTAAATTTTATTGTTTGATGATATTACAACCTTATAATATCTAATATTTGAATATGAGTCATTTTTTGGAGGTTTTTAAGTGGGGTTAGATTTATTATAAATTAATATTTTTAAGATGTCCAAAGGTTCCCCTCTCCTCCCTTATAAAAAGGGAACCCCTTCCCACTTCTCTTCACACCATTTTGAGCCTTTAAGCTCGGCCAAACCCTACCCATTTCTCTTCTAAACTTTCCTAGAACCATTCTGGAGGTTCTGGTCTTCTCATAATACCAACTCTACTTCCTTAAGAGGAAGCTTAAAGGAGGTGCATCGAAGAAGAGGTAATCTCTTCTTCCGATTTTCTCAAGTTTCTTTCTTATTCTACTTATTATTAAATAGTTGTATCAGTATAAAGTAATAACATCAGTATTAAATATATACTGGTATGTTATTATAAATATTAAACAACCCTATTTCACCTTCTATCCATCCTACGGAAAACGAAATCACCGTGCGTGCGTACGTACGGAATACCGTCTCCACGCCGTGATGTAATCTGTTTTCCACCACCACCTTACTTGGATGGGTATAATGGTGTAAATAAATAACTATATATGATTATTGTAAAGTGATAATGATTCTTAAATATTATACAAACACTTAAATACAATTCCATGATCATGGGAATGATATCATCGTTCGTACGTACGTACAGACTACCGTCTCCACGACACGATGAGATTCATTTTCCATGTTAACAATTCAAGAATGATTATAATGTATATATAATAAGTAATCATGAAATATATGAAATAATAATTCTACTAGATTTATGTATATATATATTTATGTCATCTACTTAATTCCATTCAATTCAATAAGGAAATGAAAACAGTGTTCATGCGTACGTATGATCTACCGTCTCCATGAACGGAGTATTTCATTCCATTTATCGATCTATTATATATATGTATATTCTGAATATATATTATATATAAATCATGTTTTATATTCTGGAATTAAGTAATCATGATCTATGTAATCATATGAATTATTATAAGTCAAAACACAGATGACAAATGAAACGAGTTTATCCAAAATGCTATTTGACATTGAATTTACAAAAGAAAGGGTAATATAAAGTCATAAGTGAACCATATATGATATCATAACAATGAATATGATTCTTAAATAAGTCAATGTAATTATTTAAATAATTATATAGTAGGTTCAGATTTATACGAAGCATATCGGACCTAAGGTAAGGGATAAATTTTCAATCTCATTTTTTTATCTGAGATTGCTCATACGTACGTATTTACTGGGGTTACATTTATTATCCATGACCATGTTTTCTAAAAATGTTTTCATGAAATTTTTACTATTCTTCCATGAATTTTTAATGTAATTTTTACCATTTATTGACTTTTTACTACATTTTATGAATGTAATATTTCCTTTAGTTACCATATAAGGTACTTTTTGTCTTTTCTGACAAAAGTACGAGGAGAATGTTATTTTTAACTTATACGATGTGAATAGATTTTTACGGTTTCATATCGCCAAATTTTCAATAAGCTTCCTCTACATGTATTCCTGAGTATTTTCAAAAAATCCTTTTCTTTTAAAAGTGTGTGGAATTTTGTGAAAAGAAAATAATTTTTAAGGCGAAAAGATATTTTCCTCAAGAATTTATTTCAAGGGTTTTATCAAAACCATTTTCCATCTAAGATGTCATTATTTCATATGTGTATATTTCAAGTATAATGTCTCTATGAGTTACATGGTTTCAATTTTCTTATGATGAAATATTCATTTGTTTTCTATGGATTATGTGATGATGGGATGATGTTTATGAAACCCATTTTATTCTTTGGGTTATGATGAATGATTTATGTTTATGTTGTGGCACAAGTTATAATGATTTCATTATAAGATCGGTGGGACCTATATCTCCCTCAAATTCAATGGGTAAAGATTTATATCTCATGATATAGACATGGTTGGAATGGTAATTTAATCTGGTTTAGTGTTACAGGACTGAAATGAGGAGTGAACACGATTCAGAAAGGGAATTTTTCCACTAAGATGGTCTTGGCAGTAATGCCTTGGGTACTATGGAAATCATAACATGTGCTTAATGGCTTCCACAATTACATGTTTTGTTCCTAGGATATTTTTTCATGATGGATGTTCTCTTATGATATATGCCTCACGTACTTCCAGGATTTATGTCTTTGCTCAATATTTTTGATGTTTAGATTTTATGTTCATGTTTTTGCATTCAAGTTTTTATGGGTTGTTTTATGTTCACTATATTTACCCTTACTGAGCATTTGAGCTCACCCTTTATATGTTTTCTTTTCCCCAGGATATAAAGAAAGGTTTTAGGTAAGAAAACAAAAGGGGAAGATCTTTATGGGAGATGTTGAAGATCTTTCACCACAATTAGAAGCTTATATTCCATGTTTCCAAAGACACTAAACTATTACGGTCCTAGTGTGTCTGTTTTTGTTATGTATTAAGTATTCTGAAAATGTAATGTAATTTTATTGTACATCCAGATTTGGGTCGCTACAAACACCTATAACATGTAAATATTATTAGGGAGGATATAGAACTATCTAATGTATTTATTATTCACATTACCCACCTCTATAACATAGAGATATTTTTATGTATGATAAAAAATCAATAAAAGTAGTTATTTTTCACCTAAAAACATTGCATAATCATGAGTATAATCTCGATACATGGAATATTAGTTGAAAATATTATGATTTAAATTATATAATAATAGTAAATCACATTTATTTTGTACTTATAGATTTATCTATACATATTTCATGTTATAACCAACAAATTGACCCTTATTATAAATAAAAACACCATTCTACACTATATGTAGCAGTATTAAGGTAATAGAAGGATTTGAATGATTACTATATATCTAAACATTACCATGTAATCAATTTTATGTAATAATGGTTTTTTATAATAGAAAAATCCATATGAGTTATTTTGTAAATAAATAATACCACAAACACAGTTTAATATACTTGTATAGTGGTTTTGATGCATATTCATTATTCTATAAACTATTTATCCATTTTATTAAAGTTATAGTTATGTAACTGACTTCTTTTGAAACATCATTCTAAATAAATTAAAATCCCTTAAAATTTATTATATCTCTCACGTATTTACTTCTAAAAAGAAAATAATTAATTGTTTCGTGTGAGATAAATCTACAATATTATAATGGTGGGTAAGGATGTGACACTTCATCAATATATCTCAATTATTTAGTGGAATTTTTTTTTCAGAAATCCTTGTGTATGTTTCAAGTTATATTTAAAAAAAATTTTTATAAACTATTCAAGTATAAATTTACTCATTAAAAATTCAATCATCACTTTAGAACATGATTTAAATGGAAAATGATGTATAGTGTAACTATAGGTCAGCATTATTTATTCCAAAATAATGACTATCATTAATGGTTTAACAATATTATAACTACATATATTGATTGTAATGATAAATATTGTACCAACCCTAATATAAGCAATTAATATTGGTACATTAGAGCCATTCAGCTAACAACAATCATTATTTCAAACTTATTTTTTTACCTATACTTCTTTATTTAATTAATTTGGATAAAACTATAATTTTAAAATGATCTAGTTTTTACGCTTTTTGACCAAAAATAATTTTTTTTCTTAACTTTAGGATCACTAAAAAGTTAATCATTATTATGATTAACATCAAATGGTATAGAAAATAATAATTTTGAAACAATTTTGAAAAATAAAAATGAATATATAAGGATTGTTTTAAAAACAAATCATAAAGGGAGAACTATTATTATATATAAGAAAATCCCAATTATAGCGACCTTCAATAAAGAATACCCTTTTTTCATTAATGGATAATGAATTTTCTGCATTTATTGATTATAAAATATCCCTCTTTGTGGTTTCCTATAACATACAAAAAATCATCCCCATTAGGTTAGCCATGAATTTTCTATGAAATCCCATGGAATGAATCATCCTATGATGAATTGAAACTTGATTCCATGTATTTTTATTACTAAATGAATAATAGATAATTTTATTATAGTATCATGTATATAAAAAATATATACTATTTTACGATTGTTAAGGTATCATCATTAAATCATTTATAAAATTCAATTCCATGATTACTAATTTTTCATATTTTATTAATGTCCAATTATTAACCCATCAATATCATAAATTTAGAAAATAAAATCATTATGTTACAAGTCCAAAGTATTATCTATTATCTAAAAGTTTTTAAAATTTTTGGAAATAGGATTTTATCCTTGAGACCAGGTACGTAGACCATTTAAGCTCCAATAATGACACCATTATTTTTTACTATACTACATGCATCATGTTTCATTACATAGAACATGTAATCATTAATTACATGACCATTAAAATGTAATACATGTATAATTAGTCCTTTTTTAACCATAATAAATTTTTCATATACCGATTTAAAATTTGTGGATAACTCTTTATTAATGTGTTATCAAAACTAACTAATAAACTCTAGATTATGTTATTTTTATATCCAACCTTTTTCCCTTTTTGGATTGTAATTACGAAGAATGATATAATAATATTGAATGTATTGAAAAAACTCTAAACTATTATGTAAGACATGCTTGCTTATCTATAATATGTGATATTTTTTGTAATATCATCTCTTTCTAATGGTCCTTAAAATTCAATGCACCCTTAATTGAATGAATTTTGAACTATAATGTTATTCTTGTCAGATATCACATATATTATTTTAATATGTTCATATGACATATAATATGGTAAATCTATATGAAGATTATATGACCACAATGTTAGATAATTGTTACCAAGTAAACCATAATATTAAACATAATATCAGATAATAAAGGTGGGAATAATATTTATAATTATTTAATTTGAAAAAACTTCTTTTTTCATGATTGGAAACTTTCACAGTTCAATAAAATTATTATATTTTTATTTGAAAAATAATAATATCTTAGTTATTCAATATTAATCAATTTTTTATAAATATATATTGTATTTCTATAGGAGAAATATATTAAACCAAAACATGGAAGTCATGTGGTTTTAATTATTTTTAACATCATGCTACATATCAATATAATATTCTTGATATTTTATGTGCATACATTAATTTTTAAGCTTATTGAAAAATTTAAATTGATATTAAATTTATAAAATTTTGAGTACATTTAATATTTTTAAATTGATATTAAAATTGTGATTTAAAATGAAATAAAAAATAAAAACTTAAAAATTGATTATATATAACTCATGTTAGTTTATGTATATGTGTATCACACATGCACACAATATATAGATATATAATATGAAAATGTTTTAAAAATTTATATAAATATAAATAAATATATATACATTAAAATTAATATAAATGAACTTTTTTATAACTATATTAAAATTTACATAAAATTTAAATATATATATACAAATAAGGTTTAGGACCTAGGAGTTCCTAGCCCTAACTAATATTCATGTTGATGATAAGAGTGATACCAATGGAATCTATGGCCTAACCCATCCCAAATTTCATTCCAATCACAATCCTATTTTGATTGAAATCGACTTTCATCTACATAGGTCATACCCTCATCCTTTAAGTTCAATAATGTCTGACTTGTGTCATCTGAATGTATGGAAACTACCATAGAGGCATGTAATATGACTTATATTGGTAGCCCTATTCAAAAATCAGATAGAATCCTAAAAATATACAAATATATATACAAATTAACATTTATGTAAGCTTTACACCGACACTCACACACACCCACATTCACCCCAACATATATGTTCATTTTCATGAACAGATAATAACACACACACAAATATATATACATAATGAATTAAATAATAACTCATTGATTATACATGAAGAGAAATTATAATTAATCCATATACCTAATGTTTGATGATATTTAAATAAAGAAAAATTAATATTTATGATGTTAGATAGAACTCTAGGAACATTGACACAAAAAATCACGAGAAGAGAGGATGAGGATGAAGAATAGATATAAGGTTTGAAATAAAAAACCACGTTTATTAGAAATATATTTAAATTCATTAAGTTAGTGAAACATTATATTTCTTTGATTTTATTTTAATTGTGTTTGTAATATGAAAATATTGTGTTTGATTAAAATTTCTTAAAAACAAAACTATTTATAATTAATTCATCATAGAATAATGTGATCGACATGATGTGATTTAATGACTTTTAACTTTTTCAAAAAATTATATAAAACACTAATAAAGAAGAAGACATAAAACTAACTACTTATTTTAATATTTAGAATAATATAAACAATCCCTTAATTTAGATTAAACTTGTAAATAAAGAGATATCACAAAATATTAGATGATATACAACTATTAGTCAAAAATGAAATAATTATAAAAGATACTAATTTTTTTTAAAATACACTCATACCTTTCTTGAAGATCATTAGAACACTATCAAAGAAGAATAAATTCCATTCCATATGAGTCAATTTCATTGTTTGTATAAAAATTAAAATAATTTTGTTCTATAGAAAAAGTTATTATTCATAGATAATTTAGTTCTCCTTTAAAAACATACTTGACTAGTATATTGGAAAATTTATTTTATAATGAAATAATAATTAGAATATCAAGAAGAAATTGACATTATATCATCCTCCATCTATTCATAAAAACTATTGAGCCGATAAGAATGAAATAAAATCATAGATAACAAATGATATCATAAAATCCAAAGTATATATCATAATGTAATATAAAACAATTTGGATAAATAGTAATTATAATTGTAAAAAAATCCATTGAATTATTCTGGAAAAATCTAAGGTAAGATTGATGAATTTTTTCTTACTAGTCATTGAAAAATCAATGATCATTATCTTAAAAAATAATTATAATCCTTGAAAGTTTTCATAGTTTCTATTATTATATATATATTTGGATCGTAAAGTGGAGTTATCATTCAAAAAAATAATTTTGGTCTATTCTAAAAAAATCATAAATTAGATTAATGTGAGTCTTATTATTGAGGATATAAATTGTTCAATGATTATTATATTAAATTTTGGAAGATATTTTCTCTTATTTTATCATTTTGGTAATTTAATTTCATTTATAGAATATGAAAAACTATCATAACTATAAAATGAAACTATGGGACATTTAAGGAAAGTCACAATTTTAATTTCACTGTGACTGGTTCTTATATTTCATAAATGAATCAATAATCATTTAATAAATTATTTTATGACCATCCAAGAAAGTTTTCTTGATTTTGGTCAGCAGATTTGTGCTTTTATAACATAAATGAATTTTAATTATTAAAATAAACCTTTAATTATTTTAGAAAAAATTAATGTCATATTGGTGTGAAGTTTGTTCTTATTGGTCATAAATGAATCAATTTTTCAGTGTATTAATATATTTGTGATGATTTAAGCTTAACTACTTTGTTTTGATCATCTAATTATTTTTTATAACTCATTAGATAAATCTAATTCTGAAAATTCATTTTGTGTCAATAAATTAACATTACATAAATTCTCATGTGTGATTTATTCCTATAAGTAAAAAATGAACCAATAATATTTTTTTATAGTTTTCACATAATATATGATCATTTAATTGATTTTTTTTGTTTTGAAACATGTTAATTGTACTGAAAAAAATGTAAGTATAAATAAAATACACAACATCATTTTAGTAACATCACATAATCGAATGATATATGGGATTTTTGAATATCTATTGAATAATAAAAGATAAATTATCTATATTCCATGAATATTGATGTTTGGTAGATTGGTTTTGATTATTTTACACTTGTTTGTATGGAAATTTACATTTAATCAACATGAAAAAATTTAACATCATATTTATTTGTAGTTAGTTCTTATATATCATAAATGAATCAATGATGATTTTATAAATTTTACTTAATATCTAAGATAATTTATTATATTTAATCATTTGATACAAATTTATAATGAGTAAAATATTTTTAATTTTTAATTTTAATTTTTGTCATTTTATTTATATCACATGATAATTTGATGTTTAATTTTGCCTAAATTTTATAAATGAATTGATGAATTTTATTGTAATGTTTCCACAATCAAGGACAATTTTGACTGTTTTTTATTTTTACTCACATTTATAAAATAGAAAGGTTATTAATTGTAAATTTTTTTTTGGAACATTTCAGGAACATGACACATCATAATAATATATAATGTGTTCTTAGGCATTGACAAATGAATCAATGATCACTATCAAAATGTTTCATGACAATTGAAGTTTGTTTTTCTCATCTTGATTTTAATTGAATTTATATAACTTATAAGACACTAATATTTTTAAAAATACACTTCTAATGAATAATAAATAAAATATAGTTTTTTAAATCCATAATAACTTGGAGATAAATTTAATAAGGAAAATAATTATATAATTAATAGAAAAACACATATTTACGATGTTGGAATAATTCAGACACTATATAATCTACATACTGATTCATAAATGAATCCATTCTATCATAATTTTTCCCATATTTATGAAAATATACCAATATAAAAATGTGTAATAAATAAATTAAAAGAAATTTTATTTATAAAAATAGTATCATTTCTTAAATACGTTTTTTGGATGTCAATGTTATCATGGTTTATGATATCTTATATAAATTCTAAAAAATAGTGGAAATTTTCATATCTATATATTTTTATAAACACAATTAAAACATTGATAAATATATGAAATATTGGATGATATATGTTCCAGTAGTGAAATGATATTATATATACTAAATTAAATATCTATCAATATAAATACAGAGGTTTTTTATGAATATAGTCTCTTTATTCCATTTACTAATTATTATTTAAACACAAAAAGTAATCTTATTAAAAAAATTTAAAAGAAATATTATTTAAATATTCTATATAAAATATTGATGATAATATATTAATAATTAAAAATTAACATCATGTGGGGTAACATTTATTAGATATCCAAGAATTAGATACATAAAATATGCCATCTGACTAATTGGACATATTATAATGAGATTCCACTATTATATAAAGTAATTTAAATATTAAAAGGTAATTAATGATGAAAAAATAAAACAACTTAGCTATAATTGGATTATATAGTTTTAATACATTTCATAATAGGTATTAGAAATATACTATCATTGTATTGAAATTCTATCCATATAATTTATATTGTGTGTATTTTTTTTATTATGTACATATAACATGTGTAATTACATTGAAAAATATCATCAATATGTGATAAGATTATAGAATTATAATATAAATGATTGAAAAAAATAATGAGCACTATTATATTGTAATAAAAATAGTACATTAATAATTAGACATATGAATTATTATGATGTACTTAATAAATTAATCAAAAATAAAGGGTCATAACCATTTTTTATTTTAAAATTTCAATAACAATCTCAAGAACAGTAATATCATTAGTATTTGTGTCATATACATATTTTTAGAAAGAAATATCACAAGTATAATTGTTTTCTATAATTTTATCTAAATAAAATTCAATTTAACTATGTTTGATTGATATAGTTATGTAAAAAACATATATTTGGAAAACTTATATGATCCATGAATAATTAACATAGTTCACCTTTACCCAGTTCTTTATTTCTCCTTCATTAAGTACCTAAATTAGTTTAAAACTTTTATATTCGATATAAAATATATTGAATTAATTTTATGTTTTAAAGAACATACTAATTATTATTGTGTGGATTCATAAGATAAAAATTCCATGTTATAGATGTCAAAAAGTATATTCGACCATTTGAAAACTGACATAATTAATGAGAACATGTATCCCAGCTCTCAGCTCATAAAATAACTATATCCTATCCATCAAATGATTTGATAGTAGTTGTTTATTGGTTAGGACATCATATTAACAAGGTAGTGAGTATGTGTTGATAGATATAGATCACAATAAATTTTATCATTGAGTATTTTAAAATCAGAAAATTATCAATAGAAATTTTATTACAAATGTTATAAAGTATTTATAAGAATTTTTTTAACTCTACTATGGTAAGTAGACATGGGAAATAACTACTCCTAAAAACTACGGATTTTTAGATCGGTTTAATTTTTTAGTTTGAAAATTGATTATTTTTATCCCTTAAAAGTATTCTTTCTAATAATTGATTTATTAATTTCCTTTTTTTCTCTAGGGATGACAACCTAATATTTAAATTTATGTTTTTCACATCAGAAGGAATTTTTTATTTTTCTTTCCAAAATTATTGTCTAGAAGAGAATATAAAAATTAAAATTAAAATATGTCCATAATTTATTTTGGGCGTTTTAAATCCATTTTAAGTTCTTCATTTTAACCTACTAAAGTTATAATATCATCTCTTTAAATTGGATATTAAAAAATGAAACAATGTAGTAATTATTGGATGATCAGTGTTCATAGGGAAATGTGGGGTGTGTTTCCAATTTAAATTTTTAACATCAACCTAAACAAAAATTTCAGGAATATATTTATGATAATATCATACATGATTTATAATGAAATATTTAAATAATGTATATAGTTTGCGTTATTTTTACTAATTTGATATTTGTTATATTTTGATGTCATCAATAGGAAAACATATTATCTTAACACTATCAATGCATTATGAAACCTTGATAAATAACCTAGATATATCCTCAAATGTTACAAGAACCTTTATATAACATTATTGATGTGTTGGTTGCTAAAATGAGCGGATCATGTTTTTTACGTCATTCATTCTTGATTATATATATAAATATATTATATTCTCTCTATAGAAACATGAGAGATGTGGGATGATTCACTTTAAATCAATATTGAGTTCTTGATAGGAGATACTAGAATAATAAATTTTATTTCAAATGATTTAGTAATACATTTCATTTTATATTTAAGTTACACTCAAAATAATTACCCAAAGGCCCTTAATTTTTATAAAGCCTAGATAAAGACCCCATTTTATGTTTTATTATAATTAGAAATAAAAAATGTCACATTAATTGAAGGGAAAAAATAATATCAAATTTTAAATAAATAAATAAATAAATTTTTATAAATGATATTAAAAATATATCTCTTAACATATTATCTTTAACTTAATTCTATAATTTTTTATTAATATCTGAACTATAAAATTTATATATTTCATTACATTTTAAAAAATAAATATATTCAATTATCTTAAAATGAATGAAATTATTATTTTTAAATGTTGATTAAATTTAAGAATAATATAATAAAACTCATTTTTGAAAAATAATAAACAATTTCTTCTTAAAAACTAAAATAAATAAAATATGTTTCTATATAAACATTGTGTGTAACCATTTAAGTACGATTATTAATTATAGGAAAACAAATAGAGAAAGGTTAATATCTTGAAAAAAACCATGGAACCTATATAGAAAAGGATAATTCAAATCCATTTTAATAAAAAAACAAATTATGATGGATACATTATAACGTAATATATTATTAAACTAATATTGTTACAAGAATGATGTATAAATGTGTCATAATACATTATAATTTATTTATAAGTCTTTGAATTACTGATATGAACTTTTTTATAAAATACCATGGCTATTGATTTTAATTAGACAGTCCCATATTAATCAATGTTCTTAAAATTTCTTCTTCCATAACCCATAATGGTGAAATTTTTTGTTGACTATTCAATTAATTCCATTCTAGTGATAATGCATGAGACACAAGTTACCTCACTGTGAGTAAATAAGTCATGGTTTTGATCATGAATCAATGTATGATAATTAGGATACACATTGACGATAATATCAAGTTAATTGACCAATAAAAACACAGACACACTCATATATTAAATTATCCAATGAAACATAAATTACATGGTGTTCCTATTTGATGTTCTATCAGCATGGACTACCATAATAAATATTACATCATAAAAAATACAGGAGAATAAGTCTCGATGTTTCTGATAACCCAAAACATGATATTCAAACATCATATATTTACCATTAGATTATTGTATCTATAATATATGACATAGTTTTATGAAAATCAGCAAGACATATTATAGTTGACACTATAGTAGCGAACTCCAAAAACCTATTAAGTTGAAAAATAATATTAAGGATTTATAACATACATTATTCTCATGTAAATTCATAATGTGATAAGAATATAACGTTTATAAAAAAATACATGATTGAGTAATTAAAACTACATGATAAAGTTGGTTTTAGGGAAATAACTCTAATAAATTCCACTTATACAAGATTTAACTACTAATATTTATCAACTTATTTTATATTACATTTTATTAAAACTTCTTATAAGGTATATATTTTGTCATTTTAATATCAATCTTTAACTCTATGTATATATTTATAAATACAATATCATCACCTTAAGTAAAACTTCTCTAGAGATGATATTTTTAAAATATATGAATAAAAATTATTAAACTCTATCAAATGTTTCAATACACAAATATTTAGTTTAACTAAAAACCATGGGTTTCTTAATTCATTTTAATTTTCATAAATGTAATATTATATAAAAATAATATTTATGGAAACTAGTGTATGTTTAACCCATCCAAAACATTTTCTTTTATCGATATAAAAGAAATATATCCCCTATAAAATTCTATTACCTTATAAAAATTTTAATTATTTATTATATATATCTATTAGATATATGATTCCATAAAATTAAATAATATATATATTAAAATTTTTATCCCAATCTAAGTATACTCATTATTTATTCCAAGTGTGTAGAGGTCTCGATCCTAGTTACCCAGAGTTGGTGGTTACTTGATAATATTGGAATAAGATAAAAGTGATCACATATTAATAGAAATAATAGTTTTAACATATTTTTAAACTATATAAATAATTTAAATTCACATTATACTTGAGAAAAAATAAATAATGAAGTGTTTTCTTTGAGAACACCATATTTTCCCCTTAGAATACCTTTATATCAATAAAAAAACATCCTAGTATCACGAAGAAAATAAAAAATATTAAAGTGGTGACAAAATTTTTTCAGTAAGGTTATTCATACCAAAAAAAACATCATGAATAAATAAGGAAAATAAAAATTACATGGTAAATAAAGAAAACACATTACATTTTGAAAATAACCTGATCATAAAAAGGTAAGAATAAATTATGATAAAATAAAGACATATAAATAATCACATAAACTTGAATAATATCTATGGATATTATAACTAATATAATAATCACATGATCATTAATAAATTATCACATAATGAGGTAATTTATAATTTTATACATCTAAAACCCACTTTCAATAACTTTCTCAAGACAATTTAAATATGTGGGTAGAAACCCATTTAATTTGGTTAACTAATTTGTCTAGTGAGACTTGTTGGTGCATCAAGGAGATATCTATAACTAGTCCCACCTTTCACTAACTAATTTTATTTCATTACAAATATTAAATGTTTGAAACATAATAAACATCAAATTTTTTATTTATTAACTAATATAAAAAAAGTTAGTACATAACATAATCATATGAACATAATCATAAATCATCCAAAATAATATGGTGAATGGTAATAAAATTATATATCTTTATTCAAACTGATCATAAACCATCCAAATAAATAATTAAGATGATAACAATGCAACATATTCCAAGTGGATAATAAGTAAAATAAAGGGTTTATTTCTTCTATGTATATAAATACAGTAAAAATGTTGTTAAAAAAATTATTGATGAAAATATCCTTTAATATTTTAAACTAACATTTTAAAACAAGAATTTCACAAACAATTTCACAATAAATTTCTTTGAATATAACCTTATAAAACTTTTAAAATAATCAATAAAACATTCAGGGGTCATGATGGTGGAAAATTCTTTTCATGTCATACATATTAAAATAAATATTCCTTTTACATTTTCAGTAAAGGCCAACTATGTCTTATTTTCAAAACAGCATGAACATTACTTACAAAAAATATTTTAAAAATTAAAAATGGGTAAAACATTATTTAAGAAATAATTTTGAAATGGGTGACAACATTTTTGAAATTTATTTTAGAATACTTGGATTTTCATGAAAAAGGATTTTCGACCAAGGGATAAAAAAAGTAATATTTTATTAAAGGGGGTATTCACAGTCATATTAAGAACCGACGAGTGAAATAATTTTACTATTAATCGAAAAAATTATTTAATAACTATAGGAGAAAATATATTTATTTTTAGATAGAAATATTAAATATTTCATTTGAGGGTTACTTATTCAAAAAATAATCCCAAATAATGATGCTATTGTGAAATAAACCAGTACCACTTTGGTTACTTCTATTTTGTAAGACCCATAAAAAATAATATCAAATTAAAATTTAAATACAATTAAGATAAATTTATTCATGATATAAATATCATAAGGGAATTATATACAACACACAAAATAAATAGGTGATGAATATGACATATGTCTCATGGAAGAAAATGTGAGACGAGAAACCCATACCCGAGGTTTGGATTCAATTATATGTTTTAAAAACACATGTATTATAAATATAGGTTTATTTTAAATCTGTTATATAACCATAATTATATATATCATACCATATTTTTTTTATTATAGTATTTTTTCATCATTTTATTAAAAATTCGTTGTTAAAATTAATATTTCGAGTGAAAACTGTTTTGTTTTTCATGTATGTTTTAGTTTTGTAATTTTGGTTTTTAAAATTTTATCATATTAAAATAAAATAAATAAAATAAATAATGTTAATAATTATATTAATATAATATATGTTTATTACATATGCATTTATATTAAACTATTAATGTTATCTATAAAAAATGGATTACACCGTTCATGGTGATGGTAGGTCGTTTGTACACATGAACACAATTTCCATTTTTCTCGATGGATGGAATAAAAAGGAAAATAAATTTTAATTAATATTCGTAGAATCATTATTATTTTTAATATTTCATTTATATTGATAAAAATCATCCTTATTATCATCCATACAATATTAAAATGAAAAATATTTCATATCGCTGTGTGGAGGCAGTGGTCCACACGTACCCCCAAGCGACATTGTTTTCTAATGTATTGGAAGGTAAGTAGTTACCTGTGATATTTTATTTGAAGAATTATATTTATTTAATAAATATATAATATATTTATTAAATTTAAAATTTATACCTTTCTTGTATGTCGTATTTGAAAAATGAATCAGATCTCTTTACGAGGCGGTAGTTCATCATACACATGACTGATGTTATCGTGTACCGCACAAAATGAAAATTAAGAATGTACATGTGATATAATAATTATAAAATTATAAGAAATTTATAAATATCATATAAATATGAAAAATATATATTTATTTATATCCTTGAAAGGTGGCGATGGATAAATAATTATTTCAGTTCACGAGGCGGTAGTCCATTGTACACACAATAGATAGTTTCATTTCCCATTTGATGGAAGTAGAGATGGATATGGATTATTAAATTAATATAAAAATATATCTACATATAGGAGATTATAAGGTTATTATATTATAATAATTGAATTTTTTGAGGTAGGTGGAAGAATAAATAAAATAAATACACATGTTTAATAATTTTACTTCTTCTTCAGAGAGTCTCTTTATGATTATACCTAAATCATTATTAGTAGGGATTATTAATCCAAATAAGGCCTCTAAGATGTGTTTAGGTTTTTTATTTAAGGTATTTGGGTTGGTTTTTTCTGATCCAAAGTGTTTTGAAATGTGAATAGGGGAGGAGAGGGGGTGTCCTTGTATAAATGATAGATAAGAAACACACAGAATATCTGAAAAGATAATGTGATACCCATAATATGTTAATGGAAAAGCCTAAAAATAGGTCAACATAAAACATTATTGGTTATAATGTCAATATATAGTCATAAAATGAGTTTTGGAAAAGTTTTATGTCATTTTAACCCTTATTTTTTTAGTTTAACCGTGATAAATGCATTTATACCTTAATCACAGTAATTAATTTTTACCATTTTCACAGTTCAATATAGAAATAAATTTATTTTTCCTTATTAGATAATATTTATTATTTCTATTCTAAATATAGAGTATAATTTTCTAAATTAAATTCACATAACTGGTAGAATTTAAATTAAAATAAGTTGTAGACATGAGGAATGAGACATTTTCTAAAGAGCAAATCCTCATAAGTATAGAATGTTTTAATATCAAAATTAAATATTAAATTGAATAAAATTGCCGAAATTAGTTAAATTATAATATAATTATACTAATTTTAGATCTAAAAAATTTAGAATATAATTAAAATTTTTAAATAATTTAATAGAAGTGAATATTTTCAATAAAAATAAATATATTTTACTATTCATATAAAATTTGACTTTGTAAAAAATTATAAAATATTTATCCAAAGATAATTTCTTCAGGTTGATTAATGTTTTTATTTTATGAAATAAATTTTCTATAAGTGATATACTTTAATTATAAATTATGTTCTCAAATCACGAGTCGACCCCCTTTTTGAAAAATATTTTTTATCAAAAAAAATTATTTTTTCTTGAAAATGGTTCATATTTTTTTCTAATCAATATATAACCATTGAATTAATTTTATTAATGTGTAAACCATATATTTTTAATAATTTATACATTACTATTCTTACATTCAAACTTAATGTTTATTTTATAATGGTCATGTTTGAAAAATAATATTTTAATATTGTATCATGTATTATTTAAACCAAGTGTTGCATGTTACGTATGATTTCAGAGAAATTGTATTTATTTAAGAGAAATTATATCACAAATTATCTAGGTGTTAAATTTTCATGAAATATTTTTGTTTCTTGTATAATATTCTATCAAATATATTGTTCTAATTTTAAAATATCATTGTGTTATATTTTACCTCCTTAAATAGATTGTTTCCTTGAAATTTAATCTAGATCTTGATTATCAAGGTTTTGAAATTCTAAAGTATCCTTATTAAAGCTCTACACTATAAAAGACTTAATAAAACATCCCTTTGATTAGAGAGGATGGGATGTATGAGTGTCATTTAGAATACACATACTAGGTTTCCAAATAAGAGAACAATGGTGTAAATTTAATACATTACACAGAAGAAAAGAGAAAATAATTATTAGTAGTTTTAAAGATCATGGATCCAAATAAATTTAATGATATTTAAATTTTAATGAAAAAAATTCCATAAATCTCTAATGGATGAAAATACCATTGGTTCAACAGAAATGAATGTATTAGGATAACATTGATGTTTGAATATCCTTTTCCAAGAATTTATGATTTCAATTACCATCTCAACTGAGAACACATGAAAATATATTACTTGAAATATTTATATTTTATAGGGAAAATTTCATAATTTTGTTACTCTTAGATAAATTCCCACTTAATTTCTCACTCTAATAAATGAATGTTCAAAATAAATTTTTACTCTTGAAGAACATTTATCAAATCATTTGAATAAAAAATCAACCCTCATATCTATAGATATCTTCCAAAGACAAAATGGTTATCATAAGTAATCCAATAAGCCTAAATTTTCAATGTAATCCATTCCATATGTATTTGACCCTAAGAATCATCCAAAATAACTGTATCCAAATTTAATGTCCAAAAATTTATAGGAAGGTTAATAAATCAAAATTATAATCCCTATAAAATATAATGTTTCTCATAATGTCACATTAAAAATATGTGAATACCTTGATCAACATAAAATATTAATGACCAAAAATTTATATCCCTAATAATAAAATCTCTGATTATCAAATATATTCCACAAATCTAGACATGAATTAAACTATAGAAAATACTACATAAATTACCAAATCACTAAACATATTTTATGTCGCCAATAATATCCTATAATATTCACTTTATCAATATTATCTCACTGTCAAGAAAATATTACCGGTTATCTTCCCCTTATATATCTTCCAAAAAATTTCAAATTTTTAATAAATCACTTTCCATGGTTATCAGTTATATTCATCATATGCTTTTGAATCCTTAAAAAAAATTACTATAGTAAAATACTTATTCATTTTATGATTATTATAAAGAAAATATCATTGATAAAATACTTCTAAAACAAATTTATTGAATTTTAATGCAAGAAATTTAATCATTCCACTTCAGCTATATCAACGTGACAAGATTGACCTTTATCCATTAGATTTTTTTGGGGTTTATTCCCTTGATGCCTAAAATATTTGTTTTCATATTGCCCCATCACCTTATAATTGAATAATTGAACATTTGAAACTTATTTCTTTCCATTTAAATAATTATCATGGTCAATGTTACCTCTACAATCATAGAAAACTTATATTCCCTTGAAGAATTTACTAGGATGTTTCTTTCCAAAAATTATCACATATGGGAAAATAATTCATTCATTTTCCCATATATTATTATTATTTTTAAATAATCTTTTATTTATTTATTAACTTTAAATCCACAAAACATGGAGAATTATTTATCAGTCTTGATAGAACATGATACTATGTACATATATGATAGGAATATTTGGGATACTAATTCACTTTGAAATATTGGATTTAACCCGTTAAATAAATTGTCAATATTACTCTTTAGATTACAAACATAGTTCATAGAATGAATTTATAACATTTTAAATTTATATTCATAAAATGATTCATTTTCATATTTCGTTTGTATTAGACATAGGAATTGTCTCTCCATATCTGCTCATTACTTGTGAGGAAAATACTTTTCCAATAAGAGTAATTTTAAGTCACTCCATTAAATATTCCATTTCTTATACATCCATAGTGTTTTTAATCAATTACAACCATTTATCTGCACATCCTAAGAGATAATAAACTGCCATGAATACCTTATATATTTCATTACATCTTAAAGAAAGAAATATATTCTCTAATTAATTTATCCATTTCGGAGAGACAAATAAATTTGTAATACCATTAAAGGATGGAGGATATTGTTGCTTAAAGAATTCTAAAATTTCTACATTTTATGGTGGACCATAAGGATTCTCTATATGGGAAGGTCACTTATCATAACCTAGGTCAACTATCCCAATATAGATATAATTTAATTATATTTATCATCATCGCTATCTTTAGATTCATTATCAATCCAATGAGGGAAATGCCTACATGAGGTATATGGATTTATATGGTTCTGATTCCTTACACTACTAACTATTTCTAAATAATTTAACACACTAGATTAGATCATAACATTATGGAATATAATATATAATCCAAATACTATTGAAATACATAACATAAATTAAAAAGTTACGCATATATAATCTCATAATTATATACATTATTTCTTTATAAAGGTGTTAAAATAATATTTTTTTTAAATCAATCAGAATTTTTTGTAATGAAATTTAAATTAACAATATCCTATTCCACAAAAGATTCAAACCATTTTTATAGTAAATACAATGTTCATAAACTAGGTAATACTTGATTCAAGCTCGATATGTCATTTTTGGAGTTATTACCTATAGAAATTTCTATTCCAGGACCACATCCACTTGTAGTGACCATAAGAAGATACATTTCTTGGAAAACCACATAATATCAACCATAACTAATGTTTACAATGTTATCCTATACTTAGACTTATCCTTAAATAAAATCATAAGGTTATATTAACCAATCAATTTATTATGAAATATAGTTCCCATGGTTTCTACTAAATTTCCCACGACACCAACTATAAGGACTTTGACGTTAGTATCCTAGATTTAGTGATTACATCACTAAATTAGAATAAGGTACAATAAATAATGTCTGAAAGGACCAAATAGTTTTGTATAATTTTAAAACTAGATACATATATGAAATTAATATTACAATTGAAAATATAAACACACATCTTATTTTATAACACCATATTTCCTTTTAACATATCCCTCAGTATCAATCATAAAACACTTATTGGTATCCTGGGGAAAATAAAACATCCTAAAGGGGTGAGGTCATATTATCAGTAAGGGTATGTCTACAAAAGAATCTATCATGACCAAATATAAATAACCCATATTTCAAGGAAAATAAATGATTCATGTGAAATTTAAATAATAATTTGATTATAATATGATAAGAATAAATGATGATCAATTAAATCTATTTAAATAAACACAAAACATTTAAACTTATACAAGGATATTTTAACTGATCAAATAATCTCATGAAATTAAATAAATAATATCATTATTAGGGAATGTGTATTGTCAAAAATCTAAATCATACTATCAAGGCCACTCATAATATAGTCTTAATCTATGGGTAAACCCAATCGAATTTCGCCATCTAATTTCTCGCATAAGATCTGTCAATGCTTCTAGGGGATACCTATAACTAGGACCCACCCATCACTTAATAATTTTATTTAATTCATGATATTAAAATGGTGAAATAAAATTTTAAGAAGAAATAATTTTAAAAAAATAAAATAAAAAAGTTAATATTTACTCAAGTAAAATAAACATAATCATAAACCATCCAAAAAAATGTGGCGAATGGTAATAAAATTGTACATCCTCAGTGAAACTAATCATTAAACATCCAAATAAAAAATATTTATGATTTATATACAAAATATACCATGTGTATAACAGGTGAAACAAATATTCGATATCATAAATGAATATTAATACCACCAAAATTTCATTTAATGATTTATTAAGGAATATATCGTTTTTATTATAGAAATCACCATAAAAAAGGTTCTACATTTTTTTAAATAATTTTACATGAATATATATTTTTTAAAAGTTTTAAAATATGTTTTAAAAAATTGAGTAGTCATTATGGAAGAAAATTACATTAATTCCAAACATATTAAAACAATATTGCCTTTCACATTTTCGATAAAAACCAAACAAGAAATGTTTGGAAATACATGGATATTACCATAATAATTATTTTAGAAAAGTACAAATATTTAAAACATTATTTAATAAATAATTTTTAAATGGTTAAAAACATTTTTGAATTTTTTTAAAAAAAACAAGGATTTTAATGAAAAAATATTTTCAACCGAAGATAGAAATAAATTACTGTTTTCTTGAAAATGTTTTTCTCAATAATTTATGTACCAAAGAGTGTAGAAATAGTACTATTAATTTAAAATTTTCATAAATAACCAGAGGAGAAGAAAATATATTGATTTTAAGAAATAAAATTCTAATAACTACATAGAGGGATACTTATAAAAAAATTATCCTGAATAATTATGATATTGGGAAATAAAAACTCACTAATTTTATAACATCTGAATCATATGAAGCATAAAAAATAACATCAAATGAATATTTAAATAATATTAGGATAAATATATTATTTATATAACATATATAGAGGTAATTATACACACCACATAGAATAAATAAGTTGTGAATATGACATTTGTCTCTTGGATTTAAAACTGAGATGAGAGTCCCTTACCTTAGGTTCGACTTTTTTTGTAAGAGTATGAAACACCTATATAATAAATATAGATTTATTATAAGTCAATTAAATAACCGTTATCATATATCTTATACTATATAAAATTTAATTACATTCTTTTATCACCTTTTTGTTAACAATTCTTTGTTAAAATCAATGTTTTGGATGACAATTGTTTCATTTTTCATGTATGTTATTGTTCGGTAAATTTAATTATTTAAATTTAATCATAGATAAATAAAATAACAAATGTTAAACCTAATATAAATATAATATATATTCTTTATATATGCATTTATATTTATCTATTAAATTTAGGGGTAGAAAATGGGTTAAACCGTTCATGGAGACGGTTGGCTGCATATACTCGTGGATGCTATTTCCATTTTTCTCAACAAAAGCAGTAAGAGGAAAATAAATTTTAATAAATATTTATTGAATAAATAAAATTTATTATATATAATTTATATTCATCAAATAAATTATTATTACCATCCATGTAAAAATAAAACAAAAACATTTCACATCACTACATAGAGGTAGTAGTCTACATATACACACGAGCGACAATATTATTTTCCAAGGGATTGGACGGTTAGAATTTATATGTGATATTATTTTTCCATAAGTGTGGTATGATAATAAATATAAAATATTTTCAATAACATTAACTTTAATACCTTTTATGTAAATTGTAATAGAAAAATTATTTACATTGCTCTGTGACGTGATACTCTACCGTACAAAAGGGAGACATTATAATATCCCCTACATAATGTAAAGTAAGAATTTATTTGTGATAACAATAATTAAATAATTATAAATAATTTATAAATATCATAAAAATATTTTAAACTGATCAATAATTCTAGACTTTAAATGTAATGATTAAAAACAAATTATATCGGTTTTTAAGGCGGTAGTGCGTTGTACACACGATTGATGGTTTTCTTTCTCATTTGATAGAAGTTAATATTGATATGGGTTATGAAATTTAAAAGATAAACCAAATTATATATTATATAATTAAATTATTATATTAACATTTTTAAATAAGGTTTGAAAGAGGTGTAAGAAGAAGTAAAAAATACACACATTTATGAATTTACCTCTTTTTCAAAGAGCCTATTTTTATTTAGTCCAAAACCCTTCCTATGAGAGATTCATAAAACAATAATGCCTCTAGTATGTGATGAGGTTATTAAGGAATATATTTAGGTATTGATTGTATAAACTAGAGGTATTTTGAATTGTGAATAAGGGGATAAGGGTGGCCTATTATAAGTCGGGGAGATGACACACATAAAATATTTTAAATGATAAAGTGTTACCCATGTTTTTCTCATGAAAAATCCTAAAAAATGTGTAATTAAATAAAATTATAGTTTATAAGTTTTAAATTAGTCAATAAAATGCGTTTTTGGAAAATTATAGGTCATTTTCAATTGTTATCTTCTAAGTTTTACCCATGGTAAACCCATTTCTATCTTAACTGTTGAAATTAAATAATTTTTTTTTCACTTTTTAGTAAGGTAAAATATTAGTTTTAACTTATTAGATAATATAATTTATTATGAATAAAAATTTGAAATCAATTTTTCTAAATTAAATTCAAATAAGGGGAAGAATTAAATTTGATATCAAATCATAGATGAAAAAAAGACCAGTAATCCAAAGAGAAAATTCTCATAAGTATATAATTATTTAATAAAAAAATAAATATAAAATCGATTAAAATGAACTAAATTAGTTAGAATTTAATATTATTTTTAAAATTTTATTTTAAAATCAATTTAAAATTTAATTTAACATTGTATATAATTTAACTGAAAAAGAAGTTTCAATAAAAATAAGTATTTTTCACTATTCCAAAAAAATATTCTTTTAAAAACAATATAAAAAATTTACCCAAAAATAATTGCGAGATATAGATTTAAAAAATTAAGTTTAATTTTTAAAATATATTCTATAAAAGTGTTAAAAAAGTAATATTAAATTTTGTGTGCAAAGTATGACTAGATTGATTTTTAGAAAAATACCGTTTTCGGAAATAATTTATTTTTTCTTTCAAATAGTTCTTATTTTATTTATAATAAATATATAATCCTTAAATTTATGTTATATATCTATAAACCATATAATTATTATAATTAATTTAGTACCATTAATACCCTCCAACATAATGACTAGGATATAATAGTCAATTGTAAATATTGATATTTTAAGTGAGTATCTTATTTCGTTTAAACTAAATGATGTGTATTACAAAATATACCAAATTAATTGAATTTATTTAAATATAATCATTTTATTATGTTTTTTGGTGTTACATTATCATCTATAATATGTGTTAAATTTCATATATTTTATTGAATATAATGTTCCTCTTTTAAAATTTCGGGGTGTTACAATGTGACATTGGAAATAGTTGACTCTTGAGTGATTTATATTGTTTCTTTAAATAACTTGTAAAAATATACAATTCAACTTAATAGAAATATGATCATGGATATATATCTATATATATTTATCACAATAATATTTTCTTCTTTATCTATGTATTTTATTGGGAAATATTAGTCTGACCAAGTCTAAATTAACTATAATACTTATATTTTTATTCTATTAGTAATATTATATTAACATATATTATGGGAAAAAACTGGAACTTACACCAAATTGGTATAAATAGATAACTCACTTTTATTTATAATATAGTAAAATTATCATATAGATTCATTAATATGAATTTTATCTTATATTTATGCTAAATAAAATTCATAAGTGGATATATCTTTTATGTATTAAAATAATAGATAGTTTCTATTAAATTACACATTATCTCAAGGGATAATTTATCAAATTTACCTATTATAAGAATTTTATATCTAACCATTTCCATCATTTTCCTAGTTACTCTATGTAGTACATGTGTCTTTGAAATAACTTGTCCTTTTTTGTGACAGATCTTGTGAATCATGATAATTTTTGACATTGAATTCCATATGAATCTCACTACAAATTTTGGATTTATGATCTATTTTGAAAAATATAACCTATCATTCCATAATTAATATTTCATCTAAGAGATCATATAAATATAGAATTTATGTTTTGTGATGAAATGTTTTTGTTATAAATTTCCTTAGCATATAATTTGCATCGTTAACCAAGAGACAACCTAATTGATCAAAGAAAGGATCCTCTAAGAATCAAAGACTTATTTGATCGGAATCAAAAAAATTTGAAAAATATAAGTTTGAGGAATGGATTTCAAGAGCAATGAAGAATTATATATCAAAAAATTATGCTAAGGTTTCAATATAAAGGATCATTAAGAATTGTAATACATCACATTTTTTAGTAGACCATAATCCTATTGATGATATTATTTTTATGTGTTATTATTTAATAATAAAAAGGTATAACTTTATCATGGTGAGACACCTTGAAAACATGATTATATTATCAAGAGAATTTATTATATTTATGTATTATCTAAATAGAATATGATTTCAATGGATAAAGAATTTTTCAATAACATATTCACATATTATACTCTCAAAAGAAATCTTTGGGTTTCAATACTATGTCATTAATCCCATACTATATTTGTATAGAAGAATGAGATACACATTTTAACCCCTTTAATTTTAAAGAAACTGTTTATCATGTTTGGGTGAAAATTCTTAGATTGAGTTGGGATTTTTGGTAGCCAAAAATATTGAAAAATATTGTGAATACCATTGAAAACAAAATTTGAATAGATAGGGATATTAAATATAGATGATACAGTCACTATTCAATATATATAATTTAATTTTATTTAGAAAATAATTTGATTCAAAATGATGTTTTTTCTATAAAAGATTATATATTTAATTTCAAAATTGAGTATGATAGGATACACAAGTTATTTTTGGAAAATGGAATTATTGGGAATGAGGAAAAAAACTATAGGAGAATAAATTCAAAATGTTACTTTTTTAAAATGTCTGGTCATTAGGTTAAGATGTATAGAAACAAAATAAGGTATGATAAAAAGAGGAAAAACTCAACAAATGAACAAGAAAGATAGTAGTGTAAAATCTTCAGGTGACCCACCAAAAGTAGAGATTAGTTGGTATTTTCCCCTAGGAGGTGACTAACTAGTTGAATAAGATATGGAAGATTCCATGTAAAATGCATCCACCTTTTGATTATTATTCTCCTTGATGTTCCCCACTGTGGGTATCAATTATAGGGGAATGATAAGTGTTCAAATGATGCAGGAAAGGTGAGAAAATATATTGATAAATATTTCCATAATAAGATATATATAAAACCTATCAGGGTTTTTGGAGGAGAGAAAAAATGTTTGAGATATCAAAGGATAATAAATATGAGTCTTGTAGATATAAGGAAGCTATTATCACATCAAATAGTTTTTGGGAACTCTCTAAATGCTTTAATTCTTATGATGATGATGAAGAGAAAAATTAATATTTTACTTGTTGAATCCCACCTAAAAAAATTTATAAAGGGCCATAAAATGGTTTCAAATAAGTCTATATTCTAAAGCTATCAAAGCATGATATAGTTACCCATAGTCATATCCCTTGAACACTTACTTAATACCGACAAGCCTTTTTTTGTTAGAATTTCTAAACCAAATCTCATGTTTTAGAATTATAAGAGCTTAATTAAGAATCATTGGGAATATTTATAGTAGCCCAAAATCATCAAGATCATGTTATTGATACTATATGTCTTCCCAATTGGCCCGATAATATATGGATTCTTATTCATTATATTATACATGTTATACCTTCAAATTATATATAGTAACACATATCTATAGTGGTGACTTTTAAAGGTGTTATTATGAACTTAATCTTGTCCATGAGTCCGACTCATATATTTCTATAAAGTACCTATGGACAAATTTAGTTTCTCTATCACCTCCTATTAACTAGGAGTTGATCATCCATTTGGATTTCAATTTAGTTCCTAGTCATAAAGAAAATTCTGGACTATGATTTAATAGAGTTGCAACTAGGGAATTTGAAGACTGTGTTGACTCCCCTAATATGGTTGAGGTATAATTATCTAGAGTTTATTTCATAGGTAAATTATACACTTTATATGTGAAATCAATTAGTAAATTAGAAATCTTGTTTTTCCACTTAAATGACAATGACATGAATGTTGAAATATATGGCTTTTTTTCTTTCCAAGGTATAAATATGATAACAAAAATCTTATTATTAATGTTATTTTGAACTCTTCAAGAACATATCACTCAACCATTATGCTTAACATTGTTTTTCTTACCATACCATTATGTATAGATATAATTTTTTATGGATGGTCTATGGATTGAAGTGGAAACCTAATAAAAATTGTGTCTAATGAGAATAAAAGGATCAAACCCTCTTGAAGGGATCTAGTAAAAAATCATTCCTTCACTTTAATAGTGGAATGAGGGGTTTTAGGAAGAATTAAATGCTTCCAAAATTAGGAAATTGAATTAGAATGTGAACCTCTACGATGAAGTGCATCATCACTCAAAATCATAAGATATTTATATTCTTAACGAAAGATTCACAAAAAAACCACTGAATGTGAAATGGTAGCAATGTGAAGACAGGAACAACAGTTTTTTCTATCACCTTGATAAATAAAATTTATTCAATAAAAAGACCAATTCCATCTAGGTAAATTCTCATCTCTTTAAATCTATGGAATAAATTTCTAGGGATATTATTAATTACTATTAAAACCTCTATGATGATGATGTTTGACCTCCAATAGTAGAACCTCTCAATAAATTTACTCACGTGGTGGATGAAAATAAAAATCAATAGTTTTTATGAGACATTTTAGGAATGAAATTAAGAATATAATATTTTCTCTTAATACTAAAATATCACATCTTACAATTGGGTTTTCTACATAATTTTATTTTCTTTATTGAGATATTGTTCTGGATTATGTTTTCATAGAGTCTAATGAATTTTTCTCCTATGTTCAAATTCCCTTTGGAGTGAAATCACAAATTTTTTATCTTCTTCCAAAAATATAAAATACCGTGGATATAAAATAATTTCATCATGTTTTAATGGAAAATATCTTTCTTAATATCATTCGATAAATTTTAGAAAATAGGTTTGGGGAAATAATTCCCAAAATGATATCCCCAAATATGTTTGGATTTGTGTAGGGAATATGCATCAAAAATTGTATATTTACTACCATATAATATAACATCATGATAAAGAAGAAATCAAGGTATTATAATTTTTCTTTTAAAAAGGACATATATAATTCCTTTAATACCATGTAGTGTGATTTCATTTTTAGGATTCTAATGAATTATGGGCTCCCTTTATCAAACTCATTAAGGGAATTCTTAATAGTGATAGGTCTTAAATTGTTATCAATAGATATCATGTAGGATTATTTAGACTTTCTAGCGGGGTGAGGAAAGGGGATCATCTCTCCAATATTATTTTTTCCATTTTTAATATTAACTTAGTATATCTATTAATGAACCCCTTAAAATAGAATTCTATAAACATACTAATATAGGTAGGATTTTGGTTTCTCTCTCTCATATTTTATATAATGATGATATCCTCATCATAGTTAATAGATTGAAGAAGAATAGTAATTCTATAAAAATAATCTTTATTCATAATAATGTTGTTTATGTGAAAATATTTAACTGAACTAAATATTTTATTTTTTTTGAAATGGAATAATGTTTGGGAAAATAGTCAGAGTTTCTAGATTTCTATGATTCAAAAGGGATATTTAAATTTTTATTATTTTGGTGGTTCTCTTTTCTATGGTAATGTATATAAATATTATGTTGAAAAAAAATATATTTTTAGGTTTTTATCTAAATGAAAAACTATAAATGGATGTGTATGTTAGAATCTATTAAAGTATTTTTTGTAAAATTAATGACCACATATATGATTTTCTATGATTTATCAATTTGTAAGGGCTTTTTTTCTTGATGAACAAGATTTATAAGATTATTATTAATTTAATCTATATGGGATTTTTGAATGAGTGTAAGATTCTATCTCTTTCTATGGATTGAACTAATCTAGTTGAAATGGGTGGTATTAGAGTGAAGAACCATCAAAAGTTTAATGAGGCACTCATAAATAATTTAAAATGGAAACTTTTCACCTATAAGATTAACAACAATTATTTTATAAGAGAGAGAATAATGCCAATATTTGAGGCTGGATATATTTATTACTTGATGTCCTCAGTTTTCACTAATATTATATCAACTTAAAATGAATTGATGAATTGTTTGAAATGGTTTGTATGAAAGGATTCTGCTATTTATCTCATGAATGTGCCCTATATTAGAGTCCCTCTTAAGATCCAATTTAACATACCTTAGTAACTCAAACAAATGACTATGGATTATATTAAAATAGAAATTTTAGTATCATAAAATTTTCTTTCAGATTATTTTATCAATAGAGTTCAATGATACAACATCATTGTTGTTAATGTACTTGTTTGAATTCCCAAACTTGTTGGTATTTTCACCACCAAAGAAGTATATAGATATAAGTGTATTATAATTTTAAATTTATGAAAATGGAATGTAAATTTCATGTCCTTAATTCCACCTTTAACTACTCTATTATTATAGAAGGTGTGGAATAATTTACTCCCCACCGATGATAAAAATCACAAGGTTGGATTGTCCTTTTCTTTGGAAAGTGTTATTTTACATATTGATTCTAAAACACATGTGCATATATTTATAAATTTATTCTTTTTGAATAATCATTATGTATATATCTTGGTGGTTGAAAATTATATTTTTACCTTGATTCTAGATTTGAAGAGCTACTCAATTATATCACTAAAAATAAGTGTATCAAGTAGATTTATAAACTAATTATTGCTGAGATTAAAGCTATTTATTTTAATGATAAAAGGAATCTCTTCATACTAAACATTGTTGAGACACAAGTCTATCTAGAATTATGGCCAAACTTAAAAACATAATATTAATAATGATTCTATTTACTTGAGTACTCTTTATATTTATGGTGTTGTAGGAAGGTCCAAACAACTACACATTATGAATTCAATTTTATGGATTCATCCTATAAATAGTTGGGTTATGGTGAATTTGTAAGGGGGGGGGGCCTTCACGATCTTAGTTTTTTAAGATTTGGTGGGGCCTTATGGATATACCGAGGCTTTGTAAAGGGATTATTCTATCGATATCTTGGAGTTGATACTGTACATGAGGTTGAATTGTAGGATATGATATGTACTATTAGGAATTATTAGTAATTTGGATGTATTCAACTATGTATTGAATTTGATTCCATCCTTATGGGAGATGAAATAAAGTAGTAGTCAAGAAGTATTCAATAGAGGATTTTACTAGAGTAGATTATCTATTTGATGGAACTTGAAAATATGTTATGTAATATGTCACACATATATATGGAGGTGAGTCATGTTTTCAGATATGATATAAAATAAGGTAGTTCATGAGGCATGTTTTGGGTGTCACTTTATAGAACCCATTCCTTATTTGACTTATATGGATTTTGATATTGGGGTTGACTTCTTCAAACACCTTTGTAAACCTCTATCACAACTTTCCCCTTTATTATTCATTAATTTTAAATAGGACCTAGTCTTTTCCATCACTTAAGATTTTTTAAATATATTGACCAATATGGAATCTATTTTATTTACTCATTTTTTATTCATGTTATCTATATGTGTTTTTTTGAAACTCTATTTCATATATACCTACCCATATAGTTTTCATATTTATAAACATATCAGTGAAAAAAATGATTTAATCCTATAATTTTACTCGTATGAGATCATTTTTACTTACTTGTTTTGGAAGATTTGGTTTTGTGTGTATATCTTTAGTGACCCATGTTTTCCCAAAAAAAAAAATAGATAATTTTGGAGTTCTAAAGTCACAAGTCCTTTATGTTTGATAAAATAGTAAATTTTCCCTATCATATAACGTCAATTTTTTTCCTAATATAACTTTTGAGTTTAGAATGTGTTAGTTACTAGTTGGTTTCATTTTGGTAAAATTCCAAGATATTTTTATTTTATGATTAATTTAATAGTTATTGAGTAAATAAATATTTTCTTATGAGTGTGAACATTTATATACCCTAAACAAAAAATTAGGTAACAAATTAGACACCATGGTTTTATTTATAATGTGTTGTTTTACCTAGGTTGACTATAAGTTTTTTTATCAAGTATTATCTTTTAGAATGGAAAATTTTAGGAATTTAAAAAACAGACTAAAAAAATCATTGGATTATAAAAATATTGTTATGGATATTATATTAGGACTATCCATTGGAAAAGAAAATGATATGACCCAACCCATCAAGGCCCCACCTTGGACAAGAGTAAGGTATTTTTTACACCTTAAGCCAACCTCTAATAGGCTTGGGGTTGTTCACTAACATTGAGAAGGTGTAAAGCCTATTCCATCCTATACCAAAAATCCATTTCCAGTAAAAATTAACCAATAACACTAGTAATATATATATATATATATAATTGATATATATATATACATTGTGTGCATGAGACATCAAGAAAAATTGAAATACCATAGAGGAAATACTGGAAGGGATTAATAATATTATAGAATAAAAAATAACCTAGTGAAATTATCTCCTAAAAAGTTAATATGAATCCTTTCTATATTAACTCTTTTGAAAAACTCTATCAACTAGAATCTCTCACTATGAACCACCACCATCTAATATATGTCAACTAGAATGACTCAAAAAACTCTACATACACCAAGGTCATCCATGATTTAAAACATATGCACAGATATATGATAATCCAAGAAAATGAAGGGAAAATAAAAATATAAAACATTAAAACTCATATCCATAGAGGATCATATATCAAAGCTATAAAATATATCAAATTTCCACAGTCACATAAATCCATTAGTCGACTTCCCAGTTGTAAGATGTATCTGAAAGGAATCTAAGTATATATTCCTTATAATAAGACTCAAAACATACAAAACACCCATCGTCCCAATAACCATGTCATAATTGCCACTATATTACCTCATACAGATTATGTGGGAAACATTCATGTCACTAAGATGTACACGTTAGCCAAGTGTGCACTTACCCTTATAGAGGATCTATACATCATTGTGTGGTGTATGCATTTTTCGAGGTGTGTTACCAAATAAAAATATGAATAACCTTAAAATTTTCATACATGGGGTAACAAACTCTAATTAGTGTATATATGAACCATTACCAAGAATCGATATTCTTCTAGGGGTCACCATCCCTGTGTTTTCTCTAACTTTCTCTCCCTATTTATCTTCCATCACCTCTTCCAGTTGGAGAAAATGAAATACTTAGAACTCTTTATAAATAATCCCCATATATTTTACTGTTATTCACCATCACATTCTATGAAAAAATGATCATAATACACTATTGATGCTTTGAATTCTGAATTCTAGATAGGAATAAATCAAATTCACCAAAGAGGGTACATTATATGACATGCACTACTCAATATACAATGTATGGGTCTCAGAAGTTTTTGATCATATGATTATATAATTAATCAAATTTGTATTGAACCATAAATTTGTGTCCAATAAGTTATATAGTGTGTGTGGATTCCTATTATTTATGGTTTCATAGTTCTTGTACAGAAAATTTCTTAACACCTGGGTACATGGCCTACAATGTTTGGTATATGGAATGTATGATGACACTGAACCATTTATGCGGGTTTTAAATAAATAGGGTGTTTATAGAAAGAATATATGTCATGTGTGATCCATATTACACTCATGCATGTACTTAAATAATATCATAGTCATGTCATTGATACAAATTG
Source organism: Viscum album (assembly GCA_963277665.1). Taxonomy (NCBI): domain Eukaryota; kingdom Viridiplantae; phylum Streptophyta; class Magnoliopsida; order Santalales; family Viscaceae; genus Viscum; species Viscum album. Next base: position 691,137,359 of record OY728119.1, on the reverse strand, counting down.
TGAGAATTTTCTGCCACCTAACATTTGGGGATTACTGGTTGACATATTCTGTACTTCAGTTCACATTCAAAGTACAAAACATAGAATACAACAAGTTATGATCATGAGGTTATACATAGTATATAATTCTTTTTTACTTGGTGTGTAAAGTCATCTATCTACTCAGTGGAAAAAACTAGTACATTCTCAAGTTATGTGACTTGAAATCCATGTTGTACGACCCAGATTGACACCGTTCACAATATTTATAATTATTGAGAAAATTTAGATACTTTAGATTATGACATAAAAGGTGTGTGACTCAAAGGATTAAATGTCATGTATAAAAAAATAAAAGAAAATCCATAATTTACAAGAATGATTTCCAGCTATTGTTCTCACTAATTGTGTATTTATCCTCACCTCCCACAATGTCTGATGAATTTTTACACAACAAACTCATCAACGGGGACCATGGATCACTAAAATCACACCTACGGTCATCATCACATTTTTTAAAATTATATCTATCTATCATCATTAAAACCTTACCATTGGTTTATTATAAAATCCTTTCCCTATTTCGACTCTATCCATCTTCCCATCAGAACTATTTAGTTTGAAACTATCGACCATTATGAATTCTAATGTGAATATATTTCATGAGGGGGTATGAGATTAAAATCAATGGGATAATGAATCTTAAGTTAATGGGGAACATTTATTCATCACTTATCTCACATCGAACACAATTCTGTAAATGATTAGGAACAAAATTAATTATTTAGAATAACAATGGATTAACACCCCAATAACAATCACCCAATGTATCTTAGAAATTTAATAAGCGATCCAAGAATGAACGACCACTAATCCATGATATAAAAATAATATATATTGAATTTTATAATCATGTTATAATGTGTGTTTCATATGTAGAAAACCCAATATATTTAAATGGATTAAATACACGAAAATTCCATTATATTAATAATAAAAATATAGAATGCATGTTTTGGGATTTTTGAAGGATGAAATTTATTAATCCATATTACAAGAAAATAAGTGGCCTTAAATTCCGTATCATTTATATGTATGATATTTAATATATATATTTTTAATAACTTCTATAATGTTAAAAACATATGAATCATAAGGAATTAGATTATGGGAAAGAATAAAAAACATAAAGATTGGGGATTGGAATAACAAAATGTCTTACCTAGTTTGTTTAAATAATTAATAATTAACATTTGATCATCATTCCAATGATATTTTATCATCAATTACACATGATTCAAAATTTTCTCCCTGATCAATTATTGAATAAATAAAGAATAGTCCCTAGATCCAATTTTACCTTTTTTATATGTATTTAATTATATATATATTTTACACATCTCTTTGATGATATAAGTGTGTTTTTTATTTCCTAATGTCATTTAAGTTTAGATTTAATAAATATCAATTAATTATAGTGGAAATTGTAATTCTTTGAATATTTGTATGGAAATAATGATTTCTAGGCTTAATTAATTAAAAAAAATCTATTTAATTTTCAAATATCTTTACAAATATTTTCTTGTATTTACCAGTTAAAAATAAAATAAATTCATTTTTTAAGTGCATTTAATGATTATAGGTCATTGAATTAGTATCTTAAAATTTCATTGATTTAAAAAAAAATTATATAAAATTATTATTATGGTTTTGTTGTTGTCAATTTAATGAATTTTGGTAATGTCCTATATTTTTATATGGATTTTTTTTACCCGTAATATATTTTATAGTTTTTACCGTATGAAATTTCATGTTTATAAACTATTTAATTTTTAAATAATTTGAGGATTTTTCATATGAAATTTCAATAATAGTACCTTATGATATTTATTATTAACATATCATTAAATATTTTAGTATAATGGGTCTGTAGGAATTTTTATAGACACATTCAAACATTTAAAATCCCTCATGTATTTTATTTTACAGTGCATAAAATATTCTCAACATATATGAGAATTTCAACAAACATATTTATTTTCTACATTATTATAAAATAATCTCTAAATACTTCATCAAAGTAAGGTTTGATAAATCTATAGAATTTATAACCAAGATCCAATTAGGACTATGAGCTTGCGACCTATGTATGCAAGTCCAAATTGAAGTTGTTGTTAATTTCTATGAACTCAATAAAAGAAACTGGTTGATTATTACATGAAATTGGTCAACTTTTTAGTAAGAAGGCTATTATAAGATGAATCAAGTAAAAACATACTGAAACATGGTCTTGTTAAATGATTACTGTTGATGTTTTCTGGTCGAATCCATTCTTGAACACCTATGTAATTTTCATCCATTGATAATACTTCATGTTTGATGATGAGGATATTGACTTATTATTTAGAGAAAAATACTATTCACACTAAAGGATGAATGAAGTCCATGTTCCACCTTGGGATTCAAGAATATGATTTACTGTTGAAAAACTAATGGGAAAATTAAGTTCATGTGATGAATTTGTTGCAGTTAGAGATTAGATTACTGCATGTTTCTTTGGGATTTAACATGTTGGGGGAATTGATATTTCTCAATTATTAATTTAATAAACAAATATGATTTCATAAGTGGTGCTCAATGAAATGATTAAATAAACTATCACCGGATTAAGAACCGATTTTGAATCAAAATCACTATTGGGCCACTAGTTTGAATGCATATTTTGACAAAAACAAGATTATTCCTAATGAAATTAGAATCGTTGAAGATGATAAAATGTGACAAGTATATTATTTTATACAGAAGCCTAGGAGTTTTTCATATTTTTATGGGGTTGTGTATGAAATGCTCAACCAATGGAAATCAAATCCAAATCACCATATTATAGTATTTAGGGAAGTCAAAATATCATAGTTTATAATGATGTTGGAGTTGGGTTGTACTGAATGAGATTGAGTGGAATTGAAAATGTTGGCTTAGGTAGGGGTATTTCTAGAATATGATAATATAAGAGTCCAACTTGAAACAATTTTAATCACTGTAGTCATGTGGAAATTAAAATAAAAGGGGAAATAGAATATTGAAGGAGTGTTTTAGGAAAGTTTCTATGAATTGTACTTAGATTTGAAGAAACAATTACTATGAATTCCATAATGTTTTCAAAAATATTTTATTGAGCCACTACACAGAATAAACATAAAAATGATAGTTTCCACGTAGAGACCAATGATTCATGAGTGGAGTTGTTTATATTGAGTTGTAGTATCAGGAGATCCTATGTTTTGGGAATGTTTCTAAATTAAAAAGTTACACATATATTTTAGGGTAGTGACGATTCATTGAGTACTAGGGGTTAGACACACCTGATGGGCATGAGATAATTGAATAAAACATGATTGAGAGGCAAGAACTATTTGATAAAGAAGCCTTCCTATTCCATTTTCCTTCTTTAATACTCTTGGATACAAACATTTTTTATATTTTCAAATCAATAATAATTATTAGATAATATTTATTATGAATAATAGATTACATTAATATTCATTTGGAACTTTTTTATTGATGAATTTTGTTACTGGGTTACTAGTTTCTCTATTTTACCTTATTAGAATCATTTTTTTAAATTTCATGGACAATCAATGTCATCTTGATTGAAACCTTAATGAATTTATGAAACTTTTCTAAATGTAAACCACATGAAAATGTGTTTCCTATATTATGAGATAAAAATAACTAGAACTGAATGGTGGTTTAGATCTGGTTTCCCATATTTTTTTTACAAAAAAGAAGGGAATAAAACTTTAATATTAGGAAATAAATTTTTTCATTGGTCATTAATTACCTATCATCTCTACCGCATTTTTATTTTTTAAAATTTATTTATAGTTTGAAACCTATTTAATTATTATTTCATTATACACATCACACAATCACTATTTATTTTTGGTTTTATAATTTTGAGTTGTTTTTATTAAAATTTTACGTAAAATATCCATGTGGGTTTAAACATACTTTTTGTTATCAGGTTTTAAACATGAAATAAATAAATAATAGAACTTTAATAAAATGAAAGGAAAATAAAATTTTTGTAATGTTGTTAGGGAAGGATATGCATGAATAATAAAATCTTAATATAATAAAAAAATCTAACAATTTAATCCACAAAAAATTCTAAAATACCTGTACTTTTAGTTTTTCATTTTGAAGAATTATTTTCTTAAATCAACAAAAACTCCTGGTCAGACAAATTAAAGTTATTGAAATATAAAATTTAAAAATGTATATGTCCTCTTATGAATAAAAATAGGTAAAAAAATAGATAACCTGATATATTCAGGTAGACTTCTTCAAATGAATTGAACCTGCAACCTAGACTCAGAAAAAAACTATTCAAAACCTTGAATTAGGGAGTTTCAACTCCCTCGAGTTTTGGGAAATCTTTCATACATTAAGATTACACCTAGAGATCGAAATTAATACCTAAAACAATCATACATTTTAATTGTTCCCACATTTAATGTTTTTATAAACAAGACTCATTATCCTACATTAGGGACTTTCCATAATGAGGTATAGCAGATAACATCTCAAAGGATGACTAAAAATAAACATAAGATGAGAGTATTTACCTTATGTATCAAGGGGAATTATAAAAATTGTTTCCTATAATTAGATGAGAAATTATTTGAAATATAGATATTATTTCTAATTTTTTCTCAATAATTTACATCTAAGTAGAATAAAAAGAGAAATACAAATAAAATAAATAGAATTTGTTAAGAGGACAAAGTGAATTTTTATTAGCAATGGAATATATTTAAGTACATGATTACTCAATTTAATCACCATAAAATCTCCTCACATATCCTCAAAGATGCATTCTATTGAGGGTCTTCAACCTTAATAAAAAACTGATAGATATATAATCTAGAGGAAATTACATAGATCGAATATAGGAAATACTTAGAAAAATATATAACACTATTTCCTTGTACTCATAACACCAAGAATCTAGGTGACATAGAGTGAATAATGATGATTAAAACTTATCCTATAGACTTTAAATTAACTCAAAAAATAGCTGATATTAAATTCCAACATCAATACCTTTTTAACTTAATTGATAAATACTTTTATAAACTATTTTGAAATAAAAAATATAAATAAACCCGTAGAGAGAAATTCTATCAACGTGGAATGTTCATACACTCTATCATCTGCTTCATAGAAATTGGAATTAAAACCCAACCCATATAAAAAGAAAATTTTATGAGATATATTACTATGTTGTTGGGTAGATATTATCCATTTTCAAATAACCATAATTAAGGATATATAAACTAGTTGTAAATTTCATGTAGAGGGAAAGATATGGATAAAAAAACTTCCCATTGTTTCTCAGAATAGACTTGACATCAATATAAAAATGAAAATAAAATAACAACTATAATACTAAATATTATGTAAATGGTTTTCTTTTGAAGTTGATTGGAATATGTTATTCCCAAAAATCTCAACATCAATATGAAAAGGCCAAATAATATCTAGAATACATAATTTTGAAATGAAAAGGTGGAGTCTATTAAGATACATGCCCTTTAAAGATTAAGGGAACCTCCTATGAACACCAAAATTGTTCCCTGGGGTAAAATACATAGATGTCAACATATAATTTGGTTTTAAAACAAAAGAGGAAACTGGGAAAAACCCAAAGGATGAGGGAACTAAAAATTTTAATGACTCTTGAAACAAAAGTGTAGAAATAAATTAATTTTTAAATATAAATAATGACACTAAAAACAAGATAAATTATTCTATTCCAAAAGAAAAAAAAGTTGAAAAATAAGGATAAGTCAAGAAAATTATATATAAATAAAATAATGCATAAAATAATGTGGGGATGTTATCTATTGTGAATTATTTTTCCCTACTCTCCCATTAAAACTAAATATAAAAAATAAAGATTATAAACTAGATTAATTAAAATTACTGGAGTGTTTAAACCCTCAATAATAAACATTAAATGTGTGAAATTACTAAAAAAATCCATTCCTTTTTCATGTTTATAAAAAGGGTTTCTGATAAAAAAGAGTATTTGGATAATATTTACACAGTTATATTAAATGAGGCCTATAGTTCTGTTCTTCAAAATAAATTGGATCCTAAATTTGAAGACTCAAGGATATTTTTTATTTTATAAAAAATAGGGGAAGTGAGGAAATAATTATGTGATTTGGGAATAAGAATTATTCTCATTTGTTTTCAATTATTTTATAAATTATTTCCCTGGGGAATTTAAACCTACAATAGTGTCTCTTTCCTTGGATTATTGGCTAATCAACCAACCTATCATAATGGAAGATAAAATACTATTCAGTGTTGGGAAGCTCACATTAACCATACATTTTATTTTTCTTGAAATTTATTGTGATATTGTGGTTATAGTAATTGTATGAAATATATTTCAATACACTCATGGTCTTATTATTAATGTGAAAAAATGAAATTATACCTTTCATTCTAGCAATGATAAATATAATTTGAGGTGTTTAAGAAATAAATACATGAGGTTATATATTTATTGATTAATATAGATGAATAAATTTTTAGAGATGATATTATGAGAGATACCCTTAACCCATTAACATAAATAGTATAATAATTAGTGCCCAACATTTTAAGTGAATAATATTTAATCTGAATATATCAAAGAACATGAATGATTAGTGGGATATGTTAGTAGAATTAACGAAATCATCACTAAGGATCGTGAAGTGGTCCATCATGAAAAATTATTCTTTTATGATAATTTTTTATGATGTTAATCAACACTCATAATTCTATTTCAATGAGAGAATCCCCTCCCTTATACCCAATTAAGATTCAACCCCCTGTATATATAATCATGCGTCCTTTAAGTTTTTTAGTTATATTATCAGCATAAAATGAGTGTTTAATGAATAAATAAAAGACTTATATTAATTCTATACATTTTTAAGTTAATGATAATTCTCGCTAACCTATTGAGAGTGAAAAAATGAGAATTTTTATATTTTTACAAAGAAATAAATGTTGTATGTTTCTACAACCATGAGATTTTTTGAGGATCAATATTCAATCTCTAATATAAAGTAATTCCTAGTAGATATTTTGGATTTATCCCATATTATAAAGAAGAAATAAAATTGTTAAATTGATGTTTTTTTCTTTGGAAGATTTTGAGAAGGTTACAACCTCTACCGTGCCTATTTTTGAGTTATTGGATTCTTTATGTGTGGGGGAAAACATTGTGTTTTTTTCCAACAAAAATACTAATTTTTTATATTTTTTCAGTCAATTTCGGTTTTATTTTAAGTATTTGTGTCTTTGATACTAGAATTAACAACAACCTCTTCCCTAAGGACATGAAGGATTTTAAAATGGTTTTAAAAGATAATGGGGTTATAGAGAATGTGATAAAAGAATAAAATGTCCACTCATAAATTAATAGAGTAATAATCATTAAAAAACAACACCTTCCAAGTGACCATGGATAGAATTCTTAGTGGTAAAAAATTGATAAAAACACTAAATGTAGAACATCATGATAGATAATGCATAGTTTTTCAATTTTTTCCTTATTTTAAATTTTTAATAAATCTCAGATCATTAATATGTCTATTCCACATTATTATTAGTGTCCACTCATTACATTAATTTTAATAAAATTATCATATAATTGGATACTATTCCATATCCAATAACTATAATTTTTATCATTTCTGGAATTCAAATTATTTTATTTAATGTTATTCTATTTTACTTTGGATAGAAACTCAATGGAGAGACCAAGTGGAACATAAAGTGTTAAGGAGAGAGGTATTTTGGATACACTAAGGGGGAAAAGAATCAAATATCATAGGTGTAAATTTTCTATGTTTTTAATGAATTTGAAATTTTAATACAAGACTTTATTTATTCATACTTCATACATAATTTAACATTATTTTTTTTGTAACTTTAGGTTTAAAATCTGATTAATTTTTAAAATTTAGCATGGGGGAGATATGTTGATTTCTAGATGAAATCATTCCAAGTTATTTAATTTTCATTGCAATTTTTAATTTATGGGTTACTTTCTTTATTAGATCATCTTTTTTGAAACCATTTTTAACAAAATATTTAAAGAATTTATTTGGACCCTAAAAATGACTTGGTATTGAAAATGATGCTTTTCTTGTTTAAATCATTTAGAAACAAACTATTTTACATGAAAAAAATACAAAATATTTTTTCCTTTTATTTAATGTATGTGGATATTGAAAACTATTTTGGTGAAGTCATTATGTTTTGGAATCAATCTGTTTCAATATTTTTATTCCCATTTTATATGATTTTAAAACCACTAAATTAAAAAAAATTAAACAAAAACAATTAAATTGTTTTCCCATCTTGAGATTCAACATTGCGATTAATTTTACAATTTTATTTTGGGGGATGGTTTTCTTATTTTTATAAACTATATTTCAATATAATACACATTCAAATTAACTTATAGTTTTTTAAAATTTTATGTTTTCAAATGTTAATTTTCATTCTCAATGGTAGAACATTTTTCTTAATATTTTACATAAGTTATCTACATGGGGTGATTAACCATTTCTATTATACCATGAATTAAATTACGTAATCTTATTTATATTACCTCTTGAAAACAACTATCTTGGGGAAATATTGGGAGAATTTTAAAATTTTATATTGGATTTCAAATTCTTGACTAAATGTAAACTAATAAGACTTTCATTCAACTTAGTTGTAAATTATCGGAAAATTTTGGAGTGGTCCTTTAACATTTCAAACTAAAACTTATTAATGAATAAATTATTCATTTATGTCAATTATTAAAATCAATCATCTAATTAGTTATTTCTAATTGTTGAATTTTAATTACATGTGTCTATTCACATTTGATTAAAATGGAAATTTATATAGAAAACTAAATTCAAAGTTATGTTTTTATAAATCCTATCAAATTTTAAAATTCAATAATATTTACAAAACCAAAACCCAAATTAAAAAAAAACTTTTATGTTGAGAAATAATTATTTTACTTAAAATATTATATGTATAAGATCATAAATTCAGAAAGGTATGTTTTTATTCCCTAGGATGATTAAATCTGGGTTCAAGAAACTTGAGAGGTTTATTGGTGGGTTAAACATAATTTTAGGTATATTTTTGGCACACTATACTCAAGATGAATATGTGGTGTAGGTAGACTAATGCCTGTAAATATATTGTATGAAACAAACAGGGACAACATACCCATGTATTTTCCTGGTATTGGGAGTGTAACATTGTAATTACTTTTACGATAAATATCTAGAGTGGCCTCGCCATGCCATGGTGGAAGTTTTGGGGAGTCTAAAATGGGTAAAGTCTTACAAACATGCCCTAGTTTCATCATGTTTTATTTCCAAGAAAATGAATTCTAAAGGCCACCATGTCCGTGGTGGGAATCACTACACCATGGTGATGGTTATTTGGATGTTTCTAAATTGTCGATTCAGGAATTTATCTCTTCAGCTTGTGAATTGAATGGGGGAAGGTGACCAGGGTAACCCCGCTTCATTTGACCAAGATCTAGGATGATCATCTGGATATATCATTTTTCTGTTACACAGAACTATGTGATTATCCTGAAGGTATGAAGTCATTACCATATAAGGCATATGAAAATAGTGTTTCCTTGATTGCATGGTGTGTATAGCCCTTTGAGAACTATGCTTTATATGCTTCATATATGGTATGTGTGTAGCCATGTGAGACCTATTATTGATATGATCCATATGTGGTATGGGTGTCTAACCCCTTGATACCTATCCTTGATATGATTCATATGTGGTTTTGTGTTGGTTATGTGATTCTTTCTTCACATGTAATTATTAAAACTATACTTATTGTACTATTTGGTTTTACATGTGTATTTTATCTCTACATAAAAGTGAATTACTAGGTTAATATGTATAGTCTAATCACTCCCTTAGAGTGGGTGTGGATTATGTGATTTATTTCTCTAGATCTATGAGATTTGGTTGATGTGTAGGGATGGATTCCCCTAGATCTATGAGATTTGGTCAATATGTGGTCTGTGGATTTCCCCATATTCATGAAATATATTGACATGAGTATTGTGGATAAGTGATCAGTTTTACAAGTACATTAGTCCAACAGATGAATTTACATCCAATATATAGTAGAAGAAGGTAGATCTAATCTTTAAGGACCAGATATATTTTGGAACATGAATTATTTTTTATTTTTTGGTTTCACAATGATTATTTTTATAGATTACACATTTTTATACTGTACACTTATGTTATAGGCCCATTGGTAGTGTGATTCTAGGTTTTATACCGACACTTAATATAATCATATCAATGTGCATGTCAGTTTTATGAATAGGGATATAATAACGGGATATGTCATTGTAGTGGATGGTTTAATAAGACAGGCGTGATGGTGAGAGGATATGGAAATATAGAATTTGGGTATTAAATGTTTTGATTCATTTTATTTATTTGTATTTTATTTCATTCTACATAGATTCAAAACATTTGGAAATCGTTTATTTTTATTTTTATATATTTTTTTCAATTCATATAATTATAGAAAGTGTTGATTCTCTCATTGGATTATTTATTCCATTATTACTGTTATTTATTTTAGGTATTTATTTGATGGCTATATATTACTAGGGGAATGTTCTCCCCACAATTCCTCTCAGGGCATTTCAAGTTACTAGAATCCTCTTGCATACAAGAAGGAGCACGTGAGTTCTTGTTTCACTCCCACCCAAACCCAATGATTTAGGCTGAGGTGTTACAAAATGGTATTAGAGGACTCAAATGTTTCATTACATCACCTTGATATTGGGATGTGGTTGAATGGAGATTATATGATTATGAACTAAAAAGTAGAGTTATGTCAGTACCTAAATAACACTGTAGAGTGAACCTATTAGCTTCATACAAATTGGAATTATTTTCTTATTATTTATTATCATCATTGATTTATTCACCCTGGGTTGTGAAAATAATATTGATATTCTAATTTATGCTATTTTAGGTGAATTCGAACATCATGACTAGGAACTTGGGTTTATATGTCATATTCTTTTTTAAATTCATTAGATAGGGTTTAATTAAGTAATTACCTTTTCTGATTTATGATTTGCACTCTGGCGGTTCATTGTTGGTTATGCTTTATTAATTGAACCTAATAATTCCATTCCTTTTGTATGTATATGGATATAACTAACCTGAATGTACTAGAGACATAGATTTGGATTCAATTAGTAATAATGGGGTTATACCTTGTTCTTGTGGGTAACCTCATAGGATAGGTCACCAATAGAAAACCCATTATACAGACAATGAATTGATTAGGAAGTAAATTGAAGAGGGTTGTTATATGAATTCTAAATGTTCATTTGCTATTTCAGATAATTTCACCGCATATACATTTAACAGGACCACCTAGTGAAATATACAAGAATGATCCTCCAAGGGGAATTCCAATGTTTCACCACCTATTATACATGAGGATGTAGATGGTAATTCTCCCATAGATGATATATATTTCGATTTAGATAGTTTTATGTGGGTTTTATCTTATACATATGGTTATTCTCCTAGGATTTAAATGCAATATAATATCCCTTATAGTTCATGTGAATTTATTAGGTTTTAAACTTAAGAGTGATATTATAGTATTTCTATGTGTTCATATATAAATTCAGAATATGACACCACATAGAAGCATGATAGTAAAACATGTTAAAGAAAATCATAATGATACAACAAGGTGGAATTCCCATATTTCACCCCTACTATAGCTGAGGGTGAATTTGTGAATGGTCTCGAAATTTCTATAGTAGTTGACTCTATAGATATAATCATATCCATAATGTTCTAGATTGTTTCTATTCATGTAAGAGGATATTAATAAAAAATGGTTGACCACAATCATGAATTTTATCCCTAGTATCCCCTATCCATCCATAGAACTGGACACCCCTAGAATACTAAATAATATATAAACATATTTGGGAAGATATTCACTATTGTAGAGACTCTATAGGATTTAAATATAAAATTTTATTCTTTTATGCTTCATGGATTAGCTAGGAAGTGGTGGGATTCTTTGAATTTGTTTGGAAGACCTGAAGGTTTGACATGGGAAACTTTCAAGGAGATCTCCTTTGAGGAATTCTTCTATGGTATACTGGATCTAGATATCTCTTATGAGTTCATTAAAATTAAATTATAAACCATATCAATATCTTATTATTCATCAAGATTCATTAAGTTATTTCATGTTTATCTAATGTTAGATGAGAATAAGGTTCATAGGGATAGGAAGATTGATATTTCTTTTGACCCATCTCGAAATGGGAGGTCAGAAATTTTTATTTAATGACTTACACAAATTTTTTTCATAAATATATGATAATTGAGAAGGTATTAGAGGAATATAAACTTGTAGATATCATTTGGACAATAAATAGACCAACTCGTGGATTTTATAGTGCATCCCCAGATACCTATTTAGATAATTGGAAGTGGGAGTCACTGTAAATGAACCATAATGATAGATTACTATCATTGAAAAATAGGGTTTATTCTTCTCCCACTCATGGATATGGTAATTCTAGGTAAAGAAATTGTTAAAATAAGGAGAATTATCTTTAATATTATTCTAATCATGAATAACATTATCGCTGGGGTGAAATGAAATTACATCTAAAGTATTTTTGTGTGAAGGATTCATGGATGGTCTTAGTGGGGACATGAAAAGATGTGGGGTGAGTGTTTTAGCAGCATGTGTAAACATCCTTGTGTTCTAAAAATCAGGTGACTCATAAGCCTTAGTGGTAAGGTCATGGATGTAACATGGGAAATGTTTATGTGTCTAAATAGATTTTGGAAGATTTCATGGAGGGACCTTCGATAGTTTGATGTATGGTCCTAGTTATATCTAAACTCACTGTTTCTTTTTTTAATACATTCACCTCATATTAATTTATATCTAATCAATTTATTTCTGTATTGGACCTTTTATTTTAATTTTCTTATAATCTTTAATCAATATATACACAATTTTCAAATTAAGTGGATCATATTTTCCAAGAACTTACCAAAGTAATTGATTGATACAATCATGTGTGGGTTTTGTGATTTTAGAGATTCCTAGATTCGATGTGGTCCTTGGTATAAAATATTTTTCTAGTTATGATGAACACATAAATTTTTATAAGATATGAGTATACTTTACACAACTAAAGGGGAAATTTTTTTTGACTAGTGAGTAGGATATTGACATATGTTGAGTGCCAATGGAACTTGATTAGATTGGATTCACTACAATGAATGTGGCTCACATGATCCTTGTTGTAGGGAAGATAATGACTCCCTCCTCTTTTCCACATGTATAATTATAATTTCAAAATGTATTTCTAGATGATTCATCTAGGTTAACTAAAAATAGTTCAATTTATTATAAAATAGTGCATTGTCTATATCTATTATATCTTAACTCATATAACCTATCAAGTAGAAAGAGATAAAGGCACCACTTAAGGATCTTGAAAGACTGGATTTACTAGACTGATCCCTTCCCTTTAGGGTGATTTAGTGGCATTCACAAATAAAATGGACGGTAATATTTTTATATGTGGAGACAACAAGATATTAATAAAAATTAATATGAAGATCATATACCCATTATTGAGGATTGGTGACTTGTTTGATCAGTTATGTTAATCCCAATGGTTATGAAAGATTGACATGTGATCTGGATATAATCATCTTTAGGTTATAGTGGAGGACATATTGAAGACAATGTTTTGGAGAATTTATGGGTTGTATGAGTATATTATTAATCCCTTTTGGATAAAAAATTCTCCATCAGTGTTTATGGAAATCTTGAATATGGTATTTCACTCATATGTTGACTCCTCCATTATTGTGTTCATTGATGATATCTTGATTCAATAAAAGGTCTTATAGTTACATTCTAGAAACCATGACATTGTATTTCATACACATAAATTGAATTAAATTTATGAAAATATATCGAAATTTATCTTTTAAATATTCTAGGAGGTGAATTTTTTTAGGCATGCAATTTTTGAGGAAGGAATTTCAGTTAAACCATATAAGGTAGATATTATTTTGTCTTGTAATGTTCCTAGGAAAATATTATAGATTTTGGGTTTTATTGGATAAGATAGGTATGATAGGAAGTTCATTCATAAATTTTACAATTTGAAAGTACTAATGACCATACATACCAAGAAGGGTGTCAAATCTAAATTTAAAAATAATTTTTAAGAATACTTAATGGGGCTGAAGAGAATATTGAAATTATCTTCGATTCTAATTTTATTTGATATCAAAATTGGGTATGCAGTTTATTGTAATGATTCTGTCATTGGATTGGGAGGTTTATTGATGCATAATAATTAGATAGTTGCATATAGGTCTTTATAGTTGTGGAACCATGAGAATAGCTATCCCACTCATTACCAGAAGTTTTCTATCATGATTTATGGGTTTAAATTTTGGGGACTTTACCTCTTCAGTGGGAGATATTCCATAAATATTAACGATACGAGCTTGAATAATTTCTTATCCTAGTGGGACATGAATATTTTTAGAGGAATTGGGTAATGTACCTAAAGCTGATTCACATCAAGATATTATATGGTCCTATAAAAGGTAATTTATTTTTCATATTCACTTAGAAAGAAGATATAGGAACTTGGAGAATGAATGTGAGAATCAGAGTAAAAGTTGATAGCCTTACTGGAAGTGTGGAAAGTGGGCATGACTAACATGAGGGTGTAGTGTCTTGTATAACCTTGGTGAAAAAATACTCATTGGTAAAGAGAGTAAAGGATAGTAAAGGATATGATCTATATTTTCTCATTATGTATGAAAGGATGGTTATATATGACTTTGTTTTTGGGTAGAAATTTGACATATGTGATATGATTTATTTTCATGGAAGATTAGTGGTTCCTTCTTCAATAAGAGAGGAACTAACGAGGGATTGTAATCCTTTGTAGTGGGTAGTTTTCCTAGGGTCTACAATGATGTATCATGATATCATATGATGATTCTAATGGCCTAAAAATAACAGGGACATTTAAAGATTTTTCTCACTATATTTATCCTATAATAGGATAAAAGTCATGCATTAATGATAAAAAAAATTTATTTAAAATTTTATTGACAATAAATGACATAATTTTCTCATTTTGTGTTAAATATGTTTATTTATTGAGTATTGGTAATTTTATTATTCAATTTCAAATTTGATGAAAATTTTATTTTTAACCCTTTAAAGTGAATTATGTTATTATAATCGTAAATATCTTTCTATGGATTATTTGGAAATGTAATTTTGAAAAAAAGTCCTTTCTAAAAGGTATATAATGATCATTGAGACCATATGAGTTGTATATTTAATTTTATTCGATTAAATGGGCCATACTCATAAGATTAAAATCCACTTCACCATTTTGCCTATATCATCTACATACTTTCTTATATTGGGATAAAATCAGGATAATAGATAAGGGACTAAATTTTTCACTAGTTAACCTTATAAATTTATAGTGGGTTTATTTAATTTTTTGGTCAAAAAGTTAAATTAATTTGGATTAAAATATTTCTTCTAAATTTCCATTTAATTCTTGTAATGTCTAGGAACCCTAAACTCCCCTCCAATCTATAAGTGTGTGTTTTTCTCATTTTTTGGATTTATTCCATACATTAGGAAGTGTAGGTCATAAGATATGTGGCTACAATAAAATTATCCAAGAATATTAAGAGTGGTATATCTTGCATTAATGATCCCCTCATCGAAAAATCCTCTTTATTCACATTATAATATTTCTCTTTTTGTAATAAACTATCCATTTATATTTCATTTATTATATTATTTAAAACTTATTTCTTATATAATTATCCTTTTTTGGCTAGAAATAATGAGTGGAAATGTTATTGTATTGTTTTTATTAAATGGTGTTGTTTTGGTCAAAGAATAAAATAATATAATTATTAAGGAAAAGTATTACATGAGTCCGAAAGAAGATTTTTTTACAATCCATATCATAAAGAAAAAATAAATCAAAAGGGTGTTCGTCTAACCACGTAATTTCATGGTTGAATCCCATATTACCATGGACATCCACAACCTTGTTCTCTTCACGAATGGTATGATTCACAATATAGATGGTATTCATGAGAGAATGTAGCAAGAGTATCCAACGTGAAGTAATCAGCCATGAAAGGTGCACTACACCATTCAAAGAGCTTTCAAAATGCTCATAAAATGTCTTTAGATCCATAGATTTTTCCAGCCATGTTTATTCTAAAAATATATTGCATGAATCACTCCAATAATTTTAGCTTCTAGAGATGAGGTGACACCACAACTGACATAGAAGAAACCTGGTGTCTACCCGGAGTGGTTTCTGTAGATAACACCAGAACCCGAGGGTCTCATGTTTCCTTTAGAAGCACCATAAAAATTAACTCATATCCATCCTAGGGGAGGAGGTTTCCATAAAACATCAAAAGTAATTCTAGTTTGAGGATAAAAACTCTTCACCCAAGTTATCATAGAATCCCAAAGTCGTTAATTGTGTTACTACAAAGACCCTTTTGAATCGAGGAATATTTCTCGAATAGAAATGAGGATAATCATCATTCATAAATAAAGAATTAATGAGTAGCTACTATAAAGTTGTGCATTTATATCATACTAGATCACATGGAGAAGCTCATCTATCACAATTATGAATAGATTCTTGATTTTTTGAGAGGTTGTCATATCCAAAAAATGTTGTAGTAGAGTGGTGATTGATTCATGAATTAACCATCTACAATAAAAAAGATCAAATTCATAATTCCAAAGAGCAATTTTCACAGTACAAGAACGTAACAAGTGTTTAATGTCTTCCTTTTGTTGATTACAGATATGACATTTAATGAAAAGTTGAATACCAAAATATTGAAGACATGTGTCAGTGGGAACCATTTTGTGCGTAATACACCAAATACACATAAATCATGAGGGATTTACCCATAATTTATTAACATTTTTTAGAAAACTCAAATTGTTTTCAAAATTACTAAAAAGATGGACATAAAAAATTTTAGATTCAAGCATGCCATTACGAGCTAGTTCCCAAATTTAAAAATCATGAGTTTTGTCAAAGGGATATTTGTCAATGACCTACATAATATTTTCAGAAAAAATACATCTTTGAGTGTGTAAAATATCATTAATTGTATTATTATTGTGCTCAAGTGGTAGAGTGAGGGAAACCATTGAAATGAGAGAGGTACTAGTACAGTTTACAAGACAGAAGTTAAAAGAAGATTCTTTTATCACCATCCATATAGAGTTAGACATGATGCTGTAAAAGGCATTTTTAATAAAAGGCCAGATAGAAGAGCTCATATAATTTAATATTCCTTTCATTAATTTATCAATAAATTGGTTTGTGAATTATGAGAGTACAATCTTAATCCGTAAAACTAAACAATAGAGGTTCAATTTTTTGAGTTAAAATAAAATCCAAAAAAGAAATTCATCATCATTTATATAATAGATATGTTCCATAATATATAACTAACCATAAGCAAGACCTAGAATAATAATCATAGTAGGGTTCTGTGATTTCATGTTATGAAGCTATCCTAGGGTTTGATTAATTTCATATTTGTGGTTAAGTTAACTATCATAGGGTTTGAGGGATTTACAAAATTAGTGATCATGATTAAGTAGATTTTAATTTGAAATATAATGATTAATATAAAAGTGAATATGTAGAGTAATATTTATTATTCCTTATAAAAAAATATTTTCTACAAATATCTTCTCATTTTTCTTTATCAAATAATTTTTTAAAAACTAATTTTTTCCCAAAATACATCTTCAAGTTTTATAAATGTTAAAAAAATACCCCATATTATTAAGTACATTTTTTTATTTTGTTCCCAAAATACCTTTTAGAAAATATATTAAGTACTTCTTCCTTAGATAACAACCTTGGTTAGAAACTCCGGTTTACCTAAGAACCCAAAACCACACATTATTTGAGAGGGACTATAATTTTTTTCCAAATTGGTACCATTTCATGGGATAGACGTACTTTTTTAAAAAACATAGAGATATTTTTTGTTTTTTATTTTAATATATTATTCCTTATTTATTATCCTATATTTATTCTTTCTCAATATTTATTCTTTATTTTTTTAGACCATCAATTCAAACTTATTATATTTTTATTATGGTCCATTTTTATGCCTTTCCTTTTTCATTTTATTTTATTTTTGAGATGAAATAATCTTGAGGATATCAAATATCTTTAGCCTGATATTGTATGTATATTCTGTTCTCAAATAAAAAATTATGAGTCTATGGGATGTTTCATCATTAATGTAGTTGAAGAATTCCTCCATTTTGGGAACATTGAAATTGGAATAACCCTTGAATAAAACATAAAACCAAAATCAATGGTTGAAAAATATAATAATGAACATGATAGAACCATCCAAGAACTGGATTATCCATATATTAAATATCAACCAACTGTTATTGTATACCGAAACCTAGAGTTATATAATTAACTAGGATTGATAAAACTTCTTCCAAACATTTATTGGATATTTAGAGAGGATACCAAAAAAAATTTAAGTTAATTTAGTTTTCTAAACCATTAATCCAAGGAATGTCTCTGAATAAAATATTAACAAATATAATTACAATTATCCCTTGATTTAAATGAAAGATATTAGATGTATGATTTTAAACCTCATGATGTAACATGTTGGAATGATTTAAAAAATATTTTCTTACAATTTGTTTCCACATCAAGGTCCACTACCATTCAAAAAACGGTATTATGGATCAATAAATCATAATGGGAGTCAATGAAAGAGAATCAAATTATTACACATTAATCAAAGATTTATTACATAATATTTCAATTAATACAACCTGATAGTTTGAGAAGTATAGTGTCTTTGAGAATTGAGTATATTACATAACAACGTAAAACATGAAATATATCATCTTCATGGAAAGAATACATAGAATGAAAATATTATTCCTTCATAATTTACACTATATGGGATAACCTCGAAAAAACATATGAATGGGGTGACGTATAAATCCCAGCAAGCGAATTAGGAATTCATAACATGAATAATATAATAAATGTAGGAACATAGGAATATCAATGGGACAAAATAGGGGTGAGAATCATAAAAATGAACAACGAGGAATGAAATAGCATGATAACATAAATTAAACATGTGAAATGTGGTATCAACATTGAATAATGAATCATAAAAATAGGTTAAGTCAAAATTTGAAGACATCATAATGAAAAAATTCGCATAAAGGAATGAGGTTTAATCCATGTACCAACATGACATCTCATGAGAGTAAACATTATATAATGTGTTAGAGTGACATATCGTTCACGGTGAAACTGTCACATTCATTTCATTATCATACTTAAGTATTCAACATAGATAATAAAACAAGGAATTATTTGTTATAATAACCCATTATTAACATAAATAGACATTACATAATTTTTTAAGAAGACTTAATAAACTAAAAAAATAAATTACCAATGACCATATTAGTTTAGTGTCTATGGAATCATGAACAAAAATATTCTAACTCCATGGAAGCTCTTAAATGTTTCCCAAAAATATCCTCCCCCCTTAGTAATTATACTAAAAAAACATTCTTCATATCCTAGGGAAAGGAAACATAATAGATGGGTGATATCAAATGCTTAATAAGGGTAAAAAAATAAAATATATATAATAACATGAACATAAGTGTACGATATCATGAGCATAAAATTCTATGATCATACCCTACATATCAAAGATTAGAAACATTAGATGTGACATAAATATTGGTAGTTCATAATACATGAATCATAAGATAATCATGAACATTAACCATGTGAGAATATCATATTAATAAGATATAAAATTTACGGAAAATGCATAAAAATGTAATATCTTTCCTTATAAGTTAAGGCTTGTTACGAAAAACATATCGCAACACATCATAGGGACTACAGATACTGGGCGAGACCCACCACTATCACCATTCATAGTCCTTTCATTACAAGGGATTCAATTTCTATATCTTCCCATAGTGTATAAGGTATATCCATCTTCCCAATGTAGACCAGGATTCCTTATATTCCCATAGTAGATAAGGTTTCCTCATCTTCCCATAGTGGATTGAGTTTCCCTATCTTTCCATAGTGGATCGGTTTTCCCTATTTTACCATAGAGGAATGGGTTTATTCATTTTCCCATAGTGGATCAATCCCTTCAAATTAATTCCCATCATTATCTCATGAGATATAAATATTTACCCAATGCATTGGAAGAAGATATAGTTCCCATCCATTACATAACAAAATCATTCATACACATGCCATAAGATAATAAAACATTCATCATACCATGGACCATAAAAAGAGATGGGATTCAAAAATATCATATCATTACACATGAAATTAAATGGGTATCATAAAGATTTCATCATATCATAACCTATGGAAAACATATAGGTTTCATAGTTATTTCATGAAATCATAACACATAAAAATAATCTATTATCAAAAGCATATAACCCATGGAAGAGAAACATGTTTCATAAACATCATGATAATAAAACATAAACCATTAAACAAATAAAATATATTGTATTGTTATATAATGTCCCAAATAAACCTTAAACTATAATGAAGTATAAAATCTTTCATGGTGAAGTATTTTGAATTATCACAAGAAACATTTCATTAAGGAAAACAAACTTTCTTTAAAAACAGTTTTTATAAAAACATTTCAAATATATTTTCCTTATAAAGAAAGATTTAAAATTTTATAGAAAAAATATCTTTATGAAAATATATTTTAAAATTTAAAAATAACTTTTAAATCATAAATTATTTTGAGAACTTTTTTCTTTTAAAATATCTCTGAAAACTTATAAAGGGAGCTTGAAATTATTTTTAAACCCATTTTCCATAAAAACTTATAAATTATGCTCGAAGAAATTTTGAAAATGTTTTTCAATGAATTTTTTTCAAAACATATAAAATAATATTTGATATCATTTAAATAATTTTATTTAAAAAAACCTTCTTAAAACATATAAATTAATATTTAATAATCATTTAAAACACTTTTTAAAAATAAATAATTTTTTAAAAACATTTTTTAATAAACTAATATTAAAATAATTTTTTAGAATATTAGGAATTTTCTTTTAAATAATTAAAAAAGTAAAATTATAAAGGAATTATCATGAAAAATATGGTCATAATAGTGGGTATGTCTATATATTTTAGATATTCATTTTATACATTAAATGTTTAGAAAATTTCCGTGATCGAAAAAAAGAAGATTATTTTTGAATTTTTTTTAAAAAGATAATACATGTGAAAAAATTTCCTTTATACATAATATAATGATATTAAAACTTTATTGAAATGTTTTTTCTATAGAACACTCTATTAAAAGAACACGTATTTTCAACTGAAAGGAGAAATAATGTCATATTTTCATAAAAACATTTTCTTAATTATATTAAGAACCAAAGAATTGAAAATGGTACCATTACTTATATATAACATTAATATATAGTGAGTAAGAAAATAAATGATATTTATTGAGATATGTATTATAATATTTCATCAATTGAAGCATAATGATAATCAATCTCGATAAATAATGTGATTGAGGCCATAAAAAGTTATAATTTAGGTAACATCAAACCATAATAAAATTGAAATAATAACATTAAATTAATATTAAAATAAATTTTAATATTTATATTCATTTTATAACAACCCAAAATTCTGTATATATATGTCATAGAAAAATATATGTAGATTACATGACATGTGAATCAAAGAAGTCAAATTGAGACAAAACTACTTTACCTGTCACGACCCGTCCTCGGGGCCCGTGCCGTGACTACCCCAAGCCCGCCTTCCATAGGCCCGAGGCTGGCGACTAGAACCAAAGGCGTAAATACCGATAACTGGGAAGGCATTGCATTTATAAAAGAAAACAAGCACCATAGAGTAAGCAAGCGGAAAAAGTAAACACTAAGTATAATAGAAGTGCTGAAAAGTAAATGGGCCAAAATACAAAACCAAAAGAAAGTACAATTACAACAGAATAAGTACAACAGAAAAGACAACAGCTAGAAGGACGGAAGCAGCTCCTGGGTCGTCCTCCTCAGATCCTACCTGAAGGGTAGGTACAGATGGCGCAGCTCCTGGATCGTCCACCACGGATCCTACATGAAGGGTAGGTACAGATAGCCTCCACAAAGCCCTCACCCGTCAACCTCCTCTGTGTGTCATCTCGTCGTGAAGTCCACCTCCAAATACTGACTCGTCATTTAGTCCACCTCCGGGTACCGTCCAGTCCTCGAACACTCGACCTCCGTCAGTACGGCCGTCATCTGCAACCAACACAACGTGGTGCGGGCATAGCCCGTGCAGGGGTGAGTATAACGATACTCAGTAGGGACCCCGAGACCCTCAAGGTCTCACAAAAACCAACAAGGATAACCACAAATAATATCTCAACAGATAACCTCTACTTAGGTATATGCCCATACATATACCTAAGTTATCAAGTAACCCATCTCAATCATGAGGAAACACAAGGATTGTGAAATCAACGGATAACCACTACCCAGGTATATGCCCATACATATACCTAAGTTATCAAGTAACCCATCTCAATCATGAGGAAACACAAAGGTCAAAAGTCTCAGCTCAAACCAGGATTTTCATTATCAAAACCATAACTGCTGAAGAGCTCCGTCTATGGAGTGTACAGTGGTCCTGTCACGACTCCAAGGTACTGCTCACTAACCTAAGACTGATGAGGTACTCTTCCTATCGAGTACTGTGGACCTTCTACGACAACCAAGCGCTTCCCACCATGGGTCTGCCGCTACGACCAAGCGCTCCCCCTCATATCCTCAAGAGGTACTCCTTCTGTTGAGTATCGCGGGTCTGCCGCTATAACCAAGCGCTTCTCCGCCGTGGGTCTGCCGCAACAACAAGAACTCCCCCTCATAGCCTCCCGAAGTACTCCTTCTTTTGAGTACCGCGGGTCTGCCGCTACAACCAAGCGCTCCTTCGCTGTGGGTCTGCCTCTACAACCAAGCGCTCCCCACTAGGCTATCCGAAACACACCGAGTCGATCGGTCAAGCAGTCGTCAGGTCTCAGCTGGTTACACGGTCTCTGTATTCTGCACGCTCGTCTCCGGTAGGGTCCTCTCCACGAGCTTCTGGTCGATACAACAAGTATCACAAGGTTCCACGAAGAAGTATCTCAAGGGACCGCCTCGTCACAGGGGTCTCAACACAACAGACGACGCGTCAATCAGACGCCCGGTCTGTGAGTTATTAGCCTTTTCATCCCAGGGGCTCGGTTGGTTTCGTGTGCGAACCAATCCGTCCATATCTCAACTATACCCCAAACTCTCATAGGGTATACTCATAGGGACCGTTTCTCAACGTGACCACCAACGCCGCTGACGATTCGTCAAACGGACGTCTGGTCTGAATGATAACAGCTGTTCCGTTCCAGGGGCCCGGTTGGATTTTGGGTACAATACAACCCAGCCACTATCCAACAGAAACAAAAACTCGGGCGAAGTATTCCAAAAGTTCTGTCTCATCAAGAGGAGTTCAACGAGACAGACGGTGCGTCAATCGGACGCCCGGTCTGTGAGTTATTGGCTTTTTCATTCCAGGGGCCCGGTAGGTTTCGTGAGCGAACTAGCCCGACCGCACTCCGACAGCATCCAAAACTCAAGTGGAGTAAGCCAAAAGATCCGTCTCACTTATAGAAAAGCAACAAAGTTGACTACACGTCAATCAGACGTTCGGAGCTCAAGATATGAGCGTTTCCGCTCCGAGGGCCCGGTTGGTTTCGTGTACGAACCAACCCGGACGAACCCAAAGTAATCCGAAACCTTGAATGCAATATACCGAAACGACCGTCTCGATCCAAGGATCGCATTTCCACAGACGGTGCGTCGTTCGGAGGCCCGTAGCTCATGTTATGGGTGAAAGACCAAAAACGGTCCGAAGACGGGGGGTCTGGGCCCGGGCCGACCCGGCCCGACCCCCCGTGGGTCTGCCGAACCAGGTGGACCCGACCCGGTCCGACCCGGCTGGACCCGGTCCAGCCCGGCCGGGGCGCGGCCCGGCTCGGCCGGCCGACCCGGCTCAGCTCGGCCGAGCGTCCGAGCGTGGCAGCCGCGGGGCGCTGCCCCCGCGGGTTGGAAGTGCCGCGGCCCCGCGTGGGGCCGCGCTAGAGTCAACGGATGCGGCATAGCCGTGTCCCGTGCGTGAGAGCCAGACCCGCGCGGCCGCGGGTCCGCTTGACGCCGCCGCCGCCTCGGGTCGCCGGCGCCGCCGGTGGCTTCTGCGGGCCACCGGAGTTGCTCCGGTGGTCCGTTTTCCTTCCCGTCTACGCTGCTGCTCCTCCCGGGTCTCGTTCTTCACTGCGGAAACAACAAATCGCCCTTGAGCCATGTTTTGTCATCGCCCGCCAAATCCGCACAACAACGAAGAACTGCGGAGTGTTGTTGGGTCGTGTTCGTTTGGCCCGCACCCTCCGCATTAGGCGATAACAATCGGGAAGGACAAATCAACATATCAAACAACAATTTTAATAAATCAAAATTGTTCTTATGAAACCAGGTTCTTTATTTTTAATGAAACGATCAAGGGAAAATAAATTATTTCACAAAAAACCCCTACCGATTTCCCGCAATCAAGAATACTCATCCCATAACCAAACTTCCCGCATATCAACTTAATATTGAGTTGATCTGCGTTCTTTATTTTCAAAAGGAATCATCCGAGGAAAAAGGGGTATTATTATCCTCAATTAAAAACCCTACCTTAACTTCATCGTCGGATGCGAGATCGACCATCGTGGAAGAAAAGGTCGCCGCATCGCGGGAGGGTGTCGCTGTCGTGCGGTACTCGGCGTCTCGTCGACGAACTCCAAGGATCAAGAACATACAGATTTAATTAATAATAATTAAATCAATGTTGTTGTTATAAACCAAAAACAATTAAAAAGGAGCGCTACCCCCCTACCTTGTCGTTGTCGATCGAAGGTTGTCGCGGGGTTGGATCGTCGTTGAAGAATCGTCGCAAAAGGAGATTCGTCGGCGTCACGGTACAAGGCTTTGCGTCGTCGATCTCCGCGGGTTTTGCGTTCTTCGCCGCCTTTCTTCGAAGGTCGGTGTTCTTTGCGTTCTTCACATTCTTCGCGTTCTTCGCATTCTTCGCGAAGAAGGAGGAATATCTTGAGGTTTCTGTCAAATCCTCTCAACAAGAAACCCTTAAGAAGAATATCGTTGGTATTATTTTATTATCATTCCAACAAACGAAAAAAGATAAGTTAAGTAACAACCCATTAATTCGTAGAATTAATTCAACGAATAAAACTACCCAATTAATTGGTGCGTTAAGAATTTAAGAAAACGCGTCAGTTTACTTTCATAATGACGGGTTTTCGCGGGTGCGTTACTTAGCGGAAAAGAAACGGTGGGGCTCGCGCGGTCCCCACCTCACAAATATCCTAACAGGAGGGTAGGATATTTCAGGTTCTACCCTATCCGCTTCAACTCAGCTTAAGCAGCTTAAAGTGGCTTTTAAGTGGCTTAAAGTGAAATAAAATAAAGTTTGTCATACCACATTATTTTATTTCTTAACTTAAATACCCAAAATTAAAAACCACACCCGAGCAAACACAACTCTAGAAGAGGCAAGTCTAAGAAAATACTGACGCTGCGATTTCATCGGTGCCCTCAGAATTCGATTCCGAGCACCGATTCAAATGTTAGAAAAACCCGCTCGTTCGTTCAGTGAATGTACCCGATCCAAACATCGGATATTGATTCCGGGCACACCGGGCCTCAGAATCAGGCGCCGTCAAAAACTGTGTTCTTGTAAAATTCCAAAGAAAATTAAAAAAAAAATTTCCTTGAAATTTCCGGGTCTTTAAATTACCAATTTGTTATATTTTGAAATATAACTCCCATTAAATAAATAATATAAAATTTATAACTAAATATAGTTAAATTTAACTATAATAATCTTAAAATAAATCCACATAAATTATAAACTTCACACAAAATAAACGAGTAGTGAAAAAGACTTGTATATCATGGAAATAAAAAGCAAGAAAAAATTCCCTTATCATAAGTCTTGAATTTCATTTTATAGTTTCAAAAGTCCTATATAATATAAACAATATTATTATAAATATATTAAATAATATTATTATTATATAAATTAACCTATATTATCTGGTTGTGACTTTATATTACCCGTTTATTTACAACCCCATGTTAATGTTACATTTCAGGTAATATCTCATTTATTTTTTGTATATGTTTTAAATTTTTATTCTTGATATTATTACATAGACCATGATTTAATTATTTAATGGATGAAAAACATGGTATAAATATCATATATATTCAGTATTTATATCTTTATAATAATATATATAAGATATAAGTATGAAATGTAATATACCGTTCATGGAGACGGTAGGCTGTACATACACTTGAACACTGTTTCCACTTTATTATCACATTAAAAGAAAGTAAAATAAATAAATAAATATATATATTATAATTAAAATGGTATTATTATATCATATATATCATATAATTTCACTAAAACCACCCATAATACATTCCATGTAATGTGTGAATGAATCACATCACTTTGAGGAGGAGGTAGTCTATAAATCCCCGAATGAAATTATCATACTTACACAAAATGGAAAGAATAAATGTATGTGTCATATAACAATTACAAAAAAAATAAAAAATAAAAATAATATATAACATATAAAATATAAAAATATAGAGTCTATCATAATTCTCTACCATGATAGGTGGTAAAGGAAAAACGAACAACATTGTTTCGTGAGGTTGTTGTATGCCATACACAAGAACGATATATTTGTTGACCATTGGATGGAAGTGTTGTTAGTGGAGGTATAAAACATAAAATAAAAAAATATTAGTATATTAAAGGTACTGAGGTATTTATATAATCATGGAACATGAATAATGGATCCAGTGGAGAAAGAAAATTTATGAAAGGAGCTTGAGAAATGATGTTACATCTTCATTGGGTAACTCCATCGCCTTTATTGAAAATGTATTATTTGGTTTTATTTAGGGACAAATGTTAAAGGAGTAAGGGAGGTATGTTTTGAGATAATTTTTGCATAGTTTGGGTGATCCAAAAGGCTTTATAGGGGTTAATAAATGGGAGCACTAGGTGTCTTTTAATAGTAGAGGAGGAAATATATTCTTAAAAATTTTTGAAAATGGAATTCCAGCCAAATGTTTTCTATAAATATCTTCTCCAATAATAGATATAATTATATCCATGTGATTATAGGGTCTAAATATGTCTATAAAATATCTTTTGGACAACTTTATAGGTCATTTTTTCCTTAAGTGCAAGGTTTATTCCCTTGTTAAGAAAATGTTCCTTTTAATCGTTGTAAGTAATATTAATTACTTGCACAAATATTTTTATAGAAAACTAAGATGACCTTATTTTAAATAATATATTATAATAATTCAAAATATGGAATCAATATTTAAAAATTAAAATCACATAAGTGGAAGAAATTCTCTCAAATTTAATCCTAGAGATGGAACAATAAAGAGGGGTTTTAACATAAAAATGCTCAAGAGTTTTTTATGTTTTTATAACTAATTTCAAAGTGAAATTGATCCCAATTATATAAATTAGATTAATTTATTTATAATATATATAAATATATTTTAAAATTATTTATAATTAAAATTTATACTTATAAATAAATTAGATAAAAACTATGTTTTGAATTTAAATTCAATATTTTTGACTATTCATTATAAAATGAAACTTCAATGTAAAGTAAAAAAGTCACCCTAACATAATTTTTATGTTTCAATTTAAAAAATGATGTTTCTTTTTAAATATAAAATTTATTAAAGTTTAAAAATTTAGTTAAAAAATAAATTCTCAATTAAAAGGTGGTAATACCACTTTTATAAAAATATATGATTTTATGTGTAATATTGGGTTTTTTCCAAATATTAGGCCTATCAAATATATTCAATGAATATAAAAAATATTTTATTGAATATATAAAATATATTTTTAATTAATATAATTCTACAATATTAATTACTATAATTTATTAGGATAAAATTCCTTTATGATCATAAATTTAGTTTTTATAAATGCATTCCCTTTATATTCAATTGGTTCTTAAAGTCCTTAACAGTTAATATGTAAAAATTTAATTCAAATATGTAATTTCATAAGTAATTTAATCCTATTAAAAAATAAAAAATTATAATATAGGTTATATGTTATTTTATTAAATAATAAATTTCTTAATAATATATTATTGGTTGGTAAAACTCAATCTTGCACGTTACACAAGTGATCAGTGAAATTTAGTCTTGCATGTAACATTAGAAAACCTAGGTGTTTTATGTAGAGAAATATAAACATTATTTTTAATATAGATCAAAATTAACATGGTTTTACTTATAACTCAATCAAAAAATAGAACTTTAATATAAAAAAACTATCTTTGGTGTTACGTGAAATGTTAAATATAAATAATATTCAACTAATTCAAAAATAATCACAAAATATCAAGGGGTTACATTTATCATAACATTTTTTTAATCCAACATAGTGTTTGGAATAAATAAATTTATGTATACAATAAATAAGTATAATATCATAAAGATGAATACCCTTGATAGGAAATGGATATGGGTATTCACTACACAATTGCTTGGCATGGAAAATCGTGGTGGAATTTTGGCAGTATAAAAATGTCAAATAAAATTTTATAAATTTTTTTAATGAGAGAGAAATAGGTCTCTCATAATTTGAAAATAAAATATTCAGCATTAAGGAAATCAAAAACACATCTAAATATTAGGAATTGGAAATAGATGGCATAAAATATGAAATAAATTTTAATAAATAGGAGAATGAAAAGATCACTTACTAAATTTGAATATGGTAATAGATGTATATAAAGGTTAATAGAAGGGTTTTAATGATATAAAAATGGGAATAACATCATTAACACATAAATTATATATTAAGGGTGATATTTAATAAATATACCGACATGAAATAATGGCAATTAAAAGGAATAACATAAAATATGTGCATGAATAAAAAGGAGAAGGAGAAACCTTATAAAATATGTGTATAATAACAACATAGGTATAGGATAAAATGAGAGAGGATAAATGATATCACATTGAAATTACATCAATTTTATAGTAAGGTATTGTTTTCAAAATAATGAAAATATAATAAAATCAAATTAAAAATACTAATTTACAAGATGGTGTATGAATGGAAATGTGGAGGGTAAGGTCCCTTACATTGAGAGTGTGATTCCAAATGCTTGGGAGGATATTCTTGAGAGCTTGGGGGAACCTTGAGAGGACTCCAGATAGGTTAGGGAAGAGTAAGGACGTTCATCAAGTATTTTTATTGAATAAAATGGATGATTGGTTGGATTTATATAGGAAATATGTGGGGAATTCCTTATCATTTCTCAAACATAGGTTTTGGACTCTATAATCAAATAACAAAAATCAAAAACATTACCATGATTTTTACCATTGGTTTACTCCAAATTTGAGTTTTTTTCATGATTTTATATTTCCATAGATATAACTTAATAAAATAATATTCTTATTGATGTGAATGTAAGTCATACTCTTAAAGAAATGATTTTAAAATCATAAAATATATTAATGATATGAAAAGATTCATAAAGGATTTATAAAATTAATAAAATTAACATAAAATAATTTAATTTTAAGACTTAAAAATATATTTTGTTGTTTATAACCTTTATATTATTTATTATATCAATTTTGTGTCATTATGAGGTCATAATACACACCATATATTTATACCATATATAATTTTTACCTAAAAATTCAACAATCTCAGAAAACTATAAAAAATTAACCATTCGATAATTTTGATGTTATGTGTCCAAAATAATATTCATTTTATCAAATTAATTTTTTTAATATATTAATTTTCTATTTTAAAATATAATCGATATTTATTGATAAATACTATGTGTTTTTTGATAATAATAGTTTTTGAACCCTATGAAAAATTACATTTGACTTCAAAAAAATTATTAGATCATTTATATTTAACAAAAATTATTTTACACTGATATTTTATTAAAATATTATTTATTTAAATAATCTATTTATTCATCAAATGGAATGTATTAATTGAAATTTCATATTACATAAAAATATAATTTGTGTTTTAGCATATATAAATAATTTTTTTAACAAACTATATAATTAATTATTTATAAATAAAAATAATAAAGAATAAATATAATCATAATTTCAATGAAAATTTTAAAAAATATACATATAATTAGTGTTACATTATTTATAGTAATTTTTTAATTATTTTTACCTACAATTAACCTATTTTCCTTTTACCGTGGTAATAAATATTTACTATAGTTACTATTCATATTGTTTAAAAATTTAGTTGAACTTACTACCTAATATTAATTATGATTATTAAAATTATAGAATTAGTTTTACCAAAATAAATTCAAAGTGGTGAAATAATTTAATTTAATATAATACTTTCAAGTATGATGGAAATCATTTTTCCAAAAAATACATTTATTTATGGAAAATGTGATTTTTAACTCTATAACTAGTAACATTCATTATATTAATTTTTTATAATAAAATTACATTATGTTATTGATATAGAAATAGATTTAAATTAAATTTATGTGGAATTTAATTTTTTTTAAACCCAAATAATTGTTACTCTATAATGAATTGCTTCATTTTTTTTTATATTGGTGTTATTTTGAGCTAAATAGTAAAAATGACCATTTCATATTTTAAACTCTTTTAAATTATTTTTGTAGTTTGGACATAAAATCGTCTACATTAATCCAAATTGAAAAAATCTTTCTTTTCAGGATTCTACACT
The DNA here is from genome assembly GCA_963277665.1 of Viscum album. Taxonomy (NCBI): domain Eukaryota; kingdom Viridiplantae; phylum Streptophyta; class Magnoliopsida; order Santalales; family Viscaceae; genus Viscum; species Viscum album. Next base: position 691,106,182 of record OY728119.1, on the reverse strand, counting down.
TTCAGGGATTCCTTTACTATTTTTGGACCAAAAGATGAATCGACCATATGGAAGCTCAAAAAATACTCACACGTTGTCTAATGAAAACTGTTTATAGTTCTGGCGATTTTTGGTGTGAGGTCCATAAATAATTCTTGGGGGGCCCAATTATTGTGCTATTTTGTGGATGGAGGTGTAGGGAGTTTTATAACTTCTTTAATTAAGGGAATTCCATGGGGATTGGCCGTTTAAGGGGCCATTAATGCTTCCTAATCCAGGGGTTGGGGTTACAGAGAGTCTGACTAGACAGAATAAATTGTGAGAGTAAAACAGGCATAACTCTCGGATTAATTGTCCAAATCTGCTGATATTTTGAGGGTAAACTCCCAAGATAATTATAAAAATCATTAAAGAAGTGATTAACACGTGAAGTGGTCATTTATTGGGGATACAACGCATCAACTTCGGGGAGAAAAATTATTTCTATAAAAGGAGAAGAGCTCCACCCTCTCAAAGCATCATAATCTCCATCCATTATTTCAAGGAACCAAGGAGGAAATCTCCATCAAGGGAGGCTGGCCACAAATCATCCTTGTTTAATTTTTTTATTTTTTCATTACTTTTATTTTTGAATTAGTTTTCAATTGTAATTTTGATTTGTAATAAAATTCGTGCATTATTTTTATTTCTGTGTCCACCCATCCACCCTATTTTCTTCATCATCTATTCTACTTCTATTCTTATTTTATTATTCTCATATTATCCTCCAGGACCTCTTACCCTCAAATATGAGGGGTTAACCAGAGACTTGGCCTAGGGGAGGTATATGGAAATTTCATTTATTATGTTCTTAAATTATGATGTTTTATTAAGTTTGTGATGAACAAGAGTGATGTGCACGGGTGTAGTGATCTTCTACCACGACACTGATCTCAAAATCGTTTATATTCTTTTATTAAATATTATCCCCTCTTCTACTGGATACATGCTCTTCATTTGATTAAGTTGAGCCATTCAGTGGTTGAAATGGCATATGATGGAGGTAGGTCTTGGAAGATGTCACACTCTCGATCGAGGCGTTCCATCAACCTGGATTATATGAGAAGGTGAAGTTAAGATTGTTAAATTCATTCAAGATTTCACACCATTAAAAAAATAGTAATTCATGAATTAGATCTCATATTTTAATAATTAAACATAATTTAAATACCAAAAAGGAGAATGGTGGAACCCAAAAACCAACTGATAAAGGCCAAGTTCTTTATTTATTAATTACATTTTGTCATTGCAAGTTAGTTTTATCATTTATTTAAATTGAATGGAATTATATTCCAAGATTAAATAAAAATCACCAAAAAGTATTAGTTTTGGTGAATTAGATTATGTGAGTGAACAACTGATAAATCTCCTTAAGTGAGACGACCCTAGTTATCCATTGTGCTGCATTAGGAAAATAAATTTCTTTTTCCATGCCCTACGACAGGCGTCTGTCAAAACATGGCTCCATTGCTGGGGAGGCTATTCCAACAATCCATTTGTAAATAATTGTCTCTTTTATAATTAAAAAAACCATAAAAAATCATTTTTCATGATGTTCTAAAATGAATTTTTCTTTAATTCATGGAACAATTATCCACGAGTGAATGAACCAATTTTTGACTCACCTTGGACTATAGAGGATAATTTTTCTCTCTTTATTAAACAGATCAAGAGATCTCGAATCCAAATTAACATGGAGGATGAATTCAAGGATCTCATTCGAGACCTTAATGAAAACCTTGAATACTTAGTATTAGAGGGATTGGAAAGAAAATTAGTTGAACTCTAGAAGTATTTTCCAGAATTTTATCATGAAATGGTCAATGTGCAACAATAAGAGGAAACTCAAACAAAAGATCAGTTGTAAGGACTTCGAGAAGAAATACAAGGCCTGGAGAGAAAAATGGAATTACTAATTGAATATGTTCTCCCATACCAAGAGAAACCCGAACCTAATCTTGATCTATTAGTGGAAGTGGATTACCTGCCAATCCTTGATGTTGAATAACCTAGGGAGACCATGATAGAATTAAAAGAAGATCCATTTGTCCCTTGTCAACAATTTTTGAAGAATATTGATGAAGAAGATGTGCCTTATGAAGTAAGTACATGAGATCAATAAGATATGGATGAGTTTTGGATGGAGTGTGAGGAACTACTTGATCCCCATGTTCCTCATAATGTAGAAGATCTAACATCATTGAAGGAAGTCACCACCAATGATGTGGAATTTGAAGTGAATATTAAGGATCCTGACTACTTGCATCCATATACTACAACTCTACTTCAAGAGGCACTTCCCATTGAAGATCCAATTAAAGTCGATAAAACTCAGGGAAATGATCTTTTCATGAACTCATTGTATTTTAATTTTATTGAAACTGAATTGAGTATTATCTCCCCTTGCTTGAAATTTTCATATTCGACCAACAATTGTATTTCCTTGGTGGATGAGGAAGAAAAGGAAGATTCACATAAAGAGTAACAATTGAAGATCCAAAAACATGTTGATCATTTATTGGAGGTAGTACATCAGATTATTCAAGTGGCATTGCTTGAGGAAAAAGAGACACAAGATGCTTACTTTGAAAGGGAAGAATTAATATTGATTTTTCATGCTTTAACTTTCTTCAAATAGAATTATACTCAAATTTTCTCTTTTATTTTTCCAATTATGCATCACACTTTTAGAAACCACTAGACAATGAAGAAGAAGTTGTGCAATTAGAAACCATGAAAGATGAGGACTCATTCTTTGTATAACCCCCACCATGAAACTGAATGTTGCCCATCTAGAGGCTGTCAAAACCCAAGGCCCACATGGGGGTTTAAACCAAGATCAATCCTTCTTTTCACATCTTATTTCTATTTACATTTCTTTCAATAAATGTATTATGTTTTCTTTTATTATTTTTCTTGCAGGTTATCAGTGTGCAATGCTTAGGTGCTTAACTGAATGTTGCACTACCAATAAATCAGGTCGTACCTCTCCATCACACTTGATTGTTGTTATGATTCATTTTAAAATTAGATTACATGTGAAATCCACTTTAATGCATTGAGGACCCTGCATCATTTAAGTGTGGGGGAGGGAACCTTTGTAGATTTGGATTTTCATTTTATATTTGTTTTTCTAAATAAATACATGTTTTCATCTTTTGTGTGTGTTTATTTTTCAATTTTTGGTTTGTTTTTGAAAGTTTTGAGCTTAAATTATTATCATTACCATTTTTGAAACCCATGACAAGGATTGAACCAATATATTACATGAAACTTATCTTAAATGAATGCTGAAATGACGTTGTTTCGAGTTCAATTCTTTGGGAATTTCAAGAAAAGAACACTGATTTTTGAAACTCATACCATATTTCACTATATATATCATTGAAATCACTTTCCTATGAGGATTCTAAACCATTTTTGTCATATTCATTTCATTAACCTCATTTCTTGAGAGAACCATACCATGCTTGCTTTAACCAGAATTTGATTTATTCCTTTTAAAACATGAGGGTTTGGGGGTATATGTGTCTTAAATGATTGGGGAATTTATTTGGTTTTAAGACACCTTTTCTAAATAATTCTTTTAATTACGGCACACCATTACATTTATCCTTCACTTTATCCCCTAGTATCCATGAATAGCCTGTATGGTTAGCCACATTAGAAGCCAATTATCCCTATCCAACCTGCTCTTGAGGTGAAATTGCATGATCTAGTTGAACTTAAGTGTGGGGGAAGATGAATTCTGATGTACTACCTCATTTGGTGATAATTTTGGTGGAATATAAAAGGTTTAAGAGCTGATGAATTTTTCATTTTGTTAAAATCTATTCATTTTCTAGAGCTTTCATGATAAGAGAAGTTGTGCCTTTCTAGAGATTCTGATGTAAAAAAGAAAGTTGTGCCTATCTGGAGATTTCAACAAAATCATGTTTGAAATGATTGAATTTTTTACTGCTGAGATGATTGAATGATGATAGAGCCTATTTTCTACAAAGTTGAAGAGAAGGAGACCATATTTGAGTGAAAATTAGAATCTTTCAATTTTGTTTCAAAAAGAGCCAAGCCCTCCTTTTTCGGCCTCAGAATTTTTAACATCTAAATCCTACAAACCAAAACCCACAGAACAACCCTTAAAATTCCTCATGAGAAACACATGTCCTTGACTCACATCAGGTGGATAAGTAGAAATTTATCAATACTATGGTGACTCTTGTGTGAGTTTGGATGAGAAAAGCCTTGTTCAGCATTTATATTTGTTAGATGAGAGAAAATTCATGTGAGGTAGGTGTTTTGTGTGCATCGGAAAATAAATGAAGTGGAAATATATTAAAATCTAAAATGTAGAACTTGGTATAATTATTTTTGATGAGTCATGATATTATTTTTTCTTAGTATGGATTTGGTAGATCTCATTGATATGTGTTTTGTATTTGATTTGATTTGATTTTTACTTGTCCAGGAGTCCAAGTGCTAAGTGTGTGGGAATTGATTGAGAAAATATTTTCAATTAAATTTACGTTTAATTTAATTTTTTTAAACCCACAAAATTGTTACTCTATGATGAATTTCTTTGTTTTTGTGATATTGATGTTATTTTGAGATAAACAGTAAAAATGGCCATTTCATATTTTTAACTATTTTAAATGATCTACGTATTTTGGGCATAAAATCTTATACACTAATAAAAATTAAAATATTATTTCCTCTCCAGATTCTAGACATCTGGGGCTTCATTTACTATTTTTCTACCAAAAGCTGAATCGACCCTACGGAAGCTCAAAAGAAGCTCACAAGTTGTCTCATGAAAACTAATTACAGTTCTGCCGATTTTTGGTGTGGGGTCCAGAAATTATTCTTGGTGGGCCCAATTGTTGTGATATTTAGTGGGTGGACATGAACATAGTTGTATAATATCTTTCATGAAGGGAAGGACGCGGGAATTTTCCATTAAAGGGTCTATTAAGACTTCCTAATCAGGGGGTGGGCGTATTGTAGAGTCTGTCTGGACAGAATAAATTGTGAGAGTAAAATAGGCATAAAGCTCAGATTACTTGTCCAAATCCACTAATATTTTGAGGTTAAATGACAAGGAGAATTATGAACAATATTTAAGAAAGGATCAACGCGTGAAGAAGTCATTTAATAGGGCTAAACGCATCAACATCCATGGGACAAATTTTGGATATAAAAGGAGGAGAGCTCCAGCCTCTCAAAGCATCCCATTATCTATCTATTCTATGAAGGCATCAAGTAGGATATTTCCAATGAGGGAGGTTGGCCACAAATATTCCCCATTTAATTAATTATTTATTTATTTTATATTTTTTATTTTAGTTTTCAATTGTAATTTATATTTCTAATAAAATTGATGCATTATTTTTATTTTTGTGTCCACCCATCCACCCTATTTTCTTCTTCATCTTTTCTCCTACATTAATTATTTTATTCTTAACATATTATCCACTGGGAACTCTTACCCTCAAATATGAGGGTTTAACCCTAGACTTTTCCCGAGGGAGCTATGTGGACATTTCATTTATTCTGTGTTTAAATTTTGATGTTTTATTAATTTTGTGATGAGAAAGAGTGATGTGAAGGGGTGTTGCGATCGTCCACCATGACACTGATATCAAACTCATTTCTATTCTTTTATTAAATATTTTCCCTCCCTTCAAATGGATACAAGCTCTTCATATGATGGAGTTGATCCATTCAATGGTTGAAATGGCATTTGATAGAGCCAGGTCTTGGAAGATGTCACACTCTCGATCGAGGTGTGCCATCAACCATGATTATAAGAGGAGGTAAAGTTAAGATTGCTAAATGCATTCAAGATTTCACACCAATAAATAAAGGAATATAAACTAATGAATAAGATATATTAATTGAATTATAAAACATAATTTAAATACCAACAAGGAGAATGATGAAACCCACAAACCATCCCATAAAGGCCAATTTCTTTCTTCATTAATTACATTTTTTCATTGCATGTTAGTTTTAACTAAATATTTAAATTAGTTTATTTATCATTAGTGATTGTCTTAATTAATTATTATCACAACCTGACCCGAGCCAGGTCTTGAGCTGCAACTTCCCCAAATGTGCCTCCATAGGATAAGGGTTGTGACAAGTGCTGAAGACATAACAAACTATGGGAGGACTTTTCATAAGAACCTATACACATGAACACAACTAACTAAATGAAAAAGTGCAGAGGGAAAAGAAATGAAGGATTCAAAACCACTATAAATATACGAAATATGCATGGACCACTAAATAGAATAAATTACGGTAGTTTGTAATGAAAATTACAAAGATAAAAACAGCCCCAAACCAATAATATGTCCCAACCTTAGAAAACTAGAGAAGATTAAATAAGTGAGAGATCCTAGATCATATATCCTAAGCTACGACCACCATATGTGGTTCAAGAACCCTGTATCCCTATGCTCATCTGAAGTCATGTCGACATGTCCGCTGTCTGCAAAAGAAACAACTAGTGTTGGGAAAATCCCACATAGGGGTGAGTATATACATACCTATTAGAACACCCCAAAAAGTTGAAGGGGGAATAGTAAGATATACAATTAATTGGGGAAGAAATGGATATAACGTGGTACAATAAGAGAGTACAACTCATCCCAACAAGAGAGTGAAATTGAACTCATTAAAAAACATAGAGCTCGACATGGTGAGAGTATGAACTTATTGTTGAGTATTCACTACCTATAGTAGGAGAGTGGACTCATCAAACTACAAAAAGCTAAACATATAAAGAATGTGGAAGACCTCAGTTGTCTTCACCTCTCCTCGAATGAGAGTAACTATACCCAAGGAGTGGGTACTAAAGTAGAATATATATATATATAATATAAATATATACATATATATTTGCTCAGTCAAATAAATCCAAACAAGAGAGTAATGAAATCTCGATCTCCAAAATTATCCCCAAAAGATGAGAATACAATAGTTCAAAAAAGAGTCCATCAAGGATTCCCAACTACTCACACATATTCCATGAACACATAAGTCTATGTGAATCAATCAGCGCACCATGATACTATTTTCTTTTGGTGGAATTGACTCACCCGCATGGTTTTAGGTCACATGACAAGAATATATCTCAGTGGAGAAGGTGTCCTTATTCACAACAAGAAAATGGGGAAACTTCCAAACTTGTAGTTCCATAGTTTAATTAACCATGAATGTAGAGAAATGTTTGTCCACTGGTTTTCAATACACTGTGGAAACCATCCCGCCACATATCAAGCTACCCCACTTGAAATCCATACTCTCTTGATCTAACCCCCTTCTATCTCGATTGAACCAATCATCCCAGGATTGAAACCCCTTCCCCCTTTCCCAACCACTCTTAGGATCTAAACCCTTCCTACTTCACCTTTCCCTGCCTCTTTTAAGATCGAACCCCTTCGCATTTACCTTCCTCTCTCACATGATCGAAACCCCGACTTCTCTAATGAAGAACCCGATTGGAATCTGATAGAACTCCCTTTCCCCACCTTCCTACTCATGATGTATATGATCACATTTTGATCTCGCTATATTAGCTTACAAATAAAAATTATACTTGTTCCCTTCTCTCACAACATCGGATCACACAACAGAATCCTACCCTCTTCGAATCTTTCAACGAAACCCTACCTACTCTAACTCTCATGGAAGAACCCTATCATATCACATCTGTCATGATTCAACCATTCTCGTAGGTTAATTGGTAAGGGATAATATAATCATAGGATACCCTAATGTGATATTTTTTAGAGTAGGTTCTCCAAATATTGAAGAACAAATGGATTTTGATGAATGAGAGGGTATGGCTACGCCATCAGGACCAGCCTGAGCTTTCACATGAATATTAGCTAGGCATCCATGAAATGGTGGAGAGCTACTATCATGATGATAATACATGGTAGTGGAAGTTCATTGTAGTTATAGTATGGTTGAATTCCCTAAAACCTTCGGGTTATGCAATGTCTCTTATGCCTACAAACTATGTAATATCTAAGCCTACGAGCCTTGTAAGGGTCCCCCCTCATCCATTGAAAGGTAGGTTTTCAATAATCTTGTAAAAATGAAGACCTTTAGGCCATTTAAGTATTTAATTAGGCTAGTATTTTTGGAGTTATTTGGGATCTTTTTACATGGAATTACGGAAGTTCAAAGGATTAAATCATAAGACTTAATTCGGAATATTAATAACAAATATTTTTTGTTTAAAAAGATATAATTATTCTTAGGATATTAATTTGATTCAAAAGACATTAATGAACACTAAATAATTTATTTAATGAACTTTACAGATTTAATATGTGTATTATTGTCAAGTAATAATTTTGGTTAATTAAGAAGACTAGGGGAATTGATGGAGTTTTAATCTATTTTTTATGATAGTCATAATGTCATATTTGGAGGATTATTGAATTTTATTTTTTTTGTTCCATTTAATTATGGTGGTGTTATAACCAATATATTAATCTATAGTAATCTATTTAGAGGAATTAATTTGCGGAAATCATATCTGACAAGATATTTGGGGATTAAAACATGGAAGACTTATTGGGAAAAGTGATCAATTATAACTGAATTAGAGTAAAAATAAATCAGTTCTTATAAAATATATAAATTAATTATTTTTTGTTCAACTCTTTTTTGTAATGAGAGTTTAATCTAACTACTTATATTGATGAAAAACACATATCAGATAAAAATTCTCATTCCAATCAATCATTAAACAATCATCTATGAATTACCTATACCACAAATTCTGGTTTGTAAAAAAACTAATAACATCTATTAAATATCTATAAATGAAAATAATTTTATCTATTCATTGATGATTATGTCATACATATAAATTCATTAATAATTAGGATAAGAAATTAATGATCCCATATATACTAATTTTCTAAAATATGAATGAGTAGAAATATTGTTATTTACACTAAATTTTTTACTAACTATTTGTTTATTCATATGAGAATAGATAGAAGATGGATGTATAATATTGATTAGATCACTGATGAGTTTAAAAAGTGTTGCAATATTTTTTGTATTTTTGATTAAATAATGGTTTTTATGGTGTATTGATTTAATGAACATGTTTTTATCGCATTGGAAGACCATGGTTAAGATGTGAGGAAATAAGTTACCACATCACTATTTTATTTTCAAAAAGAATACAGAGTTTTGTATCATAATTGAGAAAAATTTCAAATAGATAATGAATTTGATGTTACTAAAAGGGTAAAATGGGAAATTTGATTTCTAATCAGTTTCAATTTGTTTATAAAGACAATACTATATTTAGAGAAGTGGAAGATGAAATAAATACAAGAAAACAGTTTTCATCTAACGATCATAATGATGATGTTGAGCATGTCAGAACATTGTTACAAGATGTTAATACCCTAGTAGACCATTCATGTGAAAAAATGACCAAACTAGAGTTTTTAATGCGATTGTATGATGGGAAAACAATGTATGGATTTAGTGATACTGTGATGGACTATCTACATACATTTTTATGGAATTTATACCTAATGATGCATGTATTTCTGAAAATAATTATATGGCATCAATGTTGGTTATGAAATTTGGATTTTTAAGTAATAAATCTATGCATGCCATAAATATTGTTTTTTCTATTCTGGAAGGGTAATGTATTGTTAAATGAGTGAAAACAATGTGTTAAATTGATATAGAAGACTAATAAAGATGGGACTGAATGACTTGTTCCAAAGAAAGAGATGTGGCACTTTCCATTGATTTGCAAACTTTAGAAACATTTTATGTCAGATCAAATGGCTAATAATATGAGATGACATGATGATGAAACAAATAAGGATAATGATTATATAATTCAAACTACTGATGGGTTAGCATGGAAAAAATTTGAAGGTTACATACATATTTTTCATCTGACCCATGTAATGTTAGATTGGGATTGTCATGTGATGGTTTCAACCCATTTCAACAAACCTATAATACACATAATAGCTGGCCTTTTTTCATTCACATTTATAATTATCCATCATAGATGTGTATGAAAAGTCTAGTTACTATCATGAGTATATTGATTTTTGGACCCAATGATCTGGAAATTATATCAATTTTTTTCAACCATTAATAGATGACCTGAAGGAGAATTGAACCATTGGGGTTCATACATATGATTCATTTTGAAATGATTACATTATGTGTTGTGAAACATTATTATGGAAAATTATGTCTTCCCTGCATGTAGAATGTTGTCTGGTTGGAGTACCAAGGGGATATTAACCCACCCTATATGTATAAAAATACACATTCTAAGAGGTTAATGTTTTAGAGAAGTTTTAGTTTCATAGGGAATCGATGATTTATACCAATGTATTATCCATACAAGAATAATCAAGGACAATTTGATAATTCCATAGAGATAGATGAAATACATCATTGATTTTTTGGGGGTTATATCCTCAAAGAACGTGATGGTTTTAATTTTGTTCTTGGAAAGGGTCAGCTATATTTCAGAAAGAAGATAAATGTTCCATTCAATTACAACAATAATTGGAGTTAGAAAAGTATATTCTTTGAGTTTCTGTATTGGTCGTCAAATTTTCTACATCATTATTTCAACATAATTCATATTGAGAAAAATTTGTGTGAAAAGTTACTTGAAACACTTTTTAATGTAAATATAAATAAAAAATATTATTTTCAATCACATCATGATTTAAAGGATTGGGGTATTAAACCATGAAATCATCATGAGTTAATTTCTTAGAATCAATGGAAAGTAATTTTTTCTTGTTTTTCAATGACAAACATAGTGAAAAAAAATTCTTCATGTCTTGGAATGATTAATGGTTCCTGATGGTTATTCAATAAACATTTTAAAATGAGATAATACACGATATATGAATCAAAAATCCCTTAAAACCTATTACTAACATGTCCTATTTTATAAATTTATTCCTATTTCAATTTGAAATTTTGGGTCACATAATTTCATGGTCACTTTGAATATATTATATCACTTTTATCAAGATATTTGTTCTAAAATATTGAACAAAATGTTGTGAAAAAAGCTGTAGAAAGATGTGCTGATCATTCTTTGTGACTTGTAAAATATTTTCCCAACATCATTTTTCACACGTATTTTACATCTGATCATGCATATTCCTATAGAATTTGTTTTTGGTGGTCCTATTTCTAGTTGGTAGATGTATCCAATAGAAAGAATGATGTTTACATTGAAATATTATGAGATAAATAAGAATCATCTTAGAGTATCTATTGTGAAAGATTATTTAATGGATGAATGCATGTATTATTACTCAATGTATTTGTTTAACGTTACCAAGAGATCTAATCAGCCAATAAAAACTAAATATGAGTAGTATGATCCCATTGGGACAATATTTCCATCACTACTAAAAATGGTGGGGGTATCTGGAATATACAGGTTGTGTACTTTGAATAGGTATGAGTGGGAAATAGATTATTGTACGATATTATTCACTTGTGCCATGGTTAACGATTACATCATATAAGTAAAAGTGTAAATTAATATATTTTTGTGTAATTTTTTCATAGGTTTTTATATCATAAAATTTTATTTTTGCAGAGAACATTGTGAAATTATAAAAAACAAAATCGATATTTATCTATTAAGTGGCGGGGTCAATAACACAGTAAATCATTTCTTACTTGGTTGAAGTAAAAGGTAAAAAATTATTATTTTTACATTACCAAATAATTTGTAGTTTCTCAGTATTGGTTTTTGATATATTTTAGGTGCAATGTTTACTAATGGTTGATGTGTCTACTAAAATAATGGCACTATCATTTAGTAAGAACAATGTAGTTCTTGATTGTAAATAAATGGTTGTCAATGGTTTTAGATTCATTATAAATAGCTGTGAAAAAAACATAAAAACACAACATGATGGTGTCATAATAAGTTCATAAATATATTTTTATTCTAATGCATCTGATAGATATCCTTGATTAGAAAACATATCATATTATAGGGTTGTTGTGAGAATATTTTTATTACATTACTATGCACATGGTCACGTTGCTATAACAAAATGAAAGTGGGTTGACTCAATGATATGACAATGCTCGTATATAGATAATTATGGTTTTAGAGTGATTGATATAAAACTAAAGCTTCAAATAGATGTGTCTTATATTATTTCCTCAAAATATAAACAAGTATTTCATGTTAATGAAATTTAAAACCACAATTTGGTGTTATTATTGATGTTATTATAAGTCATATTTTTTATGAAGGATTGGATATTGGTGATTTTTTGGATGCACTGATTGATATTCACTCAAATTTATCATTCGATGATATGGACGATTCAATTGTTGGAATGGATTTTGAATAACAAATTATAACAGAGAATTCATAACATTTACATGTTTCAAAGTTTTTAGTCTATATTATTCTGACCTGGTACGTGTGTATTTAAAATTTTAAAAATGGTACATAATTATTATTTTTATTTATATTATAAGACTTATAATGTTTCATATTGTTTTTTTTTGTTTCCTACATTGTTACAATATATTTTAATTCCAAAATTATTTGTTAGAAGATATTTATTATAGTGTTACATTTATAAAATGTCTTCCCTAAAATTTCAATTATTTGTCCATTTAAACTTTATGAAATGGCCCAAAAGACTTAGTTTTTTATTTATTTTATGTACAATATCCATTTAAGGGTTGACAAGTGGGGGGGGGGGGTTATACGGTTTGTAGGCCCAATGGAATAATGCCCCTTTTTTGGAAGATAAATCCCTTAAATTCTCATTTTTTTTACTATCCAAAATATTTTTTTGACAAATGTTTTTATAAATATTTGAAAAATGAAAGCATAATACATTTTTCAAAACCATACATAGCCTTAAAAATCCAATCCATTCTCTGTACAATTAGGAGATGAGTGAAAGGGAGTTCATTTCATAAGAACATAAGCAGGTGTAGTTACATCATTAACTGCACTAAAGAACCACACACGGCCTTATGATCTAGGACTAGAAGTCACCTCTAAGACAACATGTTTCCCCCATTTAGATCAAGATAACCTTGCACACTGGAAGAGAACATGATGCTAAAAACAGATTTAGGATGTATATGAGTGTTGATATTCATATTCTAAACAACATAAAGCCTTGGATTTTTCACATCATCAGCTATCAAAATTATCCCAAGTAGGATGGGATTTCTTACAACCAAGATAAATAAGTTCCATTTTTCATAAAACAACATGAAAAAGAACCTTGTTCTATTTACCTTTTTATTCATCATCAATATATACACTAGTTCCTTATTCATATACATCCTTGAGATGCACTCCATTGAAAAAATAAAATATCAAAAATAGATTCCTTGATTGAAGGAAGACAAGAATATAAAATATTAGCATTGCCATAGCAATTTTTATTAATATCATCTATCATCTAAAAAATCTCCAATTCATCTTCCATGTTCATGCTAGATACATGAAGAATATAAAAAATCATTGTATTTCTGCCTAACACCATGCCCGTAACTAATATACATCACATAGAATTAGTGTCTACACTATTCTTTACAACCATTTTGAATGGGATTCTTGGTTAAAACTATTCTCTAAGTCAAAATCATGCATGTCACTAGATTTTTGGTCATTTTTAAATTTATTAACAATAATTGATTCTCTAATACAAACCTATGAATTGGAAATTCCAATTCTATTTATATATATCTTAAGCATCAACTAGATCGATTGTGGTTCAAAAGCCTTCACAATGGATCCATATTTTTCAAAAACAAGAGATGAATATTCATCATCAATGTTAGATTTTATTAGGGAATAAAAAATCTACAGCCTCATCAGTCCATGCAAATGGAAATTGAAAAATTGAATTCATGTATAATTGAACCATTTTAAATAAATCTTAAAAAAATGATGACCATTTATATCAAACTAAATAATATAATTTTTTACATGAAAATATCTTTTAATGGACCCAAAAAGATCTTGATAAAAAAATAATGAAAAAAATGATTATTTAACATACTTTTAACTTTAAAGTAGCATGTTCTTTTGTTTATTAATGTTTTCATTTTATAAGTAAACAACATAATGAAAAAAACTTAATAGAAGATGTATGTTTTTAAAAATAATATGGATTTTAATTGCATATTTATATTTATTTAATATTTTTTATATTAATAAAATTTTCACATCACTTTTTTGAATTTTTTGGTTATTATGTCAGATAAGGAGGTTTGTAGAAAAAAATTGAGGAAGACAATCACTGATTTAGAGAAGTTGTCCAAAAAAATATGATTGTTCTAGTGAGTACATTATTTATTTTATATCTATGTATGGAATTTACAGAAATCATATTTAATAAGAACATGAATCATCAATTAAGATTCTTCCATTCAATGAGGATAGTTCAAGAACTCTAGAATATAGGACCGACCCTATATAAAACCCCCTATATGTAGTGCCACATAGTCCATGGATCTACAATCACTTGGACAATTTCCTCCCATCACCCCCACATATATTCCTTACCAATATGTTGGTGGACATCATTTTTATCCATTTCATTCAATTACCGTACATGGTAGTGGATCTCCTTCCATTCCTCTAACTTTTTATCTTTATACACATTCATATCTATAAGGTACACTTCCATGGTTTATTCCCCCTATATAGCCATAACCTCCAGCCTAACCTCAACACACACATTCTACTATAGAGGACACTTCTCTAGTTTCCTCCCCCCAACATCGTTTACAGGATCAACCAGCAATAAAAAGTACTACTGGTAAATATTTAAAAAGTAATGAAATTAATAAATTTTAATAAAATTTCAGGTTTATATGTGTATAAAACATTCATTTCTTTTTTAAGAACATATTTTTGTAAAAGTTCTGGTTGTACAATGATTCATATAGGGAAGAATAGGCACACAAAAATTATAGTTCAGTATAACAAGGACATGCAATTTTTTGAGAAAAATGGTAAATAATTGAGGAGTTTCTTAGGGACACTCAGTAGACATATCAATATAATTTAATTCATGAAATATAGTGGAGAAAAGTTAGACAAAAAATAAAAGACTATGCTTGGGAGGTAATTTGGGTAATGTATTATTTAAAATTAATTTTCAATTTATTTATAAATTATTATTGAATTTTTTTAATATTTAACTTTGATATAACTTCATGGATATTCTCCACAAAAATACAATTAGGTAAATGGAATTATATGAGATGTGGCAGGCCTACAAGAATGAATTGAATGTTGGAGGGAAAAAATAAGAGGTACTGATCTTGAAAATATGATGATCTTTAAATAATTACCACTTTCACAATACAATGTATTAATTGAATATTGGATCAATTCTTATTTTAATGTAATTTATTTAATTTATTTATAATTTTTTTAAAATATTTCTTATTTTTTTCAATAATCTCAGTTTTTAGTAGTGGATTATTTTAATATATTTGATTGTGTTCAATTTTGTTTTTTAGATTACGTTATTTAATATATGTTTTGAAATCATAAAATTGTTAAGTTCAAATGATGATTTTATAACCCTTCTGAATTTTTAAAATTCTAGTTGATTTTGGTTTACTAATTTGATTCATCTCAAAGGAACATAAGAAATAAGGGAACTATGAAATATAATCATACTCTAGGGAAAACTAAAATGCCAAACCATGAATGTTTGTAGGTAATATATGATTTAACATTGAATATAAATTTATTTTTTCATTGATTTATTTTTATTTTTTGTGTTGAAATGTGAATTAAATATTAAGGGACATATTCCCCTATTTCCATTGATTTGTTCTAATATGAAAAAGAAATTTTGAAATTCTCTGAATTAGAAAATATCAGAAAAAATGTAAAGAATGTTTTTAAAATTTTAGTTTATATTTCCTAAGATCTAGATATTTATTTGGTTATAGTTAATTAGATTTATTTCATGTTAAAAAAATGATATTTTAATAACCATTGATCCATTATATATAAAACCAAACAAATAAGTCCATATTTGTTAACCCCTTCCTCCTACCAACCCAAACTAACTAACCATTATAAAAACAACCTCCAACCACATGTATTATTAACAAAAACAACCCTTAACACCCTAGGACCAAGATTTAGTTCACACATTGGCCATATCTACCGCGTACTTCATCATGAGGATTCATCCCATGTTCTTGTCACATAGGATCTGGATTTTTTTCAACCTATGGTTTTCAATACGATAAATGTAGCTAACAATATTTCAATTCAATCTTAATTTATAGTTGACATGAAGGTTATTTTCATTGGGTTACATGATATATACCTTATTTTTTTGGAAAATAACCATAGAATCCAAATATTTTTCATTAAGACCCTTACATCCTATCAATTTTTTACCTAATTCATATAACATTTTAGATGGGGAGTTGACAAAAAACAGTAAGCATATTCATGTTTTCTAGTATTTTTGATTTATGTTTTATTCTTGATATTTACCCTACGTGTATACCATGATATTACGGTTTTACCAATTTATTTAGAATAAATATCAAAACTATGTATTATGAGCAAAAATGATAGGATATTCCAACAAGACCATTAAACATTTATTTTTAGGTTTCAATATCTTACTTTATCTTGAAGTGAATCAAATAAATTTTACACATATGAGGAAAAATTACAAGTTAATGAAACATTAAACCAACCAAATTTTAAACACATCATTATTTTTAAATTAATATACCTAATCTTTAATTTTATCATAGAGGACACACTTCTTAAGATTGAAAAATTCTTATTGAGTAGAACCATTATAGGTATCTAATGTCGTGTATCATATTTTATTCATCGTCTACATTTATTTTTTATGTCTTATAGGTGTACACTGACTGTTTGAATGTTTGAGAGTATTTAATATCTGAGTTTTGGACTCACTATCAGCAACTTAATGTGGTATAATCATAATTATGTCATTGAATGCTTGATTTTGAAACTTTTTGGGTTATGGTAATGATTTTGTTTCCGACGCTTTCGCCGAGGTGCTCACATCCATCTGTGGGGAGGACACGCTGCTTGTTGCCCTGCATTCCCTCTTTCCAAAGGTGGGCGGCATCCGTTCCTTGTTTAGGGACATATACTCCTTGATTGAAACTGGGATGATGAGATATTGGTTCTTCCTTCCGTGGATTCCTCCTCGGAACTCGTAACCTAGTCCGGGTCTCCCTTATAGATTTAAGAAGGGTTCGTGAAACTCATTCTCATCGCTATATCTACATGGATTCCAGTTAATTACACTGCCTCTGTCAAGATGCTCCAAGAGGGTCTTGTCGGGGCAGCAACCTTCAGTGGGGAGAATGGTCACGTTTGGGTGTCGTTGGCATGTCTTGACGCTGGGGGTCGGCATATCTGTCTTCTGTCCCTTATCATAGGGCTTCTCGAGGGCGCGGAAGCACGAGGAATCCCACATCAAATGCGGGTATTGTGTACCATCTGTGTTTTTCCTTAGCTTCCCATGTTTAACATGGGGTATGTCGCGAGTTTAACATCTTGCGGAGACAAATCGGGTTGAAGGACCCCTAGGGGGAACACCGATGTTGGGGCCAACACATGGGCAGCTTCCCAGATGTCATGGAGTGAGATGGGTTGACATGTTCTCACCGAGATGTGGAGGCCTGGGTAAGGATCAGGATGGATGGTGGAGTGATGGGCCTGAACCTCGTGGAGGCTTCCTACGTATCCCCATTGCAGGGAATCAAAGTCAGCGTAGTTCGGTGGGACACCTGGAGAGGAAACCCGTGAGAATGAACGCATGGATTGAAGCCTGGAGGAAGTAAGATCTCCGTGCTAGGGCATGAGCTTCCTAGGGCACGTGGGCTCAGGGGGGAAGTCAGGATGAGATGTTGGGGTGAGACATGGGGCTTACTCTCTGAGACAGTCCAAGAGGGTGAATACAGTTTAACGTCATGCGGGACGAGATATTTGGGGATTACACTCTGAGGCAGCCCATTGTGGGTATGGGGCTTATGCTCTGAGGTGACCCATGGTGTTCAGGGAACCGACGTGGAGAGGTCGGGACGACCGGGTGGTGGGCTTGATCCTCATAGAGGTTTCCTACGTACCATGCATTAGCATGGATCAAAGTCCACATAGTTCACTGGGATGGGGCTTACGCTCTGAGGCAGCCCATGTGGGTGTCATGGGCAATGTGCGCTCTAAGCCCATGTGAGTCATGCTCGGTGTGAGAAACAAGAGGCAGTAGGGACTAGACGTTCATGTCGCAAAGGGTGCGTCCGTGAGAAGCGGAATGGGGCTTACGCGTTGAGTGGCCCAAATAGGAAATAGGGGATTATGTGTGGTTAGCGGCCCTTGGTGTCAGGGCTTACTCCAGGGTAGAGGCCTGTGGTGCGAAAAATCGTAGTGGGAAAAGGACTCCACTAGCCCTGGCTGGGGGAAGTAAGGAGATGCACGGGTGCAACCTTCTGCAAGAGAGAATAGGGGCTTACGCTTTGAGGCAGCCCTTCCCCTGCGGACAAATGCCACTTCGACAAGGAGGATCGCATTCCATGCGAGGAAGATTCCATTACCGTGCAGACGAGTGGGCTTAAAGAATGCCTGAGATGGGGGGACCCTACATGTAAAGCACAGGGTCAGACCACAGTTTAACGTCATGTGTTATGGACGAGGTGCTTAGCAATTTAATGTCCTGCAGCTTGGACAAGGTGGGTTCTCTCCACACCCCTAGGGTTACATTCCCAACGCCCTCTACCCCTTGTGGGAGGGAAGGCATAGGCAAGGACATAGTGAAGGGGGCCGCATGGAGAACCATTGAGGGGTCCACATTAGCATGGCTATGCGAAGAAGCAATAGCCGTTAGTGTGCCTATGCGGAGAAGCATAAGGCAAAGAAACGCAAAGGGAAACACCGCCCAAGGGACCTTGAGGTTACTTTGTATGAGCCTGGAAGGCTGTACGGGAAAACAACACGTGGCGCGCATGCCTGACAGGGGAGACATCAGGTGCCAGTGTAGAGAGGCAGCCAACAGGCGTCAAGGTGAGGGGTCCTGGGTTTTGCGCGCAAAGAGAAGGTTTGCACGCAAAACACTGGGATGGTGCGCAATAGGGAAATAATTTCGCGCGGAAATGGGATTGTGCACATGGAATTGCGCGCACAGAAGGGGATTGAGTGCATGGGACATGGATTGCGTGCAAGGAAGGAACCCGGAGGAGGGGGAAAATTCACTTAAGCCTGTGGAGTTAGGCGCAAAGGCGAACCCTGGGGCAAGGTTGCGTGAAAAGAGGAATTACCTGGAAGTCATATTGCGCACGGGGGGAGTCGAATTGCGTGCACGAGAGCTGATCCGAATTCCGCAACCCCCAAACCGCTTGGGGTCACCTTCTATTTATAGGCATCGGCTGGCGCAGAATCCAGGCGGCAGACGAAATTCTCCACGCCGGGAACCGTTGGCGTGAAAAACCTCTCTGCGCGAAACCAGGGCGCGCAAATATTGCGTGCCTCATCGGCTCGATTACGCAAATCCCGGGGATGCTTCGCGCACACAACAATATTTTGCGCGAATCCTCCTTTATTTCGTGCACCACTTCCCGGGCCTCCGGATCGGGCCTCTGATTCCGAATATGACTTCACTTCATCATTTCGAAACTTCCTCCAGGAGTTATAGACTTTTTCAGAGTCTAAAAATTCCCTCCTTGGAATTGGATCAGCGAGAGGTCACAATGATCCGATTCCAAGGGAAACGATGAAACGCCAAAGTGTTGGGCCTCCTGGGCACTTTGCGCGCAAAATTCCAACGGGGCATGAAAAACGACGGACTCGCGCGAAATACTCTTTCTGTGTGGCGCGAAACCTCGGCCTGGCCTTTAAGAAGGGGCGTGGGGTCACGAATCTGTGCCCGAGCTTCTCTGCGTGACAGGATTATCACTCTCATGCGCGAAATTTCTCCCGCGGCTGCGCGTAAAAACGCTCTAGCAGCGCGGAATTCCTTCCGAATTTTGCCCGTCATTGCGCGCCGACTCGGGGTATTCCGTGCTTAGCATGCCGATTGCGCGCCCATCTCTTAGATTTAGTGCAACAACTTCAGATTTCATGAAACACTCTCTAATTCCGCACACTGCATCCTGATTTCGCGCGCAACTCCCGAAAAATTCGAGATGGCTGCAAACCGAGTTGATAAGGGGGAAGCCGCCGCTCGTAGGGGCGAGATGGTGGAAAAATAAGCGGTTTATGGCGCCAAGGTGATCGTCTCCAACAACCTGACCTTGTTAAATCTGCTAACCCCGGCCCAAAAGATGTATCCCCTGTCTGACAACCTCCCGCTCTGGAACTTTGGCATCCTGGAAGAGGTGCCCCTGCCGGGCTTCGAGGTGGACACGCTGCGGTCATGGGTGACCCAGGAGGACGAGCTTCCTCACTACAACATCACTAACAACAACCATCCTGCCAGGGAAACCAGACATATGGACATATATGTCCTGAACCTGAGGACTAGGACCAGTATTGGGGACGAGCCTGTCGAAGAGAATTCTACGGCCCTCTACGCGAGCACGTTCCGTCAGAGCGTCACGTATGACACGAATGGATGGCTGAAGGATTGGTACCTGTGGTCCGGGGGAAACTTCACCAGCGAATGGGCCTGGGAATTTGGGTTCCCCATACCTGTGACCAGTTTGGGGATGAACTGCGGTATATCGGCATGTTCGAGGCGGTATGGACATCGCAGTTCCACTTACACCATCAACCTAAACTCGGGCCGGAGCTATTCACCCGGTGGTCTCCTAACACCAACACATTCCACATTCACCATAGGGAAGTCGACATCAGTCTCTGGGACGTTCACTACATCAGATGTATCCCACTAGAGGGCTACCAATACGACGACTTCGTTCCTCCAAAGAATACCTGGAGAGACAGGTCGCGGACACCTATGCTGACGTGGCACCTGTTGGAGCTGGCCAAAGAGAGGCTTTGGGTCAAGGAATTACTGAAGGAAATTTCCTACAAGGGTTGGTTCAGCATGTTCCTTGAGAAGGATCCGGCCATCCAGATGTCGGGATGGGGTAAACAATGCCCAACCGCGGCTCAGAGGAGAAGGGACGGGTCATACTAGAGGACCCTGGAGGTGGGGCAATACCAATCAGGGGGCATTCACGTCATCTAGGCCTAGGAACCAAATGTCCAGTATGCCGGGTTCCTTTCCGCCTTCCTGAGCGGGTGGATCCTGCCGGTGCGGGGCACGAGGATGGGTGTCCGTCCAGCAACACTGGTGATGGCGGGTACCATGGGTGCCAAAAAACGGTTCAACTTGGGCATCCCCGTACTGGCCAAGCTATATGCCATCCTGGGATGCATCTCACGAAGGGGGTCGCCTCGGAGAGTATGTGGTCCCTTCCAGATCTTCCATGGCTAGGTGGCGGCTCATCTCGGCGGGTACACCTTCCCAAACGCCATCTGTCCTCCGGGCAGTGGTCTGCGACCGTCCTTGCTGAACATCGCAGGGGTGGAGCCGATGATGCTCAATCAGGAGGGCCTGAGAATCTTCATTGGCAACCATACGAACTTCAACATCAGCCCGTTCCCCACCCCAGTTGGCCAGATGGTGGACAACGAGTGAGGCTCTCTGGAACAGCAGGAATATTTCCTGAGCATTAGGGGTGGGGTGCTCATGGCTCGGATCAACGGGAAGGTGATATGTGATCCTTACCTGCCATCCTGATTCCCCAGGCAGTTTGGGTGCCTCTAACGAATGCCGAAGAAGGTATTCATGGCTTTCTGGTAGGGGAAGAATCCCTGCGTCATGTGCCAGATGTGGTTGAAGTTTACCACCTTCGGCTCTGGCGATGGCATTACTCATCCTCCCACCGGGGTCGATGATGGCCTAGCAACCGAGTATGCCGAACACTGGACCATCGCGTACCCTGAGGGGATTTTACACAAGAGAGTCCCGAAACTCGAGGTTACTCACATGGAAACTGGGCGATTGGAAAGAAGGAAAGGTGCTGCCGGAAGTGGGGAACCAAGGGTGCGTCAGGAAGCGAGGCCTGCACTGGCAGGGACTTCAGCAGCGGGAACATCACATAGCCCCACCGCGTCCTCGTTACCCGTGGGGTGTCACATGAGGTGGCAAGGGAACTACCCGGGAAGCAGATAAGATACCTACTCAAACCTTCCGAATATGCAATTCTCCCGGAACAGTGGTCGGCCTGGATGACCCTGCGACAATCACTGAGCGTTGAAGCCATCTGGCAGAAGATAATGAAAAACGGGATCCAACTGCCAGAGGTCGGTCTTGATTGAATTACCGACCGAGTAAACTTCCATTGACGACATGCATATCTAATTACCATGGACACATATGCACACCAAAGAAGTCGGTGTGCGGAGTCACCTTTCCTAGTGAAAGTGATGCTCGGCCAGGAGCATGATCCGGAAGCGATGCCACCGAGAGAAGGCGATATTGACGAGGAGTTGGAGGGGGAGGAGGAAATCGGAGAAGACAAAGTCAAAGGAGGAGAAGAAGAAAGAGAACCCGAAGGTGAGGGTTCGCAAGGGGATACCTACCAAGGGAGTCTCCGAGAGAGCGACGAGATTGTCGACACTGATCTTGAAATAACTGAAATACTCGAGGCCTGTCTCTATCTTAATTCATTTTCCTTATTCATCCATTATCTTTTTCAACTTCTAACCCATTTCCCTATCTCACTCAGGAGCAGTTGAGCGTTGGACTGGCGTCCCCACTAGAGGATGGAGGAGAGGAACCGGTGGGACATGATGGGGATCCGACACCCATCATTGAATTAACAAGCGCAGAGGGTTCTCCCCTTACGGCGACTCCTGTAGCGGCCGGAACACTGGAGACCGACGCTCTGGATTCCAGTAAGTCTCACGCTTCACTACTGGAGCTTGGTGTAAAAAGATCCCAACTGACCAGCGTATGCCATGAGCAGTGATCTCAACATTGGAGGCTCGTCAATCTACGGAGCTCGGGCCGTCCGTGAGTGGACCAGTGGCGGACATACCACCTCATTCAGAACATGCTCCCTACACCAAGTCGGCCCCGGCAATTGGTGAGAAGGGGGCATTGGACATCAGCAGCGCTTATCCTGAGGCGAGGTAGGAAGCTGATGGAGGCATCGTCGCTGCTGGGGCTAGAGAAGAAGGTCACCCAAACATCGAGGATCCTATACCTCATGATGGCCTTCCTGTGGCGGATCCTGCTGCCAATCTGCTGGCTGCCTTCCCTATATACCAACCCGCTAACCCTGAGGAGATAGATGACTCAGACTCAGATGCAGTCGAGGAGAGCCGGATGACATGGCGCAAAGGGTGGAAGTGTATCCAGGACTTTCTTAGACAGCCCCAGTCGGATTAGATGAGGCGGATGAGATCACTCCAGACATGGCTACGCTTCCTGTCCGCCAAAGGGGCTGATGCTCAGCACCTTCATCTGACGGTCCGTGATTACATGGCCGAGAAGAAACGTGAGAGCAGCTGGCGCACTGACGTTGTCTAGTGATGGGAAGGATCGACGAGTGCCCATGAGTTTCTCAAGGCGGAGCAAGATGTATGGCACCTCGAAGGGTAGGCGACAGACAATGAGGCCTTCATTGCAACATGCTCTGAGCTTGTGGAGCAATTGGCGGCCCAACTGGCTGACGCGCAGGAACAACTGATGGAGGAGAGTCACCACTTGACCATACTTCGAACCGAGCGGGTGCAGGCACAAGCTAGGGTTGGCGAGCTGCTCTCTACAGCAGCTGATGAGGAGAGAGTCTTCAATGAGAGAGAAGCGATCCTGGAGGCTACCATCCAAAGGGTAGTAGCGCTGGAAAGATCGCTTCAGCACGCTGATCCCTAAGGGATTTGTTTTGGCCATCTCATAAACTTCTTTCTTGTACTGCTCATCATCTCAATCCAATACATGGACAAAACCATTCATTTGTACCATTGGTTTAATATTCTCAACCATAGTTCTGAAACGAATAACAACTCATCCCTAGGCTCCTGTGGGTCACGCCCAACGCGAGAAGAAAAGGATGCTCATGCCATCATTTCGTCCAACTATGGGGCATTGACCAAGCTTCAGGCATCCAAAATTGGGCCTGGATTTCTGAGGAGACACCAGACCGATTGATGTATCAACTTGTCAATGTGCTCTAACACACGAGCGGGGCAATGTCGGGGGCATTGAAATCCATCCGAACATAGGGAGATGGAGAGGAAAGCTGAATCATGCTGCCCAAACTCGGAACACGATGGGGAGCAATGATGGAGGATAACTGTCAACTGTGGAAGAAACACAACATCCATATCGTGTTTCCCTGGAATGGGGACAATAAATTATGGATGACCGCTGACCATGTTCACAACACGGGGTCTAACTCAAATATAGTCGGTCAGTTTTCCAGAACGTTGGCCCAGGACATTAGGCAGACCATAGGTCTATCATCCATACTGTTAGGGGGTCCCGTAAAACATGACCAGTCCTCCGAATCATTGGCCCGGGATTGTAGGCGAACCATCGGTCGATCATCCATACTATTAGGGGGTCCCGTCAAACATGACCAGTCCTCCGGAACGTTGGCCCAGGATAGTAGGTAGACCATAGGTCTATCATCCATACTGTTAGGGGGTCTCGTCAAACATGAAAGGAAATGGGGATCCAAATAAAGGGGCACACAAAGTGTGGATGGTGGAGTGGTGGTTTGTTCGAACAGAGTCCAATACTCCCGAAATTGCGCCACCGTGGCGGAGGCACATTAGGCGGACATACCGACCGGATCACAGGTCGTCCCAACTTTCAGGAAGCACCTCTTTGGCGAGAGAACTGTCGCTTCCCATTATTACTATGGGGCATCCCGAACTTATTTGGGGTAGATGTCCCGACTACACCACTTCCCCTGAAGTCAGGTCGAGGGGCCGACAATAAGGAGGGACGGGGATTGGTAATCCCTGGGGCTGGACCCAAAACGAAATTTCCAGGCATTCCAACATATCTCATTTGAATGATAATCAATCCATACATAGTTCTAGAAGCACAGTTTAATGTCATGTTGGACAAAATACAATTTTACATCATGCGGGACGAAATATAGTTTTAACGTCATGCGAGACGAGGGACACGTCTCATCTGGGGATAGGCACGACACGAAGAGTTACCTGACGTCAATGAAGACATAATCCTGCACCACACCATGAAATCCCACAAGAGATAGAAAGTCGTAGAAAGCCAAAGAAAGGATCTTAGTTTTATGTCTTAGAGCTCAGACCAAAGGAGAAGGGGAATGGGAGACACATGGTAAAGTGATTTCAAAACCCAACGTGAATGGGGGAAAACCCTTCTTACTATGTGCTCCCAGGGACGCGTTTAGGACGAGAGACCAAGCACAAAAAGTTAGGCTAGGCCTGTGGGGAAGTTCCCAAATGCTCCTACGTATCTCATAAATATGAGAATCAAGCCATATTTAGTTCTTGAAAGGAAGAAAGGCGCGATGTGGCGCCTGAGAAAAGGATGAAGGAGTTGTGTGGGTCTAGCCCTCGCACCAAAAGAAGCAGCATTTGATATATCTTGTTTGTTATTGAAAGTAAATGGTTTTTCATTTGTGGGGAGACTGGCCTAGGGTAGAAATTACTGGCTTCTCTACAATAATCAAGCCATAACAGGTGTTGAAAAGTGGCATGGTGATCGACCAATACATGGTGTGGTCTCCCCCATGGGGAGGTCACCACAATGCAGTGCCATTTTTCATCGTGCGGCCAGGACGATATCATCACAGTTTAGGGTCGTGTGGTAGGACCGATAGCATAGTTTAAGGTCGTATGGCTTGGATCGACATCACAGTTTAAGGTCGTATGGCTTGGACCGACATCAGAGTTTAAGGTCTTATGGCTTGGACCGATAGCACAGTTTAAGGTCGTAAGGTTTGGACCGACAACACAGTTTAAGGTCGTATGGCTTGGACCGACAACATAGTTTAAGGTCGAAAGGCTTGGACCGACAGCACAGTTTAAGGTCGTATGTCTTGGACCAACAACACAGTTTAAGGTCGTAAGGCTTGGACCGACAACACAGAATAAGATCATACGGCTTGGACCAACAGCATTGTTTAAGGTCGTATGGCTTGGACCGAGGGGAACACGCACGATGTGATACCATCACTGCGCGCGATTCTGAGAGAGGAGCCTCGGGCCAAGGGGCTAGCGAGGGTCCAACCATCATGAGGGGGATAGGAGATGCTATCTCCCTGCTGTGCTGGGCCCGAAACGCAATGTCCGGGTGACTCCTCGTTTCCTATGGGGATGAGGGTCAAGCTGCATGCAACCTGTAAAGAAAAAACCCAAGCACACACTCTAGCACTCAGATTATGGGAGCCCTGAGAGACACCGTTACGCGGCTTGGTATGTCCGACATGTGGGGGTGTACCGAGGGTTAGTACAAGGAGTGTCACGATTCCACCTTGACACGGTGGGGCGGAACATAATGTGAATCATGCAACCAACATTCAGGGCCCGGGGAAGCCGGCGTGACGACTGAGGATTACTGCTGACCATGTTCGCAACACAGCATCCTATTTCATTATCCATGGGGTCAAACAAATGATAATCAACCACTGACTGTATTCGCAAAGCAGGATTTGTATCAATTTTTTGTCTGAAACCCTCAGGGGCGTTGGCCCGTGACGGTTGGAGAGCTGTTGGGCGTTGTATCCAGGCCGTTCATGGGGGTCCCTCCAGATGTGAAGGATGATGGGGACACGAATGAAGGGGAACACGAAGCTTGGAATGTGGATGGAACTTTCCAAAGTCGAATCTGACATTCCAGGTCCTAGACCAGAGTACTCTGAACACATTAGAAGACCACTGGAAAGGGTCAAAGGGATCAGTCTGAGAGCATCCAAAAGATGGCGGATCCCCGGGAAAAAAGGGGGGTGTAATGTCAAACAACCTAGCAACTGGGAGATCATGGGATCTCCTAAGAGATGGGGATAGACCTGAAATCTAGGTGTTCAAGCGGTCCTACGTATCCCTCAAGGATGGGAATCAAGCCATACGTAGTTCTTGAGGGCGCCTTTTAATGTCATGGGGAACATGACATAGGAGGGATAATCCTAAGGACAGGATGCACATGGTGTAGCTATTGCAATCCCGATGTGAATGAGGACATAATCCCATACCACGCCCCGAGATCCTATGGTTAAGGTCCCAAAGGTGAGACAGACGTGATAGCAGAACTCAAGCTGGACCCAAAGACGAATGGTCTGGATGTTCCTCTGTATCTCATTAGGATGAGAATCAATCCATTCGTAGTTCTTGAAACACAATTTAACGTCATGTATGACGAAATACAGATCATATTTTTAGGTCTTAGAACTCGGACCAAGGTGCAGTTTAAGGTCATGAGGGACCGTACAATGCGGTTTAAGGTCCTGCAGGACCATAGAGCCCAAATGTAGGAAAAAATGCAGTTTAAGGTCATGCTGGACCAGGTGCAGTTTAATGTCATTCAGGACCAAAAGAGGATCTTAGTTTTAGTTCTTAGAACTCGGACCCTTGAGGCTCTGAAAAAAATACCATTTTAGGAACCTGGCGTTGGTGGGAGGAGTGACATGATCTCCATCCATAGTCACCAGGGAATGCGTGCCATTGGGATAGACCTTATGGACAATAAAAGGCCCCTCCCACTTGGGCTCCAACATGGGTAGTTTCCTGCCGGGAATCATTAGCGCTCTGAGAGCCAGCACCAGGTCACCTTACAAGAAGGATCGGAGGCTAACCTTCTTATTGAAAGCTCGAGCCATCCTGCTCTGATGCCTTTCCAAGTTATGTAAAGCGCGAAGCCTACTTCCGTCCAGTGCCTCCAATTCGGCTAGAAGGATTTAAGAAACTCTATCCGGCGCTTTCTGGTCATAAACCGTCGTGCGCAATGAGGGAAACTGGATCTCGATGGGCAGGACAGCCTCAGCTCCATATACCATAGAATACGGAGTCACCTGGGTGGAGTTATGAGTTGTCGTCCTGTAAGCCCAGAGGGCGTTAGGGAGCTTGTCCGACCAACTTTTCTTGTTCTGACCATCCATTTTTTTGCAGAATGTTAGAGAGCGTTTTGTTAAACTCTTAAATC
Source organism: Viscum album (assembly GCA_963277665.1). Classification (NCBI taxonomy): domain Eukaryota; kingdom Viridiplantae; phylum Streptophyta; class Magnoliopsida; order Santalales; family Viscaceae; genus Viscum; species Viscum album. The sequence continues at coordinate 691,077,962 of OY728119.1, read as the reverse complement.
TGTCCATTTTCCTGCACATGATAGCGGGAGGTGTGGCTAGAGAGAATGTTGTACTTGGCGTACAATTTCTTTAGCTTGGCCACACGGAAGTTGGTACCGTTATCCATGAGGATAGCGTGAGGTACTCCGAACCAATAGATGATATTGGAGATCATGAAGTCAGTGATAGAACATTCCTTGACATCCCTAAGTGGGATTGCCTCTGCCCACTTCGAGAAGAAATCCGTAGCAGTTAAGATGAACCGGCACTGGCGGGCCATCGCCGGTGGGTAAGGCCCTACGACATCCAACCCCCAGACTACAAAGGGCCAAGAATACATGGTAGTATGGAGAGGCTCTGGTGGCCGATGCACAAAGTTAGCATGAACTTGGCATGCAAGACACCTCTTGGCATACTCGATGCAGTCGTGGATCATGGAGGGCCAGAAGTATCCCAGCCTCCAAATCTGGTGGGACAACTAAGACCCGACATGGTGGGTGCCACAGGAACCAGCGTGCACTTCTTGCATGACCTATGGAATCTCGACTCCTTGAAGACAACGGAGGAGAACACCATCAAACCCGTGCCTGTAAAGGAGATGCTCATGGATGGGACCGCTTTGAAGGGTGAACTGCGGCGTGCGGCTTCGGATTCGTTCTCGCTCAGCTCGGTCCAGCAGAAGATTTTCGTGCCTGAGATATTCTACCAAGGGTGTCCTCCAGTTAGGAATTGTCTCGATCACCACGCCTGAATCCCTTGAGGGTCCTGACGTAGATATTCCAGTGGTGAGATTGTTCACTCGCGGGCCATGATCACCCTCCAGAATAACAGGAGAAATGACTCTCCGGTGTGCCACGTGGATGATTTGGTCATCCTGTTCGGGCTCCGCAAGTGATGCAGCCAGGCTGGCCAAAGCATCAGCTCGACTGTTCAGCGACTAGGGAATGTGAACGACCTCTGTCCAGGAGGGGAACATAGCCATTAGACGGAGGGTGCACTCTAGCAATGGCATGAGCTCTGGCTTCCTGGTAGCATAGTCACCATTGACCTTCTTGATGACTAGCTCAGAGTCCCCTTTTACATACAGATGGGGTACATTAACCTCTAGAGCCAACTCGAGGCCAGTGATGAGGGCATGATATTCTGCCTCATTGTTGGTGCAGCCTTCGAAGAACATGAATGAATATGGTAGAACGGCTTGCTCTGGGGTGATGAAGACGATACCCAGGCCCACTATGTTAAGCCTAGGATCGTTGAGAATTCTACCAGTGGGGCTTCGGGAGGCGTCGTCAAAGTGCAACTGCCAGCATGGGATGGTGTGATCGACTGAGAGGATTGCCTCATTAAGAAATCCAAGATCTATTGGCTGGTCCGTGGAGGTTGGGTGGGAAGCTAAGAAGTATTCCAATGCCTATCCTTTGACGGCCTTCTAAGGTACGAACCTGATGTCGAACTGCTGGAGGATCACCGCCCAGCGCGCCAATCGGCTGGTCAACATAGGTCCGTTCAGGATGTATTTCAACAGGTCTACCCGAGAGACCATCTGTACCTCGTGGTGCTGCAAGTAGTGCCGCAATTTTTGTATAGCAAATAAAAGCGCCAGGAAGCTCTTCTCGATGGGAGAATATCTAATTTCCGCGTTGAGGAGCATGTGGCTGAGGTAGTAGAGGATATTCTCTGTTCCCTCGTTGTTCTTCTGGGAAAGAAGGGTGCCTAGGGATCGCTCTAGGGCGGTCACGTAAAGGACCAGTGGATTTCTAGGAATGGGTGGAATCAGGGCCGAAGGTTGGAGCAGATACTGCTTGATTTCCTCAAAATCGATCTGACACTCTTCGTCCCACCCATAGGCGGTGCCTTTCTTTATGAGCCGATAAAAGGGATTACCCTTGCCGGATAGATTCGCAATGAATCTGCATATATATGCTAAGTGGCCTTGGCAGCCTTGAAGCTCTCGAATATTATTCGAGGGAGGCATCTGACTGATGGCCTTGATCTTCTCTAGGTCGATCTCGATGCATCGATACCTAACAATAAAGAAAAGAAACTTTCCAGAGTTGACCCCGAAGGCACACTTCAAAGGGTTCATCTTCAAGTGGAGAGAATGGAGGAAGCTGAACAGTTTCTCAAGGACTTTGAGATGGTCCTGGCGCTGACGAGATTTAACCACCAGGTCGTCTACGTAGCACTCCACTAGTTTCCCGAGGATCGGCTTGAATATGCTGTGCATAGCCCATTGATAGGTGGCACCCGCATTCTTCTGGCCGAAGGGCATAACCTGGTAGCAAAAAGTACAATGGGGGGCTCTGAAGGCAGTGAACTCATCATCCTCAGGGGCCATCTGGATATGGTTGTACCCAGAGTACCCATCCATGAAAGAGATGGCTTGGAACCCGGACGTTGCATCGATCAAAAACTCTATCACGGGAAGGGGAAAGTCATCCTTCAGAAAGTGGCGATTGAGATCGCAGAAGTTGATACAGACCCTGATCTTCCTGTTCTTCTTCCTAACTGGAAAAATGTTGGCTAGCCACCTGGGGTACCGGAATTCCATGACAAAGTTTTCCTTGATGAGCTTATCAACTTCGGCCTCAACCATGGCACCATGAGAGGGGTGCATCTTTCTGGGAGGCTTCTTGAACCCGCAATGGTTTGCTAGGAGGCCAAGGCGGTGGATGGATACCTGGGGATCTAGTCACGACATCTAGTCATAACTTCAGGAAAACACATCACTGTGCTATATGAGGAAGTCTATGTACTATTGTCGTTCCACGAGGGGCATAGCGGCGCTAACCAATGTGGGTCTCGGGTTCGCCTCGCTACCGAGGTTCACCTGAACTAACTCGTTGACCGTGGTGGAGACTCCCTCCTCAAAGGAAAGAGGAGCATCTTTCATGTCCTCCTCTCTGCTTGTGGAAGGATCGTCCACAGGGGGATCCGTTTCGGAGCTGCTAGACCCTGATGGGGAGCTATCGCTGGTTTGGGCGGCAGAGGTCGTCACTTCGGGAGACTCATGCACCTTCGAGACCATGGAGACAAAAGCGGTTGATCCAATTCCTTTTGGCCTTCAGCCCAAGGGTCCATGATTTATGACATCAAAGTAATAGTGGCGTGTTGGCTTGAGCTGGTCGATTCTGGCCTGGTGAAACAGACATGTATGACGTACTGGCGTTGCCATGAGCCCAACGTTCCGATATCGTACAGGGGTAGGAGGCTCATGGATCACCTGATCCTGGTTGGTGTATGAGTACGAGGTGATTTCTCGCCGTCGCTTAGACCCAAAAATATGGCTTGCTCCGGTACCCGAGACAACAAAGAACCCTCCCATATTAGGGGTCGTGGCCTCCAACCGATGGATTGGGAAGACATATGTGTCATCCAAACCTTCCCAGGGATCACTCGTGACAGTGGCCGACTCGACCTCACCTGCAAAGGACTACTTGTCCTTGCTCTTATAATAGTCAGCGTCCAGGTAACAGGCTTCACAAGAGGAAAATGGAGATGAATCTCCTTGGAGCACGCCCACTCGACCCTTAAGGGAGTATTGGAGGCACTGGTGATATGAGGAGGGAACCGCTGCGTGAAGGTGGAGCCACGGCCTTCCCATCAATGCGTTGTAGGTGGTGTCCTGAGAGACAACCATGAATTCAGTATTAGTAATTAGGCTGCCGAACTGGGTCTTCAGACGAATATTGCTGAGTGGAGTTTTCTCGTTTCTGTTATACCCCTGGATCCTGAGGTCGTAGGGAGTTAAATCATCCTCAAAGAACCCCAGTTTCCGCAGTGTCCGAGTTGGGATCAGGTTAATCCTGGAAACCTTGTCGACAAGACAGCGGTGGACTTCCACACCATTGAACTGACCGGTGATGTATAGTGGGTGGATGTTCCCCTGTATGGGAAGGTCTTCATCTTCACCGGAAAACAATCTAATCGCCTGACATTCGGCGTCCTCAATCACCTCGGTGTGGAAGGCTTCTGTGGCCGCTACCTCCGTTTCAAACTGGAGGGGGCTCTTTAGAGCCTCAGCAAGCGCCTCACGCATTTCAGACGACAAGTGAAGGGCCTCAAGGATAGAAATCCTTGCCAAAATGCCATCTAGGTGCTTCAGAACATCATACTTTCGAGCCAAAAGTGATCTTCTACTTACAAGAGGTCGCTCTGCGATTGGAGGCATGAAGGGCCCCGATGGCGGGACCAGTGACTGACTAGTACTAGGAACGTCCCGTTGTTCACTAGATGAAGCTCGGGAGGTGGCTCTCGTGCTAGGACCGGAAGGCCGTAGTCGGCCAGTGGCAGGGTAGGACTGGTTGCGACACGGACGAGGCGGTTCAACCCAATCCAGTAACACAAACGGTGGTGCAGGAGAACCTATTGACACCGGGTGAGGGAGCCACGAGTGCTGCTCTCTGTACCGGGCTTGCTGCCTGGTCTCGGTAGCATGGACGACCTTGCTGGAGGTGACGATTGTCTTGCCCCGGCGATTCACGTTTCCACGGCTCTGCCAACATTGGCGACGACTAGGGAAATTAGGGAGGTCCACCTGGCATTCCTCATCGTCAGGAGTCAAAAAGGGATTTACCAACTCTACGGTGTTAACCAAAGTGTACCCCGGGCTTTCGCTGGAGGAGTCATCCACTACCGGACGGGGTCTCGGAGGCATCCCCATTTCTGGGGGCATGAAATCGCCAAGCATGCGGGAAGATGATGGCAATGGTAGGGCGCGTTCTTTCTTCTTGCGCCGCCGCTTGCTCTTCTAGGAAGAGGTAGTCTTGGACGACAATGCCAAAGCAGCGCTCGCAGACTCCGATGGCTCTGGCTGACTTAGGCGGGCACAGATGATTCCATGGGCACGAGAAACCATCCTACAGGCCATCCAATCGTTATACTTCCGGGACCCATGTTTGGAAACCTATTCCCACTCATCCCTGTTGTCACTGCTTCCATATAATCTCACAAAGACACCTGCCACCGTTGCTGGGGCTGGGCCAAAACTGACTATGTTGTTGTCAATTTGGTCTTGGAGCTAGTCCTTGAACACATAGCAACGCTAGATGGTGTGTCCCATGAATCGGTGATAAGGTCAGTAGTTAGTGTGATCAGTGAGACACGCCTCTTCTTTTTTCCGGCACTCAGGCAGCCGCACGATCCTCTGCTCCAAGGTGCTACGGACTAAACCGGGGACCTGGGCCTCACCAAACGAGTATGTTCGATTCCTTATGTCTAGAAAGGGGGATCTTTGGGGTTGACCATGACCAGGGACCGGAGGAGCATGCCAAGGAGGCGGAGCCTGATTATCTTGCCTAGGTGGTGGCGGTGCGTTATGCAGAGGCCCCTGCCGATTTTGAGGTGGTCGCTGCTGGGCCGGAGGCTGTGCCTGTGGGGGTAGTCCATTATGAGGCTGCTGATCTAGCCTTACTAGTAACAAATCTAGCTGTCTGGGGGCTTCTATCAGTGCTACAGCAGCGGGATCGGCTCTGGAGGCTCTCATAGCAGAGATTACAGGAGGCAGCGGGCGTGCCTGACTGGCCTGTTACAGGGCTTCTTCGAGGTGCTGAGCCTTGTCTGAGAAGTCCCGAAAACCACCAGGGTAGTTCTATGTGATCAGAGAAGGAACCAAATATACCTTGACGTTCTCTACACACATCGTCAGTAATTTATCCTGATTCAGTGGCATGTCAAGGGAGTATGTGAGCCCCTTCCCCTGGGCAACGAAGTCCGCGTCTCGCTCATCGGGCCATTGTTTTCACCTGAAGAGGTCTGCAATGTTCTTCTTTCGGGTTGTGGAACTGAACTGGTAGAGGAATTTCCAGCGAAGGTCCTCCCAGCTAGTCACAGATCCAATAGGGAGATGGCTGTACCAGACGAATGCTGGCCCTTCTAGTGTCTGAACGAAGCAATGGATCTTGGAATCCTCCTGTTGCGCCAGAGTCCCTAACATAGGCCCGAACCTCGAGTTGATGTGGGCCAAGTGTTGTGGCGGGTCTCTGGCCCCATTAAAGGGGGTGAAAGTGGGGTTCCCAAATCCCGGCGGGGCTGGCATATCATCAAACCATGCTGGGTAAGACTTGCCGTCCGGTGGTATTTCCACCTGCCGAGATTCCAGGGCCTCCAAGAGGGCGATGAGTACATACATCAGATCATATGGATGCAGATTCCTGTCCTGAAGGGGATCTCTAACCACAAACGCGTTTCCAGGATCTTCGATACGGTAGTCAAGCTCAGTAGCTCGCGAGGCAGCTGGCTGAGCGACTCTCGAGGCGGTAGGAGGAAACCGAGTAGGGTCCCCCAGGTGTTCCCGCCGGTCGGGAGGGTTCGACGAAACATATAATTCCCTCTTTCCATGGGTTCCAGCCTCTCCCCTATCGGCGAACACAACATGGTCGCGGTTGCCCGGGGGAATCTCAGCAACGGGTAGATGCTCCTGCCCCTGCTGTCCTAGTCGAGGGTTACCGTAGTCAGGCCGCCGCTCTGCAATGTGTTCGGCTAAGATCACATAAAAAAGCCTCTTTTTCTCAGAAAGCTGTTGGCGTAGCGTGGCCTTCTCGGGATCTTCCTCTACCTTCTGCACCGAGGTAGATGGGTCGGCGAGTTTGACAGACCTGATGGGCTCTTTACCCTTGCCGATGTTTCGACTCAGTGTCAGTGCCTCCGTGGGTACAGGGATACCTAGGAGACTCTTCTGTTAGCTAGTAATCCACCGAGATGGGTTCAGAAGCAGTTTTCCTCAGGGGGTGAGACCCTGTTAAGGGGCTCCACACCGTTTCCATCATCTGAAAGGATTGCCATATTGACTGCCACTGCCCTTGGCGACGTTCCCTCACGGTCGCCCAGTGAATTGAGCTTTCGGAGGATTGCACAGAAAAGAAGGGCAGCCTACTGCCCCCATCCACGAACGTGCGCGTGGGGGGTGGCTTCATTAATAAATTTGAGGAGTACTTGAAAACTTTGGACGCATTATTGCTGGAGGGCCCCGTGGTGGCCTAATGACTCGGGGTGACGAACCGCAGGGAGCGCTACTAGGTCGACCCGATGACACTGGTCACTGATATCATCGAGATGTGCTTGGATCCTGGGATAAGGTGCTAGATGATGGCAAAGAAGGGAGTGAGTCACCCGAAGAGTCTGGCAGAAGCATTCAAACTCTTCCGGGGTGAGTGACTCTGGGACATCAAAATCCTATCCTGCGACCGACCAAAAATTCTCAAGGAAGTTGCCCGCTGCAAGGATAGTCCAGAAGCTCCATGACTGCGGTTCGAGGTCCAGTGCTTGATGCCCCTGCTCTTCCACCGAGGATAGTCGGGGAACTGGCAATGGCACTGAGGTAGGCCGTCGGGCCGGTGGGCTGGCCGGTGGGGAACACGACGAACATGCCGATTGTCCGCCGATCCCTGACTCATCTTCCAAGGGTTGTAGTTCCCTGGCTGCCACATCGTGATAGGATGGGCCGGCGAATGGGCCTCCTGTCACAGGGTTGGTGCTTGCTGAGGTTTCGTCACTTTGTGGCTCTTCCGTTAGTCCCCAGAAAATTTCCCCACCCTCGCTGACAGGGGCGGAAGGTGCTTCTAGGGGGGGGGGGGGCAGTGGCAACTGCGGGTTTGACCCCTGGGGGTACTCCAAGTCCTCATCCTCCTGGATATACCTTAGTAGGGTGGAGGGAATTATACAGATCTCAAATTTGGGGAGTATGAGATTGACACGCCCGATCCCCGTCCCTTCCCTCAACTCGAAGGGTTGGGGGGGGGGGGTTCCATCATCGAGTCGTACTCCGCCTCAGAATCCGAGAAACAGACCAGTCTAATTTCCGTCCGGACTCCCCTGACATTCCTCTTACGGCGACGACGCCCAGCCTTCCTACCCCTGGGTGGCTCCTCAGGGTAATGATGATTTCCGTCAAGGAGTCCCCTGTCCACAATAGAGCTGAGGAAGAGGGTACTGAAGGCCACGGTGCGATAAGCACCGAGACAAATGTCGAAAGGGACATGGGGAGGACCTCCATGTGAGTGAGCAATTGGATACGCAACGGCTCCATACTCGCGGTCGGCAGTAGGGGGAGTGACATCATACCTGATGCAGTGGGCACTAAAAAGAGTCGTACCCGGAGCATAGCCATCGCGAAGAAGCCTTCGGCTTTCCAGATCAGGGGCATAGAATGAGCTTTTACGGTGGGTGGCACTACCGCCGATTGGTCCGCGGTGGCCATTTCCAGTGCCCGCGACCGGTATATTCGACCCAACTTTCCTGTAGGGTGGTCGGGGTTTCGATCCCAATCGGGCATGTAACTGCCCCTGATCAACATGTGCGGGGGTCTGGTAACAGGAGTCGGCAGTGGCTTGGGACACAGTGGTTGCTGATGTTGGTGCCCCAGGATGGGCATTCTCTTCCGCTCACGTCTAACACTAGCGTCGGGTCAGATGGGTCGGAGCCGGTGGTGGGGTCATGATGATTGCCTGCGCCTCAGCCCAGGGAGTTGATCGGCGGCGTCGACGCAGCATGGCAGGGGTTCTTGTCATTAACCCCTAGGACGGGTCTTCGATCGGGTGGACCCGTACATCCCCCACCTCATTGGCATAGGGGAGGGATGTGTCAATGCGCTCAGGGGATAGGCTCCCAAAGTGGTTGAATGTCAGAGTGGGGAGCGACGGCTCCCTACACGACCCTTGGGGGCGGTGATGGTGGTGAGGCGCGACCGCCTCTAGATCCAAACGGGCCATGCCCCTGGTGGGGATGATCCCCCCCTCGTCGTACCGACAAACCAAGTCGTTGATCACCCTCAGCTGGAGGATTTCTGATGGGGAGAGGGGGCGTGAGAACCCGACAACTATGTCGGTCGAAGTCGGAACAAATATGGAAAAGGAGGGACCGCGTGGGGCCGTGTTGGTACTGCCCCTTCCTCTGCGTCGGTGGGCAGGTGGCCATCGAGCTGCAGATGCAGTGATTCGATTCCTGGAAGCAGGGAGATGAACTCATTAGTTCTAACAGAAAAAGGAATCAATAACCAAAGCCCAGCGTCAGTCCATCTTCCGTGGCCAGCGAGAGGGATCCATACTGATGATGTCGAAGAACAGAGTGGTCAACGCCCTAGCAGCCTCGACACCTGGCGGGTTCCACATCCCGGTGAGGGTTACCCGGACCCGGTGACATGCTAATATTCCGACACCCTGACCGCTACCATTCTCCGTATTAAGGAGAAGAGCATTCACGTCGGGTTCACCATTTTCTGTTTCTGACGCTTTCGACGGGGCGAGTGCATCCATCTGTGGGGAGGACGCGCTGCTTGTTGCCCCGCATTACCGCTTTCCAAAGGCGGGTGACATCTGTTCCTTGTTCAGGGATGTCTGCTCCTTGATTGAAACCGGGATGATGGGATGTTGGTTATTCCTTCCGTGGATTCCTCCTCAGGACTCATCACCTAGTTTGGGTCTCCCTCATAGATTTAAGACGGGTTCATGAAACTCATTCCCGACGCCATATCTACATGGAGGCCAGTTAATTACGCTTCTTCCGTCGTGACGCTCCAAGGGGTCTTGTCATGGCAGTAACCTTCGGCGAGGAGAATGGTCACGTTGGGGTGTCGTTGGCATGTCTTGACGCTGGGGGTCGGCATGTCTGTCTTCTGTCCCTTATCATAGGGCTTCTCGAGGGCGCGGAAGCCCGAGGCATCCCACATCGAATGCGAGGATTGTGTACCATCTGAGGTTTTCCTCATCTTCCCATGTTTAACATGGGGTATGTCGCGAGTTTAACGTCTTGCGGAGACGGATCGGGTTGAAGGGCCCCTAGGGGGAACACCGATGTTGGGGCCAGCACGTGGGCAGCTTCCCAGATGTCATGGAGTGGGATGGGGTGGCATGATCTCACCGGGATGTGGCGGCCCGGGTAAGGATCAGGATGGATGGTGGCGTGACGAGATTGAACCTTGTATAGGATTCCTACATATCCCCATGGAAGGGAATCAAATTCCGCGTAGTTCGGTGGTATGGTTGGACACCTGGAGAGGTGACCCGTGAGAATGAACGCATGGATTGAATCCTGGAGGAAGTGAGATCTCCGGGCTAGGGCATGAGCTTCTCAAGGCACGTGGGCTTAGGGGGAAGTTAGGATGGGACGTGTTTGTGAGACATAGAGCTTACGCTCTGAGACGACCCAAGAAGGGGAATACAGTTTAACGTCATGAGGGACGAGATACAGTTTAACGTCATGCGGGATGAGGGCATACAATTTGACGTCATGCAGGATGAGATATCTGGGGCTTACACACTGAGGTGGAACATGGTGGGTATGGAGCTTACGCTCTGTGGAGACCGATGGTGGTCATGGAACCGACATGGAGAGGTCGGGACGACCGGGTGGTGGGCTTGAACCTCGTAGAGGCTTCCTACGTACCACGCGTTATCATGGATAAAAGTCCACGTAGTTTGCTGGGATGGGGCATATGCTCTGAGGCACCCCATGAGGGTTTCATGGTCGATGCGTGCTCTAAGACCACGTGAGTCATTCTCGGTGTGAGAAACAAGAGCAGGCAGGGACCAGACGATCACATCGCAAAGGGTGCGTCCGTGAGAAGCGGAATGAGGCTTACGGGTTGAGCGGCCCAAATAGGAATCAAGGGATTATGCATGGTTAGCGGCCCTTGGTGCCAGTGCTTACTCCAGGGTGGAGGGCCGTGGTGTGACAAAGTGCAGTGGGAAAAGGACTCCACTAGCCTTGGTAGGGGGAAGTACCGAGATGCACGGGTGCAACCTTCTCCAAGAGAGGATAAGGGCTTACGCTCTGAGGCAGCCCTTCCCCCGTGGACAAACGCCACTCTGACGAGGAGGATCTCATTCCATGCGAGGAAGAGTACATTCCCGTGGAGACGAGTGGGCGTAAAGAATGGCTGAGCTGGGGGGGATCCTGTATGCGAAGCACAGGGTCGGACCACAGTTTAACGTCATGTGTTAAGGATGAGGTGCTAAGCAGTTTAACGTCCTGTAGCTTGGATGAGGTGGGTTCGCTCCACACCCCTAGGGCTTACATGCCCAATGCCCTCTACCCCTTGTGGGAGGGAAGGCATCAGCAAGGCCGTAGTGAAGGGGGGCCACATGACGAACCATTGAGGGGTCCACGTTATCGTGGCTATGCGAAAAAGCAATAACCGTTAGCGTGCCTATGCGGAGAAGCATAAGGAAATGAAATGCAACGGGAAACACCGCCCAATGTACCTTGAGGTTACTTCATACAAGCCTGGAAGGCTGTACGGGAAAACAAAGTGTGGTGCACATGCCCGACAGGGGAGACATCAGCTGCCGGCACAGAGAGGCAGCCAAGGGGCATCAAGGTGAGGGGTCCTGGGTTTTTTCACGCAAAGAGAAGGTTTGCGCGAAAAACACTGGGATGTCGCGCAATAGGGACAGAATTGCGTGCGGAAAGGGGATTACACGCACGGAATTGCGCACAAGGAAGGGGATTGCGTGCACAGGACGTGGATTGCGTGCAAGGAAGGAACCCGGAGGAGGGGGGATATTCACTTAAGCCAGTGGAGTTGCGCGCAATGGCGATCCCAGGGGCTAGGTTGCGTGAAAAGAGGATTTACTTGGAAGTCATATTGCACGTGGGGGGAGTCGAATTGTGCGCACGAGACCTGATCCAAATTCCGCAACCCCCAAACCGCTTGGGGTCACCTTCTCTTTATAGGAATCAACTGGCGCGGAATCCAGGCGGCGCGGGAAATTCTCCTTGCCGGGAATAGTTGGTGTGGAAAAACTCTCCGCGTGGAACTGAGGCGCGCAAATATTGTGCACCTCATCGGCTCGATTACGCAAATCCTGGGGATTCTTCGCGCGCACAACAATATTTCACGCGGATCCTCCTTTATTTTGAGCACCACTTCCCGGGCCTCCACATCGGGTCTCTGATTCCAAATATGACTTCGCTTCGTCATTTCGAAACTTCCTCCGAGAGTTACATACTTTTTCGGCGACTACAGATATCATGAAATATGTTTTACTATAGGAGAATATTGGGTTGTATAAAACAATATTTAATGGTTTATGTAGTGTTTAATTAATATGCAATGGATGTGGGTATTTTGAACTATGTAGGGCTTAGTTAAATCACACTTTTACTATCTCCACTGTTACAATTCAAAAAGCATATTTCTTTTCAGTTTTCTTATTAAAAGTGTTTTTTTGTAACATATTTGATTGGTATTTTCTTGTAATTCAAGTGTCAGTTATTTTCTAGATAGAACATTATTAACATATCATATTAATGTTATCCCACAATTTTTATTATCTCACCCAATTTTTACTTTTGATTTTTTTTGGAATTACCATCATGTGGTTGTCTTCATTTTTTCCATGAAACCAAAAAACAAACAAAATTCCCATTAATGTAGAATATAAATATTAGTTAATAATAGTAAATCATAATTTGTTTCAAAAGAAACACAATATTATTGAATGAAAATAGTAGGTTGGTGGTTAAATTTTTCAACATAATAAAATTGTCATCTTCATGTTGGAACAATTAATAATCATGTCTCATTTGGGTTAATTTAATCAACTAGAATATGATATGAAATGAATTTTTTAATTAAAGTTCCAAAATATGACCCATTTAATTAACCTTGTCATTCCATAACAAGTTGAATCGGTTTTTGTGAAATCATGTCTTATTAGTTCATGTCACATTAATTAAAAAAAATTCTACTAATTGTTTTAAATAGGTTTTATCATATTAGACTTGTGTAAAATGACACATGTTCATGTTAGAGTTTTCAGACATGATTAATAAATGGATCATATTCATGTTCAATATATTTTTTCACATCTCAATAGATGATGTGACATTAACAATACCCACCAAAAATAATTTCTACCACTAGATTCAAGTGGAAAAAATGCCCAAGTAATAAATTTTTTTGATACATATATGATATTTAATAATAGGTTACATTTCACAATAATTTAACAATTGGTTATTTTATTTTGCTATCCCTGAGAAGAATCCAATCAGCCTAAAAAACAAGTGCGTCAGACTGAACTAGTGGCTTATGTGCTTTGGGATCACCCGGTTGGATCAATACCAATGTGCAAGTCTACTCAACTTATTTTGAGAACAAAAAAACTAATCTATATTCTTATAGTTTTCTGATTTTATATTATTGAATAAAAAACATTAAAATCTAAAAAATTAGATATTTAACACAGTTTTAAAAATCATATAAAGATACATAATAATGGTATTTTAAACCAAAATTATTAACTATATTCTCACGCTACTTTCATTTTTCTTGTTGAACAAAGGTGCAATCATCATTGGAAGTAACATTTTATTTTATCTTGGTATATTTTAGGATAACATTGTTAAAAAATATTTTGAAATACAATTAAAAATAAGGTATTGGTTCAAGGATTTTTTATTGATCTAAATAGTTTTTGAGTTATATTAACCAGCACTGGGACTGATTTGGTTGGTCAGAAATTGGCCTGCATTACATAGATTTGGAAAACTAAGACTGGTTTCTATGTTGCTAACAGGGATGGTGTTTTTTATATTTTTAGTTGATTGGTTGTTATAGTTAATACAATTGTTTAAATAATGTATGGAGAGATATATTTAAAGGTTTCAATTCTTTTATAGGGGAATATTCATATCTTCCCCGATTTAATTCGGAATTCCATAACTTAAACATTTAATTATGTGTTATGTATGACACTTATGTGTGAGATCAAACTCTTATAACAAAATCAAAGTTTTAATTTGTAAGGACCCAACCCCAGTTTCCTGGATATGGTACCTTATTTGATTACATTAGAATATAAACAAAGAATATGCATCCCGAAGGACCAAGTAGAATAGTATTATTAGATACAAGATACATACATAAGTTTAACATTAAAACATTAAGGGTAAAACAACATAGAAACTCCTTAGATAGCTTCCTTAACTCCTAGGTTATTTCATCATGTCATTCATAATAAAATTCTTCATGTACAGAGATAATGAATCATATGAAATGGGTGATATAAAATTCTCATTATGAGTAAGAAATAAAGTGGAATATAACATAAATATTAGACATGTTGAATAATTGAAAACACATTACTTTATAAATAAACTTGAACATAATATGGATGATATATGAGTTGAATAAATATTGACAAAATATAAAATAATCATGGGTATTATAACAGTCTAATAACCACATGAAAAATCAATACCATTTTCATAATGAGATAATTCATAATGTGGGACAACATAACCACACCTTCAAGGCCTAGTGCCAAGACCATAAATAATCATTTTGTCAAGGACTTGTGCAAAGACCGTAGTTTTTCTCATGAGACCTACCAATGCACTAAGGGGATATATAGGGTCCCACAAAACAATTTCTGTGTCCAATTAATTCTTCATATGAATGAGGATAAATATAAACTATATACACATTCATATTGAAACTAATATATGAAATGTATATATCTTTCATTGAACATTAAGCATAAGCACTAACCATTCAGAGTAAATTGGTGAATGGTTTTAAGATATCACATCCATGTAAAAAATAATCAAAAACCGTTAAATTTAATTTGATAGATTATACAATGAAATATTAATCATAATAATACCTATAATCAACTAGATTTTTGAAATAGATGAAGATACGGTTATAAAATCTTCGAGTAATTTTTGAGATAAATACCCTTTTAATTTGAAAAGAAGAGTATTTTTGGGAAAATATTTATATAAAACCAAAAATTATGTAAGTTAGTATTATCATAATGGAATTAGTTATTTTTTAAAGATAATTTTTTCCAAAAATAGGTTATAGTGTGACCTTTAAATTGGGTAAGAATTTGAGAAATTCCCTTGAATTGGGCTTGTCTTTCTAAAACAATTTTGAAAGATCCTTTTAAAATGTGTAACTATCCATAAAATAAGTAAGTATTATGGTTGGTGTACATATATGGAATAATCACACATAATTTATGATGAGTAAATAATAATACATACTAATTTAATTTAGTTAATTAGACAATCAATGTAATCCAAATGGAAATAGAAGTTCGGGTGGAGAACCTTTACCTTAAATCCAAACATGTTCCGCTCAAGAAATTAAGATAATGAAATATAAAATTATACATATTATTATATTATTTAAGAACCTATTAGACATGTATTTAGTTTATCATATTTCTTTTTAGTTCATTTATTCCCTCATTGATAAGTTATTTTATTGAATTCCGTCATTCTGGAGTGTTTGTTTTCTTTATTTTCATAATCGGTTCACTTGTTTTTAGGTAATGGAGTTCTTGTGGAATAGTTGTAAATATCTAGAATTGAAATTAAAAATTATTTATGAACATCCAGAATTGCTAATGGTCATTTATATAATTTGGTTACATGGAATGAGGGTGAATCATTAGATGAAATATTAACGACATTCACTTAGATTATTTTAGCGGTATCTTGATTATTAGGAACTATTTTGGTCATACAATTTAATAATATGTACCTATACTGGTTAGTGTATTTTAATTAGGTTATAATAAATATATTATCATTTTTTTCAACAATCAAAATGGTTTTATGACCAGTAATGAATGATAAATTGAAGAACAAAACATCATCGTCCACGAAGGTTATAAATTGCAACCTCATGGATGTTGATTTCATTTATAACATAAGAGAGAGAGAGATAGAGAGTAAGGATATTGATTATGGTTATTCCATTCACAGGATATAATTCTTTTATATAGATGATACTAGATTTATCAAGGTTATTTGGAAAAAGGGTGTGCGGAGAGGATAACAAAAGAAGATACATTGAAATGGAACTAAATAAAAAGAGTGGTTCTTTAACTCTTGAAATAACCTCTTGAGAAGATCATTAAAGAATGTGATATTGGTATTTGGCAAGTGAAAGAGCTTCCTGGACGTGGGGAGTGACTAGGAAAGGGTATTTGTGCAGAAATATGAGGATCTTAAAGACATAAAGGTGTGAAGAGATGAGGGAGTGATGGTGGGTATTTATTGTGGAGGAGAGAAGGATTTTCATAATTTTTTAATCATTAGTATATTAATTTCCCTTAAGACAAGAAATAGTTATGATTCCATGACCATTAATAGTAATAAATTAATTTTAGTTTTAACTAAGTGGGCTTAAATAACTTATGATGTCATAAATAGTGTATTTAACTGATAATTTGTATATACAGTATTTTAGGATATCTCACTATTCATCAAAAATTTCATAAAAATACCATAAATTTACCCTAGAAATTTTTCAATGTTTATAATAAAAAAATGAAGTAAATTTTTCAAAAATAATTTTTTAAATATGATTAATTTATTATTTAATTTAAATTATAATTTATTCTAAAAACAACAGTTTTAAAATAGTTATTTACTTATTCCAAAGCGTTGGTATATTGTAATTCCACTTGCATATTATTTATATACTATAATAGGTATGTTTACTATTAATTAGGGTATATCACTATTCATAATGGTATGTTAGTATGTCTATGGGTAGGTTACTATGAACCAGAAAATAATTTTTTCTTATCAGACTCCAAATAACTTACTGATCACATCCGTGTATGTCAGATTTTCAAAATTCTCATCACAAAAGTGATAAAATTATGTTTAAGGGTCACATAAAACATTGTTTTTCATTATTTTGTGATTTCATGTGATTATGAAATATATATAGGAAAAGAATTTCCGTTGATGAAATATTGGGTCCTTACAAAATTATTATCATTCAGTATGGAACAGTTAACCTTTTTTATGAATTGAAGATATTTTTATTTATAATTTACATTCCTATTTTATATTATTATTTTTGATTATATACTAAAATCATAACTCCCTTTTATATGATAATCTTCATGCTCTAGTGGTGAAATAGCTAGACAAATTTTGACCAAATGATCATTTACATCAGGTTTTAGGTGATAAGCATTGTGACAATGTTCATTTTAAACCAAGAAAGAATTTTTTTCTTTCTAAATATTGGTCATCTAGTATTATATCTTTTAGAAATACCTCAATAATAGTTACCAAAAAAATTACATGCATCCATTTAGATCACAAAGCAACAATTTTGACTAGAGCTTCAAAATATGATGAAGGAGGAAAATAAACAATTCTTTAGAGTAATATCAGATATATGATCTTTAATACCTCCATAGGGTGAAATAATAGTGGATGGATGTTTATCGAGGATTCGCTCGATGTATGAGGATGGATATTCTTGTGTAGATAATGATTCTGGTGGAGATGTTGATGATAATGGTGGAGAGGATAAAGATTCTGGTGGAGATGCTGAAGAAATTGAAGAGTTTGATGGTGGAGAGGATGAAGATGGTGGAGATGGTGTTGATGGTGATGATGATAATGTTTCTATTAGTGGTACACATGTCGATGTATTTGATACTAGTGTTGATGATGATGAGGATTCATATGACATTTTGGAGTGACATTACTGATAATTCTTTATCTATCATTTGTGTTGATTATTTTAAAAATTTCAATTTTATATGTATTAGTTTTTTTATTTGTGTGGAAATGATTTACTGAAAGTTTTTATGGAATTCGATGTTGTAGCTGTATTGGTATGCTTCATGTGGTTTTTAGAGGGGGTTTCCAAGTTTCTGGAATTTGATATAGCAAGTGGTGTTACTATTATGTTTTTATATGGAAGTTGTCTGTTGCCATAATTTTACCATGGTTGTAGGAATCCTATTTCCATAGTTAAAACTAAGGAAATAGTGGGTTTATTTACAATGTTAAAACTGTGCAAAAAGGGAACCCCTAATGCGATGAATTTGGCCTCTATAGATAAAAAAACTGGGGCAATAAGATATTTCCATGGGTTTCTAGCCTACGACTATGGTTTCAAACCATTTCCCTAGGTAAATTTTTTAGTTGTGATTTCTTGTGAGTATAAAGGTTCTTCAAAAAACACCTCATCACTATGCCACATAGTCTAGGGGTTGCCAGTTTTAGGAGAGGATATCGTGCCTAGGTACAAAAGTGTGTCCTTTTATATTATCCACAAAGGAATGCCATTTCCTTGTTCTACTAGAGGGTACATGTTGGGAAGGTCACTTGGGAAACCATTTCCCAGTCCTATTGGAAGGTAAGAATAGTTAATCATTAGGGAAATGCCACTTCCCAGCCTGCCCAGAATATAGAGCATGAAAGATTTCATCATGGAATACCACATCCCTAACAAACTGGAGGGTAATCCCAGAATGTTGATAAGCTCCCTTTTCCACTCCTACAAGAGGGTAACTAAGAAAGATCATCAGGGGATACCCTTTCCCCATCCTACTGGAGGGTCGGTCCATAACTACCATCAGGGAATGCCACTATCAAGCCCTGTATGAGGGTAATTCCAATACTCTTTTGGTGATTTTATACGATCATTTCCATCATCGGGTGTAACATCATCATATACCAATCCTTTAATATTTCATAGCATATATTGGAATCGATTTTCTATGAAACCACTACATTATACATGAAAAAACACTCAGGATAGGAATCATGAGGTCCAAAATACGAGTTCAAATGAAGGAGATATAGATTTTTGAAGATCTCTCATAAGATCTCCAGTAGTACATTGGGTGTGTGGGGTCCCACACGGTGTATGGTCCCTCTTCACTGATTTGTCATGTATTTAGTTGTAACACATGTCTCATCCCATGAAGTAGAAAACGTCGTGTAGGTGGACTACACACTATGTCCTAGCTATTCGGGACCAGGGTTGTGTCCTTTGGTCGAGCTCCTGTACTCAGACCCTGCGTCCATGTACTTTATACATGGCATGTCTTTGGAAATGTAGTCCATCAAAAAAATAATACACATGAGAAGGCATTACATGTCATGTCAAGTAATTACAAACCGTTCAATACTTATAGTTTCCCATACCCTAGTGTAGCCATTAGAAAGGGGAAAACACTGTGTGTTCTTCATTGTACATGGTGTGTAGTTTCAATTTTTCTAGAAATCTCATATAAAATTCACCACTTAAAATACTCTGTATCCATCATTGATATTTCTTTATGTTGGTCTAAAACCATGGGATCTAGCCAAAGAACACATATTCTGATCATCACTCACTGAAAATCGTCCTTTTGTCGCTGAGGGTTTGTCCAAATGTTACACACGCCACTACGCCTCTATTTTTCACGATTTCAAAGGTTAATCACCAGATTTTTTTGTCATCTCTTCACATGGTTTCTATATCCTTGCTCAACTCACAAAATTGTTTACGATTCATAAATCCTCCACCAATATGAGCACCCGATCGAGCTCAAGACTCTTGGAAACTACTGATTTTGGAACCCCATAATTGAAATGATGAAGAATGCTATGAAATAGTGAATAAAAAGAACCAAATTTTTTTTGATGATAATAATCCAAGAATTATTGGTCAATGATCAGGAATATGTCCATGGTTAGAAACAATTGATTAAGAAAAAGAGATTATCTAATTTTAGTTCTTTTGGATAAACAAGTGGTGAATGTAGGGGTGCAATCAATAAATGATTAGTAATATACTCAAAATTTTAATATAAGGTGTATAAATAACCAAATAAAAGTTCTACCTATAATTTGGATCGATCTTTGCTGAATAACATGTTTTCCAATGAGGGAGTAGGATCTATTGCATTTGTTGAACTTCAAACCACCTTGAATCAGAGGTTTTTCGTTCTTCGAAGGAATTCTCTAGAGGAACACGACAATGGAGGGAGGGGATGGAGATATTCACCATAAAATTGTGAATTTTGAGCCAATGTAGGCTAAACACATCTAATAAAATTTTTATAAACATTTAAATATGTCAAGTCTGATTAGTCAAATAAATAAATCATTAATTATGTAACATAACACAACACCAATGAGTGAGGCATCCTATCATACTATGTAGATTTATTTTATGTCGTGAATAAGGAAAAATATGCATTCCAAACCCAACTGTGGTTTCAAATTTCTAACCCGATCAAAAAATTAAGAGTTATTTAGTTTTATTTAATTAACCCCACATGCACAATATAAATATATTAAATTTTTTATAAAATCAATTTTAGGCACACTAGGCATAAAAATTACACACCATCTCTTCTCATAGATCTAGATATATATTTATAATTATTTCAAAGTATTACATGGAAGAAATTAAGACTCTATATCATTCAATCCTTCAAAAAAATTTCCTCAAAAATAAAAAAATAAGAAAAAAACTCTAGATACTAAACTCGTATATGGCTCTCCTATTCCTAAGAACTATCCTACATGTTTCAATGATTCCACAACACATGAACCAAAGGGATCGTATATCCTTGTAAGATATGTTCTTGTCTGTCCTTGATCACCACTGGGTTCTCTGCAAATGTGGATCCATCCTTGATGTCTATCTCACCCCATTCAATGATGTGCATATGTTCATGCATATATTTCTTCTGCGACGACATATGGAAGACATCATGAACTTTCTCAGGCTGCGGGGGTAGGGTTAGGTGGTAAGAAACCTCACCAACCCTCTACAAAATCTTGAACGACCCAATGAACCTCATGGATAGCTTGTCTCCCTGGTCAAACCTCCATATTACTCATCTTGGGAAGACTCTAAATAAGACATGGTCTCTCTATTAAAATATCAAGGGACTACGATGGAGATCTATATAGGATTTGTATCTACTCAAGCCATCTTCATCCATTCACGGATGACCTTTATCTTCTCTAATATAACTTACACTGACAATGGTCCCACAAGATATGACTCTCCAATCTTCATCCAGCACAAGGGTGACCTATAGGGTCTCTCGTATAGGTCCTAAAAAGATTACATGTAGATGTTAAAGTGATATCAATTGTTGTACAAAAAATATACCAAAGTTAGGTGATCCTGAAGCTCTGTCCGAAGTCTAATAATAAATCCCTCATCATATCCTCTAGCACTTGGATAGTGTGCTCGGTCTTCCCATCGGTATAGGGGTGAAAGGATATACTCATCCACAACTATGTCCTGAATTCCCCCTCTAGGACCCTCTACAATCAGGATGTAAAGCACATATCATGACCAAAGACAGTAATTTATGGTACCCCATAAATGAAGATGATCACTCATACAAACAACTACCCCAAAATCTCCACTGATCTCTATTCACTTATAGTAGAGAAGTGCGCGGAAATCATGAGTCAGTCTGCTATCACCCAAATGGATCCACAAACCTTCTCTCTATGCTGAATCCCTATGAATAATTCCATGGATGTTATATCCCATTCCAAATCCAGGATCTCAAGAGGCTGCAACAAACTCACCTTAACTTGGTGATCAACATTCACCTACTAACATGTGAGGCACCATGAGACAAACTAATATGTGTTTCAACCTATTCCATACCTCCAAAATACGCATTAAAAATATCAATACATCTTCCCCACACTATGATGTATGGCTATGGTAGAAGTGTGGAACTCCCACATCACCTCCTCCCACATCACAACTGGAACAACTATTCTCCCCTAAAATAAGATATCCTATTTCTATTCTTCATATTAACCATATGGTGTGTCTTATATGGATATCTAATCACATAGAACTTCGTAATTGATGTCTCTTAGTTGGGACTCTATCACATGCTCAAGAAACAAAAGAGTAAACACCATCTGTGGTAGAATAGTTACACACTCTTTCTCTACTAGGCTCATCTATCGGGAAGCTAACTACTCTGAAGCTTCCATCACTAGGATAGCCTAGGAATTACTTCTAATTGATTCTTAAACAATGTTTACATTCCCTTGAGTATTTACTATCTGTATTTCATAGTCTTACAGGAACTCTGACTAGTGTCACTGCATCTGTTTCAGGTCTCTCTGAGTAAAGACATACCTAAGGCTTTAACGGTCTGAGTAAACCACAAAGCGCTCTCCTAGAAGGTAGTGCCTCCCCATCCTCAAGGAAAATACTACAACTGATAGCTATAGGTCATTATTTGTGGTGTTCTTATCATGGGGTCTCAACTTCCTTAACCCATATATGATGAATTCATGTTGTTGCATCAACACACAACTGTGCCCAACCCATGAGGAATTTAAATACTCCAAAAATTCAAAGCCTTCGTCTAGTATCCCCAACACTGGAGCGCTCTCTAGCCTCTATATATACACCTCAAAGGCCTTTTAGAAATACTTTGAATAGGTTAAAATTTGTCCCTTATGCTTCAGGGTGGTCAGAGGGGATGCAATACTGGAGAAGTCTTCCAAAAATATTCTATAGTACCCTACCACTCCAAGAAAGCTCCGTACCTCTAACACATTCTTGGGTGGATACCAAGAAAGAACCTCTTTGATCTTGAATGGATTAATGACTATTTTGTGTTCAGAAATAAAATTCCCCAGAATGTGAAACTCCTATATCCAGAATTGGAACTTCAAGAGCTATCCATAAATTTGATTCTCTCTATGTAATTCAGTAAACATCATTAAGTGGTTTTCATGATACTTTTATTTTATAGAGTAGATGAATATTTCATTTATGAAGAAAAAACAGGTCTATGTATGGATGTAATATTTGGTTCATCAAATTCATAATTATGGTGGTATAATTTATTCACACCAAAGATATTACTAGGAATTCATAGTGTCCATAACAATATCGATTGTCTTGGAATATCAGCCTCAAAAAACCACAACTGTGGGTATCTAGACCTATGATCGATCGTAGAGAACCATCTCACACTTCATAACTGATCAAAGTGGTCATTAAAGATTTGAAAGGGGTAGTTTTTCTTTATCATGTCATAGTTCATGCAATGATAATCTACGCAAAGTCATAAGCTCTAGTCTACCTTTTTCACAAACAGAAGCGGAGTTTCCCAGGTGGACACACTAGGTATGATGAAAATTTATTCCTGATGGTCCTCCAACTATAAACATAGGTCTCAGAGATAAGTAGATTCCATTCGATATGCTGCAAAATATATCAGGGCAGTCCTAGGTTTCCAATCTATGCAAAACTCCATATCCTACTTCAATGTTAGTCTCGAAATGTCCTTATGGAAGACATCCATTTAATTCTTCAAAACTAAAAGAGACCATAAGCCTAAAAATAATTATGATACAAGGGTTACACTCTCTAACTGTTGTGTGATAGGCTCCAACCTCATGCTCACAACTTCTACTCGTCCTTCTATGAGGTCTCTCTCATCGGGAAAGGAGAACATCATCCCATTAGTGCGTAGACATATGACTATTCTACTACGATATATGATATATGATCAAACCATGTATAGAAAATCCATTTCCAAGATTATGTAATAAGGTTCCATCATTATGACCAAAAGTTTCCAGTTTAACCTCTCTCTTCTAAGCAAACAGATGAATGATACAGAAGAAGTGTCCCCTATAGAACCTTTATACAAAGTTGGTTCACTAGTTCCTCCATTGGGAGATCCAAATACCATAATAAGAGTATAGTGATAAGAGAATGGTTAAAACATGTTTCTACTACTACTGAGATAAGAGTACAATAAATAACGTTCATACCTCAAATCATCTTGTGTGTTGCATGGTTGTAGACATCAAAAGCTTGAAATTGTCCCCAGCCCCAGCTGCCAGCTCCGTGATCATGATGTGGGACACCTGTTGGTGGTGGTGGAAGGATCTCATACTGTCATCCCCCACCTGAAGCTCATCGAGCCCCTATATGAACACAAGAATCATGGGGACCACTCTATCCCCACTGAGGAGATACCACATCAGGGTGATATCTCTTCCATGGTAGTCCATATGCTATATTTTTGGGATTCTAAACAAAAATGTTTAGGAAGTATCATGAAATATGGCCCATCCCATCAAAATCATAGCACCATCCCTCTTTGGGATGCCCTGGGGCTCTGCACTGCCCTGTATAATATGACCACATCCCTCAGCTTGCTCACAGAAAGTTCTCCAGTTACGATATCTCTGGCGCTTTACTACTACTATAGATGTATCATCCCTATCACACCTACTTAAATATCTGGATATCCGACATCCCTATGATAGAAATATCTCGACCACAAGTTGATACTCCAACACCATGTCATGGGTGGGGATGCCCAAGGGAACTACACTGGATTATATATATCTATTGAATCCTAGTGAAAACATTTATGCTCAAGAAGTATCCATCTATGATCATGTTGAGAGAGTAGCGCGTAAGGTTTATAAACCTATATGTATACTTATACACAACCATCCCTCCCCAGTGAAACATTAGAATCTCCTGGATCCAAGCAATTTTTAAGTAGGAGCGGTAGTACTCCTCATGAAACAACTGCTAGAATTCACCCCACAAGAGGGTAGACTCATAAAGAATATGGGTAACCAGGATCCACCAATGAATAGATGCTCCATGGGAAAAAATACCAAATCCACCATCTGATTTTTCATTGTATGGATAATCCTAATGATACAAACCACTGAATCTAGCCAATCTTTTGCCACCTAGGGATCCAGATCACCGTGAAACCTTAGTAGTGTCTAATACTAGAACTCACGAAGTGCACTAAGCCTATGTAGTTCATCAGTTTTCTATGTTTGGACGATCTTATACCATATAGGTGGAGGTGATTTTGACTACCCACATAGAATATGGGGATTGTGATATGGACCCTAAATGGAGACCTCATCATGCATGGGGTCATCATTACAAACAAAAGCTAGTATCATGGCTGGCTGTAAGCATGGCGGCATCCTAAAAGATATCAAGGAGTAGTGCGACCATATGAGAATATATATATATATGTAAATTAATCAAGAAGGATATTAAAAGACACAATCCTATATGATGCGTGCATCATTGATCCCTGCGACAAATGTCTCGGTACACTATGTCAACATGCAAGTAGTCAAGGTCATGGTGAATGGATATGTTGGTAGACACACCATTTTTAGAATCCATAGTCTGAGAGGCACACTTGAGAAACTTTGATATTGTTTCCGTAAACCCAACCATTCATTAGATAAATTTTCAAACAATATCCCAAGGGTCGAACTACCTCTGATACCAATATATCACATCCAGACCCAAGCCAATGATCGAGCTACGACTACCCCAAACCCACCTCCATTGACCATGGGGTGGTGACATGCACTTAAGGAATATATAAATCTCGTATGCCTTTTCCTAATAAAATTTATAAACACCCACAACAAACTCAATGAAAAAGTTTATAGGGGAAATAAATTAAGGATGCAACACTACTATAAATATAGAAAATATGCATGGACCACTAAATATAAAAAAGTGTGGTAGTGTACACTAAAAATTAAAAAGGAAAAATACACGACCAAAATAGGGAAATGTACCAATGTAAAAAAACTAAACATTTGTAAACAAATGACATATCTTATCTCGTATATCTCAAACTACGACTACTATACGTGGTCCAAGAACACTATATCCTTAAGCTCCACTGAAGTCATGATTGACCTGTCCTCCATCTTCAAAAGAAACAACACGTGTTGGGAAAATCCCATATAGGGGTGAGTATATACATACCCAGTAGAACTCCCTGAAAAGCTAAAGGTGGAGCAATAAAAGATACAACAGAAGAGGGAAGAAGTAGATATAACAAGGTACAATAAGAGTATTCAACTCAACACGAAAAGAGAGTGAAATTGAACTTATCCAAACACATGGAGCTCAACCTGGTGAGAAGATAAACTTCTTATAGAGTCTTTGATACTTATAAAAGGAGAGTGGATTCATCCAAACATGACAATCTAAATACAGAATGTACGTGGAATACCGCACATGTCTCCACCTCTCTTAGAAGGAGAGTAACTATACCCAATGAGTGGGAACTGAAGTAATATATATATGATTAGTCAAGGAAAACCAAACGAGAGAGTAAGGGGATCTCTATCTCACAGCTCTACACAAGAATATGAGTAGTCAATAGTTACAAAAGTAGTCCATCAATGATGTCCAGCATCTCACTTATCTTCCATGAACACATAAGTCTAATGGAATCAATCACCGTACTATGATATTATCCGATTTTGGTGGAACTAACTCACCCCCATGGGTTTAGGTCAAGTCATA
Source organism: Viscum album (assembly GCA_963277665.1). NCBI lineage: Eukaryota > Viridiplantae > Streptophyta > Magnoliopsida > Santalales > Viscaceae > Viscum > Viscum album. The sequence continues at coordinate 691,051,896 of OY728119.1, read as the reverse complement.
AGAACACATATCTATGGGGAAAGTTTCCCTCCTAATCTTGAGTCAAAATTTTTTATCGAACCATACCTCTTCTCTATGTAAAATTGTCGAGGGGTCACTATTTTTATGAAAGGATAACATTCCCTAGTACGAAAGGAGGGTACTACTCTGGTAGTCACTGAGGAAAACCATTTCCCTATCCTACTGCAGGGTACCACTCAGGAAGGTCATCAAGGAATTCCACTACCTAGTCTTCCTGGAGGGTAAGCCTGGTGAGTTTTCAAGGAAATTCCACTACACAAACTAGTTAGAGGTTTAAGCTTGGAATATGTCAACAGGGAATTCTACTACACAACCTAGCTAGTGGGTAAGCCTGGAACATCGAGGAACTATACTACCCTATCCTACTAAAGGGTAAATTGAAATGATCATCGGGGAACTCCATGACCCATTACTACTATAGGGTATTCTTAGAACTAACATTAGGGAACACCACTTCCTAGATTAGATGATGGGTAATCCCAATACTGGTCCGATGATTCTGTGTGATTGCTACCATAATCGAGAACTACTGGAAATGAGACTTTTCCCAATACTTGTATACCAACGGTTCAAAGAACTATTGGTATATATTTTCTTTTGCAACGGTTTTCATAAACCATTGGTAATGACCTTAAACAAGTGACTTTTCCCAACGGTTTTATGAAACCGTTGGGAAAAGTGGGGAAAAATCACTTTTCCCAACGGTTAGAGGAAACCGTTGTGAAAGATGGGGAAAATTTATTTTTCCCAAAGGTTTCATAAAACCATTGGGAAAGATTGAGTTTTCCCAATGGTTTTTAAAAACCGTTGGAAAAAATCCCCAAAATCTAAAAATGCAGGCAGCAACCTCCCCACGATTCCAGATCCCTTCCGCTGGTCTCCAGAAGCGATTCCTTGGTAGAAGCACTTCCGAATCCCCTCCTCTTCCATCAGATCAGCAGCTACCAGGTTAGAATCTATCCATATTTTATCAAGGATATAGTTACACCTCTTATAAATCATATCCTTCTATTCTCAACAATTTTGTTATTCCAAATTTTTAGGGTTTTTGTAAAATTTTATGATTGTTCCATGAATTGTGTACTCAAATCCCTATATCAGTGTATGTGTAATTAATGTTTTCATTACACATTTACATTTATAACGGCATGATGTCTCTTTATTGTGTTCTAATTTTGAAGATTCATATTTTTTTTAATCTCAATTCTTCAAATATTACATCTTCATATATATGAACTAATATGATTTTTTTAATATTTATTGATATTATTTCATGAAAATCACTCCTTTCATTAAGATCATGCCAAACATGAAGATCTTGTTCATCTTAATTTTTGTACACTATGTGTATTACATAACAAGTATGTTTCATGTTTCTATCAAAATCTATATATATATAAAATGACATACTGTTCACTTATCCTTTGCACAATAGAACATATAGAGTATCTTCTTGAACTTTGCCAAACAGTATGTGTTCCCTAATTAGTACTTCTTCCTTCTTCATGAAACTAATTAACATAATTTCAAATTCGCAATATTAGTGAATATAAGTTTTTCTAATATAACCATTAATCATTCTTCCTTCAACATCATACATGTGTTATTAAATCAACATTTTAAAACATAATGACCATTTTCACTGATTTGGGGTTCTTCAAAATGCTTGGGAAAATCAAAAAAATGCATGTATTGAATCGTGTTTCTCATATGGTTTCATGGATACAAGTTCATCTCGAAAATCATGACTGCGTGGTTCAAATATCATGAGGACCATGAGATTATTATTCTTCACACAAATGAAGTTTCTTTCTACAACTATGTGTTTTTGTTTTCACTTTTGATTTGGCTGAAAGGGGAGCTTTGTGGTCATTAATCATGGTTGTGGGTGGTCATTTAGGATGTAAGATAGTATGACTTCATTTTACTTGATATATCCAATATTATTATTGATTTATGTTCAATGTGATTATCTTTAACAAGTGATGTTATTTAATATTTTGTTATTAATGGTTGTAATAATGACGATATGGTATTAGGGTTCATATGGTGTGTATAAGGGTTCACATGGTGTGTATAACAGTTGACATGGTATTAGTGAACTCAAGTCATTAATTTAAGCCTTCATTCTCACTAGCATGTATGAAATTGAATGATGTAATCCAATCCTCACATGATTTATTACCTTAGATATTGTCCAAAATATGGAATACGAGCTTTTGAATTCATTAGTTAACCAGGATCATATATTCCATTTCCCCCAAGATGACTGTACTAATATATCTTTAGGGTCAACTAAATATGGTTCTCATTGTACGTTGTATATTATGTGTCCTTCTTGGCCAATAATTACTTTTATGAGGGTGGGGTGCTTTTCACTACCCATTCTGGCATGTGTAGACATCCATAAAAATGTTAGATGAGTCACAAGTTTAATTCAGTAATGTTATTATCATTGACACACTTTATTAAGAATTTAAAATTTAAAAATAAATGGTTTTGTCTATACATAATGAAATTAAATCTTTTTATAGGCCATGAACAACCTATTAGTGTAGAAGCCTAAAATTTATTCACCCATGGGGTGCGCTTTACTTGGGGAAGTAATTGGGAAATTAAAGGTATGGCCAGGAGTCAATAATGAGTTATTGAACATGAGTGAATGATTTGTGATTCCTATAACACATGATGGGACCTAAGGCATATTACCTTTATAGACCTAATGAAAATGAATATAAATAAATTTTAATTTAATTTTTGAGTACTTTTTCATTACATTATTTAAATAGTTCACTACATCGACTAGAAACTTCTTCATTTATCGTTTACTTAAATGTATTTTCTGATAAAGTTAAATCCTATTGAATTGTTTATGACAAAATGACTTATATAAATTCTGTTTACAGAATGGACAGAATTTGGATTTATGAAACCGATCGGATATCAAGTGATTTTAAAAACAATTTGGAGAGTTTTATAGATTTTGAATTTCACAATGCTTCAGATAGTGGTCACATACACTGACCATGTTCCAATTGTGTTGGTAGACCTTGGTTGAGCCATGAATAATTCAGCTACGACAAAACCAAAAATAGTTTTCAAGAAAACTACTTTGTGTGGTATCACAATGGGGAGTAAATGAAATCTCAAATTGGTGATGATCGAAATGAAAAGACTGGAATGGAGAATTTGTTAGATGACCGGTTTCTGTTTATTCGTCATCATGAAAAAGAAAGGACTTCGACTCAAGAAGACTTTGATATGAGCACAACTGATGCATCTAGTGAAAATGATGATATTGATTGGGTGAAAAAATTGAATGATGCTTCCACGACTCCAGTATATCGACAATGCGATAAAATGAAAAAGCTGGAATTTTTAATCTGATTGTTTCATGGGAAAACTATATATGGGATTTCTAATACAACAATCGATTACATTCTTACCCTCTTGAAGGATTTACTTCCAGATGATGTAGATATTCCCTCCAACCACTATATGGCATGGAAGTTAGTTTAGGAACATGGATTTTCAAGAAACAGAATTCATACTTTCCCGAAAGATTGCAGTTTATTCGAAGAGGAAACCGCTGAATGAAATGATTGTATAAAATGTGGCACATCCCGCTAGAAGTCAAAATCTGATGGAACACCATCCCACATGCCACAGAAAGTAATGTGGGACTTTCCATTGATCCCCAGACTCCAAAATCTTATTATGTATACTGAAATATCAATAAAAATGAGATGGCATGATACCGAGAGAAAGAAGACTAATGATGAGTTGGTTCATCCTGCAGATGGATTTGCATGGTAGAGATTTTATGCTCGACATCCTGATTTTGCAGCTGACGTGCGTAATGTGAGGCAGGATCTTTTATGAAACGGTTTTAATCCGTTTGGGTAGATTCTTACTTCACAAAGCACATGGCTAGTTTTTATACACATTTATAATCTTTCCCCATGGTTTTGTATGAAAAAAAATTTCACTTTCATGAGTATACTCATATCTAGTCATTCTGATCCCGACATTGATATTGATGTCTACATGAAACCTATAGTAAAAGAGTTGAAACTTCTTTGGGATGTGGGTCTGCGCACATACAATGCATGTTCGAAAGACATATCTCAGATGCGTACTTCGCTTATGTGGATGATCAATGATTTTCCAGCTTATGAAATGATGTCTTGATGGAGCACGAAGGGATAATTGTCAAGTCCAGTTTGTATGAAGAATACATGATCCAAAAGAGTGAAACATCACTGTAGTTTCTATTTTATGGGACATCGACGATTCTTGCCAAAGGATCATCCATATAGAATGAATCGTCAAAGATGTGATAATACCATAGAGACCGATAATCCACCTTAGCGTATTTCTAGAACTGACATGCATAATAAATTTAATGATTTCAGTTTTTCATTCGAGAAGGGTCAAATGAAATCTGGAAAGAGAAAGAATGTTTCCACTGAAACCTGTTACAATTGGAGGAAGATCAGTATCTTTTTTGATTTTCCTTATTAGTCAACCAATTTGTTACGTCATTTCTTAGATGTAATTCATATTTAAAGGAATATATGCGAAATGATGCTTTCGGTTCTTCTAAATGTCAAGGGGAAGACAAAAGATGATTTATGATCTCGGCGTGACTTGGTGGATTGGGGAATCCGACAATAATTACATCCTGTGTGTATCAGTGAAAATAAATGGAAACTTCCATGTGCTTCTTATGTGATGACACCTACGAAAAAACAATTTCTAGAAGTATTAGATACTATTAGAGTTCCTGATGGCTATTCAAGCAACATATGTAAACGGGTCAACAGAAGAGAGTTGAAGCTAAAATCACTGAAGAATCATGATTATCAAGTTCTACTACATGAGTTGATTCCAATAACAATCCGTCATCTTTTGTCCAATAATTTAAGGGTGTATGTTATTCGGTTGTTTCATTTGTTTAGAGATCTTTGTGCTAAGATTTTGTCCAAGACTTTCTTGCAAAAAATGTTGACAGATGCCCCATTAATTTTGTCTGAGTTGGAGAAAATATTTCCTCCATCATTTTTCACATGCATGCTGCTTCTGACTATCAATATTCCCCCTGAAATACTTCTCTAAGGACCTGTTTCTTTTCATTGGATGTATCCAACTGAAAGAAATCAGTCCACGTTAAAGTCATATGTCCAAAACAGAAATCATCCTGAAGGTTCTATCGTGAACGGTTACTTGGCTCAAGAATGTATGGATTTCTGCTCGATGTATTTGTCTGATCTTACTACAAGACTGAACAAACCAATGATAAATGAAGGAGAACAATATGAGAAAATTGAACCCAGTTTTCCCTCACTTCCTCAAACAGGAGGAATTCCTGGATCATATACATTGAATACATTAAGCCATGAAGAGTGGGAGATGGAACATCACACAATTTTGTTCAACTGTGATTTTTTCAATGACTATATCAGGTAACTAAATTGATTATGTATATCTTACATATATATCTATTAAACTATTCATATTTTTTATCTACAGGGAACATAAAACAATGATAAATTGGAAGCATTGTTCTTTATCTTTGAGTAGGAGATAGAATTTGCATAGAAAAGAGTTTTCTGCTTGGTTAAAATTGAAGGTATAAAAAAATTAATGTTTAAAATAATTATATCAATATTTAATTAAGATTAATATTCATTTATATTGCAGGTATTGAGTTTTTTTGCTGACTCTATCTCTAAAGAAATAAGAGCTTTGGCTTTTGGTCCTAATACCGTGGTTTGTGAATGTAAATAAATTGTTATCAATGGGTACAAATTTATTTTCACTGAACGAGAAAAGAACATGGGAACACAACATAATGGTGTTATGGTTACTACCACAACAGATTGTTATTCCAGTGCATCAGATAGTAGACCACGAATTGAAAATGTGGGTTATTATAGAGTTGTTGAGAAAATAAAAATACTGGATTATTACTCTCATGGACGAGTCACAATGATGAAATGCCACTGGTTTGATTCGATGAAGATACATGGAACATTTATTGATGATTTTTTATTTTGAGTAATTAATATGACTCACACTCTTGCTACTGAAAAACCATATGTGTTGGCATCAATGGATAAACATGTTTTTTATGTCAAAGTCCAACTTTGACCTGAATTTGGTGTCATAGTTGAAGTAATTCCAAGACATATTTTTGATGATGGTGATGATGGAATTGACACTGTCCCTAGTGCCATTGGAACCAATCCATTTATTTCTTTTGATGGCTCAAATAGCTCAATTGTCAGAGTTGATTGTGAACATGAAGTTGTGGTTGAAAATATATAGAGTCATTTATCCATGTTCCCAATAATTTTGGTTTACCTCGAGTTGGGTTGTTAAGGTTGGTAATATTCAAATTGATTTAGTATTGATCACAAATATGTTTTAGCTGACTTGACCATTATATGAATTTTCAATGTTTATTGGTTGCAGTTTTATTTGAATTGCATTTTCTAATTTGGAATTGAACTCTATTCAAACATAGTCAAACAATATTTCTAACTTGGTGAACATTACATCTTGTATCATTTATTAAATCCATTCAAGCTCCTCTAAAACAATTGATAGCTGACTTGACTGTTATGTGAATTTTCAATGTTTATTGGTTGTATTTTTATTTGAATTGCATTTTCTAATTTGGAATTGAACTATATTTAAACATAGTCAAACAATATTTCTAACTTTTTGAACATTACAACTTTTATGATTTATTAAATCCATTCAAGCTCTTCTAAAACAATTGATAGATGACTTTACTGTCATGTGAATTTTCATTGTTTATTGGTTGCAGTTTTATTTGAATTGCATTTTATAATTTGTAATTGAACTGTATTAAAGCATAGTCAAACAATATTTCTAACATGGTGAACATTACAACTTGTATGATTTATTAAATCCATTCAAGATCTTCTATAACAATTGATAGATGACTTGACCATTATGTGAATTTTCAATGTTTATGGGTTGTATTTTTATTTGAATTGCATTTTCTAATTTGGAATTGAACTGTATTAAAACATACTTAGACAATATTTCTAACTTGGTGAACATTACAACTTGTATGATTTATTAAATCCATTCAAGCTCTTCTAAAACAATTGATAGCTAAATTACCAATGAATCCCCCAATTCCCTCATATATTTCGTTTTTTGGGTTACACATTAGTTTCCTTTTTCTAATTAATTACATATTTGTATTCAAAAGTAGGAAATGAAGCCAATTAGAGAGAGATGAAGGAAAAAATGATGGAGAACAATCGTCGAATGACGGATTCTGGAATTTCATCTTTAGTGCCTGTAGTGAGTACTTTATTTCAAATCGATATATTTAAAGAATATATAATGTCATGTGATTACTTTTTTTGTAAACATTTTTGTAGGATCCACCTATACGTCGACAGTTATTCGACGAGGAGCCTAGTACTGGTCCTAGTACTCAGGCCGGTGGTTCGAGGAGGGTTCGTACCAGAGTTGGACGAGCAGCTTCACATACCCGACAAGACCCTGCCCCTCCCACTGACATGTCATCCTTCCCACATTCTGATCCCGGTGTGTTTTTAGGTATACACAGGATATTTAGGCCTCCCATATTTTCAGTACCATCTGTATCTTCTTGCCCATCATTTTAACATCCCATGATGATTCCCACTCCCCAGTCAGCATCCGATCAGACAGCTATCCCTTCTTCTTTTCCTTCTACTTCTGTCTCTCTGAGATTCTATATTCCATCGCCTTCGACTCTTGTTCCAGCATAGGGTGTTCCATCATTTTCTGTGGATCCAGCGACGCTCATCGATTAGACCAGCACAAGTATATTTATAGAACCCTTACAAATTTTTATAGCAATATTTATTTTCATTATAACATGTTTTGAAAAAATATTTGTTTTTCATTCATGAAAGATACATATACTGACAGGAGGAGTGGGCGTGGGCATACACACATGAATTCGGTGTGGAACAGCCGCACACAGGTTATGGTGGATTATAATGAAGACAACCAAATTTTTGAGAAAACAAGGCAGCAATGTCGGAGTTTTTTTGGCGATGCTTTCCAAATACGCCAACATCATTCCCATTAGCCCGCTATCGTGGAGACATTTTCCACATGAGGTAAAGGATAGAGCTTGGGGAGAGATATGGGTAAAAAAATATGTTCTATTTAATGCCATGAATAATTTTTGTATTTATATGAATTAATATTTTTATTTCAGCTTCGATTTATTTTTTATGATGGTGAGGGTGCATGACCGGAATGTCTAAAGGATTTAGGTGAGCTTTGGAGAGCCTACAAGCATGAGTTGTATATTAGCTGGGTTGCTAGAGTTGGCACTGAGTTAGAGGCGGTACTGGTGGTGGATGATTGTCCTATAGAGCAGTATCGTCAGATGATTACTCATTGGGCGAGTACCCAGTTTAAGGTATTAAAAAAATTTGAGGAATTTAAATAATAACTTTCATGTTTTTCAATAATAAGATCTGGTTCATTTTAGAATTTTATTTATGAATCATATGGAAAAAATAAAGATAACATTGATGCAAAAAAATACCTCCACACACTGGGACCCAATACGATGCCTGATCATGAGAGGATGCAGGTATGAAAATTGTTTATAAGATTTATTTACGACGTACACTTTATTTTGTTTCCTCAATTATTTAATAGTTTGCTAATGTTTTCATATAAATTTAGTTTTCAATGTCATTTTAGAGGCAAATAAAAAATATTGAAGCACGTGTGCCCCGAGCAAAACTGTTTTGCTCGAGTAGACAGAAAACAGATGGAAGTGACATCAATGAAGCGACTCAGCAGAAGATTGTAAGTTTTAATAAATTGAATTTATATTTTAATATCTATTTCGTAACATAATTATATATTTATATTTGTAATAGGCTTCTATAGAGGCCCTCGATGCCCAAGAACCAGACAATTTTGGGCCAATAGATCACTTACATCAGGTGTTGGGAGAGGAGCATTCTGGAAGAGTATGCTGCCGACCTAGGATAGCCCCGATGAGGTATTGGACCTCCTCAGGCACGAGCTGTAGTGCCACCGAGCTAAAGAAAGTCAGGGAACAGGAAGAACATGCTGAGAAAAGAGCAATAGAGATTCCAGAACAGTCTGCTAGGGAAAATAGTGCATTTATGAAATTTTTTGATGTTCTACATCCAACACATCCCGCAGAGGCCAGAACAGCTTTTGATGAGTATATGTCATCGATACGTTCTATATATGGTGCACCAGATGGCAGTTCTAGTGGTGGTCAGGATGAATTCGAGCTTGATGATGATGATGGAGAGGAGTCTGATGCGGAAAAGGAGGGAGAGGAGGAGGGAGAGGCAGGTGGCGAGGGCGAGGACAATGATGGGGATGAGGAAGAGGGTGATGAGGATGGTGATAATGGTGATGTGGGACAAGTTTATCCATTATATTTTTCACTGATATTACTGAGATTTGATATTTAATCTGTTCTAGTTGTTGGTTTTATCTAGACTCGTATTGTAGTATTGGAGTTGAGTTATTTTTATAAATTATCTGTTTTTATGGATGTTTTTGTCTTTTAGTGGTTGTGTGTTTGGGAACCCCCCTCCTTCCTGGACCCTGGACAACCCCCACCCTCTTCCCTGGACCCCGGATAGCCCCGCTGGATAGCCCCCTAGACAGCCCCCAAGCATCCCCCACCCTCTTCCTTGGACCCCAGACAACCCCCCGAACACCCCCCAGACAGCCCCCAAATAGCCCCCCCGAACAGCCCCCCGGACATCCCCCCACCCTCCTCCCTGGACCCCGGACAGCCCCCCAGACTTCCCCCCAACCAGCCCCCCAGACAGCCCCCACCCTCTTCCTTGGACACCTGACAACTCCCGAACACCCACAGATAGCACCCAGACAGCCCCCCGAACAGCCCCCCGTACATCCCGGCCACCCTCCTCCCTGGACCCCAGACAACCCCCCGGACAACCACCCACCCTCTTCCTTGGACCCCAGACAACCCCCCGAACACCCCTGGATAGCCCCCGGACAGCCCCCCGGACAGCCCCCCAGACATCCCCCCCACCCTCCTTCCTGGACCCCGGACAGCCCCCCCCCCGGACAACCCCCTAGACAACCCCCCAGCCAACCCCCACCCTCCTCCTTGGACCCCGGACAACCCCCCGAACACCCCCCGGATAGCCCCCCCACACAACCCCCCCACCTTCCCCCTTGGTCCCCGAACATCCCCCCGGACACCCACCATACAGCCCCCCGGACAGCCCCACCAGACAACCCCCCCCCCACCCTCCTTGATTTCATTTAATACCAGAAAATCTATACTATATATTTTATTTATTTTCATCATGATAATCAATGTAAATCACATTGACACATCTAATCAATACCATAGATATTTGGTATTTTATAAAAGAGATGTATTCATTGGGTATGACATTGTTAGCTCCGAAATGTTTCATAGCATGATAAACTAAAATCTAATCCATACTATGAATGATATAAAAATATTTTATATAAATTTCCACAAGATTTTAAGTAAATACCATACCACTAATAGACACATGAGGATTCTCATAAAATGGACAAAATTTTAAGTACATACGGAAAAACAACCAAACGCATTTGGTTTCCATTGAAACATTATGAGAACGATCCATGGGTCATATGTGATGTGTACGAATCAACCCCACCTCAATCCGAGGTGTTGTTTGGCCATCACCACTCAAAGTGTCTGCCTTTTGTTTCAAAAGGATGTCATTTTAATTGAAAAACATCAACTAGAATATGGAAAACCGACCAAACACATTTGGATTGTGTCGATAATTTAGCACAATGATCCATGGGTCATATGTGACGTGTACGAGTCAACCTCTCCCCAATCCGAGGGGTGGTGTGGCCGACACCACTAAAAGTGTCTGTCTTTTGTGTCAAAAGGATGTCATTTTAAGTGAAAAATATCATCTAGCACACGGAAAACCAACCAAATGCATTCAGATTGTGTCGATACATTAACAAAACGATCCATGGGCCATATGTGACATGTACGAGTCAACCACGCCTTAATTTGAGCCATGGTGTGGCCAGAATCACTCTAAGTGGCTCTCTTTTGCTTAAAATGGACAACATTTTAAGTACATATAGAAAACCGACCAAACACATTCGGTTTCTATTGAAACTTTAGGAGAACGATTCATGGGTCATATGTGATGTGTACGAATCAACCCCGCCTCAATCTGAGATGTGGTGCGTCTGGCACCACTCAAAGTGTCTACCTTTTGTTTTAAAAGGACGTCATTTTAATTGAAAAACTTCAACTGGCAAATGAAAAACTGACCAAACGCATTCGGATTGTGTTGATACTTTAGCACAACAATCCATGGGTCATATGTGACATGTACGAGTCAACCCCGCCTTAATCTGAAGCGCGGTGTGGCCGCCACCACTCAAAATGTCTGTCTTTTGTTTAAAACGGATAACATTTTAAGTACATACGGAAAACAGACCAAACACATTCAGTTTTTGTTGAAACATTAGGAGAACGATTCATGGGTCATATGTGATGTGTACGAATTAACCCCACCTCAATTTGAGATGCGGTGTGGCTGGCAACACTCAAATTTTCTGTCTTCTGTTTCAAAAGAACGTCATTTTAATTGAAAAACATCAACTAGCATACGAAAAATTGACAAAACGCATTCGGATTGTGTTGATAAATTAGCACAACAATCCATGGGTCATATGTGATGTGTAAAAGTCAACCCCGCCTCAATTCGAGGTGCGATGTGGCTGCCACCACTCAAAGTGTCTGCCTTTTGTTTCAAAAGAACGTTATTTCAATTGAAATACATCAACTTGCATATAGAAAACTAACAAACGCATTCAGATTGTGTCGATAAATTATCACAACAATCCATGGGTCATATGTGACTTGTACAAGTCCACCCCTCCTCAATCCAAGGTGCGGTGTGGCCGCCACTACTCAAAGTGTTTCTCTTTTGTTTCAAAAGGACGTCATTTTAAGTGAAAAATATCAAATATCATATAAAAGAGACCAAACGCATTCGGAATGTGTCGATACTTTAGAAAAACGATCCATGGGTCATATGTGACGTGTACGAGTCATCCCCGCCTTAATCTGAGGCACGGTGTGGCCGGAATCACCATAAATGGCTCTCTTCTGTTTAAAATGGACAACATTTTAAGTATATATGGAAAACTGACCAAACGCATTTGGTTTCCGTTTAAACATTAGGAGAAAGATCCAAGGGTCATATGTGATGTGTACGAATCAACCCCACCTCAATATGAGATGTGGTGTGGACGACACAACTCAAAGTGTCGGCCTTTTGTTTCAAAAGGAAGTCATTTTAATTGAAAAACATCAACTGGCATACGGAAAACTGATCAAACACTTTCGGATTGTGTCCATACTTTAGCACAACGATCCATGGGTCATATGTGACGTGTACATGTCAACCCCACCTCAATATGAGGTGCGGTGTGGCCGACACCACTCAATGTGTCTATCTTTTGTTTCAAAAGGAAATCATTTTAAGTGAAAAACACAACTGGCATACGGAAAACTGACCAAACGCATTCGGATTATGTTGATACTTTAGAACAATGATCCATGGGTCATATTTGATGTGTACAACTAAACCCCGCCTTAATCGGAGGCACAATGTGGCCAAAATCACTCTAAGTGGTTCTCTTTTGTTTAAAATGGACAACATTTTAAGTACATATAGAAAACAGACCAAACACATTCGGTTTCCATTGAAACTTTAGGAGAACGATTCATGGGTCATATGTTACGTGTATGAATCAACCTTGACTTAATCTGAGACACGGTGTGGCTGGCACCACTCAAAGTGTCTGCCTTTTGTTTCAAAAGGACGTCTTTTTAATTGAAAAACATCAACTAGCATATGGAAAACCGACCAAATGCATTCGGATTGTGTCGATACATTAGAAAAACGATCCATGAGTCATATGTGACATGTATGAGTCAACCCCGCCTCAATCCGAGGCACGGTGTGTCCACCAACACTCAATGTGTCTACCTTTTGTTTCAAAAGGACGTCATTTTAATTGAAAAACATCAACTGGCATACGAAAAACCGACCAAACACTTTCAGATTGTGTCGATACATTAGCACAACGATCCATGGGTCATATGTGACGTGTAAGAGTCAACCCCACCTCAATCCGAGATGCGGTGTGGCCACCACCACTCAAAGTGTCTATCTTTTGTTTCAAAAGGACGTCATTTTAAGTAAAAAATATCAACTAGCATACAGAAAAGTGACCCAACGCATTCAGAATGTGTCGATTCTTTAGAAAAACAATCCATGGGTCATATGTGACATGTACGACTAAACCTTGCCTTAATTTGAGGTAAAGTGTGGCCGAAATCACTCTATGTAGCTCTCTTTTGTTTAAAATGGACAACATTTTAAGTACATACGGAAGACTGACCAAACACATTTGGTTTCTATAGAAACATTAGGATACCGATTTATGAGTCATATGTGATGTGTAATAATCAACCCCGCCTCAATCTGAGACACAGTGTGGCCGGCACCACTCAAAGTGTCTTCCTTTTGTTTCAAAAGGACGTCATTTTAATTGAAAAACATCAATGGCATACGGAAAACTGACCAAACACATTCGGATTGTGTCAATACATTAGCACAGCGATCCATGGGTCATATGTGACATGCACGAGTCAACATCGCCTCAATCTGAGGCACGGTGTGGCCTCCACCACTCAAAGTGTCTGTCTTTTGTTTCAAAAGAATGTCATTTTAAGTGAAAAACATCAACTGTCATACGGAAAACCAACCAAACACATTCGGATTGTGCCGATAATTTATCAAAATGATCCATGGGTCATATGTGATGTTTATGAGTCACCCCCACCTTAATTGGAAGCACAACGTGGCCAGAATCTCTCTAAGTGTCTCTCTTTTGTTTAAAATCGACAACATTTTAAGTACATACGGAAAACCGAACAAATGCTTTTGGTTTCTATTGAAACTTTAGGAGAACAATTCATGGATCATATGTGACATGTATGAATTAACCCCGCCTCAATCTGAGATGCGGTGTGGTCAGAACCACTCAAACTGTCTGCCTTTTGTTTCAAAAGAACATCATTTTAATTGAAAAACATCAACTGGCATACGGATAACCGACCAAACGCATTCGGATTGTGTCTATACATTAGAACAATGATTCATGGGTCATATGTGACGTGTACAAGTCAACCATGCCTCAATTCGAGGCATGGTGTGGCTGCCACCACTCAATGTTTCTGTCTTTTGTTTCAAAACGACGTGATTTTAAGTGAAAAAGATCAACTGACATATGAGAAACCGACCAAACTCATTCGGATTGTGTCGATACATTATAACAATGATCCATGGGTCATATGTGACGTGTACGAGTCAAAACCGAATTAATTGGAGGCACGGTGTGATCGGAATCACTCTAAGTGGCTCTCTTTTGTTTAAAATGGACAACATTTTAAGTACAAATGGAAAACCGATCAAACACATTCGGTTTCTGTTGAAAATTTAGCACAACAATCCATGGGTCTTACGTGACATGTACGAATCCACCCCGGCTCAATCTGAGACATGGTGTGGCCGGTACCACTCATAGTATCTGCCTTTTATTTCAAAAGGACGTCATTTTAATTGAAAAACATCAACTGGCATACGGAAAACTGACCAAACGCATTCAGATTGTGTCGATTATTTAGCACAATGATCTATGGGTCATATTTGATGTGTAAGAGTCAAACCCGCCTCAATCTGAGGTGTAGTGTGGACGGTAGCACACCAGGTGTATGTATTTTGTTTAAAATGGACATCATTTTAGGTAAAAATATATGGTATACAAATAACCGATCAAATTATGAATTGACTTCCGGATTCCACATATAATTGTCATATGAATTTTAAATTGAATTCTAAATGAATTATGTATGTTTATAATTACGTTATAAATTCTAATTTAATTATGGATGTGTATAGTTCCAGCATTATATGTTAAATGTGTATGAATTTGTTCTCTATATGTATGTGTTATTTGGTTATTGCAGGTACAATAATTGTATATGTATGTGTTACTTTAATATAGGTACAATAATTGGATTGAAAATGGGAGAGCACAAAATGAGGCATGTTGTGCAAATAGCAGACCTGCTGTGCAAATTACAGGATGCTGTGAAATTTGCACAACATAGGCTATGACAACGGATCAAAACTGTTGGCATAAAATCTTGGTTACTTTTTTTACCAATGGTTCAATGAATCGTTGGGAAAAAGGGGAATCCTTGGGATTTTCCAATGGTTCAAGCCAAACCGTTGGCAAACACTATCCCAATGGTTTGGCACAACCATTGGGATAGGTTAGGCTTTCCCCACCCTATCCCAACGGTTCACAGTAAACCGTTGGGAAAACCATTTCCAACGGCTTACTTCCCTACGGTTTGCAGAACCGTTGGTATAACATATACCAATGGTTCTACAGCCTTTACCAACGGTTCAGAACCATTGCAAAAGGCTATATTTCCAGTAGTGGGGTGTCGCCTCCATGAGTACTAAACCTTTAATATTTCATATCATATATCAAAAGATAATTTCTATGGAGCCATCATTTTATACATGAAAAAATAAAAGGGATAGACATCTCCTAATCTAAAAAAAAGAGTTCAAATGAAAGAATTACAGTGGTTTGAATATCACTTAGATGAGCTAAAGTAGTACCCAACGTGTGAGGGGACCAACACAAAATAATGTCTCACTTCACTACCAAGTTGTGTATATGGTCATTATATGAGTACCATCCCATGTAGTAGAACACGTTGTGTAGGTGGACTACATGTTGTATCCTAACTATCTGGGACCGAGGTCGTGGCATGTGGTTGTGCACATGTAATTAGACCTCCTGTCCAAGTACTTTGTACATGGAATTCCTCAATTCATGTAGTTCATCACATGACTCATACACATGATAAGGAATTACATGATGTGTCAAGGAAGTAAACTTCATTCCATACTTATTGTTTCCCAAACCCTAGCACCACTGTTGTAAAGGGGAACACATCGTGTGTTCTTCATTGTACACAATATATAGATGCATTTTTCCTGAAATCTCAGATTTGATCAACTATGTCAAATAATATTCAACCATAATTCATACTTCCTAATTTCATTTTGAAATATTTATATCTGGCCAAAGAACAAGGATTCCCATCACTAATTTCGGCAAATTAGCATCATTCATCGATGAGGGTTTCACCGAATGTTCTACATGCCATAATGCCTCTGTTCTTTGTAATTTCAAAAGTTAATCAATGGATATGTCATCCTATCTTCAAAATCATTACAGATTCATGATCATCTCACAAAACCATTGACCATTCGTCAATCCCCCACAAATCTAGGCACCCGATCATGTTTAGGACGTTCGAAAATTGTCAAGCTGGGAACCGTGGGGTTCTGATGGTAAAGAGCACAAAAAATGGGGGAATAAAAAGAGTGAAGAATAACGTTTTTTATGACCATTTCCGAAGAGTTATTGGAAAACAATCAAAAACATGATCAAGGGTTTGAAATAATTGATTAAGAAAAATGAAGATCCCATTTTAGTTCATTGGGATAAATAAGGGGTGTAGGGATGGGTGCAGATCGATGAATGATTACGAATCTACTTCAAATTTTTATCTAAGGCATAAAAATTACAAAAGAGAAGTCATGCATGTATTTTGAATTTATTTATGGGGAATAAATCATTTTCCAATTTAGAAGGGGGATCTGTTGCATTCATTGTGCTTCAATCTACCTTGAATGAGAGGTTCGTTATTCTTAGAAGGAATTCTCCAATGGAGGTGGGGATCATAGATTCGCCTATGAATAATGAATTATAAGATAACCATAGACAAAACCCTCTAATGAAATATTTATAAGCTCTTAATTAGGTCAAAGTATATTATTTAAATAAATAAACAATTAATTAATTAAACTTAATGCACCTCCAATGAGCGAGGCATCGACCTATCCTGCATCGACTGGTTTTATATCTTGTCTAAGGAAAATTTAGTGTTCTAAAGAAAATGATGGTCTCATATTTTTAATCCAATCAACCATTTAATAGTTATTCCATTTTCTTTAATTAACTGCATACGTGCAATATAAATATATTTTATATTTTTCTAAAATTAATTTCGTCTAAATTGGGCCTCCGAATTGCACGTCGTCTCAGAGCCTAGATATGGAAATATATTTACAAATATTTAAAATTACTACTAGGTAAAAACTAGGTCTCTATAATTATAATTTTTAAGATTATGAATTTTATAATAGTTTTCAGAGAAATTCATTTTTATTCTAAAAATCATCTTATACTAAAATTTGGAATAAAGATGATTTAAAAATAATTATTTAAATTCATATAACTAAATAATTATTATGTTATCTAGAAATATAATTTAAATAATATTGGTCATTTTATGTTAATAAATTTATTAAAATAAAAGAAAATTTGACATAAATGGCAATTTTTCACTCTTCCATGAAAAATAAGTTTTTTTAGAAATCCAAAAATTTACACCTAAGGTAATTCCGATATGATTATATAAAAATATAGTAAAATTTATCAATTGAATTTTACAATTTTTTAGAAATGAATTGTAAAATATTTTCAAATAAATAAATAAATAACATTTTTGATGAAAATATATTTTTTGAAGCGAAAATTGAAATTACCAAAATTGATTGATTGTTTACGAAGGATTTATAAATATATTGATTATATATGTTTTATAAAGTATCTAATCTTACACATATTATATAATTTAATAGAAATATATAAATGGTAATATTAAAATAATAATTGTAAATTTGGGTTCAGTGTATCTTTTCACATACATTATCAAACATAGTATTCTCTTTTAAAAACTCATGGCATTAAATTTTCCCCCATTTAATAAATTTCATCCTTTTAATTTAAACA
The DNA here is from genome assembly GCA_963277665.1 of Viscum album. Classification (NCBI taxonomy): domain Eukaryota; kingdom Viridiplantae; phylum Streptophyta; class Magnoliopsida; order Santalales; family Viscaceae; genus Viscum; species Viscum album. Next base: position 691,033,815 of record OY728119.1, on the reverse strand, counting down.
TTAACTCATTATTTAATTTTTTGACACATGAAAATATTATTATTTGAAAACCCATATCCTAAAAAGGGTTAATAATACATCCACTTCAAAAGAGAGAAAGGAATGTATAACAGTCATCACATAACATAGTTTCCAAATAGGAGAACATTAGTGGGAAGTGAAAAAATAGACATGGAATACAAAAAATCAACACCAAATAACTAATTGAGTGTGATAGAGATCATGGCTAGGATAAATTCAATTTCCACAAAACCACAAATCTTTGAATGGTGAAATGTCTATCAATTCATCGGAAAAGAATGTAACCTGAAAAAAATTTTGTTTCAAGATTATATTCCTAGATTTAAGGATTTTATTTGATATATAGTCTAGAAATATAAGTAAATATACATTATTTTAGGGTATAATTTCATCCATTAATCAATGACTACAACACTCCCATCTTTCTCCAAACACTAAATAATCAAGTAGGGGTGTTTATGCTTGATGCACCAGAATAAGCTTCTAACGAATCACATAATCTACCAAAGAATAAAAAAATATTAAAACTATTCGTAATAAATCCAAAATAGTTATCTTAAATTAATATAATAACTTAATAACTTAATGTTTGAAATTACAGAAATAATCCCAAAGTTTTAACATAGATTGTTCCTTAAATAAATGTCCATATATAACTTTGACAACCTTAAAATTAATGAATTATTTAACCTCAAAGGTTATCTCATATAGTTTATCTTACAACTCCAATAACATAATGGAGTTATTCTTAAATAATCTTAATGTTTACATATACCTTAACCAAATAAAAATTATCCAAAAATATCCTTAATGACCTCAAAAAAATACTTGATCCGTTAAAATGTTTCCCCAATTTTTTTTAATAAATTAAATCTTCAAAAATGTTATCAATGATTTTAAAAATTAGTCTCAAACATATCATCCTAGTACTATTTAGGTTAATATCAAAATCAAAAACCTATTTTTCTTATCAATCCCTTAATCACATTTTTAATAAAATATCACCTTATTACTAAACCACATTTATAAGAAAAATACCATTAAAAATTTATTTCAAATCCATAATGAATAAAAATTAGAAAATAATACTTATACATTTCAATATTTTTATATAAAAAATAAAATATATAGACTACTTCTCAAACACAAAATTCAAATGACATAATAATTTTAATCCTCAAACGTAGATGATTTCCATATCAATGGTATTTAGTAAGGATTTGACTATTATATTATGGAATTAACTCAGATAATTCCTATATTATCCAAAGATAATACATTAAACAACAAAGGATTCTATAACATGTGACTTATTCCATTACCTATTTTTTTTATTTTTTAGGGAAACTAGATAATGTTTCCCAATTTTTCCACCCACAAAATAACTTCGAGTTCCTTTTTAGTATTTCAATTGGTACTACTTCCCTCATTTTTGACATGAATCAAATTGAATCTTCTTTCATTTATCTCATTTATATGATAAACATGAGTGAGATTTCATGATCATATTCTTTGATTCCTTTGGACACTAAACTATGTTCTAGTTGTTTATTGTTTTTTGACAACAGATTGGGAATAATAATAATATTCTTTACTTGAGATCTTTTCTTGTTAGGAATCTCGTTTGGGTAGTCATCGCATTACCCATCATGGTGATTGTTGACTGGGTTATCCGTATTTCCACCCATTTACTAGAATAAATAAAAAAATTATAGTGGATTAATGTTAATCTATTAACCACATAAATAAAAATCCAATAACATTAATCGGATAAATTATAAATGATATGTATTTCCTTAACATAAGAATATATATGCATCAATATAATTTATCAGTTACCTATTTCCTAACTTATAGTCTTATAAGTATTTTTTCCCATTAATAATGGTTAATAATGTGATTATGAATATCCTAAATCATATTTCATAGGAGTTTCAATCTAGGTGTGCAGTAAGGCCCATTGTCATGAACCAGTTCCAGATCATGTCCAACTCAATGCGGTGTATTTGTATATTAACACGAGGTACATCTATTCCAAATTCACATCAACTTTTAGCATCCAAAAAAGGATATAATTGTTTGGAAACCACATAATATATGATTTACCAAAACTTAGGTATGTATTTTTATGTTTAGTCTTATACTTAATAATTCCTCTAGAGTTTTCTAATCCTAATCCCAGAAAATAACTACACTTTTCCTTTTATACTAACTATGACAACCTTACTCTTTATTAAACATTAATCCACGATTCATTATATACTATTGAACATAATACAACCTGTAAAATCAATATTTCTATTGTATTTGGGAATTTGGTAAAATACATAACAACATAAAATAAATAATAAATCATCTTTATAGAAACCTTTTATAACAAGATTATATTATTCCTTCATACTTAAACCTATATTGGATAACCTTTGGGCATACATAAGAAATGGGAAAGATATAAATCCCTTAAAGGTTATAAAAATGACATTAAATGAATAATGTAATACATGTTAGACATTAGTAATATCAATTGTATATAAAATGGGTGGGAATTATAAACATGAACTATGATGAATGATATAGAATGATAATATAAATGGAACATGGGAAATGTGGAAACAACTTAAAACACTACATTATAAAAATATATCAAGGATAACATATATGAAATAATTATGGAGAAAGTACTATAACTGAATTAGGTTTAATACCAATCCCAACAAGATGTCTCATGATACTAAACATTACCTAATTCATTGGAGCACTATATAAATCAAGTATCACTTGTCACATTCATTTCATTGTCAAGCGTATGTGTTCCAAATAGATCATATTAAATGGAATCATTTAATATAAATTTTATTCCAAAATCATAGATTATTGAATACAAACATTTAAGTAACCAATAAGTATGTATATGTTCATAAAGGTGAACACCCTTTATTGAAAAAGGGTGCGAGTATTCATTACATAGTTGCTCAACATGGAAAACCATGGTGAAATTTCGATAGCACAATAATATTACTTAAAAATATATGAAATGGGATGATGAGAGAAAAAGGAGTCTCTCATAATATTTAAATAAAATGAATATTAACAGGTACATGGAAAAAATATCCCAATAATAGGAGTTAGAAATATAAGGCATATGATAATGAAGAAACTAAAATAAAGTGAAGAAAAAAAGATCCCTTACAAAACTCTGGTATGGTAATTGGTGTACATAAAGGTTCATGTGAGGGATTTAATGAGAGAGAAATTGTTATCTCATAATTTATAAATAAAATGGGTATCAAGGGGGATATAGAATAAATTATACCAACATGAAAAAATTGTAATTAAAAGTCATAACATAAAAGAGGTGTTTGAAAAAAATGGAGAGAGGGATATCCCAGACAAAATAATGGGATAATAAAAATATTAGCTAAAAGTAAAAATGAGAGATTATAAATGATATATCATTAAAATAAAATCAATAGTATATTAAGGTAATGTTTTAAAATTAATTAAAATATTATATACTGAAATTAGGAAGTCTAATTTCTAGAAGGTTCTTCATTTGAAAGGATAAGAGGAAGGTCCCTTGTCTTGATAGTGTGATTCCAAATGCATGGGAGGTGATTCTTGTGATCACAATGGAACTTTAAGAGGATATAGGTGAGGTAAAATTAAATAATTTATCCACAAATTTTTAGTGATGGGAAATGAGATATTGTGTGATTTTATAAATGAAATGTGGGGGGAGTTCTTTATCATTTCCCAAACATAGGTTTTGGGCTTTATATAATTAAATAACAATAACCACAAAAATAACCCTATTTTTCCCATGGTTTCTACAAACTTTTAGTGGTTTTAATTATTTTAAACATCAAATTTACGAGATCAATAAAATAATACCCGTTCTGATAGAAAATTTAGTCATACTCTTAAATAAACTATTTTAAATAAATAAAATATATTAGTTTTTAGAGGATTCTGGAACGGTTTAAAAAAGTGATAATATAAACATAAAAAGAAATTATATTAAAATGTAGACATATATTAGGTATTGAAAACCATTTATGGTATTTATTACGTCAATTTTTGGTCTATAGGATGTAATAATATGTGCCATATATTTATACTGTATTTAGTTTTTACTCAATAATTGAACTGTCACTGAAAATTATGAAAATATAACCATACGATAATTTTGAAATGATGATTCCAAAAATAATATTCAATTTTTATGAGTTTTTTTTTCTTTATATTAATTTTTTATTTTTAAATAGAATCCACATTTAATGATAAATGTTGGAATTTTTTGACAATAACAGTTTTTGAACCCATATAAAAATTACAGTTGACTTCAAAAAAATTATATGATCATTATACATAATAATTTTTTTTTAAAAATAATTCATTAAAATATTATTTATTTCAAAAATCTAATAATTCAACAAAATAAATTTCTTAATTGAAATTTCATATTATATAAAAATACATTTTATGTATTATCATGTACAAAATTTTTTTTAACAAAATTATTACTAAATTGATTATAAATTAAAAACAATAAGTAATATATATAAATATTAATAATATCATTTTAACCTGTTTCAATTATATTCTAAATTATTTTCACCCATAAATTAATCTATTTTATTTTTTACCGTGGTAATAAATATTTATTACAATTACTATTTATAGTGTTCAAAAATTTAGTTGATATTATTACATAATATTTATTACGATGATTCCAAATATGGAATCCATTTTATCAAAATACATTCATAAAGGTGTTATAATTTAATTTATTATATTACTTGTAAGAAGGAAAAATGTAGTTTTCTAGAAAATACATTTTTAAGGAAAAAATGAATTTTATAACTATAAAAATAGTAACATTAATTATAAGAAATTGAATATAAATATATATATGTAAGAAAAAATTTCATTTAGATCATTTATCATTATGGATTATTTTAATTAATTATAATGGATCACATTATTCATTTTAAAACTGTCTTTAGAAAAATGCTTTTTTAATCCTAAAAATATTCTTATACTAAAATCTAATATAAAGATGACTAAAATGTTATTATTTGAATAAATACAACTAAAATAATATTTGAACTTTTATTTTAGTTAATTTATCAAAATTAAAGACAAATTTACATAAAATGGTATGTTCACTATTCATTGAAAAAACATATATTTTCTAAAAAATACAAAAAATTCACCATAAGTTAAATTTAATATGATGAAAAAGAAAATGGATTTAATTTTAACAAATAAATTTTCTATATTTTCTATAAAATAATTATAATATATTTTAATAAAAATAAAAAGAATCATTTTTGATGAAAACTTATTTTTGAAGATTAAATTGGCATTACCAAAATTGATTGATTATATAGTAAGAATTTATAAATATATTTAGGAATATATATATATATATATATATATATTTAATAATTTATATAATATTTACATATTTGAAAATTTAATATATTGATTAAAATCATCATATTAAAATAATCAATGTTTTTTTGGGTTTGGTAATATATGTTATCAAACATAGTATTCTTTTATAAAAACTAAGGGCATTAAATAGTCAATGTATCAGTACTGGGAGTGATTTATGAAGTTTGATGAATTTTTACCATATTAAAAAATCAAGGAGATACTCCTTATCCCATAATTATAATAAGGCCTCACACCTATATAGAGGATCATGGTGGATTCTGTATATGGAGGAGAATTGGTCAACAAAACACCAGTAGATGTATTTAAATTGAATAAATGAATTGTAAAAAAATCCTGTTAATTTTTTATTGAGTTACTCCATATGTTATTTTATTATATCAGGTAAATACAAATTCTCTTAAAAATAATTCATTTGATACCATGTTCGATGAACCAAACACTATGGTGAGATATATTGATTTGGATCAAATGACATCCAAAATCAAAACTATAAGGCCTTGAAAAATTTTCATTGAAAAAGACAATGCAAAGGATTATTAATCCTAATTAAAAGAGACATATGATTTTGCATCCATATTTTCTGGGAGACCATATTAGCAGAAACATGAACCATTTCCCTAGGAGAAGTATGATTCCTTTTAACCAAAATACAACCATGGGTGGAATGATCACTTAGAAATGCAGTATGAGCCTTGAAAATAATAAAATCAAAATTTTTTACAAACATTATAGATGTTTCTAGATTTGAAAAAAGGTTTTCAATTTCCCCGAATTATATTTGAAGCCGAATCATAAATAATTCATTAAAATGGTAATTATCAACCAAAAGTAGATCCTAATACAGATGTTTTTTTGATTTTTTTTCTTATTTGAAAAAATGAGTCAGAGAGATATAGTTTTGAGTTGAATAATTAATTAATCCATCTTACCACCACCCACCATGAACTATATGTTAAGAAATTTAGAAATAATTCATCCAAAACAACTCAAAATCCCATGGGGAAGGTTAGTTTCATCATATTAAGAAGTGGGAATAAAATAGTTGATATATCTTCTTCTATATGTCCACTATGTTTTATCATAACTCTAAATAATCACCATGAAATACTAACTAATGAGAAACCAAAGGAGAAATACAATGTTAAGAAAAATATTTATGTCGATCCTCCAAAAACACTCAAATTTCTAAATATATCTATAAAAATAAATAATTTTGTTAAATAGTTAATGAAAAAAGAGGGTTTGGATAAATTCAACAGTGTTGAGATCGACATCCCTCTACTCGAGCTAATCAAGAAAATTAAAAGGGTCAACATATTTTTTAAATAATTGTGTACAAATAAAAATGTGAAAAAGAGAAATGAGTTAATTAAAATTGGGATAAATTTATCTTATATTATCCCACCAAACCTAGTGATGAAAAAAAATCATTGACATCAGGACATTCTCCATTCCATGCACTATAAGATTGTTTTATATTTCTATTTATTTATCTGATTTGGGAGAATTAATAAATGTAATTCCTCAATAAATTTTCACTTCTTTATATATTGGATTTTTGTATTCAACAAGAGTGGTGGTGTTGTTTCCAAATAGATATCCAAATTATCCTGTGTTGTCCATGAAGATTTACTTTCTAGGGTAAGTACATGATCATTTCTTTGTATTTCTATTTGATGAATATAGAGGATGACTAGATATGTTCCCATTATTCCTCATTCACTGAATAAAATTCCTAAAAAACTACTATGAAATACATAAATATACACCAGGGTACACTTTTTATGGATTTTTGAGATGATATCATAAGATGTAACATTTCAGAATCTATGAAGTACCCGTCAGAAGACCATTCTGCTCTCTTAATCTACCATTCTAACCCATATTGTGACGATCATCAAAATAATTATTTTCAATATTTTTTAAATGGAGATAATTCAATGCTTAGATATAAATTGATCATTAGTTTTAGTTTTGCGTTGGAAAATATTTTCACACCTATTTCACATGATTAAACAACTATTTTCATATTCTTTTGTGGATTTGTTTTTCTAATATTGATAATGGAATTTCTGATTAAGATATGGATGTTTAATTTTTAGATGAATTTGATGTTTTATTCAATGATGGTGATGATGTATATTCAATACTTTGTATTTATTTATCACATATATTAGTTCCCACTTTATTTCTATCAATACAGAACCCAACCAAGTTGGGACACAAAATATTTATAAAAAAATTATAATATACATACTAGTGGAATGATAAATAAATTACTTAAATAATTGATAATAATTTTCTATAAGAACATTAACCCAAACTATTAAAATTTTTAAGGATGATATTATGGAAATTGGGTGGAACTTATAAGAAATACCAGGTATTCACCCCTCCATTTTGATGCATAGGATTATTTTATAGGATGGGGATAAAATGGTTAGATATCAAAAACGAATACTTAAAACCACATTAGTATATATTTAAATGAAATAGGTGAAAAAATTTATTCAGTCGAGTATCGTTTAACAAGTTTCTAACTATTGGTGGGTTAATACTCTCTAGGATGTTCAAAAAACAATATTCACTATTTTTATAATGAAAATGATAAGCCAGTTCTTGTGAGAGTAAAAAATATTTTGTGAGTATGTATTGATTATAATAATCTGAATCAATCCAATCATAAATACCATTTCCCCTTCCATTAATTGATGAGATGATTGAGAGACTTACATGGAAAATACAATATTTCTTCTTCCGTTGTTTTTCATTATATTATTAGGTTCCCATTATTGAAGAGGAATTGGAGAAACCAAAATTCACATGCCCATTAAGTACAATTTTTTATCAAAGGAAGTCATTTATAATTTTTAATTCCCCAATAACATTCTAGATATTCAGGATAGTTGTATTTAGTAATTTATATGAAACATTAATGGGTATATCTATAGATGATTTAACAATGTATAGTTTCTCATTTGATGAATGTCTCTTGATTTTGGGTAATATATTGTATCATGGAATTGTGAATAATCTAGTTTTTGAACTATGATAAACGTCATTTAATGGTAGATAATGGAAATTTCCTAGGTCATGTAGTGTCAAAACATTGAATTTATGTTGATAGATCTATGCTATATATTATTTTATCCTTTACATCTCCTATATGTGTGCATGATATTCACTCATTCTATGTACGTTATAGTTTTTATCGATGATTCATTAGTTATTTCAGTAATATCTCTCTACCGTATCTTAATTTAATAAAATTGAGATTTAATTATTTCTTAAAAATTCATATAGGGTGTAATTTGGAGAGATAAATAAGATTCCCCCCACACCTGTGATCATACAACCCCATGGTTCGATCTCCAGGTTGGGATTATGTGTGATGCTTCAAACTTCATAGTTAAAGAAGCCTTATCTCAAAGGGTGGAAGGTAAGTACCATGTTATTGATTATATGTAATGTACTTTGAATTCATACCAAGAAAATTACATGAGAAAATAAAAGGAGTTCCTTAATATCATATTTTTTCTAGAAAAAATATTTTCTTATTTATTAGGATCTAAAGTGGTTGTTTTTCCTAATCTTGAATCTTTGAGGTACTTCCAAAAGTACCCAGTTGCAAATTCACAGCTTATTCATTGTATGATCCTTATTCAATAGTTTTACATAGAGATAAGTGATAAGAATGGGTCAAAAAACATAGTGTCCAACTACATGATAAGGACCACTCTCATGTTAGAGTTTTATAGCCCAGATCATGTACTATATCCGGACATTTTGCCTAATGATAATGTTGATGTAAAATCATGTATTCATTCTTGGTATAAATAATTTTTGAATTACTATGTTTCATTTAAAATTATTGAAATAATAAAGGAAAAACATGTTGAAAAATTAAGAGTGAATCTAGGTTTTATGTGTTGTGTGATCCTAACCTTTATTACATTTGTAGTGATGAAGTCATTAGGATATATGTACCCAAGCATGATTTTGAGGCTATTTTCATTTTTTATTATACACTTTCTTATAATTGAATCTTTGGACCCAAAATTATGACTAATACGGTCTTATTTATTATATTATATTGTCCTAACTGGTTTCATAACACCCATGAGTTTGGTATGTCATGATCTTATTGCCAATTCACTAGAAATATTTAGAGGAGAAAATATATTCCCCAAGAACCCATCTTATATTGTGATATTTTTCATTTATTGGGAATTTATTTTATTTTTCTTTTCCAAAATCATTTGGTTTCTTGTACATTCTTGTAACTATTGATTATTTTAGTAAATGGGTGGAGGCATAGGACATCAAGGCTTATGATTCTTATGTGGTATTTGATTTTTTCAAGGATCAAAATTTTAACAGAATTGGAGTACCAAAGTTTATCATTAATGACCAAGGGATACACTTTAAAAAAATTGGATTCCATACATTGAAATTATGGGGTGATATAAAGAAATCAGCACCATACCATCCCAAAAAAAAAAAAAGGTTAGGATGAAGTTTTAAATCATTAGTTGATGAATATATTCAAGAAAATTGTAATTTCCTAACTCGGATTCAATTTTCTGTTACCCTAAAATAATGGGTCACACGGCCTCAAGTGCATATCCCCTAATGGAAGAGGCTACCAACTAGAAGCAAGGGAATATTGTGTGTCTATTGAGAGACAATGACCTCATGTAAGAGTGAAGAACAATGGTAGTAAACATATCAGTTAATATCTGTAATAGTAACACATCCAGATACAATATGAACATCTAAGAAATGAATATATAATCAATGACAAAAGTAAACTCATTTAAAATTATGTTTCATGTAATTTCTCTATAAAGAATCCAAAATAGGTTTATAGATAGATAGTACAATATATATATCAAAATATCAAAAAAACCCAAATTACTATCTCAGCTAGAATGAAAAGTCTAGTTGTGTCTTGTGATCCCCACTCATAATCATAACACATGTTAATTATCGTAGTATTGAAAATTTTCCTGGTCCCTACATGCATCCATATAACAAATCTGAGTGCCTAATGTTAGCTCGAATAGGGTATGAGATAACACTCATTTGGACATCACCAATGGTGTCTAAAAAAAATCCGGGATGTAAAATATAAGCTAAATTAGTGTGTATCATATAACAAATATGATTTTACTGAATGTAAATTGAAAAAGTCAAGTCATATTTTTTAGACTACGAAGGATCCCTAGAAAAATAGTAAATATACATTAACAAGGTATCTTTAAAAATAAATAAAAAAGTCACCCTATGTAGTCTAACAATTGTACTACGAAACACCTACCAGGCTATATGTAAAACATGCCATAAGATACACCATGACCATGTTGTAAAACCTAGAAAACAATTACCATGGACACACCGTACAATCTTTTATACAATTAACCATTACCTTGCCATATAATCACAACTATCATACCATGAAGGGTATGATCCATGGTATAGATGTCCCAGACATCCTCATCGTGTCCTAGGAGAATCTTTATGTTAAATCAGTAAATAATTATGTGGGGTCCAAGGCATGAGTCCACTATGAGCCCAATAAATCCAAATTTAAGTGGTATCAAGGCCCAAATAATCCTATAAAATCAATACCCTTAAAGAAATATTATATAAGCATCCACTACCATAATCAGGACCCAAGGGAGAAATGTACATAGTGTCTAATGGAATCTTGATCGAATTTATACCATCCTAAGAACACACTAGAATTTCAATTCATCAATTCAATTCGTTCATTAATTCATAATCTATTACATTCCATGTGTTCATAAAAATCATATCAACATTTCCATTTGTGAACTTTAAACAATTCACAGCATGTCATCACATGTAAATAATGGATTTCCTTCTCATAATACCTCATTATAGTTTAATTCAATTCATAAAAGGGCTTCCATCACTAAGAAAATACCCACACACCCAAATGTGTGGTACAATAATAGGTATAAGAAAAGGCACACACCATGTGTGGGCTAGGATGGGGAAAGAACCTCTAACAAACTCAAAGGAACTAGTGGAAATCCCTAATGGGTTCTAATCCATTAAATTAAATTATTCAATAAAATAAAGGGATGATGATATAAATTCTAGCATGTAGTAGAAAAAAATTATTATATTAAACTAAACCCTTAGGGAATGTTATAGATCACCCATTGTAGGTCCTTAGTAGAGAAATTTTTAGGTATCGACTTCAAATTAGTTCTAGATCAGGAGGAAAAAAATTAAACAATGAAGAACCTAAAAACATGGGATATTAGATTTCACCAAAATAATTCTATTCATACTAAGTCAAATGAAGAATGATATATGTGTATTTTAGTAATTATCGATGTGAATCTAATGAGTGAAATGGATCTCAATTCTATGTCCAGATGAATAATCTAAACCAAAGCCTAGGATTTGGATTCAAAGGATCTCCAAGGTGATAAACTTTCCAACATCATAGAAAATAGGATTAGTTTTGAGTTTTAAAACAATTTAAGATAAAAAAAATAAATTTTAATAAAATTTTTAGGTCACGTGGTTTGGATGGACATTTGGCCAAATTGTGGAGCAACCATGCACTATTCACTACATTAAGGGGATCCTCGCATAGTTGATGCACATAGTTTTCCTAAAAAATCAAAAACTGTTTCTTAGGATCTATCAACAATTAAAGATCCCCTCATATGGGTGTGCACCCCCTTCTTCTTGGATTCCTTAAAATTTAATCCTCCCAAAATAGTCTTGGAACACAATGCCTGAGCGTGATCCTAAGGCTTCATGGTTTCCTCAAATTATGCGAACTACTCCATCCCACTGTCAATCCACTCATGCTTAGGGGTTACCATAAGACCTGTACTGCATGGTTTATACTAACCAAATGATCTAAATATTTCTCTCTAAAAGTATGGCTTCGAGCTCTGAACAATCCCAAGATTTCCCCAAAACATTCGTGAACTAAATGGTAAATAACAGAAGACTGTTAAAAATAATGTTAATCAAAAATAGATCCATACCTCAAAAAACTAAGAGCATACTATTTTATTCCATTAAATAAATTCAACTCTGAATTTATCTAACAAGAGTGGTTAGGAATTTCCTAAAAATAAATCTAGACATAGTTCACAAACATCAGCCTACCACTCCCAATTATCTTCCTATAATATCATTGTTTCCATCAAATCCATACTAGAGGAATGGAATCACCTCAAAGAACCTTCATGCTCCTTTCAATGATATACATAAGATGATCCTCAAAGGATTCATCCACCTGTAACTCAACCTCCTCGGGATGAAAAAATGTAATGGTTATTAATGATAGTAGTATAGCTGAGATACATATAAGAAGTTGTATATGGACTAGTACCTATAAGGTAATTGTAACAGATAGAATACAAGCCTGACTCTTCCCCAAATTTAGAACATCCTAATATATCGTTGTGAAAGCTTATTCCATCTTCTAATTTTATTATGTCCCCACCTTGGTGAGACACGTAAAATGGACCGATCCTCAACTTAAAACTATAGAGGTCTTAGAATACAATCGACGTAATATTTTTATCTTGACTGTGATATACACATTCACTTTTTGATCAACTTAACATGCTCTAAATGCTCTTTCATGAGACATTATCCAAGTAAAGCTGACTCACCAACCCTTAACCAATGCAGGGGTGATCAACATAGAATAAAATATAAATCCTCCTAAGGTGACATATGTATAGTCTCATAATATTTATTACTATCGGTGGAATAAAATAAGGCAATATGACTCTCCCAATATCCCCCAAAATCTAGGATGCATCCTCAAAAAAAAATTCTTTAAGCACCAAAATCATACACTTTGGCAGGATATCATTCTGATGGGTGGTATACCATGGTAAAAACCACCTATATACCCAAAAACCTCCATAAAAATTTCATGAAATGAGATATAAAATGGGGGCCCTATTTGATATAATGGATTGAATAACCCCATGAATTCATACTATCTTTTGGATATAAAACCACCTAAGATCATCCACTGAGAGGGTCTCCCAATTCGTCCAGAATTAAGAATCTTTTATAAGCCTATCCACAAGAACCCACACATCCTCACTTCCTTGAAGAATAAATGGTAAACTAGTCAGGAAATCCATTATGAAATCTTCCCATTCCCACTAAGTAATGGGTAACTACTGTAAAAGTTTTTATGGTCACTATTGTTCCTCATTCACCTTCTTATAGGTGGAACATCTCATAATTATACCATCAACCTAATGTTTCATACTTGGACACTAGTACTGATGACATAAGTCATGATAGTTCTTGGTGATACTATGGTGTACTACCCAAAATTATTCATTAAATTATCACATCATTCCCTAACATATATCCAGTGGAATCCAAATGAGACAATGTATATGCATGATATCATACCCACACATATTAGAACCAGGAGGTAGGTCCTCAACTAACACACTCTTCTGTTGGAATCTGCCCCCAGATTCCGATATATTCCTCATCCTCACTCTATCTATAAGGGAATATGTCACATATAAGGATGAAAGGAAAATTTTTCCATGGCTACCATGAACCTCCATGGGTATCTATAAAATCAAATCCATAAGATATAACTCACTAAGACCCTCTAGAATTTCATGTATTTGAGTCCTCCTACTCAGTCCATCAAAAAATACATTTCCCATTCTAGGCGTATAAGAAAAATTGAAGTCAAAATATTGTAGTTACTCAACCAACAATACCTTCCTCAGATTCAAATCACACTGTGTTAATATATACCTAACAATTTTATGATCTCCAAACAATACAAAATGCTCAATATGTAAGTAATGTCACCAATAAGGAAATTCATGAACAACTTACACTAACTAAAGATCAAATGTAGAATAATTACTATTGTGTGGCCTTAGCTACCAAGATCGAAACACTATGACTCTATCCCCCTAAATAAGAAATACTTTTAAATCAATACCTAATTTATTACAATACACTATGTATCTTCTACCCAACTCTTGTAGAATCATGACTGGAGCTGATTTCAATCTCACTATTAGCTCATAAAAGCTACCTCACTTGTTTTTTCTATAAAAACCTCACACACTTCTTAGTCATGACCATCAAATATGATTTTATGACTATGAAGTCTTTTATGAAACACTTGTAATATCAATATATCCCCAAGAATATCTGTATATCAAATATGTTCTTGGGATGCACCTAGAGGAAACTATTACTATCACATTTTCTAGGTTAACCGATTCTCATATCTCTGAGATAATATGACCATGGAACTAAATATTATCCATCCATAAGTGAAACATTTTGATCTTAGAATATAAATGATTCTCTCTCAGTGTATCTAAAATGTACTCAAGATGTTTGTAATTGTTGGGTTGAATGTGAGAACACACAAATATTTTGTCCAATAATACCACCAAAAATATATTAGAATAAGGATGAAAAACATGTTTCATTAGATCCATGAAAACTTATAGCACATTACTGAGATTGAACGACATAGCTAAACACTTGTATAGACCATACCTAATTCAAAAATAAGTATGAGGTATGTTTTTTAGATCAAACACTCACCTGATGATATTATGATCTCAAAAAAGTTTCAAGAACACCCATGTCCTTAGATGTAATAAAAATGGTCATCTATTTGAAAGTGGGGACATCATTTCTTAACCATCAATTGGATCAATTTATGATAACCAATAAAAATCCTAAGGGTGATTCCTACCTTTTTCACAAAAGGAAAAGAGAACCCCCGGATAATTACAGGGTTGTATAAACCCATTTACCACAAAATCTTTTACCTACCTCTTGGGCTCCTGATGCTCCATTATATCCATCCTATAAGGAGGAATGGATACCTTTGAATCTATTTGAACCACTAAAATGGATAACTAAACCTCTATATTAGGAGGTAAACCGAAACAAATTCTGGGAAAATGTCTTTGAAATAATTAACCATTAGAGTGAAATCATCCTGATGCAATCCTGGATCATCCAAATATAAAATATCTAGATGGGTTGTCATCCTACCAATCACACACTACTCTGGTCCTTCTTGACTCACCTAGACATCCCATTCTTCTATGTGAATAACAAAGTTTCCCTATGGGTTTGTGAAGGTTACCCTTAAATGATAATAATCAACCTAGTCCTGAAAAGAAACTACCCACTCCATCCTGAGTATTATGTCCAAAATAGACATCTTGGGAAAAAAAATTCTATATGAAGTGATATTAACCAATATCAAGGGGGTACTTCCT
Source organism: Viscum album (assembly GCA_963277665.1). NCBI lineage: Eukaryota > Viridiplantae > Streptophyta > Magnoliopsida > Santalales > Viscaceae > Viscum > Viscum album. Next base: position 691,018,027 of record OY728119.1, on the reverse strand, counting down.
GAAATGATGTTCATTCTCCATTATCATCCCTAGCAGAGTATCAAGAATCATAAAACCCATAGAAAATAGAATAATGTGCCCAAGGCTCCAAACCATAAGAAAAAATATGAAACTGCATGATAAAGATATATAAAAATGTGTAGATATAATAGTAGTGGATACTAAGACCATACCTCTCATCAAAGATGGACTGTCACTATGATTTTCAGGGGTAGTATATACCAAATTTATCAATCCTAAATCATGGCCCTATGACACAAACTCACTTCTTAAGGAAAGTCCAGTATGTTGTCGTGGATGAACTAGTGTTTTACTGCCTCAACCACGACCACCACCTCATTCTGAATAACCAGTACTGCTCCAACTACAATCCAAACATAGAGCTTTGAAACCCAATTCAAAACACGAAGTTAGATATCACCCCCTTCCACAAACTACTGGGGGTATGGTCCGATAGATACTGTGTATATAAGATATCTTTCCCTAATCTCGACACTCTACTAGGACTTGATCACACTAATTAATCATATTTCCTTATCTACCACACTGATGAAAGAAAACTGAGCTACCATCACTATTATTTTTGTTATTATTAATCACACTACAAGACTTAAAATATCACATCCCTCTAATAGAAACTGAACCACTGGGTATAGATGCCAAAAAATCCACGATCTTCGCTCATAAATTCCCTCAGGTTTGACTCTGCAATCGGTGCCCAATTCACTGTCTCAGTAATATAGGGTAATCTAAACATGTTTACATGAGGTAAAACTCATGTCTATGACCTGACTAAAAGTTTATCACCCTAGGTTTGTCATTAACATGATATAATGGCACAAAACAATGCCGATCTATAAATCATGTTGAATACTCTATAATAGTCATTGTTCCTTACTCCAGATTATTGAAATCACATTTCTTATCTTCTCTTAGTGTCTCAAGGAAAAATTATTCATAGAAACTAGTATTTAATTCACTCCAAACCATTTTTTACTACATTTCATCTTGTTTGAAAACATCCTAGAAGCAATTTTCTGCTCCTCAAATCATGTATGTCATGAGATTCACTCTCCATTAATGATGTATCTTTATATGATAAAATATAAAAAAATTAGTCCCAAGGAATAGGTTATCATCCTATGTTCCACCAACCCTTGATAACATGGGTGGATTCTACTACTGGAACACACATTTTAGCTTTCCCATTGATGAGGGAAGCTATGGGGCTCTCAAAAAAGTCAGCATACAACATAAAAACCCCTTACAGAACTATGCCTCATCCCTTATGTCTGGTAAAATTGATTGTGTCACAACTGACACAATAATTGGATCCATTGGTAGGTCATGGAATAACACCTCTAGATCATGGCCATTCTCACCATTATGTCATATTACTAGTGGTTGTCTTGATGGATTGTCTCTACAATGCCAAATATACAACCCAAAAGATATTTATAACCAAAATTTTACACCTAAAATCACATGATAGGTCAAACCCATCCTATAACCAGGTCACATGCCTCTTCCTGGTCCTAAATCTTGGATTGGGTAAAATAAATAGTTATAACTTAACTAGAGACACTACCTACTTCCCAGTCAAAATCCAGGTCAATGTTAAGTTCTCTATTTAGTATGTTCAATTTCTATTTTAATAAAAATTAATTTCACGTTTATCTTTTAAAAGGTTGAACCAAATGGTTCACCACTTTAGATATATATGAGCCCATACACTTCAGGAACTAAAATATGATATTTTCTTAATTTATACCATAACACATTCCAATCATTGTGACCACGAGTCCATGACTCAACATGCCAGAATTGGATGCTCAGGGTGTCTATTGTAGCCTAATTTGGAAATCACTTATTAGGTTATGGAAGGAATTCTAAGTACTCCACATGTTTTAGAATTCTATGCACAAATCACTTATCAAACCATTGGTATATCGCAAAAGGAATATTTAAAAAATTCATGTATTCAGGTAATGCATCCCACATAACATGGCATGAGGCTTGATATGTGAATCCTGAAAGGTACATAAAATGATTCATGAGATGCATACCCTCATCTAATTGGGAAATGATAAAATAGATCCACAATCATATCAATGATAACATCAAAACTGAAGTACATCACCCAACAGTGGCCAAGGGTATGTCTTTGGGGAGACTATTCCCTTATATTAGAGTGTAGTATTATGTTAGAAAACATTGAATTCTGTAGAAGTTTCAGAAACTCATCCAGATACATGACATACATATAAGACATGAATATGTCAACAATGCCAAAGTAAAATCGTATACAATGATGTTTCATGTCATTTATTGATAAAGAATCCAAAAAATTATAATGATAGCCCATAAAATACATGTATCAAAATAAAAAATATATCAATGGAACTATTCCAACTAGAATCAAAATCCTATCTCAGTCCTACACTCCCCTTTTCATAAGCATATCATAAATCAAGAATCATACTATGGGAACATTCCATATTCCCTAAATTTATCCATATAGTATATCTAGGTACGCAATGAAGGCTCAAATAAGATATGAGATAACACTCCTTATGCCACCACCAATAGTGTCTATAACAAGTCTAGGATGTGCAATACAAGATAGATATTTGTGTAGTATATAACTGATATGATAGTATTGAAACTAAAGTGGGAAATTCAAGTGGAATTGTATATCATACCATGGATCCTTGATAACAATATTCAAGCTCCTATAATAAGAGACTTTTAAAAAGAAATAACAAATTCTACCCGTATTTTCTAACAACTTAATCTGATACCTACACAAGGGATATATATAAAACATTCAAAATCATCCACCATGGACAAATCACAAAACCAAGAAAAAAGTTACCACAAACACACTGTATAATACATTACACAATTACACCTAGGCTTGATGTATAATCTGAAGTGTTAGACCATGAAGGGTTAGATCCAATGTATATAAGACCATGGAATCCTCGTTGAGCCCCATGAGAATCTCAATGGAAACTCAGTAATGTCTTTGGTGGGGTCCAATTGGCGATTCCACTATGATCTCAAGAAATCTAGATCCAAGTGATTGAAAGGAATAAGACATCCTATGGAATCAATAACCACAGGGAAATATTTTCCAAGGCATCTAATATCACAATCATGACCTATGATAGAAGCATCCGTAGTGTCTAATGGAATCAGGATCTAAGGTATACCAACCAAGGAATCCACTACTATTTCAATTCATAAAATCATAATATTCATCAATTCATAATCAATAACATTACATGAGTTCTTCCAACTCATATAAACATTTCCATTTAAACAATATAAACAATTAACATCATGTCATCACATGGAGAATGAGGACAAAATTCTCCTAATATCTCATTTAAATTTATTTCAATTCATAAAAGGGATTCCTCTAATTAGGCAAAAACACATGCACCCAAAGGGTTGGTACATCAATAGGAATTAGAAAAGTCACACCCCATGGGTGGCCTAGGTTAGAGAAACAACCTAAAACAATCTCAAGGAATGTAATGGGACTCCCAAATTGATTTCAATTCATTCCATTTAATTATTCAATTAAATAAATCAGATCCTCCATAGAAATTTTTATGTTAAGTAATAATAAATTAGCAAATAAAACACAAAAACAATAGGTAAAGGAATAAAAAACCTATTGTAGATCTTTAATATGGAACTATTCTAGTATCAGCTTATAATTTTATCCAAATCAGAAGAAAAATTATGAATGAATGAGGAACCTCAAAATTGTGCATATTAGCTTATACCTAAATAACCTCAATGATACCAAGAAAAATGAAGAATGCAATTATATATTCTAGTAATTATCATCTCAAATCAAATGACACAAATGGATCTCAATTCTTATTGTGGATAAAGTATCAAAAAATACTAGGATTTGTATTTTAAAGTAGCTCAAAGGTGAGTTGCTTCCCAAAAGAGGAGAAAATATAATTAGTATTGAGTTTAAAAACAATTTAATGTAAATAGGTAAATTTTTCTTCAATTTATGGGTTACACTATTTGACCACATGACTAGCCAAAATGTGAACCAACTGTGTGGCCCTCGTAACCTTAAGGGGAACCTCTCATGATTAATGTGCCCGGTTTTTTAACAGTGTGTGAATAGTATATCCACTATGATTAATAACTATAGATCCCCTCACATGGGTGCGTTCCCCTATCCCCATTGTTCCCATACACTGTGTGTTTCTTAATAGAGGCTTGAATGACCTCACATGGGCATATTTTAGAGGTGAAATGGGTTCCTCAAACCATGAGACATCCTATACCCTACTATCAATCCCCTCATGATTATGGGTAAATGCACAACCTGTCCCACACAGTTTTTCCTAACCATGAATCCCATTGTTTCCCTCAAATGTATGTCTACTGGCTCCGAAAAAGCCCTATATACCCCTAAAACTACTATAAACTCAATAATCTACCATATTAGTCCATAAAAAATCATTTAAACTTAAAAAAGTGTTTTTATAGTAATAAATCCTAGGATCTTATAAAAAAGTGAAGCTAAATAAGAAGGGTTTGAGAAATCACATGGATAATTCACTATGAGATTATATGATGGAATTTAAAACTCCCATTGGAATATCCCCTCCCAGATCATTTTTATGAAATAATTTCTTCATTCCATGGAGTTCTATCATAGAGAAAACAGGGCTATAAAGAAATGTAATATGGATTTCAACCAATATAGAGATCAATTGAAGCTCCAAATTTAATATATTGAGGATATTCGATAACAATATTATTAAAACTCATGGATATAGAAGAAAAGTTAAAAATAGGTTTATTATAGAATGATTAAAAATATAGAATTTCATATAGGATAAAAAGTCCTTTTCCTTAGTTCAGGATTGTACCTTATTTCTGATAAGTTGTGTTCTACATGGTTGGGACCTAATGTTGTATCTCATGTTTTTTCACATGGTACAGTGAAGGTAAATTAAGAGGCTGAAAAAGGAGGTTTATAGTAAATGGGAAGCAGTTGAACCAATACATTAAGGAATTCCACATACATACAGATGATTCCATCACACTGAATGTCTGCTTTATCACTTGAAATTATCCAGTTGTCCCTTACCCTCTCACTTTTATGTTATTTTTCAAAATTTTAATTCTATATTTCATGTGTATATATTCCATCATAGTGTCACATTGAGTAAAATTAAATACTTCATATGTGGGGGAGGGGACACCATTTTGGGATATCCTCTTTTGGTATTTCATTTTTGTATTGTGTGTGTGTGTTTTGTGTTATTTGAAAAACATTTTATGTGTGTTTAAAAAGATAAAAAAATTGAAAAAAGTATCATGTAATATTCTAATTAACATGTGGAAACTAAGAAAAATGAATGTTTTATTATTAAAAATTAATTTTTAGATTGACATTACTGATCAATATTTTATCATTAAGGTTTTATTTATACAAAAAATAGACGTTTCTATGATATTATTGGTTGTTTCATTATAATATTTTTTTTTCATTTTGACACCATTCATTTAGGAAAAATTTATGGTAAATTGTTTCACTGATTTCCCCAAATACGATTTATTCAACCATGACTTGTGAAATATTTCCTACCCAATTGAAGGTATATATCTGTTAGGTAATATTTCCTAAATTGACCTTTGTGTATGTACTAGATATAAAATAGTTTTAAGATCTAAAAAAGAATAAAAAACTAAAAAACTCATAATAAATAGGAGAGTGATGAAATGTATAACACATGGTGATATCTAGTTTGGGAGTTTATGGTTGGATTTTATAGAATGCTTAAGTTATTGGGTTTTGAAATTTGATTATAGAGAAATTTTAAAAAGGATTATTTGAGTTAAACTAAGTAAGAATAATTGATTTACATTACTAGAATATACTGAATAAAGGGTCGAGTTATGATCATGAAATTTTTTTTCATGAGAAAATGTGGTGAATTAATGGAATAATAGAAAAATAACATATTTCTCTATGATTAATTTCATTAATCTCATTTGAATTTGTTTTGATAAAATGTATGAGACAATTACTTTCAAATTTATTGATATTGGAATTTGATTATATTATTTCCTTTTATATACTTCAATTTTGGATTAAGAAATTTTATCATATATATATTACCAATATATTTAAGAAAAGATGACATGTTACTTTTCCCATGAGTCATAAAGGGTAAGTTTAGGCGAGTTGATAAAAAAATTTACTGAATATTTTTTTGACAATAAATGGAATACTTTTCTTACAATGTGTTAAGTATTTTTAATTATAGAATATTTTGGATTTCTTCATTCATTTTCAAATTTGTTTAAATTTCCATTTTGACCCTTCTAATTGAATTGTAATATTTTTGTGTTAAATATTTTAATTCATTATATTTTATATTGAAAATTTGTAATATAATTCTTCACTCAATGGGATTGTAATTTCATTGAGACCATCCAAGATAGATCTGACATTTTTTGAGTAAATGGTCCGTGAATATAAAGGTAGGTCAGAATCATCATATTGGACACCACTTCACCATTTTATATATATCTTTTAAACACTATATTTTATTGGGATAAAATTTGTAAATTAGATAGAGGAATAAATTAATCACACGTCATCCTTCTGAAAGGATAGCTTGTTCACAAGGTTTTCTGGTAAAAAATTATTTGAATGTTGGATAAATATATTTTTCTAAATTTACCATTTGCAATTGTAAATTATTAAAACGATGGACTCCCCTCCACTCTATAAGTGTGTGTTTGTTTTAATTTTGAGGGTGTTTCATTTGAATTAGTATTTTGATGGTATAGTAAAATTATTTTTACTCAAATTATACAATAATTTAAAGAGGGTTATCTCTTGAAGAAAGAATCCCCTCGCTGAAGCCTCTTCATTATTCTTCATATAGTAATGTTTTTGTTATTGTAATAAACCCTCTATTTATCTTCTAGTTATTATGATATTTTCCTCATATTTATTCATTACATTTCCTCTTTGGTATGGAAATCAAGATTATAAATGTGATTGGGTATACCCTTGATAAACCATTGTAAAGGAAAAAACGTTTCTACAATGATTTCACCACCCATAGAAGAGTATTCATTCTTAGTAATCTGCCAATTTATCACCTTCTTCACTTATTTTTTTTTGAATCAATGAGATACGGTAATTCATATAACATGATTCATTATTTTATTTGTTAACTCAAAATAAACCATGCATGTAAATGAAAAAATAACAAAAAACAAGTGAGTTCGAGTAATGTGTGAATTGTGAGAGCACAATATTAATCAGTAGAACAAAACAGCAGGGAATCAATTTGTAGATTTCAAATAAAATACAAAAACTCTATTATCCTAATTTATAGAACGAATATGTGTCCTAATTTAAAACTAAACATAAGCTATAATTAAAATAAAAATAAAAATAGGGTTCTACGATTTCATGTTAGGAATATATCCTAGGGTTTAATTACATTATCATTGGGGTTATATTAATTATCATAGGTTTCAGTGGTTAAACAATTAAGAGATAATAATTATGTGGATTTTAATTTCATAGATAACAATTAATATATAAGTGGAGAGGTAGAGTTATACTGATAATTTCTTCTAAAAAATATTTTAAAAAAAATCTTGACATTGTGTTTTATGAATCAAAATTCAATAACTATAAAAATATAATCTTCTTGTAACAAATACATTATAGTTTTTTAAATTATAAATGACCCCCATATATTTAATTAGCATGTTTATTTTATTTTAGTTCATTTTCAAAATACCTTTATGTTATTTTCTTCAGTGCATCATCCTTATAGAATGGCCTTGTTCATGCACTATGATACACCTATGAACTGAAAAACCACAATAAATTTGATAACACCCCTTAAAATGACATTCAACCAATGAATTGATGGGTTTCATCAACCACTTGTACTACCTATGAGAATGTTATATTTCGTGATTGTGGATTTCATCATGGGATTACTTAGGACCCAAAAATATAGAGATTCTATATGGATTATAGTTGATTAGATGATAAAAGTGTCAAATATTTTACTAATTTGGGATAATAAATCAACCAATGATCTAGAAAAGATCTATGCTCAAGGGATTATATGAATTCATGGAGTGTAATTATGTGTAGTTTCATATAAATTTTTTTACTTCATGTTTTTATAAGATCTTATTGATGGAAATGTGGACATAGTTGAAACTTAGTATATATTATCATAAATAAACAAATATGCAATTAGAGATGAAATTATAGATCTTGTAGGATATTCTACAAACACACATCCTAGATTCATTGTAACATGTGACAATTATTTGGACATGGTGGGCATCAGATATAATAATAGTTTTAATGATTTGATTCATATGTATTTATTTGAGGATCATATATGGATGGCCGTCTCATTTGCCACAATATTCAAATAGGGTAGGAAAGTATTCGATTGTTGGGACAATTATGTTACAGGACACCTCAAAATTGTTATATTTTATTTGTAAGTGACTAATTACTTCATAAAGTAGATAGAGATTTTATATCAACTTAAGGATATGTCCTATGGAGTTTTCTATGGGTGAAAAGGTCTTTATGTGGATGTTGACTTATATAGGACATCAATGATTATAAAGATGGGGGAAATTATAATTGAGATTTATTGGACCATTGAAGATCATCAAGCATGTTGGGATGGTGTTCTGTCAATTGAACCATCCTACAAAATATCAATGTATGAATAATGTGTTCCTTGTGTCTCAAATTTAGGTGTATGATCCCAATCCCATAAAGGTGAATGAATATGAGGAAATATATTTGGTTATAAATGAATCCTACATGTAATAATTAATTTATGTTGTGAAACTATGAAAAAAGGTGTTGTGATGGATGGATGTTCCACTTGTTTCAGTATTTTGAATGTATGGGTGCATCTAAGAGGAGACATGGTAGTGGGAGTCATTTGTATGAAATAAATGACCTAATATGTTCAAATAGACCCGTACAGACACTTAATAAGGATGAATATTCATTATATGGGGATATTTTTAAAAAACTCTGTTATTAAATTTATGTTTTTACCTTGTGATGGTTATATTTTCATTTAGGACGCTATGATGGTTTTTGATGGATTTGATAAGAGTTTATTCACATTTCAAGTGAAGAAAAGGCTAAGACATGCCATGGAATAAAAAATTTTATGATTGAAAAATACCCATATGAAATGGGTATGGAAAACACTCTCATGGATGGGTTTAGATTTAAGTGTTAAGTGCTATGAGACCTCCTATGGATGATGAGAAGAGTGGTCTCACTACACCATGGTGGATGTTATGGTGACTCTAAAATAGGAAAGGTCTATACAACTCATTTTACTGGTCACCATGTTGGGTTTCTAGGGATATGAATGTTTGATGCCACTATGCCCATAATGGGAATCACCACTGCATGTTGATGAATATTTTAATGTTTTGAAATTTGTAATTTTTTTTGTTGATCTCCTGGGGTTTTGTATGTTTCAAAGTGAAATCCTCTCCCGATTATCTAGGGGGAGTTATTAACTCGGATTTGATTTGATTTATTTGTAGCATTAACCCTTTATCCTCATCTATAATAGTTTGGATAATGATCCAGATGAATCTAGTATGATGTCTTGGAATTATTTCTTCTCCTCCCATGGGTGTAAGAATCATATGACTCTTAGGAGGGAAACTCGGGGGAGCTTTCATCAATTTAATTAGTTTTATAATGATCGTCTACATCCCTCAGATCATTTACTACTATATTATTCCATGAAACCAAGCTTGAGGTCTGGATTACATACAATATAGGGAATAGATAAATGTTTTTTCTTGATTATATAGTGTGTTTGTGTTTGTAGCAATGTGAGACCAATGATTTTCATTAGTTAAGTGTAGTGTGTGTGTGTTTCTCTACCCATTAGACCAATGCTTCATATGGGTTTCATAAATTGTATATATTTAGACAAACGATACCTATGAATGATATTATTCACATATGGATATATGTTGGTTATGTAATTCTGTATTTACGAGAGATAATTATGAACCTCCATAATGCAGCACTGTGTATTACATGTGTAGTTTCTCTATATTTATAATTGAATGAACTAGATGGTCCTAATGGGTTACTCACTCCCTTATAGAGGTATTTTGGATGATGTGATGGATTTACCTAGGGTAATTAGGTTGAGTAGATGTGTTGTAATGACTTCCCAAAATCTTTTATATTTGGTCGATATATGGTGTGTGGATTTCTAGAGCCATGAAATAAGTCAACATGATTATTTACCTTTATGGTGGGAATTATTATAACTTCAAGGGGTATTTATATAGGTGATTGATTAGCTTAGTTAGGAAAACATATGACTTTCCCACCAACATAGAGACGAAGAAGGAATATATAGTCTTCAAAGACCTAGTATATGTGTGCACATATAGAATTTCTTATTGTTTGATTCCCCCATTTATTATTTTTATGTATTAGAATTTTTATATTGTGTCATTATGATAAAGGCCCATGGTTGGTTTTCTACTGGGTTGTATACTCACACCCTACACTAGAATCTTAGTATCTGTGTGGATTTTTTGATCAAAGATCTAGTCAATGGAATGTGACTTGAAGTGGAAGATTTTCAAGAGAATCAGAATGGTGTGAGGTGATATCAGGAAAAACCGTGAGTCTTAGATGATTTTACATATGTTTATTATTTATCTTTACCTCTATAGTACATTTCTTTGACACTTATGGGGAAACATTATTTATCATTATATAATATTATTGGCATGCCATATAGTTATAACAAGGGTTTATACTCTCATTGGATTATTGATTCTATTATTATTTTTGTCATTAATTTTCATTGTTTTCGTTATTTCTTTGATATTTTTCTATTACAGAGAGCATATTCATCCAAATACTCTTCTTAGGCCCTGACCACTAGTTAGAAAACTCTTTCGTACTGAGAGGCATGCATGAGGTTATGTGGTAATCTGAATTAGAATTACTGATTTAAGTTGAGTTGTTACACCATAGATGAAATCACTTATGAAAATTATCTCATATTGGTGTTATACATCCTTAATTTTTATAAATAATTCTATTCTATAGAAATTTATAAATTGATTGTTTAAGGAAAATTAATGAGTTAAGTGTGGGGGAATTTGATGTGGCCTTTATTTCATATACGTTTTTCATATATATTTCATAAAATAAGTGTATTTTTTATGTTAAAATGTTATTTAATGGTAGATTTATTGAAGATGGGGTAAGTATAGAGGAAATTGGAATTCATTTAATATTTTTATTAAAATGAAGATTTTTGGAACCAATTGATTAAGAATTTCTTTAGATAATTTTTTATATATCCATAGAAAAAAATATTTATTTTCATTTTATTTAAATTTAAATATTATTTTTACTGTTTTTGAAGTGTTCTGGTCATTGAATTAATATCATCAAAGTGTCATGATTTTATTATGAAATATATTTTTTGGATTAAATATATTGGTTTGTTTCTTATGTTTGGAAATTCCTTGAATTTCTGAAAAGTACCATATTTTTTTATGATATTTGTTTTACTCATAAGAAATGTTTGAATTTTTTTCACATATATAATTTCAATGTTTAACAATGTTTTTATAGTAAATTTATGTGTTAGCATTATATGATATTTCATTCTAATGTATTGTAAAAAATTTCATGAAGCTAGCCTAGTAGAAATTTTTATAGCTTCATTGAATGATTGAAAATCCCCTATATAGGATATTTTCCACATTATAGTATATTATCTATATATAATACAATTTCACCCCATATATTAATTTTTCTCATTATTCTTAATTACTAACTGGGTTATTCTTTGAAATAATTAATTATAAATCCATAAAATAAACAAATGAAAACTAGTAGAGGCTTCGATCATTAAATATGGTAATGAATGTTTTAAGTGATGTTTCTAAAAAGTTCTATGAACTCAATTAAAGAAACCATTTTATACTCTCATGAGCTTGATTAAAGATTTTTCCTCCCAATGATAGTTGATGATGATCCAAGTTGAATGTTATTGATACATAGGCTCATTCACCGATTAATGTTTAAAATTATTTATTGAATTACTTATAAACACCATTGTAATTTTAATACATTGATGATATTTCACATTTGAAAAATTATGATGACTTACTATTCAAAGAAGAAAACTATAAATGCTAAATGATGAAGGGAACCCATGTTTCACCATTGGATTCCAAAATTGGAGTAGGTGATGAATATATAAAGATCAAAGAAAGTATTAGAAAATAAGTTTTTTAAGATGGATATTATAACAGATGGTTGATTTTCATTAAAGATAATGGGGTACTAGATTTTACTCAATTATATATCTATTCAAATGAAGATGTCTATACTAGTGGTTCTCACTGAAATGATTAAATGTACTATCAATTGAGGTATAATAGAGTTCAAATGAACACCACTCCATACCCAAAAATTATAATGTCATGTTCAACTCGAGTAAGATGATTCTTGAGGAAACTGTCTTAAAATTAATAAGATTAAGAGTGGTAGTTAAATATTTGTAGATGATAGCTTCTGGTGTGTTTATATTTGTGATGGGATTTTGGTTTTCATGATCATTCGATAGGAAAAAAAGACTAATATCCATTGAACACTAGTTGATGATGTCAACATCTATTAGTAAATAAATAAGTGGATGTGGAGCTATTATAAAGGATACTGTTTTTAATTGAAAATAAATTATACGAGATATTTTTAGAATATAATAATATTAGACTATAGATGTGAATAATTGGTATATTTTTATTCACATTAAAATTAAAATTATAGAGGATATAGGATGTTGAATAAGTGTGTCATGTATTCTTCTCAGAATCATACTTAGAGATGATGAAATAATTCATATGAACTCCATTACATTTCTGTAAATATTTTCTCAGTTAATTTAAAGGAAGAAGCTGAACAATGATAGTGTCTACATACAGAATAGTGATTTGTGAATGTATTTGTTTCTTATGAGATGTAGTTTGGGTAGATCCCGTATTTTTAAGAATGATGATATATTAAATGGTACAAATATACTTAGGGGATATGATAATTTATTTATAATTGGGGGGGGGGGGGTACACATGAAAATGATGATATAATTAGGGAAGATAAGGCTACAAGGTTGGAACTCATAAACATTAAATCCATCCTTTTCCCTTTTCATCATTTAATACAGTCTTATATAAATTAATTTTACATTTTAGAATTTATAATAACTCTTGGATAAACTCTCTTCGGGAAATATATTATCTTAATATTCATTAATTAGTTTGTTATTGATGAATTTTACTATCAGGTTAATGCTATATCTATTTCCCTTGAAGTTATAAATTATTTAAAACAGTCATGGTTAATGAAAGTCATCATTATTTAAACACTCATTCCTTTAATAAAATTTTCTTTTTCAAAAAGTAATTTCAATGATTTATCAATATTTAGAGAGAATAAAAAACTAGAAATATTTTCTATATTTTTATTTGCAATGGACAAGAGAAAAATAATTTCAATTATAGGAAATCTAATTTCTATTTTCTCATAAATCACCTATCATCAATGTATCATTTTTATGTTGCTAAATTTCTCCATAGTTCAAGACATGTTTTTGTCATTCCTTCATTAAAAAAAATCATCCCGTCAATATTTATTTCTATTTTTATAATTTTTAGTTACTTTTCTTGGAATTTATCATAATTATTCCATATTTTTTGAAATTAATTATGGTACATAATATTAATTATGAATTAAAAAATAATTTTACTTATATTAAACTAAAGAAGTGGTATTTTTAAAGAGATAAGGGGACACAAGATGGTTATAACAAGGAGATTAAAAAACATGAAATTATGTTGTTCCTCTTAATCTTCAAGTAAAATAATTCAAAACATAAATATCTCAGTATGAGGACTAAAACTAAAACACATAAATATTTTCTCACCTAAGTAAAACACCACATTCAAAACACAATGTAAATATGAATAAGATCTTTTTTAGGTGATATCAACACTCAATCTTATTGGATAAATACTATTTATATAATTTCCATTAAATATCCCCTAAAATTAAACTAGATTAGAATTACATAATGATTCAACCCAAGTGTAAACACTATGTTCTAGAAATAATTGTACAACCATATGATTTTTCATTGTTAAACTAATAGAGTAAATTTAGAATTCTACCAAATTCAAAGGACTCATGTCTTTGAAACCAAAAATAAGGCATGTATGGCTGTGAAAAACCTTGGTCACTGCACTATAAAACTTTTCTTCCATGAAAGTAAAACAACCTAATATTATAAACCATTAATCATAAAAAAACCTATTTTTGGGGTGCACTAAATACACTTATTGAGATCTTAGATAAATTAGAACCAATGAAATTACTTCTTATGAAAGTATTTATTTCTATATTACTTTTATCTTGATAATAATCCCTAGATTCCTACAGTCTCAGAGGGTTAAATCAGTTTAATATTATAATAAAACCACAACTGAAGAATAATATCCCATTATGATAATACATCCATGATTATAATTAAATAACCTTTTAATTTTCAAGTTACCAATCCCCACAACAGGATGAAAGAACCATGAAGTAAGGATACCAAACATATAAATGTTCAAAAATAAGGGAAGCCACTATTAGTGAATTATTATTTAGAATAAACCATATGATAGTTTATATAAATTATATACCCACATCTTACACTAACTCAATGTGACCATGTGAAATATTTCACATGACTGTATAAGGGTTCAAAATAAGAGGCTCCTTGGGGTCTTCTCAGCTTCTTTTCATAACTTGAAAATGTGCATGTACCAATGAATCTAGAACCAATAATAAAGGTCAAAATTAATCTGATAGAATTGAAAACCTAAATCAACCTCAAAATCAAACCCAATTGTGGTTCAATCTCTTGTTATGAAAGTGACTGATGAGAAGACCAAGATACCACATCAACTTATTAAACTTCCTTACAATAAACCCTAATATTTTAAATGACCCATTAAACTATAATTAAAAGAATATATTGATGAAATTTGATATATCCCAATTATATCGGTATCTACACCAATAATATACATATTAGATCACCAACAACTAAAAACCTTAACCCAATGAGAAATTTCACCCATCATGTTAATCGATTTTTCACATGATGACCACAATGCTATGTTATGATTTCACTGTCAAATTAATATATCCACATTGAGACACTAGTTTATTCCACTCATCAAAATAATCGGTATTTATTTTAATGAAAGAAATCAATATAATCATATATGAATATAAAATACTACCCACAATTAGAACAATCCATTTTGTTAACTGTCTTTAAATACCTTATCAAACATGATTATAAAATTGATGCTTCCATACCAAGACACACTAAATAGATAAAGAGTGTGGATAATATGCTTGGTGAATTAAATAAAACATATCTTATTATTTAATGAAAAAAATACCAGCACCAAATGATAAAAAAATATCATCTTCCCATTGATCATTGAATTTATACTAAGGATATTTGTTACCAGACCACAATCATGCTATTTAGATCAAACAAGCCATAATAGCTTCATTATTTATGTAATCCAACCACTAATGATACACTATATGTACCATTAGTAAAATGATAGATCTATCATGTCTAGAACTCAAACCTTAGGAGAATTAACTACTTTTGTTTCTCTCAAAGTAAACAACCTCCAAACTCTTAGAGAAGTCACCTTTTGATTCCGTTTAAAAGAGGGTGTTATTGATAATGGTTACCAAAGAGTATCCAAGAGTCACTTAATAATATAAAATTTATTAATTACTAAAAATATAAACTTGATTATTTCATAAAAATTTATATAAATATATAAACACTAACTAATGTATGTCTTCCTCCTGAAATTAATGATTATAATAACCATACCAAGGTTCAAAATATTGTAATCCTCTAATTCATTCAACAATTAATAGAGGTATCACTAATATCATAATAAATAATCCTATAATCAATTACCATTTCATATATTTACCACTTAATAAATAGGAATATAAATTTGTATCTTTTAGAATCAAGGTGATTCATAAGATGATATTTAGATAGAAGTAAATTTGGAATTTTCTCTGAGTAGGTATCAATATACATTGAAAGTGATCCTCAACCCATCTAATCTTCTAAAAAATAACTCATAGCCATCTAAATATATGAAACCCATAATAATAATGACACCCCAAGGTCCAATACAAATATGATGGAATACCTAATATATATATATCTAATTAAAATAGAATATCTCATTTTGATCTACTATGAAAAAAGGATAATCACTACCAATAAAATTATATCAAAAACATGGAATAGATAGAAGATTAATTATAATCCTTTACTCTTTACCCCAATATAGGATGCATGGAATAAATCACACATATATTTATGAGTCCACATTTATGTAATGAGGTAACATATCATATCCATAATGAAATTAGTACAAAATATTCAATGATTTACACCATGTAAAATAATTTTGAACATGATTATTAGTACACTATATATGATAAGGATTAATTGGATGTTATGGAGGAGATGGTGTAGAGTCTCACTCGCATCTAGCTAATCTTATACCACAAACTATTCTATTTACATATCCTCCTCGTATCCTATAATTCATATAATAGTAAGGCTCTAGATCTCAATGATGTTCTTAACAAGGTGACCTATCCATAAAGTCACTTTGGCTAACTATAGGGGAGTCTTATCCCATCCCATTCAAGGGTGTAATTTAAACTAAAAACTGTGAAATTTTAATTCTCTATCTATGTATTTAGAAAAATGAGGAATGAAAAAAAGGTATAACCTAAACATGAATATCACCCCGTATACCTCCCTCAAACTCTCAAGCTATAGAAAATACATCACAGATCATGTCCAAAGAGAATCCCATTAAAAACATCTACATTTACTTTTTAAGTGTCATGATACCCTAAAGAGGGTTTTGAGTCATCGAAAATAAATCCATTATTACCATCATCAGATAAAAATTCTATATATATGATCAAACTCCAATCTTGGTAAGAAAATATTATCATGAGTCTACGTAAATTTCATCCCACGAATTGCTACATTATAAGGGGAAAATACAATGAGAGAACCACTATGTTGTTGGATATTTATCAAATTAGTTGAGAAAATGAAATACTCATGCTCCAACTAATCCTATACTATATAAGGACTAGGATAACCACATTAACCCATGAGGAATCTATCAGTAGAATATAGAAAGTACATTCAGAAAAAGATAGATCTATCTAGATCAATGAGAACTATTATATTATCTAAAAGGAAGTTTGAAATAAATATAAATGGTAGATAATATAACCTATCCTATTATGGAAATAATAATTCAAAATCATTTTCTAAATTGATAACTCATAGATCAAGTGATCAATTATGGGAGGCCCAAGTAGTAATAATGGAACATTATGAACTTACATCAAAATAAGAGATGTATATCTTTAGGAACAACATATATTAACACTAATGAACACACAACATACAAGATAATATTTAGTTGAGTAATTGTGGATGAATAGGAAACATAATTATTGACCACTATATGATGCATGGACCAACGTTTTTGTACCCTAAAAACAAAAATATAGAGTTATAATCCATTTAAGAGGTTATTAGATTCTCGAAGGGAGAATATATTTCTCTAAAAACCTACATGGGTTTCATTGGTCTAATTACTAAATTTGTGACCCCCTTAAATTAACTTGCATAATTTCAAAAAACAAGACACCATAAGGCATGAAACTCAAAAATATGTACTTTGTAATTGAGTAATTATGATACTATTTTGAAATGTCACAACCCTCAAGGACCCCACCTTTTCATGTAATTAGCTATGTGATCCACCCGTATCCTACGTCCACTATGACAAGTTCATGGGACTAGTAGAAATTTGACATAAACACATGGGATACCTTAGACTCAGTCAGCATATATAAAATATGAATATCTAGTACAAAATAAAATCCAATAAAATTAGTAATATATAAAAACAACTAAACATTATATAATTAATTCACAAGACATTAATGAAAAGTACAACAACACCAATGAAAAATACCACAGGGGCTAAAAAAAATTCTGATGTCAAAATCCATAGGTGACACTAAGTCTCAGAAAGGGTAGATTCCTCCTAGCTATATGGTCACCGATATCAAAATTCACCAAAAACTACCACTAAAAAGGTAATAACATTGACTATGAATCATTTTCTTCAATAAATCATCTATACCCATATATTCCATGTTTACCTATGAATTATGTAATATATGTATATACACCACATTTTATGAAAAAGTCCTATACAGGGATGAGTATAAACATACCCTTTGAGAAACCACCCCCCAAAAAATAAAATAAAAGATAAAATGATGGGTTAGATAAAAATTAGAATCTAAGGGAAACATGGATGTTAATCCCAAAGTAAATAGATATACTATATTATAAACATCCATAGGAAAGGGAAACACTAATATTTATTGATAATATCCCTGGAGGATAACATATGATAATAACCAAAGATAGCCACGTAAATAAAGGCTCATAATTCCTAGAGTTGACCAAATAGTTGAATATAATTCCTCAAAGGATACCAAGTATTACTTATATATATATAAAGACTAATAAAATTCAAAAAATAATAATATCAAAACCTATTCTTTATAAATTCTAAAATAATTTTCAGTGAAAATATTGGAGACCCACACCTCACTAAGGAGTGCATATCATTCAAGGATGTAATTAATCATATGGATGGAATATGTCTCTTAATGTAGTGCATAAATAAACCTTGGTGTCTAATGAATCTATATGAATAAGACCTTTAAAACATAATATAAATGGTTTAACTACTCTTATAATTTAATGGAGTAAAAAATCACCTTTAATTTATATAAATCCATGGTGTTACTAACTCCTTCTATACTACAAAACTCTCACACTCCCTCTCCTTAATTTACTATAAGAGTTAAAGAATATAAAATAATATAAAAACCATAAGACAATCACTAAACTAATAATACATAGAAACCATAAATTTCCTCATTAGAGAACTCTCATAATATACTATTAATGGATTGTAATATGAAACATGGGAAAAATAATTTGAAAATCACCAATGTGGGAACAAAACACAAATGTACTATTTTGTACATATAAATTAGGTCCTGATAGTACATGAAAATAGAATTATAAAACTTAGATCATGTGGTGTCAACCTATATTTCATGACTAGTTGGGTACACTACATGTTGGATTCACCATTCATTATTATTGTGTACTACCTTTACAAATCAATCCTTAACACTGGGTTAATGACCTTAAATTTTTAGTACATGACATAAATGATACCAAAAAAATATTTATGCGGGGTTGATGCCCAAATGTAGTATTAAGAAGGAATAAAAAATATGTGGTAACCATTGTACAATCATTCATGTACCACTAAAATATCCCGATTCCTGTCTTAAATAAACACATTTTGAAGCTTATCCGACACAGTGTGTATGATCACCTTGTTTTCTTAACATATACCCAAAAACACACATAAACATTGTGGGATGAATTAAACCATTTATTATATATTGGCTATAAGTGACATATACTCCACCCCATATAGTATGTGTGACCATCTAGTTAGCCAATGTTTACAATTGGTACATTCTCAAGTTACATGACCTAAAATACACAACATGTGACCCAAAGTCACATCCTATGTAATATTTATAATTCCATAGAAACCCTAGCCCCTATAGATTGAGACATAACAAATGTGTGAAATGGAGTAAAACATGAAAAAATGTTAGAAAATTCTCACTAAATCAAGAATATTTATTGGATGTGTTAGTAGCTTTTTCACCCACCAATCAAATTGTTATTCTAAAATGTCATGGTATTTTATGAATTCTTCTATTAGAACATTTTACACTATGACTATACATAATTACAATCATACATGTGATAATTTTTACAATCATTATCATGGTATCCCACAATTATCTGAACTCCCCTGACCCAAATTTTCTAGAACAGGCTCTCCCTCACTAGAATCCTTCCATCTTTATATTGGGTTGCCTCAGTTTCAAACTACTAGTAACTGTGATGGTGAAAAATAAACACAATTCATGAGAGGGGGAGGAAGGTGGATGAAAATAATATAGATAAAGTATTAGTGTCTTATTTTAAACTATTATTCATCTCTTATGACACGTTAAACAAGATTTTATTAATTATTAAGAATAAATTATTTCTTTAAAATAATAAGGGATTAAAACACATGTAATAATGAACGAATATTTTTTACATAAATATACAATAATTGTTCAAAGAATGAATAACCACTATTCCATGATAAAGAACCCAATTTTCTAAAATATTTTAATCATCATATGAATAATGTAAAATTGGTACAAAAAAGGTAGACATTTCTACAATTTCTATTATAGATAATTCCATGATATATTTAATCATATAAAATATAGAACATATGTTCATGTATTTTTCATGAAGGAATTTTATCTGTCCATGTGACATGAAGATATTACATGTTTTATAAATTATCAAATATTTGTAAAATATTTTAAATATAAATATTCAATAACTTATATAATGTAAATTATTTATGAATCTTGAGAAATTTTATTATAGAAGTGAATTGAAAAACATTAAGAACACGAAATTAAATAAAAAATATCATATTTATTGGAACAAATTCCAAATATTTAACATATTATCATCACTTCCATGGAATTTAATCTTCAATTATATGTGATTATGGCTTAACACTATGAACTATTATTGGCTCCCTGAAGAAAAATATAAATATCCCATTATCTATAATTTATTATTAGGGAGGAGGAAAAAATATAGATATACCTAGGTGTTGGAAATACTTGAATGTATATTACTAGTAGTAGGTCAAAAAGAAGAATTATTTTAAATAATAAATAGGTTAGACTGAGGATTGAATGTCAAAAATATAACGGATACATTTCTTAGGTAAGTCATCCATCTATGGACACAACCATGATGTCAACATATATTTCAAATATTTTTTAGGAGATATCTATGTACATGCATGTAAGATAAATATTTTCTTAAATGAAAAATATTTATATCCCTTAAGATTTATCTAGCTTTAAATTACCCCAAAACTCCACCGATGGTTAAAAGCATGTTATGAAATCAACGAAACCATTAAAAACTATTTCTATTATTAATAAATAATATAAATTTTTAATTTTATAGCCTTTAAAGGACCTAAAACTTTAAAATGGATAATTGTGCTATATTTAGATGGGGAAATCATGGGTCATTACATATATCATTAAAATAACTACTAAAAAATTCCACCAAAATTCAACCTAAGGTTAACCAATGAATTCTATAATAAATAAAAACAAGAAAAAAAATTCCTAGATCAAAACTATGGTTTTATGATGAGTAATCATTGAATTAATTGAATATTCTAAAAAAACATCAGGATGTAGGGAATATTGTTTTTATTTTGGTGATCTAATTCTCATTATTATATTTCTATTTCTTGAAACTCTATTGATAGGATGAAGATAATGGAATATTAGTGGATATGTTAACATTTTCACTAGTATAATTTCATTTTATATTATTTGACCTCTATGATGGGGATCCTTTTATCTATTGGTAATATAAGAATATATTTCCTTTCATTTCAATTTTTTTTCAAAATTTATTATAATATGGGTTTATTAATAAAATTTTATTTTTAATGGTTTCAATTTTTACTAGTATAAATTTATTATTGATAGAGAATATATCTATAAAAAATATTGTTTATTGATTAAATTATGACAACCGATCTAATACCATTTTTTTTCTTTTTTCATTTCTGGATGAAGTAAATTCATTTGATTCAATTTAATTTATTTTAAAATTATTTATTCATTAAATATCTATGAATAGATCCTCCACATTCATCAGTTTATTTCACATAATGAAATTTTTTCTCCTCCATTTTTTATTGAACATTAATTCAAACACTTTTTCTGGTTTTTGGATTTTCCTATCAAATACCAATATAATTTTTTTATTACCTATATATCTCTATATATTTTGAAAATGGGAGAATTGGTATGTGTTTTAATTTGTGTTGATGGTGATATGTATTTAAATTAAAGGGGTCATGGTGGACCACTAATAATGTTAGGTAATGGAATCAGTGGTGTTCTAATAAGGTTTGAGTGTGAGGATTAATTGAAAAGTAACAATGGTAGTGGTGATGGCCCGAATGGTGGTGAAAGGGGATTTAGTGAAGAGATAACGTGACATTGGTTTTCATCGATCATGATTTATTCTAAGGATGATGGTTAGTTACTAGATGATTTTGTAGTGGTAGTGTAATAGCAATGCTCTTTATCTAGCATGAATTTCCTAAATACACTATGTTTTGTCCTCTAAGGCACAGACAATGTATTTCACATTCAATGGTGTGAGAGTTTCTATTGTTTATAAATATCACATAAGGGTAACTTTAGATAAAATGAAATTAATTTCATGTTGTATAATTTTAGTATGCACTGTAATAAAAACCTAGAAAACCAGTTATCCTCACACACCAAGTCCACCATGATATACATAATGTATAACAAAGACATGAATCAATTAACTTTTAAGGTACATGACTGAGTGGTATATGGGACCCACACACTCTCTATCCTAAAATAAAATGCATGAATGTAGAATCCACATGAACCATTTTTTGTATTTATAAACACCATATATATAATATTATGTGTTGTGTACTCAGGTGTTATGGTGTGACATACCGACCCAGGAGCCACTGAACGGTGCTCTGAGCCAGTTGGCCACATGCCCTCAATAGTACCTCCCCATACGCCAAAGGGTGCTGACTAGTAATGAGGGTCTGGTAAGTCAGTCTTGGGGATAATATACCACCATTTATCAGAATAAAACACCAATGGAAGCAAATAACAATAACCAAGTGCAGATGCATATAAATAACTAGAACAAATCCCAATCATATGATAACCAAAACATGAAAAATAAAATACTCCACTAAAATGTAAAACATATTATGTAAATGAAATTGTCAAGTGTCTAAAATGAAAATTAAATTAAGGGCACAACAACTCCCAATTGGGTCCCGAACCACATCTGGTTCCCACTCCGATACTCCATTACCAAACTACAACCAATCCCAAGGCCTTTCCATTATCCAGTCCTACAATACTAAAGTCTACTTGAGGGCCGATCAGGAAGTCTAAATAGGGTGTGAGTAAAACCAAGTAGGCCACCACCAACGGTGTCTAAAATAGGTCCAGTCAATATATAGTGCAAGCAGTTTTTAAGAAACAATATATACAATGCATAATTTAAAGTGTTATTACATTGTCATCTAATCTTTAATAATCACATTATGGAATGTTTCAATTCATGTTTCCCAGTTGAATCATCATTCAATATCATTTAATATTTTGAGTAGGTCCTCATGCTTATCACCCCAAATCATAGTTTAATCATCAACCATTATTACCATTCCTTTGGTGTAGATCGTCATTCCAAGCACCAAAAATCTCAGTTGGATCATCATTTATTATTATCATTCATTTGGTGTTGGTAGTTATGAATACCAACACAATATCTTTGACTGTAGGTCATCATTCCTAGAAATCCCTTTATCATTTAGTATAGGTCGTCATTCCTAACACCCCATAATCTAAATCTTATATATCTATTGGGGAGGTACGCCATGTCCAACTCTAATCTTATAATTGGTCGAGAATTCCATGTCTATCACCAAAAAAATCTCATCTATTTAATCATTATTTAATCATTATAATTTTACACATTATTCATTTACTAATCCAGTGATTAGTTAAACATTTAAAATTCCATTAGTTAATTCAACCATTAACTATGAATATAACATATTAATTAATTTAGTAATTAATTAATCAATCAATACAATTCTCATTCAATAAATAATTATTCACAATTAATTATCCGTATCAAAACCCAACATGTGATAATTAATTATCACAATTTATTATCTTAGATAAAAAAATGGCACATTATTAATTCTACCAATTAATTATCATTTTTCAACATCACGGCACATAATTAATTCTCTCAATTAATTATATTTTATCAACATCATGAAACATAATAAATTATCACCATTAATTATCTTGAATAGAAAAGAATAATTCCATAACTAATTCCATTCAATTAATTATCATATTATAATCAATTAAAAATCTCAATTTCCAAATCTCAACCTATAACAAATCTCAAAAATATCTATTTGGTGAAACCCCTTCATTTGTTTCATGATTCCATCATCAATTAACCACCGATGAAACAAAATTCAATTCCACATTCCTAATTAGTCCAATTTTGGAAATCATTTATCATGGGAATCTAGAAAATCATAAACTCACATTCACATATTATAAATCCTGACTATGGGAGTTTGATTTAGACCACCTACCTTGGTTTATTGATAGATGTTAGCGCAAAATTAATCCTTAAATTCGGAGTGGCACAACGTTGTCTATCAAGCTCTGGATCTAAATCCCTAAATACAATGTTAAGATCAAAGACATAAAGATATAGAAAAAATTGATCTAGATACACAATACTAGATCTAGATGTCAACTCATAGGTTTAGATGCAATAAAATGGAGGATATCATCCATGAAAAGATCTATAGTCGATAAGAGAAAGAACATGAGAAGTAACGGGATGAAATCCACTTACTAGGAGGAGATTGAATCTTCAATCTGGGCTTTCGATCTAGAATAATAGTGTTTAGATTACCGTGGAATCCCTTTGGAAGGCTTTGGGAACACCTAGAAATTGTCAAGCCCGATCGTTGATCGAGTTCGAGAGGTTTTGGGAGTTTAGGTGGTTTTAAATACAGTTTTCAAAATAATTTGGGTCACACACACAATTTCACATGGGATCCCACACTGTTAGGAAAATCCATGTGCCAACCATGCGGTCTTCAATGGGCCACATGGCTAGATGAGGAATGGTTTGGAAAATAGTGCCCCAACCATGCTGACTTCCATTGTCTGCACAGTTAGTTTGCGCAGAGTTTTTCCAAACTGTGTGCAAACCATGCAAAACCCCTATCTTCCCTAATTCATTAAAACATCACCCAAACAAACCTCAGGTCATACCACATACCAATGGTACTTAATAAATAACAAAAATTACCTGAAGACACACCTGAGATTGCTCCATAAATGTTCAAGATCTTACAATCTCCCAACCTTATACAACTCTTCCTCGAGCTGCACCCTTGAACTTATCTAAGATTATCAGCTAAAAAGATTAGTCCATTAAAACCTCATGTTCGATTCTCTTTACCAAGTTTCCTCTTGGAAATTTCCATGTTGTCATAACATATGAACTAACAACACAATATTTCTCCGTAACACATTCCCACTGCAACCCATCACACATATCAGTTGCTCTTCAAAGGACACATCTTACTCGAGGGCATCCTCTTCAACATAACTCACATGAGATGAGTAGGATTGATAGTTACATATTTTTTACTCATATAAAAAAGCATTCATAATGATAAATTTATATGGATGTGTTGATCGGTATGCCACCAGACCAATTCTCTCCCGCACCTGAAACAGTCCCACAAAACTGGGCGCTAACTTGCCCTGCCTTTGTATCATATGGTGACCTAATCTAGGTGACACCCGGAGGAATACACGATCATCTTCTATAAACTCTAAGTGTCATCTCAATATATCAACATTAAACTTCTAACTACTCTGAGTAATTTCCATACATTTCTGAATAAACTACTCCTGCACAGATGTCTCTTGAACGAGACTCAATCCAAACAGCTCTGACTCACCAGCCTCTAACCAACACAGCAATGATTGACACAGTCTACCATAAAGTCACTGATATGGTGCTATCCGTATAGTTTTCTTATAGATATTGTTATATGGTAACATCACAAAAACCAATTTCTTCTCCCAAGAACCACCAATTTCAATAACACATGCACGTAGCAGATCCTCTAGCACATATATGATATGCTCCGAGAATCAATATGTCTGTTGGTGGAAGGCCATTCTTAACAGAACCTATTTAAAAAGAGCCTTTGGTAAAACCTTCAAAAAGTGTGAATTAAAGTTAAAATCATGATATGAAACTACAGTCCATCATACCCCACGCAAACGAACTATCCCTCTTACGTAAAGTTCTCCCAACTATTCTACTGTAATGGTTTCTCTTATAGGAATGAAATGTTTTACCTTTTTTTAGTCGATCCATAATGACCCAAATAGAATCATTCTTTCTAATAGTATTTTGAAGTCCAACCATGAATGAAACTCCCTGACCCCATTTACATAGATTCAGTGCATTATTTTGTAACATTGGAATGATCACAAAAGATCAATTGTCGAAAGACCGATTAGTTTAGTATCCTTGGAAACACTAGATATATTCATAAGTCTTACATTACATAATCGAGTAAAAAAAATTACCACAACATCTTGTCTTCATATCCCCTAATACTATCCCTATAGGTCATTCATAAAATACTTCTTCACATACTTGAAAAATTAAAACATTGAAAGGGGTGATCTCAGATGCTCAGTACGGATAATAATACAGCAGAAACTTTCATAAATAAACATAAACATTTAAGGCAATGTATAACTAAAACAAAAGACTTTTAAACTTGAACTTCAGCATAATATGGAAAATGTAAAATTAAATAATTCCATTTACTTATCCACATGGATATTATATTAGTCGAATAATCACATGAAATATCAATAACCTCTTTCAAAATGATGGAATGTATAATGCCTGACTATCATAACCACGTAGCCAAGGCCTCGTGACAAGGCTACAAATAATATTTTGTCAAGGCCTCATGCCAAGAAACTAGTTTGTCTCATGAGGCCTACAGATGCATCGATGAGCTATAGTGGTCTCCACCCATCACTTATTAAGTCCAATGCATTCCTCATATGAACATGTTTGAACATATCATAAACCATAACATAATCGTATCACATAAAACATGCAGAAAGGAAACATAAAATTTCCACATTTCAATCACAAGATATCAATACAACACATTGATATAATAAAAACATTATCAAAACCATTTTCAATACAAAAATAAAAGATAAGTAAAACATGGTATTTATTTTTCATTTTTTTTAAAAAGTTATGGCATGTAGAGGAATTCGAAACTCAAATAATGGTCACGACGACGGAGAAGTCGTTGTCGCCGCATACGTATGAAAAAAAACATTACCTTTTTCCATTTAATAAGAAGCTTCATATAAAAAATATTCCTTTTGAATAAATGTAAAAGTCAAAGGGGTTTATACACCGTATAAAAGAAAGTTGTGTATAAAACAAAATATGCCTCAATGAAAGGAGATTGAGACGAAGTCCCTTACCTCATGTCCGAATTGATTCGATAATTATTTAACCTCCTGAATAATAAACTAGAGTTAATTTATACTTTCTTAAGAACATTTTCAAGTTAATTATTCCTTTTATATCAATTATTACCATGTAATGAACATTATGTAATTATATAACTTAAGAACAGTCGTTTTGTCGATATTTGGTACTTGAGTTAAAAATAAACTTCTTATAATTATAAGTTGTTCATGTGGTAAAATATACATTATATCCAGAATTATATTCATGATTTAGTTATCATATATATCATATATATCCAGTATATACATGCATTTATAATATTACATAACATTTAGAGGTAAGAAATGAAATGCACCATTCATAGAGACGGTAAGCCGTACGTACGCATGCATGCTACTTTCATTTATATTTAGTATTTAATGGAATGAAATAATAATTTTAAAAAGGTATATTATAATTCTAGTATAATATCATATATAATATCATTTACTCCATCCTTTATAAGTCCCACATATGGCATTAATGATTCAAATCAATTTGAGGGTGCGGTAGTCTGCACTTCCTAAAATGAAATTATCACGTTTACCCGTAATGGAAATTATAAAGGAATTCCATAACTAAAAATTAAAATAGAATAATGAAAACATAATATATATCATATATAAATATAGTGACATCTTAATGGCCACCATGAGAGGTGTTAATAGAAGATTGAACAATTGTCATTTCGTGAGGCAGTAATTCACCACCCACAGAAACATTATGTTCTTTAACAATTAAACATAGGATTGTGTAAGATTAAATCAAATAATTCGCATGAAAACATCATAGTATAATGAAGATACTGGTTTTGTTACATAATAAAGGAATAAAAAGAGTTTAAGGCATTGGAGGAGCAAAATAAAACCAAAGAACATAAGAGAAGACATTACATTAAAATCAGATAACTCTTTTTGATTTGAGCCAAAGGCTTCCTTGGGAAGACATTTGGTCAAAGTGAGGATTCTATAAGTAAGAGAGGGAAGTTTTGAGAGTATTTGGGAAGATTTTGGCCAAGATAAATGGATTTGATGCTGTGAATAAGGTGTTAGAGGTGGGGGCCTTTTATTAGAGGAGAGGAGGGGCACTCATAGAAAGTCAAAAAATGTTACTTTATTATATAATGAGTTTTGGATATTAAAGGTTCAGAAATTATATATTTAGAGGATAAGGTGATAAGGGTTTTAAATCTGATCATACAATAGGTTTTTGACAACTGTCAGTCTTTGATTTTACATTATCTTTTCATTTTATTTAAATCTTTAATTAATTAGGTAATCGCTTCATCATCATGGTGTCATTAATAAATTTATTTATTTAATTCCTAAAAATTATAAAAAATTTACAATGATATAGGAAATATTTTTATATTTCCAATGAATATTTATAGTCAAAATTTAACTTATATGACCCAATGTAATAATTATTTTAGTAAAACAACACATGATTCTAACAATTATATTTTTACTTTAAATAAAATCTTATTAATGTCATTTTCTTATCCAAGTGGCTCCATGGGGTCCCCAAGTTGACCCATGGATTTTCTTGATTGGGAATGACTATCAAATATGTGTAGGGAACGTTTAAAGGTAATTTCATATTATTATAACATTATATTTACATTAAATTACACTAATTACCATTAATCGCGATTAATAAAACATAAAAGTTACTATTCACCCAAAAAAAATTTCATCCCATTGAACCACATTTTACATCCTAATTAGAACCATGTATTTTGGATTTTGGAAATTAAATTCACAGAAACGGTAAAATTTCATTTAAACGAAAAATTAGTTTTTTAACTACAACTTAGTGGTTTCACTATTCATCAAAAATTGAAGTTTCTCAGAACAATACCAAAAATTCACCCTAAGCTATAATTGATATTCAGAATTCAAAAATGATTTCTATTTTACAAAATTCCAAACATATACATTGCATTAATTAATTTTATAATTAATTCCCGTTGTCAAAAAAAATAGCCTGTTTTTAAGAAACAATTTCAATCAAAATAATGACAATTGTTTATGTCTAATTTCAAAGTGAAAATAATTATAATGACCAAAATTGGATAAAATGGTAAAATTATATTCTAATTATACTTTAAAACCACTCAATAGTATAATTTACCACTATAAATGTATTTGATTAAATATGTTGTTTTTAAGTTTTCTTCACTATTCCTCGAAAATTGGAAGTTCTCAGAAAAATACCAATAATTCAACATTGGCTAATTTCGATATTCCAAATCCAAAAATTAAGTCCAAATATAAAATTTATATAATTTCAAAAAGTGGGTATTACTATTCATAACGACTACTTTGATTGGTCATAGTGTGTTAGAATCTCGAACTTGCGTACAATGCAAGCTATTGCATTATTGAAAGAGAAGTGTATCGTGGAAACATGGGGTGTTACATTCTCCCCTCCTTCAATAAATTGCGTTATCGCAATTTGAAAATTTTCTTCGAAAATAAAAGGTTGAAAATAGAAAATACCTTAGTGGAAAACCCATATTGGAAATAGGGTTAATAAAAATATAACTTTAAAAGAAAGAAAGAGAAGTAAAAAGGTCACCCGAGATAGCCCATACTAGGATTCTATGAAAACATGGATATGGAAGAGAAAAAACCATCAAGGTCTGATGGAGAGTTGTAGAAAACAGGATTAGGAGAAAGTTAACTACAAAAAAAATCACAAACTTGTGATTGGTTAAACGGTCTTTGATTCCCCTGTAGGAAAAGTTAACCGACCACATTTTTGTTTTAAATTACATTTCATAATGTTGAGGAATTCATTTTTGAGATTTAATATGAAGGTAATGAAATATACTTACTTGTCATGTATAATTTCATTCTTCAATAAATTTTTACCACAAACCTATCTTTCACACCAAATGTTAATAGAATTCAAAAATATTATATTCATCCTAATCATACATGGTTCCAAATATTAACACATACCATTTAAATTTGGAAAAATATTTTGTAACAACTAGGGAGATCCTGTAGGATAGTGGTAGGTAATAAAGTCCTGTCGCACTATGGTTCTGGGTTTGATTCCTATAGCTTTGTTCGATGCGATGGGTTATCCCCCAACCCGTAGGTTGTCCATTTCCTAAAACTACAGTATTATAATATTCAAAAAATAATCTTCAGAAATGTTTTAACCTTAAACAATACTATCCAAAGTTAAACATAATCCATTCGAACCTTTATAGTTATCAAAAATACCTATGTCTATACACTCTCAAAAAGGTCTCTAAATTCAAAAATCAATTGTAACATCAGGTTCCCAAAACAAGGTAGAGTTTCTCTTATTGTCACATAATAAAAATATAATTACCTTCATCATATTAAAACCATAATGAAAACAACAAGTACTATAGTCCAATCCTTATATATATCATATTATTCTTATAACTATAATATAGTTCATGAGTCTAAAAACACAAATACAATAATTATTCAACTTCATCTGTAGTAACAACATAAGCTTGGCCTTGATCCCTTGGCCTTTTCTAAGGTAAGTTTCCTTAACGCTTAGGAAATTCATTTGCATAATGTCCCATTTCTCTACAATTGTAGCATTCAACATTTATAGCCTCTTTCTTTCCCTTGCAATCACGATCCTAGTGACCTTTTTATCCACATTTATAACAATCTCCCATTCATTTTAGGCAAGTACTTGGTTGATTCTTTCCACAATTATCGCATAATGGAAAATCCTGCTTTCCCTTTTTCCATTTATCTATCTCTTGTTCCACCATTCTCTTCTTATCTCGCTTTACTTTGTTTTCATAAGACATAGAGAATTCATTTTCTATCTTGATAGCACACGAGACTATATCTTCGTATGTTGAGAAATATTGTGATGCTAATTCTTGACATAGAAATGGTTTTAACCCATAAAAGAAACGATAAATCTTACTTCTTGGGTTATGTATATAATCTGTTTCACGCCTCGCAAACCTCTTAAGGGTAGCCTCACACTTTTTGACATTCTCATCCTCTTTTTTCTCAGACTCGGAAATTGCTTTTCTATATCTTCTCTATGGTCATGAGGAAAGTATTTTTCTAAGAAAATCTTTTTGATCTCACTACAGTCCATATTTTATACTTTATCATCTTCCTTTGTGTTTTGAATTAATGACCACCATTGACCAGTATCTCTAGTGAGGCGGTAAACTGCCATGATAACCATTTCCCTTTCACTACTCCCGAAAGCCTAAAATATTTTCTCTAGGGAATTTATCTTTTTCTCAGCTACCAATGGATTTTTACCCCCATTAAATGTTAGTGGTTATTTCCTCATGAAGCGATCTAACATTGATCCTCCACACCGCGGATCAGCGTGCTCCATACGGGTATGGTTATTATTCATAATCTGAGTGAGTTTTCCCTGTATGGTGATAAGCTGATCAGAACCAAATGTATCACCTATTCCATTATAATTATCTTAAGTAGGAGGGAATTCCCTACATGGAGTGCATTTATTGATACAGTTTCCATTCCTTCCACTAGGCACCTTTTCTAAACAATGGTATAAACTATATTAGTTTAAGAATCAAAATACATAATTCCATACTTGTAAAACACTAAACATAAATTGAAAAGTTTATGGATATAATCGATAATCATAAAAATGTTTTCTTTGAGGAAGTATATACTCATAAACCCATCATAATGGTTTGTAAATAAAAGGAGAATTATCCTAAGAATATCCCTTGGGAGTGTTGTAACCAAGAGTGCAACAAGGCCCATTGTCGTGAACCAGTTCCTGTTCAAGTCTTGCTCACAACGGTGTTTTCAGGTTTTACCCCTAGATACATCTGTGCCAGAGCCACCTCTACCTGCTTGTATCCAGACAGGGATGTATTGCTCGGAAAACTCACAAAATCTATATAATACCAAAATTCTAGGATGTTCTTCTATACTGATACTCAAAGTCTATCTTAGGGCTATGTGCTTTAATTAGAGTTTTTCTAAATCTAGCTTCCAAGGTTAGTACTAAAATTCCTCTGATACCAACTGCAATTCCTCAACTGCAGTTAACCAGAGTTGGTGGATTATTACGTAGCATTTTCATGATCACAAAAGATCAAGTCTCGGAAGACCGATTAGTTTAGTAGCCTTGGAAACACTAGATATATTCACAAGTCTTACATTACATCATAAAGTAAAACAAAACAACAACAACATCTTGTCCTCATATCCCCTCATACTATCCCTTTAGGTCATTCATAAAATACTTCTTCACATCCAGGAAATATTAAAACATTGAAAGGGGTGACCTCAGATTCTCAGTAAGGATAATAATATAACAGAAACTTTCGTAAATAAACATAAACATTTAAGGCAATGTATAACTAAAACAAAAGCCTTTTAAACATGAACTTCAGCATAATATGGAAAAAAGTAAAATGAAATAATTCCCTTTACTTATTCACATGGATATTATAATAGTCAAATAATCACATGAAATTTCAAAAACAACTTACATAATGATGGAATGCATAATTCCAGACTATCATAACCATGTAGCCAAGGCCTCGTGCCAAGACTACAAATAAGATTTTGTTAAGGCCTCGTGCAAAGACACTAGTTTGTCTCATGAGACCTACCGATGCATCGAGGAGCTATAGCGGGCTCCACCCATCACTTATTAAGTCCAAATCATTCCTTATATGAACAGGGTTAAACATATCCTAAACCATAACATAATCGTATCACATAAAACATTCATAAAGGAAGAATAACATTTCCACATTTCAATCACAAGATATCAATAAAACACATTGATATAATTAAAAGATTATCAAAACCATTTCTAATACCAAAATAAAAGAAAATTAAAACATGGTATTTATTTTTCATTTTTAAAAAAAATGTTATGTCTTGTAGAGGATGCCGAAACTCAAATAATGGTCATGGCGGCAGAGAAGTCGTTGTCGACGCATACGAATGAAAAAAAAAACATTCCCTTTTGTCATTTTGTAAAATGCTTCATATAAAAAATATTCCTTTTGAATAAACGTAAAAGTCAAATGGGTTTATACACTGTATAAAAGAAAGTTGTGTATAAAACAAAATATGTCTCAATGAAAGGAGATTGAGATGAACTCTCTTACCTCGTGTCCAACTTGACTTGATCGTACTTTAAAATCCTGAATAATAAACAAGAGTTAATTTCTACTAGCTTAAGAAAATTTTTCAAGTTCATTATTACTTTTATATCACTTATTACCATGTTATGAAGATTATGTAATTATTTAAGTTAAGAACAGTCATTTTGTCGATCTTTGGTACTTGAGTTAAAAATAATCTTCTTATAATTACAAGTTGTACATGTGGTAAATTATCCATTATATGAAAAATTATATTCATGATGTAGATATCATATATATCATATATATGTAGTATATACATGCATTAATAATATTATATAACATGCAGATGTAAGAAATGAAATGCATCATTCATCGAGACGGTAAGTCATACGTACGCATGAATGATACTTTCATTTCTATTTCGAATTTAATGGAATGAAATAGTAATGATATAAAGGTATATTATAATTCTTGTATAATATCATATATAATATCATTTACTACATCCTTTATACATCCAACATATGACATTAACAATTCAAATCACTTTGAGGGGGCGGTAGTCTGCATTTCCTAAAATGAAATTATGGCGTTTAACCATAATGGAAATAATAAAGGTATGCCATAAATGAAAAATATAAAATAATAATTAAAACATAATATATATCATATATAAATATACTGACATCTTAATGGCCACCATGAGAGGTGTTAAAATAAAATTGAACAATCATCGTTTCGTGAGGCAGTAATTCACCACCCACAGAAATAGTATGTTCTTTAACCATTAGACGAAGGTGTGTCTAAGTGTAAATAAAATAATTCTCATAACAACATCCTAGTATATTTAAGATACTGGTGTTGTTACAAAATAAAGGAATAAAAATAGTTTAAGGGGTTGGAGAAGCAAAATAAAACAAAAGAACATAAGAGAAGACATTACCTTAACATCGGGTAACTGTTTTTGATTTGAGACAAAGGCTTCCTTGGGAAGACTTCTGCCCAAATTGAGGCTTCTAGGAGTAAGATAGGGTAGTTGAGATAGTATTTGGGAAGAGTTTTGCCGAGCTAAATGGCATTGATGGTGTGAATAAGGTGGTAGAGTTGGGGGCCTTTTATAAGAGGAGAAGAGGGGCACTCTTGGAACGTAAAGAAATGTTACTTTATAATATTTTGAGTTTCGGATTTTAAAGGTCCCACAATTATATATTTCTAGGATAAGGTGATAAGGGTTTGAAATCTACTCATAAAATAGTTTTTGAAAAGAGTAAGTCTTAGATTTTACATTATCTTTTCGTTTTATTTAAATTGTTAATTAATGAGGTAATCACTGCATCATCATGGTGTCATAAATAAATTTATTTATATAATGACTAAAAATTATACAACAATTACCATGATGTAGGAAATCTTTTTATCTTTCAAATTAATATTTATAGTCAAAAAGATAACTTATATAACCCCATGAAGTAATTGTTTTAGTAAAGCAACACATGTTTGTGAAAATTTTATTTTTACTTTGAATAAAAAGTTATTAATGTCATTTTCTTACCCAAGTGGATCCATGGGGTCCCCAAGTTGACCCAGGGATTTTCTTGGTCGTCCATGACTATCCAATAAGGGTAGGACAAGTGTAAAGGTAATTTTATATTATTATAACATTATATTTACCTTAAATTACACTAATTCCCTTTAATCGCAATTAATAAAACTTAAAAGCTACTATTCACCAAAATTTATTTTCATCCCACTGAACCACATTTTACTTGCTAATTACAACCATGTATGTCAAGATTTTTGAAATTAAATTCATAGAAGCGGTAAAATTTCATTTAAACGAAACATCAGTTTTTTAACTACGACTTAGTGGTTTCACTATTCATCAAAAATTGAAGTTTCTCAGAACAATACAAAAAATTCACCCTAAATTGTAATTGATATTCTGAATTAAAAAGTGATGTCTATTTTAAAAAATTCCAAACATATAAGTTGCATTAATAAATTTTATAATTAATTCCCATTTTCAAAACAAATAGGGTGTTTTTATGAAATAATATCAATCAAAAGATTGACAATTGTTTATGTACAATTTCAAAGTGAAATTAATTCTAATGACCACCATTGGATAAAATGGTGAAATTATATTCTAATTATACTTTAAAACCAGTCAATAGTATAATTTATCACTATAAATTATTTTTATTAAAAATGTTGTTTTTAAGTGTTATTCACTATTCATCGAAAATGGGATGTTCTCGGAAAAATACCAAAATTTCAACATAGTCTAATTTCGATATTTCGAATCCAAAAATTAAGTCCATATATAAAATTT
Source organism: Viscum album (assembly GCA_963277665.1). Classification (NCBI taxonomy): domain Eukaryota; kingdom Viridiplantae; phylum Streptophyta; class Magnoliopsida; order Santalales; family Viscaceae; genus Viscum; species Viscum album. Next base: position 690,981,915 of record OY728119.1, on the reverse strand, counting down.
ATATAATTCCAAAAATCGGGTATTACAATTCATAACGACTACTTTGATTGGTCGCGGTGTGTTAGAATCTCGAACTTGCGTACAATGCAAGCTATTGAATTATTGAAACAGAAGTGTATCATGGAAGCATGGGGTGTTACAATGAAATACACTATCACATCATCCCATTTCAATTCTAGAATAGGAAACATATGCAATAGTCCTCAAGGTGGCAGATGCTCTACCTTCACATGCTGATAGGTAAAACATATTTTTATGAACCCTGCTTTATAATTTTTCATGTTTTCCCACCAAAACAATTGTCATAGGTCCAGGTACATTTTTTCACCATAGGATGTACCTCCCACTTTGAGGCATGAAATTCTCGCATAAATTCTTCTCACATACTTGTAGGAAAAAAACCCGATTTTTCACGTAGATGATGTCATCCTCATCTATTATCTATTCTGAAGGTGTCTCCCCACCATCAAGGCTTTACCTTATGTTTAAAAACATTAGATCCTCAAACTCTATGTCCTTGATCCATCTGAAGAGTGTATATTCCATTTCCATAAAAACTAGAGTCATCCTCGCCTGACTCTCCTAAACTACCACATGCCTTTCTACTAGCAATGTCACCTTCTTCCACTCTGTACTCGACTCATGAACCAACTGAGCCTATGTTTTCCTAATAATGGTAATAGACACACTATTATCCTTCCTGGATGTATATTCTAGTTAAAAATCAATGGACTACATATACACTACCAATATTTACTACTGAATATTCAAGTCACTCTGTAGAAAGATATAATTCAAGATTTTGTGATCCATAAATACTGTAATTTTTTCTACCAAAAGATAGTGTCGCCAACACTTAAGATCATAAACTACTACTGCAAACTCTAGGTCATGCGTAGGGTAATTCTGTTCATGTGGGCTTATCTACTAAGACCCATAAGCAATGAATCTATCTTCTTTCATCAAAACAACTCTGAGTCCAATCCCAGAATAATCACAATACACCATGTTCTCCTCACCTGACTATGGTAAGATCAAAATTGGTACCGATGTAAAGCGCTTATTCAAATACAAAAAATAACTCCTACATTACCCTATCTGATCAAAATTTATCCCTGTATTTTTCAACCCTGTACACGGTTCTTCCAAATGGACAAAATTCTTTGATGATACTTTTGTGATATCCATATAACCCCAAAAATCTTCATATTAAAAAAACAATTCTTGGGATTTTTCCAAGAAACCAATAGCTACACATTTTTTGGGTCCACTACCACACCTTATTATGAGATTATGTTCCCCCAAAAGTTTACTATGTCATTCCAACACTAACATTTAGATATCTTGGCTTATAGATGATGATGTCTCAGTGTATCCAAGACGATGTCAAGATGTTGGGAATGATCTTCATGAGTCTTAGAGTACACTAAGAAGTTTTCCACAAACACCACCACAAAATGATCTATGTATGAATGAAAGAGCCTATTCATGAAGGCCATAAATATTTCTGGAGAATTTATGAACAGAAACAGAATTACAAAAAACTCATAAAGGTCATACCCATTTCTAAAATTAGGTGTTGGTATATTAGAATTCCTAACACTCACCTGATGTTACCTCGATCTCAGATCAATCATTAAGAACACAAAACTCCACCTCAACAGGTCAAACAAATTAACGTGGAAAAGGATATTGGTTCTTCACAGTCATTTTAATCTATTTCCTATAATTAACACACAAGAATAACCTTCATTCACCCTTCTTTTCAAACAAAACAGGTGATCCCCACAGCAATGTACTTGGATGGATAAAATTTTTATCCTCTAACTCATCCAAATGCATTTTGAGATCTTGAACTTCGTCGTTTCGATTCTGTATGGTGGAGTAGATATTGGCTCAGCCCCCGACATGGGATGAATAGTTAATTCCATATCTCTCTCAAGTGGCAACCCTGAAAAGTATACACGAAATAAATCCTAAATTAGTTTTAGTACTAGTGGAAGGACATATTTCCTAACACTCCCATCATCCAACAAAATACTAGAAACATGGGTTGTGGGCTCTCCCAGTTTCCATATAATTGGCCTAGTTCTACCTGCTTGGATATCCCATTATCCATGATGAACCTACTAGTAACACTTAAGAGATACAAAGGTCACACTCCTTTTGTAAAAATCTATCTGGGATTGGTATCTGACTAGCCAGTCCATGAAAATAATTATTTTGAAGCCCATTATATTAGGGAAATATATATCCCAAAGAAAATGATACTCTCCGATATCTAGTGTACATTCCTTGCATAAACAGATATCCTTAGACTTTTTCTCAATGGTGTATCGATATTCATCACCCTGCTTATAGACTCCACCTCTAAGATCAAGCCATTAACAATGATTGAAAATATAAAGGAATGAGAGGAACAAGAATCAAAAAAGGAACTAGCTAAAATAGAAGCAACTAGAATAATACCGTTCACTGTTGATGTATTATCCCCACTCCCCACAAGTGTAGGATGCACTATATGTAACTGTGTTTCCCATCTTCTATGTGGTGTCGTCTGACTCCCCTAATCAGCACCACTCTACTGATATGAATTCTCATTCCCTGAAGAATGACGTCCACTGACTCAACCACCTCTTCCAGTTTAACTCTAGTTTCCAGACCAATATAGTCTTGAAGACCCCCTTCCCACACTATAACTCTGATTAGTTGTTCCCTCGGCAGCAGTTTGTTTCTCATTCCTACAGAACTTTTGTAGGTGTCAATTATTTACACAAAACTAGCACTCCACTGTTGGTAAAGGAAAATGTGTACACTATTTTCCCTGCCTATTTCATTGGTGAAAATACAAATGAGAAATATCTGGAGAAACAGTTCCTACTGACTATCCACATTTCTTTCCACTATCCAGACTAAGATTATCGTAGAAGCACTTCCTTCTCTTTGAAAGCCCACTCCCTGATCGTCCTACTACGTGTCGAGTACTTGAATCCTCCTTCAAGTTCCCCTCTAAAATGAGAACCTTATTAAACACTTATGAGAATTTCTTCAGCCAAAAGATATTCTCCTACGACATAATTTCACACTTAAGTCCGTCCAAAAATCGGTTTTCAAAATAAGCCACATCTTCTACCAACTATGAAGAAAAATGATTCAAATCAATGAAACAACTAGAATATTCAATTATGGACATGCTTCCTTGGGTTAGATGCATAAAATCTTAATCCTTCAATTTCCTCAATGTATATGGATAGAAGTTCTCTAACAACATCACTAGAAATTTCTTACATAAAATTTCTTTAGTCTGTCGAGATCGTACATGAATCTCCCACCATCACTTTGTTGAACACCATAGCATATAAGAAGAACAATTTACCCTATTATCAGTTAGAGTCTCCAAATGGTCATATATCATCTCTATGGATTCAATCCAAAATTCATATCCCTCAGGTCCACCCTATCGAGTAATAGTAGGAGGGTGATTCATCTGAAACACCCTTGTTAACTCAAACATTCCTATTTGAACCCTTCCTGGGTTTCTCTCCATGAATTTCATGAAACAAGAAAAGTTATCTTGGAACTATTCCCCTTCTTCCTCAGCTTTCATCAATGGTGTTTCAAGATCCCTGTCTGGAAGTTTGTTCTGGGCCATACCCCTTGGTCTCTCCCTTAACAAGCATCGTGGAGGCATATCTCTACAAATCCAAACACACGTCTAGATATCATAATGAAACCTTGTAACATTTATGTAAGATGAGAAACAAAAAAAACATGTTTCAACATGCCCTTTACCCCTTTTTTCACCACACAGTCAACACCGTGGCCTTTTCACTACCCTTAATCATTATACTCTTATGTTTTGGTTAACAAGGGTACATTCATTATCATTAACTAATTCAACCATTAATCAATGAAATTATCAAAAATTCATTAATTCAACAATTAATTAATTTATCATTCTCAATTAAACAATAAATTTTCTTATTAGAAACTCATTTATTCATTATTTCAATCTCACATCAAGGGAAACAGTTCAAGTTCAACAACTTACCCATAAACCATTTTCCCATGAGTTCTTAAAATGATTCATGTTACAAAAACCATGAGTTCTTAGAATGATGCATGTAAACTAAAGTATCATTCCTCTTTAGCCCATGAATCATAATTTAACAATTTTAAAAACAAATATCACTTCAAATCATAACTGTGTCACCATAGGTGAAATAATATACAACTGTAACAACAACAAAAATCACAAATATCCCACCCTGAGTACCCAGCTTTCCACCCATACATGGGTTTGAAACTCCCATGCATGAGATCATTACAAAGACTCCACACTTCATAGTATTATGCACAACATTTCCAAAATAGTATGAAAAAATAAGAAGAAATAAAAGAAAACTCCTTTGATACCACTTTGTGACATCCGGACCCGGGAGCCACTGAACGGTGCCATGAGCCGGTTGTCCACGTTCCCTCAAGTGCACCTCCCCATATGCCATAGGGTGCCGACTAGCAGGGAGGGTCATGTAAGTCAGTATTGGGGAGACTATACCCTCTTTTATCCGAATAAAACAACAATGGAGGCAAATAAAAACATCCTAGTATGGAAGTATATAACTGAATAGAACAAATCCATGTCATATGATAACCAAAACATAAAAAATAAAAAACTCAACTGAAATGTGAAACATGATATGACAATAAAAATGCCAACTATCAATAATTCAACTAAAATTATGTACACAAAAACTCCCAAATAGACCTTGAATGATGTCTGGTTCCCTCTCCCATGTTCTAATCCCAAACTGAAACCTATCCCAACGCCTTTCCCTTATCATGTCCTGCAACAACAGTGTATAATCAGGAGTTGATCCGAGGGCCCAAATAGGGTGTGAGTACAACTCAGCAGGGCACCACCAACAATGTCTAAAATGAGTCTAGTCCAACTATATTTCATACAGTTTTTAAGAAGAAATAGATACAATGCATAATTTAACCAGTTAACATATTTCCATCTAATCATTAATCATCACATTATGCCATGTTTCAATTCATGTTTCCCAACTGCTTCATAATTAAATATCTTTAATTAGTTGGTGTTGTTCATCATTAATAGTACCCCAAATATTTTTTGAATCAATATTCATTATTATCATTCATTTGGTTCACATCGTCATGCTTAAAACCACAAATCTCAGTTGAATCATCATTCCATAATATCGTTCATTTAGTGTAGGTCTTCATGCCTAGCCCCAAAATATATTTGATTTTAGGTCATCATACTTAGAACTCATTTTCTCATTCAGTATATGTAGTTTATGTGTAACACCCCATAATTTCATGCTTGGATAACTATTGGGGAGGAACACCATTTCAAAGTCCCAACATATAATTGGTATAGAACACCAAGTCTAGCACCACAAAAATCGCTATCATCTATTCATTCTTTAATTCATGAGAATTATCCACATTATTCAATTTATAATCCAATGATTAGTTAAACATTTCAAAATCCATTAGTTCATTAATCAATTAACTAAGCACATAACCTATTAATGAATTCATCAATTAATCAATCAATCAACACAACTATCATTCCATAATTAATTCATCAAAAATAATTATCCATATCAAAACCTAACATGTCATAATCATTTATCACAATTAATTATCTTAAATCACAATATGAAACATAATTAATTCTATCAATTAATTATCTTTGGTCAAAATCATGGCACATAATTAAATATCCAAATTAATTATCTTTATACAACATAATGGAAAATAATTAATTCCCTCAATTAATTATCTTACATAGACAAACATAATTCCATAATTAATTCCACCCAATTAATTATCTTATCACAATAAATTAAATATATAAATTTTCAAATCTTAACCCATAACAAATCTAAGGGAAACCCCCTTCATTTGTTCCATGATTCCGTCATCAATTAACCACTGAGGCAACTCAATTCAATTCCACATTCTCAATTACCCCAATTTAGGTAATAATTTATCAAGGGAATCTAGAATGTCATAAACACACATTCACATATCATGAATCATGACTATGTGAGTTCTATTTCGACCACCTTCCTTGGTACATTGAAGAATGTTATCCCAACGGAAATCCACAAAATCCAAGCAGCAAAACATCATAGACCAAGCTCCAGATCTAAATCCCTAATTCCAAAATTAATTCAAAGGCATAAGGATCTTGCAATACTAGATTTCGATCCTTAATACTAGATTTAGATCTCGACTTATAGGTTTATATCCAACAAAACTAGGTATATCTTCCATGAAAATATCTATAAAATATAAGAGAAAGAATGGGAGAGGAAATAAGATGAAATCAACTTACTAGGAGGAGAAAAATATTCAATATGGGATTTCGATATTAATTAATGGTGTTCAGATCACCTTGTAATCCCTTCAGAAGGCTTTGAGAACACCTAGAAATTTTCATTCCCGATTCAAGGACAAATTCGATTGGTTTTGGGGGTTCATGCGGTTTTAGAACAAATTTTCAGAATAATCTAGGCCGCACAAACTATCTTACATGGAATACCCACACAATTTGGACAAACCATGTTCCAACCATGTGGTCTTACACTACTGGTATGACTTGATGTCACATGGCTAGACAAATTGTGTTCTAGCCATACTGACTTCCACTATACACATGGTTAGCTTGTGGGAAATTTTTCCAAACCATGCATAGTCCCATGTCTTCAAAAATTATTTAAAACTTCACTAAAAAACAACCTAGTTCGGAACCCATCCCAAAGGTACTTAATAAAAAACAAAAATTACCTAAAAACAAACCCGATATTTCTCCAGAATAGGCCAGGATCTTACATATTTCTATTCTTATAACACCTATACATTCCCAGAAAGAGTTTAGAGTCACACATACTATGTACCCTACTAGAAACATTGTTTATCATAACCCTCCATGATAAAAACAATAAAATAATAAATTTAGAAACTTTAGAGTCCTACACATCAATTAATTAATAGTAAATTCCATATATTGTTCCCTATTATTTGTTTTTCTTATTTTCATACACGGGTGTTGAAATTGAAAACATGAATTGTCCATTATGATATTTTTTCACATAGAAAATGAAATTTCATATCTTTTTAGCATTTAGGATTATTCTTTAAGTAATTTTAGTAGTTGATATTTCTTAACATATAGAGTGGATAATGAGAAGAATTTGTGAGAGAGTAAGAGAGGAAATAAGGGCAGTAACCCCTAGGAAGTATATCAGTTTTAGTTCACGAGTCCTTTGTATACATAATAGAGTAGATTATAAATTTTATGATAGATAGTGGTTACTCTACCAATATATTTGGTAACCATATTAGTTGAATCATACTCCACGCTATGAGGAGTGGGTCATTTATTGGGTTCGATACCCTCTTGAATAACTTTCTCATCTCAATAAGGTATGGGTCCCCAATGTGATTATAGGGGAATAACATAATGGTTTTGATGTCTAAATCAGTGGGATGATGTGTGATTTAGATTTAATGTGTCTTGAGAACGGATATGAATAATCATTTTCTTTTGAGTTATGACCTACAACTGGGGTATCTACTTTAGGATTTGTGGGACTTCTAATATTCTATGTATCTCTAGTTTCTCATGATATTGGATCCATCAAAGAGTGGATCTATACAGACTAGATTCTTATACTATTTCTTCTCTATATTGAACATTGATCATATCTAGGTTTCCTAATTCATGTTTCCCTCAAACATAGGTTTTTTTATTACTTAAAATTTATGTTTGTGGGGTATGTTACTAGGTTTGATTATACTCACCCTTGTGTTGGACTTGTAACCAAATATGTTGTTTTTATCCTGAAATTTATTATTTGACAGTGTATTTAGTCAATGTGGATCTATGAGATATTTTATTGCTAGAGGATAATGGAATATATCATTACAAGGAAGAGATAGTGGTTGTTGGTGTTCTCTTCACAAAAAGTTCGATCATTTTAAAGGTGTTTCCCCTGTTGTATTTCTGTGGAGTGTGGTGATATTTTCTATTATATATATATTTATATACATTATAGGCATTTAAAATATTTAATTATACTATACGGCTATCATAACATACACATTGTTATATAGTTTATTTTTTATATTTTTATACATAAATGGTGGTTATTGGTTATATATTTAGTATTTGAGATTCATTTTTGTTACATGTTTATATAATATATGTTCTCCCAAGAGAATTACTCTTTTATGATGCTAGTCTCCATCACATGTCATGTTAGATGAATGATTGTGGTAGTAAACGTAGATTAACATTGGATAAAGTGGGTTGGGTCAGTTTAGAGTGATATACGATTAGTTTACATCCTAGGGTTGTATTTTTGACATAGTAATATTATGATGATCAGTTTGAGAATTTTGGGAAGTGACAATATAAGGGTATTGAATTTAGTTATCTGAAAAGGAAACCTTACATAGTTACAATGAGCTATGTATCACTACAAAAAGACATTCATAACCTATTAGTCTATCAAGACTTATAAGTAATTATTTACAGGGTATATGTATGTAAGTATATTCATCATACAGTAGCCAGTCATGATCCTTCATGTCCTTCAGAAATCATTTCACCATGATCATCTCTAGTAAACGCGGGTTCATAATATAAAATTGAAGATACAACTAGTAAAAATTTATCCAAAATTTAATTTCATGTCAATAAGATAATATTTATCTATTTTACCTTCTTTATATATATGAATTGAGAAATAAGGCATCATTTAAAAGATTAATTATGATAAATCTTCACCTTAAGAGACTTGGGATGACCCTACCAAAATTATTATTAGATTAATATTCTTTGGAAATTAGATACTAGTTACTTAAATCATATAAGGGAAAAAATGTTTATTAATTATTATACTCAAATTCCAGTGATCATTTGATCATGGGTTAAGGAAGAAAGCCCAATATTTAAGCAGTATATGATTATCTTGAGTTAGAGGATCACATTTTTTTCAATATGGATACCCATTGAACATATGGTGTTTCATTCTTTTTTGATTTTCTCCTTACAACATATTAATATGTTGCTTGATGTTTACCTAAACTCATGTTGGTATTACCAAACCATTGGTGGATTTCAATATTTATTTTTGAAATTTTTACTTAATGAAAATGAGGATGGATTGAGTTTTGATTGTGTTAGTAACTCTATAGGATAGTAGGTTCATTAATAAGTAAATATTGAGTAGAATAGATGTATTAATCATTGAGCATGATCTGAGATGGATTATTATGATCTCAAATGTTTTTATAATGCCTCTAGAGTGATATTTGATCTTGGGTTATGGATATTTGTATTCCCTAGAAATACCATTGACTGAGAACATCAATTGTTAGTTTTTATTTTTCTATTAGAAGTGTGTTTGTTAGATAAAATAGGTCGTTTATCCCTTTTAGTTATCTAGAGTGGTTCCATGGATTGAACTTTATGTTAAATAATGTATTAAGATCAAATAAATTGTTGCTATAGGTTTAGTGGACTTCCTGGATATGGTTATGGCTGAGGAGTTTGTGTGTCATATAATTAGGGTTTGAGAAATATTTTTATAGAATCTTCACCACCATATATAGAATATCTTTATCATAAATAGAGTTCTTATAGGCAAGACACACAAAATTTCATGTGATGGACAAATTCGGTTATGTGATTCTTGATAGGGATCAAGGTAAGATTTTTTTCTTCTTTAGTGAAACTTACAATCATCGATATTAATGTGATCCATTCCTTTCTTACTAATTTAGGATCATAATTTTGAGATTATTATAAATAACCTATCTATAAAACAATGGATAATGACTTATACTATGGAGATTATACCTTTTCTCAGAGTGGATGAAAGTTTGAGTTTTTCCTCAAGTGAAACGTGCTTTTAAGTGATTTCATCATACTAAAATGAGACCTCATGGAATTATTATTGGTTTGAATTGGGTAATTCACTATTTCTTTATAGTATTGTGTATTTGAGAATATGGGTCAAATTTCATGTTCCATATTGAGTTAGAGACTCATATATGATTAGTGGGTTAACACTAGGGATACTACAATAAATTACCCACAAAGTTATAATTTTTTGTCCACATATGATGCTATTAAAAATATATTTCTTATAGTGGTGGAGGAAATCATGAATTTTTTCATGGAAAATATTTTTGGGTTTCTCTTATTGAATAATTATTTTTTTGTAACACCATTATTTTTTGGTTGTATCATTATATCCTACAATTTATATTATTTCCAAACAAATATTAGGGATTTGATGATTTAGTTTGGATAAATATTAAAAAAAGGATTCTATTGGATTTAGTGAGAACTATACAAGTAATAAAAAACAATAAATGGGTTACACGAGGTTGATCGTACATTTAATTAGTATCATATTCATTTTTCTGGGAAAACTATTCCAATCGAAATGTTCAAGCATTGGTAGGGTCATCGTGATATATTAGTGATATTTATGAGTAAATATGTCATTTACTTTGATTTTGTGATCCATGTATCATTTTTGTTAGTCTTAATTCTTAAATACCATGTTTATATATATATATTAATGAATGATAATCCCAATCATTTGAAGGTTTTTTATGTTTTAATTATAGATAACCACTAGATTCATTGGATGTTGAGGTAAAATTTCCATATACTATAGATCAATCCACTCATGAATGACATTGATGATAATGGAATAGTATATAACATTTCTGAATATTCAGGTTGTAGTGGATTATATTATTAGAGTGGTCCAAAATATGATGGATATATGGTTTTATTCAAATTAATTATATGCTCAATGCTCTATGGGAACGACTAATGAATAATAATTTGTTTGGTTTGTAATAATGTGAGGGGAGGGCATGGTATGTATTTCATTGACTCGACGTACCCTATATCTCAAAAAGTGTGGAAGCTCCAGTATTGTGGAATTAAATATGGGATTAATTATGATCATGTATTTACTTCAAAGTGACATTGAAAAATTATCTTAAAGGAAGGGAGACTTATATTTTACTTTAATGAGGGAAAATGATGTTTCCCCATGGATCTTCTTAAGTATTCTATTGGATGTTTTGAGGTAAATTCTCTAGGCATTCTATAAAATATTTTTATATTATGTCTACTAGATAATTACTAATAAATTTATGGAAACTCTATCTATAAAATATAGGATGTTTCATCATAGTTTAGGTCCCTTGGTTACTATAGTTTTTAGTATGCTTAATCCAAATTATAGAGCCAAAATATATTGGTTATATGAATGATTATAGATTATCCTCTTTAGATTATGGGGAAACATGAAACTAATTGCCTTAAGGTAAGTTCTATTTTGGTTTCATAATCTTGGTTCTATTTCTTAATGTACTTATTAGTTTCTTTCATGAAGAGAATCTAAAAACCAATTAGGTTATCTTCAATAATGGATTCAAGATTATTTATGGTTGAATATATGATTGTGTTTTCTTTATAAATAAGAGTAAAAAATTAATCCTCTTGTCTAGTTATATTGTTAATCTTAGTGATAGAGATATATTTTCTGTTCCATGTCAGATAATTATGGGAATTTTAAGAAGACCAAAATAGTTCTCCCTCTATGAGTTCTTATGAATTTAGTGTGAAATATTTAATTAAATTAACTTATAATAGAGTTTTATGTGGACTGATGATGTATGTATAGTAGCTTTCAGATTTTTCTTTATAGGAGGGGAGTGTAACACTCTAAAATGTGGTACCCTTGATTACTAACCATTATATTGTTGATGATAAAAGTTAAAAGTTTTCTATTTTTGTTATAAGGATGAGTGACCAATGGAATGATAAGTCTTTGTATAAAATCATGTTGATATCCATGTAATATAATATCAAGACTTCATCAAGGATTTACTAAAATAATCTGGAGATTAACAATTTCTATGTGAAGGTACATATATAGGTATAGTAATTATAATGAATTTGGTGGAAATGGAAATTTTTTTACTATACGGTAATTTCTGGGTTGATATAGATCATAGACCTCTATAGTGAGATAATATTAGTCCGAGGATGAATTATTTCCATTGGATGTTTTATTAAAATCTTCTTAGTTTACTATATCACGTTTTTTAAGGCACCCCATACATAAAATCCAAGATCTGGTGCTAAAAAGACTTTATTAAAACACTAAATTTGATACAAAATTTTAATTACTGAGATTAAAATACATATATTTTAAAAAATATTACATTACATATCACAATAATAATAAAAAATAAAAAAGGTGTGGTTTAGTATCTTTGAGTATTAGGTATATAAGAAACTTATTTTATAATACTAGTGAACATTTTCACATAATCGAACCACACTAGACACCATTTTTGACAACTCGTAGGTTATAATCATATTCATAACCCTTATAATAGAAAAAAAGAAAGTGGTGAGCTCTATGGATCAGTAATGGAAAAAATGTCATGAATTATTAGATCATAATAATATGAGAAAACATCTACATACGAGAAATTGAATGTCAAATGAACATGGAAGAGTAAGATCTATCCATAAATCATGATAACTAGATATGTAATCTCAAATAAACAATCATATACCATGGAATATTAATGTAGGAGAATAAACATGATCTATGGATTGTAATCATAGACATATGACATTGAAATAAGTAATGTAATTGAAATATACAAAAAATAAATTCTATAATAAAAATAGGAATAGAAAATCTTATGAATAAAGAAAACGACATCATGTTAATACAAAAAACATGTGAACAAATAAATCCACATAATGTTCATGTTACGAATTGGAAAAAATCTAACAAAATAATATTTTCAAAAAAACATGTTAATGAATATTCTTGTATCATATTTACACAAGAAACATGTAAATAAAGCTACCCAATTCATTTTCACAAGAAAAATACTTGAACAAATTCACCTAAATCACATTCACTCAAAACAACTGTAAAAAGAGCTTCTTTTATCTTGTTCACATGAAGAACTTATGAACAAAGATACTCAAATAATTTTCATATAACAATTCATCATCTCTTGTGATGTAAAAACTTATCATATTAATCTTAGGGTGATATAAGACCCCACCCAACACAAAAAAATTATCCATAAAATTGTGACCCACGATATAATGTAGATGTTCATATTTAAAACATTAAATAATTAACCTATACCAAAGAGTCGATTCATTAAGGAAAAATACAATGAATATTTTCTAATACATCTTGAGAAATATGGTGGATTGTTTCATAAGAACACATATCTAGTGAAACATAATAATATTTTAAGGATGGTGAAATAGAAAAAAAACAACTTCCTAAAAAGAACCCTTAGAATGATACCATATGAGAATAGATTAAGAATTGGATCATTTATTAAAAAAAATTTAATCCCCAAAAATAGAAATATTATAAGGGAATTTAGAATGAAATTACTAAAAATAATTTTAAAATTAATAAATAATTAATAGAAACATTGGAAAAGGGAAATAGAACTCTAAGATAAATTTTAAACAAATTTTTACCAATATTATAAAATAATATATTAAAAATCACTTTTAAAATTCATTTTCAAAATGATGTAGTAATTTTTTTAAGATACTGACCTATAAGAAAATATTAAATAGTAGATCCTTGAAAATACATAACGGGTTTCTAAAAGGAATGTGTGATGAAAAATACAGGATTTGATTATAAAATAATGTATAAACACTTTAGTACTTTGAAATATTTTTTTGAAAGATCAATATAAAATCTTAAGGGTGAAGAAACCAATCATATAAGTAAGAAGTTCAAGTTGAATCCTTATATCTCAAATAATGGGATTTGAGATAACCAAATCCCTTAAAACATTGTTATCTTTTGAATCCAAAATCCCTTAAAGGAAAAAAATGGTATGAATTTTTAAATATACTTAATTTCCTCAAGAAGATGTTAATAATAAAAACATTGTTAGTTTATGCACCACTCCATATAAAATAAGTGGTTAATTTTTCATTAGTCTCAAAGAATCAAAAATTTATAAGAGAATCCATTACCTTGTATTCCCTATTAGTTTAATGTATTCTAAAATCATGTATAATAAAAATATCTTTATAGTAAATTAGTTTCTGACCTTATTCATTACTATTACCTTTAATATTCTTCAATTATAATTACTTACTACCCATTTTCTAGTTAGTTATAGATTTTTTTCATAATAGAATGTTTGTAATTTTATTTGGTTTTCACATTATTTGTAATGTATATTATGATACCCAATATTTGATACTAAGTTTATCATTCCAATATTATTTAAGGTAATATAATAGGTGTTTTATAAATAATTCTAAATTTCTAATTTCATTCCATGATAGTTTGGGTTACTGTTCTTGGAGATGAAACTGGTCGGATGTTTTCTTCAATACATTTTAATGAACGCAGGGAAATATATTAACAATAAATTATAAATTAATATAACATTTCATAATCCAAAAAATATTATTTTTTAATTTATCCCTAATTATACCATTATTTATTTTTTCATAGTCATCCATGATATAAATTTATATTATTGTTCAAGTTGGTGGTTAAACCATCCCAAACAATAATATGCTATACTCAATGGGAGAGTATGGTTATGAAAGTGATTATTTAATCATAATATATTTATTACATAAGAATAATGATATTATTAATATTTTTAAAGGCATTGAATCATATTTTAAGCGATTTATATAATAAAAATTGTTTATATAAAATTTAAATTATTTTTTGTTTGTATATGCAGTAATCTCCACATACACAAGGGTGACATTCTGAATTTAAATGGAATGTAAAGAAAGAAATAATTGGTTTTTATTTTTATAATATTAATAATTTTTTATATATTATATTTGTTCATTAAATTCCCCCATGAAGCGTCCATGTATGTTAGTTATAAAAAATGGATCTTGTTGCTTAGTAAGGTGATAGTTCACTGGTCGCACAAGCACCATATTAATTTTTGAATGGATATGGGGAAGGTTGAAAATGGTTCTCTCATAAACCCAATTAAGTTTTAGAATACATATGACATGATGTAATTATTTAAACATTGTTTGATTATATTTGGAATATCGATAATAATAATGAAAAGTATTTAAATTATAAAAGAGTAATTGAGAATTTTACCTTACTGCTTGGAAGATATCCTTTAAAAATTGCATTATTTATTTTAGAGGTGGTATTTTAAGAATAAAAGAACCTATAAAAAAATTATAATAATTTTGTTGAGTAATTTGGTGAAATTTTAGTCAAATATAAGATCATTTACGTGTAAGGAGAGGTGGGGTAGTGATAGGACCTTTTCTAAGGATGGGAGTGGAATTTTTTTACTAATATGAAAGGTAATGTCACTATTTATGGAATGTTTCTATAATAGTGTAAAATAATGGAGTGGGGGAAAGGGTAAGGCTCATATATCCCCAACTGTATATTTTCACACTTATTTTTAACTATTTTATTGTAACTTCTATTATTTTTAGGAAGCATATTATTTTTATATTCTACACGTTTATATTCCAAAAATTTAATTCTATTTTTTACCATTTATTCAGATGAATTTAAATAAATTAGAAAATAATAAAAAATATAGTAATTAAAATAAAAATACATTATTATTTTATAATAAAATTTTGGAATAAAATTACATGAAACTAATTATAAAATCCTTGGTTATTAAATCCTTTAAAAGTATTTAAATTAAAAGAGGAAAATAAATATAAATGGGTAAAATATTAAAAACTTGGATATATTATAGATTATATTGTCCCATGAGGATTATAAATAGATTAGGAAGCCTATAATGGGGAAGAAAAATAAAGAATGAGAAGGGATATTGTGATATCTAAATAGAAAAACTAAGGAAATGAAAAGTCTTAGTTAAGATGTGTTAATGGAAGAAATGAGTTTAGTAAGGCTATATATAAGAATGAGATCAAAAATATTGTAAATATAATAATTTTAAATATGGTTGTTGGATATACATTTATCTAATAGGTATAATGATGTAGTGTATTGTCTGTAGTAAATTCAAAATACTATAATTCAAAAATAATAAATGAAATAATTGTATAATATTAAATATATATATATATATATAAATAAAGTATAATTAATAAAATATTACTTACTTGTATACTATACTCTATATTTTTAAAATTATAATAATGATACTGATAGAAACAGGTTAGTAAAAATAATTTTTAGAAGATAAATAAATAATTTTAGTGGTAAATTTTATTAATTATAAAACTAATAATTTTTGGAGGAAATATTTTTCTTTATGTGTTTTATAATTTATCCTAATAAATAAAATTCACCATATTTTAAATATTATATTATAATTATTTAAATAAGAAATTTATAAATTACATAAAATATACAATATGTTCAAAATAGACATTTCAATATAAATTTTTTTTATGTATACTTTTTATATTCACATAAAATTTCATCTATAAAATTTATAAATTTAATTATATGAATTAATTTTTTTGAATTTATAAAATAATAAATATCTTAGTATGATTTTTTGGGATTATCCTGAAATAGTCTCTTTTTATGTGAATAGAGAAAATATATCTTTTTTTTACCAAAACTATAACATTGATTATTTTAGAAAGACCTGTAACTTTATAAATTTGTTTAATTGGTCAAATGTGTTGATAAATATTAAAAATATAGGATTTAATTAGAATAAAACCATGTTTATCAATTTTCATTCTTATGTAATATTTTCCTATAAGTGAAACTGCTTCTCACCTTTTCTTTTAATTAAATCTTATGTTGGTAAAAGTATGTTTATCCTTGATTTGATAGCCAAATGAAATTATCTGTTTTAATAAATACCTAATGTATTGCCTTAATAATAATTAAAATTTTAATATAAACCTTCACATAAATTTTTATCTTAAAAGGCACTTTTTATAAAAAGGGTTTTACATGTTACCTATGATGTTAATAAAATAATTGTTTATAATTATATAAAACTGAATAAAAAATTATTTTAATATTTTTAAAAGAATTTTTTAAAGTAGTTAATGGTGTAATTTTCTTCATAAAATTAAGTTACAAAATTAAATATTAGTTACCATAGATAAAATAATTGTTTTTCAAATAATGACACATTTCTATTTTTTTTTATTTTTTTAAGTAAAGTAATTTATTTTAAATCAAAAATCTAATATAAAGTTTATACATATATTAAAATATGTTAATACTCATATAATTTATAATATATTGAAAATAAAATTAATAACACCAAAAAAATAAAATTTAATCTTTTTAGAAAATAATTTTATACACATTATTGGCTTTAATTTAAATGTATTTTTATCATATTTAGAAATTGAATTAGGTTAAATGGATCCTAAATTGGGATTCATAATGTATTTTTATTTAAAAATGGTACGGTATGTTTTTAATGAAAAAATATTAAGTATGATTAATGTTTAATCAAGACTAATAAATGTAAAAATGGGTAGTCTAATATGGGTTGAATTTTACTACATCAATTGGACAATTAGAGCTTTTAGAGTACCTATATTATGTTGGATATTCATACCTACACGTCTTAAAAAAATTTCTCCACCCAATTCACATAAGTCACCAAAACAACACAACCCCCATGTGATTACTTTTTTATCGGTTGGCTAACTTTAGTTTCCAAAAAAATACAATATTTTTGACATATAATAAGAAGTCACTTCCACCCATTATTTCATGCCTCTCCACCCAAAATGAATTTATTAGTAATTTCCAATTCCTATAACTCTTTAAATACCTCCCAATGAGTTATTAAGGTTCTAAAGGTCCCACATAACATTAACAATATAATTTTCATGATAATGATTCTCCTCCTTCTCCTTTTGATTCAGGTACTTCTTTTATGAGAAGTCCTTTTGATTCAAATATGATTATTCTTCCATGTGTACCAACTAAATCATTTACAATAAAAATGGTTTTATCCTTTATAATCCAACTGATTATATCAAAATGATTATTTATTTATTAGATACCACCCTTCTCTCTCATTAAACCCATTTCAAAATACCTTTTGTATTTCTATTGTTCTACCAAATTCACTCTTTGATTCTATCCTTTGTATGTTAAACTAATGGACTTACTTTGTTATAATTCATTTTATTTCCATGAGACTACCCTTACACATATTCATAATCAATCCTTAATTGTACAAATGTTTTCATATCAAGGAGAATCTACCTTTATTACTCATTGAACCCTTTCCATTATCCATATTATATACATATCATGCTCCTGAAGATACAACTTGATTTTATATGTTGTATTATCTTGTTGTAATCTTTATTATTTCAATGTGATTATTATACCATGTGTTTATAATAAATAATTTACTATCCAATTGATTACTTATTGATGAGAAACTACCCTTCCACTTCATTAAACCCATTCAATGACCCTTTTATATACCCTTCATGGTGTTGATATCATTCCTTGATTTTATATATCATATTCTCATGTTGAAAATAACCAACTATAATATCCTTCATTTTTATCCATATATATGTCATGTTCTTTTATTGACTGTGGAATTCCATGTTTTAAACTCAAATTCCCTACACATGGGTCAAAATGTTACATTATTATGATATTTGGTTGATTTGAAACACATAATGGTAGACATATAAAGAGTAAAAATGATAACTCTCCAATGAATTGGTTAAATAATTAGTCTCTCAATATGAATGTTCATGTTACCTTGGATACATGAATTGCTAATATTTTAAGATAACTTGGTGAAAACCCGTGGTAATTTACGAGTTTTTCATTTTTTTGATCAAATGTATTGGGTAATGAATTAACCTCTAAATAAGTCCCGTTCATGATACATTGATTTTTTTGACTTGGATGTTTTTATAATACATTGGGGATAAACCTTGGTAATATGATTTCATGGCACACTAGTGATAAAATTTTGAGAAATTATTATAAAATTGTCATGTTCATATTGTATTCAAATTTCCATGTTCTAACTAATTTACATATGTTTTTGTTATGAATCGGGTTCATACATTCATGTTCTTATGTCATTCTCCAATTCATACCCATGATATGTTGCAATTTTATTGTTTATGACTTACTAAGAATATTATCACACAAATTTATTATGTTTCCAGTTCCCAAGGGATTGAAGGATATTAATTCATATTTTTTTTTCTAGAAGAGTATCTTTCCTGGTGAATTTAAGGGATATATTGATGACTTATTATATTATAATCAATCCCTTATATAGTGAATATACATCATAGTTAACAAAGTGATGGGTTTTTAGTTATTTTTTTTTCATACCTCCTTTAAAATATAATATTAAATACTATTAGGAATGTATGAAATTAAAAATTCATTATAAGTCTTGTGATTATGTGTTGATCACATCAATGGGTCATTATAGTTGGTATCCACTTGTGAAAATGGGGATTTCACATTATTTTTTAGGTTTTCAACATTAGTTACCTTGTCACCTTATTGAAAGTGACACTGTGAATAGTCTTTTAATGTTAGTTAATAAAAACCAAAGTGAAAAACTGTTTTTAACATTGGTATTTTAAGAAACAACATAATAAACATGATCAAAACTAAGAACTGTTTTTATTTAGCACATTTTATTTTACATAATGGATGTGTTAAATCAATTGGTCTAATTTTCCATGTTAGATATTAAATAACTTAAGTGAAAAATGTGTTTTTTTTAATTTAATTAAATTATATATTCACATTTGTACAACAATTTCCTAATAAAAAAACAACATCACAAGAATCTAGAAAACATATTCCCTTAGATATAGAAAAAATATTATGACATATTGAAATAATTATAACATTAATAATTAAAATTTTATCATCAAAATATATATTTCAATTAAACTAAAATCCGACCCAATATATCAAAATTTCAGCCAATTCTATTTTTAAGTGATTTAGATCATGTTCAACGTATGATAAAGGGTCATAAAAAATCCAATAACTTAAAAAACTCATTTACCATTTGTTATCCATATAATAATAATATATATTAAAGGAATGTTTATTATAAAATTTTAACATTTTAATTTTTGTAAATATCTATGTAGAAATATTTCAAAAAATAAATATTATAACATAATATCCACATTAATTTACAAATTTTTTATCAAGATATCTCTATTTTAGAATAATTTTGCAATTGAATATCACATTTTAAATACATGGATCTAAATTTAGTACTTATAGACAAGAAGTCTTGTATTATTTTAAATATATGATCGTTACAATATTATTTCCCATTTTTTATATAAATTAATCTCAATCCTGTTTGAAAATTATATGAATGAAATAAAAATATAAGTCATTATAATGTACAAGCATTCAAATAATAAAACTGAAATGTTCAATATATTGATTAATGTTTTTTGCACATCCCCATTTATAAATCACAATAGGTAAGATTTCCTATTACTTGCTAAAGAAATAACATCCAATGCCGACTAATATTAAAAATTATACTGTCATTAGTTATCCAGTTAAGGGAAATAAGACTTTATGAAATATATATTCCATACCATATAATATAATTAATCATCCAACATATTATTGCATTATTTTGAAATTTTTTATCAATATACGTTGTTCTTTCATCATCATTAATTATTATCATTATTGATAAAATACATCATGGGTCTAAAAATTCATATAATAATGTTACATGATACTAAATAAAAATAGTATAAAGACACATAATATAAAATAAACATATGTATTAATATTTAATAAATTTAAATAACTGAATAATATATGATAATCAACTTACATGGAAATGACTTACATCATGTTGATGCACAAAAAATATCTAGTTACAATCTACATGTTATATTTCTTTAAGATCATAAAAGTTAGAAAACACCCATAGATGTAAACATCCATTAGAATATCATAAAATTGAAACAATATAGACGAATATCATAAACAATATTAGTTATAGAAGAAGTAGTATCTAAATTCATAGAATCACATGACTATTTTTATATAAAATATGTCTTCATCAATAAATTATTCCAGTAAGAAAATATATAAATATAATATTTTCAAATGTCAAAACAAATTCAACACCAATATGAAATAAATGATATAATATATACATAACTCAAAGATAATTTATCAAACATTTCTAAATGGAAAATATAAAAAAAGGATGATAATTTTTCAAAATGTAGAGAACTCAACTGTAGGAAATTATACAATTGTTGTTATTTCAATAATATCGTACATGGTGACCCTAAGATGCACCATATATACCTATTGATGGAAAATTTTATCCCTATTATAATATATATTCCCATATGAAACAATATAATATTTGAGATCCTCTACATATAACTCATAATAGAAGTGAAGTTATAGAGGGCGAGGTGTTGGAGGGTTGAAATCAGTTGATAGAGATGTGGGAGTGTGATTTGCAGCCGAAAACTATTTTTCCACGTCTAGAAAAATATAATTAACCAAATATATTATTCTATTCTTCATCCACTCACCCATATCCTAAACAATATGTTTTAAATATTATATTTTCCATTTATATACATCTTCACATGAAAAATCACCATAATTACCAAACAATTTTTTTATCCATGCACCTATCATGTATCCTAATACACAACCCATGTGTTTGAGATTTCCCTATTAAATAACTAAAACTATCCTTCC
The DNA here is from genome assembly GCA_963277665.1 of Viscum album. NCBI lineage: Eukaryota > Viridiplantae > Streptophyta > Magnoliopsida > Santalales > Viscaceae > Viscum > Viscum album. The sequence continues at coordinate 690,960,094 of OY728119.1, read as the reverse complement.
TACTATCAGGTATGAAGGTCCCATGTGTGCTATACTCTCTAAGAGATTCATATATAGAATTTCTGGAAAATTATTTTGTGAATCACAATATATTAATATTTTAATTTACCTAAATAGATTAAAAAGATATAATAAATTTATAAAATCCTCTCATTTGTATCCCTCACCTCTTCCATATGATAACTTCGCTTATTTCTCAATCAGAACCTTTGTCACAACTCGTCCCTTATGGCCTGTTCTATGACTACCCCAAGCCTGCCTTCCATAGGCTAGGGGTTGGAGACTAGCCCCGAAAGGCTCATTCCATAAAAATGGGAAGGCATTGCCTTTATAACCTGTAAAAACAGGTAACCAAACACGCCACAAGATACGAACAAAAGTAAAATGTATAGAAAAAAGAGTGATGAGAGTAAAAAGGGGCTGGAATACTAGCCAAACAGTAATGGTAAAATTACAATTGAAATACAATACAACTGAAGAAAAAGGAAATCAGCTACTGGGTCATCCTATGAGGTTCCTACCTGAAGGGAATGTATAGATCACTTCCTCATCACTTGACGTCTACCCATGTCCTCTACATACCGACACACCGTATGGTCCACCTCTAGGCCCCTTCTAGTCCTGGAACTCTCATCCTCTGTCAGCGCTATCCGTCATCTTCACCAAACACAACAAGGTAGGAGCATAGCCAATGAAGGGGTGAGTATAACGATACTCAGTATGGATCTTGAGACCCTCAAGGTCTCACATAATCCACAAAGGATAAACCAGAAATCATGACAACAACTGAAAAACCTACTTAGATATGTTAATATACATATACATAAGTTATCAAGTATAACTATATCAATCATGAGGAAATCACAGAGTCCCACTCAATGACCAAATCTCAACTGTTCTAGAAAATAAGAAATACCACGAAGGCAAGTACCACAAAGGTATGCCACACAGAAGAATACCACTAAGGTATTACCACGAAAGAAAATAGAAAAAGTTACAGACTCAGCTCACAATAGGTCTTTCTTAGGTAGATCACTAGAGATGATTAGATGTAACTACAGAATCATATTACTATATTAAGTGGTAGACCCATGAAGGATCCCTAAGTGCTGACCGACACATGATCACTCAACGCTGACCCACACAGGATCGATCGGTGCTGACCCACACAGGATCACATGGTGCTAACCCACAAAGGATCACTCAATGATGATGCACATAGGATCGCTCTGTGCTGACCCACATAGGTTTTCTCGGTCCTGAATCACACAGGATCACTCGGTGCTGACCCACACAAGATCACTCTTCACTCTTCACGTCACAACTAGCTACTGGGTTCCCGCATAATCTTTCTCATCACCAGGAGAGTCCGTTCCTCAAGCCACTGGTCGATAATCCAACTACCAAGAAGTCCCCAAAAAAGTATCCCAAAGGCATCCACATCATAGGGTTCTCAACGTAATAGACGGTGTGTCAATCGGACACCCAATCTCTGAGTAATTAGCCTTTTAGTCCCGAGGGCTCGGTTGGATTCATGCCTAATCTAACCCGACAATATCATAACTTAATCCAAAACTCTAGTGGGGTATACCAAAGGGTCCGTCTCACTCCAATTTTTACAGCGCCACTGATGGTTCTTCAAATGGATGCCCAATGCCAAAGTTATGGCCGATAGAGTGAAAAGTTCGAAGTTGTCCTAGATCTGGTCCAACCAGGTCGGACCGACCCAGACTGACCCGGACCATTGGGTGGCATGGAGGCCACGGGGGTCTTGAAGGACATAGGGGCATTGCGAGGCCGAGGGGTGTGGGGAGGCCACAGGGAACTGTGGAGGGCGCCATGACAGCGAGGCCATGGGGCGGCGTGGAGGGCCGCGAGGCCACGAGGCCATGGGGCACCACGGAGGGCCGCAAGCGGCGGAGGTGGCAGACGACATAAGGCCACGGGGCGGTAGAGGCCATGGGTGGCACATGGCTACGGGGTGGCAGAGGCCACAAACGGAGCGAGGCCGTGGGTCGATGGAGGCCGCGGGCGGCGGAGGCTGCAGATGGCGCGTGGCCGCAGGGCGACGGAGGCCGCAGATAGCGCGAGGCTGCGGTGCGGCGGAGGTCGCGGGCAAGGAGATGGCCATAGGGTGGCATCGTCACCTTCATCGTGGCCAGCGGTGGTTCTGACCATTGTTCTCATTCGTGGCCATGGGATAAAGCTACCTTCTTCCATCAAGAAGATCCCACCATTCAATAAGAATGGTTGAGGGGTCGGGCCATTTTTGTTTGGCCTGCACCCTATACGTTGGAGAGGCAGAAAGTGGCTCAACAAGAACATGAATGAATAAAATCATCCCTAAATCCTCCCATAATTGATTATTCCCAAACCCGTAAAATTAATCATCCACGGATCAACAAATTAGAGCGTTGATCAGTGTTCTTTGTTTTAGAAGGGAAGAACATGGGAATATATAATCATACCCAACTAAACCCCTACCTCGATTGTTTGTTGACGTTGGTGCGAGCAAGATGTCGAAGAAGGTGAAAAGGGTTCCAATGATCTTCACTTCCAAATCCACACTTCAATGTCATGCTTGTACGTCATCATCTTCCTTGATTTCCAAAGAACATTCTTCAATGGCGTTCTTCATTGGAGATCTTTCACCCACCAAGGAACATCTCTTCCAACGAAAAATCCTCCCCAAAAAGTGGTTCCAATACAGTTAAATTACGCAGATTAATTATGTTGGCATGTTGGCATAATTAATTGGTTAATTTAGTTGTACCATGTTGGCAAAATTAATTGGCCCAATTAATGAATGGTGTTGGAAAAATTTAATGTACTATAGTTGAGAGGTTTTCTCTCATTATAGGGGGTTCGGGAGGTCCTCGCCTATAAATTCAAATTGTGAGGTTAGTTCAGGTGGTCCCCACCTCTTATCACTCACATGGGAGATTTAGGATTGGGTGGTCTTCACCACCATAACCCATGTTGAGGGTTTCTAAAATAAAAATGTAATAAATTTTTATTTTATTTAATTCTTTCACAAAAAGCACCGAAAATTACCTTTCACTCTCAACCCACTACGGTCGAGGTGAAGGTCTCCTTAAATGAATACCAGAACTGCGAGTTCAATGGTGTCCTCCGATTTCAATTCCGAGCACCAGTTCAATAGTTATAAAAACCAGATCGCACGGTTACTAAACATACTCAAAACAAAGATTATGAAATTCATTCTCAGCAATCCAGGCCTCAGAATCATGTGCCGTCAATTTTTGTGGACTCGTAAAATTTGAATTTAATTAAAAAAATTACATGGAATTTTTGGGTAATAAAATTCTCCCAATCTCAGCGCATTATGTCCCCTTAAACCACATATCAAAAACTAGGAAAACAAGTGGGGTTAATGAGCCCGAATTTGTGCCTCCCGCTCTTATATTCCTCCTAGAGTTTCTCATACTTCCAACGAACACACACCAGAGGTATCAAATTCCCATGAAGGACCCTCTCCTATCGATCCACAATCTCAATTGAAACATTTGTAAAAGTCACCACATCGTCAATGTCCAGCTCTCTATGATCGATGATGTGGGAAGGGTCGTGCTTGTATCTCCTCAGCCGGGATACGTAGAAGACGTCGTTCTCTAGGTGCAACTAAGATGGAAGAGATAAGCGGTATTATACCATGAAAACTCTGCTGAGATCCTGAAAAGGCCCCAAGAATATCGGAGATAACTTGCCACCTCGGCCAAATCTCCTCTAACCTCGTTAGGGTGAGACCCATAGAAAGTCATGGTCACCAACCTCAAACTATAGAGTTCTCTGTCTCCTGTCATCATAAGACTTATTCCCACCCTGTGCAATCATCATCCGCTCCTGGATGATCTACACATTCTCTGTGGTAGCCTGTACCGTCTCAAGTCCCACTAGTGATGACTCCCCTTTGTCAGTCTAGTACAAAGGTGATCTACAAGGTTTCCTGTACAACGCCTCAAAAGGTGCCATCCCAATGGTGTATAGATAGATTTTTTTATATGAAAACACCACTAAAGGCATGTTATCCTCCCAGCTACAACCGAAGTCAAGGACACAAGCACACATCATGTCCTAGAGAGTCTGAATGTTCCACTCAGTCTTGCCATCCATCTAAGGATGCAAGGTCATGCTCAAACGAAGCTGCATCCCAAAAGCCTCATATAATGCCTTCCATAGCTGGGAAGTAAAATGTGTATCAAGATTATAGAAAATAATTTAGGTTACTCCATGTATCCGCACAATATCTTGCACATTGAGGCATCCCAAGCTCTCTACTGAACCTGACTCTCTAATCGGTAGGAAGTGGGCCCACTTGGTGATTCGATCGATGATAACCCTGATAGAATCATGAAACCTGAATGTATGTGGAAGGAATGTCACAACATCCTTGGATATCCCATCCACTTCCACTCTAGAACCTCTAAAGGCTAACCAAGCTTTTTGGTACCTGATGCTCCTCCTTCACTTGCTGACAAATGTGGCACTGAGAGACAAACTCTTCTATTTCATTTTTCATTCCTATCCTCTAGTTCTATCATCAGAGATCCCGGTACATCTTCGCCACTCCGGGAAGTATCACTAGAGGGGATTTTTGGAACTCCCTCATCACTTTTTCCCAAAGCAACACTGGTACCATGGTACATCCTCTGAAGAGGATGATGTGATCTCCAACTTCAGAAAATAAATCATGTGTCTGCCTTGTGGAAATCAGAGCACGTCGAGCCTCATAGTCAGTGTCCGCATACTGCGTCTCACTGACTCGCTGAAGAAGTGGGGGAGTGACTGTAAGAGACTGATGTAAAACTGCTCCATCATGATTAATAAAGGATATCTGCAATGTGACTAGCTGCTCCGTCGCCTCACCCTACAGCTGTATACCAAATCTCTGGCTAAGTGCATCTACTACAACATTCACATTCTCAGGAGTATATACTTTCTCGATTTCATAATCCTGGAAGAACTCATGTCAATGTTTCTGTCTCAGGCTCAGGTCCTTCTAAGGGAAGATATACCTGAGAATCTTATGATCAGATTACACTATAAAATGCTTTCCAATCAAGTAATGTCACCACATCTTCAAGGCGAAGACCAATGCTGATAACTCTAGTTCATGGGTTACATAGTTGTTATAATTCTATCTTACTTTTCAATAACCATATGCGATCACTACTCAATCCTACATCAGGACACATCCAAGACCGATCCCTGATGCATCGCAGTAAACTATGTACCCTACGCCCTCCTCCGGAAGCCTCAAGATGGGAGTACTAGTCAGCCTCTACCTCAGCTCCTGAAAAATACACCATCATCTCTCCAACCACAAGAAGAGTTACCCCTTCTTTGTCAACACTGATAGTAGTACTGAAAATCTGGAGAAATCTGGCAGAAATCACTGGTAGTATCTGGCCAAACCCAGGAAACTCCGTACATCTGTCACACTTCTGGGTGGCTCCCAAGAAAGTACCGCCTCATTCTTAGATGGATCCACCACTACTCCAGCCTTCGAGATGACATTTCCCATAATGTGCACCTCTCTAATCTAGAACTAGCATTTAGATAGATTAACATAAAGACGGTGCTCTCAGAGTGTGTCCATTTCTAGCTACAAATGATTGGCATGCTCCTCCTCAGTAGTTGAGTAGATAAGAATGTCATAGATGAAGACTACTACAAAGTGTTCAAGGTATGGCTGAAAAATCTTGTTCATGAGTCCCACAAACACATCTGGAGCATTGTTCACACTGAATGACATAACCAAGAACTTGTAATTGTCATACTGACATCTGAAAGCCATCTTCTACACATCCTCATCTCATACTCTGAGCTGGTGATAGCTCGATCTGAGGTCATTCTTCAAGAACCATTGTGCCCCGTTCAGCTGATAAAAGAGGTCTTCAATCCTCAGAAGTTGGTACTTGTTCTTCCTGGTCACCTAGTTCAGGCACCGATAGTCAACACAAAGCCTCAATCTTCTATCCACCTTCTTGGAGAACAAAATCAGGGCTGCCCAAGAAAAAACACTGGGCCAAAAGAATTCTTTCCCCTGTAAGTCCTCTAGCTATACCCACAGCTCATGAAGCTCTACCAGTGCCATCCGATTTGCTGGTGTAGATATCAGAGTCGTCCCAGGGTACATGTCAATGTAAAAGTCCACCTATATGCAAGGAGGTAGACCCAGAACATCATCAGGGAAAACATCTGTGTACTGGTCCACCACTACAAGATAACTCTGACTCTCCACATCAACTGCTCTAAGGGTAAGGCTAGCCAATTTATGAATAATCAGCTGCACCCTCCTCCGGGTAAGTCCATCCTATGCTGCAAAGGCTCCATTCTCACTGGACACACCACAATTTTCACCAAATATAGTCAATCTGAGAATAGACTATAGATAACAAGTCCATACCCATGATGGCGTCCTAAGACCTCAACACTACTACTAGGAGACCCCAGCCGAAGCTCTAGCCTCCTAGAGTAAGCTCGTACTACCAGCACCAGTGCTTAATAGTAAAATTTTCTCTTGTAGGAGTATCTAGTTGTAAGGATTGAGCCAACGACTCCATTGGAATCTCTGAGATCCGAATGAGAGTAGGGGAAATAAAAGATTGACCGACACCTGTGTCTATAAGTACTGTAGTTAAGGTGGAGTAGACACAGATCGTACCTCGTATCATCTCTAGAGCACTGTGATCGTTGGCCTCAGCTACCCCTAGATGAGGTCACCCCTGTCCACCTTCTCCCTATGGTCGGGGTGGGACTCATAATGGTTGTGGCTGTAATATCTCTAATCTTTTCCCACATTGAGCTATATGACCAACTTCTTTGCCACATCTTCCTGCTACCTATGGACCTCCTTAATCGAACCTCTATCTCTGCCTGGGTAGTCCTTGACCATCTGCGGACCATCCATATGGCGGGTCGTAATGTCATGAGCCATGTAACCCTACCTGCCACATGCGTAACACTACCCACTCCTAGCATGACTGGATATGCCTCAGGTGCCCCATATAATTGACCCTAAATCCTACGGTCGTCCACCTATAGGTCTGGTCCCCTTAGTCCTCTATGTCATCTGTCTACATCCAGCTGTAGAATACTCCTCTATGTGATGATTGGAAGTGGGTCTCACTGCTAGTGACTTATCTGCAAGAAAACTCTCCACTAAGAGGGCTCGCTCTAACACCCATGCCTGCATTAGGAAGCTAAGTGAGATTATAGAAGCCTTTATCTGCCCCTTGAGTCCCTGATGAAACGTCCGGGTCCCAATGAATGGGTCTCACACTATATCAGTGGAGTAGCATGAGAGTTCGGTGATCCTCGCTGAGTTTTGAGCCACTGTCATGTTTCCCTGCTGCCGATGAAGTCGCTCCTGAATGTGCACTGCGTGAAGATTCACTATGACAATCTCTTCTTGAAATAGGATCTCGAAGTCTTCCCAGATATGTGTCACCTTGTCATGAACCTCGAGCATCAAGCTCCAACATCTTCCTACTTCTACCTATATAAGACTAGCAGAAAGTATCTCTATGAGATTAGCTGGTGTCCCTACTAGTCGGAAAATGCTCACCACAGCCTTGAGTCAATCCTCAACTGCCTTTGGGTCCATCTCTCCCATGAAACTGAATGACCTCTAGAGTTGGAACTCATGAAATTCACTCAAGTGGCATGCAGCCCCTATAGTTGGGGCTGGTGGCATCGATGGAACAATGGGTAATGGTACTGCTAGTTCCTCCGCTAGTGCCTCTACTGGAAGAGGGCCCTACACAGAGGCCTCATCGTTCGGGGGGTTATCACTGCGTACTATACCTGGAACCCTAGATGGCTATATATGAGGAGGAATCCTTAAAATAAACAGGTGAGCCATGGTCAAAAATTTATACCTGGTGAGCTGACTCAAAGAGTTCAGAATGTAGACTTTTGAAAACACACACTCGGTTAGTGTTTTCATGCACTGAGTTTGAAATTAGATGTCAGGGTCCTAGTTTATGGATTCGACGACCGCCGCACCAACCCTAGATTCCCTAAACTGATAAACACACTCACTACACTAAAAAATGTTGCCGTTAAAAAATAGATCAGAGTCCAATGTTCTACGGTAGATCCGACTCCTCTGATACAAATTTTCACGACCCGTCCCCCGAGGCCCATGCCGTGACTACCACATGCCCGCCTTCCATAGGCCAGGGGCTGGTGACTACCACCAAAATGTGTGTTACCTAAAATTGAGATGAAATTTCCTTTATAACCTGTAAACACACACAACCAAGAACACCGCATGATACAAACACATGTCAACTGTATAGAAATAAGATTACTGAATGTAAAAAAGTGGTTGGAATACAAGCCCAACAGTAATGGTACATATAAAACTGAAATTCAATACAACTGAATAAAAAGGAAAGAAGCTACTGAGTCATCCTCTGAGGTTCCTACCTAATGGGTATGTATAGATCACCTCATCAACACTCCACGTTCTCCCGTCTCCCCTGCTTACCGACAGGCCCTATGGTCCACATACCGGTGCCGTCTAGTCTTGGTACTCTCATCCTCAGTCAGTGCTATCTATCTTCTACACCAAACACAAAGAGGTGAGGGCATAGGCCATATAGGGGTGAGTACAATGATACTCATTAAAGACCCCAATACCCTAAAGGTCTCACAAAATCCCCAAAGGATAAACCACAAATCCTGAAAAAAAGTGACAACCCTAATTAGGTATATACCCATACATAAACCTAAGTTATCAAGTATACCCGTCTCAATCATGATGAAAACAAAGAGTCCAACTCAAAGACAAAATCTCAACTGTTCCAAAAAGGAAGGAATACCATGATGGAAAGTACCAAAAAAGTATGCCACACAGAAGAATACCACAAATGTATTACCGCAAAGGAAAATACTCCATGAAACAGAATCAGCTCAAACCAGATATTTCTTAGGTATAGTAGTAGAGATGATTTTATATAACTACTGAATCATTTTACTCTATTAATAGGTATACCCATGAAGGATCCCTTAGTGTAGACCCACACAGGATCGCTCAGTGCTGACCCACACATGATCACTCGGTGCCAACCCACACAGGATAGCTGGGTGCTTACCCACATAGGATATGTCGGTGATGACCCACACATGATCTCTAGGTGATGACCCACACAGTATCACTCACTTATATCCCACAAAGGATCGCTCTTCATTAATAACATCACAGCCCGCTACTAGGTTCCCGCACTAAGCGTGCTCGTCTCCGGAAGAGTCAGCTCCTCAAGCCACGGATCGATACTCCAACTGCCACAAATTCCCATGAAGAAGTATCCCAAATGACCTCCACATCTTATAGGTCTCAATGAAATAGTTGGTGCATCAATTGGTCACCCAGAATATGAGTTATTATCCTTTCAATCATGAGGGCCCGGTTGGATTCATGCTAGATCCAACCAGACCGTATCGCATCTTAATCCAACAATCTAGTGGGGTATATCAAAGGGACCTCCTCCCTCCAAGAATTGCAGTTCCACTAACAGTTCTTCAAATGGAAGCCCGATTCCAATGTTATGAACGATAGAGAGAAAAGATCGATGTTGCCCCGGGGCAGGTCCAACCCAGTTGAACAGACCCGAAACGACCCGGTCTAGGCTGACCTGACCCAATGCGAGTCGACCCAGCCAGATGGGTGGTGCAGAGGCCGTAGGGGCCACGAGGGTGGCATGAGGCAACATGGGGTGGAGGGTGCGAAGATGAGGGGTGGTGCGGAGGGCCGCATAGATCCATGAGGCGACGATATCGTGAGGCCGTGTGGAGGGGCACATGGTGGCGAGGCCTAAGAGAGACGTGGAGGGCCGCATAGGTCGATGAAGCGGCGATATCGCGAGGCCGTGTGGAGGGACACATGGTGGCGATGCCTAAGAGAGACGCGGAGGGCCGCATAGTTCTATGAGGTGGCGATATCGTGAGGCCATGTGGAGGGACACATGGTGGCGAGGCCTAAGAGAGACGCGGAGGGCCGCGAGGTCATGAGGAGGGGTGATGGGTCGCGAGGTGGCGAGGCTGCAGGGTGTCGTGGGCGGCAGAGGCCATGGACGGTAGAAGCCACAAAAGGCGCGAGGCCGCGGGGAAGCGGAGACCGGGGCCGCAGGGCGGCGGAAGCCACAGACTGTGCGGGGCCACACGGCGACAGAGGCTATGAGCGGTGGAGGCCACGGTCGGCGAAGGCCATGGACGATGTGAGGCTGTGTGGTGAAGGAGGTCGTGGAGGGAATGAGGCTGCGGGGCGACGGAGGCCGCTTGAAGGGCGGGGCCACAGGGCAGCGGAGGTGACGGACGACACAAGGCCACGGGCGGCAGAGGCCTTAGGGGGAATGAGGCCATAGGGTGGCATAGGACATAGATGGCGCGAGGCCGCTGGGCCACGGGGGCCGCGAGGTAGCGGAGGCCACGGGGCGAAAAAGGCCGTAGGTGGCACCAAGTCCGCGTAGAGTTGACGTTGCATTGTCGCCTACATCGCGGTCTGTGGTGGTGCTGACTACTATTATCGTTCGTTGTGGTGGCACAATGTTTCCTTCTTCCATTGGGAAGAACACACCATTCTAGAAGAATGATGGAGGGGCCGACCATGTTTGTTTGGACTTCACCCTCCACGTTAGAGCAATAGCATGAAACTCAACAAGAACTTTAATGATGAATGTCATCCCTAAAACCACACACAATTGATTATTCCCAGTCCCACAAAAGAAATCATCCGTGGATCAACTGATTAGACTGTTGATGTATGTTCTTTGTTTTAGAAAGGAAGAACATGGGAATAAATAATCATACACAACTAAACACCTACCTTGATTGTTCGTTAACATTGGCATGAGAAAAAACTTGAATAAGGAGAAGAGGGTGCCAACAATCATCGCTCCCAAAAACATTCTTCGATGTTGGGCTCATACGTCGTCCTCTTACTTGATTTCTGAAGAACCTTATTCGATGGTGTTCTTCAATGGAGATATTTCACCCACCAAGGAAATTATTTTCCAACCTAAAATCATCCCCAATAAAGAGGTTCCAATATAACTGAGTTATGTAGATTAATTATGTGTTCACATTTCCATAATTAATTGGCTCATTTAATTATACCACGTTGGAAAAATTAATTTCCCCAATTAATGAATGGTGTTGGAAAAATTTAATATAGAGGATTTGAGAGGTTTTCTCTCATTAAATGGGTTTCAGCTGGTCCCCACCTCTAAATTGAAATTGTAAGGCTATTTTAGGTGGTCCCCACCTATTATCACTCACATTGGAGGTTTAGGCTCGGATGGTCCCCACCACCATAACCCATATTGAGGATTTACAAAATAAAAATGTTTGAAATTTTTATTTTATTTAATTCTTTCATGAAAAGAGTAAAAAATTATGTTTCAATATCAACCAAGGGTGGTCGAAGTGAAGGTCTCCTTTAGTGAATACTGGTGCTGTGAGTTCAACAGTGTCCTTAGATTTCAATTTTGAGCATCAGTTCAAAAATTAAAAAAACCCGCTCACATGATTACTAAATGTACCCAAAAAAAAATCATAAAAATCATTCTGGGAACTCTGGGACTCTGAATCACGTGCCATAAATTTTCACAGACTCTTAAATTTCCCATTTAATTAAAAAAAAATTACATGGAATTACCGAGTCATTACACCCTCTTCCATTTTCATGAATATGTGGAGTCCATGGAGGGTGAACCTCAATAGAGCCTGAAGATATAGAAATCATTTTTATAAAAAAATTAACCATCATTTGTTATTCCAATAATGTATACCCTACATGAGATAAAGGATGAGGGTATACATTTTTGAATTGGATCTCCTGATGATATCTCATAATTTTATATAACTTAAGAATAAAAAATTATCAATATGTTCATTATTATAAGAAAATATTCTAAAAACAATCATTTTACTTACCAAAAATTATGTTTATATTATACTATCAACAAACCACTTCCATGTATAATCATATATAATAGGATATATATCACATGGATTTTCAATTTTAATTTCCAATAAAATGAAATTTGGCATATGGGTTAATTTAAGATCCCTTCACCTCCTAGCAACCAAACATAGACATTCCTTCATGACTCACATAGTGTATGGTATATCATATGTCATCTAATGAGAAGGTAGAAACCTATATTAGTAAAACAAACATGATAATTAAAATAATAAATAAATTATTCCAAAAAATTTATCCCATAACTGAGATTATTCATCTTTTTTATGTTTCTCAAATCAAAAATCAGAATGTTATCTTTGGATGGAGATTTCACTATAAAGAATAGACTAAAATTGTTTTGAATTTAGACCTTTAGAAATATCATTATCATCAAAATTAATGTTTATCCTTTGTTCCTTGCTACGGGAAACTGATAATTTTGGTAAAAAGTTATTGCCACATTTACTGACCTCAGAAGTCTTTTGTGACCCTATAAAAGTAGATGAATCATGTCTAAAAGGATGAGGAGGATTTTCAATAGAATTATGTGTTTGGTAACCCCTATAAGATCAAGGGGTCTCTTATTTTTGATATTAAATTATCATAAAAACAAAAGTAACATTAAATGAAACAAAAAATTAGTAAAAAATAAACAAGTAAAATTTTTACATATAAAATTAACGAAAAATGTATCTTTTATAAAAAAAAGTAAACAAAATAAACATATTATTATTCATATTAGTGGAGGTATTTAACTAAAATGATAACAATATTAAAAAGAGATAAACGTACATTATGAAATTAAAAACAGAACTGTTACAGAAATAATAGAATAACAATTATAGAATAAAAAAATTAAGTAATACTAATCAAAACACTCTTTATCTTATTAATTAGAGTAGTTAACATCAATGTTAAAAAGAATTATGAAAATATTTTTTATCTTATTTTTTAGTAGTTAACAATGTTAAAATAAAATGGATAATATTAATGAAAATAAAAGGATATATAAAATAGAAAACAATTGTTATGAAAGAATTAATACAAATCAAGTAGTAATATATAAATCAGAGTAATAGAAAAATTGATCAAAAAAAATTAAACTAATATGAAACAATTATCATATTGGTTATAATATGTGTTTTGAGTAAATAATAATGAATGAATATTTAATTTTTTTCTGAATTTTAAAAATGAAATAAGAAATAATTACATGTCACACATAGTATTAAAAAATTAATAAAGGACTGTATTTCCATATTTCTTTTTCATGATCATTCAGTTTGGAGAAAACCATGTCTATGATATATTCATCAATATTCTCTATTAATATTACCATGGAAGTGGGAATTTTAAATATATTACAATGATTATCATGTTTTTGGATAACAAAAATATTATTTTTCTCTTTTTAAAATTATATACCACTGCATATTTGATGGATTGAGGTAATATAATTTTTTTTCATGTGTTTTAATGCTCAAACTCATAATATAATGAAATAAAGATCCCATATTTCTTAAATGACTCCGTAATCTGCAGTTGATTTATAGATTGGATTTTTTTCATTGGTACTAGAAAAATTCATTTCTTCTGCGAACACCAATATAATACCATTGTAAACTATACTTCAATTATACTGATATTTCATATAAAATGTATAGTGGTTAATTTCATACCGAAAACATGTAATTAAATTATAACTTATAACACCCACTTAGCATCTAAATGTTTCCAATGCTTCCAATATACCTTTCAGGATCTCTTTTAACCATGGAAAGGATGTTTTGTGATGCTCATTCGAAATTCAAATAATTCTTCTTTGGAATACATTTCTTTAATATATTTATATGAAATATTATATATTATTGAGCATCAACTATGTAATTCATGAGGTGTAAATGTATCTTCATTATCTAATCACCCGTCAATGATTTTAATTTCAAGCCACATATCCCCTTTCCCTATAAATAAATAATTTATGAAGATACATAGAAAAACTTATGAGATCCACTATAAAAACATTACTTGCTAAAAACTCTAAAATTTCCTCATAAATATACTTCTCAATAATGGATGATTTAGGTCGATATGAATTTGAAATTTATCCAATTAATATATTCCTAAACATTTACACATGATATATCCAAAAAAGTTATACTTGTCTACAATTCAATATTTCATACACTAAATGAACCATTACATACACAATGATATAAGAAAAAGATGGGGGAAAATAAATTTTTAATTGAAAAATTTTAGAAACCAAATCATTCACCATATTGTTCAATGAATTTTTATGAATAATTTTGTTATAATATGAATTGAAAAAATAGTAATTCATTATGATAGTAATCCTGACACGGATGTTTAATATTCTAAAAATTGAAATGGGTATGAGTTGTTATATCCTGATGTGAGAGTCCTGAGATTTCATACCTATAAACTTCAAATATTTATGTGACAAATATTTTCACATTTAGAGAATAACCATAGGGAACATTGATAACATTGGTGCACTGATAAAATATAATTCCCCCTCTTGGATAATTTATGAAAAGTTAGAGGTGGGTATGTTCATATTAAATCAGAAGTGAGTGATAACAATAAATGTATTACCATTGTGAGTAAGTCAAATATCAAATTAAACCCATATTAATTATTTAATTTAATATCTAACACTTTTTCAATAAAACTATCATAACTAATCTTCTCCCCATGCATTAAATCAATGTTATGTTTGACATAATTATATCTCTAATATAGAATCTCAAATGACATTTATTGTTTCTTTCATGTATTTCTATCATTACCAAATTTCTGTGTCTTTCTAAATTTGATAATAAGGGTTTTCACCACCTCCAAATACATATCGATGGATATTGGTTTTAGAGAAATATAATATTATTTTGAGCTATTGACTTCTTTTTTAAAATATTTGATAATAGTAATACATATGTAATAAACATTGATGATACATGTATTATATTATTTGTGATGTTTTAAAGGATGATATGAAATATGTTGTTCACAAATTAGTAATTAATTGTGTACCTTAACACTATATCGAGAGAAATTTTTATATGACCGAAGTTCATATATAGATAAGGTAATCATGACATGGTATTGAAAATGTCCTATTTTATAATAATCATAAACTAAAAGGCCATTTTCTTGTAAAATATTGAAATTATCAATTATGGAAATCAATAAAACATAATTATTATTATTCGGACTATAAATCATTAATCTATCTCAAAATGATATATTTCTGTTTCAAAAAACATAGGATATTAGTTGTAAATTTCCAATAAAATAGGACATTGACAGTTTTTTCTTCTATGAATTTGATATGGATTCATTCCATCTATTCAAAGACTAATTTTGAGATGTGTAACATTATTTCAAAATATAGGAAACTATTGATAAATTTAATTTTATTGTCGAAAATCAGTTGTATTAAATAATTTTCTATCACATATATTCTCATCAATAATCCTTTATAACCTCTCTTTATCCTTTTAATTTAAAAATAAATATTTCAAATGAGTAATTATAAGAAGATACTAAATTTAATTAGTAAGAAACTTTAGAACATCTAAAAAAGCATGTGATTAATATTTTTAACTTATTTCATGATGCCCCAAAATTAGGACACTATGATATAAATTTTATTCCTTATTATATGGAACATAATCATTTGAACATACATATATCATATTGTACCCCCAACCCATCTTGTATAAAATTTTATTTACATTATAATATGAATCTGGAAGATTGATTTCTTTATGAAAGAAATCGTTCAATAGTTATAGAAACTCAGTAAAACTCATGTCACTCCACCCATTTTTAATCAATTTTCCATCGATTGGAAAAAAAATAAAATTTTTACAGCCTGAATAGAATATATTTTATTTATCACCATATAGGCACCCAATTTACAGTTCATTCCCACTTTCATCTAATTTTATATCCTGAAATATTTCATTAATTTGATGAAAAGTATCATCTCAAAAAGTATCATCAATAGATATTTAATTCTTACCAATTTCACCATGCTAAATATAAGGACTAGAACCTAAATTAAACCCTCGATAAAATAAATTCTAGTTGATGTCTAGGGTTTTTTACATTTTCATATTTAATCATTTAATATATGGATAACAAATAAGGTCATTGTTTGGAATATTTTTGAGAGTAAATTCAAAAAAAGCACCAACAAATACCTTATATGCACCACTTTTTTACAGTTCATTAATCCAACATTGAGTGATTATTATCTTTCAAAAATATAATGAATTCAAAATAAGTAATTATATTTTGAAATTTAATTTTAAATTTTCTTTCATAAATAAAAAAACCATAAAATATTAAACAAATAAAATAAATAAAACGAATTTTATAAATAAAAATCAAACCTAAACATTCTAATTATCATTCATTCATAAAAAAATCAAAATATATCATGAAATTAGCATGTAATTCTAAATATATATTATCAATACTCCATATTCAAACTCCATAATTAACTATTCCTTCAAAAATAACATTTACCTGAATAAAAAATACATTAAACAAAATTTAATCAATATATTAACATTATTTAAAACTATAATTTATCTAATGATCATTTAATAAAACATGAAAATCAAAAAAATAACACCTCAATTTAAAAATACATTAAATGTGGAGATATTTGGAACTACAAAGATAAACAACATAGTGATGAAAAATATACACAGTAGTAGAGATAATTCAATAAAATAATCCCAAAAGTATATTCATTAATTAAAACATACCGTGGAGGCATAGAAAATTGAAATAGTAAACAGAAATGGAATATATGTATATATATGAATGGGGATGATTGAGAAGTCTAAAATAATAGAGATATGATGTAAAGAGAGTGTGAGTGGTATCCGATGATAGTTATGGGTGGATAATTGTGATTAATTTCAATAAGATGAGATTAGAGGGTAAAGGGTCAATGAATAAATGGTTAAGGTTCTGCATGTGAGATAAAAAAATGTTAGTCACAATAGATATTGAATAAAAATGAGTTTACCCAACATTTCATTATAATTTAAAATATTTCCCACATTGTCTATTCTATAATCTATGTGAAACCCCATCTTTCTCATTATTTATTTAATATCAAAAATTAAAAAAAATATTTTCAGCATTAGTTATTAGATAAAAAATGTTGAAAATAAAATCATCATATTTATTATAATGATTATTATATAACTGATTTGAATTTTATTTATTACATTTTTTATTTTTAACAAACATGAAAAACACACGACCTTAAATTTATGTTTTACTAGTGACTAGAGTTGGTTTTAGATAACCTTATAGTTAATTATGTTATTTGAGGATATTTTATGGTTTAATACATCAGTATTCATCATTATTTCAATTGTATAGATAAAACTTTAAGTTATTTTAGGTATTATTGAATATTCTATTGAATAAGATAAGAGAATATTAGTGAAAGTCCTAGGGATAAATTTAAAGGATAATTCAAAGTCAATGATAACAACCCATTTTTTTTAAAATTATACATTAAGTGGTTCTATGTAAAATAAAATCGATATCTTGATACATAAAAGAGGATATTTCTGTGGTACATATGAACATAAGGGTAATCACCCTGAAAAATGATGGTTGAGTATGAAATCGATATTCACTCTGGTGAATGATGAGTGTGAGTAAGACTACACACCTAAATAGGACCTTCCAAGTGATATTTTATTTTTAATAACATTATATATAAAATACATTAAGAATTATTTATTATGTTAAGGAATTAGGTTAAATAATATTATAGAAACCATCCCAAATAAACTTAGATTAAATTGAGTGTGATTTAGATTGAATTAAAAACTAAAAGTTTCAAATGGTAAGACATTTGGAGGTTGATATTTTCAAGTAAAATTAATTATTTTTTGTAATAAATTTGTATGACTCATGTGAAATATTTTTGGTTTTCATAATTTAAGAATCCCAAAGTAGTTATGATAACGATGGGTACCAAAAACAATGTAGATATTTTCCCCACTAGAAACATAATAATATAATATCTAAATTGAGGAGACCTATGATTACAAAAATAAAGTACTAATTTTTTTATTAACAATGTTACCATATTTTAATTCACATAAACAACAAATGAAGCGGAGGATGATGTATCATGGTTTTGTGAGGCATAGATGATGATGGAAATAACGTTAAATTTCCATTGTGTAAAAATTGAGGTAAACATCTCTAAGTAAAATATATTAAAGTAATTGTGATATGTCTTTTTATGGGAAAATGAGGGTATAGAGAAACTAGTTTCCGAGGAATAATAAAGCAATCAATTAAAAAGATAAAGGGACAAGATGTGTCTCATTATTGTTTTCACAACACCCTACTGACAAGGTGTACCCCTCCTGGGCCAACAATGTGATAAAGGAGATAATGACCCCCAAGTCCCACCTCCAGAAGGCCCCAGGTTGGCGAGTAGCACTGAGCCTATAGTAAACACACAGATGGGAGGCATTAACCTCTAATAGAACACATGCGAAAGAGAGATATAAGATAGACAACAACCAAGCTTCTTGTCTCAGACAACAATATAAATGATATCCCAAGTACACATATGTAATTTCATTCAAAAATAATACAACCGAAAGGGAGAAAATACAAGTACCCTAAGGAAAGTAAAAAAAAAGTAACCATGAAGCACTAAAAACTCCTGCAACCTTAAGCTATTAAAAACCATCTTGATCTCCAACCTACTCCAAAAGAACTAAAAAATAGTTTATATATACATAGGGTGAGTATAATAGTATACTCTGTAGAATCTCTATAGAGCCTCTCATGAAAAATTAATGAAAGCATGCTAAATCATAATTAACAACAAGTGTAATTAACTTATCACCAAAACAGGTACACTATGTTCCCAGCCACACCACGACTACTCTCACCAAGTATCGCATACAAGAGTATATAATATAATAATGAAAACCAAGGGTACCATGCTACAACTTCCACACTGGTTTGCTGCTTTGACCCAACGTCACACGTCCTAAGCATCTCTCTCCAAAAAGGCTTGCCTACAGACACCTGGGAAATGCACCAAAACATGCACCTAATGCAAAAAAAACACCATGTCCATGCAATCAAAGTAACCAGGTAGTTTTTGGGAGCCACCAAAACATTCATAACATGTATCATACATTAGTTGTTAAACCTCAAGCCATTATAGCCCATACACCGAGTAAGGATCCTCAAGACATTACAACCTATACATATTACACCTATAGTAGTCCATATGAAACTATATCCAGAATACATGTCTGTGAATAACCACAAGACATTACATCCACTTACACACATAAATGGGGAAAACTAACCATTTTTCCTACTAACACAAGTAACTACCAAGAAAGAGAGTGGGGCCAAAGGGGTTAGTTAACCATCCATCCGCCAATCGGAATGTGGGGGAAAATATCCCCCAGGGCTCTGAATTCCTAGGGTGTTAGTTTCCCTAACTGATGGGGTGGAGTAGTGTATAGAACCACATAAAATATCAAAATATACTATAGATCACAACCACACTATGGGAAAAACCTAGTCTTAGACACAACTGCATCTAACATCTCTCGAACTCCCAGATGCCACTTCTAAGACTCTGTATTCTATAAGCACACAACCATTTAAAGAGATTTAATACATTACATCATTCCGTTTTTATCAGTTTCACTTTTCGTAAATTTATTAATTAACCATTAATTAACCATTAACAATTCTACAATAAATTTCATTAGCATCACACCCAAAGTTCACTTTCCCTTTAAATTGTAACATCAGCATTGAGTCCCAGAAATCTCCAACCCCATGGGTTATCATCATTTATTCAATCTTCATTTATAGAATTACATTCCCATATTCATAGTCATTCTAGAAAAATATTCTTAGATACTAAACACAAGGGGAACAACTTGGTGAGTAGATAAACTACCAATCGAGTCTTTTCCACCTACAACAAGAGCATAAACTCATCCCCCCTCGAGAAACTAAACATAGAAAGCACGTACCATACCGCATGAATCTTCTACCCTTTCAGAAGGAGGGTATGAAAAACCAACTTCCTTGAGTAGTGGGGATTTTAATACATATAAACAAAAAATAAGAATCAGTAAGCACCCAAACTTTCACATCCAACCCATTTCATCATCCCATGTGTCCTCCCTGACACCCACACAAATAAACTGATGCTTCTCACCACTCTTGTCATCAACTTCTACCACAACCAGTAGGCCTCCCTACCCCCAAAAATCACAAATCTCATCCAATATCACATCAAAACACAAGTAGTAGGAAAAAGACATCATACCAATTGGGCTTTGGACCTTTAAACAAGAAAGAGGGTAACTCAGAACCCTACAAGGAATTACCTTTTTATCAAACCACCAGTTCTTTAATCAATCTTTTATTATCCAATTTATTATTCGTAGGTTACAACTTCAGGAAACCTAAACAGTAAGCTATCAAAAATAATTAAACATGCTTACGGGACAAATTTGATTAACATCAAATTACAAAAAAAAGAACCAGATTCATTTAAATGCCAATTTATCTTTATCCAAACAATTATTAATTAATTCTGAATATATGTTCTTTATCAATTTCCATCAAGTATGAAAAGCTAAAAAAAAGTATGAATAGATATCACACTATCTAGAAAAACAAGATGCAATAACATATGATCGATATCAATTTATTTTTCGGGTTCAAATATTTATTATGTCAATTCCATTGTGATCCAGTGGGATAAAACATGCCAAAATTATAATTTCACAAGAAAGAAAAGAGAAGAAACAAATCCCCTACCCCAAATGGTTCTTTCCGTTCTTTATATGAGAACAATCCACACAACGTGTTATGATCTCCCCCATGACAGTTGTATCCACTCGAGGATGCAGAGACACCACCACATCGGTTAACACCCAAGAAAATTCCATTGTGAACATGGAGATAGAATTCCATAAAAGGTAATGGAGAAACAATAGGGGTTGAGCCCAAAATAATGACAATATATTATACCTTATATCAAAGATTGATCGATACTACTGGGTTTCATAAAAAATAGATGGGAACGAATCCAAGGAGGAATGTTTTATTGTGAAACTCTTATGGGATGGAATGAATGGTTCGAGCTTCTCACAACCAAGAATAAAGAGGAAGAACTAGGGAGTAAGATATATCATCTGTTTAGAATATTTAACAGAGAAGTGGTTTAAGATACGTTGGATTTTCTATTAAAAGAGGATCACACTGAACCATGCGTTTTGACAAGTAAAAGAATCCGGAGCCTCAAGGAAATTAATATTGCAGTTATAGCCTTTGAATTTTCCTTGGAGTCCTTAAAAAAATTCCTTAAATGCATTTTACATAAAAGGAAATGTTAAAGGGGAGAAAATATAGGGAGTTAGAAACATTGTTCATGAACCTCACTGTTGAAACCTCACCGTTGGAACGTTACCATTCTGGAAACACTTTTCATGATCCTCACCATCATAACCTCACCTTTGGATCCTCATAGTTCTGGAAACTCTATTCATGAACCTCACTATTGAAACCTCAATGTTGGAACCTCACCACTATGGAAACACTATTCATGAACCTCACCATTGATACCTCGCCATTGGAACCTCACTTTTTTTGGAAACGCTATTCATGAAACTGAGTTATGAAACCTCACCATTAAAACCTCACCATTTTGGAAACACTGTTCATGAACCTCACTATTAAAACCTCCCCATTATGGAAACACTATTCATGAACCTCTCATTTAACACCACACCATTCTGGAAACACTGTTCATGAACTCATAATTTGGAAAATTAAAGAGGCTACAATTAGAACCTCATTGTTTTGGAAACACTATTCATGAACATGTAATTTGGAAAAAGAAAGAGGCTACTATTGGAACCCCACATAATGCTACCTATGAAACTTTTCACATAAGGTTACCATTTCACTATTCACATAAGGTTACTGATAGAACTATTCACATAAGGTTGTTATAGCACTATTCACCTAAGGCTTCCAATGACTCTGTTCACCTAAGGCTACCATTGCACTGTTCAACTATGGCTACCATTGCACTGTTCACAAAACTGGAAATTTTTCTAAGTGTTGGGGATAAGTCACACTAACCTCTCGGAATACCTTAGACACCAGATTCTCTCAAAGGAATGGACTACAGAGGTCTGAGACATTACATATGATATCTCTCAAAACATTCTCGTCCTAAAGAGTTCAAAACCAACCTAAAAGGAAACAAAAAAGAATTCTGAACAACCACCCATTGAGATACCTCTCCAAAGGGAGAAAGCCACATGATGAAACCAAATAAATCCATCTCATAAACACAAATGGTATAAAAACACAAAGCCAATTTCGTTATATGAAAAGAGTTTAACATCAAACAACTCTGGGTAATGAGCCTGTATCTGTGACTCAAGTTCCTAGTTACTCTCCTCCACACCACTATTTCGCCACAAAAAATGAACGAAGGGGATAAAATTCATGCACAACACCTTCTCTTTGAGGTATTGGATATACATAGGTCACTCATTAAAGGTCACATCATCATCAACATTGATCTCTCCCCAATTGATGACGTGAGAGTCATCATGAAGATAACGATGAAGTTGTGAAACATGAAAAACATTTTGTATATAGATCATATGCGGGGGGAGTGCAACTCGATAAGCCAGAGCTCCAACATTAAATAACACATCGAAAGGCCCAAAACACTAAGGATATATCTTACTCCCATGAAAAAACCTTTTCTGCCCATGACGGGGTGTCACCTTCAGAAACATGTGATCCCCAAAATCAAACTCTAAGGGTCACCTATTTTGATAGTTATATGATTTTTGATAATCATGCGTTGTCTGCATCCCCTCATGAACCACCTGAACCATCACTATTGTATTCTACACTATTTTTCTTCGAGAATTGCTGACTCTACAACTCAAGTCTAGAATAATGGAGAATGGAATGACAGGTCATAGAAGTCTTACAATGGTTCCATATTGATGGTGGAGTAAAAGATATTGTTGTAAGAAAACTCCTCCAAGAGTAAATGCTTCATCCATGAACCTCCAAAATCTAGGACATAAGAGCATAACACATCTTCAAGAGTCTAGATGGTCCACTGAGTATGACTGTCCATCTGAGGATGGAAAGGAGTTCTAAGGCTTAACTGAGAAACAAAAGAATTCTGTGGACCTATCCACACTCTAGAGGTAAAATGAGGATCTCGATCTGAAATGATCGTACTTGGAACTTCATAATGTCTCACCACATCCTCCAGATACTACCTCGAGAAAAATTCCTCTAATCTTGATTCCTTGTTTGCTATGAAGTGGGTGGATTTTTTTAAACGACCCACTACCACCCAAAAAGAACCATGTCCTCCCTGTACTCGAGTTAAACCAGTAACAACGTCTGTTGAGATGTCCTCCAAATTCTACTAAGGAACATCTAACAACTGGAGCAGACCACCTGGAACATGGTGTACAACCTTCACCTTTTGGCAGACCAAACATCAAGAGAAAAACTCCACAATTGCATGCTTCAGCCCAGGCCACCAAAACTGGATCCTCAAGGCTCGGTACATCTTTGTAATGCTAAGATGCACTGCTAAAGGATAACTATGGAACTCTATGAGAACTATCTCACACATCATCAATGAAAGAAATATCCTTACATGATACAACACTTAGTGTTGTTCATCCTCAGACCAACCATCAGGGGTCTCGCCACAAACAACTCGGTCTCTCTAGAACTTTACCTCATGATCCCCAAACTAGGACTCTTCCAACTAATGCACCAAAGATGACTGCACCAACATATGAAAAATATAACCCCTTCTTCCAACTTCTCCCATATCAAGACGTAATGCTGAAAGTTCTTCCATCACTCTCTAGGAACCACAATATTCACGTACTGCATCAGTACGTTACTTCCTGCTCAGTGCAATAGGTAAAACATTCCCCTTTTCGAGGGTATATGATATTTCAAAGTGGTATTCTTGTAAGAAATCCATCCACAAAAATTGTCATAAGTTGAAGTCACACTGGGAGAAAACATACCACAAACTCTAATGATCGGTGAAAACCATAAAGCTCTCACCAATGAGGTAACGTCACCACAACCTCAGAAAAAACAACATGACATCCAACTCAATATCATGGGTGTAATATTTAAATTCATGGGGATGCAACTGCTAAAACCAATAAAAATCAACTGATCTCTACTGCATCAGAACCCAACCTAACCCCAGATGCAAAGCATCGAAGAAAACATCAAACTAAAATCTCTTTGCTAGAATACAATGAACTGAAGCACTTATTAACATATCCTTTTGATATGAAAATGGAACCTGAAATTGATCATTTCTTATGAATTATTGATCCTTCCTTGTCAAAACTGTCAGAGGAGTCACAAATCAGGAGACATGAGCTACGAACCTCCTATAGAAGCATTCGCGACTAAGGAAAATTTGCACCACTGACACTCTCTTGGGGGATGGCCAAGACACAACTACATTTATCTTTGATGGATCCATAGATACTCCATGATGGGACACAACATTCCCCCAGAAAGGGAATTCTTGAGTACAAAACCCACAGTTCGACAACTTCCCAAATAGCTGATGTTGGTGAATAACTCCCAAAATGCTATGTAGATGCTCTTCTTTCTCCTCCTTAGACGTGAAGTTGAAAAGGATGTCATTGATGAAAACCACGACAAACATGTCCCGGAACACATCATTAATCAATCCCATGAACACAACTAGAGAAATTTTCATGCCGAATGACATTACAACGAACTCATAATACTGATGATGATAACAAAAAGTAGTCTTAAGAATATCCCCATCCTTCACATGCATCGGATGATATCGTATTACCATGTTGATCTTTTAGAGACAAAATTCACCCTTCATTTGGTAGAATAAATCATTAATAAATAGAGGAGGATAGTGATTATTCATTTCCACTTTGTTCAAGCAATGATAATTGACACATAACCACAAATTGCTATCAGCCTTCTTCACGAACAAAACTGGTACACCCCATGGTGACACACTGGGCTA
Source organism: Viscum album (assembly GCA_963277665.1). NCBI lineage: Eukaryota > Viridiplantae > Streptophyta > Magnoliopsida > Santalales > Viscaceae > Viscum > Viscum album. The sequence continues at coordinate 690,934,934 of OY728119.1, read as the reverse complement.
AACAAAACCTTACTATAACAGACCATCAAGCTGTATATTCTGTTCTTCTAACACAGAAGGGTCCATCATATATAGTGGAATAGAGATAAGAGATGCACCTGGTTGTAGCTCCATCCCAAACCTGATCTCTCATTGAGGGGGTAAGGCTATGACCTCTTTTGGAAAGCAATCAGGGTACTCTACTACGAACCTAGGAAACACCAACTGTTGAACCTATGAATAAATAAAAATAAGTTTATCTATCATTGATGATAAGGACTTGACATGCCTCTAACCCATCTAAGGGTCTCTCTTTCCAATGAACACCATTGGCTCTCCATCCATAATAAAGAACACAACCTGCCTCCTGAAGTAATCCACAATAGACTACACTGAATACAACCAATCCATGTCGAGGATGAAATATTATGGTAGTATTAATAAACATAGGAAATATCCCAAAGATATTTGATTCCCCAACACTCCCTCACAGTCTCTACATACTTCAAACAAGTCAGACATGCCACTAATTTGTGCATTCAATGCAAAGGGAACTAGAATCCTCTCTACCTCAAGTCCAAAAGCATGGAAAAGGGTAGGTGGTATGAAGGAGTGTGTCTCTTATGAATCAAACAAGGCATACAGCAAGGTAGAAAACAAGTAAAGGGTACCACAAATGACATTTGGCTCACCTAGAGCTGGCAACACTATAGCATGAAGCTAATCACGACCTCCTATACATCCTCTCTAACCCTGATGATGACTACCACCACAGATTCCCTATGATCTCTAAGGATGAGGTGCATCAAAGGGCTATCCTATTCATGCCCCATATACCCTATGTTGATCCAATTCTTGTGCAACCTTCTGCTACTCCCTCGGATGTAACTACCTCAATAGAGGAACCTGGAGAGAAGCACCTGGTGCACGATGAATGTTCTAAGAGTTTGGGCACTCTCTCTATTGATGACCTTGAAGACCATAAGAAAAACTGATTCCTAATCCCTTGGTATAAGACTGAGGGTCGTCGCCCCCAAAGAAACGAGATGTTGTGTGTTGGGACCTACCCTTGGCCGAACAGAAACTCTTCTGCGCTAAAAACTCGGAACCCCAGACAACAGCTCTGATTTGTGAGGAATCAGAAGAAATCCCCTATAAGGACGATCTGGTTCTGGGAAATGTTCTAATGATGACCTCTTCCATCACTAACACCTCAATATATGTCTTCAGAATAAATGGGATGACCTAGCATTGGATCTCTAGACATAAAGCCTCATTGAAATGCATCAACCTAGACTCCTCATCTGGAAACAGGTCCAAAGCATATTGTAAAATGTTCCTGAATTGGATTCCAAACTCTCGCACACTGGAGCTCCCCTGTCGAAGGGTAAGGAGCTGTTGGCGACTGCATGCTTTTTTGGTCAAGGCAAGAAACTAGACTCTGAACTTATCTTGGAACTCCTCTCATGAGATTGATGATTCCTCTTGATCCCCGAGGAACAAGAACTACCCCTACCTCACTTCTCCACACAACATCATCACAACCAAGGACACCCAGTGCTCCTTCTGAGCATGTATTTAACTGATTACTATGTCAACCTCCTCCAACCATTCTTACATGACTACGTCAGAAATGGTGACCTCATACTTCTGTAGATTATGGTTCTGGAACTCTTAGTGTGTCCTCCTCCAGGTTTCGTCGTCTTCAAGCTCTATCCTATGGTGATCTACTCGCATGGCCTGCTGGACATCTTCTACACAATCCTGAAAAGGATGCCGACTTGGAGCTATACCTATAAAATAAAAAACCATTAGAGCTTATAAAACTAGAATATGGAATAATAAAGATTAATTAATTCATTTTTTTCTTTTATTCATTTAAGGTTACCCTATCCCAAGGTCTACCCATTCAAACACAGGCACATAGAAGAATGATGCATGATCCTTTTCCAGGTCTCTAATGTGCAACTTGTATAACCTCATTTAGTAGCCATATTTAACTTAATGGTGGGTATATAAAATCATAGGGGGTCCTAAACGCATATGTCTCAGCTGGTCTCCAATGTTTACATCTCTTGCTAAACTTTATTAACACATTTACCTACCAACCCATGCAACCTCACCTATGACTAACTCCAAAATACATCATTTTCCACAACCAGTCCTCTGATACCACTATGTCACAACCACCTCCCCACAAGGTGTACCCCTATTGGGATGGTAATGTGTGAAGGGAGATAATGAGCCATGAGTCCCACCTCTAGTAGGCCTCAGGTTGGCGACTAGCACTGAGGGTATAGTAAACACACAGATGGGAGGAATTACCCTCTAAGAGAACACATACAAAATAGAGAGTTAAGAGAGACCCCAACCAAGAATCTTGGCTCAGACAAAAATATAAATTAAATACCATGTACACATATGTCATGTCATGAAAGACTAATACAACTGAAAAGGGGAAACTTCAAGTACCCTAAAGAAAGTAAAAACAACAGCAACCCTGATGCCCAAACAACTCCTGCAACCCCAAGTTCGTTGAAACCATCTTGATCTTCAACCTACTCCAAGTGACCTAAAAAACATTTTATATATACAAAGGGTGAGTATAACAGTATACTTCAATGGATCCTCCCCCGAGCCTCTTGTTAAAATGTTAAGAAAACATGCTAAATAACAAAGAACAACAAGTGAAACTAACTCATTTACCAAAACTGGTATACTATGTTCCTGGCCATTCCATGGCTACTCTCAGTAAGTATCGTATTCAAGAGTATATAATATAATAAAGAATATCAAGGGTACACTGCTACTACTTCCCCATTGGTTTTCCTCTTTTCCCCAATGTCGCATGTCCAAATAATCTCTCTTTAAAAAGGCTTGCCTGTAGACACCTGGGCGGAGCACCACAAAAGGAAGCTCATGTAAAAAAACCACCACATCCATGTAATCAAAGTAACTTGGTAGTTTTTGGGAGCCACAACAACTTTCACAACATGTATCATATCTTGGGTATTAATCCTCAAGCCATTACAGCCCATAAACTGTGTAAGGATCCTCAATCCCTCACAACCTATACACATTACACTTATAGTTGTCTATAAGAAACTATATATAGAATATATGTGTGTTAATAATCACAGTCCATTACTTCCCTCTACACACATATATGGGGAAAAATGACCACTGTGCCTACCAACACATGTAACTACCTAGAGAAGAGAGTCGATCCAAAGGGGTTAGTCATCCGTCAATCATACCACCATAATATTAGGGAAAACAAACCCTAGGGCCCAGAATCACTAGGGTGTCAGTGTCCCTAACTTACGGGGAGGAGTAGCATATAGAAGCACAAAAATAACAGAATACACTACATCTTACAACCACACTATGGGAATAATCTAGTCCAAAATCCAACTGCAGCTAACATCTCTTGGACTCTCAGAAGAAATTATATGACTTTGTATCCTATAAGCATAATAGAATTTAAAGAGCTTTATTACATTACTTAATTCCCTTTTTATCAGTTTCACTTTACGCTAATTAATTCATTAAACATTAATTAACCATTTAAAATTCCTCATTAAATTTCACTAGCGTCACAACCAAAGTTCACTGTCCCTTTAAATTGTAACCGCAACATTCTGTCCCAGTTATCTCCAACCCTATGTGTTAACATAATTTATTCAATAATTTATTTACATCATTACCTTCCCATATTCCTAGGTATTATAGAAAATCAATCTAATCTACTAAACACAAGGGTCTCTACATGGTGAGTTGATGAATTCCCCATCGAGTCATTACCGCCTATAGCAAGTGCATAGACCCATCCTCCCTCAAGAATTTAAACACGGAAAGAACATGGAATACCCTGTGCGTCTTCGCCTATTTTGGAAGTAGGGTATGCAAAACTGTCTTCCTTGAGTAGTGGGGAATACATAGAAGACTAACAACCAATAATATTTTCAAGCATCAAAACATTCACATCCAACCCATTTCATCATCCCTAGTGTCCTCCTCCACACCCACATGCATAAACAGATGCATCTCACCACTCTAGGAATCAACTGATACCACAACCAGTAGACCTACCTACGTCCACATATGACAACAGATATCTAGGCTCACATCACAACACAAGAAGCATGAAAAAAACATCATACCAATTGGGCTCTTGGCCATTAAACAAGATAGAGCGTAACTCATAACCATACAAGGAATTATCTTTTATCAAAAAACAGGTTCTTTAATCCATCTGGGATTAACTGATTTATTATTCATAGGTTCCAACCTTGGAAAACATAAATAGTAATCTATCATAAATAATTAAACATGTTTACTGCACCAATTTGATTAAAATAAAATTACAATAAGAAGAATGAGATTCATTTACATAACTCTTTATCTTTATCCAAACAATTGTCAATTAATTCTGGATTTATTTTCATTAACAATTTCCATCAAGAACGAAAATCTAAACAAACAAAGATTAGATATCACACTATCTAGAAAAACATGAGGCAATAACATACGATCAATATCAATTTATTTATCTGGTTAAAATATTTATTATGTCAATTCTATTGTGATCTAGTGGGATAATACATGATAACGCTATAGTTTCACGTAAATGAAATGAGAAGCAATGAATCCCCTACCTTAAACAGTTCTTGACATTCTTTATATGATAACTATCCCTAAAACAGGTTACGATCTCCTCTCCCCATGAAAACTATATCCACCTGAGGATGGAGAGACACCACCACACCAGTCAACACCCAACAAAATCCCATTAGGAAAATGGAGAGAAAATTCCATAAAATGGCTAGGGGAAATAGATTAAGATGAACCAAAAAAGAATAATGATAGATCATACCTTATATCGATGATTGATCGATACTGCTTGGTTGCATCAAAAAAAGTGGGGAACCAATCCAAAGAGGAATGTTTTATTGTGAATCTCCTACAGGATGGAATGAAAGGTTTGAGTGTCTCACAACTATGAACATGGAGGACGAACTAGGGAGGAAGATATATCATCCCTTTAAAAGATTTAACAGAGCATTTGTTTAGGATATGCTGGATTTTACATTAAAGGAGGATCAATTTGAACCACAAATGTTGACCAAGTAAAAAAATCCCAAGACTTAGGGAAATTAATATAAGAGTAATGGCCTTTTAATTGACCTTATAGTCCTTAAAATGAGGCTTTAAATGAATTTTACATCAAATGAAACGTTAAAGGGGTGAAACTATAGGAAGTTGGAAACACTGTTCACCAAATCACAATTTGGAAAAAGGAAAACACTATTCGTGAACCTCATCATTGAAACCTCACCATTGGAACCTCAACATTATGGAAACACTGTTCAAGAACCTCACCACTGAATCCTCACTATTGGAACCTCACCATTCTAGAAATAATGTTCATGAACCATACCATTGAAACCTCACCATTGGAACCTCACCATTTTGGAAACATTTTTTTAGGAGGCTCACCGTTCTGGAAACATTGTTCATGAACCTCACCATTGAAACCTCTCTGTTAGAACCTCATTGTTTTGGAAGCACTTTTCATGAACTTCACCATTGAAACATCGCCATTGGAACCTCGCCATTCTGGAAACACTGTTCATGAACTCAAAATTTGGAAAAGGTAATAGGCTACAATTGGAACCTCATCATTCGAGAAAGACTGTTCGTGAAATTGAAATTTGGAAATGGAAAAAGATATCGTTGGAAACTCACATAAGGCTACCGATGACATTGTTCACATAAAAATACCATTGCACTATTCACATAAGGCTACCAATGACACTGTTCACATAAGGTTACCGTTTCACTATTCACCAAAAGAAACCAATGATAGTGTTTACCAAAGTCTACCATTGCACTGTTCACCTAAGGCTACCATTGCATGGTTCACAAAACAAAAAATTTTGTAAAGTGTTGCGGATAAGTCACATTGACCTCCCTGAACACCTCAGACACCAGATTTTCACAAATAATGGACTAGAGAAGTCCTTCCCATTACAATTTTACCTAATATATTAAGAATGTACCCTCATTTAAAAATATATACCAAGTTATTCCTATATTGTAGGTACCCTTGAAGATTTTTATTAGTGAGTGATATATTCAATTGCTCAATAAAATTTATTGGGAGAGTGGAGGGGATATAACACCCTTGGTTTTTAGGAAGCATATTATTTCCATATACATTATGTTTATAATTCAAAACATCCTTTATTATTTTATTAATTTATTATAAATTATTGAAATAGATTAAGAAATAATTAATACAAGATAAGAATTAAACTAATAACACTTTATTCATTCACAATAAAAAATTATAGAACAAATCACATAAAATTAAGTACTCACACCATAGATTATTATATCCTTTTAATGTGCATCAATTAAAAGGTGAAAATAAAGAAAATATATTACAATCTATAACTCTATGAGTTATTATTGATTATATTCATCGATAAGGATAAAAAATTTCCAAATAAAACCTATAAAGAAGATGAAAATCATAAAAAGAGAAATAATATTATGATATCTAAATAGAAAACCATTAGAAATGATATGTTTGACTTAAGATTATTTAATTAAATAAATGTGTTTAGTAAAACTATATATAAAAATAAAATCTGACTGATTACTAATATGGCCATTGAAAATTTTTCTGTTGTATATACATATATATAATAGGTATAATGAAGATTTGTATTACCAGTAGTAAATTCTAAATAATATAATTGATGAATACTAAAAAATTAAGTAAAAGTAAAATATTAGAATTATATATATATATATATAAATTTATGTTTTATGTGTTAATAGAAACATATTAATTATTTATATAATATTATTTAACAATCAAATTCATAAAAATAATTTAATAGTATTATATTAGTAAAATTATCTTTTTATAGAATAAGTAATTAATATTAGATGAAAATATTTATAAAAATAAAGTGTACATTTCAATGGAATTATTTTTCTTTATATATTTATATTTTATCAAGAACATTAAAGGGGTCTGTTTTAAAATTATATTTTAATATTATTTAAAAAAAATGATTTGAATTAATATTAACGACACTTAATATTCAAAATGGTCATTTTTTCAATAATGATATGTTTTATATTTATATTTTTTTTTCAATAAAAAATGAAATTTAAAAATTTTATAAATTTAATTAGATAAAAAAATTAATTTTGAAGTTTTTATTGTAAAATTATATTAATATAGATTTTTGGTATTTTTCTCACTAAGTCGGTTTTAGGTGAATATTGAAAATAATGTTTATTACCAAATCATTAACTTTTATTAAAATAAGAATGAAGTAGTGATTTATAAATCGATTTTAATTTAATAAATATTTTCATAAGGAAATAATATTTTTATATTTAAATACTATAAACCCTATTTTACCCTTTCATGAACATAAGTAATATTTTCTAGTAAATAAAACTATTATTTTTCTTTTCTTTTAATTAAATATTATTTTCATAAAATTAATATATATTTATTTTAAATACACATTATATTTATTTGTTTTTTAATAAACTAATTTTCCCATTAAAATTTAATATGGATAATTTTATTGTATACATGAATTTTAATCTTAAAAATAAACCACTTCTAGAAATAGGGTTTTTACACATCACTTGCAATATTAATATCTTTTGTTTTTATATTTAGAAATTAAATGAAATTAAGTTATATTAAATTATTTAAATATTTATTATTATTATTTTAATATTATATAATAATTTAAATTTCCTTTTTAATATAAAATCATTTTATCAAGTTAAATATGTTGGAGTTGGGGGCCTAGAACCAACTACATTGTACTTTATTCATTAATAAATGCCTTATCACATCTTGATTGTTCTTCTGCATGACAATGCATGTGATAATGTCCTAAGGACAACTATTGCATTAATGGGTTATAGCGGATCCCTACTATGATGAGAACCCAGAAGTGCCATAACACTGTTCTTGAATATATGTTCTATGGTCGGATGATGTTATTTGCAGGATACAAATAAAGATTCCATTAGGGGTGAGGACTCATAACACTTTGAGGCACCTTCTTATGATGTGCGCCCTTGGAAATATCCAGGAGTATATTTTGAGAACACGACCTGCCAGTAGGAAATCCACATTTCATACTGTCATTGGATGTTCTTATATGCGGACGTTTTTATTGGTCCTTAGACATTAAGATTATTATTAATGGGTATTACAACTCATGCACATTGATTTATTTTAAAAAACTGTGATGACACACTATTCACTGTGAGGTAGGATACGTTGGGTACGTCACGAGTAATACCGCATTAATAGATAATGCGAGAAAAGGTTTTTCCCTTCCGTTCCATAATTGAAGTAGATATATCAGGCCCTTTGATGGAATTGATATAGTCTAAATAAATCTATGGCCATGGTAAAGTATGGGAGAGTTCAATTTCAGAAACTCAATGAAAGAATAATCGAGCACATGGGTTGATGGCCCTAGCATGCAACCTGCTTGATTCAAGATATTGAGAAAAAGGGATTATATTACATAGTAAATGTTCGTAGGTGACACGTCATTGCGGTGTTAACTTCTTTCTCTATGGGTGCCTTGGCGTTGTTCTAGATGCTAACCTTGTACATTAGGAAAGCTCCACCTAATGCCACTGAGAAAGAGGCGTAGAGGGTCACAAACTAAGTCTGTCCATGTATCTGAGTTAAATATTAATTTAACAAGTTAAATAATGATTATTCCCGAATGTGGTTTAATAATTATTTAAGGATTCCTGATCGCATTTATTTTGACAATAGTTATTCGAGAGAAAATATTGTGGGTGAAATAATAAATTTATTAGCGAGTAATGCAGTTAAATTTATTTATGAAATAAATAGCCATTAGTCAAGGACTACTAAATATGGTGGAGGAAATAAAGGATAGTGGAAAATAAAAGTACATGCCGTGTATATTAAATATACACACCGTATAGTTTTAAAGAAATACAATTACACACCATGTATTAATTATTACACGGCGTGTAGTTTTTCTAGTCGGGATTTTGAGGAAATAATATCATTATTGAGATATTAATTATAGTTAGTGTGGGTTCATGTCAAGGAATTAATAATATGACATGGGGGTTTTAAATAAGAGTTAATGAAATAAATAAAACCTGTAATGCGTTTATTTATTATCATAACTCTATAACCTCAAAGCTAATTATAAATATCCTCACAACCCCAACCCTTTTCAAATCAATCGTTGTGCACAACAATTCTGGAGAATTATATCAGGCTAAAAGAACGCCTTCCTCCAAGAATTCTCTCAAGACCGAGAGTCCAAGGCGATCGATGGATGACATCGAAAGTGAAGGTTCATCCATGCTAGCACCCAAAGATCCCTTTGGTGACATTCAGAGATACTTGGCACACGTGTAGATCACCGCTAAAGGAATCCTACACATGGATTCTATGACACAATGACGGATCACATGATCATGACCGGAGACATCGATGAAGGAAGAATTCTACCAAGGTAATCCTTGTGAATTAATTAAATTAATTATAACAAACTTATAATGATCCTATCTCTATGGTTACATGACTCTTATTTTATTTTTCGTTCTTCATTATATTCTGAAGATCTGATGTTTTATATCGTTATGGATCTCAGATTGAACGTTGTTTAATGCTAAAATTAAAGTTGGGAAAACCCACCAATGCGCTTCCACTGTTCCCGGAACCTACAAGTGGTAACAAAGGGGTCATATCATTGATTATAATTATTTAGTTTTTCGTTGATGTTTTACGTATTTAATAATTTAGTTGTTTCAATTCAAGTTTAATCATTCTGGAAATATGAATGTCGAGATCTGTTCCTCCTCCCACATTTCTCGTTCACCACAATGAAACAAATGTTTCTTTTAATTTTTATATAAATAAAATAGAGGGACTCATACGGAGGAGCCAAAGGTTTCTTTCCATACAACACCAAAATACACAACATGTATTCGGAAGTACCTTCTGTGTAGTCTAGGTTCATGCATCGGACAAGTCTCCCATATTAGGTCGTGTATTGATCCTATCTAAGTCATTTATGACACCGTGTGTTGAACAGAAACAGGTGGCACACCGTTTTCAGATTACACGTCGTGTGGCCCAACAGAACACAGTGTGTAATACCTTCGGGTTAGGGGTGGACTGTGTACCCCGTACACGGCCTACCCATCTAGAAACCATGTAACACGAAAACTACACGGTGTGTGTCCCACTGTACACACCGTGTACTCTGAAAATTTCCAAAGTACATTGACACACCATGTCCCCAGGCGTGTACTTCAGATGGATTCTGAAGAAAAGTACACGTCGTGTAGTCGAAACTACACGCCGTGTACTCACCCAAATTACCTAGATTTATTAAAATTTATTATTATATTATACAAACCCTTGAGACATGTACCATAGTGCATGTGTAAAGATGAGGCACAACACGTGATAGGTGTTATATATATGTGTGTTTAATTTAACATCTACATAATAAATGGGAATTAACTGGGTTGCCACCAAGGTACAAGTTACATACAAGGATAATTTTAAATGAATTTATATGTTTAAAATTTTTATGGATGAGAATCTCAAGGAAGTTCAGAAAAGGGTTTAAGATAAATGGATTTAATAATTAAAGATAATTAATTGATTCAAGCATGATTTATCTTAAACAAGAACGATTAAAGAATTGAATGCTAGTCTTATTTATCTGTAAATATTGTTTCATGTATGGATGATCATGAGATAGACTGAGACCTTTGTATGTGAATGGTTTCTTTTAATATATTTATTTGAATTAAAATTTGTTGGACTCTGATCCATCTCCTCATTAATATGTAGGGCCTACACGCCCAATGATCATTTTATGTAAAAACCCAATTTTACCCCTCACCAGCATGTGGGATAAATGCATATGTAATGGATAGAGCTCCCTAGCTAGTGGAGGCAACTCAAGTCAAGAGCCAAGGTGAAACCAATCCAAGGAGATACAAAGGTGGACAGGTGGAAAGATGTAAACACGAACCCCAATGGTTCATGGTGTTTCTCCCCAAGGTCTTGGGTTAGTTTATCAGCCGCTATATAAACTAACCAATAGAAAAATATAATGATTATACCATTTATTTTATTTCTGTCAGTTGCATGGTTTATTTATTGTGGGTGTGTTGTCATGATCACACAATTAATGAATTAAACGAGCATGCAAGGTGGAACTAAAATAAAACTGGCTTATACGTGAATATTATCTTTGACATGGCTAATAACATAAGTAAATCCCACTTAATATTAACAAGTATGTAATAAAAGATAATAAATTGGATATTTACGTATAAGGATAAAATCTCTCAATGAAATATTATGTCGGTATAGCCTTCCATAATATTGGTTAGAATCAAAACATATTTCAAAGTTTCTGATCAACCCTAGTTGGGGTGCTTTCAATTATTGGGGAATTATAATTCAAGATATTGGGTTGAATTAACATGGTTCACATCAAGGGTTGACTACCACAACAGGACATTGTGTGACCATGAGGCAAAGGTTGAGGAAATCCGAAATAAAAGGATTTCAGGATTAGGGAGTCCACTCAGCGGATCAAGGAGTTGCAAGTTAATGCAGTTGGAATTTGGAATGCCTTCCTAAAACCCTTCAAGTTGCAAGACCAACCCTTGTTGGGGTAATGAAAAGGGAAATATGGATCCTTGCCACTAGAATATTCAGGAAACAGAATATTCTGAACTAAATGGTGAGGGTTATTGGATTTCGATAAAATAGTGGGAGACTAACAATTATGAATTCATTTATTTGGATCAGTTTTTTAATAATGTACTAAACCTTTTCTCGTCTTAATTTGTAGAAACGACAAGAAAATTACTTTAAACATATCATTGTGAACCATACTCAAGAAGGAAAACCTTCTCACAGGGACCAATTTCAAAGAGCGGCAGAGGCGTTTACATTCAATCCTTCGCCACGAAATGAAATTGTATGTGATGGAAGAGCTTATTCCAGTAGTTCCTGGGAAAGTGTTCAGTGAAGAGGAATTATCTCTCTATATGAAAGACAAGTATTATTCCACAGATGTCCAGTGTTTCATGCTATCGTCCATGTCCAATGAGCTTTTGAAGCAACATGAAAACATGGACGCGTATAGAATGATGTCTCACCTTAAGGATCTCTACCAAGATAAGGCGAGACAAGAGATATATGAGATCTCCAATGATTTGTTTACAACTAAGCATAGAGAGACAGCGCCATCTGGGCCACATGGAGTAAAACGTATTGGCTGCATTGAACTCCTGGACATCTTAGGGATTAAATTCTCAGATTAGTTGCATACAGATCTCATCCTATAATCACAACCCAAGACCTTCTCTAGCTTCATTATCAATAATAACTTGAGCGACAATGAGAAGTGTCTAACAGAGCTTTTGAACTTGATTCACTATGTATACAAGGACATGGGGCATGAAAAACCCATATCCCCTATGTTGAATAAGAAAAGGAAGGTCAAGGCAAAGGGGGAAATGACTTATAAACGATCTGAATCCCCCGAGCACCATCCCTCCAAGAAGGGGAAGATCCAAAGGTAGGGCAAGGAACGAGAGGCGATGTTTTTTTCTTGTGGAATGCAGGGTCACTGTAAGAGGAACTACACCCATAAGCGTGGGGATGCTAAAGGTGCGTTTGTTATCGAGTGTAATTTTTACATTTCTACACATCGGGTATTGGATACATCTTGTGGGGATCACATATTTATTCAAATTAAGGAACCATATAGATTTAGAAATATTGCAGAGGAGAGGTGGATCTTCGAGCTGGCAATGGTGTAAGGCTGGCTACATTGGCTATTAGAGGTTACCACCTCTCATTGCTGACTGAAATGATTTTGGTTTTACATAACTGTTATTATGTGCCTAGTGTTACCAAGAACATAATTTCTGTATCTTGTTTGGATATTGATGGATTCATTTTCAAGATTGTAAATAAGGGTTTTCTCTTTTATAAGAACAATGTATGTTATGGTATGGCACATTTAAATAATGGTTTGTATGTATTAAATTACGAAAACCAATTGTTGGCACTGGAAAATGAAATAAACTCACATGAATCATACATCACCCAGTTGTGGCATGACCGTCTCGGTCATGTAAATGAGAAGCTTTTGACAAAGCTCTGCCAAGATGGCTATTTAGACTATAATTAAGTAAAACCACTTGATAGATGTCACACGTGTTTACAAGAAAAAATGACCAATCCGCCTTTTGTTGAACAAGGCGAAAGGGCCACAGAGCTACTAGGATTGGTACACATGGATGTGTGTGGACCATTTACAGTAGAAGCTAATGGTGGATATTCTTACTTCCTTACTTTTACTGATGATTTGAATAGATATGGCTATGTCTACATAATGAAGTACAAGTCAGAGGCCTTAGAGAAATTTAAGGAATTTATGAATGAAGTAGAGAATCAGCTTGGTTATAAGATAAAGAAACTTCGATTAGATCAAGTTGGAGAATATCTGAAACAAGAGTTCATCGATCTTCTACGGGAGTCTGGGATTCTATCTCAGCTCACTCCTCCTTATACACCAAAGTGTAATGGTGTTAGTGAAAGGAGAAACCGAACCTTGTTGGACATGGGGAGGTCGATGACGAGCCATGCAGATCTTCCATTATCCTTTTGGGGATATGCATTACAAACTGCAGCATACACATTAAACCGAGTACCAACTAAGGCGGAAAATGGAATTTACTCTGAGCTATGGAATGGAAATAAACCTATTTTGTCGCACACACGTGTATGGGGATGCGAGGATATTGTTAAGGCCTCCTCAGGCAACAAACTAGCACCCCAGGGTACGAGGAGTATCTTTATAGGATATCCTAAGGAAACTAAAGGATATTATCTATATAACCCTTCAGATAAGAAAGTGACTATCGCCAGACAAGCCATATTTAATGAGAGGGATCACATCCTCAAGAAGGATAGTGGGAGGAAGATTGAAATCGATGAAGTTGATTCTCAAGATACATAGGAGTTAGTACAGGAACAAGTAATACAGGTCCACGTGGAAGAGGTTCCAGAAACACGAGTACTGCGTAAGAGCTCAAGGGAGGTAAGGGAACTAGAGAGATTTGGTTTTTTAGTCACCGGGGATGGTGATTAATTATTATTGGACAATAATGAACCTCTCTCCTACAAGGAAGCAGTATAATGATCAGAAGTTGCAAGATGGCTAGAAGCTATGAATTCTAAGATAGATTCCACATATTAGAACCAAGTCTGGGTTCTGGTCGATGAGCCAGATGATGTAAAGCATGTTGGATACAAATTTTTATTGAAGAGAAAGTTGGAAATGGAAGGTCAAGATAGCACCTATAATGCAAGGCTAGTGGCTAAAGGGTTCTGACATCATCAAGGAATTGACTATGATGAAACCTTGTCTCCAGTTTCCATGTTTAAATCCATAAGAATCATACTTTCCATATCTTCTTACAATGACTACGAGATTTGGAAAATGGATTTCAAAACAACATTCCTTAATGGGAACCATCAGGAAGATGTCTATATGACACAAGCAGAAGGGTTTTTGACACCAGGTGAAGCCAAACGAGTTTTCAAGTTACAAAAATCTATTTATGTATTAAAGAAAGCATCCCAGTCATGGAACATTTGATTTTATGAAGCCATAAAAGAATTTGGGTTCATTAAGATGAATGTGAGCAATATGTTTATAAACAGATTAATGTCAATTCAATCGTTATCCTAGTAGTATATGTTGATGGCATATTGCTTATTGGAAATGATGTACCAGTCGTATAGTCAGTTAAGGACAGGTTGAACAAGTGTTTCTCCATGACGAACTTGGGTGAAGAAGCCTATATTCTAGGGATCAGGATCATTCATGATAGATCCAAGTGGATGCTTGGACTATGTCATAGTATGTATATTGACCAGATACTATTAAGATTTAGTATGGAACAATCCAAGAGGGGATTGGTTCCAGTGTCACATGGCCTACATCTTTCTAAGAAAATATGTCCTCAGACACAACAAGAGAAAGATAGAATGAGTAAGATCTCATACGCTTCGGCTATAGGATCCATCATGTATGCCATGTTATGTACAAGGCTTGATGTTGCCTATGCACTGAGCATGGTAGGAATATATAGAGCATATCCAGGAGAACAACATTGGACTACTGTTAAGACTATCCTTAAGTATCTGAGAAGAAATAAGGATATGTTCTTGGTGTATGGAGGAGAAGTGGAGATTGTCATTAGAGGGTCTGCTGATGCTGGTTTTCAGACAGATTAGAATGATCTGAAGTTGCAATCTGGATATGTTTTCTGTCTCAATGGAGGAGCTGTGAGCTGGAAGAGTTCAAAGCAGCCAGTTGTCAACGATTCTACAGTGGAGTCCGAATATATAACAGCTTCTGATGCATCCAAGGAAGTCGTGAGGATTCGGAACATTGTCTAGGATCTTGATGTTGCACCTAGTAGTAAAGATCTCATTACCTTGTATTGTGATAATACTGCAGCAGTGCCTCTTTCCAAAGAACCAAGTTCACATCTACGGACAAAGAACTTACTCTGGAAGTATCATCTCTCGAGAGATTTATATCAAAGGGGTGTAGTTTCATGGAGTAGTGTGTCCACAGATGATAATGTGGTGGACACCATGACTAAAGGATTATCTTAGACGAAGCATGAATATCATGTGAAATCTAGCGTGTTAAAGGTTGTTAGCAGTTGTCTCTAGTCCAAGTGGGAGTCTATTGGAGTTAGTGGCCTAGAACCAACTACTTTGTACATTATTCATTAATAAATGGCTTATCACATTTTGATTGTTCTTCTGTGTGACAATGCATGTGATAATGTCCTAAGGACAACTGTTGCATTAACGGGTCATAGAAGATCCCTGCTATGATGAGAAACCAGAAGTTCTATAACACTGTTCTTGAATATATGTTCTATGGTCAGAAGATGTTATTTGAGGGACACAAATAATACATGCCATTAGGGTTGATGACTCATAAAACTTTGAGGCACCTTCTCATAGTGTGCGCCCTTGGTAATATCATGGAGGATATTATGAGAACGAGACATGCCAGTAAGAAATCCACATTTCATAGTGTCATTGGATGTTCCTATCTACGGACGTGTGTATTGGTCCATAGACATTAATATTATTATTAATGGGTATAATAACTCACACACTTAGATGTTTAGACAAAAACTGTGACAACACAATGTTCGCAGCGAGGTAGGATATGTTGGGTGCGTTACGAGTAAGACCACATTAATAGATAATATGAGAAATATTTTTCCCTTTCATTCCATAATGGAAGTAGATATATCAGCCTCTTTTGTGGAATTTATATAGCCTAAATAAATCCATGGCATGGTAAAGTATGGGCGAGTTCAATTCTGAAAAGTCAAAGAAATAATAATCGAGAACATGGGTTGATGGCACTAGCATGAAACCTGCTTGATTCAAGATATTGATACAAAGGGATTATATTACACAGTAAAATTTCATAGGTGACACGTCATTGCAGCATTAACTTATTTCTCTATGGGTGCCTTGGCGTGTTGCTAGACGCTAACCTTGGACTTTAGGCAGGCTCCGCCCAATGCAACTGAGAAAGAGGCCTAGAGGGTCACACAATATGTGTGTCCATGTATCTTAGTTAAATATTAATTTAACAAGGTAAATAATGATTATTCCCGAATGTGGTTTAATAATTATTTAAGGATGCCTGATCGCATTTATTTTGACACTAGTTATTCAAGAGAATATATTATGGGCGAAATAATACATTTATTTGTGAGTAATGAAGTGACATTTATTTAATAAATAAATATCCATTACCCTAGGACTAATAAATATAGTGGAGGAAATAAAGGAAAGTGGAAAATAAAAGTACATACTGTGTATATTAAATATACATGTTGTGTAGTTTTAAGGAAAAACAAGTACATGCCGTGTATTAATTATTACACGGCGTGTAGTTTTTCTAGTTGGGATTTTGAGGAAATAATATCATTACTGTGATATTAATTATAATACGCATGGGTGCATGTCAATAAATTAATAATTTGACATGGGGGTTTTAAATAAGAGTTAATGAAATAAATAAAACGCATAACACGTTTATTTATTATCATAACTCTATAACCTCAAACCTGATTATAAATATCATCAAAACCCCACCACATTTCCAATCAATTATTGTGCACAACAATTCTAGAGAATTATTTCAAGGCCGAAAGAACTCCTTCATCCAAGAATGCTATCAAGGCCGAGAGACCATGGTGATCGAAGTCGGACATCGCAAGTGATGGTTCTTCCATGCTTTCACCCGGAGATCCCTTTAAAGACGTCTAGAGATACATGGCACACATGTGGATCACATCTAGAGGAATCCTACACTTGGATTCTATGACACAAAGATGGATCAAAGGTTCATGGTTGGAGATATCGACAAAGGATGAATTCCCCCAAGGTAATTCTTGTGAATTAATTAAATTAATTATAACCAACATATGATGATCCTATCTCTATGGTTACATGACTCTTCTTTTAATTTTCATTATTCATTCTATTCCGAAGATCTAAAATTTTATATTGTGACATATCTCATATTGAACGTTGTTTAACACCAAAATTAATGTTGGGAAAACACCCCAATGCGCTTCCATTGTGACAGAAACCTACAATATATTTTTCACAGCGATAAAATAATTATTTTACAAGGAATGATACTTTTATAAATATTGGTTTTCTATAATATTTAATAGACATATTTTTAAGAAATAATATAATATTAATTTTAAAATATATTAAAAAAATTAACAATCATTTAATAAATAATTATGTTTCATAGGATTACAAAAACATTACAATCAAAATTTCATCTTTTTATAAAAATAATTTTCTGCATATTATATATTTTAATTTAAAAGTTAATTTTATCATATTATAAAATTTAATTTGGTTAAAATGGAACTGAATTCGGATTTAACATGTTAAAATTTGGAAATAGGGGTTAGCTTATTTTTTTTAATGATAAAATAATAACAAAAATTAATATGTAATCAAGATTAAAATGTGTTAGAATAAGAAAACTAAGGTGAATCAAATTTTAATAAATCAATTTGAAACTTATAAAATCTATACTAATTTTTATAGGATGTAAACTCTAAGATAAATATCTCATAAACACCTCAACCTAATTCAGTAAACTCAATAAACCCATCTAACCCCCAAGTGATATCATTATTACCCCTAACCTAACTTCACTTTCAATGTAAATAACATATTTATCAAATGAATTGATCAAAAATTTACCATCCTTATACCCATAAAAATACCTATATATTATTTCTCATAGTTATAGGGTGTCTTACAAATATTTAAGAAACAATTTTATAAGGTAAGGGTTCTCCTCCTCATTCTTTTGATTGAAGTACTTATTCCACTTCACATTATTTTTATTTCAAAGTGATTCTACTTCCATCTGTTCATAATATATCCTTTAATATAAAAATAATGAAATTTTGTTGAAAAATTACCTTTCTCTCTCATTAAACCCATTTCATAATTTGATTTGTATATATTTCAGGCTGCAGAAATAATTCCTTGATACTCTCCCTCAATTTTTTTATTCATGAAGTTCCTTTATTATAATCTTTTTGATTTTCATGTGATTATTTTTACAAATTTTATTAATCAATTCTTCATTTTCCAAATGTTTTCCTATTAATTATAAACTTCTCAATCATTAAATTCATTCCATAATCCCTTTTGTGTACCCGTTATGTTTCCAAATCCACTCCTTGATTTTTTATGTCACATTTTCATGTTCTATGTCTTTTAATTCCCATTTGATTATTCTACCATATATTTATATTAAATCATTTACTATATAAATGATTCACTTTTAATAATATCCTAGTATATCATCTTATTAAGGAATTTCCACAATACTTTTGTATACCCCTCGTGCTACTGAAATCATTCATTGATTTTTCATTTCACATAATTATACTACAAACACTCTACTCTAACATCATTAAACCATGTCTGTATAAATTTATAATTATTTTATTTATTGGGTACTTACATGTTTGAAACCAACATTCCCTACTAGTTATTAAAAATTATACATTCTTATGATAATTGATTAATTTGGAACACATAATGTTAAAAATATGAAGTGCGTACCCTGACATCAATCCAATGAATTGGGTAAAGAATCAATCTCTAGAGAAGACATGTTCATGAGAAAATGGTTTTGTTCCTTGGTAATGTTTTATGATACCATGGTGAAACACATTGGTAATAAGAAGTGTGTTCCATGATAAGGATCTAATAAAATTCCTAAAAAATTAATTTATAGAGATAACTTGTGCGTGATACCTTGTTTTCATTCTATGGAAATGTTTTATGATACATTTGAAGAAAACATGGAAATATGCTTTTATGACATCTTAGTGATGAAATTTGGTGATATTATTATGAATATCTCATTTTTATGTTATAAACACATTTCAATTTTATATTTCAAGTATATATGTCCATGTTATGCCTATGGTTTTTATGTTTCTCTTCTTATGTTATTCCCAAATACTTACCAATGATATGTTTGAGTTTCATTTTTTATCTCATACTGATCATCTATGCTTACCCATTTATTTTTTATTGTATTTACCAAAGTTATAAAAACTATTAATACAAATTATGGGTATAATAGAGAATATGGTGTGAATAATTTTGTAGATAGGTTAAAGACATATTTCGATTTAAATGGCATCTTATATAGTAGAAAATGTCATTAAAAAAAAGGTTTTGTTAGTTAATTTTTTTTCCTAAATCTATAAAACAGTAAATATAAACTATATTGGCAATATATGTATATTAATATTTTCTATAATTAAGGAAATAATGAGATGGTCACATTCACAGGGAGTTACATTCAATGTTTTATTTTTCACTTCTACCTTTTTTCATGGCACCTAATTTGAACCTAAAAAGTTTACTTTTATTGTATAAAATTTGGACTTAATAGATTAATTTACCCAATTATTTGAATTATGAAACAAAAATTTTCAGGGTTGATAAAAATTAATATTAATACTAGCACAGATACAAGTTAAAAACTATTTTTAGAAAACTGTATGTATATGATTAAAATTATCATTAAGATAAAATTATATATTTTTTTTCTATTACTATAATTGGATAATTATTAATAAAATAAGACTAATGTGACTTTAAAAAAAAATTAAAAATTGAATTCCACATTATGGATACTTAATTAAAATAATTAAAAAATTATAATTTTTTTAAAGTAGTTATTAATGATGATTCAAAATGTTAATAACGGTGTTTCTAAATCCCAAATAGTATCTTAAAATGAATAATTTTACTTATTAAATACATTTCAGGTTCATGGAATATGTTTTATATGTTTTAGTATCATACTTATTTTTGATAATTTTATTAAATATATAATATATATATATATAGTATTTTCATGTTTTCATAAAAATAATTATTTCTTAAAATTTCAAGAAATTCATCTCAGATAGGGTATTTTTCCTATAGGGTAAAATTTTTTATTTGTTATTGGATCTTGGACCATCCCATATTAGATTATTAAATAAAATATTAATTAAACTAATTATTGGAAAAGACAAATCATGCTGTTTTAATTCCTTTAAAGTTAGATGATCACAATAACATAACCCATAGAAGAATTTTGTGGTTTAGTTCATCCAGAATTTATGATGAATATTAATGTTAGATCATAAAGAAATATTTGATAAATTAAATTTTCCATTTAATCATAACGAGGTAGGAATGATGATTCTATTCCCTTGATCCCTTCTTTGTATTTTGATTCCTACATGAAACTCTACAATTTTTA
Source organism: Viscum album (assembly GCA_963277665.1). Classification (NCBI taxonomy): domain Eukaryota; kingdom Viridiplantae; phylum Streptophyta; class Magnoliopsida; order Santalales; family Viscaceae; genus Viscum; species Viscum album. Next base: position 690,913,941 of record OY728119.1, on the reverse strand, counting down.
TAGACTTGAAAGATATTTCATGTTGAATATATTATTTTATCTATTTTAATGTAATTTTAGATTCATCAAACTCCATTTTATAGAGAATTTAATTTCTTTGGGTTTGTAGGAAGATTAATCCTTTTATTACTATTTTTATAGAATTATTATCATATGCTTTACTTGATAAAATACTTTTCATAAATTTTTTTTTCATTAATAATTTAAAATTTATTTATGAGTAATAATGTTTAATGAGTATATGATATCATTAGTTAATATTTTTTTTCTTCTTTTAGTGATTGATTGATGAATTGTATTCAACAAAATCATTTTAATTTGTTGGAAAATTATTGATGTGTTGACTTCAGACAAGTTATTCCCCCTTCATTCATTAAATAATTTCATCGAAATAAATTCTCTCATGTGTGCTCTTTGATAAATATAGATCCAATCACATTTCATGTTGAACATATATTACAACTGGTTACTGTAACTATTTTCCTTTTTCCATATCCCTTTTGTTATATTTTTATAATCGGATGTTGTGTGGTGGATAATAATCTTATTTACGATGAGAGGAAACATCATTAAAGTGGTGGCATATTGAAATGATGTTGTATGTCCCACAATGAGTTGGTTGTGACAAGGGTGGAAATCTAATATTGTTAAGATGCATGGGTTGATTAAAAAGTTTTAATTAGTGAGAAAATGAGTGAAATAATAGTGATGTGGGCTATGAGGATTATATAATGTGACCATCTTTGTTTTCATGAGTGATTCATTCAAAGGATATTAGTTTGGGATTGAATGATGCAGTGGATAAAGTGTTACTTCAAAGATTCTTAATTTTACATAACTTTCCTTGATACATGAAATATAGTCCACTATGAAACGCACCTTGATTATGTCATTCCATTGGCCTAGGGTTTTATTAGGTAATAAATTCACAATTTGTTTACTTTGGGTGACATGATATATATTTTCGGCTACATAATTTGGGCATGTACCAAAATACACTTCGGGATGAGTAGCTAGATAGACATGCCATGAGGGTCATTATAAACACCATGTATAATAAATAAATTACTCTAGTGGCTCTAAAATTATTAACCCATGTGGTTCATGGGAACCACATATCCTATACCATATTGGAAACTATATATATGTGGTCCACACATGATTAATTCAATGTTATTAAACACACCATTGATATTGGGGTACATTCCATGTACTCAGAAGGTACAAATCAATGTATACTAGTAGTACATACCTTGATAGGGAAGTGAGACCCACATACCATCAATCATAAGTTACACATTATGTATATTTACTTAGTATGATCTAAACAATAGAAGAATATTTTTAACTACTACCAATTACTACTCACCGAGTACTTAATAGTACATGTCATGTAATAATCATTCAATAATGTTTTTAATATTTTCTCACTCATGTGTTAGAATCACACACATGAGAATTACATTTTTAAATTTTTTAATATAATATAATAATTCATAATTATTTTACATATCTATATTTTAAGGCATTTGAGAAGACAATGTTCCTTATATCATTAAGATGATGGTGAGGAGAGTTAGTGAGACAGTTGATGTAGACATGAGGTCAGTAACCACCATGGAGTCATATAAATTTCAAGTCATGAGTCAACTATATAGTTAGTAGAGTATATATAACCCCTTTTTGATAGGGAGTGAGTCCTAAAAATAATTAAATATCAACCCTCCCATCTAGGGGATATCCCACATGATGAGACGTGTATCCTGTATAGTGTTTGGTTCCCCATTAAATGAATTCGATATCATTACAAGGATTAAGTCTCCTATTACAATTGAAAAGTGAATGATTATTGGTTTTGAAGTCTAGGTTATTTGGATTACATGAAATTCAAATTTTATGTAACATTCTATATGATATGTACACTCGATTACATTATAAAAATTAACTACAACCGGGCTATTGACTTTTGGATTTGTGTTTCTTTAGATATTCATGTAATATTTATTTTATAGTTTATCCTTCATTGAGATAATATATGTAGACTAAATTATATTATTATTTCTCATTTTTCTATATTTTTGAGAAAATATGGGTGTCCAACTTCTTGTTTCCCTCATATTTTAGTTTTTGAGCTGACTTACTATCTCATCTTGACATTTTTTTGAAAGGATTCTTATTTGATATGAATTTACTCATACAATCATAGGAATTATACCCAAACATATATAATTATGTAAAATTGCATATATTTATTGGATATTTAGTGTATATGAATCTAGTAGATCTAGTATGAAAATATTAAAGTGACATATAGTGGTACATAGTAGAGATTATTTGTAACACCCCGAGATTTTATAAGATATATTATTTTTAATTTCATTAATATCTTCTATTGTATGATACAACAAGATTATCTTGCATTATATGTAACACCATATTAGTTTTTAGTATACACAACACTAATCTTGGACCGGGTTACACAAAATTTCTAGTTCATTTTGTAGAAGTTATTTTACGCAATATTGAGTGTGTATATATATATATATATATTAAATGTATACATGAAATATTGTTGGATTCTATTATACAAAAAAACAAATAAATCTTGCACTACACATAACCCTTACTTGGATTTCATTACACGCAATCACGAACATCCACAATAGCATGTGTTGTACGTAATACCGAGTTTCACTAAACAACGATATGTTATTAAAATATTATATAAACTAGTAGTAATGAAAAGTAATACCCAATTTTTGAAATTTTATAAATTTTATCTTTAAAAATGGACTTCATTTTTGGATTCGGAATATCAAAATTAGCCAAGGGTGATGTTTTGGTATTTTTATAAAAACATTCAATTTTTGATGATTAGTGAAAACACTAGGTTACTATTTAAAAAAATTCTTTTTATTTAAATAATTATTTATTTTATTTAAATTTATTTTTGGTCAAAATTGATACATAATATCTATATAAGTTCAATGTAATTCATTGGAGTCATTTTATAATAATTATAGATATATTAAAACTTTATTGAACTTTTCACCGTCTTTTACCAACCTCCAAGGAGAATTTAAAACATTATATAAAACATAATTTTACCGCTTCTGTGAGTGGAATTTCAAAAATCCGAGAGACATAATTAATATCAAGGAGTAAAATTTGGTTCAAAAAGATAAAAATAATTTTTGGTGAATAGTAACTTTTTACTTTTATTTACCACGGTTAAAAGTAAATAGTGTAATTAAGGGTAAAAATGATATTATTATCACCTTAACACATGTCCTAATTCTATTGGATAAGTTTAATTCGACCAAAAACAATATTAGGAATAAAATATTACCCTTTAGGTCCACTAGGATTAGATTAGGACATTTATTATTATATAAATAAAAAAAGAGTAAAAATAGTTAAAATCAAAGTTTAATAATTAAAACATTTTTATTATAATGTTATAAATAAGGTAAATTCGACTAAAAATATTAATTAGAATGATAAAAATATTTCCTACCAAATGGTATTTTATTTATAATTTTTAGACATTATATAATATAATTTATTTGTTACACAATGGTGATGCAGAAATTACCTAAATAATGAAATATTAAAATAATTGATATTATAAATAGCCCAATAATATTAATTTGAGACTTTTTAAGAATTAAACTAATTTTTTAGGTTAATATGACTAGTTATTATTGAATTAATTAACTTATTTAGAAGTAATCTTGCTGTTATGATTTTCACCAAAATCAATTACCAAATTGTGTCAAAATTAACATAAAATAGTTTTTAAAAAAATATATTATATTATTAATTTTTTTTATTCAAAAAAATATAAGGTTTGGTCAAATGACTTCGATAAGGTTATATATATTAATAATGAACCACTTGGGGTTATTTTGGATTGTTATAGTATGTTTATTAACCATATAGTGTAAGAAAACAAGAAGACATAGTAAAAGTTAAATTATTTAACATAGAGTTAAATCTAAATGATAAGGCTAAAATAGTAACCTGAACATGTATAAAACCTATTGGTTGAGAGGATTGCGACCCATCCCCACTTTAGCTTCTAAAGAAATCAATTTGGAGCTATTATAAACCAAATGTGACTTTATTATAAAATAATATTTTAAGTTTTTCTAAAGGTGCCCCTCTCATCCCTTATAAAGAGGGCACCCCTTGCTTCTTCTCTTCACACCCTTTTGAGCCTTGAAGCTTGAAAAAACCCTAATATTACTCTTCTCAACCTCTATAGTTATATCATAGAGGTTGTGTTCTTCTCAAATGACCAACTCTAGTTCCCTAAGAAGAAGTTTAAAAGAGGTGTGTCTAGAAAGAAGTAATCTCTTCTACCGACTCTTTCAAGTTTCATTCATCTTCTACTTCCTCTTATTTAGTTGTTTCATTATATAGTAATAAAATCGATATTAACTATATACTGATATTTTATTATAAATATAAAACAACCCTATTTAACCTTCTATCCATCTTACGGAAAACGAAATCACCGCGCGTGCGTACGTACAGAATACCGTCTCCACGCTGTGGTGTAATAAGTTTTTCCACCACCACTTTACTTGGATTGTTATAATGGTGTAAAGTATAACTATATATGATTATTATAACCTCATACTAATTCTAATATTTTATATCATCCACTCCAATTCCATTCAATAACTATGGGAACGATATCATCGCTTGTGCGTACGTACGGATTACCGTCTCCACGACGTGATGAGATTCATTTTCCATGTTAACAATTAAAGAATGATTATAAAGTATATATAATAAGTAATCATGAAATATATGAAATAATAATTCTACTGGATTTATTTATATATATATTTATGTCATCAACTTAATTCCATTCAATTCAATAAGGAAACGGAAAACAACGTTCGTGCATACGTACGGCCTACCGTCTCCATGAATGGTGTATTTATTTCCATTTATCGATCTATTATATATTTGTATATACTGAATACATATGATATATAAATAATTATTTAAATTATAGAATTATGTAAATCATGATATAAGTAATAGTAATATCAAGAACAATAAGTCCAAACATGTATGATAAATAAAACGATTTTACCCAAAATACTGCTTTAACATGGAATTTACAAAGGAATGGGTAACATAAAGTCATAAGTTTACCATATATGATATCATAACAATGAATATGATTCTGTAATAAGTAAATGACATTATTTAAATCATTATATAGGAGGTTCGGATACGTACGAATCTTATCAGACATATGGTAAGGGATAACTATTCCAATATCATTCTAATCCGAGATTGTTTATTCGTAAGTATTTTTTGGGGTTATATTTTTCAACCATGTCCATAAAAATGTTTTTCATAAAATGTTTAATATTCTTCCATGAATGTTTAAATTAATTTTTACCCCTCTTTGACTATTACTTTGTGTTATGGAAGGAATCTTTCTTTTGTTTACCATATGTGGCACTTTTTGACTTTTCCAACAAAAGTACGAGGAGAATGTTTTTTTAAATTATGCGGAATGATTTTTTTACATATTCCTAATTAATTATTTAAATTAACATTCCTCTAAAAAAGTTCATGATTATTTTCAAAAAAATCATTTTATTCTAAAATTTCTTGTCATTTTGAGAAAAAAATGATTTTGTAGAAGAAAGGATATTTTCCTCATAAATTAATTTCAAGTGTTTTGTCAGAAATATTTTCCATATAAGATGAAATTATTTCATATGTGTATGTTTCAAGTATAATTTCTATATTATTTACATGGTTTCACTCTTCTTATGATGAAATTATATCGATTTGTTTTATATGGATTACGTGATTATGGGATGATGTTTATGAAACCCATTTTATTCTTTGGGCTATGATGAATTTTTTAAGTTAATTTTGTGGCACAAGTAAGAATGATTTCATTATGAGATGGGTGGGACCTATATATCCCTCCAATTCATTAGGTAATGTTTTATATCTCATGATATATACATGGCTATAATTGTAAGTTAATGCAGTTCAGTGTTACATGATTGAAACGAGGAGTGAACTTGATTCAGAAAGAGTCTTTTTCCACTAACATGGTATTGGAGGCAATTCCTTGGCTACTATGGAAATCATATAATGTGCTTAACGGTTTTCCACAATTAAATGTTTTATTCCCATGTTATTTTATGAGGACTAATGTTCCTTTATGACCTATGGATTATGTACTGCCAAGATTTATTTCACAACTCAAGATTTTGATGTGTAAACTTTATGTTCATGTTTTGAAGTTCAAATGTATACAGTTTGTTTTATTTTCCCCATGATTACCCTTATTGAGCATTTTAGCTCACCCTTTATATGTTTTCTTTTCCCTAGGATATAAGGAAATGTTTTAGGTAAGAAAACAAAAGAGGAAGATCTTTATAGGAGATGTTGAAGATCTTTCCCCACGATTAGAAGATTATGTTCCGAGTTTCCAAAGACACTAAAATATTACGGTCCTTGTGTGTTTGTTTTTGTTATGTATTAAGTATTACACAAAATTAATTTAATGTCCATGTACGTCATGCTTTGGGTCTATATAGTTGGAATCAGAGGTAAGGTTTAGTTAAACATTGGAAACAAGGATGTGAAAACGTGAGTGAGATCCCTAGAGATATTTCTATGGTATCTCTAGGGATGTCCCTAATATTAAGTATAAGTATATGTTATATTCCTAGAATTATGGTAATGATCTTATAATTTAACCTAAGATGTTAGATATTGAAGGTACTCCCCCTTGATTATGATTTTTCCTCTCACACTATTCTTTTTGGATTTTAGAAAATGGCTGGAAGAAGGCAGATTCATGATAATGGAGGATATGATGGACAATGGAATCATATTGTTCATGAGAAACCAAATGAAATGGGATTTGGATGTTCAAAATTCATTTTTATGCCTAATCAGCAATCTCATAATATTATCAATAATCTCAACTTTGGTAAGTTTTCTGACTCAGCTAATAAGAGAAAGATGGAGTTTCATGATGATAATAGAGGAATAAAAGTTCAATATCCCCCATGTAAATCATGTGGGAAGGGTAATCAAGGAGAATATTTCAAAAGAACTGAAAGATGCTTTGGGTGTGGAAAATAAGGACACAAAACCAGTAATTGGAAAGGAAAACGTTCAGTTAACACCATAGACAAGGATAATTGTATTGCTAAGACATCAACAATGGTTAAATGTTTTAAATGTGGAATGTACGGGCATTATGCCACCAATGCCCTAAGGGAAAGTCTCATGAAGAGAATAATCATGGTCATATGGGTAGTATCTATATTGATGATGTTGATGAGACTACAAATGATATGTGAGATGAAAGAATTGTTCATGCTTAGTCAATGGTTTAAGAATGTAGTGGAATGATTACATGTTTATGAAGGGTAATGTTGTATAAGTAATCTCGTGGTACTATGGAATAAAGAGACATCTAAGGATTGTTACACAATTGTTTTTCCTTATGTTTCTGATTGTATATGTTGAATGTTACTGGTAACCATGAATGGTTATTCATATATTTTTGGAAAGCACCTAATATGCACATAAATAAGGATAGAGTGATAATGAAATGCTTGATAGTATTAATGATCTCATGACTGATATAAAGACAAAGTGATATCATGGTTTGAGTATATAGAATATTTGGGATTTTGGTATGTGGACAGAGTTACCTTTTGACAGCATTCATATTCTCACTATGGTTCTATGGTAATTTATGATAATACATGATTAATGGATTCACATGTTTGGAATGTGACTAACAAGATAAATCGTATTAAATATGGGGGATAAATGATGGTATTCACATGCTCAGTAGATGAAATTTCTAGTAATTGTATTCATTATACTATGATCCTGGATAGATGTATTTTAGATATGCATAAATATTGGAATAGAATATATTGGATATAAGTTTGTATTGTTTTAGGATAGAACTGATTTCTATATTATTTATGGAATGTTATAATAATGTAGTTTTAGAAAAAGGAAAACCTGCAGGATGGGCGACAACCCGTCCTGTCAGACAAGGTTGTGGGAAATGAACCCACAACCAAAGTGTGACAAGCCTTTATCACCTACCATTGGCCTACATGAAGTCCCTGGTTAGTAAAAACTAGTTTTATTTTATTAACCTGTATGATAGATGATGTGTAAGTCCATTTTAGAAACCATATACGATTAATATCACCCTAGATGGACTTATGTATATAACTATTGCTAACCTTATGTTTGAGACAGATGGAATCACCTATCATTCTATCGCATGATCTGCGAACACTTAACGAAAGTCAAATTCAACTTCATTTCTTTGAGAGATGAAGTGGGAATTTTTCAAGGCACGAATAACAATGATATTGTACCAAAATCAATTAAGTATTTATTCTAATGAAAAATTTTCAACTTTAGGGAAATGATATTGAAAACCAAAAATGTTGTCCTAGTGCTCTTATATCTAATGATTCAGATGGTACCTTAGCTCATAAAAAAAATATGGCTTTGTGATTGTTGGATTTTTCATACCCAGGTTCTCTACCACTCTCCATCAGAACATGATGGTTAGATTTCTCTTCCATATCGATATTTTCACCTATATTCTCTTATCTAGAAACTCAGGGATAAGTTAATTTGGGTAACTGTTATGTTGCGTACATTAGTTTTTAAAATTATGCTTTTTTATTCTTTTTTATGATGTGGGTTTCTATTAAAGAAACATTCCAGTAGTAAAAGATTTATAACCCCACCGAATTTTAAGGAAGAAATTCATTTTAAGGAGGGTAGAATGTAACACCCCGAGATTTTATATGATATATTATTTTTAATTTCATTAATATCTTTTGTTGTATGCTACACCAATACTAACATTCATTATATAAAACACCGTATTAGCATGTAGTATATACAACACTAATCATGGATCGTGTTACACACAATTTCAAGTTTGTTTTATAGAAGTTATTTAACCCAACATTGAGTGTATATATATATATATATTCAATGTATAAATGAAATATGGTTGGATTCTATTATACACAACAAAAAATTAATCTTTCACTACACACAACCCTGACTTGGCTTTCATTACACGCAATCATTACCTTCCATGATAGCATGTGTTGTACGCAATATCGAGTTTCACTAAACAATGATATGTTATTAAAATATTATATAAACAAGTAGTGATGAATATTAATACCCACTTTTTGAAATTTTATAAATTTTTTCTTTCAAAATGGACTTCATTTTTGGATTCAGAATATCGATATTATCCTAGGGTGAATTTTTCGTATTTTTCTAAAAACATTCAATTTTTGATGAATAATGAAAACACTAGGCTACTATTTAAAAACAGACTTTTTATTTAAATAATTAATTATTTTATTTAAATTTATTTTAGGTCAAAATTGATACATAATACATATATAAGTTCAATGTAATTCATTGGAGTCATTTTATAATAATTTTAGATATATAAAAATTTTATTGAACTTTTCACCGTCTTTTACCCACCTCCTCGGAGAATTTGAAAATTTACATAAAACATAATTTTACTGCTCCTGTGAGAGGAATTTCTAAAATCAAGAGACATGGCTAATATCAAGTAGTAAAATGTGGTTCAATAAGATAGAAATATTTTTTAGTGAATAGTGACTTTTTATTTTTATTTACCACTGTTAAAAGTAAATATGATAATTAAGCGTAAAATTGATATTATTATTACCATAGCACATGTACTAATTCTATTGGATAAGTTTAATTAGACCAAAAAAAATCTTTTAAATAAAATATTACCCTTTAGGTACACTTGGATTAGATTTGGACATTTATTATTATTTTATTTATAAAAGATATAAAATAGTTAAAATCAAAGTTTAATAACTAAAACAATTTAAATATAAGGATATACAAAAGATAAATTCTACTATAAAGAATCATTAGAAATATAAAAAGACTTCATACCTAATGGTATTTTAATTACAATTTTTGTACATTAAATAATATAATTTATTTATGACACAATGGTGATGTAGTAATTACCTAAATAATGAAATATTAAAATAATTTATATTATAAATACCAAAATAAATGTAATTTGAGACTTTTTATTAATTAAACTAATTTTTTAGGTTACTATGACTTGGTAGTATTGATTTAATTAACTTTTTTCGAACTAATCTTGCTGTTATGATTTTCACAAAAATCCATTTCCAAATAGTGTCAAAATTGAAATAAAATTGTTTTTAAAACAATATTATATTATTAATTGTTATTTTATCCCTAAAAATCTATGGTTCGGCCAAATGACTTATATAAGGATATATGTATTAATAATGAACCACTTGGGGTTCGTTTGGCTGGTTATAGTATGTTTATTAACAATATATTGTAATAAAACAAGAAGACAAGGTAAAAGTTAAATTTTTTTACATAGAGATAAATCTAAATGATAAGGTTAAATTATTAAACTAAATTTTTCTAAAACCAATTGGTTGAGAGGCTTTCGACCCATCCCCACTTTAACTTTGAAATAAATAAATTTTTAGCTATTATAAACCGAATATGACTTCATTATAAAATAATATTTTAAGTTCTTCTAAAGGTGCCCTTGTCCTCCCTTATAAAAAGGGAACCCCTTCCTTCTTCTCATCACACCCTTTTGAGCCATGATGCTCGGCCGAACCCAGAATATTACTCTTCCCAACCTCTCTAGTTATATCATAGAGGTTTTTGTCTTTGAAAATACCATATATAGTGTTGTAAGAAAAAGTTTAAAGGAGGTGCGTCGAGGAAGAGGTAATCACTTCTACAAACTCTTTTAAGTTTATTTCTTCTTCTACTTCCTCTTCTTTATTTGTTTCATTATAAAGTAATAAAATATGTGTTACTTATATACTGATATGTTATTATAAATATTAAACAACCCTATTTCACCTTCTATCCATCCTACAGAAAAGGAAATCACCGCGCGTACGTACGTACGGAATACCGTCTCTACGCCGTGGTGTAATCAGTTTTTCCACCACCACATTACTTGTATGGGTATAATAGTGTAACGGATAACTATATATGATTATTATAATATAATATTGATTCTATGATATTATATCATCCACTCCAATTCCATTCAATAAATATGGGAATGATATCATCGCTTGTGCGTACGTAAGGATTACCGTCTCCACGACATGATGAGATTCATTTTCCATGCTAACAATTCAAGAATGATTATAAAGTATATATAATAAGTAATCATGAAATATATGACATAATAATTATACTGGATTTATATATATATATATATGTATGTATTCCATCTACTTAATCCCATTGAATTCAATAAATAAACGAAAAACAACATTCATGAGTACGTACAACCTACCGTCTCTAAGAACGGTGTATTTCTTTCCATTTATCAATCTATTATATATATGTATATACTGAATATATATAATATATAAATCATTATTTACATTCAGGAAGTATGTAAATCATGATATAAGTAATAATAATATCAATAACAACAATTCCAAATATGTATGCTAAATAATGTGATTTTACCCAAAACACTGCTTTAACATGGAATTTACAAAAGAATGGGTAATATAAAGTCATAAGTGAACCATATATGATATCATAAAAATGAATATGATTCTGTAATAAGTAAATGACATTATTTAAATAATTATACAGGAGGTTCAGATACGTACGAAGCATATTAGACATAAGGTAAGGGATAACAATTCCAATCTCGTTCTTATCCGAGATTGTTTATTCGTATGTATTTATTGGTATTATATTTTTCATCCATGTCCATAAAAAATGTTTTTCAAAAAGTGTTTAATATTCTTAAATGTATGTTTAAAGTCATTTTTACCCCTATTTGACTTTTACTTTGTGCTATGGAAGGAATATTTCTTTTGTTTACCATATGTGGTAGTTTTTGACTTTTCCGACAAAAGTACGAGGAGAATGTTTTTTAACTTATATGGCATGAACGGATTTTTATGGCTTTATAATGAATTATTTAAATGAAGATTATTATAAAAAATTTCATTATTATTTTCAAAAAAATCAATTTCTTTTAAAATTTCATGTCATTTTGAGAAAAGAAAATGATTTTGATGAAGACAGGATATTTTCCTCAAAAATTCATTTCAAGTGTTTTGTCAAAACTATTTTCCATCTAAGATGAAATTATTTCATATGTGTATGTTTCGAGTATAATGTCCTTATGATTTACATGGTTTCACTCTTCTTATGATGAAATTATATCCATTTGTTTTATATGGATTGTGTGATGATGGGATGATGTTTATGAAACCCATTTTATTGTTTTGGTTATGATGAAAGTTTTATGTATATTTTGTGGCACAAGTAAGAATGATTTCATTATGAAATAGGTAGGAACTATATCTCCCTCCAATTCATTGGGAAAATATTTACATCTCATGAGATAGACATGGCTGGAATGGTAAGTTAATCCGGTTCAGTGTTACAGGACTGAAATGAGGAGTGAACTCGATTTAGAAAGGGAATTTGTCCACTAAGATAGTCTTGGAAGCAATGACTTGGGTACTATGGAAATAATAGCATGTGCATAATGGTTTGGCTCAATTAAATGTTTTATTGACATGCTATTTTATCATGATTAATGTTTCTTTATAACCTATTCCTTACGTACTGCCAAGATATATTTCACAACTCAAGATTTTGATGTGTAAACTTTATGTTCATGTTTTTAAGTTCACATGTATATGGTTTGTTTTATTTTCCCCATGAAAACCATTACTGAGAATTTGAGCTCACCATTTATATGATTTCATTTCCCCAGGATATAGAGAAACGTTTTAGGTAAGAAAAAAAAGGGGAAGATCTTTATGGGAGATGTTGAAGATCTTTCACCATGATTAGAAGATTATGTTATGAGTTTTCAAGGACACTAAACTATTACAGTTCTTATGTGTTTGTTTTTGTTATGAATTATGTATTATGAAAAAGTAATTTAATGTCCTTGTAAATCATGATTTGGGTCTCTAAAAGATTATTATTGGTGTTCTCTTCCCCAAATTTCTTATAGTGTAGATGTGTCTTACTCCTTCTCTTGTTAATGATTATTGGTGATATTTTTTGTTTTATTATCATCTTTCAAGTTTACCTTTATGTTGTTTTCCTTGATATTTTTTTAAACTCATGTTTTTATATAGTTTAATTATTGATATATCTATATGATAATGGTGGTAGTTTGTTATATATTCTTTTATTATTGTTATATTTTTATTAAATGTTGATATATTTTAATAACTCCCATGATCCTTATGTTTTCTTAGAATCTTCCATGATTTATTATCTTATAAGAGGTGGGATTGGCATGGAATACATAACATACTACCAACACAAGTGGTATCCCTATGGATTGAGTCATGTCATTATAACTCTAATTATAATACATATTCCCAAAGGAATTATAAAATAATAACCTTAATAAAAATGGATCTCATAATATTTAATTATATATAGATTAATATGGGAACATTGATTTACTTTATGCATTACTGTAATAATTCTTTAATATCTTAATGGAATTTGATTTATTCCCTTTCAAGTATATATATCTATATATATTGATTAAATTAGAAAAATTAATGAAGTATGATAGTACACATTTAAAATCTGTATAAAATATCACATTTATATTTATGTAAACTAATACAAGAATAATTATAGCTCTATCACCTTTAATAAGAAAAGGTATTTGGTCATCTTAATTTGTAAATAAGAATAAAATTAAGGGTTTTAACCAAGAAAAATGTAAATGAACTTCTTGGTTAAATTTATTCAAATGTTTCTTGTTTATTTAAAAAAAATATCTTTGAGACAATTTAGAGTAATATGAGTCATTTAAATTTAATTCATTATTTACATCCATAATAAGTAATATTAATTAAAGTATATAGAAAACCAGAATTTAAATATTTTATAAAATAATATATATTTTATAGTTATTATAGAATATGAAATAGAATTACATGTATCATAATTATACACATAAATAATGTTATGATTTTTAAAAATACATAATAATAGTTTATGAATATGATTGTTATTACACATGGAAATATGAAATTTTAGTCGTATATAATATATAAAAAAATACCCTCTCAATTAATATCATATAGATCCACAACATTTCTGAAATGTTTCATAATATAATTAGTTTTTATAATAATATATAAATGTATGAGATATATATATTATGTAAAACCTAACTTGTAAAAAATATATTATTATATTTATTGACCAAGATAAATGAATATTTGCATTAAACTTTAACTCTATCATAGTTATTCATTTAGTGTCATTTCTTGTGGAATGAAAAATAAATAACATCCTACAAGTTGATTTTTATAAATAACGTTTTATTTATTAGAAGAATGTTTCATAGGTTCCTTTATATTTGATACTTATATAGGCCATATAGCCTCACTACTTTTCATATTTACCATAATGATTGTATAATTTCCTTTATTTTTATATTTATTATCTTTTAGAATCATTATTAAAAATATATGGAAGCTATTTATACAAAATTTTCATGTTTAAATTTATAATAATGATTAAGAAAAATAGAGGTTGTTATAATATAATGATATTTATATATGTATATAGCACTATTTACGAGGGAATAAATTTAATGTAATTTTTTTTAAACCATTTAAATTTTAGTGGTTTTGAACCATTATAGTTTTAAATATAGGTCATTGGTAAGAAATTGAACATGAAGATTAATAGTGGACTATTTTTAATTATTAAAAGATTATAGAAAATACATAGTGGAAAAATACTAGGTACCTAGGGGAGAAAACAATGAAGGGTAAAATAAATGTTTTTCACCATCTACTCGGAGGCTTATGGGAGGGTAAATGGTGGGATAAAAGGTACACGATAGGGGAGGGCCAAGTTAATTGTAGGAAACAACATAATTATTATTGTCCTACAACCAATTGGTTTTGAATTTTAATCCAAAAAATGTAATTTGAATTAAAATTTAATGTATTTTTTCCTTCCCCTATCTTTATAGAATGCATGACAAGGACCCCTTATTATTTATATTTATTTTAATGATATTTATAACACCCTTGTCTATGATCGAATTGAATGATGCCCTTATCTTTAGGATCTCCTCCCACTCCAATTGCACCTATGGTTTCATCCTGAAATCCTTACCTTCATGGTTGGTGGCTCCACATTTCTTCATTTTCCCCTAATTTCATCCCCTCTATTCTATTTCTCTATCAGAGTGGCTATTCCATGCTCTGGGTTTTCTTCCGTGCTATCGACTTCTTCTTCTAAGAGGTCTTGGAGTCCATACATGTTGTATACTACTGAAGATGTCAGACACTCTTTCCGCAGTTCTAGCATCCTAGACCACTATTAACCTCCAGGTTAGATATAGAGGGGTGGTCAAAGAGGTTTTGAGTGTTGTGTCTCAACGGTCTACCGGTCTCAAGGCACCACCTGTGTCATCTTTTTATAGTTTTGAAGTGTCCCAGGTTTCTGCATTGTCGTTGTTCCCATCATCCAGAGTTCTCAGATGCTCATATCATTTCTTTGAAGTTATGATCCATTGCTCCCCTCCTGGCTAGATCTAGAGAAGAGGTATCAATGGGGTTTTGTGAGGTCTGGTTAAGTGGACGACAGTGTTCCCGACGTGCATCCTTGAGAGAGGGTTATGTTTTTTTTCAGGTTTTTCCCTTGTCTTTGGTGAAGCTTGTATTTTTTCTTATCAGCAATTGATTTTTTTTGAATATTTCTAGACGAGTATCCAATCTATCATTCTATTTTTGTTTCATTCTTTATTGGTTAAGGTGGGGTCTATTAGGGTCTCTCCCAATGGTGCCATGTTATTTCATTACTTTTTTATTTTCATCATCGTTATCTCTTTCTGTTTTGGGGGTCTAATTGTTTCTGGTTAGATGGGGGATGAAGATAATGATCCAATGTTCTATGATAGATTTGGTGGTCTTTTTTAGTCTCTAGTGTTTTAGTTTTTTGGTGGCGCATGTTAGTGAAGGGACGACAGGGTCAGAGACAGGTTTTTTTTGCGTTTGTTGTGATTTGTGGTAGTGGACACAGGTGTTGAGATGATGGAGATGTAGTGTGATGATGGTAATGACATGTAACAAGATATATGCATCACTCCTCTAGTGGATCAAAATATTTTCATGATTTTCTATGATATGGTCTCTATTTTTAATTCTACAACACATGGTGTTATGAGGGTTTTGGTGTACTGATGCTAGTTCTGGTTGAATGTTTTGTAATTTGATTTTTTTCACATGAAATGTGTTCTTTAGAGGTTTTGGTTGAACCATGGTTTCTAACATTTTCATTAAAAGTGTTTGAATAATAAAAGTTTAATTTTAAGGTCTAAGATCCAATTTAGATGATTTATATTAAAATAAATCATTAGAGGCAAGACTAACCTTTTTCATCCCTCAACTCTAGGGTTTTTACATAGTTACAATACTAACCATTCTAAACAACTAAATATATTTTTTTCATCTTATTTATGTATATCTTTTGATTGATTCAGATTTATATTACTATACTCAATGAGTAAAAATCTATGACTATGAACTAGGTGGTGTGTAAATACATCCATAATTTTATATTTGTCCAATGTGCCATATGATATACTTGTGTTGGTGAGATAGTAGGAGACACACAAAATTGAACTGTTCTTGTTTACCTAAATATTTTAGTGATGATTATGGACTATAATGATTTTATTAGATCCTCTAAATCATTATCATTGAACAAATGATCCAAATGACCACGTTCCCATAGGATAGTGGAATAAATTCTAGGATATGTAACCCAAGAGGGCTATCCAAGCCTGTGAATTTATTTTGGTGGCATTATACTTTTTCATTGAGAATTACCTTTTAATGGGAATCTTATGTATGACATGGAAAATTATAGATTTTAGTTTTTGTAGAAAATTTTAATTTTTAATGCCCTACGTGGTTTATCCCACATGAGATGGTTGATTATATACAGTATAATTCTATGACAAGAAAGGATGATCTTATTCTAAATGTACAAGGATATGATATGTTGGTGTTGATATAATAAATTTAAATTGGTCTAGTGAGGTAGAGTTCATAATAATTTTTTATATGAGGAAAGTTAGTTATAACACATTCAGTTGAGATAGATAAATAGTGATACCTTGATCACTCATTCTTACTTTTTTTTGGTGATATATCATTCAGATTTACTATTATTTTAGTGGGATTCTTCAATATGTTGTAATTTTTTGGTCGTCTATCATCCATCCATAGTTATATTTTGTTGATGCATCACTCAACCCTCACTATAGGTATAAGGATACAGTAATCCCCAAGTTTATTTAGTTAGTGTCTAAACCATTCACCCTATCCTTATTATATATAAATGATATATTGTTCACTATACATATTATATTTATGGAAAATCATTTACACATTATATTTTTTTTTATTTTGTATCATTCATCTATGCTTGATGTATTATGGGGATATGTCATTCACCATATGAATTATGTCAATGATGATATTTCACCTAGTGTACAGTATCAATGATACACCTCTCCCCATTGGGATTCTATAAATGATATATAATTTACATTTTCAAGCATTGTTTTGATATATCAGTGACCTTTGGGATTATTTGGTGATACATTATTCCCAATATAGTGATGATATAGTGATACATCATTCACCCCTATTTTGGGACAAGAAAATTACTTGTTTTCCATTTTTAATATTATGGTGATTCTCTATTCACCCATATCATTACTAAATTTCAACACATCTCTTATATTTGAGGTTTAAATAGTGATCCATTATTTACCTAAGTCATTATATTATTATAAATTTTTATCCCTAGTTGTAAATAATAGTGATGAACCATTCAAAATGGATTATCATTGCCATTAGGTGATGTCACATTCACTAGTTTTTATCTATATAGTGATACATCATTCACCTTATTTAATTATAAAATATAAATCAATTAGAAGAATATTTTTTGCATTTGTAATGTCTCATTCACCTTCTAGTTAAGATTTGATCATGGGATCATAGTCCCATTTTGACTATGGATAAAGTAGGAGTTATCATTTATGAGGGTGGTTTTTTATTACCACATGATATGATAAGGGATATATTATTATTCATACATTATATCATATTATACATGATCCTATATATTTCTTGTTTTATTTAGGGAAATCATTATTGGTTGAAAAATATTTAGATTTCTTACAGCATGCATGTGTACCATAGTGGGTGTCCAAACATCATGGTTAAGGATATATGTCATAAAAAGTGACCTATAATAGTTGGTCTATCTTAGATTCAACCTTGACCTAATATAGAGGGTCACTCATATATTTTTATACACATGTTGTTTTTTTATATTTTGGATTTATATATACATTGATCCCCTTATGAGATCTTATTTTTTATCTATGACATATATTTATTATAGTGGTTCATGTTTTGTTAGAACACATGATATATATTCATTATAGTTAACTTATTATTTTAATGCCTATATTATGCTAAGGATTATATATGGTAACACGTTTTTTTATTACAATGTCTATTTAATGATTGAGGGCATAGTGATCCAAAAATATATGTAGTCCCTCATTTATAGTCTGTATAATTTTACATGTAGGGATCCATTACTGAGGTGACATGACACATCATGATTAGGGTTTTCAAGAGTACTCTATAGATGAACTAAACATTTATATGGCATCCCTATTTTTTAGTTGTACTATTTAAGAAAAACTAACTAGAGATACAAGAGGTCTAAAAATTTTATGAACACTTTGTTTTTCTCGGGATAATACATTTATAAGAACATTATAAGTAATCCAGAAATGGGAATAATGTTATTGGTTCTTCGATGTTGAGATTTTTATATTTAAATAAATATGTTTTTTGATCTTATATATTATTTTACTGTTGTCTTGGGGTGGTAAGTGGGTTTTAGGATCATCGGTATGGGAATATGAATCAGTATGTCGATACCCCATAAAGTATCAAGATATATGGATGATGGGTCTATGAAAAAAGATAAGTGTATCATTATGTGATTATGAAATGTCTATATGATTAGGATAGGGGCTGAAAATAGTAAAAGGCATGACCCTTGTGACATATAAAATTTATATTAATTATGTAACATCTATGTTATTCACTTTTTATTTATTTTTATTGGTCTCTGCCTTGGATTTTTCTGTGGATATTATATTGGTCATAATGAAAACCAACACACCCTTCAGGGCATGATTTGAGTGTATTTATTAGTGAAAATGTTGTAATATTTTGATAAGTAGTTATGATAATCTATAGTATTTCCTTGTATTATATATTTATAGTTATAATGTGATTATAAGGATGAAATTGATGATTTTTTATTGAGTAAAAATTATTTTATATGATTTATAGGTTTATTTAATGTAATTTTATGGTGATTATTATACCTTTTTTAAAGAGTGGGATATAAGTATAGGTCATTTAGGATCTCACATCCACTAGATAGGTTTGACCATAACGCATTTTCCTCACATTTAATTAGTCTATGACTAGTTTTTGGATGATTTTTATGTGGAATTATTAGGTTTTCAATATAAGGGAGTTGTTTAGATTACTAAAAAGTTTTTTATTGGAATTTCCGTTAATCTTGGCTATACCATCAGGTCTGAACCATTGGTATATTCTTCCAAACCACTATAAATATTATTTTTTAATAGTATATACCAATGGTTTGATGAAACCATTGGTATAGAAAATATATCAATTATTTTTAATCAAACAGTATACAAACAATTTATAAAACTGTTTGTATAGGTTTCCACCATGTTATTATAATACAACCTATCATTACATCTCTAATAATACTCCATCTATAATGATAATTTAAATAATTAAATTTAAATATTTTTAATGAATCAATAAAATTTATTTAATGTGGGTAAAATAATAAATATTTTACAATTATAAAATTAATAATTTCAAATTTAAATGATTAAATATAAGATTATATTTATTTATAATACATTACCCACCTCAAACAATGTGTGAATAAAATAATTTTATATGTATAATGGATCAATATCCTATTGGAAAAAATAATCTTTATGATAAATAATACATTCTTGGTCATCACTACCACCCCCTCATCACAATTGCTTGTACTATCATCATTTACATCAACAGATTCATTACCATCACCACTGGAAAACTCATTGTCATTACCTCCCTTAAGAAATTCATCACTATTTTCCATAGCACCATACATGTATACCATCATCAATATAAATGATTAAAAAAATAAAATAGTTTATAGGGGATTCAATGGATATAAATCCATCATATATTTTATGAAATACTCGATTACCTTTTGATTTTTTGGTATTTATGCATTCCAATTTTTTTCCTGTACTCTTATATGGTCTTCTTGAAACTTGTTTCTTGAATATGTTTTTGAATATATAAAAGTGGACTAATATCTTATTTACATTATAAAAACATCTAGTAGTTACTAAAATCATTCCTACTGTTTGTTACCTAATACATGTCTATTTGATTATTTGAAAAAAATGGCTTATTATTTCACATCAAGGCACTATAAAACACATTTTTTATAATATAAATGAATTATTATATTATGAAATAGTTATTATTTTTAAAATTAATAGTATAATAAAAATATATTTTACTATATATCATGATTAAAACCACGCCAGTGTTTATTCTTTCTTATCTTACAAATTATTTTTTACGGAGGTACACACCATTCAATTTAAAACAATTCTTGTTGTAAGTGAAAATGCATGTTTGAAATAAATATTTAATAATAATATATTCTAAAACAATATAATCAAATTAAACTAAACATACAACCTGATTATCTATTTTCATTTCTACTAAACTATTAAAAACTCTTCTTAAACAAAATTTTAACTGAATAATTCCCAATTTCTCTTATATTATTTCATACTCATACATACCAATTTGTGAAAATACATTATAAACCATTTTTTATGTCACTATAAATAATCATGAAATAATTTAATATTTATAATAAAAGTACTAAGAATAATCATTACCATATTCAATAAATAAATCATTAAATTTTTATAATACTATAAAGTATTATCTATAAAAAAATAAATGATATTATAGTACAATTTAATTATACAATCATTTATGGTTGTTATAGCCTCTAATAATGTTCCATAACTATTGGTCCAACTAATATATAACTCTGGTTTATAGGATATGCATAGTTCCCTTCATTATACTAATATTTCATCCCTCAAGACTTAACCATCATGAAATACAAATCAAAAATACAAAAAATATATTAATTTATGTAAAAAATAAAATTTTGTATTATAATTTTATAAATTTTCTTACCCATATATCAGACCATGAATTGTCTCTAATTTGATCACTGATGTGTCTCTAAGAGATTGGTTTTATGGGAATGATTTCACTATATTTTTATTTTACCATTGTAAATCATATACATTATATACCATGTTTACCAATTAATTTTTTTTCATCATTATAATAAACCATTACAAGTGTATGGAAGTTTCATACATCATGAAATTGTATATTTACACACTATATATTAATAGATCCCTCTATAAAGAAAAATATATGAAAACTAATTCACATTAAAACTAAAAAAATTATTATCATAGAATTAATTTTAGTTATGAACATATAAACAACCCGGTACGATTACCGGGCGTTGAATAATTCAGAGGATGTTATATATTGAAAACATTTTAAGGATGGGTAGGCTTTAATGCATGCACTGTATGATAAAAAATATAAAAAAAATCCCAATATGAAGTGCATAAAACTATAATAAGATAGGATAAATGGGAAATTAATTCAATATTGAATTGTGAAGAAATGATAGCAAGGATAAGGATCCAACATGGGATATAGAAATTGTATTTGAGAAGAAGAACATTTAATGACTAGTACTGATATAAATAAATATTCCTTTCAATTTAATTAAATGTCTTATTAAGTAATATGGTTATAGAAAACACATGAAATTATTTTGTTTTATTATATCAAATTGGATTTAAAAGACCATTAACTGTCATTAACATTGATAATATATTCATTTAATAGTGATCACATAAATAGATGAATTATAGAGTTTTATCAAATCCATTTTACATAGAAAAAGGAATTCATGGCCTCAACTAGTAGGATTGTATAATATGAAGCCCATATATTAGATATTACAAGGAATATGAATGTACTAGGATCTTACCTTGAACAATTCCATGTCGATATCCAATTACTCAAGAATGAGTGAAACTATTTAAAGGAGAAGTACATGGTCATTGAGATCAAGACCCAAACCATGTCTTCTGAACCACCCCATGAAAGTATCAACATAAATCACCTTACTGATAGGGATTTTTTTTGGGGTATTAATGTGATATGTATCAAGACCCTGATGTTATGAGTATTTAAATTATTTTTATAGAATAATGAATATTATTTCAAAATTTTATCGTTATATTATAAATGATTTATTTCTAGATATAATAAAACACATATTTTATTTTTGGGTAATATTCAATTTTAATTAAGGAATTTATTTTGATGAATTTGATGGTTTTTTAAATAAATAATATTTTAATAAAATA
This sequence comes from Viscum album, assembly GCA_963277665.1. NCBI lineage: Eukaryota > Viridiplantae > Streptophyta > Magnoliopsida > Santalales > Viscaceae > Viscum > Viscum album. Next base: position 690,891,152 of record OY728119.1, on the reverse strand, counting down.
TTTTTATTAAATATTTTTTTAAATAAAAATGATCATATAATTTTTATAAAGTCATATACAGTTATTCTAATTGTCCGAAAACTATTATTTTCAAAAAAAAACCCCATTATTTCTCAATGAATGTCTATTACTATTTTAAAAATGTAAATGTAAATATTTAGAGAAATATTTAGATAAATGGAACATTATTTTTGGAATAATAATTTTTAAGTCATCCAATGGTGAACGTTTCATAGTTTTTTGAGACGATCAAATTTTTGGGTAAAAATTAAATACCATATAAATATACTTTGTGTATTATGATAACATAATGAAAATTATCCAAAATTATATAAATACTAAGAAGAACATCAATACATCCTATCATCCTCAAACTAATGTCCTATCTGAGAATACTATTTAGACATTGGAAGACATGTTGAGAGAACATTTTATGGACTTAAAAAGAGGATGGGACCAATATCTGCCTATGTTCGAGTTCTCATACAACAATAGTTTCCACTCAAGCATCCAAATGGACCCCTATGAATCCCATTTTTGGAAGAGGTATATAACACTTACATGTTTGGATGATATTGGGGAACTAAAATAGATAGGTATTGAAATGATTTAGGAAATGATGGAAAAGGTTAAGACTATTCAGCAACACATCAAGGAAGCTTAGAGTAGAAAGAAGAGATACACTGACAATAAATGATGAGACCTAGAGTTTGATATTAGAGACATGGTATTACTTTGTATATATCCAACAAATAAATTGATAATATTTGGGAAGAATGGAAATCTTATTCCAAGATGCATTGGCCCCTTTAAGAGATTTGATCACATCGGAGTGGTGGCCTACCAACTTTTACTCCCACCTAACCTATCTCATGTACATGATTTATTCCATGTATCCCTCTTGAGAAAGTATATAATATACCCCTCACATGTACTGAATCCAAAGGTGGTACTGTTGGAGAATGAACTTTCTTATGAGGAGTAGCTGATGGAGATCTTAAATTATAGATAGAAAGTTATATAAAATAATACAATGCACCTTGTCAAAGAGTTGTGGAGAAACCAAAAGTTTTAATATGTGATGTGGTAAATAGAGGAAGTGATGAAATAGAGTTACCCTCATCTGTTTTAGTGTGGGAAAAGAAAATTTTCAGTGTGAAATTTCTTAAGGGGGGAAGATTGTAACAACCTGAACTATTATAAATAAGATTCCCATTGGATTTAATTAAATTTATTCTTATGTAATATGTTTAAGTAAAAAACATGAACTTAAATTTTTTATATCATTTTGTATATAAAATATCGTTATTTAACATTATCAATGATAATATATCCCTTGAATAGTGATCATTTGATCAGTACGAATATAGTGTTTTAACAAATTCAATTGACATAGGAAAAGGATGTGATGGCCTCAACTTGTAGAATCCTACCCTAGGAAGCCTATTTATTAGAGATTCCATTGGAGATAGAATCATTGGGCTTAGACCCTAACCAATCCCAAGTTGTGATCTAATAACTTAAGCATGAGTGAAACTGTCTATAAGGGAAGTAAAAGATCATTAAGATATGAACCAAACCATGTACACTGAACCACTCAATGAAAGTCTCATCATGACATAGTGTAATATTAGGGAGTTTTTTAGTGTTTTAAAAGGATATCTATAAAGACCCTATATTTATGATTAGGTACATTATTTTTTTATAGAATTATCAATATATTTTAATCCTATTATTATAACTTTATCAAAGATTTTTATTTAGATATAATAAAACAGAAATAGTATATTTGGGTAATATGAAGATTCAATTATGGAATTTTTTTATGAATTAATGGTCTTTCAAAATAAATAATAATTTCATAAAATATTATTTTTAAATAATATTTATTAAATATATATGGCCAAATATCATTTCTGATGTCAATTTTAAATTTTCAAGGGTTCAAAAATAGTTATTTAAAAAACAAAATTTCTTAATAAAGGTTGATTACTATTTTAAAAGTAAAAATGAACATATTTAGAAAATTATTTAAATAAAATGAATATTATTTTTCTGAATCATAATTTCAAAATTATCAAATGGTGAATTATTCATAATTTAATGAGAGAGTGCAATTTTGAGGTAAAAATTAAATACCATATAAATATAATTTGTGTATTATGACATTATAATGGCCCAAAATTAATGTAATAAATTTAATAAATTCAATACAAGAACAAATATAGGTTTTAAATTTAAAATAATGTGATTTTATGATTATTTTATTGATTTTATAAGTCCATTATGAATCCTTAAAAACCGTTAATTTATTTTATGGTTTTAAAACCATTTTTGCAAGAGAATGACTCACCTCCACATAAGAAAGGATATTATTTTATTATTTTTGACCCTTGGTATTATAAAATAATGATAACCACTTTAATTTGGTAGAAACCATTAGCCAAAACCAAGGTATAGTTTATAGTTTTGGTTATTTTATTATGTAGAGTCCAAAATAAAAATAATAAATAAATCACCCTCTTTTCCAATTTAATCCTAACCATGATCTTATTTATCATCAATAAAAATCTTCAGATCACATCCATACTCTTCCCTCTACACTATATAATCCTTCCAATTTTCTCCAAGATACCAAGAATCCCCACCCACGGATTTGTAGTCACACACTAAAGTAAGGGATCTTTTATTTCTCTTCTCTTTTCAGGTATATTCTTTACCAATGTCATTAATCATCATTTACATGTGAAGGGATATGTTATTACATATACCCCATAATGTAAAATTTATTTTCCAATTAGTTAAATACACATTTCCTTCTCATCAACCCTTTTTTTGAATTTTTTAGCAGTTTCGTTATGTTGTTGAAATTTATTTTTGATTTTCCATTCCAAAACAACTATGTAGTGAATAAAATACCAATTTAGTATCAAAGGTATTAATATATATAAACTTATACCTATTATAATTGGTACATACATTTATCTATTCCACACTACATGTTTATGTAATAAAATATTATGATGACTCAATCCATGTGGTATGATATATATGGAACCCTTAAGCATGATAAGAAAATTAAATTAACGGGTGTACATAAAATTATATTTCACTTAAATTTATTGGGTAAGTTCAGTATCATAGGAAGTTATGTTGGTACATAGAGAGAACCTAATTAATTTATGGTACTTTATTCACCATGATGTATTGGAAGTTTATCTTTAACATATGTTTATGATGTAGTGTTTTAAGTGGTTTTTACATTTCCCATGTTATGATTATAATGATATATCATGTCTAATTGTTCATGTTTTTAATTAAAAATCTTTTATGACCCATTGATATGTCAATTTTATAACATGTATCACCTTATACCATGTTTATTCCCTTACTGAGATTTATATATCACCCCTATCTTATGTTTTTCCATAGGTTATCCCGTGTAGTTTTGAAATCTAAGGAATTTTAGAATTATGTTAAAAAGGTTTTCAATAATTTTGTTGTATCCAATGTTCAAGATGTTATGATATGTACCTAATTTCCAAATAAACTATACTTATCAATCATTTGGGTTGTATTATGTGTACTCTAATGTAATACATCATGAATTAATGTAAAATAAAGAAGAAGGTTGTTATAGAACTGATGTGAAATGATAGTGAATTTATTGGGGTTATATGTATCCCTTTTTCTTCAAGTGAAACAATGTGATCAGAATATTTGGAGAGGGGATATGTGTTAGAAGGTTTAGGTGAAATCGAGTATAGAGTGTCACACCCCGACATTGATTTTCCTTTTATTTCATTATTTCATTATTTAATTATATTTTGGTTGATGTTTATGTTGAGTTACTAGTAGATATTATTCCATGTTTGAGTTATATATCTATTTATGGACCAAGGCATGTTTTCTATGCACATTTTAAGGATAAATCATGTCTATGGTTGGCGCAAAGGGCATTTTCTGATCATTTTTTCTTCCGTGGTATTTCATGCATAGTATGGTCATGGTTTGTCCCAAACCATGTGAGGAAGAGGATAAACCATGTGTATAATTCCATGACCCTAGAATCCTGAAGCCAATGAATGATTTTATTTCATTGGAATGATTAAAAGGAATAAAATCAAAAGGGATTGTACAATATAGCAGTTTTGGAATATCATATTATATACATGATACCCATAATACATTATCAAAATAAAATTAAGCATAATATAAGTAAAATATAAGCATCCTTGAATCCCATTCAATGGATTCCTTTTTATAACCCTGGGAAAGGAAACATAATATGGGTGATCCCAAATTCTCAACAAAAAATTGTAATGTTAAATTTATAATCATTTTATGATAATAAATAAATATTCTGTGACTGATATAACTTGACATTAAAATAACTAAATATGGAATAATCAATATGGAAATGTAAGAAACTGAAACACATTCCATTTAATAAATAAATTTTGAATGAAATAAAACTATATATTTTATCATATAAGAATATCATGGATAATAAAAATAATAACTAAACTTTCAACGATGTAAATACATAATTATTAGACATTATGTCCGAGGCACATGAAAACCAATATCGCCAAGACCGTTAAAAATATGATTTAAAACTATGGGAAGACACCTGATTAATTTTTACTTCTTATTTATCTCGTGATAACCATTTTATGCATCAAGGGGATATATAAATTCTGGGCTCCACCTGTCACTGTCTGTCCGAAGCATTCCATATATTAATAATCTATTTGCACAATATGCCTTAAAGAATCTAAATATTAAATAAAAAATATTGATTTATAAATATTTACTTAATTGAGGATAAGTAATAAAAAGGTTTTTGATTTTGATGAATAGAAATTGAATTTAAAAATAATTAAAACATTATTTTTGAAAACAATAATTAATCACTTTAATGTGTCCCATACCACTTTGAAACATTCGAACCATAATCTCCATGAATGAAAAACATTAACTGAAATATATAATATCATAACAATATTTATGTTCATGACATACCATATAAAATGGTAGTATATACACCATATAAAACTGAATTGGTGCATAACAACAAAAAGGTCGTAATGAAATTTAAATTGAGACAAAATCCTTGACCTTGAGTCAGACTTGTCACGCATGAATTCATATTCCTAAATAATAAATTATGTTAATTATTTTATTTTTTGATAACCGTTTTCATGTTTATTATTACTTTTACTTCAATAATTATAATGTTTTTTACAATTACATAAATAATTATGTTTACATCAGGTGTTTTTAACAAATTTGATTCTTGTGTCAAAAATGACTTTAGTATGTCGACTTTGGTGAAAGGGGTAATTATATAAACATATATATAGTAATTATCATGAAATAATTATAATATTCCTAAATAAATTACACATTCAAAATCAATTATGAAATATGGTTATGAAATATTAACCAACATTTTAATCATGTAAATGTTAGTCCATACGTACACATGAGTAACGTTCCCATTTTTCAATGATAATTATAGAAAGAAATAAATTAACATTATATCATTATATAATGATCATTATATCACGAATACCATGTTATTTGATTATATATACTTATATATATAATTCTTGTTATAAAAGGATTCACATTGCGTTGAGGAGGCGGTAATCCACACATCCACGAATGACATTATGACTTTTTTACTTTGTGAAAAGTGTAATGAAAAAAATAATATATTCTATTAATAGAAAGGTAATTATGTCATGAATATAATATATATGTCATTTATTTCAAATATTTTTAATTATAAAAATCCTTAATACATTTTCTGTGTTTGGTGAATGTATCACATCACTTTGAGGATGCGATAGTCCACACACCCACAAATGATGTTTTCATATTTACACCAAAGGGAAAAAATAATGGTATATGTTATATAAAAATTAAAGAAATATGAATAAAACATAAATATCAAAAATTTCATATAAACACATGGATTCCATCATAATTCCCAACCTTGAATGGTGGTGATGGAAACATGAATGAAATCATTTCGTGAGGTGGTAGTTTATCATAGGCATAAATTATAAGTTCGTTACTTATTAGAAGGAAGTGTTTTAAGTGTAGGTCAATCATTAGAATAAAAATATATCTGAATATTAAGTATACTTATGTTATTATATAATCATGGAATAATAAGAGTTGATAGATCGAGAAGTAAAATAAAAAAATGAGATTGTGGAAGGATGTTAACTCTTTTTGAGGTTACTACTTTTGGTTTATACCAAAACACTTCCTTGATTGGATTTTATAAGACAGGGAGGCCTCCTGGTTGACGAGAGGGATTTTGGGACACCTCGACAATATTTATTTATCCATTGTTGGGTATTTAACATTGTAAACTAAAAGAAATATTAAATGGGGTCTTTAAAAGTGCGGATAAAGGCCCCCTTTATCAGCGCTTTTTTAGAAGTGTTGATAAATACCCCATGTATCAGTGATTTATTAATAGCGCTGATGAAGGGGATATTTGAAAAAAAATTATTTTATTAATATATATATATATATTAGTATATAAATATATTTATATTGATATAAATATATTATACATATTTTTATATATGTTTCACACAATGGTAAATAAACATTTATAGTTAATATATAAGTTATATAGTAAAAATGGATTAAATAAAAAATAAAAAATAAAAAAAATCAATAATTTTATATTTATTATAAATATTAATATATAGTTAATAAAAATTTTAAAATAAAAAAATCATAGACTTAATAAAAGTTCTAATATAAAATGAACAGATAACTCAAACATCAAATGTCCATAAGTTTTGATCTTGGTGTCTGTTTGGGTTATACCACAAGAGAAATCTAAAATTTTGATGATATCTACACCATGTGATTTTGGCGGACCATGGTTAGTGGTTTTCAAGGTAAAAATATGCCCCAAAGGCCTCCAAAAATGAGGTTTTTTTAGGGATACCCCAATTTGTTTAACATACAATGGAATTTAAGCCTCATTTAAGGGGGTCTTTTTTCCCTATTTTAGTGAGGAATACATTTTTTCCAAAGAATTACTTTCATATTAATATTAATTTTTGAAATTTTTTCATTTTTCACAATTTAGTTCTATTTCTTATTATATATTTGCTTATTTTGTTATATTTAATTCTAATAAACATCTTGTATAAATATATATATATATCAACATATTTATGTAAAAATTTATTTTTAAATACATAAAATAAATATTTGTTATTAATTTTATTTAAAGTAAAAATTATTCATTTTTTACCTTATTAAAATGAAATAATATGAATACAAAATTCTTATATATACATATGTGTGTGTATTAATGAATATATATATATATACGTCTATATTCTTATATATATATTTGTATACAAATATATATAAATGAATATTAATATATAATATCTTTAACTAAATATACATGTGTGTATATATATATATAAAATTTAAAAATAAATGAAAATAATAAGAAAAGTCATTAAATATAACACAAATCACGCATGACATAGTGGTAAAGAGCTGCAGTTTCTAGGGGGTCTAGTGATCAAATCCAGGCACAAAAATGAATTCAGAGTAGCATTCAAGAAATGGGGATGGGGTGGGGGTGTGATGATGGATAGGTAGTGGAAAGCGTTGATAAATGGGGATTTAAGAGTTGAGAAAGATGGGTATTAGGGTGCAAGAAACATATTTTTTAACCATATTTTTGAACAACACTATTACAAGACAACATTTAATAGTGTTGAAAAAAGAGTTGTTAAATTAACCCTTTAAAATCAAAAATAAATATTAAATGGATTATTTATTATATATTTTTTAGAACTTTTAAATGGGTATTTTTATAGTTCTTTTTTAGAACTGCAAGAAACCCTCCTTTTAACATCGCTTGCAATATGAGTTCTTTTAAAGTGCGGATAAAACACCTTAAATAGCACTGTTCCAGCCCATATTTTTAGTTGTGAGAGACTATTTGAGTATAGGTTGGGCCAAACAAAGGTCTTGAGAGGTGTAAATAAATTGGAGGGGTGATTTCCTTTTTATAATGGAGGAAGAGTCGCATTATATTAAATTTTTGAAAAGTGAATTCCAATGATGTTTTTCAACAAATAGTGGCTCTAATAATGATCCAAATCATATACAATAGAGGATAGGCTCTAAATACTTCAATAAAATAGATTTTTAAAATGGTTCTAGGTTTTTTTCCCACATGATTATGATTTAATATATTATTAAGATAGTTTTCCTCTTAATCAAAATAATAATTTTAATAACTTTTAATAATTGTTTTCGACTAAAAATAACATAAAATTATAATAAATTATAAATTATTACAATTTGAAATATATAATAAAATTTAATAACTTCCAATAAAAGAATTTTCATAAATTAATTTAATTTTAATCCAGCAAACAGGATGAAAAATAATGTTTTTGAAGTAAAAATGTTGAAAAGTATGGTACATTTTTATATCCAATTTCAAATTGAAATTGATTTAAAATAACTAAATTGGAATAATTAATGTATATTTTATATAATTTAACTTTTAATAAAATAATAATAGAATTTATGTTTTTAAATAAATTAGTGAAAAAATTAGTTTTGATTTAACATTAAGTATTTTTTTTACTATTCATTTAAAAAATGAAACATCACAAATAAATACAAAAAATTCACCCTAAAATAATTTTGAAATTACTATTTCAAAAATTGTTTTCTATTTTTAATATTAAATTTCTAAAATTTCTAAAATTTATATTTAATATAGGTTTCCATCAAAATATTGTAAAACTGCCATTATGAAAATATGGGTTATTATGTGTAAAAATAGGGTTGTTATTATATTATTCCAATAAAGCCTTTTTGATTAAGGAAAAAAATATATTTTTAATATATATTTTATAAATTTAAATAATATAATTCACTAATATATATTAATTAATCATACTTGGATAAATTTCCTTTCACAAAAAAATAATCATTTATAAAATTGATCTCTTTTTATTAATTTTTTCCAAATTAATTTCTATGTAATAGGAAACCATTCAATTAAACAATATATATTTTCATAATTTATTTAATCATATTAATAAATTTCAATTTAAAGGATATATTATATATTATTATATTAAATATAAATGTTTTTAATAAAATATTATTGTTAGGTAAAACTCGGTCTTGCTTGTTATGAAAGCCATTATGGAAATTCAATCTTAGGAATAATGAAAACAGACCATACTTTTCCATTTATAGAAAGTTAAAATATATATTTTGTATAGAATAATCATAACATGGTGTTTCATATAAATTAATCTAATAAAATAAAATAAATTTATTCTAAAAGGAAAATATTTTAATGTCTTGGGGTGTTACATTCCCCCCACCTTAAATAAGTTGAATCACCATAATTATAAATTGATTTCAATAATAAATGGATTTATATTTGAAAATAAGAAATTGTAGAAAAACCCAAATCGTGAATAGGGTTAGTAACACATCTTCTTAATAAGAGATAATGTGAAATTCAATGGTAATGTAACTAGGTTCCCTAGTAGAAGAACATAGGTGGGAAATTGAAACATGTATACAGAAGAAAAATAAAAAAATAAAGTTACAATAGAGAGTAATAAATAAAATGTAAAGATTAATATTGATAACCACATACACATAAACCATATTTATGAAAAAGTTCATTGATATCATAAAAATTATGATAATAAGATAATTTTTTTCATGAACATTTTTCGTCAAGTTGATGAATTATTTCACTCTATAGAGATATAATTAAATACATGATTCTATTTTATAACTACAATATTATCCTTTGGTTGTGTCTTGAACTCTTTCGACTCAATTTCTTAGCACATGATGCATAATATGGGGAAATAATACATTAACCACTAAAACCATATCCAAAGATCAATATAAACAATTTAATAAGTGGGTAACTTTTCCAAAATATTAAGATCCAACACTTTAGAATGATGGCTACTAAATTTAAAAAACGATCTTATAAAATAAAATAATTTTGATTTTAATCATCACATATAAAATATGTAAATATGGAAATAACATGAATTTCTATAAAAACTTATTGAAAAATGCATGATATTTATTCCCTAAATAAAAAATATATTATTGGATATAATCCTTAAATCCCAAAATTATGTAAAATTCATCAATGATATCATAACACACTTTTTGAATAAATCATTACACAGTTCCAAGGTAGCCAATAAATATCTAATTTACATTTTCCATATAAATCATTTATTTATCCAAGAATCATTATTTTAACATTATAAAAACAGTAATGGTTATATTTCCCTAAACAATTTGTTTTTCAAAAAGGTTAAATTTCAACTAAATAACTGTTCTTGGTTCCATTCAATATATGGTCTAAAACATTTAATAAAAAAGTTGTTTAGTATAATCAGGATATAATTCATAATTCATATTATGAGAACATCATCAATAAAATACTTTTACCACATATTTCTTAGATCTAAATACATAAGAATATTAATTATTCCACATTGGTTGTCTCAATAACATATTCTTGAAGTTGATCCTTTAGCTTCTTATGTGGTACATATCATAGATTCTGGGGGAAATTATTTTCATAGTGACCTATATCCTTGTAGTTATAAAACCACATAACATTATTTTCCTTATTTCCTTTTTATTATTTTTCATATTAACCATTTTATCCACAATTATAACAAACGCACAATCCTTTCAAAAATTTACCAGGGTGATTATTTTGGAAATTATCACATGTGGGAAAACCATTATCTCTCTTATTCCATTTATATATAATTTTATCTGCTTTTATATTCATCTCATTCTTCTATTGGAATCTATAAGACATGTTGAATTAATTTTTTCTTGATATAACATAAATTTATTTCATCATATGAAGAAAAGGTTTGAGAAACCAACACCCTTCATAGATTTGGCATACGTTCCTCAAATAAATGGTCATTATTGCACTCTATGTTACATATGTAATCGGTATCATACCTGGATCACCATGTGAATATAGAATCATAATACTCTACACTCTCAAATTAATTTTTCTTTAAGTTATGAAACATTATATTTATCTCAAATTTTTGATCATGAGGGAAGTATTTATTAAATAATAATTCCTTAAAAGTGATCAATTCCTTGATTTTTATTTATTCCAACTCCCTAGTATTATATATCAATGACCACCATTGATCTGCATCACCATAGATTCAATTCATTGAATTTGTAATCTTTTTATTATCAACACAACCCAATTCCATGAATATATTCTCTAAATATTTAATTTATTTTTAGAAGAAATTGGATTAGTAGTCCTACAAAATGATTAGGGATTCTATCACATAAAGTGATCAAACATAAGAGAATATCATTGTCACATAGGTTTCTCCATCTGATCAAGGTAATGTGTCATTACCTGAATAAGCTACCCTAATATATCTATAACAAGGGAAGTTCCAATACTAGAAATATTGGCCTTCTAAGTAGGGAAACCTCTACATTTTCCATGAGTATTGTTACAATTATTACTTCTAAGTGAAATTTATAAATAATGGAATATACTAGATTAGATCATAACATTACATAACAAATTTTATAATCCCAAAACGATAGAAATACATTATATAAATTGAAAATATTATGTGTATCTAATCTCATAATAATAAACATGGTTTATTTAGGGAAATCCTTAATTTAAAATCCTTTATAATTGTTTTTTAAGAAAATTTTGAATTATCTAATGTGATTCCCCCTAGAGTGTCAAACTAGGAACCCATTAAGGCCCACTGTCATGTACTAGGTTACACTCGACTTGTTCCTGACGCACCATGTTAGAGTTTTTAACCCACGATACTTTTTTACATAACTATATACACTTTATGTATTCATACATGGATATATTTCTATGAAGACCCACATAATTTCCGCTGTACCAAAATTTAAGGATGAACTGCTATACTTATCATCTAAGCCTATATTGGTGTTATGCTCCCTAATCTATGTTTTCTAAATCTATTTTCCATGGTTTTTTCTAAACATACTCTAAAACCAATTATAACACCTTAACCCCAGATGCCTGAATCAATTTCATTATTATATTATATTACCATGATTGCAAGGAATAAAATCATGTGGGACAAAATAGTTTAGATGTTTTGGAAAACCCAATTAAAAACATGGTACCAATAATACGATGGTAAAATAAAATAAATAATAACATAAATAAAATATCAGTATCCTTCAAACCCATTCAAAATATGACTCTTCATAACATGGGAAAAAGAAACAAAATAATGGTGAGATCAAATGCTTAGTATGGGAAATTAAACTGTAATAAATAATGAAATAATGAGAATAAGTCATCATTTCAAGGTACATAACTGAATCATATTTCGTTTAAATAACTATATGATGAATAGTCAATATATAAATGTATTAAACTAAAACACATTCCATTTAATCAATAAACTAAGAATGAAATTTGTCAAGTTATTTTATCATATGAAAATTTTAGGGATAATAACAATAATAACTTAAATATCTTTAAATTAAATTCTTAATTATTGGATGTCATGTCTAAATAACATGAAAACCAATACCATATGATCTTTTCACAAGGCTGTTTGAAACTACATGCAGAAACATATTAAATTTGGCCGTCATATTTTTCTTCATGATTAACTATCAATGAAGAAATATCCTATATAATTTGTTGGACCCACTCATCAATTCATATCCAAATAATTCCTCATATCTATTAATATATTTAAATTATATTCCTTACAAAATATCCTTATTGAATAAAAAATACGGATTTATCAATATCTATAACAAGGGTTTTTGACGTTAATGAATGAAAATGTAAAAGTGGTCAATTTCTATAGAATAGTTAGATTCATGGTATAAAATTTCACTATATAAAATTGAATTGGTTTATAACAACAAAAAATTCTCAATGAAATGTATATTGACATGAAATCCCTTCCCATAAGCCCAACTTGTCAATTGTGTCTTTATATTCATGAATAATAAATTATGGTCAATATTTACTTGATTTTGAAAATTTTCAATTTTATTATTACATTTACTTCACTTTTTACAATTTTTTTACAACTAGTTAAAAAATTATGTTTCAGTTGGGTGTTTTCGAAAAAAATTAGTTCATGTGTCAAAAAAAACATTGGTAGGTTAACTACGATCAAAAGGGTAATTATATAAACATATCTATAATAATAATAATTAAAAAATTATCATTTTAAAAAATAAATCATACTTTTAAAACAAATTATGAAATATAATTATAAAAAATGAACTAACATTATAATCATGGAGATGGTAGGTCGTACAAACACATGAGTAACGTTCTCTTTTTTTCAACGATCATTATTGAAATAAGGTATGTAACATTATATATTCATATAATAATAATTACATCAATAATAAAATTTTATTCAATAATATATACTTATATATATAATTATTATGATGTAAAAGGATTCACATAACATCAAGGATGTGGTAGTCCATATATCCATGAATGACATTATCACTTTTTTAGTGAGTGAAATGCTTAACAAAGAAAATTATATAATATAATTACATAGAGGTAATTATGTCATTAATATCACATATATTTTATTTATGTCACATATTTTTAATTAAAACCATCCTTAATTAATTCTATGTATTGTGTGATTGTATCACATAGCTTTTAGGAGGCGGTAGTCCACACATCCACAAACAATGTTATCGCAATTGCACCAAATGGAAGAAAATAGGAATGATTTATATAATAATTGTAGAATAATTTATATAATAAAAATATCATAAATTTTAAATAAAAAAAATGCCGTCCATCATAAGTACCAACCATGAGAGGTGGTAATGTAAAAATGAATGACATCATTTCGTCAGGCTGTAGTTCACCGTACACAAAAATGATATGTTCATTACCGGTTATATGGATGTGTGTTTAAGTGTATGTAAAAAACGTATAATTAAATATATCAGTATATTTAGGATACTATTATAATTATACAATCATTGAATAAAAATATTTTATGGTTGGAGAAGAAAAAAACCCCGATCTTGTGGAACGATGTCGCCCCTTTTTTTGGGTATCTCTTTACAGTTTTAACCCCTATTTTCCCCATAAAAAATGGATCCAATAAAAGAAAGAATTTTATATAAGGGAGTATGTGATCTAAATATTTCAATAAATCATATTTTGGAAAATTATATATGTTATTTTGGCCCTTATGATTATGTTTTAGTCCCTTATTAAGCTAATTTTCTTGTTAATTGGTGTAATTAATATTAAAAAAATTTATTAATATTTTTGGTAAAAAAATTGAACTTATTTGTATTATAAATTATTATTATTCTAAATACGTAATAAATTTTTTTAAATTCAAATAAAATAAATGAAAGAAATTAATTCAAAATTAATCCCACAGATGGGATGACAAGGATAGTTTTTAATGTAAAAATACTCTAAATCATGATTTGTTTTTACATCAAATTTCAAATATAAATTGACATTCATTAAGTATATTGTATAAGTATATTCACAACTTATCTAATTTAACTTTGAAACCATTTCAATACAAAATTTACCCTTATAAATAAATTATAAAAAAAGTAGTTTTGAATTAAAATTCTGTATTTTCACTATTCCATAGAAAATGAAACTTCAGAGAAAAATACCAAAAAAAACCTAAACCTATCCTGATTATTTTATTTAAAATACTAGGTATATTTTTTCATATTTTTTATATAAATTTTCAAAAATTGTTATTTAAAATAGGTTCTATCTCCAAATGTGGTAGAACTACCTTTATAAAAATATTGTTTTTTATGTGTAAAATTGGGTTTGATCTCATATTAGATTAATGAAATAAATATTTTTTTGAATATATAATATATATATTTAGTTAAAATAATACAATAATATTAATTAATTTAACTTATTAATATATACTACATTGTGCATATAATAATAGTCTTTTATAAAGTCATTCTATTTATATTCATTTAGATTCAATGTTCATTTATAATTATTATGTAACCAATGAATTAATATATATATTTATATAAGTTATTAAATAATACTCATAATCATAAATTTAATGGCTAGGTTATATCTTATTATATTAAATTATAATATTTCTAAAAATGTTTTATTGTTTGGTAAAACTCAGTCTTTCGTGTTATGAAATTAATTGTGGAAAGTTAGTCTTGCATGAAATAGAAGATATACTTGGAGTTCCATGTAGATCAATAAAAAAATTATTTTTCATGTAACATAATATTAAATTGGTGTTTTTAGGAAGAAATCATGGAATAAAAATAATGTTTATTCTAAAAGTAGAATATTGTATTGTCTTGGGGTGTTATAGTGTGTCCTTCACGGATTTCCAGAGACTTGGAACAAACATTGAAAACCTTTATAATGAAACATGAGAAAATTATTAAAGGTTTTATTTAATTTTGAATGATAAAATTTACATGGTTCAAACATGGTTTCTAAAACTATGTGACTATCCAGTTTGAGGTTATTTTCTATCCTATTGGGTTCACACTTTTGGAACACAATTTCGTTAACTATGTAGCCTAACTATGAGAATTTCCAAGGTTAATAAAAATATGAAATTTAAACATTTACATTATTATATTTAACCCTAATTAATCAATCCTTCCAGCTTGTTTAGTTTTGCAACATGAAGGGTGATCCCAAACACCTCTCTCATTCTCTTCATCCTTGTATTGGAGACCCCCCATCAATCTAGATATGATTTTTATAGTTTTTGGCTTGATTTACTCCTCTTATCCTCTCATTCCATTATTTCATATTTATTTATTAGTAGGGGTTTATCTTTGATGAACCCTAGAGGATACAAGGTTATTTTATTGTGTGATTTCTTTTCATTTTTGGGGTGTCTTTTTTCTGGGGCCTTGATCTTTTATCTTTTAGAGCTTCATCACATTCAAAAAATTCTCAATGTAGGTGTTTACATACAATCCCTTTCCTAATATATTATTTGAAGAATTTATGTTTAAAAATTAATATCGAATTTAATTATTATTTTTTGTGACGTGTTGATAGTATTTACTCTACTTTTCTAGCTTCTTAATTTTTTGAAAAATGTGGGTTTCAATGTATTTGTATAGTTATGATTATAGGTATCAAATCTATATGTATTTTATGTGTTTTTAAAAATAAAATTGGAATTTAAAATGGATTTGGGCATTATAAAATGGTGATATACCTTGATTAATCTTTGGTAAAATTGGATTACATGTTGAAATTTGGTTTTGATGGGTTCTGGTTCTTCATCATAGTTTGATGTGTGTTTGAGAAATCATGTGTTTTCTTGTATAACTCTTGTGTTTCTCTATGATTCACTTAGTTCTTCTATAATGTATATTTTTTGTATTCATATGTATTCCCCATTATATACTATTGTATAATGTGTGACTCTATTTGTATATGGGGTATGCATATTGAGGTACAGTTGAATATAAGTGGTATATTATATTGAATTACCATTTTTTAAAACCTTATTTTCTCAAATGGTTTTCTAAAACTCTAAATGTTTTCTAAATGGCTATTTGATTTAAAAATAAATTTAAATTGTTTTTGTAGTGTTTTTTTAAATCGTTGACAGGGTTTTACATTGAATATACATTTTTCAATCACTTTTCATTATAGGGCTTTTTTAAACCATAGGATGTTTGATTAAACAACCATCTTGGTTTTAGAAATAGTTTTTTATTTCATATATAAATGACTTTTTTTTTATTTTATGGTCTTTCAGAAAAATTGTTTTGAACTCTCAGGACATGTAGGCCCAGTTATCACTTATGAAATTTTTTATTTGTGATGTTCACCCCTATGGTTTTACTATGTTAGGGTGGGTATTTTCATATATGGTATTTGGGAGCAGGAAATGTGTAGACGGTGGTATCAATAGGTAATATTTAGTTCCAAATGTGTGATGACCTCCTCACTTTCTTATCTGAAATTATCATTGGGTTCCTAAACATCATATAAATGGTAAAATTATTATTTCATTCCAGTACCGATTAGATGTATTAGAACCCCCTATATAAAGGATCAACTATGTAGAAATTTCCATTTTGGAGGATAGTTTATAGTATGAAGATTGGTTGTTTACTATGGAATTTCACCATATAACAATAGGTGGATCTAAACCAAGTACTTATAGGGATTAGTTCTATATATGTTTATGTAATTATAATGATTTGATATCTATATGTCTTTATTTCTATATGAATTATTTTACCATTTATTTCTACTTACTAACTCCTACTTACACTTGTATTTTTTTTCTTTATTTTTATCTATGTTTGGAATATCCATATGATTGTGCTTACTTTTGATTTTCATTTTTCTTATGATTTACCTTGTATGTGTTTGATATTTGGAATTTGGATATTAATTATTTTTAAATAGATCTGTGTTTTTCCATTTAAAATTTGAAAACATTATTTTCCTAATTGTTTTTCGAACTTTTTTATGAATTTTTTTAGGAAATTAAATGTATGTATTGTGTGATTTTTATCTAATAAGATGTTTTATACTCACACCGTACTTGTGGAAATCAATGTTAGTAGACCCATGATATGTTTTTAGGTTCAATTTTTTAATATGCTACTCGTTCTATTTTTCCATACCACGGGTTGGTGTTATGGATAAAAATTACTAAGAGGTCACATGGTGTCATGTATAGTTCTTTTGTTCTCTAAATTTTTATTTTATTCACATTTTTCATGCTTATTATAAATTGATTTATTGGATAAATTATTTGAAATTGAGTATATCTAATAAACCACACCAGTTTCAGAATTGAGAAGATTGGGAACACCACTCGAGCCTAGTCATGTGTGGGACTAAGAAACTAGTTCAAGGTTGACCTAGGGTGGTTCATGAAAAAAGGGTATCCATGTGGCCCCTTGTTTTTTGGGTTGTCTGGTAGGATAGATAATGGACTATTGAATCTCAATAGGTATTTATGTAAAGAGTGACATTAATTCTTACTCATCATTAAAGTAGAGTTACCAAAGAGAGTAGGGGGTGAAAATGGAAGTGATATACTGCCACATAGTGATCCTACATGGAGTATTGAACCATGTTTATATCGAGTTCATGGTTTATTCATCCAGTGGATAGTGCATGCTCAAGATATGGTCTGAAAAACCATTTTTCTAGGTTATGCAAGACCACTAGTTCCCTATTGGTGGTGTTTTTGTGTGGGAGATTCTTTTCCTTGGTTTTTGTTAGTGTGAGGGGATTTGGAGTGAAAGTTATTTTTGAATATTGTTTTGGGTGTGGAAAATTGGGTTTTTAAAATAATTTTTTGGTTTGGGTTTCATTTTAAAATTTTGATTTATTGTTCGAGTTTGGATTTAGATATGAGTTTTGGTATTTGGAATGTTTTTTATAATCAAATGAATTTGAATTTGGAATAGATATGGTGGTTTTGAAATAGGATCATTGGTTTCAAATTAATTATTATTATTTTATGATATTTTTTTAATGTTTGGGGTATTGTTTTAGTTTAATTTTTGTTCAGTGTAGATTCTTTTTTTGAGTTATATAGAGTATTATTCCCAAAAATGTCTCAAGGGTTTTTAGTGAGTCACTTCTAGCCATAGGTGTAGTACCCAGGTTCCCAGTGGAGTGATGGATCTAATTACATATAAATTTTGAGTATTTTTATAGATATTGTGGTTTGGTAGAGTCTAGAAAATGGATTATGAAATCCAAAAGTTCAATTGAGTCTTCGGGAACACCTTAGGTCATAATGGTGTATGTTATTGTTGGTTCATTTGAGGCATTAGGTTGGGATTTTTGGACTTTTATTATCCCATTCTAATTAAAATATTTGATTCATTGAGAAGTCTTTAAGACATCATTCATATAGTAATATATACTAGATGATTTGATGGTGAAAAATGTGTTATATCTCTAAGGTGTTGAGAATGGTCAAGAAACATAGGAGAATTATGTTGATTAGTTCAAAGATTTTTTTTATTTTTATTCTAATATAGAATCAACAATTTTTTTGAAGTATATTTTTTCATGTGGGGTCTCCATCTAGATATGAAAGATCAATTTATCTCAATCAAGTATGTTCTACTATAGAGTCTATAGGATGAGTTGTTTTTAGATGAGTAGGTTCGTAGAGGGATGTCCATAGTAGGAAGAAATACATATTCTCTTAATGATAGTGAAGGATCCACATCTGGGGAGTATGTAAACTAGAGTAATCTATTCCCAAGGAGCCTCCTTTGTAAATTACTACTTCTATTTCATTGGGACAACAACTAATGTGATTATATTGTGGTCATTTTTGGAATTATAATCTATATTTTCATAATCCTATGATGGGTTATTAATTATGTGGCCCATTATGTCATCAGTATAAGTTTTATGAGTCACATCACTAAATGAGGATTTATCAATCAATGATTTATAGATCCTAAGTAATAGTTATACAATTCTTAAAGAAAAATGATCAAACTATAGTCCCTAAAGTTAATATTTTCTATTAATCATGGAATTATTAGGTGTGTGTTTTATTGTTTATGATTTTGTCTCCAATATTGGAGTGGAGGTGGTTTATGTTTTCATTATTTTGTAATTTATCTTTTGGAAATCATTTTTTATAAGATCATGGTGGGATAAATTCATGAAAACCTATAATGTCACTCCCTTTGAATGTGAAAATTTATATTTATAACTTTCTTTTGGTCCAATTTTAGTATCTGGTTGTTCTAATTAGATTATTCTTGTTTCTTATATAAATTATTAATTGTGATTTGATACGATTTTTATGTTTCTTTCATTGGGTTCCCCATATTACTGGATATTATGAGTCAGTTAAATTTTTCATGTAGGTTCTTATATGTTAGGGAGACCCACCATGTATCACTTTGGATTTTTCTCCTAATTTGGTCAGTTGTGACTTGTTGAGTTGAAAGGTCACATTGTGGTTTGTGGATTCATATATTTTTTTCTAGTTTTGAGTTATGGTGTTAGTACACATTTGGATGGGAAATTTTTTGAGGGTAAAATGATATTTTACCAGTGTTATTTTTTACACCCTTACATTAATTTCTCATTTATTTCGTTATTTTATTATCTCATGATATTTTTGTTAAAATTTGGGTTGAGTTCCTAGTGGTTGTTTTTGAGTTGTGAGGGTTTTAATCTATTTTTTCTCTATACATGGTTAGTATGCTTATTTTGGGGATTAATAGAATGAATTTTGATTGAAAAGTACCTTTCATGTTCCTTTTTTTATGGGTTTCCTTTCATGGTATTCCCATGGTTTTTACTAAACCATGTGAGAAGAATGAGAAAATGTGTGACCTTCATGGCGTGTCTGAGACCTAGTGCATAAGCTGTTCAAAGTTAGAGGAATAAACAAGGAAAGCATGTCAAAGAGTATATCATTTTTATAGAGACATTTTTTTTGGTGGTAACATGGGTTCATAAACCATGGGACTAGCCCATTCCTGGTTATTGTCCTTCTAGTAAGGTGTTCACTATTAGCGCATGGTTTTGAAAACCATGCATCCAAAACATGTGACTTTCCTATGTTCCTAAAAAAAATTAAATTCCACGTTTTCCCTCAATATGATTTACCCAAAATTAAACTCTCCTCTCCTATTTCTTAATTTTGGTTCATGAAGGGGGATCCAAAAACCCTCTTCCTTTATATTCATCCTTGTATTTAAGCTCCTCCATCAATCGTGGTATGTTTTTCCTATTTTTAGTCTTGATTTTCTCAGCATATCCTCTACCTCCATCGTTTATTTGTTATTTTGTGGATGGTGTTTCTCTTTGCCCTTCACTAGATGATAGAGTGTGATTTTAGAAAATTATTTTCTTTGGATTAGAGTTTGAGTTATTTCCTTGGGAGTTGATCTTCCATATTTATGAGTTTCATCACGTTTACACATCATTTAAGTGGATGTTTCCCTACACTTCCTTTAAAATATACTTATTTAAATTCTTCATATTTCCAAATTAATTTATATTTTTTTTTCTTTTTTCTTATTATTTGATGATATGAAGTATTTTTCATTTCCACGTTTATATTTTAAAAAATGGGATTTTAGAATATTTACATAGTTATGATAATATGTATCAGATGTACACATATTCTATGTTATAATTAAATTCTATGATGGATTTAACAAATATTTGGGTTTTTTAAATAGTGATTATACAAGACCATTTTTGGTAAAATTGGGATAGATATAGAAGAGTGGTTTTGATGGGTTTTGGTGCCTCTTTATAGTTTAGTGTGCATTTGTGAACACTTATGCTTTATAATGGTGATCTTGTATTTCAGTGAAATCCTCCTTGTATTTCATTAATTTATTTTTTTGGTATTTACAGGGATGTCCATTTATTTTAATGTTTGAAATTTTGTGACTCGATATATTCATGAGGTGTGCATATAGAGGTACACGTGAATATTAGTGGTAGAACCATTGAATTCCAATTTTCTAAAATTTGTTTCTAAAATTTGTTTCTAAAAATATAAATGTTTTTTAAATAGAACACTTAATTTAAAATGAATTTAAATGTGATTTTCAAGTGTTTTTTAATTCTTGGATCATTTGGTACCCCGAATTTTTTAAGATGTGTGATTATAAAACCATATTGGTTTCTGGAATGAATTTTTGTTGGATGTTATCTACTATATATTAATTTATTTTGGTTTTGGAAGATTTAGAATGAAATATTTTGACATGTAGGAATGGTTGGAATATGGGAATGTTTTTATATGTGATAGTAACACCTATAGTTTTCCTCTATTGAGGAGGGTCTACACAAAAATTGTTTCAGGAAGTGGTCAAGGCATGGAAAATGGAATCTATAGGTAATATTTAATGAAGATTGTGTGATGAACTTCAATAATTACATTGCACTATTTTAATGGGATTCTTGGAATTAATTTATAGGGTTTAGTGATGGTTCCATTCTATCCATGATTAGATGGATTTTAACCCTCCGGATAGAGTATAGGCTAGCTATGAGTTTCTACTGGTGACTCTAGTTTAGAGCAGTTAGGATTATTATTGACTATAGATATTCACTATAAGATGTTATGTGGGTATGAATAGAGTACGTCCATGTATTTATTCAAGATACATTTTGTAAATTTTCATGATTTAATATCTGAATGTTCATATTTTTATTTGTGGTATCTTACATTAATTTTCTTCTTATCATTTCCTTCATACACCTGTACTGTTTCTTTTATTTATGGATACTTTTATCATAACCTATTGATTGTGGTTTGTTAAAATTTTCCTTTTTATTATTATTAAATGGATTGTGTTTCCTAATAATCATTTGGATTTAAAACTATGTTTTAAAATGAAAGATGTGTTTTTCACTTTAAATGAAAAAACCATATATTCCTAATTGTATTTAAATGTCATGTTTATATACTATTTTGGGAAATCAAATTCACGTATTTTATGGTTCTAACCTACTAAGCTCTTTTATAATCACACCCTAATCATGAGACTCGATGTTGACAGACCCAAGATATTTTCTATATTCAGGTTCTTACTTATGTTTTTGTTCAAATTCTCCCAAGTGTGGGCCATTCTTATGGATGGTGGTTACTACGAGTTCACATAGTGGTACATATTGTTTTTTTCCTTAATAAGTGTTTATTTTTTTCATGTTATTCATGATTATTATCATTGATTTATGAGATAAATCATTCCTTGTTGAGTGAATATGATACCTGATACTATTTTCCAGCAAGGGAGGATCAGGAATGCCTATCAGGTCTTTTTATGGTATGGCCCGAGTGATCAGTTCAAGGTTGACCTCATATGATCTATGACATTGAGTGTTATATTATAATGTCTCCTAATAACCCCCACACGATTGATCATTCTGGTAACCAATTTCATTAGTATAACTAGAGAACATTTTCTCATATATTTTTATTACTAAAATAAATTTTAAAATGATTAATAAAATGAAAATATAAATTATTAAGATATATTAGAATTAATATTATTAGTGTGAGAAATAAATGATGCAGTCTCATGTCTTGTATTCATTGATAATTCTCATAAAATATCTTCTTATTTAATAATGAAATATTTTTCATATTTTTCAAAGGATTAAAATTTTATATTTTATTATAAATTTACTACTAATGTGAAATCCATTTAAGATAAAAGTGGTATAAAAAAATAATTAAGGCATACTAATTGGAAAGTAAAAAAAATTAAAAAGAGGTGAACTATGACAATAAAAGAAAACTAATTATAATATAAATAAAGTCATAAAAGATTTCATAACCTAATCAAAGAATATAAACTGGCATGTCAAAAATTAATAAATGTTTTAATAACCTAATCAAGACATACAATTTTGTATTTATTATTTATCAAATGTAAAATTTTTTGAATACCATTTTCTTACAAAAAATATTTGAAGAAACACACACACACACATATAATATTTATAAAAATAATTGTTTTTTTGAATCTTGTAGTTTTATAATTGGTATCACTATTTAAATTATTGTGTTATTTATTATTTTAAATTTTATATCACTTTAATAACACGTTACGTTATTTAATGGAGTAATATATCATCATATAGAGTGATATACTAATTTTTTTACATTGTTGTGTTAGTTTTTTAGTTATAAGATTATGTTAACTTCTATTTTTTATTACCTATGGTGTTTCAAATATATATATTGTTTTATTATTAATGTGTTGTAAAACTATCAAGAATATTTATATACCATTCCAAAAACTCCAAAATATTTTTTTACCTTTTAGATATTTTTTTTTCGGATCTCATATATTTTACTATTTACGTGTATATAATTCGTCATTAAGAAACAAAAACACATTATTCAAAAATAAAATTATTCTATTTGGATGTCTTTATTTTTTTCATGATATATGTAGTTACAACTATCTATATTGAATAATTCATGCCATTTTGAAAGGATAAAGAAATATAAAAAATAATTCAACAAAACCAAAACCTATTTTTACAAATACATATTAAAAATATGACTTAAAGTCAATATAAATCTTAAAATTATATTGAAAATTTATAGTTTTGTTTTATTTTGATTTTAAATGATATCTATAGTTTTTGATACTAGAATATTGTTTTTATTGTCACGTGGGAGAGCTAGAAAAATATTATAGAAACAATTAAATTATTAAAAAACCTTTTGTAACTTTTTAATATTAAAACTTTTATCTATATTCAAAAATAATTTATTTTAATGAAAATAAATAATTAGACCACATACCATTTCTTATATATATTACCCATATGTCACGAACCGAATCTGGTCGCCATCAAAATCGGCACCCGACCTGGTCCATGGCAAGTCCCGAAGGGCGTTCCCGATCCCCACGGGCTGGCACAAGTGCCCGGGTATCATATCATGATTATTGGGAACGATTTACCCGATTTTATAAACATTAAACAACAAACAAACTCAGAAGAACAAATCTGGAATTTTCAACTAAAACCGTCTTTTACAAAATTTCAGAACTGAAATACATAAGTTAAAACTATGTTTAAAGACCATTACAATGGTACATAACCAAGTAAGGACAGCCCAAGAACCTCCACAAGGAAAGAGGCACCGCCCTCAAGCCATCTCCACGACACTGTATCCCAATGGACAACTAAAAACCTGAATCAATGGCATAAATCCTGTACCCAAACCTATGACATAAAAGAAGCAAATCTACTTACACCCAAAGGTGTAAGTAGGGTGTGAGCGAAAGCCCAGTAGGATACCACCACTAATAGATTCCATGTGATAAACATTTAATGGCGAAAATCATGCAAGTTTTCAAAGACATGAGATGCTAGTTAAAATTTATAAAAGATGCAACATTAAATAAAAACAGTTTTCAGGTGGGATAATTTAAAGAATAAAAACATTTAAAATAAATACCATAGCTACTGAATTTTCCAACCTCTCATACCGTATACCGACGGTAAGAAAAAAGTATCCAGTGAGCACAATCAATAGGAAATAACCCCTAGGAACTAGCTAGCTGTGGGTCCCAGGTACCTCGTATCTCGGTGAGAGTAACCATCACAAATATCCATTCTCGTGCACGAGCCACTAGTAGGGAACATACCCATAACCTAGTGGTCCCCAATCATCATCATCATAGTTTAGATAGAGTTGTAAGCGTCAATCATGCTAAGTGAAACTGAGGCCAAACCCCACGGATTCACTAGCATACTAGTACACGTCCCCCCACCTAGATACCCGGGTTTTCCCTTTGTGCTCAAACAAGTTCATAAATCCAAGAAGTATAGTTTTCACATGAAAATATCACTTCCACATCACAAATTAACCAAACAGCCCCATGTACATCACGCAAGTCAAAAATTCCACTTTTCATTCAAATGCATTTTGAAATCAAACTCACTCCAAATTGCCTACAACACTTTTCAAATTTCCTTAACACTTCCACAAATCCATTAAACAATTTTATAAATCCATTAAAAGATATTCAAATCACATAACTGCCCACACACATGTCACACAATACCCTTCTCACCTTCACAATTCA
The DNA here is from genome assembly GCA_963277665.1 of Viscum album. NCBI lineage: Eukaryota > Viridiplantae > Streptophyta > Magnoliopsida > Santalales > Viscaceae > Viscum > Viscum album. The sequence goes on along the minus strand of OY728119.1, from coordinate 690,865,454 downwards.
TTTTATAAATAAACTCACATGAAATATCCCACACCCGTGTTTCGCACACAAAACACAATTTAGTAAAACATTTCGACAATTTATAAAAAAAAATTATAAAAATGTTTAACATCTCAAATCACCACCTTACCATTCAAAACCCCACATTAGATGAACACACTCACCCAAACAGTACATACACACCCTTTCCCAACTTTTTTATCCAAATAAAACATTGGCAATTTTTATAAAACAAACCCAAGAGGTATAACCATCGTTTGCACACTAAACCCATTTCAAAACCCTCATTTAAAAGCAAAATCATACCAATACCAATCCAAAACAGAATTTTTCAGCCCTAAAACAATTATTAAACCACCCTCAAATGTTATAAAAATACATCAAAAAATACCACAAAGATACAAATGAAAAACACACGTTTTCATAAATCACCTTCAAGAAGTACAACATTTTTTTTCTCCTTAAACTCATTAAAAAAAACCTACTTTCAAGGCCAATATGACAATAAGGAATTAAAAAACCAGAATTGGAATCCCCTTTCAAGACTAATAAATCTCTTTCATATGTTATAAACTAAACCCAAACATTACCCCAAGAGTCACATATGAAAAGTACCCAATTTCAAGCTATAATGCAACTAAAAATTAAATTTTCAACAAAATCCATAAAAACTGTTTTCAAAGCACATAAAACAGATTATAAACATTCTAAATTAATAATCCATGCAAGATAACTCATCATAAAATGGCTACACATGGAATCACCTACCTTTTGAGTCGAAATCCTCAAAACTTGGTGCGAAACCTTAAGCGTACCACCGCCACACCACAAGGAATATAAATCCATACCTAGACCACCTAAAATTGACCCAAAAGATACCAAATCAGACCTTAGTATCGAACCCTAACTTCTGGACATTTTAGAACATAATGAAAGTGGGAGGAAACCCTAAGGAGAATGGAAAATTGAAGAGAGAAACACTTACTCAAAACAATCATGAATACAATGACACAAAATCCACCAGATTCTGAATCTGAAAACATCCAAAAATTCAAGGGATGTTCGAACAAGTATTATGAGACCATTTAGGAATTTTAATGGGGAACAAAGAGTGAGAATTGAAGGATTTATGAAGGAAACAAATTACCTTTATTAATCTGCCCGAAATGTGAGTGCTCCAGCAGTTTCGACCTAAACCGCGATGCATATGAGCTTAAAAGAGGGTGGGAGGATATGGGACGCGTGGCTGGGTTCAAGGGGAGTGTTTGGGGCTTGGAATCACCGAAAAATCCTTAATATTGGATAAGTTATTAATTAAAGCAAGTTTATTTTTAAAACTGGAATTGGGCTTTCGGGCAGGCCCAATCCCTTAAATAAAAACCCATATACAACTTGTTTATGGTTTTCTAAAGGCTCCAAACTACAATGGTGGTGTTTCTATATCAGGGTAGACCATGTAGGAACTTGAATGGGTGAAAAATATTAAAAATTGAAAAAGTTATAAAAGAAACAAAATTTATTTTTAAATCTGGAATTGGGCTCACGGTTTGGCCCAATTCATGAAAACTGATTTTAGTTTTGAGATTATTTTTAACATAAAAAAGTTAGTTCAACATTGAATCAAATATATATGGCTCATAGGTTGTTAAAAAGAGACTCATGAAAAAAACTCTAAACTAGTAGGCATTAATAAATTCTCTTTATTTCATATTTGAATTGAAGAACTTTCATTTCGTTAAATAGAAAACAACATGAGAAAAATAATCCAATATTACTATTTTATCAAAAAATACATAATAATAAACATTTTCATATCAAGTATGGTTATATTATATACAAGAATTGTATTCTATCATTTTAGTTAATATAAGACAAATATGCAGTTTTCTCAATCCAACTACTCAACTAGTTGTAAAAAATTTATATTCAGTATTCACTAGTTATTTTCACTTTTGAACCACATTATTTTTAGAAAATTAAATAAACATATTTCCATAAAAAAAATAGAAAATAATAACCATAATAACAAAAATATATAAGAATATTATAAATAATAATGAATATTCAATATTTATTTAATATATTTTGTTTTCTTAAATTTATTTTATCTTTATAGGAGACTCTATGGTATGAAAAATATTTATCCATGATAAAGGAAAAAAATTACTTTTATATATAATTTTTTTCATAAAAATAATATATATTATATTTTTATGATATATATTCAATTATTTTGGGTGAGATAAAATATACATGTTTAAATTACTTTAATGTAGTTGTCATTGAAAAACCTAATAATTAAATAAGATCACAAGATCTACTATCTCCCTCTATTAAAAATTCAATTCACACAATATATGTGATCCCAAATCCCCATATATATAGATGTGATTGAAAAGTGCAATCAATTATATCATATTTATCATCATTATTTCTAATTTTTTAGATATATATTGTGCTCACATCTTCCTAATATGTTGAACGTAAATTTATAAATTGTTGTAGAAAATAATTATTCATAATAAAACCTTCTAGATTATTAATGGTCCTAACATATTACTTAAATATATATATATATATATACTTATTTTATCTTGATACAACTTATGTAAATCAATTTTTCTTATAAGAAGTAATTAAATTGGATAATGGAAAATTAGTGTACTAATCCCATATCTAGTTACCTTGAGTTGATGGGTAAATTATAAAAATGAAACAATATAAAAGGGATCTCAACACAAAGGAAAATTTAGTTCAGCAATATTGGGATACTATATATATACATGATTTACATATTACATTGGATAATTAAAACATATAATGAGAAATTTTATTTTATCATTGAATATTATTCAGTGATTTCTTCTTCATTTATATGGGAAAGGAAAAAATTAAAAATTTGTGGTCAAATGATCATTAAGGGAAATTATTCTAAATAATATATCACGAGTAGATAATGAATTAAAAAATGATATAGTGTATAGTAAAAAAAATTATTTATTAAATAAAATTTAACATCAAAATGTATCCATATCAAATATCGACATAATAATACCATGGATAATAATAAAAAAAATAATTATTTAGTAAATGAATAAGGTAGGAAGTCATAAAAATTCCATAAATGAATCATTCCAAGAAATCATGAAAATTACTCTTAATGAATTTTGAAAATATAATTCATTGATTATGTTTGTATGCACAAAAATATAAAACTAATTTGGCTAAATGTTTTTCTCATGAGACATATCGATGCAATGAGTGGAAATATATAATTGGGTACCACTTTTCAGTTACATAGTTCTAATGAATTCCTCATGAATTGAATAAAAATATAATATATAATCAACATGCCTTATAAATCAACAAATATATATGTTGAATCTATATTATGGATCATAAATATTTACCTATTATAAGAAATAAGTTTCTTAATAAGATTCCTTATACAAATAGTTTATACTAAAATGGAATATGGTTAAGAAAATATTAAAGTAATATGAATGATATTAAATACGTCAATGATAAAAAAATATGGAAATAAAGGATGAAAATAATGTCCAATGAATAATTTATAGTGATATAGAACACGATCAGAAGAAAGAAACTAATTTAAAATTATGGTATAAACTAAAAATATGTAAAGGATGATAAAATACCATTAATTCATCCTAAATAATGTTTTTCAATAAGGGGATGTATTTTAAGAAGAAGAGAGGAATATTAAAGTGAAAAATTAAATAAAACTACCATTAAATATTTTTAATCATTTTTATAAAAAAATATTATAAATCTTTTTAAAAAATTATTCTCCACAATTTTGAAAATAAATAATTTTAAAAAAATATAAAATATAATAAATCATAGAATAATGAAAAATTAAAATTATTTTTTTAAAAAATGGAAACATACAAATAAAAATAAAAATAAAATAATAGTTATATAGGTGGGAAAATATATGTACATTGTATACTTTTAAGACAACATTTATTTTAAACTTTTGTATATAAACAATTTCTTTGAAAAATATTAAAAATATTTTATCTTAAATCCTTAAAAATAAATAAAAATATGTTTGAAAATGGATTTTAAAAAACATTGGACAATAAAAACTAAAATTGTTGAAGAATTTTAGATAAAATAAACATAGAAAGAAGATATTACCATCATAAAAGAATAAATAAGGTTAATTTTTTTTAAAACATAATTTTAGCCATTGAGTAACAATGAGAAATTTTTTTTGAAGTAAAATATGGAAAAAATATAAATAAATATAAAATAAGGAAATTGGTTGGGTTAAACAACAAAGGATAATATATTTCTTCTAATGTACATTTAAACGTGAAAAATAACAAATAAGATAGATATTGTAAAATAAACCATTAGAACTCTAAAAAAATTTGAATAAAAACCTGTTAATAGAGAGACATGAATTGAATTTTAAATTAAAATATATATATAATAACTCATGATAAAATAATTCAAATGGGAATTAAAAAAATTATATAAAAAAATAAGGTATATAATATAAAAATATCAAAATAGAGTGGAAATAAGATGAAAAATCCATGACTTGGATTTATGCATGGTCAAACACAATATATACTCATGAAAAATCTATATAAATTTATTAAGCACTCTGTTAAAATAATTTTTCATATACATATTCCATTTTTATTTTTCTTTTATAATTATTGAAAGGTCATTAATTTAATATATATTACTTACATCGACTACATAAGGTTGTTCGGTCAATATCTCCAAAATTACTTCAGGAAATTGACCATGGTTATAGTTTTTATTAAATTATTACATCATATATATAGTGTTAAAAATGTTATATATACAATTTATATTTAGTATATCTTCTATTCATGGAGTAAATAAAAAAATGAATCACACCACTTTGTGGTGGTGGTAGTTCACAAGTACACATGACCGAATTTATAATTTTCCAATAGATGGAAGGGTAAGAAGATAAATGATATATTATATTTTGAGAGTCATATATTTCTCTTAAATACCTTATATATTCATTAATTCAATATTTTTAACCATAAAATTGAATGAGTTATAAAAAATATATTACATTACTACATATAGATAATAGTCTATACATACACATGAGTGATGTTTCATCTTTCCATTGGATAGAATAAAGATAGAAAATTAATGCATTTATAACATCTCACTAACATAGACCAGTAATCATCACCACGACATATAGTCACCATATCACCTTAGTCACTCCTTCTCACATATGAGATGGTTTATATTAGCAATTGGGGTGAAAGGTGTCACAATGGGTAGACTATACCCTAGTACTAGATAATGAAAAAAATTATAATTTTGAAAATCACATGAACCAGTAAGTAACATTGCAAAAAGGCATGAAAAGTGAAAAATTATCTATAATATCAATATTATATAATTATTTATTATCATATATATTCCAACATAGTCCCCAAGGGAAGATCATATATATAAGATAATAAAGAAAAAAATAAATTCAACATTAACAAAAATTTCATGAGCGAAACCCAATACCATCATCTACATTCCATTCTATCATTCCAAGAAAAACATCACACCTCATACCCTTTCCCTAAACTTGTTATATAACACCCCAAGTAATAGTATAATAATAATTTTTTATATTTATAATATATATGAATTAAAGGGAAATTTTACCATAAAAGTGATGTTATCTCCAATAGCGTACATGACACAGAACAATGAGTTTCATTGGAATGATCCATTGCATGCAATTCTGAGAAATATCGAACAATAATATACAATTAATATTATTATTTAATGTGGTAGTTGTCACATATCCATTATATCAATTAGAGTAAATTTTACTAAATATATAATGTTTAAACATGTTTAATAAAATTTTTACATTTATATAGTAATTTTTATTGGTTTAAAATAAAAATAAATCTAATTTTAATCATAAAAAGCATTATATTTTTAAAAGTTAGTTTTACCATCATTTAATGACAAACCCATTTTAAATAAAAATTTTGAAACTTTAAATGATTATATATATAAATAAACATAATTTTATAAATAGAAACGTGAAAAATTTGTTAGTGTCATGTTTTGGTATTTTTCTCTGATCTTTAATTTTTTAATGAAGATTGAAAAATAATGATTTTTAATTAAAAAATTATTTTTTAATCTAAATTATTTATATGGATAAATTAAATTATAAATTTTTTTAAAATATAAATTAAATTATTTTTTATAAATTATCCCAATTTAGGTAATTGGAATCAATTTTAATTTTAAATTGAATATAGAAACATACCAAACTTTTGAACATTTTTACTTTAAAAACCTACTATCACATCAAGTATGTGGGATTAAATTTAAATTAATTTCTTGGAATTCTATGATTGGAATTTAAAAAAATGGATCCATTATTTAGAATAATAATAATTTATATTGTCTTATAATTTAATCTTATATTTTGTTCAAATTTTTTAATTAATGTGATTAAAATTAACTAAAACTATTAAGAGAAACATTTTCTTAACCATTGACTAAACCTTAAATTGAAAGGAAACAATTACATAGAAAATTTTCCAAAATTCATTTTCTGGACATATTTAGAGCCTATAATCCATTTTTTAGATTTTTTTTCTATTATGGGATCAACTTGATATGAGAATATATGGGTGTAATTTCCTTTTCAAAATTTACAAGAACACCAATCCTCCTCCACTATAAAAAGGCAGTCACCCCTCCAACTTACTCACACCTCCGAATACAACTTGGATCGACATAGATCTAACCAAATAGATCCTAAAATAACCCACCTTATAATATAATAATAATCTTATGAATAAATGAATATAAGGAATCCCTTTGTTATAAACAAAAAGGAGTTACCAGAATAAGAGGTAACACCCTTCCTCAATCTCTTTTATTTTATTTTCATTCTCCAATTCCTCAAATATTATTACCCCGTTAATAAATAATATCATATATATCATAAATATAAATTATTTATTTATGGTATTATTTCAAAATAAAAAACACACACATCCATCTAATGGGCAACGAACTTACTATTCTTGTGTAAGCAGAACCACCGCCTCATGAAATGATGTTTTTCGTTATTACTTAAACACATTTAATGGTTGGGAATTGTGATTTAAGAAATAATTTTATATGATATACATGAAATTTATTATGTTTTTATTATTATTTAATTATTTAATAACTCATTCATTTATAAATTACAATTTTTGTAAATATGATAACATCATTTTTTGAAGTATTGACTATTGCCTCCTCAAAGCAATATGATACATTCACCCAATACATGAAACATATTGATGATGTGTTTAATTAAATATATGTTACATAAATAAATATATATGATATTAATGACATAATTAACTCACTTTAAATATAAGAAACTATTTTCATTGACACTTTTCTTTACACTACAAAATTGATAATGTCGTTCATAGACGTGTGGACTAAAGCCTCCCCGAACCAATGTGATTCCTTTTACATCATAAGAATTCTATATATAAGAATATACAATTAAATTATATTGTATATATGATATATCTAAAATTATATTATGTTAAATTATTTCTTAACTTATTTCTATAATGATCATTGAAAAATGAGAACATTACTCAAGTGTACATACGACCTACCGTATCCATGACTGTAAGGTTTGTTCATTTTCATAACTATATTAGATGATTGGTTTTAAAAGTGTAATTTATGAATAAATATGATTATTATTTTATTATTATTTTTCTCAATATATTCATATAATAACCCCTTTGACCATAGTTAACCTACCAAGGTCATTTTGGCACATAAACTGAAAATAGTCAAAACACCTGATGTAAACTTAATTGTTTAAGTAGTTGAATAAAATATTGTAATAAATAAAATAAAAGTAAAAATAAACATGAAAAATGTTATAAAATAAGTAGATAATTAATAAAATTTTATTATTTTGGAAGGTAAAGGAAAAAAATACATGTTGGACCAGAGATAATAGATTTTGTCTTAATCTCCTTTCATTGAGGCATTTCATCATTATATGGACCTTTATTCTTTGATAAAGTTTATATTAAGACCCTTTTATATTATATATCCACATTTTATCTATTCTCATGTTATTTAATATTTTTTAAAATGTTGATATTTTATGGGACTTATGATTTAAATTTTCAAAGTAGTATGGGACACTTTTAATGTTTAAACAAATAATTTCATAATCATTTGTACATGGAAATATTCTCAATATTATTTTACATATTTATCTATAATTATATAAAAAGGTTAAAATGGGATTCCATGTATATATTTAATTTCATTCAAATTTTTTTCAAATATAATCTTTTTACATGCTTTATGGGGATCATTTTGAAAAATGACATAAGAAAACTTATATTCTTAACATAAACAGATAAAATGATTTTTCTACCATAAGGGACATTATTTTATTTTTGGTTTACTTTGAAATATTTCCTTTATTCATAAATGAAAGCCATTATTTTTATTCATTGGTTATTTTTTCAAAGTGGGTTTTGAAAATGCATTTACTAATCTAATATCTTAAAATGGATAATTGTAATTGACAATGAAATTTTATAACTGAAAGGTTGAAATCTCATTCATATATTTTATATGACTATATAAATTTTACTTGAAATTTTTCAGCTAGTTTCATAACAAAATAAGGATTTTTGGTTCCATGATAAACCAATGATGGGTGGGTCCCTAATAGTCCTCCAATGCATTGGGTATAAAATTCAATAGTATGGCTATTCAAATTTTTAGAGTGACATATAAGGAAATTGACCATATAGTTATTCCATATATCAGAGTGATACATATAATAGTATTTCAAGTTAAATTTTTTTTATTTTAAATAATTTTTATGGGGTTTAGGGTAATATTTTGATTGTAAAAAGAAACAAAATAATAATATTATTAAAGAAAATTATTTAATACTTATCAAGGTAAAAAGTATTACTTCATGTTAAAGATTTCATGTGTTTATAATGTTTATAAATGGACTAAATATTTCCTAATTTTAATATCCCTTACTAATATTTTTAATTTCATCCCACACTTTTTAATGTTTTTCATAGGACTTAAGTATGATTAAGGGATTAAAGAAGATCATATTGATAGTCATAATGAGTTGTCACAAAATAGATCATGTTTTATTTTGTAAGGTTTTGTATGCTAAAAAAAGGATATTTAATGCAAGTGTCAAATTCGTATTTTAGGATTTTTTATTTTATGAGTTATGGTCAAATCCTCCAAATCTCTAAAACTAAAAAGATCCATAATGAGATATAAAGTAAAATTCTTGACCTAAATCAATATTATGTGTTGTTTTAATTCATGGTAATTATAGTTGGTATCAAAGGGAAGGATTAAATTACTTTAGAGTTTAGGTTAAAATTAGTAAAATGACCATAGAACACTTTACATTATGGATAATTTAAAAATGATATAGCATTTGAATATTAACATGTAGATTCATTTAAAGTAGGTTTGTTCATAATGGTTTTCCATTGAGGAAACATGGATGTTGTAGTGGGAAGGAACTTAGAGGAAAATATCTTTCTAAATTAACATCTTGAGATGGATGAAATTAGAAATTATATGTCCTTTGTGGTCATTGATCAATTGAATTAGGATATAAATAGAGTTGGAGTCCATGAATGAGAGAAACTGGATATACTATAGAGGAACTTGATGATAATGAAAAATTTTATGAGATATCTTCCCCCATCATTCAAAGGATCATATTACCTAATGATAACTGAAGGATAGATTAAATCCATAGAATATATATTCAATATAATGGGTTGTTCAGATTACTAAAAAAATATATATTAAAATTTAGCATTTTGAAGTTGAAGTCGATTAGTGGAGGTAAATAGTAAATAATATCATGGAAAGTGAAGAGATTGATTCCTAGGAGTGGGATAAATTTAGGAATATATACTTTGAGAAATATTTTCCTATGGTTATTCGACATAGGATAGAAAATAAATTCATGAAATTGAGTAAAAAATGAAGAAGATTTAATGGATAAAAATAAATAAAAATTCACTTGACTGGTGAGGTATGACCCAAATTTTATCAATTATATTTATCGAATGATAAATTAGTTTTACTCAGGATTGATGCCAGGATATAGAAGGACTATGGATTAACATGAGTTTAAGAGCTATGAGAAACTTGTTTTATGCACTAAGAATTTAAAAATGGAGTTTTTTATGATCATGTGTCCCATGTCAATAAGAAAAAGAATGGACCTAGTTGGGAGGAAATGTGAAATAATTCATTAAAGAAGGATAGAGTTAAGAAAACTAAATTCACATATTATGAGAAGTGTGATAAAAAGTATCTTGTAAAATTTATTTTAAATAATGAGAAGTTCTTCTGATGTGTTAAGATTGGTCATTTGATTTATGACTACATGAAAGATGACCAGAAAATAAATGAAAGGACAACAGTAAGATGGTTCATATGAAATGAGTTAGGCCATTATGCCAATGTGTATACAAAGTTGGATATATAGGAAAGAAACCAATAAGATCAAAAGAACAAGGGTATGGTAAAATAATTTTCTACTACAACAGTTGATGTTGTTCAATAAAATTAATTGGCGATAGGTTTGTTACTGGTTTAGTTGAATCTTTTGAATAATCCATCTGACTATGGATCTTCACATTCTTTCATTTATTATTATTTTTCTAGAAGATTGGGAAAATCACCTCATGAAATTATATAATAATTTTTTTTGTAAAAACATGGTGTTGAGGTATTATAGTAACCATTATTTCTAATAATCTTCCTATTGTCATTTGTGGAATGGAATTTTCTAAAAAATATTGTTGAACTACCCATAGTTGAGTTTGATATCAATTTTGGTTTGGATTAGAATTCATTTTATCATGATAAAATAGATTTTAAATCCAAGAATGTTTTATGAAATGATTTCATACATTTGATAACATACCAATAATTTGATAAATTTATGAAAGATGGTAGTGAATGTTATATTTATAATGTTGTTGAAAACAAAGAAATAGTTTTGATAATTGAAATCCTAGTAGTGAATTAATTTATAGATGTTTTTCTTGAAGAATTTCCTTGTGTTTTTTCTGAATGTGATGTTTAATTTATATTTTTCTTAGTTCCTAATGCTTCACCTATATCAAAACTCCCTAATATAGTGAGTCATGTGGAACTTATAGAATTGAAAAACTAGTGGCAAGAATTTATTGACAAATGTTTCATTGGACGTAAAACTTCACCATGGGGTGATCTTTTTATATTTGTGAAAAATAAAGATATTCACATGAGACTTTTCATTGATAATAGTGCCTTTAATTACATCACTATTAAGAAAAAATTATTCATTACCTCATATAGATGATTTTTTTGATCAAAACTTTGGAGGTAAGTGTTATTCAAAGACTGATATGTGGTCTGGGTAAGATCAGATAAAGGGGAAGGTGGATGACATTCTGAAGACAAATTTTTTGATGAGATATAATAATTTTTCATTTTTGGTTATGCCCATTGGGTTTTCTAATTAAACTACTGTATTCAAGAATCTTATGAATATAGTATTCCATCAGTTTTGGGATCACGTTATGGTTGTGTTTATACATGATATTTTTTATATTATATAAGCCATGATGAACATGAAAATCCCTTAAGGACAATTTTTCAAACCTTAAAATAAAAGTAACTATAGGGATTGTTTTTTAAGAGTTAATTTCTGTTGAAAACAAAATTCATTCCTTGGATATATTATTTCTAAATATGTAATATCTATAGACCCTTTTAAAAATATTTGTTGAATAGTGTCTAATACCTACCAATGTCACTAAGATTTGTAGTTTTCTTCGATTAGTTGGTGATTACAGAATGGTTTTAGAACACTTTTCTTGGTTATATATCCCAATGACTAAGTTAACCCAAAAAGAATTAAAGATTATCTGGAAAAGATAATATGATATATGTTTTTAGTAACTGAAAAGAAGATTGGCCAATGATAAAATTTTGGTCATGCCTTAGATAAAAGGTAAATTTGTTAACTATAGTTATTTTTCATTAAAATGAAATGGTTGTTTCCCAATGCATAAGGAAAAATTAATTACTTATTCTTCCCATCAGATGAAAACTCATCAGTTAAATTACCCTACACATGATTTAGAATTAGCTAATGATTTTTTTGAATAAAAATTTTCAAGGCATCATTTGTATGGAGGGATGTGTGAAATATATACAAGTCATAAAATATTTATGTAAATATTCACTCATAAAGAGTTGAACATGAGTCATAGGATATTTCTAGAACTAATCAAGGATTATGACTGCTCACTTCATCATCATCCATGAAATGAAAACATGTTGGATGGTTATTTTAGTAAACAATTAATGCTAAATTGACCATGTTATGTTTAGAGAATGGCCTTGTGGTTAATAATTTGATATATTTTTGTTTAGAATTTTTGGATGCAATGAAATATTCTATTTTCTAGGATTTAGGGTATTTAAAATTTTAGAATGAATTAATAGGGACCATAAGGCAGATCAACCATTTTATGAAAAAGTATAATATGTTAAGAATGGTAAGTCTCATAATTTTAGTATCGATAAAGAATGTGTTTTATTATTTGGGAAAATATTATATGTTCCTTATGGTTCACAATTGAAGAAATATTTTTTGATTAATGCTTATATTGATTCTATTTTCACTCATCTAAGAAACACTAAGATGTACACAAACCATCAGGAGTATTACTACTTAGATGGATGGAAAACCGATATTTCAGAATTTACAATGAAGTGTTTGACTTGGAAATAGGTTAAAGAAGAGTGAAAGTTACCAAATTTGATGTTACAACCATTTAAAATTCCAGAGTGGAACTGGGAGAAAATATCAACAGATTTTGTGGTGGGATTTCCAAATAATTCTGAAGGTAATATTTCAATTTGTGTTATTGTTGATCTATTAACAAAATATGCAGATTTCCTTTTCTTTCGAGATAAAATATATTTAGATTATTTTTATTTAATATATCTAGAAGATATTATGAATATACATGGATTGATTATATCCATTGTATCCAACCAAGATCTTAGGATCACATCAAATTTTGGTAACTGAATTCAGAAGTTCTTGGATACAGAATTAAATTTTAGTGCATTATTTCATCCTTAATTGGTTGAAAAGTTTGACTAGACTATTACTACATAAGAATATTTTATTTATTATTGATTAATGGATTTCTAGTGAGGTTGGGATTGAAATAATTATATGGTTGAGTTTAGATACAATAATAGTTTTCATTCCAGTATACAGATAAACCTTTCTAGGCATTATATAGAAAGATTTTTTGAACACCGGATTTTTGGATGTTAAAGTAGAAATAATGTTAATGGGAAAAAAGATGGTAGAGGAAACAATACAGAATTTTTAGTTTATTCATTGACATATGATGATAACTCAAATAAGGAAGAAAAATTATAAAGATAAATATAGAAAATATCTTTCTTTTGAGGTAGGAAATCATTTCTTTTTAAACTTTTCTCCTCGGAAAAGTGTGATGCATTTTTGTATGAAGGGGAATTTGAGTACATTGTTAATTAGACTACATGAAATCCAAGATAAAGTAATAATATTTTCTTACTGAGTGGACTTACATGTATGTTTATCTCAGTTACAAAATGTATTTCATGTTTTAATGTTAAATATGTTTTCTCTGTACTAATTTCATGTTTTGACCCCCGGAATTTTTTAACTAGAAGAGAATATTTCATATGAGGAACAACTAGTTCAGATTCTAGAACAATTAGAGAAAGTATTTTATGATATGGTTACTTAACCTAGTTATAGTTTCATGGAAAAATCAAATGGTTTTAGAGGAAACATGGGAATCTAAAAATGATATGAGGTAAAAATATCCCCACTTATTTGATAAGTGAATAAAATTATAAGGATGAATTTTCCAAAAGGGGGAAGGATATAACATCCCATGTAATGGAAGAATAATTCATTATCATGTTTTTTAATATTTATGAATTAAATAGAAATTTTTCCATAAAAGGGATGATATCTCTAATAGATTACGTGAAATGCAATAATGAGTTTCTTTATAATCATATATTTCAAACAAGAATGAGTTATACCAAACTATTTTATATTGTTTATATTTTTAATTTAAGTGATACTTATTTCCTTGAAATTATATCAGAAAGAATTAATAGGACTAAAAATATTACGTTTCACATTTTTAATTTTTTTACATTCATCTAATAAATTTTATTGGCTTAAAATGAAAATAAATCCAATTTTATGCATAAAAATAACCCTATTTTTAAAAGGTAGTTTTATAGAATTTTAATAGAGAACCCATTTTAAATCCAATTTTTGGAAATTTATTTATTTTATATTTCAAAATAAAATTCATTTTTAAAATATAAACATAAAAATTATGCTAGCATTAATTATTTTACTTTTCTGTAATGTTTCCATTTTTAATAAACATTGGAAAATAATTATTTTTTATTCAAAAGTATATTTTTATTAACTTTATTTATGGTATGAATTATATTTTTAAATTGTTTAAAAGTTTAAATAGAGTATATTTTAGTAATTAACCCAATTTTTCTCATTTTAATTAATTCTACTATGAAATTGAATAAAAAACATAGAAAACATTTTGATGGTTTTAACTTTAAAAACGGCTTACCACATCCCATCTGCAGGCCTATATTTAAATTAATTATTACATATTATGTGATAAAAATTTGGAATATAGGATTATATATTTGTAATTACATAATTTATTTGGTATATGATGTCAAATTAGTTTTTTACTAAATATACTACTGGAATTGATTAAAATTAATTAAAATGATTAAGAGATAAATTAGCCTAAAAAGAGACTATACCATAATCTTAAGGGCCCAAATGACCTCAAAATTTTTCTAAATCAATTTTATGGACATATTTTGAACATATAATTCATTTTATTTATTGTTTACCAATATTTTAATTAATTTAAATTGAAAGGAACTTTGGGTAATTCCCTTTTCAAAAACTTACAAGAGTGTCACTCCTCCTCAACAATAAAAAGGCTCTCACCCCTCTAACATCTTCACATATCTCTAGACAATTTTTCTCATATAATATATTTTAAAATAAATTAAAATTACTTCTCAAATAATACTTGAATCCTAGACTTGGGAAAAAATATATCCATGGAATCTCTTTGGTGAAAACTAAATGGAGTTACACGAATAAGTGGTAGCACCCTTCCTCAAGATCTTTTATTTTATTTTCATTATATGCTTACTCAAATATTATTAGTCCCTGAATAAATAACAACATATATATCCAAAATATACTTAAACTTTTTAATGATAATATTATTACCTACACTTACACACACATCCATCAAATTGGTAACTAACATATCGTATTGTATACAAAGAATTACCACGTCATGAAATGATGTTGTTTGTTTTTCATTTACCACCAATAATGGCAGGTAATTAGGATGTGAAAAATGATTATATATTATATATATTGTATTTTTTTATATGTATTCTTATGTAATTCTTTTAACACAAATACCTTTTTACATTCCATTTTTTAAATACAATAACATCCTTTGAGATATGTGGACTACAACCTCCCCAAAGGGATGTGATACATTCACACAATACATGGAAAATATTAAGGATGAGTTTAATTAATAATATATTGCATAAAAAACGTAAAAATTATATTCATGAAATAATTTTCATTCTTTAAATACATAACATCATATTATTTAACACATTTCCACACACTAAAGGAGTGATAACATCGTTCATGGGCGTGTGGACTATCGTCTTATCAAAGAGATGTGATTACTTTAAAATAAAAAGAATTATTTATATATGTATAAATGACTAAATAAAATTTTATACATCATCTATGTATAATTTTGTAAATATAAATTATTACATACATTCTTTCTATAATGATCATTGAAAAATGATAGCGTTACTCATGCGTACGAACAACCAACCATCTCCATGACTGTAACATTGCTTCATTTTTCATAACCATCATTCATGATTGGATTTAAAAGAGAAATTAATTTATAGATATTATAATTTTCTCATAATTATTATATATATGTTCATATAGTAACACCTTTTACCATAGTTGACCTACCAAGGTCGTTTTTAAATATAGAACGAATGTGGTCAAAATACCAAATGTTAGTTTAATTGTTTAAGTAGTTGTATAACACATTTTAATAAGTAAAATAAATGTAAAATTAAATATTAAAAAGGTTATAGAACAAGTATATAATTAATATAAATTTTTATTCTAGAATGTAGAGACACGCAAGACAAACCCAACCCAATGTAAGGCATTTTGTCTCAAGATCCTTTTGTTGTGGTATTTCATGATTATATGTGCATTTATTGTTTTATAAGATGTATATATAACCTATTTTACATTTTATATCCATTTATATCTATTACCATGTAATTTAATGTTTTGTAAAATTTTAAGCATCCATGAAGCATATTATTTAAATGATCAGTGTGCTATGCTGGACTTTGAATGTTTAAAGACATAAATTCCTAATATTTTCTGCATGGGAATATTCTTGATTTATTTTTAAATATTTATTTTTTTGGTTATAAAAGATTTATAAAGGTAATTTTATTTCTTTTTTTTAATTTTATTAAAATATTTTAGTAATGGAATCTTTTTACTTTCATTATTTGGAACATTTTGACAAATGAAAAAATGAATGTTTTATTCCTAATATTCATAGAGATAATGATTTTTCTATCCAAATTGGAATTATTTTATTTTTGGTTTCCATTTCAATATTTCTTGTTTTATTAAATTAAAAACCTTATTTTTATTTTTAGGGTATTTTCTTTATCAAAATTTGTGTTTAAAATGTATTTATTATTCCAATATCTAAAAAATTCCTTTCTTTTCAAATGAATTATTATGAGTGAAATGTTGAAAATGAAAATATTTTATTTTTTATAATTATATAAACTATACTTGGGAATTTAATAGATGGTTCCATTATAATCCAGTTATGAGTGGTTTTATGATAATCCAATAATGGTTGGGTATATGATATACATCCAATGCATTGGGTATGAATGTTAGCTATATGTTTATTTCATTAGTAAGAGTTACATGTATGGAAGTGAACCACTTAGTTATTTCATTTATAAGTGTGAGACGTATAACGATGTTACAAGTTAAATTATGTATTTTTTATTATTTTTATGGGTTTTATAGTAATATAAGGAATTTAAAGGAGTATTAAATGAACTTATTATCAATAAAATGTTTCTAACACATATATATGTGAAAAGTTTTACTTCATGTTAATGTTTTGATAAATTCTAAATGTTTATAAATGGAAAAAATGTTTCCTTCTTCAATATCCCATACTGATCTTTTTATACCCATACCACATTTTTTCTTTGTTTTTAATATTATATAAGGATAATTAAGGGATTTTAAGAATTTATGTTGATAGTTATAAAGAGTTGTCATAAAAGTGATCAGGGTTTTAATGGATTAGTATGGTGAAAATAATGGACGCTGATTAGAAGTTACAATTTTTTATTTTATGGTATTCTTATATTTTATTTACATCCTAATTATCTAAAACTATTGACCTGAAAAGATCCTCAATGTGAGATAAAGTGAAATTCTTGACTTAAATAAAGATTATATAGTGTTTTTAGGTCAAGTCCTTATATGATATCCATGAACAAATAATGATATATACTTGGGTACAATGTTCCATAGAGGCCTGAGAAGGTTGTGAGTAAAATTAAATGGGCAACCACCAACAACATTACAATATATATCATGTTTGAAATAAAAGTACATATAGAAGTGATATAGTGTATTTTAAATAAGTTTTTAACAATTTATGTTATTTCAGTTTATCACTAATGATTCTTGGTCTCTGTGGTAATGTCTATGATAAGAAATATACCATTGTAAATCCTTAGATTCATTACCCTGATCAATCATAACTGTTTCATAGAGTTCAATATTTCTCTATGAATTCCATGGTGACAATGATATCCTTAATATAAAAACCACAATTGGGGGTGTTTTCCATGTTAGTACTTGGACAACCCTAAAGAGTTGTTTCCAAATTGGTATCAAGACAACATTAGTTTTGTTTTCTAAATATGTTTCACAACCACCCTAGAGGGTTTTTTGAAATAAGTATCATGAACACATCAAAGTTGTTTTGAATCAAAAAGTATCACAATCACCCTAAGAGGAGATTCCACAACCTTCAAAAGGTGAGTTTTTGTGACCACAATTATGTGTATTTTCATAACATACCCATATTGAGATTTCATAACATATATAAGTAGAGTATTTAATTCCTCTACAATAGGAGTATTCATGACTTATATATATGTATTGTTTTATCATGTTTCAAATAAAAATCCAAAATAATATATAAAATACCTTAAAATTTACAATTTTCATGTTCCCTTTTCTAATTCATCATAATTTTCCATTTAAAAATTCATTTATATTTTACATTTATCAAATAAAATTTTATGTTTCAATTCATTTCAATTTGAAATCTAAAAATTCATTTGATAACATCTATACCAACTTAAAAACCAAAAGCTACTAATTTACTATATCATTACTAATTCATGATCCATCCTTTCATTTCATAAAAATGAATTTCATTTAATCATCATCATTTAAAAAACTCTTCAAAATTAATTAGGGAAAACATAAGTTTCATACCTCAATATAGGGTATCCACCTTGGGTTTCCCATTATTTAACATGGGGTTATTAGCCTACCAATTACATTCATTACATTGATGATTGTGAAATTTCATTTCAAATCCATCAATTTAATTTAAGATTACATTCTAAAAATTTAAAAAAAATTGATCTTTTAATTATATAAATCAAAATATGTTTAAGTGTTAAAATCAAATCATCCCTCAAATATGATGCATATAATTTTTAGTAAACAATTATTACATTTTAATTGGGAAACATACAATCTCAATTTCATTATTTTTGTGTTCTATTCAGAATGATTTTTTTTCTAAAATTCATGACATTCAATGTGAGTGTTAGACTAAGGAAATGAAAATTAAAACAATTAATTCAAAATTACTTCAAATCCTAGTGAATTTGGTATGACCACAAAATTCATCACATGAGAAAAATATGTTGAGACTGTCTGTTAAATTTATGGACAACAAACCTCTTATTTGAAAGGTATAATCACCAAATACGAGAATTAAATTTGATCTAAATGTATAGAAAATGAATAATTATAAAACAACTATGAAAATAGGGAATATGAGACATAAATAGTGGGATTTAACTTGATAGTTAAAGAAATGAGAAAGCGGAGAGGACCGACTTAGGGATTTAAATTAATATTTTCAATGTAGTGAATCAAACATTAGTATAAGTTAATGTAGAAGTGAAATATAATTATTAAGTACAGGAAAGTGTGGTTTGTAATCCTAAATGGATTTATTATTTAAAATAGAATAAAAATGGGATTTTCCATTATGATAAAATAATCGGAATATAAAAAAATCACTTTTTAAAGGGGTGAATGGTTTGGCTGCACTGTTGGACAAATTGTTCAAAACCCATAAAAATGCCTCTATAATTTTCTACAGTGATTGAATGGTCTCTTGGACTCTATGAACATTAAAAAAATATTTTCCTAAGATAACATACCACACTATTAAAATTCATGGTTATCATTAAATGTGCACCAGCAATGTTAACTAGGCTTGCTTCCTCAAAATTTATATTTCAAACCTTAAACCCTTGGGATGCTCCTGATACCTTCTATGCTCTATAAAACTCACCAATTAAAGGTCTCATATGTGTTCTGATAGAATTTTAAATACCTATCGGCCTTATATTTAGGATGTCATCATACATACTCCCCACATAATAATAGCTAATCTTTAATGAGTTCTTAATCTTTATTGACACTCCTTAGTGAATGGACCCACCCCAATGGCCTACTTTAATTTATAATTTACCAACATCCCACATAATAGGTTAAAAAAAGTATTCTAAACCAGCTTATGTTTACTATAATCTTCTACGTAAATCTTTATCACACCATTGATACTTTCACACAACTCAGTTTCTAATAATCACATCATGTATCAACACTTGGACACCTCTCGTATCTCAAAATTATTAAACACCACTGATACATATTCCACCGAAATCCAAAAATAAGTACCCATAATTTCATACATAACATTATTCCCTAGGATATATTATTATATCTAGGTGAAAATATATGACTATAGTTACTTTTGAGTTGTGTTCATCATCACATCACGTTCAACATTGTTTGAAACTGTTCAAGGTAAGTATCATACACGTAGTCCATCCGTGGACGACTCCCCACCACAGGAATTTCTAATAAATAACAACTCTCTTATGAGGGAACTAGTCAAGATGTTGGTACCATCCATGAAAAAGGGCTGATCACACTAATAGTACCATGGATGGACTTGACCACGCTTTTACGGCATTCAACACATCCATAACCACATGCCATATGATGTTTCAAAACCACCATATTAAATTCAAATCAAAATAATACGTTGGACCAAATATACACATCATACAACATTTTATTGGTACTACCACCAATGATCCATCAATTTAACTGATCAGAATTAAATAAATCTTAAAATAAATAATGAAGTAACCCCATAACCACACAGTTGTCCATTCTTGACATCTAGTGTTATTTCATTACTAAATCATCTGATGACAAAAACTATCATTATTCCCAATGTTGGAACTGATGAATCAATGATACAACCCATTTTTGGAAAATAAAATCGATTCTAATAAATATGATGGGGTCAAATCCACCCACTCAACACCTTCATAAGTCAAAAACCATGAAATTATTGTTCTTACTCTTTCTATGACCCCTCCACCTATAACACCATAACCTATATGAAACTCCCCACCATAAGAGTGTCCTCCTAGTCTCACCCATGAATTAAGAACCTGGTCTCTATATACCATGTCCTATCCATTACTAGATTCAATTCCAAAATTTTCCCATCCTTCTCATATTACCACACAAATAGAAACATAAAACACAACCAATTCAAACCTCACATGGACATCATCCATATCATATCCCAATGTTTCCATTTGTAAAGAGGTACACACCCCTCATGGTAAATGGTTCACTATAAACCACATGAATTCAGTAAAACTACTTTATTAGTATAAATTTTATTTCCTTCCCCATCAAAATATTGGTTTCACTTCTATTGAGACACACTTATTTTCTAAAATATTGACACTTGTAGAAAGGAAAATATGGTTCAACTATTTTATTGTGCATCCATAAACTAATTGATATGTCCCAATAACACAAGAGTTTATAAAATCCCCTTAGGATCCTTGGTCACCTTATCCATAAGTATAATTCCACCTTTCCAAGTCACCTCACTTCAATAGATAACTACCAATTGATACTTTCTGTGGGGACACAACTCCCTAACCAGTAGTCATGAATTGCTACTCATTATAGAACCACAACCAACATATTACCTAACCAAGTGACTTAGCAACCAACATACATCATGTATCAGAATATTTTTTCGCCACTTTATCATAAGAACCAAATTCCCATAGACTCACTTCTAAGAAAAAACAGAGCTGACTTATAGTCCCATTGACTATGTGTCACTAAGACCCGGCTTACTTCTCTAAACCACCCACTATGCTCTTATGACATGTTAATACCATCACGATAAAAGGAACCTTGGTGCATAATTTTTGACATCCTTAATATTAACATGAAAATGGTTAAACCCATGATTTCCCTCAAAGTGAAATCATTCAAAAAAAAGAGCTTACCCACACACACACCATGCACTAGAGGGAAACTAAGATTAACAGGGTCAAACAATTTGGTTGGACTTGCCCTGTGAAATACTACATCGATAACAGAAAGAGGATAACTAAACATCATGGTTCTTCAAATAACCAATAACTATACACTTACATTAAATTTCACAACACTATTTATGTGTGTGTACTTTTACATGGAAACTCACCCAATATCTAATTACAATTGTTAAGCCTTCATCACCTATAATGACATCCTCAATGTTTTTGTTGATGCCTAAGACAAACACCCCAATACTGATACCTTACTCAAAAAATAAATTCTAAAATGTCATATTATTTTCATCTATATGAGACACACTAAATCATGCTAACCCATATCACGAGTTACACTCACACAATATAGGGTATCCATTCACTAAAACTAAGTCATATAAAAGGGTTACTAGGGTATCCAACCCAACCCGCACAAGATATATCACCTAGGTTGTAAGCCACATGAAAAATTATCATCCATGTATCACACTCACATGAATTGTAACATACAAAAAAACCCATCTCTAGGGTTCTCAGACATGCATATAATAACATCACCTTGTAAAATACTATCCTACAAGGTCTCAAGAATGTGTGATATAATATTGTTCTTAGGGGTATAGATTAAGATGATTTCATATGATATATACTAATATTCTATCAGATACATCATATATTAATAGTTACCCATAAACCATGCTCTCTCTCTGTCCCATATACCCTTAATAGGGTCTGGTAACATATCGAGATGTAAGTCCCAAATTAGAACACCCTCTAACAAAAGATGTTTTAAACAAAATATTTCAATGGATGTGATAATAAACAGGATCCCCACTATTCCCCCACTTCGTATCATGGGAAATTATATCATAGATGCTTTAAATATACTGTAAACCCAAAAAAAAGCATCAATCCATGAACACAAGGGTTCAAATTCATCTCACCCATTTATGTTTTCATTACTACAAAATTCATTATAATTAAACAATCCAAAATTAAGTGTAATTTTACCTTGCCCTATTATGAGATATAATTACTTTTCTAGTTCATCTATCCTTAGTTTCATAAGATTCACATATTATTCATTCCATGAATTTATATTTCCTTTTCCTAATCAAATTTAATTTCATTTCAAATTTTCCAGGCTTGATTATAGTAGGATCCATTCAAACGTTATAAAGGAAAAAACCATATAGGTTTCTTAAAAGCACTATATTTATCCAATATTTTTCATCTTAATAACTCATTTATATCTTATTATTTAATAGGGAGTCTCTTTGGGATTTATTAAAGTAAGATTTGATCAATGACTAATATTGTAAAAAACTATATTAATAATTATTGAAATTTTAAATAATCATACCCCTTATTAATTATAATCCATGTGTAGTTATAAATTATGGTAAGATATAGAACAGATAAATTATATAATTCACCAACATATATTTAAATAATAGGACATTAAAAATCATAGGAAATATAAAAATTTCATATAAATCATATGTATCTATCACGATGCCTGAATGAACACAAACATTCTTTTTATACCAGGAAAAGATTAAACCCCCCATAAATCATAAATTTATAAATCATGTACATCCCTTGAGTTGAAATAAAAAATATCTACAATAATAAAATAAAAATAACAACATGTACTACCCTTTGTAAATGTGCACCTATCTCATGTGTGGGTTGAACACTATAAGACGCATGCGCATTACCAATCCTCTACAAATAATACTCTCACATATTCCTTTGACAATTGGAAAGAAAAAATCTGAGATAAATGTTTAACATATTTCTTTTATAGAAAAGAATATCACCTATTCCAAAAGTGAATACATCACTATAGGCATTCCTCCCCACATGGAAGGGGTTTCTAACTAGCAGAACGAGAGTAAAGTGGTAGAGTGGGAAGAAAATACACCCAATATCAGAGTACAACATAATAGAAATATTATACAATCAAATCTACTAGTTAATAGCATCGCATAAAATGAAATTCATGTGAAAATATATATACAACATCAAAATTAAAAAATAATTAATTATTCTATACATAACACAATGAATACCTTAAGGGAGGATCATATACGTAAGATAAAAAAACGAAGAAAAAAACTAGAACTTCAAAACTTTTCCAATTGGTCACAAGTTCCACCTAATATCATCACCAACACCACATCCTAGAATTACATGAAAAAAATCATACCTAAGTCCCTTTCCATAATTTTGTAACTTGTAACCAAATTCTAGTATCTTATCTAGTAATAAGCTCCATGATGACTCAAGTAGTTTGTTAGTACATCAGAATAGGTCACCACCAACAACATTACAAAATATAACCATTTTGAAATAAATGAAAATGAAAAGTGATGCAATATATTTTAAAGTAGTTAAAAAAAATTAAATTAAAATAGTAAATATTTGCCGATGCTCAGGCTCCATGGCGACGCTCAAGATTTGAAATAAAATTTCATCAATCCTCAGTTCCATGACCCCTATCACCATATATTCTTAAACCAGTGTTAGATTCCACTAAGCACATCATGGTGACCGTTCCAACCATATTATCACAACCAAAAAATATGGTGTTGTGTCATGTAAGTTCCATAACAACCCTAGAGGGTTTTTTTAAATATATTTCATGACCACCCATAGTAATTTTCTAAATATCTATCATTACCATCCAATGGTGTTTTCCAAATAATTATCACACCTGCTAAGGATATGTTTTCAAAATAGGTATCATGACCACCATAGGGGTGTTTTCTATGAAATAGTATCAAAGCCTACTTAAGTGGAGTTTTCACAACCTCTATAATTGTAATTTTTATGACCAATTTTACGAGTGTTTTCACAACCTATGCATAAATATTTTTCATATGTGTCCATGAACAAGAAAATAAAATCTTAAAATCCATTCAAATTTACCATTTTGAATTTTCCTTTACAAGAAATAAACATTCATCATTTAAACATTCAATTACATTCCCAAATTAAAATTAACAATTCACTTAATAATTAATTTAAATTCACATGTTAATAATTCAAATGATAATATTTTTATCCACTTCATAACCACATATTACCAATTTACCATGTCATTATAATTTCATAATTCAGACTTTTATTTCATAAAAATCCAATTCAATTATATATTCCTCACTTTTAAAAAATTAACATAATAATTCATTAGGCATAACTCAAGGGTCGCATTCCAATCCAGGGCATGACATTGGGATCACACTTCATTTCACAAGGGGGAATGAAGATTTAAATTCCATTTAAATCATGAATGATTGTGAAATTAAATTTCAAAACCATTAATTTAATCCATAATTTCATTTTAATAAAATAAAACATTACAAACACTTTAAATATATTAATAAAATCATGGTCATGGGAATAAATAGAATCATTGCTCAATCACAATATGTTATATTTTTAATAAAAATATCTTTCCATTTAATTTAGAAAATTCCATTTGTTAAAATTATTACCTTTATTTTTCACTAAGAGAAACCTTTTTCTAAAATTCTTTAAATTACAAGTGGGAATTTTAGAAATAAATGAATATTAGTCTCTTTATAGTGAAACAAATAAAAAATAGGGGGAAAATATTATATAACCTTAATCTTGTAAATAAATGGAATGAAACGTGATTTTATGCAGAAAAATAAGAGGAATCTAAAAATCATGAATAGTGAAGTAGGGGTTGTGTGCCCAAGAGTAGTCCAGGATAGAAATGGGAAGGAGTGATATATAAAAAAATGGAAAAATCATAAAAATTACCTTTTTAAAGGGGATTACAACTTGGTTTTATGTTTGGACCTACCTTGAACATACCATAATAACCACACTATACAAGACATATATATTGGATTAGTTAGGTCACATGATTTACCAAACTATTAAATAAATTTAAATTCCCAAGAATAATATATATATATATATATATTATATATTACAAATTTTCAATGAATATTTAATATATCTTCCAAATAAACCTTCCATAGAATGATAAAAATTTATTTTATGTGGAAAATTTATACAGAAACATCTCATTTATGCCCAATATTCATCATCTCAAAAAAATTTCTTCACACAATTTACCCTTTAAGATTCATCATACTAAAAACCATCTATCAAATCCTTGGGAAGGAAAACAAAATAAAGGGAGATATCAGATTCCAAGAAAGGGAAAACATGTTGAATATCAATCATAATAAAGAATAAAAATATAATAATGGTTTGATAAAATATTAAAGTTCATGTTATCGACATATATATCCACAATCATAAAATCATAGATCATAAACTACAAAATCTTTTCATATCCAGAGGAATGATCAATAAGGGTTTCGACACAATAATCATCAAATATGAATCCTAACACACATAGACACACACACACACACACATATATATATATGGAATCATAAGAATTTAAAATCATAGTCATGTGAAGAAAGACTTTACTCATCATTTTCATGTATTATAATATGATAAATGATTTAAATAAATCATAATCACACATTAAAATGTGAAAACCCTATTCATTATCATCTCCATATGTAATCTTGTGTGAAAATATGTGAATAAATCATACTCACACATAAAATTGTGAAAAAATAAATTTGTATTCTTGTATATGAATACCGTCATTATCTAATGAGATATAAATTTCACAAAACCTGGTGGATTTAATGGATTTAACAGACCCAATCATTACATCATCAAAATCCACATATTTATATGTTTTGGGTATAGCCACAAAATAAAACCATATAAATATGGGTCAAAAAATGGATATAATCAATATATATAGTTCTAGATGTTTTTGGATTGTATTGGTGCAACAATAAAAAATATATAGTTGTGGTTTTTTTGTTTTCATGGTTTTCCATCATGGAAATAGTGTCTATTTTTATGGTTTCGAAATCCATGACAATAGCTCCCATTTTTTCCAACCTTTATAGATGAGCTATATCCACTTTTAAAACTGAGGCTATATGTGTTTTTGATATAGTGGACAACCCTGTATATAACCCATGTAAATCATGGATATAGACAAAAAATAATATGATACCGGTAGGATTCGATCTATATACCACCGCTATGGGATTCATTTTACTAACCACTACTACAATGGAAAATAATATGATCCTGTTCATTTTTCACGGAAGGGTTATTCCATGACCAAGTACGGGAGACCAATAGACATGGTTTTGAGAAGCTATTGCTATAAGTATAACCTATAGCCATCGTTTTATAGAACTACAACAATATCCTTTGATAAAATTTCCTATATCTATGGTTTTACCAATAATTTTTTTATATCCTTGACATAAATATATATATCCATGGTTTTAGAAAACATGGATATAGGTTTGGGGAAATTGATTGATTTTAAAGTATCTTCATTAAAATGTTTTCCATGTGGTCCTGAAAACATTCATCACTTCATCCTTACATAACATCTAAAAAATAAAATGGGTTTTGATAATATTTCATCAGCATATTCCATAACCAATAAAACAAATAACTAGTATTATATCATTAGACCATATCCCGTATGAAACATAAGTAACTTCATATGATGTTATAATTGATAAAAAATTCATTTAAATGATCACTGGAATATGTATAGAGGTAAATAGATTTCTCATTTTGAAATCACTTATTTAAAATATAATTTTTTAAATACTTGGTAAAAAATTTAATTTGAAAACAAACATAAATTTTTGTAATAGAAGCTTTAAATTATTTATTGGTCATGACGATGGGAAATTTCATTCATGCTGTAGTCATTAAAACAAATATTTTGTTCTCCCCATCAATAAAAATGTAAATTCCTTAGAAAATAATAAAAAGATTATTTTTAAACCATGATATAAAAGGTAATACATGATTTAAAATAATTTCTAATGAAATTATGAATATTTAACAAAATTATTAAAAACATTTTAGAATACATATATATGTAAGAAAAAGTATTTCTATCCAAAATAAAATTAAAAGTTGGGGTTTATTAAAAACATTGTACTTATATGATTACCAATGAGAGGAAAATGGTAATATAACATAAAAATATTAGAAATAACTAGATGATTAGTAAAATTAATTAAGATTATCAGATAAGTATAAATAGGAATTCAGGCATAAACTATCCTAATTAAAATAATATTGAAACATAAATCTCTTACCTCAAGAATCATCTTGATTAAAATGAATTCAAACATAATCTTTAAAAAATAATTATTTATTTTAAATCCCTTCTATAGAGACCATATAGATTTTTAAGGGACAATGATAGGGTGATGGTGAGTTTTTGGACCCAAATTTTTACCGATTTTATCATATTTTCAATTATCCCCACTTACTCTCAAACCTCTATCCAGATAAGGAAGAATTAATCTATTATGAACTATAATTAATAACATACACATGAAATATATATAATAAAATATACCAATAAACAAAATTATTTTTACTTGGTTTGGTTCAAATAACTACACCTTTTCATGATAAACATTTGGTTGATTCCTGGATTCTCTGATCACTATATCTTTATAGTGATTACAAATTCATGGAACTGGAACACAATGTTTATTCAGGAAATAATTTATCTTCTTGAATTAGGGGGATTATTTATACTGGTGACACCTATGTACAATATCATTTTTTATACTTTCACCACCCGTTAGTGAATATATATTCAACAAACACTCTGAACAAGATGCCTCTTATGCATTAGATTCGTATTCAGCAAATACATAATCTTATTATTTTATTTTTTTCTACTTATACTTAATTAAAATTATTATGTGCATGTCATCCCATTTTTCATCAATAATTTAAAGATACAAATTCCAGTTCAACTAACTCATCATCTAGAATCATCAACCTAAGAATATGGAAATACATTGTATGTTGTATTCTTAGTCGATATATAAAATTATCTGGAAGATACTCTTTCCAATAACGAAGTTCATAGCCCCAATCCAACAATATTTTATTCAAGAATGATATTGTACAATTTCATAATTGTATTTACTTCTTGAATTCTCGAACGTCATTCATTTGTGATATACTGTATGGATTCTAAAACCCTATCACATTTTCTTATATTCTTTATTGTTATTGTATATTCTATCTTCAATTGTTTCTAGTGTCTCAATTTTCATTATCACATTTACATGAGAATGAATTTGTTTTTATGATCACATGAAACTCCTTTTATTCTCATGTATTCATAAATATCCTTCATGAATATGAATTTATATTCCATGGGAACCATGTACTTAGTTTCTTCATTCACACTTATATTAACATACACTATATCTTTTTAAATTCATGTATATTAATTCATACAAAAAATCATTCCCTTAATGCATACGGCATTGAGTCACACAAAAACTTATAGAATAGACATTTGAAAACATGTTATTTATGGAAAAAATATATGTGGAATATCTCCTTTAAGCTCCCTTACTCTTTGTGAATGGAGTATATAAGATCTTCCTTCACACAAGTATCAGTGAATTTTATTCTCTACATTATGAAGTGTATACACATTCTTTATGAGAACCACATGAGTTTTAAATATTCTTCATATAAGCTAGTTTGGTTGTGTGTATCAGTATCACATAAACTGAATGTACTTACCAAATAGGTTCTTCATAAACCACGATATGGATGTTTTAACACCAGTCACATGTATGTAGATTTCATTCACATAGGGTGTGCATTGTACTTCTTCACATAACCAAGATAATTTTATATGTGTGAAATACAATACCATTAGATGAATCCATAACAATTTTCCTAGAATCATCTACAATCAATGAGAATTATCTTACCAAATGAAAACAAATGATTCCATAAAAATTCTATATGAATCATCACCAGCCTTCTTGAGTTTTCATCAAACTCTTTCCATCTTTCTCTTTTCATGATTAATCACTTATCATAGAGGAATTAATTATATGTAGATTTTTTATTGCATCTTATATATTTATATAAAATACAACAATTCACGTAAAACACTAATATGATATTGTCAATATTTCCCATTTTCCTTTATTGTCAATACCATTTCCTTAAAGTCAATTTCCTTTCTCCCCTTACTAATATTAAGTAGAAAAGATAACTTTCATGTTTTTATTCTTCCCTTAAAGGAATTTGTATATTATAACTTTCTTTTATGAACGAAGGATGGAACCAAATGGTTCACTTGGAAAAGAGTTTATAGTTTGTCTAATATATGTCTATGTGGGATAACCCCATGTAAAACAAAGAGTGATACAACAATGGTTGTATATAATATCCATTAAATACTATGCATGTAATATCATGATCAAAAAATATTTATTTCTCAAAGAGGGGTTTTTATAAATTAGATTTATTAAGTAATATATTCCCCTACACACTTCATTAAACACATCAAAAATTTCCCGAGATAGAATATTTTACACCCCCAATATATGATTTCACTCATCAACAAATACTCCCCCTTGATGGACATATTTGATATAATAATGAAATAAGAAAGATGTGTAATTGGGATAATTTTATCTTAAAATTTTATTGAGGTAAAATGAGTTGATATATATTTATGAAATAATCCATGATATCATCTCTTTTATGTTTTCTACACCTTAAGGGGTGAAATTCCTTCCATTTTAACGAGTGAAAACTTTTTTCAGATAGTCTTCTAGATGTTAAAATTGATGATCCACCATTGTTGACTAATTCTAGTCTTTATATGCTCTTAAATAAATATTTGAACATGTTGTATTCCACATTGTTCACTCATTTATCATATTAAGATTGAACCTTACCTTCAATTCCATGCAATATTAAAGCAAATAATTTAAAAGAAAAAATGAATAATATATAACTTTTTTGAGAATCTTAATAAGTGAAACTAGAATGACAATTTCCTCTAAAACCAAGGAAACCATTCCTTATATCTCAAAAGTTTCTGGTACTCTATATGTAGGTATATTTTTTGCATTTGAAATTTTAATATCTCTTAGAAAACATAGACATATTACTTTTTTTCTCCTATATCGTTTGTTATTATTTATATTCATATCTTCCAGTAGTGAGATATGTTCCCCTAATGCTTGTTTTTCTATCTTTATCATCTCCTTTTGTATAGGTATAACAGTTATTCAATTTATTTCATTATGTCAAGTATGATTGAAAATTCCACACATTACTTTTGAGACACCAAATTTATCATATGTTGACAACCTCAAATGAAATTTAAATTCATTTTCATGTGAAATAATATTATCACTTTTCCTTTTCTCAAGATAATGTTTCATATTAAACTTTTTCATGTGTCTATATGCTATCAATTTCTTAGAAAAAATGATTATGAATTCCATTTTAACATTTTATATCTTATTATATATAGATGTATTATTTATCATTATGAGTTAAATTTCATGGGTAGATTATAAAAGTCTTCTTTAGAAATGTATTTAATCAATTATAACTTTTTTTCTCTCCTAGATTGATTCCATTCTTGATTTCATCTTATTTAAAATCATTTCCATGTTTTTTTTACAGTAGTCTATGGTATGATCTATATATCCAAAATTGATGCACATTTTATTTGTTGATATGATATTATTGGAATAAAACTTATCATTCATCTTTTAAGTATATTCCTTTAATGTTTTCTTGACTACTGTTTTCTTATTATCCCCCATGGAAGTCTTTTATACTTTCGTATCTTTATTCTAAATTGTACCCTTTTTCTTATCAACAATATTTTAGTAGTGCATGGTTGGTATATATAATCACTCTTAATAACTACGTCTACTTCTTTAGTAATAATCACAAAAATATGCAATATACCTAAATTTGTTCTTGATAGACATATTCTTCATCATCTATGTATTTTGCTTCGGTTTTATAATATTTATCTTCACTTTAGATCTACCCCCTTAATACTTTTATTCTATAGTCTTCATATTATGATACATTATGCCTATAATCAAAGTCTAGATTCCCAAATATAAAACAACACAAAAATTACCCATTAAATCTACTTATTTTACTAGTAGTTTCAGTATAAATATATTTTTTCATTATTCTTTTCAGATGTTTCTTTGCATCTTTAGTGCATTATTTTGGGATTTAATTTTCATTAACATTCCGATATCTTGCCTTTGTAATTTTTTACAGTTATCCACATTTTTATCTACCCACATTTCCCTGATTTTAGATTTTAACTTTCACTACTAGAAGAGTCTATATTTGTAGAAACCAAATTAACTAGTTATGGGTTATATTCATCTATAAAATTATAGATGTTTTATCAAGAAATGATCTGAAGATATTATTTCCACAAATATGAGTGTGTTTAGAGTCATGAATCTTATAAAAATTTCAAATTACAACATACCTTATTGTAGGATTACTCTCTTCGTATGTTGGGGTAGAAGAGTTCTTCTTATCAGTAAATTATGAATTTCTAGAATGAGTCTCCATCAAATTTCTGAACTGTACATCTAGATCAATACATTTCATTCTAGGGTAAAACATCTCATTTTTAACTAGTTTCATTTTTTAATTATCTTTCCCTTATTAATTTATTTTTCAAATATTTATTTTATTTATTACTTTTAATCATAGAGTTCTCAAGGTATTTTATTCATTCAGATTTAATTTTCATTTGGGATTCCTTAGCACTGATAGTATTTCTAAGACATTATATTAGAGAATAGATCATATTCATATAATATTATTGAATGTTGGACTACTATTACACTATCATATTAATATCATTATCCATCCATGTTTTGTCATAAATTTTAGAATCTTTTATATTCATAGAAACACTGAACAATGTTTAAATGCATGGATTAATTCACCAAAAACATGTCTACTCATAGTACTTTCATACTCATTCCATTGAAATTATTATTCTATTACTGGAATACATTTATCTCAAAGAGTAAAAAACTCATCCTTATCTCCAACATGGTATATAATAAAATTTCACCTTTTTAATTTCTTTGAATTTGCATCCTCTTCTGTATTAATTTTTTAATCAATAAATGCTCTCTCATTCAAAATAACCTTGAAATAACATATTATATATTCAATCACTTATTAAAGAACATTATTCATAAATATTTAAAATTTAAAGTATAATCCTTTAATAATATTGTTAGACATATATTCTTCATACTCTCCACATCTTGAGCAATCGAAAGGATCATTTGAACCGATTCAATTTTAGAGATCTGTTCCTTCTATTATTTATTTGAGATTTCTTATAGTATATATTCTTCCATATTCTTCTTTTTTTTTCAGAAACATGGAAGATAAATTTATATCTTTATTATTATGATAGAATACTATGTTCTCCAATAGAGGTACTTATAAATGAATTTCAAAGATGAAATTTTGATAATCCCTTTTAAAAAATTGGGAAAAATATTTGGTCCAATCCACAGTAGAACCTTAATTCGATACCACATTTAGAGGCTAGATGGATCTTTCCAGTACATTGAGAGTGGGGGGATATGTGTACGCATATTTTAATGACTTTATTTTTAATTATCCACTCTTACTCTCGAACTTATTCTCCAATTTAGTGAAATGGATCTATTATGCATTAAAAAACATTAATACACTTTCAATGTATATAATAAAATAGAAATTAGTATAAAAATATTTTTACAAGGTTATTTATAAAGACCTACTCCTTCCGACAATCAACCTATGGTTCATTCACACATTCTCTTATAACAGCATCTTTTTAGTGAATTCAATTACTGGAAATGACCAATACTGTTTATATATCGAATAAAAATCATCTTCATTATATGGAGTTATTTATTCTTATACAGTGTAATACCCTGACCTCTAAATTTATTTATTTTATTATTTTCCTAGATTTGGATATTCTTGTCGAGGTTCATGTTGAGTCGTAGTTTGAATTTTTGAGTTTTTATTTTGAAATGGGTGTTTTTCCCTTGGAATCATCTAGAGCATGGGCATAGCATTGTCGGGGAATATTATTTTTTTACATAGGTAACTGTGTGGTTTACCTGTGTAATAAAATAAAATAATATTTAAATAAAAAATAAAATGAAATAAGAAAAATGAAATAAAAAATTAAAATAGTGATTATTAAAAATAATAATGATAATATTATCATGATTATGATTATGATTATTATTATGATTATTATTATTAATAATTCGGTTTTTTACCTAGCAGGGGTCTCCCTACCACTCTCTACACAACAAACCCCCTTACATTCCTGTTCGTGAGGTCGACCCCCTCCCTCTCCTAGCAGCACGTCACCACATGCTCTCAGCAAACCCACTATTTAGTGCACCTCCTCCCCTCCACTATGCCTCTATCGGGCCTGTGACCCTCTCCAGTCGATCCTCCAAGCCATATAAATGATCTTTTTTGGAGGTCCCTCTCCAGCTTTGATGTTAACCTAATTTTCACGGGTTCTTGGTCTGAATCTCCATGGTACGGGTTTCCCCTCCCTCTCCCCTCCTTTTCAAGTCTGTTTGAGATCTCTCATCACCCTTATTTTATTTGGTAAAAACCCAAGCTTAGGGTTTGACCTTGTTTTCATATTTATTTGGTTTTAGGTTTTTTTGAATGGCCTCTCGGGTGATATTGGTCCAGGTTTCGAAAACCACCACCGAAGGTGAGGGGGGATTGGGCTCGCACAATACGGGAAATAGGTTTCTCTATGGTTTTTAGGTAATGGTTTTTTATTCCATTTCCTTGGTTACGTATTAAATTTGGAATTTGTGATTTTTGTGTTTTTGATAATTTATTTTGAGTGTGTGGGTATTTTATATGGTGTTTTGAGTTATTGAAATATTAATCTAGAGTGTGCTGGGTCTCGTTGATGTGGTTTCCGACTACGGGTATCAGGAACACCTATATGTACATTCATAAGTAAGAAATATATATTTATATTCCCACTTTTTACATATTACCTCATGGAACCAAGATTATGTGAAATGAAACTATGGTTACTTATATATACGTATAAATACTTTTTCCTGTAGGTGTGAAGTGCGAGTTCAGGTTGTCATCTTTAGATATTTCCATGTTTTATTTTAGTCTAATATTCCCAAAACATTAATTTGAATTACTTAATTACTTAAATGTTTTATAGAGTATTTTTAATATTATATAGTTAAATATTCTATTAAAGTTTTTGTGATGTTTGGAATTTGACTTTCCTTTGTTATAATGATTCACCATTAGTTTTTGAAATTCTTAAAATGTGATTTCTAATGTTATTTATGGTGTATTAGGTTTGTATTTCCCAAAACATTTTGTGTGAATATGCGTTTTGAATGTTGTTTTTGAATGAAAATGGGTTATTTTATGATTATAAAAAGGTGAAAATCTATATTTTGGTAACTTAGAAAAGATTAAATATTTTTGGTGTAAATTTGAAGTTAAATAGTGAATTAACTTTCTTAAATTTTTTTTATTCGACTTAGGTTTGGATTAAAGTCTAATTTTATAAGTTGGGTTACCTAGTTTATTTATTGTATTTGTAAATGTTTTTGGAAATTAAAATTGAAAGGAAAATGGTGTTATCCTAAAACGAAAATATTATTTATAAATTAATGAGGTCCATTTGGCACTTGCGAATGGGTTGTGAAAGTGGAAAACCCCTCTTGAGGAATTCCCCCTAGTTTGAGAAATGTGATGTTAGTGTTAATATGTGATTTATGATATGTTCCCAGTGTTGTGTCTTGTTCATTTTTGTGTGGTATAAAAATATGAATTTTCTTAAGGTGGGATATTGGTGCTGAGATGTTGAATGGGTTTTTGGATTATTAAAATGATATGTTCTTTTTTTTTATCTTCATAAAACCTCGCCACCATTTGAAATATATCACTTGGGAAAGCCAATGTACCCAGGTGGAAAAATTAGGACTATTATGCTAAATGATTCGGATGTGGTGTGTCCTGGTTTCATCTAGAAGGATTGACGCTATAAATCTAAAAAATTATAGATGAGGATTGGAGACCACTAGGCCATTAGGGTGTCCCATCCTAGTGGCTTGTGCATGAGAAATTTGTTAGTCATGGTTTCTGATCCACGTTTCACTAAGGTACAAGGATCCTAGGTCCCCAACCACCACAAGTGTCCTAGATATTTCCCATGGAATTTGTGATAGGATTTTCATTTAATTTTTTTCATGAATGATGTCTTATTTGTAAAAACCACAATTTAATTTAATTTGCATTCCTTTCATTATAAAATGTTAATGCATGCTTGGTATATATTTTGAAAATGTAATGCAATATAAATTATTTAATTTAAAATTATATCTTGTTAATTGAATGTGAAAATAATGAAAAACATTATATTATAATGTCTTATATTAAACCATCATTATTTGGGTTTCTTCTTAAAGTTGAGTCCATAGATAGTTTTTTTACATGGAATTTCTACTGAGAAACTTGGTGCTCATGCTTACTTTATCATTTTAGTTTGAAGTTCTAGTTTTGGGTCACTCTTTTAGTGAGTGTTCTTCTATGTTTGGTGGTGACACACAAGGTCATATGGAGTTATGTTTAGCTATGAAACACTGTTTTTATTTATTTTTCTAGTTTTTATTAATTTTCTCTGGTTTTTATTTAGTTTTGGTCTTTTTTTATTTGGAAAAATTGTTCCCAACTATCTTATTTTTATTCTCGATACTAGTTTCAATCCCCTGGGGATTGGGAAAACTCATTTGACCTTATTGTAGAATGGCTAGGGCGACTGGTTTAGGGTTGAACAAGGTTGTTTCATGAAAAAATTGTATCAGAGGAGGTCCTTGTTATTTGGTGTGTTAGGTAACATGGGTATCAAGACTATCGGGAGATGGGAGGTAGGTATGGGAAAACATCACGAACCCTTTCTTATCCCGAGCATTGATTTTCTAGTGAAGTATAAGAACCTGCCCTTAAAACATTACATAATCTTGAATTAAATGAATAATTCACATTTAGTATCTTTTTTAGGTTTAATTTTTTATAAAGTTAGGCCATAACTATTAAATTTCAAATTATTTACAAGGTAGACACTTCTACACAGTTTCCATTTTAAAAAAAACATGAACTCTTGAAAAGAAGTCATGTCTAGTTCCACATTTAAGACAATATATATTTTCCATGATCCCATCCTCGATCCTATTCCTCATTATGTCATGTGAAAAACATTTCAAAAACAAGGGATGAGCATAAGAAGCTCAGTAAGGGAAACACATAGAAGGAAAACTGTTAGTTTTTCAAAACAATAAGTAAACCATGAACACATTAACATAAGTAAAACTTTTCACCTTTATGAAGTACTAAATACTCTTCGTAGAATAATAGATCGTTACTTAACCTTTTGTAACAAAAATATTTCCATAAAACCCATATAAAGAACACATAACATATATAGTTAACATGGGACATACACATACATAAATGAAATAACCATATAGTCGACTTGCAGACATATCACAAAATTGAATAGCCATACAGCTGACTTCCATACAAATCACTAAATGGAATATCCATAAGGACGACTTCTATACCCAATGCATTGGAGGTTATAACGTAACCACCCATCCTGGTATTCACGGCACCACCCGTCATTTGGTTTATCACGTAACCACATGTCAAATGTCCAAGTACCAATATAAAATCATAACACTTACAACAAATATAACGGAAAGAAAAAATTTCCACATTTCAATCACAATATATCACTTAAATATATTGACATAACAAATCCATTTTCAAATCCATTTTCAATACCAAAAATACGTAAAAGATTATATGGTATTTATTTTCTTTTAAAAACATCACGGCTTGTTGAGGAAGCCAAAGATCAAATAATACTCACGGTGGTGGAAAAGGTCATTTTCACCGTATACGTTAAAAGGTACATTCTTTTTTCTATTTTGTAAAATGATTTATAGAAAAAAGATTCCTTTTGAAGAAATGTAAAAGTCTGAGGTTTTATACACTGTATAAAATAAAGTTGTGTATAAATGAAAATATTCCTCAATGAAAGGAGATTGAGACGAAGTCCCTTAATGAGATGGCATCCTATGATTAAGGATAAATCAATTACATACTTATGTGTGACCAATAATAATACCCACAATATAAGAGGATATTATGTATAAAAAATCATAGTTCATTTAGACATATTTATAAGACGACATATTCAAGAAGTACCAGTTTAACCCAAATAATTGAAATTGGGTTGGGAAGCTCCCTTGCAAAAATTCAATAGCCTAACGATGTCACTTTAAAATTGAAAAAATGAGTTGATGAGAGAGAAAATGGTATCTCATAACTTGAACATAAAATTTACATCAATAAGGATATATAAGTACACATTCCAACATAATAAGATGTAAATTAAAATGCATAACAAAAAATAAGTCTTTTAAAAAGAGTAGGGTGAAAGGCTCCCTTACCGGTTTGGTGACTTAAAAAACCTATTCCACATGATAGAAGGATGATACATTGAAGATGTAAATACTTATAAATAAAATTATATTACACAAAGAGTACAATCATGGGAAGTACATACACAACACAAAAGGAAATAGTGGCGAATATAGCATGAATCTCATAGGAATAAAAAGTGAGATGAAACCCTTTACAGCGTTCTAATCAATCAATTCATAAGAAAAAAATTTAATAACCACCAAAAGAGTAACATAATACCATGAATATACAAAAAATAATGATAATATATCTCAAATGACAGTATATAATACACCACATGCAATAAATAAGTTGAGATCAATGTAAATCTACCGGAATTAAAAGTGAGATAAGAAATCCCTTACAAAAATTCGGCAACCTAACGATGCCACTTAAAAATTCGTAAAATGAATTGATGAGAGTAAGAGGGGGTTACTCATTGTATTAAAATAAAAATTAAATTATGGTGAAAATAAAATAAAACACTCCAACATAAGAACATGGAGCATAAAATAAATGACATAAAAGAGAGTAGTTGAAAGGAATGAGAGAGGTCAGATCCCTTACCTCATTGTCCGACTTGACACCTTCATTATTTAATATTAGGAATAATGAACTAATGTTAATTTATACTTGTTTAAGAACCTTTTTTTAATGTTTATTATTCCTTTTATATTACTTATTACCTTTTTATAAACATTATGTAATCATTTAAGTTAATAATGGTCGTTTTCTCGATATTTGGTACTTCAGTAAAAAAATGAACAACTTATATTTACAAGTTGTCCATGCGGTCAATAGTCCATTATATACAGAATGGTTTTCATGATTTAGATATCATATAAATCATATATATCCAGGATATACATGTATTTATAATAGTACATAACATTTGGAGGTAATAAATGAAGCGCACCGTACATGGAGACGGTTAGCCGTACGTGTGTATGATCACTAATTTCATTTCTATTTATTATTTTAATGGAATTAAAAAATAATGATACGTAGTTATATTATATTTCCAGTATAATATAATATATAATATCATAAATTCTAGCCTTTATACATCCCACATAAGGCATTAATGAGTCACATCACTTTGAGGGGGCGGTAGTCAGCACTTCCTCAAATGAGATTATCGTATTTACCCACTATGGAAACCATAAAGGCTTGATATAATTGGGAATTAAAGAAGAATAAGGAAATAATAAACATAATATATATCATAAATAAATACATTTCCATCATAATGGACACCATGAGAGGCGGTAAGATGTAATTGAACAATCATCGTTTCGTGAGGCGTTAGTTTTCCATCCACAGAAATATTCTGTTATTCGCCCATTAGATGGAGGTGTGTGTAAGTGTAGTTCGAATAAATCTCATAATGACAACCTAGTATGTAGATTATACTGGTGTTGTTACAAAATAAAGGAAGAAAAAGTATTTAGGGGTAGGAGATGTAAAATAAATGAAAATAATTTAAGAGAAACTGTTACCATTAATTTTGGTAAGTCCCTTTGGTTTGAACCAAAGGACTTCTTGAAGTGCCGTCTGCATATGGTAAGGCTTCTAAGAGGAGGAGAGTTATGTAGGGAGATTTATTGGGTATTGTTTGGACGATCCAAATGGCATGAGAGGTGTGAGTAATTGGATTCAAATGGTATCCTTTTATAAGTGAGAGGAGGGGCTCTTTAGGAAAGTGTGAAAATATTATTTTATTATTTAATGATATTTGTATTCAAATGGTCAAAAAATCATTAAAGATGATGATAAGATGACTGATGGTCGAAATAAAATCATCAAATCATAATTGTTCATGTTTTGGATAATATTGTAATCATTATAATCTTATTTATTTAAATCATTTATTAATGAGGTAAATACTGAATCATTATTATGACATAAAAAAAATTAATTTAGTTGATATCTAAAAATTATAAAAAGATACAATGATGTAGGAAATATTTTAATATTTCCAATTAATATTTATAGTAAAAAATATGACTTATATTACACCATAAATTATTTAATTACAAAAATATTATTGTTAATGTCCATTTTGTCTTTACATTATATTAATTAATCAAAATTTTAATTATCACTCCCAAGTGGCTCAATGGGGTCCCAAAATCAACCCAAAGATGCCCATGATCGTTAATGACTCAAAAAATAAGGGTTTTACAAGTTTATAGGTAATTTTTAATTATAATAATATTATTTGTACCTTGAATTACCCTATTAACCTTTAACCTTGGTAAATAAAAGTCAAAAGTAACTATTCACCAAAAATTATTTTCATATTAATGAAGCACATTTTAATTCTTGATGAAAACCATGTATGTTGTATTTTTAAAATACAATTCACATAAGTTTGTAAAATTTCCATTAAATGAAAAATGCAGTTTTTTAACTACTAGTAAGTGGTTTCAGTATTCATTAAAAATTGATTTTTTTCAGAAAAATACCAAAAATTCAACCTAAGATATATTTGATATTCTATATTAAAAAATGACGTCTATTATGAAAAATTTAAAACATATAAGTGGCCTTAATTATCTTTAAAATTAATTCCCGTTATCAAAACAAATAGTGTGTTTTTAAGAAACAATAACTATCAAAAGATTGATACTTGTTTATGTCCAATTTCAAAGTGAAATTAATTACAATGACCCAAATTGGATTAAATAGGAAAAATATATTTTAATTTAACATTAAAACCAATTAAGAAGATAATATAACCATATAAATAAATTATATTAAAATGCACTTTTGAATTAAAATACAATATTTTTCATTATTTATTAAAAAATGAACTTTTTCAGAAAAATTCCAAAAATTTAAAAAAAGTAAATTTTGATGTCCCCATTATAAAGAAGGAATTTATTTGGTCATATAGAATGTATTAAAGTTACCAAAACTATATTTAAAAAGGATTGTCCATTAAAAAGTGATAAATCATCCTTTTAATGTAAATTATGCATAAAATTAGATTCATTCACATTTTAAGCCTCTAACTTTTATTGGATAAATGTAAATACATCTAAAAAATATATATAATCATATTGTATTTAGTTTTGTTCATTATTGCAAATACAAAGGCTAATAGTTTACTACAATAACAATATATTATTAGTATGTGATGATATATTTCAAAGAAACCCATTGTTGCGTATCAGGTATGCTATCGAACATAGCAACCCTTTAAAAGTAAAATTAATATTTAATTCAAAAATATTAATAAATATGAAATATGTATTATTATTTATTTACCTAGGATGTTACAGGTAGTTCTATATTTTAATATTTATTTGGTTTGGCTATGTGGATGAGGCGTTAAAAAGGGAGTGAGCTGGTGTTACGTGGTTATCATTCTTGGAGTAGCGACCCATGTACATCCTAAGTAAACAATAAAAGATACTTCTTATGGTTTATTTTCTCTCAAATCATGGTATTCTAAGCCATATTTTTTGGAAGGAATAGCCACTAGTTCTTTATTTTTTAATTTTTTTGTTTGAGTTATGTTTGGGAATAGTTTTGATTAGATTTAGCAGATTTCAAAAATGAAAATGGTTTTTAAAAAATGAATTTTCAAAGGGGAAAATGGTTTATAGATCTGGAAAAATGTGTTTTTTTGAAATGGAAATTGTTTTCCTTTAATGGAATGTATGATTTTAAATGAAAAAATATAAGGTGTTTTGGAAATCATTTTGGTGTTTCAAAAATAGTTTTTGTATGGTGAAATGATTTTTTTGGAATTTGGTATTTAGCTTGAATGACTTGTTTTGGGAATGAGAAATTTTTTGAATTGACCATTATTATTTCTATGGATGATCACATATATTTACCTATACATGAGTACTGTATATAATTGGTGGTATGTGTTGATGGGTTCATAAGATATCGTGTATATATATATATATATATATATATATATATATATATATATGAGACTTCATGGATTACCAATAGTGAAAATTTTAGCAGTTTTGTTTACTAAAAAATTATTTTTAAAAGGGGGAATTTTAATGTTTTGAGATGTGAGTGATCAATTTCTTGGTGTTTCTTTTCATGTTTCGATTCCTTTTTCATATGAATTTTTGTTTTTATATTCTGAATATTTTGTTGAAATGGTTATCTGAGTTTTACTTTTGTTTTGTGACTGAAGTGTGGGATTTTGGTTTGCGAGGAGTTTTGATTAAGCTTTGTGTCTATTTTTGTTTTTGAGTATGTCATAGAATCCTCCTAGTGAGGAGTGGATACCGGGACTATAGGATTATTTGCTCCATTTTTAGGTGAAGTTCAATTTTTGGAATTGGTTCTAGTCGTCTTTAGTGGTAGGAAACTTTCAAAACTAAGGTGGTTAGTGTTACTAAGGAAAATTCTAAATAAGTGTTTCTCTGAGTATTCACATTCATGACTTGACCCAAACACTCAATTTAATGGTGGAGCAGGATCCTTTCCTAATTATGGCCCAAAACTGAGTCTTCGTGGTTTTTTTCCCCAATATCATTA
The DNA here is from genome assembly GCA_963277665.1 of Viscum album. NCBI lineage: Eukaryota > Viridiplantae > Streptophyta > Magnoliopsida > Santalales > Viscaceae > Viscum > Viscum album. The sequence goes on along the minus strand of OY728119.1, from coordinate 690,822,425 downwards.
GCTAAAAAATATAAGGATGTCTCATTTTTAGATGGAAAGATGTATTTCTTGGTGTGGTCACATAGGTTATTTTAATGGGTTCTATACATCACACTACTAAAAAAAGATTTTTTAGTTGAATAGTATCATCTCCTGATAGTAGGGAAGAATATGGTTCAAGACATAAGATCTCTAGACATAGGTCTAAGAGTGAATCTTTTTAAGCAGTTATGAATTATTGGGTGTGGGGAACCTTGATCCATCTTTTTTCTCCAATGATGTAATGGGAATTGTTTATGTTCCTATATTGTAGCTTCATTTTTTAAAGGAAAATTTATTTTGTAAAAGGATTAGAGGCCCCATTTACTTATTGAAGTCCTCTATGGGTTTAAATATCCTCTACGGTTGCACAAATGATTGGTGGTACCATTTAATTATAATTTCATTTGTTGTGCTTTATAGAAGCAAAACCTTTAAAGGTTGTCTCCTTGTTGATGAGAATATCGATATAACTAACTCCCATTTGATTCACTCTTTTTGGTGGACAGTTTTTGTTTTTTGGTTCTACTAATTTTTTAGATGCTCATTTCTGGTGGAAATAATGAATCGCTGTTCAATTCACTATTTGGTTTGAGCTCTTTCTGTGGGTTTTCATATGTATTATAGGTTTTTGTATTTAGTTGTAAGTTCTTTTGTTGCTCTGTATGGGAGTTTATGGAATTTTTTGGTGGTTTATGATTTGATATTTTTTGTTGTTTCTATAATTATCACATGATGAGATTCTCAATGTTATCCATGCTAGTCAGGTTCTTTTGGTGGGGAGAACCCTCCACTAGTCCTCATGGTTTTTCTCATTTAATTATATCGTAGAGCTGGTTAGGTGTGACTATTGGAGTGGAAATTCAAACTATGTTTGTGATTTTATTTGTCTCATCTAGTTTCTAACACGAGTTTGATTCCTCATTTGGCTGGGTGAATTTATGGGTGAATATGGTTTTTGTGGTGGGGATAATTTTCAAACCCTAAACATTAAAATTATTTATTCTATTTTTTCTTGGATTTGAATATTCTTGTGGAGTTTTGGGTTGTGTTACAGTAAGATTATTTGAATTTTTATTGGAAATTGAGGTTTTAGGCTTGGCAGCATCCAGCGTGTAGGCAGAGGAGGGTTGGGAATTGTGTGGCTTCACCTTGGTAACAGTGTAGTCTTCCTATGGTTAAAAATAAAACAATATAAAAGTGAAATAAAATAAAATCGTAAAAATGTTATATAAATTATCGAAATGTTTAATAATAATATTATTATAATGAGTATTAATAATAATAATAATATTATTATTATTTAGGTTGTTTTACCCACAAGGGGTCTCTCTCCCCCTATTAATTCCTCACACTCCACCTTCCCCTCCTATTCATGCATCCAACCTCCTACCTCTCCCAATGTTGTACCGCCCCTCCTTTCAGTAACCCCACCATCCAACACACCTCCCCCCCTTACCCAAGCCTCTCTTAAGAACACAACCCCCTCCGACTGATCCTCTCAACCATACGCACGACCACCTCTTAGGATCCCTCTCTAGCTTCTATTTAAACCATATTTTCCCTGGTTCGTGGTCCAAATATCCATGTTAATGGTTTATACACCCTCTCCTCTCCTTTTCTGGTCAGTTTTAGGTCTCACGTCACTTGAAATTTATTCAGATGAAACCAAAGATTATGGTTTGACCTAGATTTTGTATTTCATCTGTTTTAGGTTTAGGAAAATGGAAACCCATGAGACGTTGGTCTATGTTCTAGAAAACGCCACCAAATGCGAGGTGGGTTTGGTTTTTTCCCAGAAATGGATGTGGGTTTCAAAATGGTTTTCTAGTAAGGGTTTATTATTCCATTTCTTTTGATAAATTTTAAATATATTTTTTGTGATATATTATTTGTTGACAATTAATTTTGGGTACTCGGGTCTTTTTTTGCAGGGTTTCCAGTTGTTAGTATATTTTTTAGAGTCTGTTGGGTCACATTGATGTGGTTTTAGTTTTTAGGTATCAATAACACCTATATGTATATGCATAGCTAAGACATACATATGTCCTCTTTTTAACATATTCTCTCATGGAATGGAGAATATGTGAAATTAGTCTAGTGATATATATATATTAATGTGCATGTAGGTGTGAAGTGTTGGTTTAGGTCGTCTCTATTAGAGAGTGGAATGTTTGAGGTACGTCCCCTATGCTCAGGACTTTTAATTCCTTAATTGCTTGAATGTTTTAAAGAGTATTTTTAATATTATATTGTTTAAATATTCTATGTAATGTGATGTGATTTTTGGGGTTATACATTCAAATATTTTAATGATTCACCCTTATTCTTTGAAATACATAAAAAGAGATTTCTAAAATGGTTTTTGGTCTATTATTCCGGTATTTCCCAAAATGTTTAATGTTCATATTTCTTATGAAAGATTATTTTGAATAAAAATGGGTTCATTTATTATTTTAAAAAGTGTATATTCCATGTTTTGGTAAGTTAGATATATTTCATGTGTTTAGGTGTAAATTCAATGTTAAATTGTGAATTATCTTTCATAAATTGGTTTCTTCAACATAGGTATGGTTTCATGTTTACTTTAAAAAGTGGGTTTCGTTAGTTATTTTAGTTTATTTTTAAATGTTTTGAGAAATTAAAAGTTTTGGTTAAATGGGATTTCTAAAATAGAAATATTATGTGTAAATTAATGAATCATGTTTGGCAATTTTGAATGTTTTGTGAAAATTCAAAACCCCACTTGTGTCATTACCCCTAGTTTGAGAAATGAGATATAAATATTAATATTTGATTTGTGATATGTTCCTTGTGTTGAGGCTTGTGCATTGTTGTGTGGTATAAAAAGGGGATTTCTCTTAAGGATGGAGATCAGTGGTAGGATGTTGAATGTGTTTTTTTGGATAAACAAAGTGATATGTTCATATATGTTTTCTTAATAAAACCTCACCACCATTTAAAATAGAGGACATTAAAAACATAGGTTACCCTGCTGGGTAGACTAGGACTAGTATACTAGATGATTTGGATGTGGTAAGTCCTAGTGTTGTTTAGCATGATTGAGGGTACAATGCTAACTAAATATTTATGCTGAGTGGAGGCCACTAAGCCATTGGGGTGTACCCACCTAGTGTCTTATGCCTGAGAACACTATTAGTCATGGTTTATAAACTAGTTTCCCTCAGGAATGAGGATACTAGGACCTCAATTTACAATATATAATTAGGGATATCCAATGTTTCTTTTGATATGATTTTTTTCAGTAGTTTCATGCTTGACGTCTCATTTGTGAAAACCATATTTTTTTTCTAAATTGATTTCCTTTCACATTGAACTATAATGTCACTCTTGGAATCTATTTTTAAAATGGTGGGGTATATAAATTATTTTCTCCAAAATGAAATCATCTTACTTATATTTGAAAAGAATGAAAAACATTATTTTGTTATGTCTTATTTTCAAACTATAATGATTTTGGGTTCTTCTTAATTGTAAGGGAATATGGCATTGTTTATACTTTGCATTCCGACTAAGAAACTCGTTGCTCACAATAATATTAAATTTTTATTTCAAAGTTCAATTTTTGGGTATCTCTATCTACAATTGTGGTTCTGTGTTTGGTGCTGACCCATGAGGTCACTTGGAGGTATGTTTAGTTGTGCAACATTATTTTATTTCCATTTGTAGTGTTTATTTTTTTCAAGTTTTTATTTATTTATTATTCTTTCTTTTATGTTACAAATCATTATCAACTATCTTATTTTGATACCCGATATTGGTTTCCATCCCATGATATCAAGAACACCATGTGGGCCTTGTTATAGACCGGATCAGGTGGCTGGTTTTGGGTTGTCGTGGGTTGATTCATGACATACCATCTTTCTCCGATGGGTTTTTATGAGTGAAACACTATATCTTCATGATATATTCAACAAAAACTATGATTAATATGTATCTTCTTCACTTTATTCCTTTTCTTCAACTTCATAATCAATAGTTGTCAAATTTGGGTCTTCTACTAATATGGAATTATCAAGATTATATTCATGGGGTGTCACATAACATTAATAATGGAACATGAAACATCCACTTCAAATAAATCATCTTTTATAATGATAAATATAAGATACTTGAAATAAAAATTATGTTTTCTTCTTCCTCACTATATGAAATTCCTTGCTAGATAATTCTTCTAGTGATTAATTATTTACCTCCATTCAATATTAGTTTATACATGAAACATCTATCATAATATTAACTCACATTTCCTTCTTGAATTCCAATAATTCATGAATGTTTGATATAAATCATTGATTTAGAAACTATTGAACATTTAATTATAATATTTTTTTTAATTTTTTATTATATCTTAAATTTTATTGATTTTTTAAATTTTCTCAATCACATGTGCATGAGTTGTATGTGTTTTCATGATCACATTAATGTTCTTTTATCTTTACATATGATTGAATGTGATTTTATCTTCATGTATTGATTCAGGCTTATACATGTATATTTTATACCGACCAAGTCCTAAGATTCTTCACACACAATAATGTTCACTTAATATACACATTTTTAAATGCATTTATGTAAAAGAATATGCTTCCTATTTCCCTTATTTTCAAAAGTAGTGAGTTATGGAAACACTTATACTATAGCCTACATGCAAATAATTATTTGTAAAAAACATGTCTGTGTGATATATTAATAAAGATCAATTCCTCTTTCTGCATAGATTATATAGTATCTTCCTTCACGAGTGCATCGAAATTTTTTATTATCTTCTTTATAAAGTTTATACATTGATTTTTTGTGTACCACGTGAGTTCTCAACTTCTTTTTCACAATCCATTGTGGTTGCCTGTAAGGGTTTTGTACAACCTGAATTTATTCATAGAATAGGATCATTGCGATTATCGACATTGGTTTTTTGACACTAGAAATATTTACACAAATTTACTTAATGTAGGAAGTTATTTGTTCTTCATTCCCCAACCAAGGAGGTTTGCAACAAAATCTTCTAAAAAAACTAGGTTTTGTGGTGCTCTGTTTCTCTGAAAAATAAAGCTTTACTTAAAAAAAATGAATGGGAAAACTTTTTTCTCCACTCAGTCCATTGATATTTAGAGATAATGAAAACACTCACTCTAGTATATGTTATGTTCTATGCATAATGAAATCAATGATCCATGATCTACTTTCAATATCACTAAATATTTTTGTGAATCGATATATTATACATAAGTTTCAATGTGTTTGGATGATGTTGTGAATCATGGAGTCATCATGTAACTTATTATTATACATTCTCAAACCATTATGGAATCCTCACATGCATTAGGGTTTGACTTCATGAAACATATCATTGGTTATTTTTTTTATTCCGCCAAAGATCATACATTGGATAATTAAATACATGAAAACCATACATTCATTCATGGTAAAGATATAACAATATGAGACTCATTTTATTAGTATCATAATGGAATATTTCAGGTTTATCTTTTGACAGAGGTATGGTCTTATCTATGATGAACATAAGACCCTTAAGTGTCCGAGGTTTAATATAATCCATAGTCATGATCATATAGTGATAATTGAATCATTTAGAATGCCACACATTTTTTTGTATATTTAAAGACATTGAAAAAGTAAAACTCTTGCATATACCACATATAATTCTACATAATTCATTATATAGATTTCCTTATATTCTGTTCTCATAGCGTTATCGAGCTAGCGGTGAGGGATCAGTACCTGCACTTCACCTTCACACACTTTAGGTTTCAGTCTGATGGTATTCTTGCCAAACCCATGCATCCATTATCCCACTATCAGATCCTTATACATGGGGTTGTTCGTATGATATGACTGATATGCCTCCCCTAAATTTTAAATTATTTAATGGGATACTCCTTCAAGTGTGGTTAACATCTATGTTCTATAATTCCAACGGTCGATTTTGGCTAATGATGGCCATTGGGTTAGCCCAATTTTTAAGACAAGGCCTTAATAAAATACATTGAAATATTCTAAATATAGAACACATGTATAAAAATAAATATAGTATAAATCTTCAATGTTTCCAATCTAATTAATTATCTTTACCAAATCATCATTCCAAATATAAATGATTATTTTTTTCCATGGGATCCAAATAAATCATCACCCCCACTCTTTGAAATCTCTTTATACAAAATTTATGAATATATTATTACATAGAAACCATAGAACATTCAACATGAAAAATATTTTTCTTATTAATTCATGGAATTATTTAAGCCTTATTCCACAATCAATTCCTTATGAAAATGAATATTTAAATGGTTTTCATATAAAATCATCATATAATTTGAATGGCCATCAATTACACTTCTTTATCATATTTTTGAAATAATAAGTTTATTTTATGACTTCACCAAAACACGTTTTTAGTGAAACTAATAATTTTCATGGTATTAAACTTTTCAAGTTTTAATGACAATGTGAAATATGATTAAACAATCCGAAATTTTCTTGTATCTTAAGAATAATTCCATAATCATCAGAGTTTTAAGGATAATTTTCTAGGTCTGACATCCAATACCATTACATAAATACATATAAATTATCCAAATTTAATTACTGATCATTGATAATTATATTACTGAATGAAAACCAATGATTCTCTACAAATTCTCCAGAAATCATCACAAAACTTCTTTAATATTTCTTAACCTCTTTGCACATTTCTCATTCAATGATTAATCATTAATCATATAGGACATTATCACACAATAATGTTTGATTCCTTATTAAATATTGAAAAAAAATAAATACATAATCATCAACCATTAACATGGTTTTTTCACATTAAAAAAAAATATTCATTCATAAATTACAATTTACCATTCATTTTTTAATTTTCAATTATCCTCCTATTAATAATTCTTCTTTAAAATTGATATTATTGGGAAAACTTATCTATTATCCATGCATGATTCTATTCGATGGTTTAATAAATTACACCTTTGAAATAGTTTCATCATATCAAGAATATAATATCGAAAATACAATTATATTCATTCATATTACAAATTTTTATAATTATTCATATAAAGTGGCGATGGAAAATTAATTATGCCACTTCATGGAGATGATAGTTTATATGTACGCATGATTGATGTTTCCACTTTTTGATGGTTGGAATGAAAGAAAAGAAAATACTAATTCATCATATAAAAATAATTAATATATTTTCTATATCATATATAGTAATTAAACATGTACTTAATACCATCCATGCCAAGAGAAAATTAAAAATGAATCACATCACAATATAGAGGTGGATGTTCACATATACACATGAGCGACATTATTGATTTCCAAAGGATATAAAATTAAAATGGTTGATAAGATATTATTATTGATGAATTATAATTATGTCATAAATATACCATATAAAACATAAATCCATCATAATAACAACCAATGAATTATGCTGATGAAAAATAAATCATATCACTATGTGGAGGTGGTAGTCCACATGTTTGCACTAGTTTTTCTTTTCACTTACTAATTTTTGGAAAATAGGTGGAAATTATTTGTTTAATAATTATAATAAAAATCAAATATATTTAATAAAATTAATACATTATTTTTTAATGGTTACCAAGGATTTAGAGGTGCTATAATAATAAATAAAATTTAATGTACTTAGGTTAGAGGTATACCTATTCGTCGAAGAACCTCATTTGGGTTACATCATAAGCCTTGAAATGATGGTAATATGATCAAAAAAGGAACTTTGGAAATGGTGGTGGATTTTATGAAGGTATTAGGGTAGGTATTGGCTGATTTATAATTCTTATGAGGTGTGGAGAAGAGATTCAAAGTGGGATCTTTTTATAAGGAACGTAGATGACAGACTTGATATTTTTCCCATGGTTAAAATATAATAATATAATACTCAATATTAATGTTTCCAAATGAATTATATTTTATAAGAAAATGTCATGGGTCCTAATGTTTTCCATTAAATATGATTTTTGAAAATTTTAAATGGAAATTTCACCCTTATCTCTTAGGTTAACCATTAGTAATCCCGTTTTAACTATAATCGTGGTTACAAATGTTTTCTGTTTTCACTAATTATTATGACCAAATTTGAGTTAAAAATATGAAATTATATTAATTATTCTGATTAAAAATATTTAATATATTTTAAATGATTAAAATTCAACAATAAATTGAAATAAATTTTAAAATGAGTACTCCAAATGCAATGAAAACCATTTTAAGAAAAATCAGTTTATGCATTAAGTTGAGTTTAACTTAATTGAGTTAAATGTAATAAATATTGGATTAATTTATAAAATATTTGATTTAATATATAAATAAATAATTTAAAAAAATAATTAATAATTAATAATTTAATTTATTAATATAAAAATACATTATGTTAAAAAATAGTTTTTTTGAAAAATGCGTTTTATTCCTAAAATGAAATTATTCAATAATTAGGTATACTTATGTTTAATATGTAATTAATTAGATTATATATAATAAAATGAAAATTATTTTACTTTAATAAAAAATAAAAAATATGGTCATAATTATATTTTATAAATAAATTATAGTATTATAAAAAATGATATTTTTCAATATGCACTAGAGAAATATTATATTAAGAAAAATCCTCAAATTTCACCTAAAAATAATTTTGATATGATGATTTAAAATGTGATTTCATTTTTCTAAAATTATATCTCTAAAAGGTACATAAATTTATATAAATTTTCATGAACAAATTATATAAAAAATCATTTCTGATGAAAACATATTTTTGAGGCATAAAATGAAATTACTGAAAAGTAATTATTGATTTTTTATGAAATAAGAAATAAATTTTCATTACATAAAAAACACATATATTTTTTATAATTTGGTAATTCCTATTTTTACTTATAATTTAATGGTTAGGATAGAATGATATACTGTATCACAATTCATTTTGGACTCATAGTTGCCTATAATATATGTTATCAAATAATTTGTCATGAAATCTTCCCCTCAAATGGTACCGAAATGAGTGGAGAGACGAAATGAAACCCTAAGTCCCAACTATAATAGGATATGTGTAAAAAAATATAACCTAGGGTTTATAAATGACATGAAATGGGAGAAAATACCCTCTATAATAATTTAGGACATGGGGATAAGATTAATCAACTATAAGAAACTATCTGACATAATAATAAAAAGAAACCAAAACCATCCCACAATTACTATGTTAATAAAATAGATATAGATATAAGTATCCAATTGTAAAAATACCCAAAAGTAATGATAATACAGTAACACAACAACTGTCCTATGATCCGATCTAGTAATGTATATCATGATCACAGTAATCCTACTGAAAATATGAAAAATCAGTTTATATAAGTAGGGTGACCATACAAATATACTCAATAGGTAAACCAATGTCTCTAGTGAATATATTAAAGGGGAATACTTATGCACCTATGAGAAATAGAATATCCAATTCCACATAAATAAACCAACATTCTCTCCAAAACTCCCGAAGGCATGCTAAAAAAATAACACAATCCAAGTATAATAACATAAAAAGAAGAATATCAATAAAAGGGTTCCCTGCACCACTTTTCCACTAATTATTTACTATAACACCCCAATGTTGTACGCCATATACCTCCCTTAACATAATAATAATATATATCACCACCCACAACATGGTTACATCACATAGTGATAGAAAACACCTATTCTACCACCCCACAACAAAGTAACATCACATCTCACCTAAAAACACCTAGTTCATCACATCACACTCAAAGCCATAATAGTAGGGTATCATGAACATTAAGGAAATAAATGTCCTTCCATTATTCAACATGATTAACCCCAAATATAATCTACCATATAGCACTGTTAGATCATTTCTCACAAAAAAATTGGTCTACTGCACCACAACACGATCACATTACATTATACCTAAAAATAATTGCGTACAACATAGTGTACTAACTTACCCTTGTCTATCATAGCCTTTTCATATTAACTCTCGTAGATAATAGAGTAAGAAAGAGTGGTTAGAAAGCCATCCATGTTCATCATCATGATGTTGGAAAAAATATGCAATTTGTTATTGTATGGATGTCAATATATATTGCTCAATGTGGGTGGGGTGTGTAGAGAAATCATAAAGAATATTAATGTATAAAAATAAAAACATACATAATACAAACCTATTGGTTCCCAACAACACACTATCTAACTCATATCATCCCCACATTTCTACTTCCACCACACAAGCGAGGATCATCTTCAATTATTATTTTCCAACCAAACCCATTATCCAAATCTTTTATTTAATTATTATTCATTAACCATATTAAATCACGCATACCATCATTTATTTATTCATTTTCCATTTCCATCCCATTATCCAAACCAAACCCTAACCATTTCTATTACTATTAAAATAATTATTCAACCACCACCCATAAATCTTGCATAAATCAACCACACATCACAAGTATCTCATTATCTCCATCACACCATCACCTCACCTCCCCAAAAGCCTCAAGATACCACCACTGACTCGATTACCCAAAATAATGTATAAAAAATCACTTTCTTAGTAGCCCAGAATCAAATCCAAATAACCACTACCTCATAACACCAAAATCATGACAAAATAACAAGAACCTTGCCACCCAAACATACATCCAAAAAACCACCACTTTTTACCACAAAAATTTGGACAAAAACCCACCACCAATCATCCCCCAAATCATGGAAAAACATCAACACCTCACCACAACAAAATCATGGCCAAACATCCAACACCTTAATGCCCCAAAATCACACCCAAATCTCATCCAACATCCCCACATAGCATACAAAACAAATATATCTACCCAATAGAAGGACCACACATCACAAAACATCAAAGATTATTTTATAGATTTAAAAAAGGGTATTTGTTTCACAATATACATTATTATAGGGGTGTTATCACACAATACAGAAACTAGGGGAAAACATTTCGGTATCTAACTATTAATTGTCATAAAATTTCATTATATGGGTTATATCACAACAATCACAATAGAAAAAGATGTTGCAACGCATGTTATCTATTATAAAAAATACCCTAACATACACAATATTAATTGGGGGCATCAAGCTCATACAATCCATCATATCAAAATAACACCAAAGCAAAAAACATGAGAATAATTCCCCTTTTCTCATCAATTTTAGTTAGCTAATTGTTTGAATTATATTAAAATAAAACAAACATATCCCATATTTAAAAAAGGGTAATTACCACCTTCATGATACACAATAATGTGAAATGATGGATACCCTACATTAAAGAAGCTTTACTGACTCATTATGCACCACAGGGTAAAGAAGAAACAACCATAAACCAAAACACCATGAAAAACTCATGGACCAACCTACAACATAAAAAAGTATTTCAAAAAAAAACATCCCAATTCACAAAAGAAACCAGAACTACTCCACAATAGTTATTCTATGAGATAACATGAGTAATCTATCAAATAATAAAGAAAGTATTACTACCTATCACTAATGAGAATCCACCAGAACTTATGAATCAATGTTGGGAGAAGAGGTATGGAATTCATCAGGAAATTGAATATTTCTAACCATTATATAAATTCACAAAATAGAATGAATTTTCATGATGTGAATTTTTTTCATTACCACCCACCCTTAGTAGATTCAAAATTATTGAACTAGCTAGATAAAAAATCTATAAATTATTATTTCAAATCGTGTAAACAATACATAAAGTGTATTTCCGGTAGCATCTCTTCTTCACCTCAAACAACCATAAAAACTCATCAAGCTTCATCCATATCATCTCCAACACCTAAAATTGACATGGTAACTGGCCAGGTTGGCATGGTCTATTACATATTTCACATTTATTTGAAGGGAATATATACTAATATATATTTAATATGAATGTTTTATATTCCACCCCCACTAAATTATTTCTCCCTATAGATTCTATCACACTTATATAAATATATGAGGATAATTATACCTAATCAACTAAATTGGATTCCATTTTTATTCATTAAATATATTATTTTTTAAATAAAACATTGATCATGTGAGTGGTCCCGTTGCATAGAACATTCACTCCTCGATCTAGAATCTCTATTAGTTTTTCTCATAAAATAAATAATATTATAGTGGAAAGGGACCTTAATTCAATACATGTGAATGATTATGTATGTACTACCTCATGAAAGATATATGGGAAAAATCATGATCAAAAGTGATATTTGATGTAAATTTAATGTGATAAGAAATATTCTTGAAACCATCCAGATTTTTAAAATAGATAATGTATCTAGAGATCAACTATATGTTTTTTTTGGAATATCATAACCTTGTTCAATAGAAATATTCATAAGAGTACATTATCACAAAATTCGAACTTTATATTACACCGACTATTTTCAATATAACTTTTTTGATAACTCTAATTCTCTGGGTTGTGCTGCTGAATAAATCAAACCATCTTTTCAAATTCCATATAAAAATGAGTGGCCAATATTTTTTACTCTCCAGCATAATCCCACTAGATTGGAGTTTTAAACTTTCTATAATAGAGGGATTCATAAGGAGACATCTGAATTCTTATATGAAATCTATTATTATAGGAAAATTCTACCAAATGAATGTTCTGATCCAAACTATTTATAGATCCATTGAGAATGATCTCAAAACCAATTTCATAGTTAGAATGGTCCTCTTAGATGAAAAATCCCTTTGAGGGTGGTATTTAGTACTCAAAAACGTCTATTTATCTATAGCCTAAACAATACATCTACAAAATATTATGGTAAACCTCATATCCTATTCAGATAAAATATAATTTGGTACTCCATGAAACCATAACACTTCCTTAATTTATATCATTAGAAGATGATCAAGATATAATCTTATCTAATATAAATTAATGTGCTAACATTATAAGGATATCAAAAAATAACCCAAATAACACTATTAACATTATATGTCCTGGGAATTTTGATGATAATATTCATGATAACATTTTCTTAATTAGATTTTCATATGTGTAATGTATATGACATCCCCAAAAATTATAACATCTAAACCTTATCTTTCGAATATACCTGATATCGATGTACGTAATATTCAATATCCTTTTTCATGTTGTCCCATGAGAAATACTCCTTCATATCACCATACATATTCATACTTTTAGCAAGAACAGATAATGATACAGTATGTGATTCATCTGAAAACTAATTTAGATATGGTTTTGAGGTAAAACATACTCTATTATTTAACAATATCAATCCGCCACAATCATTATTGAACTTCCTTGGTTGAATCCTTTTTCTATTATATTTCATTTTTTAAACTTTTCATCCCCCATTAACTCTCACTAGTTAGATGGCCAGCCTTTTCAAAGTTTGATCATTTCATAGTTCCTTTCATACAATTTACACAATGACCACCACATTTTCTCTATATAAGTGGTTAGAATTTCTTTACTCCTTCAGATATATTATTTCCATGAAGATATATTTTTATATTATTTTCACAAAGAAAAGAATTATAATTTGAGTTTCCACTATCCATTTCTACATTTATATCAAATTGAGCTATTTATTCATAGTTACGAAAGTCAATTATGGATAATTCCTTTCAAGGACATTGTTTTTTACCACTAATTAATGGATCAATTTTTCTCTAAGGGTGAATTATAAATCCAAAAGAATACCTTAAATGTATTTTAATGTTTTCTTCATTGGTTACAATGGATTTATCATTATTTTATTTAATATATAGAAAGTACCCTTTCATCTTAGTACAAAGAGTTTGCAGAAAATATATCTTGAGAAACATTCTATTAAACTCCACCTATTCTATGGATTTGTTACTTCCTCCTACCTATTGTTCTTTATAATATTCCATCATTGATCAAATTCTCATTCCAAGAATTATAAATTAAATACATCCTTCTCATGATCTAATCACATATGAATAAAAAATATCTTTTTCATCATATTAATATATTTCTTAAAAGCAAGTAGATCAAAATATGCATAAAAGGATAGTGTATGTTATCACATTATATACTCAATAGAAGGTTACTACCCCCTTGGTTCATTCATAAGATCAACATGATTTTTATTGTTTCTTATAAATTTAGTGTGTTGGAACAGTCACAAGAAATGTTATCATATCACAAAATATATTTGGTTTCTCCATAGGATAATCATTGTATTTTAAATCAAATTAATTATTGACATGATTCCTTCAAATTACTTCTATTTAAAATAAATAAAAAAACAGTGTAAGAACCATAATACAATAATTAGAGTAAAATAGTTTTTATTTATTAATATCATTACTAAGAGATCTTAAATTATGTTACCATTATCTCTTCATTTGAAACATTAATTTTAACCTGTATCACATTTGGTTCGGTATTAAGGATTATTATTTTCTATCCTTATATTTTTTCATAACCTAATATCCAAAAATATTTAAATTCATCTATGATAACAATAATAAATACCCTATGATAAAAAAGATAAATATTACATACATTAGAAAAATATTTAATATATCTCTTAAATAAATACACATAAGAATGATATAGGATTAGTGTACATAGAGACTATATATATGAACATCTTATTTATATATAATCTTTATCATATAAAACATATTTATTTACATAAATTACCCTTATGAAATAATCACACTTGAAACCTTCCATAAAACTCATGGAAGAAAAACATAATAAATAGTGTGATCATATGCTCAGTAACGGTAAACATGGGAGATATCAATGATAACAAAAAATAAGATTGTCATTATGGTATGATACTAATTTAATGTGCATGTTATAAAAATAATTATTCATATATAAGAAATTCAAGATCATAAACTAAATAATAAAGTCATATCAAGAGGCATGATCAATAACGGTGTCAAATAAGTAATCATCAGTTAATAGTCATAACATAGACAAGTGGCATTACAAGAGAAAGGAAACAATAATATTGTGAAAAACAATTAATAATCATATCCATTCATATATTATGATAATGAATAGAAATTGATCATAATCACATGTCAAAATGTGAACAAAGTTACTCGCAATAATGTCTACACATAATCTGGTGATAAAATATAGAATGTAATCATACTCACACATCAAAATAAAAACAATTATATTAAAAATAATTTTAATGCCTATAAATATCATATCATGATATATAAATATCACATTACCCATTAATCGAAGGTATTTAATAGACCGAACCATTATATAACAAAAATCCATTTAAATACATTCCATAAAGTTAAGAAAACAATTTTCATTTCTCTATAGCAGAACCAGCGAAAAATAAACTAGTTTAATCAAATATTTCATAACTACAATCAATAAAAATCTATGAAAATTATAATGATGGTATATTTATATCATATACCATGTAACACATAAGTAACATTATAGGATATTATCATGGATGATTAATTCCTTTAAAATATCATAGAAATATTTCTTGAGAAAAATATCCATCTCATTTTCAGCTATCCAAAATAAAAATAAAAATTCAAAGAATATTAGAAGAAATTTTTTGTTTAAAGATAAACTTTTTATTTTTTAAAGGAAGGTTAAAACCATTAAGAGGTAATGATACCTGGAAATTATTTTCATGTGGTAATCATTAAAATAATGTTTTTTAAACCATTGTTTAAAAAGAAGCTTATTCAGAAAAAACAAAAATATTAGTGTTAAATAATTTTGTAAAAATTATAACATGGAAAAAAATTAATTTAAATAATCATTCATGGAAATTAAAAAACATTCTTTAAAATATTTTATAATACATTGATATAAATGAAAAATTATTTTTGACTGAAAGATGAAATAAAATCATTTTTCTAAAAAAATCTAAACTAGTTTTAGTTTCAAAGAGTAGAAAATTGTACTAAAATTTAAAAACAATTATTAAAAAAATAATAGAATATTAAATAAAATTATTTATCAGATAATTATGATATATGTTTCTTCATAGGATACTTATTTTTAAAAAACAATGTTGAAATGGGATTGAAATATAAATACCCTAAATCAAGTATCATCATTATTTGTAAATGTTAAAACCTCCTATATAATAAAAAATAATTAATTATAAATATATTATATAAAAATATTAATGAAAAAATTAATATGTACCATTATATTTATAATTTATAATTATTCATTTATAAACCATTCATCTTTAAAAAGGACATTAGGGTGAAAACTGGTTATTTTTACATGTAATTTTCTATCTAATGGTTTTAGTAATTGAAAATAGTTCATTGTGAAGATGGCAGTCCATAAGTACGCACGAGTGATGCTTCCAGTTTTCAAAAGTTGAAATGAAAAAAGGAAAAATATTGTTCATTATTTTAGAATAATTAATATATCATAATTAGATTATATATTAATTAAATTTATCTTTAATACCATCCATGTAAAAAAAATGAAAACACGATTCACATTTCTTCGTGGTGGTGGTAGTCCACACATTTCAACGAGTGACGCTGTCATTTTTTCAGGGTTATAAAAGTTAGAAAGTGGCTATGATATTATAGTTCTATAATTTTAATAATTCCATTAATATAACATATAAATATTAAATCATTCATAACAAACAAGAATGAATTATAGTGATGGAGAATGAACCATTTCACTATATGGAGTTGGTAGTTCACACGTATGCATGAGTGATATTTTCATTTTACATTTAATGGAAAACAAGTGTAAAATTATTCATCCATATTTATATTCATAATTCATAATATTAAATATAAATAATTAATTTTGTTTTAAATAATACCATATATTTAAGGGAGTAGTAAGAAGAAATAAAACCTCCTTAGATGTACGCCTTATGCCTTGCAAGGATTGTATTATTATCAAACCAAAACCTATAGGGAATGGGGATGGATGCTAAAAAATGAATAGTTTAGTGATTTTATAACCTAGAATAATCATGAAATGTGGATAATATAATAGAAGTGTTATCATTTTATAAGGGAGGGATATGACACACATGGAATTTTAAAGAAAGATTAAAACATCATAATGTCAAACTCAAGGAAAATGCTTCCAAATGAATCGTATAAAAATGGGTGATAAGATAGTGTCAAAATATGGCCATAAAACAGTATTTTGGACTATTTAATAGAAAATATTACCCTTATATCTAATATTAAATTATTGGTAAAAATGTTTTAACCTTCATCTATGTAATAAAATTATACTATTTTTACTATTCATTAAAAATGTAATTTAACCTTATAAAAATATATTATCTGCATAAAATTAATTTTTAAGAGAAATGTGTTTTAAGACAAAAATGATCTTATACCAAAATAAATTATACAGATATTATGATGTAATTATTTATATTATTTATAAATTAATTAAATTTATATTAATTTAAAATCAAATTAAAAACATTATGGTACTAATACTTGTAAATAAATGAAATGTTTACAAATATCTGCATTTTTCACTATTTAATAAAAAATTAATCTTTTGATGAAAAACATAAAATCTCACATGAAGCTAATTTTGGTATGTTGATTTAAAAATTTATATCAATTTTTTCATATAATATCATAAAATTACTCAAAAAAATATTAATATCTATGTACAAAATTTTAATAATTTTATTTTTGAAATTATATTTTTAAAGCATAAAATGTCATTACACGAAATTGAGTATTAATTTTTTATAAATTAGTAAATATTTATTTATATAAAAAACGTATAATTAATTTTTTAATAATTTGTTTATTCCAATTTATTCCACTAATCTAACGACTATGTTACAATGATGAACTATATTAATGTTCATTTGGACTCGGGGTTGTAGGTAAAGCACGCAATCAAATACTTCATGTTTATTTCAATGGACTATATCTATATCTATATCTATATGTATATATATATAATTGTTGAGTATCGAAAAAACCTAGTGAAATGATTTTTTAATTTAATATAGATATTTCATGGTTTCCATGCGTACAAAGAAAAGTTAATCAAACTATTAAACTATACAAATTAGGATTTATTATTTTGGTGCATGATTAGAACTAACAATGTGATAATCATAAACTCAAATATTCTATCATCAAAACAAAAAATTCAATCACTAAACCCTTAAGACACTCTTGAGGACTCCTTTATTACCAATAAACATGCCAGAAAATGGTATAACATGAGGGTTGATTTAATTTTAAACAAGTACATAAATTAAGGTAATAAATGTTTCTTAAATTATAATTAACAGAACAACAAATAATAAATGTAAATACACTATTGTAATTATGTTGATAATTTTATTGAATATTTTAAAAAGTTTTATGAAAAAATAACATCAAAAATATCGATTAAAACATATACCTATTCTTTTAATAACCTCATTTGGATTCCACCTTAATCATTCTTCAATTCGTATTTTGGTGATATAATAACCTCTAGGAAATCTTAATGGATTTTGGTAAGGTATTTGGATTGGAATTATTAGATATAAATGTCTCAAGAGATGTGGGTATGAGATGGGAGTAAGCTCCCATTTAAAAGTAGGGTGGGGTAAAACTTATAAATATTAAGAACATTAAAAAAGTAACTCTTATGAGGATGTATAACCAAAATAGATCTGTTTTATAGATTCGATGAAATATGATCAAAATCCATTAAACTAAAAGTATTTATATAAGATTTTAGGTTATTTTAATCATTATCAATTTAGTTTGACCACCTTGTTAATCATTTTTAATCATTCCCTCAGTGATATTATTTTACAATGTTTAAAAATAATTCTAAAAAAATATTAGTTTGTACTCATTACCGAATATTAATTGTGAGGATACGATATATGTAATATATTTTTTAACATTAAATATCTTCAACTGGAAGAAATTAATTTTAATATAATTTCCAAAAACATAATGAAAAAATGTTTTTTGAAAAACAAAATTATGAAATAAATATTTTTTATACCAAAAGCCCTTAAAATGTTTATTCCCATGGAATGTATTAGACAATTTTATGTAAAATGAGAATTAATTGACCTTCCCAACAAACTAAAATTTAATTTTATGTTGTTGATTATCTATTAATAGGGAATAACCCTATATTTAATTTCGTTGAATAACAATTTTACTTAGATTACAAAAATTATAAACATAGATTTATAAGATCAAAATTATATTTATAAATGAGTCATGTTACTTTCTAAATATATATATTTTTTTAGAGAGGAGGCTTCAAAATATTTAGAATCATTCTTATATCATAATAATATCACAGAAGTGACAATATATGTAATATATTTATTTTTCAATATTAACCCTAAAAATCATCAATTTCAGAATAATGTGAAAAATTTATACTAAGATTGTTTTAACATGATGAATTAAACAAATTCATTAATTTTATGTAACTTAAAATGTAAAATATAGGTTCTGTTAAAAATATTGAATAATGTTATGTTCATTATGTTATAGTTTCATTAGAATAAAATCTTACTTTCTATAGTTGAAGTTTGATTCTTACATTCTACCACATTTAAAAATTACACCCTTGAAATTTATATAGTATCTCCTCATAGAAAAATACTGGTTTTTTCTCATAATAACTTATTTAGTTTCCCATGTTTTCTTCTCTTTTTTTTAATTTCTCTATAGTACCTTTACCAACCTATTCGTGTGATTTCACAATACATGTTCTCTATTATAAAGAATATAGACATGTTTTCAAGAATAAGATGAATCATTGTATAATTCTATTTATCCATAGATTATTACATGTGTTCAATATAGAATATAATTCTTCAGTAATAATATATGGAACATATTATTCACTTTTGTGAGATTAGGTGGAATTTCAAGTAGTAAGACATTCTTCCAATTGTTTCAAAAATCTCAAAAGGCCTGATGTACATAAGAAATAGATTCCGTTTTTGTACATACATTATAACACACTTCTAGGGAGATACCATATATAAAGGTCATTCCCCTAATTTAAATTTTAGATTATTCCTTTTGTTATTAGCATACCACTTTTTCCCTATATTTAGTTTACTAGATATTATTAAAATTAGTTGTCACTTTCTTCATGGTCTCAACAAAATGTTATATCCCTAAGAGTTATGTTAACATAAATCATCAAAAAAGTGGTTTCATGATATATTAACTCATAAAAATATTTAAACAATGCCTTTTAAATGATCAAATAAAATCTTTTGTTATATTAAGATTCCCTAAAATAAAGACTATAATTGCATATACCTTGAATGTTAATTCAGAACAACCTCAACTTTCCTTTTTATGCATGAATAGTTATTTTACATTTTTCATTAGGGTAAATAGAAGTTCACAAACATAGCTTTGTGTCAATATCCTTATAAATAATTATTCGTAATATTTATTTAAATAGTGGGACATGTTCAGATACAATTGAAATAGGTGAACCATGAATTATCACAAGTTCATTCATATCGATTCGTGTGTGACACTCTAGAAGTAGATCCACCATTATTGCGTGAAAATGTGGATATTTGGTATGGCAATAAAAAATAAATTATATAAGATCTTTTATTTTAATAATCCTTAAAAATACAGAGGGACTTTCTATAGAAATATAATTTAAATTTTGAAAAGGATGAGGGATAAGATTTATGGATATTTTATGATGTTGTTTCTCATCATTTACCTATTAACGAACCCAGAATCTTGATACATAATTATTAATTTGTCACTTCATAATATTCTGTAAGAATTATTACATTAAATATCTATAAAAATTGATGTTACCATGGTGTATAAAGATATTTGAGATATAGGATTCATCCAGAAATTCCAATATCATCTATGGTATTTATGAAACACGTAACCTCCTTTTTAATTTCAGAACACCATCTTCATAAATAATTTCTTCCAATTTACCACCATTCATGTCTTTGATTCTCTTTATAACACTATTATCATAAATATGGAAACTTTTTATATTATCTAATGATGATGGTTTGAGATTCATTTTTGAATTGTGTTATGTTTTCATTTCCCTAATGATTTCCATATTCAACAATATTAATTCCATAAATTTATGATATTTTCTATCACAATTATATTAAAAAATCCATGATATTTATTCATAATGCATCAAAAAACTTATTAAATATTCCACAATGGTTGGGAATTGATAAATCTCAATCATTAATTCTCTATAGCTAACTCTATATTATCATGTGAAGAGTTTTTTGTGAAAATATTTTTCATATATTTTTGATCCATATACATCCGAAATTATTATTCATAGATATAATTATTCCAAGAAATTTTGGAAATTATTTTTACTTCCAACTCAAGATCATGGGTTGCATAATTTTGTTCTTGGATATTTACCAGTCTTGATACATAAGAAACACCTATTCCATTTTTTATAAGAATGAATTAGAGTCATATATTTATTGCATCACTGTATACCACAAAACCATTCGTCCCCAAAGTTGATTTTAAAATCAATGCATTGACCAAAATTTTCTTTATTTCTTAAAAAAATCAATGTTTTATTAGAACCATATGAAATTAACCTGTTATTGATTAAAAGTATTTAATGGGTTAGCTAATTTGGAAAATATTTAAACAATGCATCAATATTTTCCTACCAATATAAGGAACTATTAATATCTCTTTTTTTATTGGTGTATGCGATTCTTTATCTTCTTTTTTGTAATGATCAACTAATATTCCTCCCTTTGAGATAATATGTCCAAATAATTATCCTTTAAATTATAGAATTATAACTTTCTAAATTTTCAATATAAATACTTCCCTATGAGAGTATCACGAATGATATTCAAATGGATTTTATGATATTCATGTATATTAGAGTGTAATAATATATAATCAACAAATAAAAAAATAATTATCTTTATAATCATTGAATAAATTGTTCATAGGATCCATAAAAATAATGGGAGACGTATTCAATCCAAAATGTATTAATGTAAAGTCATATAGTCTATACCTTGTGTTAAATATTTTATTTGAAATATAATCCTTCCTTACTAACAATTCATGACACTCGAAATGATGTCAAATCTTTGACAAATATTGACCTCAATCGTGTTGATCAAACAAGTCATCAATATGATGTATAAGATAATTTTTCCTTATAGGGATTGAATTAATTTACCTATATTTCATGGAAAACCACATTGAAAAATACTTATTCTATAAAAGAATAAAGACTCCCCATGGTGAAACACTAGAGAGAATAAATCATATATTACAAAACTCCAACAATAATTTCCTTAGTTATAATAATTCTACCATGGCCATTATATAAGGAGTTTAATATATAGGTTTTTCAATAAGATTGAGGTCAGTAGAGAGATAAACATCACCCACGTGTGTATTTCTATGTAAATATTTAGGAAACACATCACTATATTCTTGAATAATAGGAAGATAGTATATTCCAAAGTTACTACCCCATACATTTGGTGTGTCTTATTTTCTTCTATGATTTTTTTTGTTAAGGATAGTTAATAGTGGTTGATCGATAAATGATTCAGATGATGGATTATAAAATCTAAATAAAACGTATCCCACACCTCCTTCATAAATATTAACTTCATTCTCTTCAAAATAAATAGTTCCATAATACCATTAATTCCAATCCATACAACGATTATATCAAATTCAACCACAGTCATAATAATAATTTTTGAATATAGGGTATTCACATGCATCATTCAGGGGACTTAATTACATTTCCTTGCTGAATTATGATTTCTACTAACTGTCTTGATTGATAATTCCCATATTAAGGTTATATTGAATAATTTAATGTTAACAGAAACCATGGAAGATAAAAAACATTATGAAGATGCAGAATCAAATAAATCATTAGATAAATTTGATTTTATGACAAACATTCCCTCCACCACATCATTAGGAAATTTAAATTTAATGATACTAATAACATAATCTTGGAAGCTTCTACGGTAGGTTACTTTATTATTGAAGAATAAGATTGTATAATTCATCATAACCTTACTGTAGATGAAATTTATGAAATTGGTATCATTTTTTTCATTAATTCAAGAGACATATAGACATTACCTCCACACTTGTAATAAACTCACATTCACTTAAACCATTTACATGGATATTTTTTTCAATAATTATCACATTATTAAACTCCAATATTTATTATCTTATTCTTTTATGCATTTCTTTTTCCTTGGTGTTCATCCAAATAATTATATTCTTGATTTAACTTGAATATACATGACCTAGAATTATATTTCCTCACATTTATGGAACATGATACAGTATCATCAGAGGATAAAATTAATTTAAATACTATGTATTCTTATAGGTTCATCTTCTAGAAAATAAGGGGAAAATAAATAATAATTTCTATATTATGTTAGTAGTTTTTTACATACTTAGATAACCATGTGAATCAAGACTCATATTTCATAACACATTCCTCCTCTATCATGTTTACATTGAGGAAATTTACCATCATTTTATCTCATTTCTCTCAAGGAAAATATTTATTGAAGAACATCACTATAAAAGTTATATATTCCATAATTTATATTTCATCATCTTATTTAGTATTTTGGATCAATGAAAACCATTAGTCAACATCTACCTTTAAATAGTATACTATCAGAATAAACTTTTTTAATTCAATAAATTATATATATAAGAATATATTTTCAAGGGACCAAATCCATTGATCAACTACCAATGATTTAATAGGTCCATTTAAGGGTGAAATATTCAGTCACACAATCCAATCCAATACAGATCCATTACACTATGGTACAACAAGTTTCTCAAAATAGGAAATGTTACTTTTTAAAACCTCTAATGGTTTCCCATACATGTCCTTAGTTTCTGTATCTCTAACACTAGTTGTATTTAATTATTCATGAAGGAAATACCTGTATATAACACATGTGTAGCTATGTTTTCCCTTTATTCTACTAGGTTACATTTCTAAAAAAAGACACAAAAACATTTATCACATAAAATCATGAATATTGAACCAATGAATAATTGTCCATAAAATTTATCCAATTATTCTAAGGGATTGTAATATTTCTTAGGTAATTTATATTATTCTAAAATCATGTTCCTTAGGGTCCTAAAAAGAAATTTTTTAACAAACTACAATGATGTTGAATATAGTAACCTAGAACTGGTGTTTACTATATTACATTGGCACCAGACATATGTTACATGAAAATAAAGTAATTATTAGTTTATACTATTAAGAGACTATTTAGATACAATATTTATATATTACACTATAATAATAGAACCTCACAGAAAAAAATACTTCATCCTTAAAAATTGTTCTATGATATATTCTACATATCTCTAGGCAGGGAAAAAAAATAAAAATTGGTGTTTTTAAATTTTTAGAAAGGGACAGTGTATAAAAAATTTATCATGATGAGATAGTGAATTAATAATAACAAAGTGTGGAGAATCAATATATATTTCATTTAATCGATAACTTCATCTTTAAAATGTATCTATATAATATTTCAACATAACTATCATATAGATAAAAATAAATAAAATATTATTTAATTAAATAAATAATGTTTTATGTCATGATATTACCATTAATTTATTACACTAATATATCATGAAACTTATCATCAAGGCCTTGTAAAAAGATATTTCAGTTAATGGGTAGGAATACTGAAAATATCTTACTAATTTTCTAATTGTTTTACTATTAAAACATTTGATGCATCAAGGTGTCATCAGTAACTAGGACCCACCTATATATTTTATATATTTAATATATTATGAATATATTGAATAAATAATATGATAAATTACTAGTATTCCTTATTAATAAATAAATATCAATGTTAAATCAAGAATCTTAAAAATCCATATTTCCCCAATATATGAAATAACATTCTTAATAAGATTTCTTTAACTGACATGATATATTGAAATAGAATACAATTAAGAAAAAATTAAGGGTGTGGAAATATTAGATAATACATCCATGATACTAAATGTATGTACATTAAAGAGAAAACTAAATTCTAGTGAATAATAGATAGTGATAGAGAATATTATCTGAAGAAATCATGTGATCTGAAAATAAGGTATAATCCCTAAAGCAGTAAAGGATGATAGAAGCCCATAAATTCCTTAGAAATGAATATTAAAAAAATGAATGTATTTTTAAAATTTTAGTGGAACATTTATGGGAGAATTTAATGATAACTTTTCTTAAACCATTTGTATATTTGATGATAAAACAATGTTATAAATAATTTTCAAAATTGTTTTAAAAATTTTAGAAAATAAATATATTAATATTAATAGAAAACATAAAAATTAAGAGTATAATGGAATTTTTGTGAAAAATCTATAGAAACATTTAAAGGAAGATAAAAATGGATTTTTTTATTTACTGAAGAATTTTATTCCGAATACATTTAAGATAATATTCCTTTCAAAAATTTTTAAAAATAAAAAAAACTGTTTGCAGAACATTAAAATGGTTTCATTATAAAAACATAAAAATAAAGTAATATATGGTTGAAAATAACTTTATAAAACAATTTTATAATAAAAAATAACATTTTTGATACATTTTAAATGATCTTGACATGGATGAAAAATATTCCATACACAAAAGAATAAATATGGGTAGTTTTTAATAAAATACAATCACTATGTATTTGAGTATGAAAGATAGAAATATATTTCATAAAATATAGAAAATTTAAAATTTAAAAAACAATTATAAAATATACAAGGATTAGTAAAAAAATATAATATAATTCACTCAATGAAAATAAAAACATGAACATTCTTGAATTAGAGTGTGATTGTAAAACAAACCTTTTATATTTTAATAACTTTTAAATCAAAACCCTGTAAATGGGAAAAACTTGAATTAAAACATTAGATATTATAACAAATTATTAATTCATTATAATATATGTAATATGTGTAGGATATACCCCACAAAAATGTTGGATCATAATATAAATGAATTTGTATATTAGATGTCACAATATAAGAGAGGGGGGGGGTGAATTGTAAGTTTCAAAACATTATATTTAAAAAATTTAGAAAGAACCTAGTTTTAGAGGTCTTAAACAAATATAATTCACTAACAATATAATTTACCAAAATGATCTTGGATATGATAGATATTATATGATGCAATACTATAAGTAATGTAAAAAAATCATATTATAATTAAATAGAATGATCAAAGTAAAAAAAAAGAAAAATATTCTACCATATAACATATAGAATCTATTAATACAATATGAATTTCAATTGAAGAAATTAAAATTCATTGGAATATGAAAAAAAAGGAGAAATAGTAAAATTCCTTTCTAAAACAAATAGTAGCAGAAATGTAAAAGTATTACAATTCTATCAACACAATGGGAAGTGTATCCATTCACCTAGGATAAAAGGTCTATTTTAACAACACCTTGGTATGCCTTCGATGCGATGATTGGAACACCCATATTTTTATTCCCACAAGCCCTTGGTTTTCTATCTAATAGTAACATTTGTCTTTCAAATGCTTGAAATCCCTTGACATGATGATCATTCACACTATCTACATATCCCTATAAGCCCTCGATCATTAACTCCTGATCAGTCACACAAAGAAACACATAACACTTTCAGAAATAAAAAAGCTAAGAATGAGTCTTTAACCTTTTTTAATTACATGGCTTTTACACGAAGCAAGAGAGAAGTCACAACGTCTCTCTCTAAAACATGATAGAATCAAGATTTGATCAAAAGCACTTTCTCTATTTCAAATGACCTCTTATTTAAAGGCCTGAGGTTCTTACAGTCATATTCTCTCTAATGGTCATATTTCCTTGAAAAAATCATAGTCACTTGGACACTTGGTATTGTAATAGTCATATTGAAACAGAAAACATGACATTATTTTGGGTAAAAACAAAAGATCTATGAAAATTATAACATGAGTAAGATTGATATTACTCAGTGTAATAAATATATATGATGCAAAGTGAGTATGATGCACAATATGGGTATGATGAATATAATCAGTATGATCGACATAGTCATTATGATTGACACAATAAGTATGATTGACATAGTCAGCTTGATTGATAGAGACAATATAATTTACCAAGTTAGTACAATTGATAGAATCAATATGATTGACATAAAACCATATTTAAAGTATGTCCTTAATTTGAGAAATTAATATAAAGATATTTTTGATTTCCAAAACAAATGAAATAAAATTCAAAATAGGACTTTTGACATAACAATATCTGCCTTTTTGGAAATCACAAAACATCATGTAAAATTAGAAAGAAATACTTATCTCCCCCTGAGTTATCAAAACACTTCAAAAAAAGTAATTGAATACAACTTTCTCTGCCTTAGGTATAGACATTCATAAGGATTCTATTCATAGATTTTCCTTGATTTACAATAAATAATTATCCACCTTTGTGAAACTTTATATCATTCAATATAAAATTTTTCCCCCTTTAATAAATCATTATAACCTTTTGTGATTTGCAAAAAAATGGGGTAATATTGAGTTCTGAAAATTTTAGAGAGAAAAAAAAATGAAAACAGTGGAAATGAAGACATATAATGCATTAGTGTCAACTCTTTTGAGAAATTGAAAGAAAAACAGAGTAAAATAGAAAAATCAAAAAGAAAATTAGTTTTCCCTTCATTTTTATTTTTTGATCAGCTCATGAAGAATATCTTTCATCTTATTTATCTCACTATTTGAATCTATTATATAATCATCCTGATATTAGAGAATCCCTTATTGGTCTGTAAAAAATTTATCTTGGTTTTTGATAATTTCTTCTTGAACTATGATCACTTCTTCAAGAGTATCAATTCTGTTTGGAATATCCTTGTTTTCTTCATCCAATAAAGTGTTTTTTATTTAACAAAACTATTTAAACATTGAAAGATGAATCCTTTGAGAATTATAATCATAAAGAACTAACCTTTTCTGAAATTCTTTAACTAAAAGAGCATCAGCACCATGAGATTTTTGAATCTAATTCAACCTGTAGATTTTTTCTTTATAAATAATATTAAAAGAAAATTAAAGATCATTTGAGATCCTCCTCATGTATTTAATTTATTACATATGTTTATTTATTGAGCTTTCCGTTTTCTACGACCACTTAGTCATCTTGTTTCATGACTTATTATGAAAAACATAACTATCACTCAAAAATTTTAAATGAGATTCTATTGACATTACTATCTTTATGAGATATCTTACTAAACACGATTTCTTCCTTTGATTTTCTGTAATAAATTAAATTTTTATATAAAATTTTGGAAAATAAGGAATACTATTTTCAATTCCTCTCAAAACATGAACAATGTAATCTTCTTTCTTCATGGAAATTGTATGTTCTGAATTTGTATCATCGTCGTATGATTCAAGTTCATTTGATCAGCTCAAGTCTTTAACTGGTTGTTTTCCTTTTCCTTTACCTTTTTCCTTTTGCACCATTTCTAATTTTTTTCCACTCTTTCTTATTCCACTTTTTCACTTATAAAAATTACTTCCTCATTATGTGAACTTTGAGAAATTTTCATAACTGGTTAAGGAATCCTTTTTTATTGAGTTTCTAATGTTTTTACTATTTTTTGATCAGCATGAGAATTTAGTTGTATTCATTCAATTTTGTTTGAAGAAAATATTCTTCTCTACACTTCTTAGAACTCTAATGAAATTCCAAAAATAATATATTCTTCCTCTTCTTCACATTACGGAACTTCTTGGACTATTTTTTTCCCTTTCTCTTTATCTGGAAAAGTATCTAATATTGGTTCTTGTTTCACTTATTCTATTAGTTGAGAACTTTCCAACTCAATGACTTTTAGGATTTTGACAACATAAAAAACCGAGCTTTTCTTTTTAAAAGAGTCATCTTTTTTTTTTCTTTTCCTGTAGAGTATCTTCTACCCTTATCTTCCCTGCTAGAGCTTTATCTGGGTCAAGAAAAAACATAGGATCACCTTTTTTTCATTGTTCTTTCTCCATTCTCCACATGGATACAACCAATTTATTGTATTTGGTTTTCTTCTTCCTCTTTTAACTGATTTGTGGATATGACTTTTGAGAATCAACAACTGTTGGAACTGATTATATTTGAATTGTTGCAGATTGATTTGGTTCTAATTTATTTGGTGTTGACTCTACTTCCACATCATTGACAATGACTTTTTTTCTTCATCAAAGAAAAAATACAATTTCATCAGTGTATTCTTACTTATCCAAGAGGGTTTCAACTCATTAAATTCCCCTTTTAGAGGAATATTACAGAACATCAAACTTTCAAGAATGAAATTTTATAGAATAGATTGATCCATGATAAGATAAGACTTGATAGCTACAAACTTTAAATTAATAATAGTTTCCAAAAGGAAACCCATGAGATTTAACTTTCTCATGTTTAAAAGATAATCTAGCATAAAAATGTCAAAAACCTTTGAGTTTCCCCATCCCCTTTCCTTTTAATTATAATCTCGTGCACCCAAAGAACAATAAATAGGTTGCCAGCTTAGAGATGAACTAATTTTCCTTTCTCCTAATCGATAATAAAAAGTTACTTTTCATCTCTTTCCTTGTTAAATATACCATCTTTCTCAGGTAGATTAGGATATGGGTAAAAGGAATCACCATTTTTAATAACATTTAGAAAGTGAGGTACTTATTTTACAGACATTTAAAATTTTATATCATACATTGAAATGTTAATCATCATATTTTTATCAAAAGACTCCATATTATAGAATTGTTTAGACACTTCAACAAAAGATAGATCTTGAGATATTGTTTTCTCAACACATAGATGATCCCTGATGTAAGAACTCAGTTCATAGTTTTGAGGTACGTGTTTCTTCTTTTCTGTTTTCCTTAAGTGTTTTTGAAAAAATATGGAAAATGGGAAAAAATCCAAAATTTTGGAATATACAACATGTACATATCCCCAAACCATGTACTTTGGTCGTGTGGGATGAGTACATAGGGTGTGTATCCCTGTCAGTGATGGATGGTTTAAAAACCGACTACACACCATGTGGTTTGTATTTATATGCCATGTAGTCAGTTGGTAGAAAAATAGTACGGCGGTGGAGGCAGCCGCCAGGTGAGGGTCAGTAAATGTCGTGTACTCATGGATTACATGTCGTGTACTCATGTCGACTGATGAATAGTGCCAAGATGGCGAGAATCCGCCAAGTGAATAGTTAAAAAATGGAAAGTACATGCCATGTATTATGTTTTTTTCTCTTAAAATGGGAAGTAGCATCCCTTGTTCACAGGGAAGGCTTAGAACTGGGGGAGGAGTCAGTAGAGAGGACTGAACCTTCTAGGAGCTTCAGATCGCACACCGGGAATCCGTTTCCGCCTCTGATGATATCGTTGGAATCATACGAGTGAGCCTCTATTTCTCCTAAAGTCATTCTTACCAATTCATTATAGAGGGATAGTTATTTATGTTTGAATGGGATTTCTTTCACCTCATATCTTCTTAATTCTTGGACGATTCAAGGAGTGTAGTTTAGGTATACCGATCAGCGGTGATCGGGGAAGGTGGCTTAGTGTTTAAATTCTAACTACTGTGCGTTTTTGTGTACCATTGAGAAACAAACCCTTGATGGGGTATCGTGTGGCTGATACCTTGGCTGTTTTGAATACCTAGAATTGTATAGGTAATTAAACGTGACAATAGACTGCTGTTTGGGATCACTGCTTGGATCGAGGACCACCCCGGGGGTGAATTCCTCTATTTTTTCGTATAGCCAGGATACCCGAGGGTATGCCTTTGTATTAATGATTATTGAATATCCATGAGAGGAATTGTATGTAAATTGGTTGTTTATATGTTGGGAATGTCCTGGTTACCTGTTACGCCTAAGGGTAGTGTTTTACATAGCCTGAGGTCAATGGTTATTTTGGCATAAGGGCAATATTCGTTATGCCTGTGGGCGATAAACTCTATGCATTAGGGTGAAACTTCGTACACCTGAGGGAAATATTGGTAATTCCTAAGGGCAATTACCTGCAAGATGTGATTCTATTTACCTGAGGGTAAGTGTTTGCATGTCTGAGGACACTAACTATTTACATAGAATAATCACTCTGGTGATATCCTAAATTGAATGATCAAATGAATATTAAAAATGGAAATATAACTGGAAATGTTTGTTACTTTTGAGTATTAGATAGTTTATTTCATTTACTACTCCACACTGTTGTTTCATATTTTCACACAATTGGGCATGGGCCTTTGATCGGGGCCTACTGGGATTTATTTCTCACACCCAGTTTGGGTCATGTCTTCTGCTCAAACAGATTACGTTTTGCAGGTGTGGATAAGGAAAAGGGTCCCTATACATGTACTTTATTGTAGCAGAGGAGTATGAGAGCATGGGACTGAGCTTAGTATTACGATGTTGTTGCATTCTATCTACTCTGTTTTGTTTCGTTTTATTGTACCTAGTATCTGATCTGTATTGTATTTTACTACTGTGTAAGACATTCTAGCTGTTTTCTTAGAACTTGAGACATGTTTCATCTTTCTCTACATGACTATTGGTTATCTTCTACAGTAGTTGTTTATTTTTTAACTGTGTATGATTTATTTCTTCTGCTTTTGTATGATTGTATATTTTATTCCGTTGCGCTACACTTTGAAAAATGAGGGAATAATTTCCCCACTATCAGACCTGGGCCCTCGCTTCTAGTCAGCAACCTCTAGAGTATGGGGAAACGTGCTTGAGGACATGTGACCAACCAGGTTCGGGGAAACCATGGAGTGGCACCTGGATCCGGGATGTTACAAAGTGTTATAAGAGGAGGTTCTTCCCTTTGACTTACTATTTGGATCCATACTCAGGGATAGGATAGAAAATGTAGTTCGTAATAATCTTTTCTCGGGAGTAGCTAACCCGTGTTCTATGAAAATCCATTCTACCTCGGTAATTGCTATTTTTTCTGATTTTTCAAATTTTACAGTTGATTTGATTTCACTGTTGGGTGACACACTTGAGATTGTGTTGTTTATATTTAATCAATGGTTCTATTTAGAGTCATCCCAATTAGATGAGGGTATGCCATCACATGAATCATTTAGGCACATGCTAGAAATCACATTCCATGCATAGTTCCATTCCATGTAGGCGCAT
Source organism: Viscum album (assembly GCA_963277665.1). Lineage (NCBI taxonomy): Eukaryota > Viridiplantae > Streptophyta > Magnoliopsida > Santalales > Viscaceae > Viscum > Viscum album. The sequence goes on along the minus strand of OY728119.1, from coordinate 690,790,055 downwards.
TAGAAATTGAAAGTTGTTCTGATAGTCGCCGTACTAGAAAAGCATGTTGTTGTGATAGCTGCATTGATTAATACCAACTCTGTGATATGGTATGATTATGCGAGGACTTGATATAATGATTGTCAAATTGTGGTTACTAGGGAGTATGGGCCCTCATTGAACGGAATTTGATGGATCATTAACTTTCTTACCGCATTTATAACCCATATAAGATGCCAAGATTTGATTCGCTGGGAGTATGGGATCTCACAGATCAGAATTTGGCACTTAGGTGTAGTTTTTCAGTATTTTCTAGGATCCAGAGTAGTTTCAAAGGCCTACTGTCTTGAAAACCCAGTATACACGTCGTGTAGTTCCTTGGACACATGCCGTGTGTTCTTCTGTTCAGGGAGAAAATAAAATTTTTTAGGTACATGCCATGCACCCTCAGTACATGCTGTGTAGACTCTTCCCATGTAATAAAAAGTGTCGGTGGGGACACGGGGAAGGGAAATGGTTGGGGAAAACACGCCATGTACTGGATGTAGATGTCGTGTAGTGTTGCCCCGGAGTCCGCCCGTGTGACGAACAACATGGATGGTTGATACCTTATGACATACATGCTGTGTCCACTGTGGAACACGCCGTGTGGTCTGACCTGGGGCAAGGCCATGTAACTAACAAACACGGGTCGGTGTTACCTCTTCCTGAACACGTCGTGTACCTAAGGGACAGGCCGTGTAGTCTTGACCAGCGACAGACCGTGTGGACCTGGCCATGTGGATAGGGAAATAGGGTGGTCTACACACCGTCTGTGGGTGTAACAAACCGTGTAGTATCAAGCTGCATTGTCAGCCGCGTCACAAACGACACATGAAGTTGGAATATTAAACCAAACACATCGTGTAGAGTATATACATGTCTTGTAGTCGTGTTCAAACGGGAGATGTGTGGCTTAGTCGTGTAGAAGGACCCGGGAAGGGGAAGATAAGTCAGGTACATGCCGTGTAGTTAGTGTACATGACATGTAGTCATGTTTTGAAACCATGAATGCCTTATTCCCCCTATTTCCCGTTTTCGCGCTTCGTTTTCAGACTACGATAATTGTGATCTAAGGTGTGAATTGGACCTTATAGAGTAATGCCGCTGAGAAGACCACACATTGTTCGCCAGGAAAGCGGCAACGATTACACTAAAGATATGGTGGGCCATGGGGTACCATTGGATCCTTCAGCAGAGGCAGATGTGGCGTCAACCATTATACCAGTCCTAGGCACGAATGCGCAGTGCCGTGAAATCATTATACAGTTCATGCAGACCTTTCAGGGAGCATCGCCGGCTGCCACATATATTGACGATGTGACTCATATCTTCTTGCAGTATCATATGCACACAGTTTGAGGGGATGGCGGACCACAGGATGCAGAGTCATGGTTGGGGTCTATGCAAACTATTATCGAGCATCTTGAGACACCTCCAGGGTGGAGGGTCAAGATCGCGACTTATATGCTGCGTGATTCCTCCAAGTGGTGGTGATATGTTACCACTCAGTGAGAGCATCACAGAGACATGGAATGGAAAGATTTTCAGACATCCTTCTATGACTTCTTCTTCCTAGAGACACAGAGGGTAGATAGATATCGAGAGTTCATGATTCTGCAGTAGGGATCTATGTTGGTGATGGATTATTCTGCTTGTTTCACCGAGATTCAAAATTTTCCACCCATTCTAGTGGGTGATGGGATGTTTAGGGCCATAAACTTTGAGGATGATCTTTGATATGACATCCGAGCACTGGTGATTATTTTCAGGTTTCCTACAGTACATGCTATTGTGAAACATGCACTTATTACAGAGAAGAAACTCTTGGAATCTAGTGGTGCTGGCTTGGGTGGTTCGACACTAGTTTTTAGTACTATTTCTACCAGGAAAAGGAAGTGATATATGAGTTTCTCTCACAGTGAAAATACTAGCCTAGAGATTACTTCATGTGGCCCGGTCAGGTGCTACCAGTGTGGTAGATAGGGGAACAAGATACCATAGTGTCCATGAGACCCAGTGGAGTGCCGGGATTGCGGCAGGATGAGTCATCTGCAGCACATTTGTAGGGCGTTTCCACCAGTGGCTAGTGAGAGGGGTTCTTAGCAGACTCTGTGTCCGGGAGCAGGTCCAGCAGACTCCGCATGCGCACAAGTAGAGATTGTGGTCTTGGCCATGGTAGCCAGACACCAGGATCTCAAAGGAAGCAGGGTGGGGGAGCTCAGGGTAGCCAGGCTATGTCGCAGACCCGAGGTAATGGGCAGGCATATGCAATGCAATAGACCCAGTAGGAGCACAATCCCAGACCTTCTACTATTATAGGTACTATTCTAGTAGCTTCTATTTTCTCTTCAGGGATTTTTGATTCTGGGGCTACACATAGATTTATATCTGTACCTTTTGTGAAGAGCCTTGGGCTCTGTGTTTCTTCTTCTTTTGCTGTTGTGATGCTAGACACTCTGTTGGGAACTAGAAAGGCTAGTGTGCATTAGTGCAGGGAGTGCCTCCTAGAGGTTGGTCGGTGTCACTTTTTATGGGACCTCTATGTCTTAGAGATGACAACTTATGATGTCATTCTCATGATGGACTGGTTGGTTCCCTTTCGAGCCTTTTTGGACTGCTATCATCATAGGGTGAGTTGAACGTCACCAGAGGGTAGAGAGTTTCAATAAAAAGGTGAATGGGATGTTCATGAGAGTTGAGCTAGACCAGAGCATTGTGGGAGAGGTGGTGTGATAGCCAGGATTGCGAGATTATATCAAGATGATCAGGGGACTTTTCATAAGGATTTCCCTATAGTCGTTGATCATTTTAGGTATGTCTTTCCAGATGACTTTACGGGACTACCTCTGGAGCGTGAGGTTGATTTCTCTATTGAGCTGGTGCTTGAGGTAGCACTAGTATCCATTCCTCTTTATAGGATGGCGACAGATGAGTTACATGAGCTCAAGATATAGTTAGAAGAGTTACAGGAAATGGGATTTATCCGACCCAGTACTTCTCCTTAGGGTTCTCATGTCCTGTTTGTTATGAAGGAGGACAGTACACAGAGACTCTCTATGAATTATCAGATGTTGAACGAGCTAATGGCCAAGAACCGATATCCCATGTTGAGTATTGACAATTGTTTTGATAAACATCATCGAGAATGAGTGTTCTTGAAGATTGACTTGAGATCCATATATCATCAGCAGTGTGTTAGACCATCATACATACCAATTACTACTTTTCAAAGAAGATATGGTTTATACAAGTACTTTGTTATGCCTTTTGGACTCATGAATGCGCCAGCAGTTTTCATGGCTCTGATGAATCATGTGTTCCATCCTTATCTAGATTCTTTTTTGATAGTATTCGTGGATGATATCTTGGTGTACTCTCACACTCGATACGACCATTCCACCCATCTTGAGATCATACCGAGTACACTGAGATAGCATTATCTATATGCTAAGCTCTCAATCGTTCCACTTTTGGATGGACCAGATTCACTTCCTGGGTCATATCATCTCAGAGGAAGGAGTTGGTGTGGACCCAGAGAAGGTGAGAGTTATATTTTCTTGGGAGCCGCTTATGAATGTGTTTGAGATAGAGAGTTTCTTAGGGCTGGCTAGTTACTACAGATACTTCATCCAAGACTTCTCCTACTTAGCAGCACCGTTGAAGGGTTTGACTAAGAAGGGTGTGAAGTTCATTTGATCAGAATCTTGTGAGACAACCTTTCAGGACCTGAAAGGAAGATTGACATCCGCACCAATCTAGATATTCCCAGAGTAGGGAAAGAGCTATACAGTATACTATGATGCATAAGGAATTGGGAAGGGAGCTGTGTTGATGCCGGGTGATCGAGTTATTGTGTACAGGTCTCGGAAGTTGAGGCCACATGAGAGGAATTACCCGAAGCATGATATCGAGTTAGCTGCAGTTGTTCATTCTTTACGCTGTTGGAGGCATGATCTCATGGGAGAATGTTTTGTGGTTTTCACCGACCAAAAATGTCTCAATAATATCTTTACTCAGCATGACGTGAATATGAGGTAGCGAAGGTGGGTTGAATACATTCAGTCCTTCGATTTTGAGCTTGCCTACACACCTGGTATGGGTAATGATGTTGCTGATGCACTATGCAAGAAGACTCATATATAGGCAGTGCAGGAGGCCAGTGGGGAGTGGAAGCTTATTGTTTTGTTCTGTAAGATGCATTTGGCGGTAAATGATAGTCAGGGACAAACCTATATTTCGTCTTTATATGTGACTTCTACCCTACTGGATAGGGTGGGGATTAGACATCTATCTGATTCAGAAGGCCTAGTTTTACGGGAGTCGGTGGAAAGTTAGGACCCTCCTCCTCGATGGATGATAAGTGATTATGAGGTACTGCATTTCCATAGACGTGTATGGGTTCCAGGGGATATACGTGAGGAGTTGATGCGGGAGTTCTATGCTTCAGCTTGGGATGTTAATCCTAGAGTTAATGATATGTACCGTTACTTGAGATGTCAGTACTGGTGGCTGGGTATGAAGAGAGATGTAGCTGGTTTTGTTACGAGATGTTCCACCTGTCAGTAGGTGAAGGCAGAGCATCAGAGGCCAGCCAGACCGTTACAACCGTTACCCATCCCAGAGTGGAAATGGGATGATGTCACGATGCACTTCGTGACTGGGTTGCCAAGGTCACCTCGAGGCAATGATGTCTTGTGGGTGGTTGTTGACAGACTCACGAAGGTAGCTCACTTTTTTCTGACCAAGGAGACCTTCGGTGTTGAAGTGATCGGAAATCTTTATATCCAAGAGGTTGTACGTCTTCATGGTATTATTTATCCTATCGTTTCAGATAGGGATTCCATCTTTACGTCTTGTGTCTGGCAGAGTTTTCAGAGGGCAGTGGGTACACAAGTACTTCTGAGCATAGCTTACCACCATCAGACTAATGGCCAGTCAGAGCATACGATACATGTGCTTGAGGACATGCGGCATGCATGAATCCTAGACATTGGGGGCCCTTGGGAGAAGCATATACCCTTAGTCGAGTTTTCCTATAATAATAGTTTTCAGGCAACTATTGAGATGACACCTTACGAGGCATTATACGGTAGGCCATGCTGATAAACTTTATGCTGGATAGAGGCTGGTGAGGCATCTTTACTGGGACCACATCTCATGCAGGAGACATATGAGCAGGTCCAGTTGATTCAGAAGCAGATTGCTACTGCACAATCATGGCGGAAATCTTATGCTGATCTCCATAGATGACCCTTAGAGTTCATGTTCGGGGATCATGTATTCATGCGTGTTTCATTGAGGTTGGGACACATGCGGATCAGGAGATAGTGTAAAATTTCACCGAGGTATGAGGGGCCATTTTAGATTATGGAAAGAGTCGGGATGATTGCATATCGGTTGCAGTTACCACAGAGGTACCAGGCCATGCACGATGTCTTCCATGTATCTCAGTTGCATCACTAACATTTAGACACTTCTGACGTCTTTCAGCTAGAGGAGGTTTAGCTATAGATAGATGCGTCGTTTGAGGAGAATCTGATTCGTATCGTGGATATGAGAAAGAAGGGTCTACAAGGCCGGTTAGTTACTCTCATACGGGTGCTATGGCAGCATGCCAGAGTGCAGGATGAAACCTAGGAACGGGAGACCGATGTACGTGCTCAGTGGCCGGAGTTGTTATGGGCATTATCTTTTCCACCCTTGGAAGGAAAATTTGGGGAAAAATTTTCTTTAAGGGATGATGTTTGTAAGAATTTGGTTCTTAGTTTTGAGGTAAAGTTTTCTTCTTTTCTCATTTCCTTAAGTGTTTTTGAGAAAATAAGGAAAATGGGGAAAATCCTATATTTTGGGACTACACTCTGTGTACTTCTCCCCATGTTGTGTACTTTGGATATGTGTGATGAGTAAATGGGTAGTGTTTCCCTATCGGCAATGGAAGGTGTATGAACCGACTACACGATGTGTAGTTTGTATTTGGACGCCGTGTAGTCAGTCGGTAAGCAAATAGTAAGGTGGTGGAGGCTGCCACCAGCTGAGCGTCAGTACACGCCGTGTACTCACGGATTACACACCCTTTAATCATGTCGACTGATGAACAATGACATGCTAGTGAAAAGCCGCTAGAGGAACAGTTAAAAAATGGAAAGTACACAACATGTACTCAATAGTAAACACCCTGTAGTCTGTTTTTGCGCTTAAAATTTGAAGTATCCTCCCCTGTTCACAGAGAAGTCTTAGAACTAGAGGAGGAGTAAGGGGAGAGGGCCAAACCTTCGAGGAGATCCAGATCACACGCCGTAAATTCATTTCTGCCTCTGACGATCTCGTTGGAATCATACGGGTAATCCTTTATTTCTCTTTAATCCATTCTTACCAATTCATTCCTGAGGGAATGTTATTTACATTTGAATGAGATTTCATTCACCTCCTATCTTCGTCGTTCTTGGACGAATTGAGGTTCATAGTTGACATATTTTGATCAGGGGAGATTGAGGTAGGTGGCTTAGTGTTTAAATTCCAACTTCTGTGCGTTTTTTTTGTACGATTGAGCAGCGAACCCATGTTGGGCTGTCGTGTAGAAAAGGCCTTGGTTGTTTTGAATACCTAGAATTGTATAGGAAATTAAACGTAATAATAAACTATTGTTTGGGATCACTGCTTTGATCCAGGACCACCCCGGGCCTGTGTTCTTCTGTTTAGCCGTTTGGCCAGGATACCTGAGGGTATTTCACTGTAATAATGATTATTGAATTTCCATGAGAGGAATTGAATGTAAATTTCTTGTTTATATGTTGGGAATGGCCCGATTACCTATTATTCCTGAGGGATGTGTTTTACTTAGCTTGAGGGAAGTGATTATTTTGGAATGAGGGCAATATTCATTATGAAAGAGGTTGACAGACTCTGGGCCTGAGGGAGACACTTCGTAGGCCTGAGGGAAACATATGTTATGCTTGGGGGAAATTACCTACGGGTTGTGATATCATTTACCTAAGGGTAAGTGTTTGCATGTCTGAGGACACTGACTGTTTACTTAGAATAATCACTATTGTTATATCCTAAATTGAATGATCAAATAAATATTTAAAATGGAAATATAACTGGTAAAGTTAGTAACATTTGAGTACTGCTTAGTTTATTTCATTTACTACTGGCCACTTTTGTTGCATATTTTCACACAGTTGAGCATGGGCCTTTGGTGGGTGCCTATTGGCATTATTTCCCACACCCTATTTGGGTCATGTCTTTGGCACAAACCGATTACGTTTTTACAAGTGTGGATAAGGGAAAGGGTCCCTATACAGGAACATGATTGTAGCAGAGGAGTTGGAGAGTATGGGACTGAGCTTAGGCTTGCGATTCTGGTGCGTTATTTCTACTCTGTTTTGTTTTATTTTAATATACCTGGTATCTGAGTTGTATTGTATTTTACTACTATGTAACATGTTTTGGACGTTTTCTTAGAACTTTAGATATGTTGAATCTTTCTCTACATGACTTTTGGTTATCTTCTACTGAAGTTGTTTATTTTTAACTGTGTATTATTTATTTCTTCCACTGTTGTATGTTTGTATATTTTATTTTGCTACACTACAATTTAAAAAAATGAGGAAATAGTTTTCCCACAATCAAACCTGGGCCCTCACTGCTAGTCGGCAGCCCCTTGCATTTGGGGAAATGTTCTTGAGTTCAATTGACCAACCGGGTTCAGGGCACCCATGGAGTGGCACCCAGATCCGGGACATTACACCTGACTTAGAATAAAATAATCCTCTTTATTATTGAGTTATAACTGTCAAACAAATCCTTAGAAACTAATATTTTTCTAAATAAATCCTTAACTGAGAAAGTATTTTAAAAGATCATACCATGTCTTAAAAAGGAGGGCCATATCTTTGTCGGGAAATATGAAAAATTGTTGTGGGTTTGAGGGGGGGGACCTTTATTTGTAAGCTATCTTTTATGACTATTGGTCTTATACTATTGAGATTAGTAGATAACGTATATAATGGTGGAGAATAAAAGATTTTTTTTTTCAAAATTAGAAATATTAAAACATAGAAACAATAACAGGAAAGAAATAAAACTCACAAAGAAGAAAAAATGTTCCTGCTAGAGATTTCAAGTATGTTGTTGGTTTTATAGTATTAAGAAATAATAGAAATAATATAATACATTAACAAAATGAAAATACAATCAAATATCAAACTAATGAATAAGAAAGGGAATACGATCAGCTGTCAGATATTAATTACCATAGGCTGTCAAGACGATGGAAAACAAAGTCATTAACATAAGTTGTCATGCTGATGGGAAAAAAAGTAATTACCAAGGGTTGTCAAGACGATGGAGAAAAGAGTCATTACCATAGGTTATTAAGCTAATGGAAAACAAAATCATTAAAATAGGTTGTCAAGATGATGGAAAACAATGTCATTACCATATGCTATCAAGACAATGGAAAACAAAGTCATTACCATCGGTTGTTATGGCAAAGGAAAACTAAGTCATTACCATAGGTTTTCAAGCGGATGTAAAACAAAGTCATTACCTTAGGTTGTAAAGATGATGGAAAAAAAGTCATTACCATAGGATATCAAGATGATAGAATACAAAATAAAATAAAATGTCAAAATGAAAAACAAAAAACGGAATGTCAAAGTGAAGAAAATAGAATGTCAAAAATAAAATGAAGCCAAATATCATAACTATGGAAACAAATAAAATAAATATAACAAATCTTAAGGAATTAAGAAAATATAAAATATAAAATATAAAACATAATAATATAAAATAGGTAAAACAAAGATAAAAAGATAAATGTTCTCCTCTTGGAAAAGGAGTGTTTTAATGTAAGAAGAAATATTAAAATACAAAGTAAATGTGAATAATTATTTTAGTGTAATCATTCATAGATTATGTTTAATAAATTCATATTTATCTGAAGGCGATGGTTTTGTAAAAATTTCAGCATGTTGTTCTTTCATTATGATGAATTGTAATATAATATCTCATTTTTGTGTGTGATATCTAAGAAAGATATGCCTAATATCTATGTATTTTTATGTGATGGATGCAATGGGTTTTTACTAAGATCTATGGCACCATTTTTATCACATAGTTTTTGAGTTTTGGAAAAACTCATGCCATAGTTAGTGAGTGTGTGTTGCATCCACAATACTTGATCACAACAGCATCCAGCTGCTACATGTTCAGCTTCACTAGTGGAAAGTGCTACTGAGTGTTGTTTCTGGCATCACCATAAAACTAAAAAATATCATATGAAATGACATGTTCTAGATGTAATATTTCCATCCATTCAACAAGCACCAGAGTTATCATCTGAAAAACATTTTAAAACCAAACATTTCCTGATGAATAAAAAATAACTTAGTACAAAGTTCCTTTTAAATACAGGAAAATACTTTTCACAAATTTTAAATGGGATTATTTTAGATTTGATTAATATATTTCACCTAATCATTCGAAAAAAATAATTCAGGACAACTAGCATTCAAGTATAATAAATATCCTATCATACCTATAAATTTTGTTTGATCCACTAGTTTCCCAACTTCATCAAGATCATGTGTAATTGTGGTACATATTGGGGTGCCGATACTTTTAGTGTGGACATATCCATTCTTTTGAGTATGTATTTGATATAATTATGTTGAGATATATATTGGTTCTTTCTAGATATTTATAGATTTCAATACCTAAAAATAATATTAACTCAACCGTCATACTCATTTTAAACTCAGATTTCATTAGATTCGCGAAAGAACCAGTTAGAGATTACTGAGTTGATCTGAATATAGTGTCATCAAAAACAATTTGGATAATAAAGACATTTTTTCCATTTTCATAAAAAGAGTTGGATCTACTGTACCTTTTGAATCATTGTTTTGTAAAATAAATCCCATAATTTTATCATACCATGCTCTTGGGTCATGTTTAAGACCATAAAATGATTTTGTAGGTTTAAAAACATGATCTGGATGTTTTGGATCTACAAAACTATAAGGTTGTTCTACAAAAACTTCTTCTTGTACAAAACCATTGGGAAAAGAACACTTTATTTGAATTTGAATTTTTTTTAATTGAAGTATGCAAAAAATGCTAATAGAATTCGAATAGATTCAAGTCTACCAAATAGATAATAGGTTTTTTCATAGCCTATTCCCTCTTTTTGATTATATAATTTAGAAACAAGTCTTTCTTTATTTCTTACAATGAAACCATTTTCATCACATTTGTTTTTGAAAACCAATTTTACACCAATTACAATTGTTTCTTTAGGTCATTCAACAAAAGACCATACATGATTTCATTTAAGTACAATTTGTCATTCATGCATTTCTTTAATCCAATATTCATCACATACGTCCAAACTTGGTGTTTTATGTTTAAATTGAGATAGAAAATAAATATGTTTTATTTCATTTATCAAGGAATTTATGGTCCTGACAGGTTGATTTACATATACAATAATATTATCACAGGGATGATTCCTTAGTAACTAGTGATTTGGGTTTTGTAAAACCGATTTATCAATATAAGATAGAATGTTATCTGGGGTAACTGTATCCGAAACATTTTCATGACTATTATCTTTATTAAATGAGTTTTCAATCGTAGGATGATAATTTGTTTGTAAAAATACATAGTTAGATGTAGTTAGGGATTGTTTAAAAACAAAGGGGCCATATTCTTCAAATTTGACATGAACTATTTCATCAATAGTACAAGTTTTTTTAGAAAACCATATAATCATTAGAAGTTTTGGAATAACCTAGAAAGATTACTTCATCATATTTTGTTAAGAATTTAAATAAATTCTCTTTTATATTTAATATGAATACTTTTCATTTAAATACTCTATAGTATGAAACCTTATGTTTTTTTCCAATCCACAATTCTTATGGTGTTTTATTATTAAAAGTTCTTGTTAAAATACAATTAATAATGTAAATGAAATAATAACTGATTCAACCCATAACTTCTTAGCAATTTAGTATTCAATAAATATGGTTTTTATCATTTCCTAATGAAAAATATTTCTTCTCTCAACAACCCCATTATGCTGAGGGGTTCTTGGAGCTGAAAATTTTTGATTAATATCATTCTTTCTACAATATTTTTCAAATTTCTAATTTTTAAATCACCACCAAGATCATTAAGAATTGTTATTAGTTGTAGGTTTTTCCCATTTTTAACATGGACTCTAAAAGTTTTTAAAAAGAGAAATTATTTATATCTCTTTTTTAGAAAAAATACCCATGTAAATATAGTGTAATCATCTACTAAAACAAATATATAGTATTTGACTCCAATGATTATAGTTTTTTTAGGACCGAATAGATCCATGTGGACTAACTATAATGCATTAGAAGTTGAAACTTAATTAATTGATTTAAGGCCAGTTTTATAGTTCATTCCATATTGATAAGGATCAATAACCATTGAATAATTATACCTAAGATCTGGTAGATCCATAACAAGTATTTTCATAGAATTTTTACAAAATTTTATAATGTTACAGTGTCATAACATTTTATGCCATAACCAATATTGGTCTTCTATTTAAATCATGCAAGGTAATTCATGGATCCTATTATATTATAAATTAATTATGTATATATTCTCATTCCTATGGGCATAAAGAATGAATTCATCCTTGTAATTTTGAACTAAACACTTATTATTCGTAAAATAACGAAGGTATCCTTCATCAAATAATTGAATTATGGTGATAAGGTAGTTCTTAAGTCCTTTGAAAAATAAAAATTGAAATTAAACCCTTATCATTTAAAACAATATTACCTATTCCAATAATCTTTCCTTCTGCATTGTCACTGAAGGTAGCTTTTCCACCTTTTGTTTTAATAATCCATTCAAATAATTCTTTTATTTCTGGTCATGTGATGAGAATAACCACTATCCATGTACAAAATGTTCTAGTTGGTACATTTTTTGGTTTTTTGAAAAATAAACAATTAGTTTTTCAGAACCACAAACTTGTTTGGATATGGAAATGTTAGATAAAAGAATATTGGGTTTCCACAATTTTTTCACAGAATGATATTTGTGAAATCCAAAAGATTGAGTTTTAGTATGAAAACAATTGATTTCCCAATGTCCACCAAATTGAGATTTAGTAGAGAATGGGGAACTGTGAGGAAAAAAAATAGTAATTACTAAAAATGGGTTTTGAATGAGTATATCCAAATCCAGAATGATTCCTTAAAGGTTGAATTTGAGAATACAACTTTCAAAATCTTCATTACCTAAGCAATAATTTGACAGTAACTTCCTTAAAGAGAGTATTTCTGAATTTAGTTTAATAAACATGATTTTATCCTTAGAAAAATTTATTTTAGAACATGAGTTTACCTCTAAAACAATTTTCATAGAAATTACATTTTCATGATCTTTAGAATGTTTATTCTATTTAGAATTTTCTTCCTATAGGTTATTTAAAATAATTTTAAAATCAATAATTTTCATATCATGATCTATTGAATGATCTGATATTTCATTTATAAAAATAGTTATTCTAGTATTTTCTTTATCAATCTTTTTCTTGAGTTCGGAATTTTCATTCTCAAGTAATTTTGAAAATCCAAATATTTCTTCAAAAGAAGGTAAATTTTCTTATGCTAATAATGATTGGTCATCTGAAGAATAATAATGTTTCTTATTAGGGTAATTGGAATATAAAGAAACATTTTTAATTGATTCAGTATTGTGTACCTTATCCATGTAACAATGATTTTCAATTGGTAGTTTGGATATATGTCCTATATTTCTCTGACCAGAAGATTCATAATCTGAGGATTCATATGATGAATCACCACCACTTTCACTCCAAGTATCATTTTATTTCAAAACATTATTTTTCTTTGAGTTGAATTACTTTTTTTTTCTTTCAGAATGTTTATCCTTTCTATCTTTTTTTTGTAGAGGACAATCTGATCTAATATTACCAGCTCCTTTGTATTCAAAACAAGTGAACTCAAAATATTTATTTTATTTTATATCATTCATTTTGAATCCATATTTAATGTATTTATTTACAATATTATTGTTCATCCTTCAAGAAATATTGGATAACTCGTTATATGAGTGTTCAGTACCACTTGATTCTGATATGACAACATTCATTGCTTTGGATCTTATCACCCATTCTAGTGTATTATCATTGGATGTAGTAGTATAGTCTACACTTCCATTACAATTATTTTTCTTATTCAAATAAACATCTCTTTTGGTTCTTGACTCATGTTAATGTTGAGTGCCAAATAACTCATCAATAGTAACTTGAGTTACTTTCCTATTTTCATCCATATCTATTATTTTTTATTCCCACTCGTTAAGCATAATATAAATAATCTTATCCACCAGTGCTTCATCATAATAACCCTTTTCACCCATAGAATGTTGATTTATGACGATTTTCATAAACTAATATTGCACCTTGAATACAAGTTCTCCATAAGCAAAAAAGAAATCCATGATATTATTCTCGAAGCATTTCTCTTCAAGTTTAAATAACATTAGATGCACCAAAATGTGTGACTTCCAATTCATTCCAGATATAATTGACTACTTCACATGATGATATCTGACTATATATATTCCTGGTCATAGAACATAATAATTTTTTGTGTACCTTGTAATTTAGTTGAGATTCTTGGTTCTGTTGATTGTTGAATGTACTGACTTCCATTTCTGGGATTTTATATCCTCCAGTAAGTATGATAATGTTTTTCAATCTAGTTTTAATTAAAATGTCTTTATTCTACCTCTCTAATACTCATAATAGTTCCCAAAATATGTATATGGTCTAGTTGAATTTTGATTGGTAATAGATCCAATATTCATTCCTTCCATCTTATAAAATGATACATTTCCACTCCACATGTTATTGTAGTAAGAAGTTGAAAAAAACAAATTTGTAAAAGAAATACAATTATATTTCCAAAGGAAATATTGCATGTAGTAAAAAATAGTTTAAACCTCCCTTGATACGAGTTGTTGGATCGTAATATAAATGAATATGTATAATATATCTCACAATACAAGATGGGGGTGAATTTTATGTTTTATAACACTGTATTTAAACACTTAAGATTGAACTTATATTTAGAGGTCTTAAAATGATAAAATTCACAAACAATACAATTTACCACAATGATCATGGATCTGATAGATATGATATGACATAATAATATAAGTAATCTATGACAATGGTATTATAATTAAATAAAATGATTAGAGTTATAAAAAATAAAAAGATTCTATCAAACAACGTATAGAATCTATTAATACAATATGAATTGTAATTGAAGTAATTACAATTGAATTGAATATGAAAATAAATGGGGAACAATACAATTCTATTTCTAATACAAATAGAAGTAGAAATTTAAAAGTTAAACAATTATATTAACACAAATAGAAGGGTTTCATTTCACCTAGGATAAAGATCTCTCTTACCACCACCTTGGTAAGCCCTTGATATGATGATAAACATGTACATCTTAATATACTAACAAGAATTATATTTTCCATGTAATCAGATCTTTTGTCTTTCAGATGATTGAAATCCCTTGATATGATGATCGGTCACACTATGTTCCTATCAATGGAATCCCTCGATCGTTACCACCAGATCCGTCGCACATAGTAAATAAAATAGCTTTTTGAAATAAAAAAGAAATGAACAAGTTGTTTACTTATTTTTTTAATTCCATGGATTTCAAAAAAAGGAAGAGAAAAGTCACATCATCTCTCTCTAGAACTTGATAGAAGAAGGAGTTGATCAATAATAATTTATCTATTTAAAATCAACTCTTATTTATAGGCCTCAGGTTCCAATGGTCATAATTTCTCCAACGATCATAATTCTCCAAAAAACTCAGAGGGGATTAGACACCTGACATTATAATAGTCATATTGAAATAGAAAACATGACATTTTTTTGGTTGAGAACTATAGATATATGAAAATGATAACATGAGTATGATTTTTATTACTTAGTGAAATAAATTGATATGATGCAACGCTAGTACGATGCTCAATGTGGTTATGATGAATATAGTTGGTTTGATAGATAGAGTCAGTATGATTGACAAAATTAGTATGATTGACAGAGTTAATACAATTGATAGAGTCCGTACAATTGATAGAGTTAGTACGATTGATAGAGTCAGTACGATTGACATAAAAACTGTATTCAAAGTATGTCATGTATTTGAGAAATGAGTATAAAGAGATGTGTGATTTCCGAAAAAATACATAAAAGTCAAAAGAGGACTTCTACATTACAGAAAAAATTATGTTCACAATAAATAATAGGTTTGAAAGGAGTGAGATTAGTTTGGAAATCCCTTACCTTGGATTCTAAATTGGTCGAACACATTATATACTACAATAAAATTAATGTAAATTTATCAAATACATTATTTAGAACATTTTCATTTATGTTTTTTTAGGATCCTTTTAAAATAATTTCAAATCAATTGGTTAAATATATTATTCTTACATCTGCCATATGATGATGTTCGATCAATTTATACAAAATTACTTCGATATATTGATCATAGACATAGGTTATACGAATTTGTTAAATACTCAATAGAATTTTAAAAATTTCATAAATATATTTTCTAATATTTATATATAGTTTTAGAGTCCTTATTTTATGATGGTAAAAGAAGAATGAATCACATCACTTCATGGATGTGGTAGTCTACATATACGCATTAATAGAGATATCATTTTACAATAGATGGATAGTTAAAAAGATAGATGATATATAATATTTACAGAATCAAAATTATGTCATAAATATCATATATATATATATATATTCATTAATTTCAAACTTATAACCATCCAAATGAATTATTGATGAAAAAATAATTAAATCTCATTGTGGAGACTATAATCGATAAATACAGATGAGAGATGTTTTCATTTTTCGTAGGATGATAATGAGATATAAAATGGATATACCATTAATATAAAAACTTATAATTATAATAAATATACATATATATATTTGTTAACATGATTAATGAATATTTAATAGATATTTAAGAATAAAATAATTTACAAAATTTATATAAGAATATATACCTCTTCTTTTGGTAACCACTTTTAACTTATAGCTTAAGCCTTCTTGAAATGGTCATTTAGTAATAACAGGTCATCGAGTGTAAGGAACTAGACATGAAAATTGCATATTATAGTGACTTTAAAATATAAATAACATTCTTATGTTACCAATGATATTTTATGTTTATATATTAAGATAATTTGAGTATAAATATTACATAACAAAACCCATATATTACAAAGTGGAAAGTTCCACTCAATATCCATTTTTTCACAATGATTTTTAATTTTTTTTCTTTTCAGGACAAATATTCCAAATTTTGATCTTAAATTCATAGTCTTCGATAAAAATATTTAAAATACAATGAAAAACATTTTAAAAAGTTGTATGGACACAAAAACATATGTACGAGGCATAAAAATAAAGAAATAATTATACTATGAACACTTATATAAAATTTTCAGTTGAAACTACAATTTTTTGTTAAAAATGAATATTTTATATCCCATGAAATTAACCTCCTTGCCAAATATTTTCATAAAGTTTCATATAATAAATCCTAATGGAAAAATAAAACAAATAAAGGTTTGTTTCAGTTATGAAATTCCTTTAATTTGTTTCAAAAAGTTATACTTTTCACCTATTTTAAAGTATAATGGACTTTCATTTAAACATAACGTCATTAGCTTACCTTTTGAAATTATATTACTTCCAAAAAATTTTGAAGGTTTAGAAAAACTTTTGTAGTTAAATTGATGGATAATTTCTTATCACTCTTAGAAAGAGTAAAAACTATATGGTTACACATAAAATAAACTTCCCATTTACTCATAAAATAACCATCGGGGTTGTGCTTGGAAGAATAATCAAAGTAAATTCAAATAATCTCTTAGGAGAAACATAATAAGCTAACTTCATCCCTAAACCTAATTCATTAGAGAGATATAATGGGATCACAATCCCTAATGTTATAATAGATCCACCCATCATCATAAATAATTCCCAAGAACCATAACATAATACATTAAAATCATGCATCATTAAAACATTCTTTTCACCCATAAGAAAAAATTAGATATTTATATATCCATATCCATTAAAACACATTTTTCAAAACTAAAATTAAAAGAAAAAATATAATGAGGTATTTTATTTGAAAAAATGAAAACAGATAAAATTATAGAAATATAAAATAATGAAAATGGAGATGGAAGAAATCATTGCCACTATATATATTAAAATAGAACACTCCCTTTTTCCTTTATAAAGAAATTTAAAAAGTTTTATAAAAAGATTCCATTTTAAAATCCTTTGAATTAAATTAAAAAGTGATATAAAATATCCTTTATAATTTATTTATTTCAATATAAATACATATATAAAATAATTGATTTCAGATATTATGTACGTTGAGTAATTTTTTTTAGAAAATCAATATTTAAATCATTTAAAATGCGGTTCTAAAAGTAACCTGTCTATACCCTCATGTTGAACATGACAGGTATGTTCATTTTATTTCTAAATAATATACTTATTTTAATTATTAATTTTCTTAAGAACAATTTTCATATTTATTATTCATTTTTTATCTATTAACAATTTATATATTATTACATAATCAATTAACATCACACAAGATGTTTTATGATACTCGATTCATAACTCCAAAATTAAATAGGTAGGATGAATAAAACTAAAAAGGACATTATTACAACATCAAAAAAATAATAAAAATGAAAAAATAACCATTTTTATACGTCCATTATAATTTAAAAAAAATTGAATGATGTTTATGAAAAATAAACTATGTTACAATCATGGAGATAGTAGATCGTACACACGAGTAATGTTTCCATTTTTAATGATCATTAAGGAAAAAGTTAATTAATATTTTATCATTATATAATTATAATTTTATAAAAAAATATAATATTATTTCTCTAACCAGACATAAATTTATCATCTAGGTGATGTGGTGATGTATAACAAATCACAACGCTTCGTGGAGGTGTAGTCCACAAGCACAAATGAACGACATTATCATATTTATGTGAATTAAAAACAAATTAATTAAATTATATAGTTTATTTTTAGAGAGATAATCATTTCATTAATATCATATATAAATATAAAATCCTTTATTATAATAATATGTGAGAGGTGGTGATGGAAAATTAATCACATCATTCTAAGAGGTAGCAGTCTACAGTACACACTAACTATAGGTTTCATTCACATTTAATGGATGTTGGGTATGGATATGGGTTATTAAATTAAAATTGTAATATCTAAGTATAATGGAGATACAAATTATATTATATAGGAGTGGTTTAAGAATATTTTATCAATTTTCAGAAGAAATAAAATAAAAACATTAAGATAAACGCAATACACCTCCTTTGGAAAATCTCCTTTTTTTAACATTAATACCTAAACAATTTTTAATATTCCGATAATAAGAATCCTAGAATATGGGTAGGTATGTTGTTATATTATTTTGGATTGTTTTGGATATTAAAAAGGATTTTAAATCTTGAATAAATGAGAAGATGATGTAACCTTTTGTAAGATAGGGTAGGGAACCCATGCAATTTCCGATAATATTAAATCAATAAAAATTTGTTTTAAAGACCAAATTATTCAAAAAATGATAATGTTAGTATATAATATTATGATGAGTATAAATTCCCTCATAAAATTAAACTATACTTATTTTATATCAGATTTTTAGCCTTATCGTGTTGTTTTATCCAATTGTTAACCCTTTTGACAACTAGTGTGATATCAATGATTTTTATGATTAAGGAGTTAATATATTACTTTTAAAAGAAAAATGTAACAAAAACAAAACATGTATTATTTCATACACTCTATATAACTAAAATGTATAAAGACAATATTTTTAGGAATTTTGAATCATATAATAAAATATTAATTATTGTAAAATATCATTAATTTCAATTTTAGAATTATTCATTTACATTAAATTGAATAACATAAAAATGGAATTTTAATAAACTAAAAAAATCATGTAAAATATATATAAATAATTCATTGAACATAGATATTCTTAAAATCATTTTATTTGTAACACTTTTAAAATCATTTATTATAGTTTTCTATTAATTGAATATTTCAACATCTACGTCAAGTATGCATTTAAAGTAAATATTTGTTTTCTAAAAAATTAAATTAAATTAACATGATAAAAAAATTATATTTTTTATTAATATTTATAAATTAAAATATCATATTTTATACCCCTATGTTAAACATAATACAGGTATTAAATGAATGCGTGACATTTTTTCTTTATATTTACGTTATTATTATAAAGGTATAAATCATATAGAAATGGAAAACGCCATATGATAAATATTTTAATGATAATTGATGATACATACTTATACAATAAAATTTAGGAATGTTTTAGAGTAATTTTATTCCTTATCAGTTTTAATGTTATCTACCTAATTTAACCATTATTGTGGTAACAAAAATTACCACGTTTATTGTTAATATTGATAATAAATAATAGGGGAATAATTTACAAAAATTTATCTCCTGATAATAAATATTATAACTAGTTTTGAAAATTAAAAAATAGATGTTTTAGAGTTCAATTCTAAATTAAATCATATAAATGTAATGAAAAAAGGGTATTCAGAAAAATGTATATTTTATGTATAAAATGTTTTTAATACTAAATTGAAGTATAAAATTATTTAAAAAATAATAATTAGATTATATTTTTTCAAATTTAAGTAATTAAATTTCAAAACTAATCTAAAATATCATTATACTAATTAAAAAATTTAAAATAAAAAACACTTTCATTAAAAATCAGGTTTTTTTCATTATTCATTGAAAAATCAAGACATTTTGAAAAAAATAAATATTTATATTAAGAAAATATTTATATTATTATTTAAAAAATTATGTAAATTTTATAAAATAAATTTAATTTTTTATATATATTAATTATTATATTTTTTTATGAAAGTCAATAAAAATAATTTTTGATGAAAAAATACCTTTGATGAAAAAAAGAAATTACTAAAAAATGATTGATTATTTACTTATAATCAATAAATAATTATTATATATGAGGAAATATACATAAATAAAAACATTTTTTAATCCTTTTCATACCCTCTAATTCAATAGAGATGTTATAATGGTCATATTTAAATAAAAATAATTCATGGTTCATTTAAGTACGGTGTTGAATATCATTTATGCTATCGAATATAATATCCTTCCTTAACATCTTAGGGTGTTACATCGTATAAATGGTTATTTAAGTTTTAGCAGTAATTTTTTAGGTATTGGATGAGTTATGTGGCTAAATATGTGTGGATCAGTTAGGGGAGGGGGTTCCCTTTGATAAGGGAGGTCATTAAAAAAATTATAAATATTAAGAACATAAAATTATATTAAATTATATATCAATGGAAAGAGGATAAACGTGAGAAAAATTTAGAATATTGGATGGTATATGGTAATAAACAATTTAACCAGGTGTATATTGTGATGTTTTTATATTATTATAACCTTTATCTCATTAGTGTAACACCCATATCATACCATATTAGCCCTTGACATTGTGATAAAATTTTTTCATTGTTAGAAATCATCATGAACAAACATTATGTTGAAGTAGTTAAACAAAATTATTTATGATTATTTATAATATGGAATCTATTTTTAAATGTTATATTCTTAAAAGAGTCATAAATAAATTTTAATATATTTTCACAAAACAAAATGAATTTTTTTTAGAGAAATGTCCATTTAAAGATAAAAAATGATTTTAGAAAAAAAATCATTTATAAAATTTTTCATAAATAATTAATTGGATTATTTTATGTAAAATGATAATTATTTTAATTTAAAAAAAATGACACTAATTGGATCATTTTGAATTCTCTATTTAAATTGATGAATAAAAAGTAGTTTTCAATTGAATAAAAACATTACATATATTTGAAAAATGTTAAAAATATTTTAATAATACCAGAAATGTATTTTTAAATTCATTATATTAATTATTAAATATATATATTCTCTATACATTTTTTTTCATAAACATTAAATTCATTCATATATCCAAATAATTTTACAAAAGAGTCATTATTTGTAGAATCACTATTTTCCACTATTCAACCAAAAAACATCTATTTCTAAAAAATATCAAAATTATACCTAAGATAATTTAGACTTTATTAATTAAAAAAATGAAATTAATTTCTTAAAATAAAAATAATAAAAAAATTAATTTAATTTTTAATCACTTTCTTGAATACAATTATGTATATTATGGTGTAATTTCATTAGAATAAAAATGATTACTTATTATAATTAATGCTCAAGAATTACAGTTATATACAACATTTATGTGACTAATATTAAGTAGAAAATGTTTTATTACAAAAATAAAATAATGGTTCCTCTTACTTTTTTCATAAAATACATATAAAAACTCATGTCCCAAAGATCATAATAAAATTGGCATAATTGAATCGCAGTCACCCATACATTATGGGGAAGTAAATGAGGGGTGGTTATTGGAATCAATTAATGAAGAAGGATATGAATATCTTGAGTCATTATATATTTCAGTTTCAAATTTATTTTATTTAACAATTTCAAAAGTTTTCTAGAATAACCATTAAGAACCTTGAAATTATTTGTTATATTGAATTTTTTCTTTAAAGTTTTCATTATATATAAATAAAGAGTAACAGTTAAGTTATTTTAATGAATAATAATAGGATATAGTTACTGTTTGATACCCCAATAAATCTATTCATATTGAGATCATAATTAAAATATTCTAATTTAGTTGACAGTTATAAGGATTGATAAAATAAATTTACATTTATTTTTCTCAGTGTTTATTATAATTAAACAAACACATAAATAACTATTTAAATAAATAATGTAAATGATAAAAAAAATATCTTACTTTAATTGTAATTTGATTCAGTTGAAACATTATCTATCAATATATATTCTGTCATACTATTCTTGAATGAAAAAAATAAAATATTTTTATTAATTTTGTACATTGGATCAAGGCATATAATGAGGTACATTTATGGTCTCAATGATATTATCAATCCATTAACAATTATTTATTTTATTGTTGATTCGTTGGAAGAAATCATCGATGTACCATGAAACAAAAACTATGATGATATTCTATCCATAAAGATATTTAATTCATTAAAAATATATTAAAAGGTATTTTACCCTTATAAACCATCCAACCATCATTTCATAAGCAAGAAAATAATTTATTATTCATATAAGTGAAGAAAAAATATAAAATTTTTCTTTTATAGAAATTTAATATATGGGAAAAACATTCTAATGATACTTAATCAATTCTTTAAAAGGATTAATGTATACACACACACACAAACATATATATATATATATATATATAATTTCCAAGATCAAAATGTCTCGATTTAAATATATCTCCAAATATATGGATATTTTTTTCATAAACATATATGTTAGAACATTGTAGATTTATATGAACTATATATCAATGCTTTGCGATGTTAGAATATGAAAAAATTTATTAAAACCATAAATCATAAACCCAAAATTAAATTATGCACCAATACTAAAATGTCAAGAAACGTTGCATCAATTTTATTTCTTCTTCACTCATCAACATCATGAACCAACTAATCATAATCTTTAATCCTCTTAGCATCATAACGTTATATATTCATTAACAGTTCAGTAGACTAAAAAAAATTTAGAGCCTTTGAATTAATGGAAACTTCCAAATTACATTATATGAAACCTGATGGTGTTCAATATATATTTACGTTATAAAGATATATATTACACATATTTTTTCATTTAGGTCCATGGATTCCTCCCACTACATGGTGAAAAATTTTAGGAAGGTGTGGTTTTATATATTTGAAAATCCTTTTTAATCAATTAACATACCATTAATATAATAACTTATATAAATATATGAATCATTTGGAGGTTGTTAAGTCAATAAGGTAAGAATATTACCAATTATAGTGTTATAAATTCCATTAATGGTTTTCTTATGACACAATTGACTTAAATAATTTCAACATTTTCATACAATAATCCAAATATATAAGTTTTTTTGTATCATCCATCAATTTTTTTACTCTTTGTGTATATTTAGTATCATTAGTTGTATCAAGTGTACTAGTAATTTTTTTTCATAAATTGTAATATCTTTTTTCTCATATTGGTAAATAACTATAAAAAAATCATATATAAAAGTATCTGTTCCACTCCTTTAATTTAGATTATTAATTGTCTAGGATTTCTATTTCTTAGAACTATGATACTATAAAATAATATTATATTTAAAAACCAACCTTTATTATATAGAAAATTTGTTCTTTTTGACCTAAAAAGGTATTAAAACACAATTATAAAAATAATAATAGATAATTTATATATTTGAAACGTTATTAAACAAAAAATATAAAATATTAAAAATATTTTTAAACTTAGTTAAGATCTCATCAATATAATATACCAATATTCTATTTATTATGGCATAAAAAAACTTCTTATTTAAATAAACATAGTGTACTGTAATTATAGAATTCTAGAAAAAAAAATGAATCATTTTATTATATATTAGGGAAAAGAATAATTATAAAAAAATATAAGTATAACGATTTGGTTTCTAAAAATGATTATATATTTTTTGGCCACTCTATACTTTAGAGGCATAGAAAGTGTAAAAACCCATGAAATTTTAGAATAAATATTTTTTATTTCTTTTAAATATTCATTAAATATATATTATAATGTTATATTAATTTTAATAATAATAATTAATTTTTCTGTCAAAGAAATGAAATAATCTAACCAAAATGTGTTTTCATGAATTATATGCTTTTATATAAAATAATTATTTAAAAATAATAGATTTGAAATTTGATAAAATTAATATAATTTTTTATTCATCTTGTCAAAATTTTATAATAGTTATTTTTTATAATATTCTAAAAGTATTTATTTTTTAATTTATAGTGGAAAAGAGTAATTTTAATAGAAAATTGTATTTTATTTTACATTATTTATAAAGTAAAATTATGTTTTAGATTATTTTTTAAAATTTATTGTCTTTATTTTTATTTAAAATGATCCATTTTTTAAATGAAATTTATACTTGATTTATGTATAAAAATATTATATATTTAAAAATGGCATTTAAAAACCCATTTTTCATTATGTTTTTCCAGTTTAATTTAAAATTAAATTATAATACTTAAATTTTATCAAAATTTAAAAAATGGATTTCATAATTTCAATCATTGTTTCCATGTTTGTTAAATAGAACCATTTTTACCGATATGAATAGTAAAATTTGTAAAAAAATAAACACAGTAACTGGTAAATTGCATTATTAAACAGAAATAGTAAAATGACTATAAAATGAACCTAAAAATAACTTAATATTATTTTTTGATTCTATTTCACCCATAATACTCCAATATTCTGTTATATAACGTTCATTCCTTTTTTATATACTTATAACAATTGTAATAATTTATTTAAAGAAAAGTAAACTAATGTCAAACTCATGTTTTTAATATCTATAATAATTAATAAATTTGTCAAAAAAGAATTTATGTTATGTTATAAATATTATTTTTAAATTTAAATTATTTATCTTCATTGTAATAATTTATCATTAATTTTTAATGAATAAAAATGTATGTTAATATTTATACAACACTAACAATTTAATTATTCAATTAATAAAAAATCAAATTAAATGATTTGACAAAAACTAAACGTATTCTAATTTGAGATATGAAATATTTTCCCTGAATTATATAGATTAACATTAAATTTTATGTATTTATTAACTTATTTGGTTCAAATTTTACTTTTTTATATAAGTTATTAAAATAGATGTAATGAAATGTTCTCAAGATTTGTATTAATGAGATATTTAAATATATAATAATGAGTAAGATGATATTTATGATTATATTATCATTATTAAATGAAAACCCCATAGTTAAATTCTTTACATAATGATCATATAAAAAAAATGTTACTCAAGAGTGCGTACGACAAATCGTCTCCATGATTATAACACAGTTAATGTTTTATAAACCTATTTAAAATTGGGATAAAATGTATAATTAATGTATAAAAATTATATTTTTTGGATTATTTGTAATCTTTATATGATTTAATAATGCAATATTTATCAATTTTCATCCGCCTAATGTCATTTATGACATATGAGTTGAATATCAATTAAGCAACATATGTGAATTTAATTGATTAAGTGACTGTATATAACATGGTATTAAATGATTTAAAGAAGTAATGAACCTCAAGAAGGTTCATAAAAGTGTATATGAATAACATATTATTGTTATTTATGATGATATTGAATGTACATGATGCATTGGATTCAAGTTAAGGGACATTATTTTCAAAATCAATTTTTAATGTTTCCCTTAAAAATAACTTTTTTTCCACATCCATGTTTGTTTAAAAAAATTATGTATATAATTATATACGAATTAAGTAAATTTGAATATAATTTTTATCCATTTATTTTAATAGATTTCAAGAATGAATAATTTTATGGAATGTTTGACACTCTTTACAAAAGTCAAAAGGAAAGTTCTATTTTAATTTATAAGATGACAATGACTTTTATAGACACAGTAAGTGTTAATTAATGTTTGGATTACTCTAAAATATTCCATGTATTATTCAAAAAATACTCTTTTCACTTTTTCAGGTTATTTTGGTATTTGAAATTTGTTTTTTATAGAAACTTTTATTCTGATATCTGATAGATTTTTTCACATGGGTTTAATGAAGTTTATAAAGGGTCATATTCAAGATGTGGTCCTTGGATATTGTTTACAAAGGGTAAGGAACCATTATAACTCATGGTTGAGCCTACTTAAATGAATTGTTGAACCCCATTATATATCATATATTTACCTAATACTTCTTAAAAAAGGATTGATCCCTATTACAGGTCATGGGTTAGCCAAATTTAGCTTATATGATGGGTGTTCCCAGATAAACTCTAATGAATTAGATATTGATTATGTTTTCTGGATAATTATATTGGAATTCAGACATATAGTTATTCCAATTTATATGGATTCATTAAGTGTTATATGATAATGGAGCCTTGAGGAACCAATAAGACTTTTCTATGATTTCTAAAGTGTTTTCATGGAAATAATTTGATTTCAAAAGATAAGAAAATGATATTTATTAAAGAAATGTGATTCCCATTTTTGATATAATTGTATGTCTTTAAGAAAATAGTTGTTTTTTGTTTTTATTTTTTTCACTTGACTAACATATTTATTCTTCTTATGCCCATTACTATGATTTTGTTTCATATCCCTATTTTAAAATGTTTTTAATTTGGTTTAAGGATGGGTAATGGAAATAAATAATTCATGTGGAAGGATGTGATGATTTTTACTAAAATTTAATCATGATTTATTTTAAAACATTTATATTATAGTAAACATAGATACTCATTAGATGTTTTTACTTTATATATATGGTATTTTTTGGTAAAATATATAAACTAACTCAATAATACACTAAATGTAAATGATATTTTGGAATGAAATTAGTATAATTATAGTTTAATTTCAATGGAATATATAATATTAATGGTTTGGTCCTTATAGTTTGTATTTGGGAAAGTATTAGATAAATTTATGGGTCTTAGTAATTTTAATAGAACACCCTTAAATGAATTTACCAAATTATTAAGTTTAAATGGTGTTTCATTTGAATATAACAATATTGATTTTACTAAACTATGTTTGATCAGAATTATTTAACAAAGATGATACAAACAGGACGTAATATGAAGGAATCAAGAAGAATATGTCCTTCAAAATTAGTAACTCAAAGTTTTTGGAATTGAAAATTAATAGTTTTTAGTGGTGATAGATCATTTGATTAAATATATAAATGGTGGTAGAATCCATGATAGAGAGTTTCTAGATCTATCACAGAGAAATATAACAATAATTGATCATTTTATAATTTCACATCCTCCTAAATTTTGTGGATCTTCTGATCCAGTAGTAGTATAATGATGGATCAATTACTTGGATATGATATTTTACGTCATGGGGGTGTTTAGAACAATAAATGGTAACCCTTTCCATTTATCCTTTTGAATTTGAATTAGATCAATGGTTGTATTTGGATAATAATACCAAATAAATAGATATGATTGATTCTATATTATGGGATGCATTTAAGAATATTATTCTTGAGAAATATTTCCCTATGGTTATTCCACTATAGTTGGAGGAATAATTCATGGAATTGAGTCAAAAGAATGAATTTTCTAATGTTCTATATAAATGAAATAATAAAATACTTTTCAGGTATATAAGAGATTTTATGCAAGATTTTGGCAGTAATATTAATATGATTTACAAAGGCTTAAAACCAATATATAAAATTGCATTATGTTCTTGTGAATTAAAAATTTATAAGAAACTTGTTCAGTTTTTTAAGAATTTAGATATGGAGTTCTTTGATGATAAAAAAATATATAAAATTAAGTAGAAAAATTATTTATGGAAGGAAATTTGGAAGCATTCATTAAAAAAATTGGATCATAAGAAAATCTTGTTCTCCTATTGTGATAAGTGTTGTAAAATGAAACATTGTGAGTGTTTCGTAAAATCCCAAAAGTTTTTCTAGTGTGGTGTATTTTTTCAAAGAGCTCATGACTACAAATAAAATTCTATAGAAAAATGAAATAATAATGAAATTTTTACCCAATCGTTAGTGAGATGACTTTTTTACAATGATTTGGGAAATAATACTAATATGTGTCTGATTTTTGTTACTCAAGATGGAATTCATCATGAATGAAAGACGAAATCTTTGTGAAAATATATTTATATGACTGTAGTTTGTGTTGGTCCATCTAATTAAGTTGTTATTGGCTTGTTACTTGTTTATTTAAATTTCGATAATACCCAATTTTACTCTATATCTTCATATTATTTCATTGAAGATAAATTTTAAAGAATACATGGAATATCAATTAATAAAAAAAATTTAGAACTATGAGAGAAAACTCCAGGTGGAAATATTTTAGAAACCAAGACATATAAGAATACTCATATTATTATCAATGGAATGATCATTCTTATAATTCTTTTGAAATAAACCCTGGTATATTTTTATATTTTTTTGGGTATTGATTGGCTTTTAGTTCACCTTGTGATGTTATAATGTAGATAAATTATTATTTTTCAACAATTTTATACCATTGATAACCTTCAAATAATTTTACAAATTGATTGGAGATCAAAGTGAATGTTACTTAGCACATTTTTTTTAAAATAAAATAAACTATACTTATTAGTTATGTACTAGAAGTAAATTATATTGGTATGTTTTTTCTAATGATTTACTATGTGTTGTTCATGGAAATAATGTTGAGTTTAATATTTACTTAGTTCCAGATGATAAGAAAATTTCAAAACCGCCTTATCGAATGACCAAAATAGAACATTTTAAAATAAAAAATAAATTATAGGAGTTTTTATATAAAGGTTTAATTCAATAAATTACATCACCTGTGGGTTCTATTATTATTTCTATTCAAAATAAATATGGTTATTTGAGTCTTTTTGATGATTATAGATGTTTTAATAACATCACTGTTAAAAATAAGTATCCTTTTACTCATATCAATTATTAGTTTGATCAGATCTAGTGAGGGGGTTATTTTTCATAGATTGATCTCAGGTTGAGGTACCATCAGCTGAATTTAAGGAGACATATATTATGAACAGAACATTTCAGACTAGTTATGAGAATTATGATTTTTCAGCTTTTCCATTTGGATTGTGTAATACTCTAGCTATGTTTATGGAACTCATGGATATAGTATTCCATGAATATTTTTATAAGTTTATTGTTGTGTGTATTGATGAAAAATTTGAATATTATAAAATTTATTAGGTTATTTAAAGATACATAATTATTGGTTATTAATACTTAAAATAAAATAATGTATATGGAAAATTAATTAAGTGTGAATTTTGGTTGCAAATAATTTTTTCCATGCTCATATTGTCTCTAAATATAGAATAACAATCGATAGCAATTTTTCTAATTATTTTCCATAAACTAATATATCTCATATATATTTGGTTCTCTTGGTTTTGAGGGTTTATATTAGTGGTTTTTATAAACATTTTTTTTGACCATTAACAAAGTTAACACCAAAAGGAGTTGAATTCTTCTTGGAAAAAGTATGAGATGGTTGTTTTTAAGAACTAGAAATAAGATTGGAGGACACTAAATTTTACGATAACACTTATATAAAGATTTTTTATTGAAGGGAAATGGTTGAGTAAAGATTCATAATGATCAGGTAATTGCTTATCAATTATTAAAACTAAATCCTCATGAGTTAATTATCCACCATATGATCCAAAATTAGTTTTTTTTTTATTAAAAATTTAGAGGAATCATTTAAATTGATCAATGTGAGAAATATATAATTTTTATTTAATTAAGAAGTAAGTATTCTTTAATAAATAGTTTAAAATGATACAAATTATATGGAAAAAACTATGTAAGGATTAGAGCTTCACGATTCTTTATCATCGTGGAAAATAAAATAAAACATATGATGATTTGAGTGAAAAAAAATAATACTAAATTGACCATGTTACTTTTATAACAATACAATTTATTCAATTAGTTTACAATTTTTACATATATGTTGTGTATATAGGCACATCCTTTGTTATTTAGGTTTCAACGCAGTCAACTTTGAAGGATAGAATTAAGCACTCTCGAATGGAAGACCATGGGTTTTGTAAAAATGTGTAATTGGTTATGAAGGGTATGTTTCATGAATTTAAAGTTCATAATGAATGTTTTTTAAAATTTTAAATGGATTATGTGTGCCTTGGGATTCCCAATTGAAGAGAAAATTATTGATTGAAGATCTTAGTTCCTTGTTTTTTGTTCATCTTGGCAGTATAAAGATGTATGTAGACCTTTTTGAGTATTACTAAAAAAATTAAATGAAAAGAGATATTGCTAAAATTTAAATGAAATGGTATACTTTTAAATAGGATAAATAATAATGATCATTTCTAAAGGGGATTATTCAACCTTTTCCAATTCCAAAGTGGAAATGGGAAAATGTATACATTTATTTCATTGTTGGATTTCCAAATACACCTCAAGGTAATAATGATGGTCATCTAATTATTGATGTCTTAATGAAATACTATAAATTAATTCACAATATAAATAATATGTATTTAGATTAACATTATTGACTATATAACATGGAAATAATTAGGTTACATGGTGTTCCTCTCTCTATTGTATATATCCAAGATCTCATGTTCATATCAACTTTTTTGAAAGAACATCATGAGTCATTGGGTGTGGACTTAAATTTCAATAAAATTTTTCATCATCAATATAAAGAAAATTAAAAACTAATTATTCATTCTATAGAAAAAATTTCTTTTTCTTATTCATTGGTTTACAAGGGATGTTGGGGTATTCATATTTATTTAGTTTAGTTTTCCAATAATGACAGTTTACATTCAAGCATATAGATGACACATTTTTTAGGATTTATATAGATATTGATTTCAAAACCCAACATTTTGGGATGAATTATTCAAAAGGAAGTTGATGAGGCTCGAATATCTAGAAGAAATGGTTAATAAGGTGAAGGGAGTTCGATAACATATGAGAAAAAATCAGAGAAAGAAAAATCTTATGCAGATAATTGAATGAAATGTCATTATTTCAAGGTAGGTGATCATGTTTTTATAAAAGTATCTAAATATTAAAGTGTTATGAATTTTCGTAAAAAGGGGAATTAATTTTCATGGTTCATAGGTGCATTTGAAATTCGTGTGAATTTTGGGTTAGTTTATTATTGAGTATCCATTCCCCCATTTTTATCCAAAATACATAATTATATTAATGTTTATATGTATAGAAAGATTATCAAAATTTCATATCATGTATTTAGCTCTGATGTAGTTCAGTTTTAAGTTACCCCTTTTTTAGAAAACCTATTCATAATTTTGACTATATAAAGCATATTTTTCAAAAAAAGGTAATCAACCTGGTGAAGGTTTTGTGGAAAAAATCTTATGGCTGACTAAGCAACATGGCAGTCTAGAAATGCTATGAGAGAAATGTATACCCACTTGTTTAATATGTAAATAAAATTTTAATGATTCAATTAACACAATGGTAATTAATGTAACAACCATGTTAATGTTTGAATAAATAATTTTCATTTATTAAAAAAATTTATTTTTTAGATTTTATCGAGTTATATTCATTATAATAAAATTTTTTCATTAAAAAAAAAAATAAAAAAGCATTATTCTATCCAATATGGGTTTTCAAGATTTATATGATGGTATTTAAAATATTTATTTTCAATTTATAGAATACTAATTTGAAAAAATTAATTTTATTTTGGTATTCACCATATAAAAATTATTTTTCGATGAATTTTCTTATATTTTTTTATATATTATTGGATTTTCAAAGAAAATTGAAATATTAATTTGTATTAAAAATTATATTTTTTATATAGTATTTATAAAATTATGTTTAAATTTAGATTAGTTTTAAAAATTCATTTTTTAAATTTTTATATACAATTGTCCAATTTTTTTAAAATGAATTTTATAAATCAATTTAGTTTTAAAAAATTATATATTTAAAAAGGACATTTTTTGTAAAACCCATTTTTTATTACATTTTACCAATTTAATATGAAATTAATTTCTATAACTTATATGTTTTAAATTATTAAAAATTTATACGATAATTGAAATAAGTGGGTCCATATTTGGAAAATAGAACCCTTTAATTTATTCTCAATATGAACAGTGACTTTCTAAATTTTTGTTACCACACTGAAGGGTAAACTGTGTAATTATAAAATTAAATTATAATGACTATAAAATTACCCTAACACTTGTATTAATATTATTTTATGATTCTATGTAGTCTATACTCAACCATGATTTAGTTATATATATTTTTCATTTGGTTGTGGTTATAACCTTTTTAAAATTTTATTTAAATAAAAGACCAAAATTCCATACACTTTTTATTAATTACCATAAAATATTTAACTTAGGTTTACACATAAAATTTATTTAGTTAAAAATATTTCTTTTAAATATAAATGATTTCAATTTATTATATCCATTTATGTTTAATTTTAATAAAATAAACAATTACCTTATAAATTTACTAAACACTATCATAGTAATTATTCTATTAATAGAAAAATAAAATAAATGAGATAAAAATTATCAAAAATTAATATAATTTGAGAAACATAATGAGATACATAAATTCTGTATATGAACATGAAATTTTTTGTTTGTATTAAAATATATTTTTTTAATTTCAATTTTACAGTTCATATTTATGTTATTTAATTCAAAGAAAAGAATTGTTATAAACATTGACATTAATGATATATTATAATAAAAAATATTTTACTAAATGATATAAAATTAATACAAATATTAAATTCATAAAAAGGGATTAGGATATTGTTTTTTATATCATCCATTATCTATTTAATGGTTCTTTTCTATTTATATTAACTATATTGACTATCATAGAATAAAAATACATTTAGTCATGATTAGTGTTAAAGAGGTTAAACAATTGTTAAAAAAGTATAACAGTAAAAATTTTATAAAAACATGTTAAATTTCTATTAGATTAAATTATTTTGATAAATTGTCATATTATTTTCAAAATAAATAATTTTTGGTCATTTTATAACTGATAATTAATTTATGTTAATTTAATATTATGAGAAATTCTAAGAGTGCCCCTCCCCAAACTAATAAAATGGTATCTCTTCATCAATTTAATTAACTCTTAAAAATAGATATGGTTCAAACAATATCATCCCAAATACAGTAATAAAATCACTAAACATGTTATATATTCATTAGTTATGGAGAAATTCCAACCTATTTAGTATTATGGTGTTAAGAAAAGGAGGATTTCTAAAGAAGGGGTATCTCTTTTAATCAAGAATTCATGTTTTATTTCTTATTCAACCTCATTAAAAAATTAATTAAACATTATTATATAACTTAACCATTATATTTCATATATTTATGTGATTTTATGTTAATTTCAAAACCAATATTTATCTACCCTTACATCAAATGGGAAACAGACCCATCATTTAAGTGTAGTTCGAACTACCAGCTTGTGAACTGATGTAATGAGTTTTCTATAACCGTATCTCATGGGTGGATTATAATGATAGAATTAATATTTATATATTATATTAATATTTCATTAATCATTATCAAGTTATAATATATCATTTACCTTATTTCATTACTATTCACTAAAAAATGATAACATCGTTTCTCTATAGATCTGGACGACCACCTTTACGAAGAAATGTGTTTTTCTTTTCATCACCACATAATATAGATTATTTATATATGAATATTTAATTTAGTGATATTATAGTTTTTTAAGATTAAATAATACAAAAATTCTTTCTATAATGATCATTGAATAAGGGGAAGAAGAAAGTTGTTGATTTAATGGTCTTTCAACTAGTCACCCCAAAAAACATTAAAGACCATGAGTCCGATATGATTCCTATTCAGGATAATCCTATAGGTGATGAGTCTATGCAAAAACCATTATGTGGCAATTATAATGAGCGTTAGAATATGGGATAGACTTTTCCTTAGGATTTCACTAACCTGATGTAATATGTTTTTCTGGACTTTGTAAATGCCTCTGTTTAGGAGTGTGACACTATATAAGAAAATAATTAGTGCATAATACATCATTATGATCAAGAAGAAGGGAGACATCCAAAATGACACATTTGGGAAGTGATATATTTTTAATTCTTATAACATGAATCCACCTACTATTTGATGGAATCTAAAGTCTCTGGCTATAATGAGTATATAATAGTCCAAAATTTGTAATCAATAAACAGTGGAGAGGGATTTGGATTAAACCTATTGATGTATTTTCATGATATGACATGGAAATTTATGACATTACATAATCTATATAAATATTTTTAATGATTATATAATTTGTAATATGAACCCCCATAATGGGTTGGGATATGGTGAAGAAGTTGGCTCCCAAATGGAAGAGGGAAATACCCTATAAATTTCAGATCAAGGAGTTGACTTTGGGTATGTTTTTCACTTTGATGTGAGAAATTATTGTACTATTTGACCCTTCTACTCCCCTACTTGTATGATTTGCTTTTATTTAATAATGTTTTTGTCATGGATTTGGTCACCATATCAAAGGATTATTCTATTTGAAAGTCACCATGATTGTAATATATATCATTTTTCAAAAAAAAAAATAATTAATAGTTGGATTTAAAATTATAATTGATTTATAAAAATGTTAGTTATTTAATGGTTATTATTCTAGATTTGATGGAATAATAAATACTTTCACCATTTTCAACCAACCAATGACTTTTCTGAAAAATGAGTGGAATATGTTTAGAACAAGGAACATGAATTTAATTTATTATGTAATTATATATAACATGAAATTAAATTAAATAAAGAAATAAGGATTTCAAAAATGGTTGTCAAAATAGTATAAAATGAACATAAATTTGTTATTCAGAATTATAAATAATGTACAATTCAAGAGTGACTCAACGTAAGGTAATTTATTTAAAAAATCTTTTATTATAGTTTCCCTTAAAAATATTTTTTTATTCCATGTACATGTTTTTAAAAAAATTATTTTTTGAATTTATTTTTATGGATATCAAGGAATTATAAATGGAATGTGATTCATATTTACATCAATGGATTTAAAAAATAAATCTTTGTATAGAATGTTTAACATTCATTAAAAAAGAAAGAAAAAATATTCTATTTTAACAAATATAGTGAAAATGAATTTTACCGTAGCCATTATAATTATTTAAATATTGTATTCCACTAAAATATTTCATATTTTCAACAATGAAAAACTCAACGTCCTTTTATTTTATGTATTAGGGTATTAAGAATATTTTTTTTAAGAAATATGTATTTTGATAACTATAATTAGCTTTGAAATAGGTTTAAAGGGTTCTTTTAAAGGTTTATTTTGTAAATATAGTCAATTTACATTATTTACATTGGTTTAAGTCCCATTATAGGTCACAGGTGAACCCTATACATCATAAATGAAGGGTATATCCCTATTATAGGTCAATGGTGGAACCAATAGAACGTAAGTGAATAGTTTATCCCCATCATTTCACATGAGTGAACCTGATATATATTATACACTGGGTGCACCCAAAGAGAACTCTAATTTATTTGGTAATGATTACATTCTATAGAGAATTATATTAGAAAAAACCATATGGTAAATATAATTTGAAAGGGTTAAAAAGGGGTCCCATGTCGATGATATCTCAAGGAACCTATAAAACTTTTCTATGCTAGTTAATGAGTATTCATGGATGTCATTTGATTTCAATAGGTAAGATAATGATCATTTTAAAGGAAAATGATTCTCTACTGAGAAAAAGATCTATTTTTATAAAAAAAATCACGGGTTTTATTTTTTTTCACTAGATTAATAGATTTCTTCTTATTATGTATACTGTAGATCCCTTTTTTCCCATCCAAAAATTTAAAAATAATAACAAGGTTTAAGGATGGGAAACCTAAAGAAATATGTAAAGAAGTAATATTTTAATATTTTTATTAAAATAATTCATGATTTATATTAAAAATTTTATTTTTTGGAAACTTGATATTGATTTGAAGTGTATTTGTTTTTTAGATATGATTTTTGGGGTATTATTTTTGACCTAACTCGATAAAACTCAAAAAGTAAAAGATATTTGGGAATATAATAAAGTGAATTATATTTTAATCTCAATAAAATATATAATGTTTAAGGATGGTTTCTTACTATACTTTTTGGGTGTGCTGAACCAAATAGAACATAAATATAAAGATTTTAGTTTGATGATGTAAAGAAATAAAATTGAAAAATGGATAAATTGTGGTCATATGTGTGATTTAAGATGAATGGAATTATTTTTATCATGATTCCAAATATAAAAAAAATTAAACATTGTGTTTTGAGACCACATATCATGCCATAACTTTGGAACATCTTAATAAAATATGTTTTTTTATAAAAAAATGTTATTGGAGAAGAACATTATTTCAACACAACGTTAAAAGTCACCCCTATGAATTAAATTTAATAATAAAAAATATTAATTCCCTAATTATCATTTATAAACATTAATTATTTAAATGAAATTAATAAAAAAATTATAAACTAATTATTGATATTAATGGATCCTAAAAAGTGGTATGCGATCCTAATACTCACTTTAAAATATATTAAATAATTATGAACATGGGATAACCATATGCATAAGTATAGATAACATATTTATAGGGAATGTCCTAGATGTCTATTAATGGTATTATTGTTTTTGGTTCGTAGATGTTATGATATTGAGATTCTAATTATTGTATTTTTTTTATATAAAATTTATTATTTTTCTCTTATGTTCAAGTGGAAACATGGTGTGTTGTAATGGGGAAATGGTAGTATCATTAATAGGGTGACACCCCATAGAGAAGACAAATTTAATAGGGATATGTCTAGGGAACATGATCATTCTACATTCATGGGATTGAGTAAGCTATATATGATTATATAGAGGTACCAATAATAGTAATATTTGTGGTCATTTTGGAATCAATATTTTAATTATCATTATTTTACGATATTCTTGTCACTCGTTAATTTATATTGGTATGTGAAATACATTTGGTTATGTTTTATGTATCCAGGGTCATAATCATTGATACACCCTTATGTATGAGATCCGATGGTATTGAGTGGTGTCTATGTTGTGATATTTGGGTTAGTAATCATGGGAATCTGTTAAAATTATTTATATTATATATTTTTAATTTTGATTTAATCAATAGTATTGATTTTTTAATCATTATCAATGTGTATCAATACATTAATTTGAGTGTGATTTTTACACCTTTATTAGTGGATGGGATATCTACATTAGATATTTAGAACTCGATAATCCCCCTCTTGTTTTTACCCCATTATATTTCACTATTATTGTTTTGGGAAATAAGGATGAGATCCGACAACTGAATATTCCTAATATTATGTATCAGTCTTAATACATTTTTATTAAATACATATTAGGTATTCCATTATATTGAGTAACAGATAGAGAGAAAGGTTTAATTTACTATCATGTTGGTTCTAGGAATAGAGACTATATCCATTCATATATATAGTATATATCTATTGGACTGGGAATAGCCATATGTCCAAATATAGGACCAAGAGTCAAAGGGATTCATTCACAGAAGCACCTACACATGGGGAGATCCTACATGGTCAAATAATAAGGGTAATAACATATTATTATTATCCATATATTAATATAGTAATATTGTAAAAACATTAAATTATAAATATCATATTATTTATATATAATATTTGTTAAATTATATGAGGAGATCAATGTACTTCTCTATGATCAATATTATTTTTTGGATATCTCTATTTATAAGTGAATGTTTTATATATTTTTTAGGAGTAGATATTGTCTAAATGTGTTTCTTATTATTTAATTCTGTTTGGTAAATTTTATAGCTATTTTTGTGACCTTGATGAATAGTGTGTCCCTTATATAATTAGATTTATTTTTGGTAAAGTTTTTCCATGATAGTATGGTGTACTCACACACATGGGAGGATCATGGCCAATATATACAGATTTTATGGGGAAAATTAATAGGTAATACATATTATTCCATGATATTAAAGTGTCATGTTAAAATCCAATAGGTACTATTATTTTGTAATGTGATAAAGGAGTCATGTATATAAGTGGAAAATAAAAAGTATACATAATTAGATTCATAGGAGTAGCCAAAAAATTTATTTAAGATAAATTGACTATTAGGGATAATGGAATACTTCTGATGAATAATTTAATATTACTATATATTATTTATACCAATAATGACCATTTCCAAGAAGGGGATGCAGTTTTAGTTATATTATCTTTATTACAGAGCCTTGCACGTTTTGGATGGGAGGTTGACTATCAGGTTGATTCTAGACTTACCTAAGATGGGTAAAGAGTACTCCCTATATTTTGATGAATTAGAAGTAATTTTCGGAGATATTTTGACATTAAAAGGAAATTTAATGTTTCCATGGAGGTGAGGAATCATGAGTAGAACCGCCAACACATTATTTGAAGATGGTGATTTTTGAGAATTTCGTTAAATATTGGTAACACTCTCTATAAAGTTATAATTCTATAAATTATACTAAAAAAATAACCATGAATAGATCCTTATACATAATGAATTTTTTTTCCAAATAGGGGATGAATAATTATAGTCTTCATTCATCAAGATGAAGTACACTCATTGATATGAGAGCTCTTCTGATAATGTACTAAGAATAATGGATTTCGATCAAATGGTGTGTCTAGTTCACATTGAGAGGTAGTTTAAAAAAATATTTATTATGAGACAACATTATGTTTAATATAATTTAGGAAGGTAGTTTCTCAAAAAATTGATCATTTCATCCTCACTCCTAGATAAGTCTAGGGTGATTTAGTTATCGAACCTCGATTCTTGGGTTATGAGGGAAATAATATACATTGGGGAGTCACTAATCGGTTGGACCTATCATGATGATGGGATTATATACAATCATGGTTGAATTTTGGTCCTTATGAGAATGTTCAAGGATTTTATACAGCCTTTAAATAACTCAAAATGGGTGGTACATTGTGGTTGACTATGATGTATACCGATTTTTATAGGTTGTATTTGCAGCCTGAGAGAAAGAAGGAAATAGTGAGGTATATATAAAGATATCTTATCTATTATCAGGTGAAACATTATAATTGGAGACTCATGGGTATTTATTATATAATATATATTCTTGATTAAAAATGGGATGAGTTTACTATAGATTTCCTGGAAGGCATAGTGAGGTCACCTCGTGGCATATATACAATACAATAATCATTGATCAATTGATGAAAACCACTCATTTGATTATGATTTTAAGAGATATTGTATTAATGGGATTGTAAATATATTCATGTAAGATATTTTTTTTATTATATTGAATTCCATATACTATTATGTTAGATAAGGATTCTTGATTTATTTCTCACATCTTATATGGTTTATAGTGGCCATTGGGAACTATTGTAAAACTTAGTATGACATACCACATTCATATTGACAGGTAGTATTGTTATACAATCCATGAATTAGTGGTATTCTCAAATAATAAATCCTCTTTTTTAATGAACACTATAGATCCGTCATTAATTACTAAAATTGACTATAATTATAGTTTTTATAGATTTATTTCAAATAAACTCTTTGATGCACATTATTATTGACCATTACATGATCCTCTATTTTGGATTGTGGTATGGGAGATTCAAATTATTATATTGAGTCTCATATAAGAGTTATCAAACATATCAAATTGATAAGGAATCATTTTAAAATGTCTCTATGAAGGTTGTGATTAAACATATACAAGTAAATATAACCTTAAGAGTTTGAGGTTGGTGACAAGTTATCTTAAGAGTGTCACTGAAATTCAGATATAAAAGGATTTAGAGGGAAGGGATGATAAATCCGTGATTTAGCTGTTTAATAGAGGCTATAAATTAGATTGTTACAATTATGTATTAGTTAGATATTTCACATACATACAGTTTGATGTATGACGTATTTTATATATCTTATTATCAAAGTTATAATCTAGATTCTTCTCACATGATTTGTTTCTATGATGTATTAGTTAACTTTGCTACATAATTCATTGGGGTTTCAATATAAATAATCAATCAGAATGAGAGGTCATATAAGTGAAGAGTGTACCCCTTAAACATGTTTAATATCTACGCGTCGCATATCTTGAAATATATTTGGAATTATGTGACAAAAATGTAAAAAAAATGGCTAAATATTTTATCCATAGAGTTTAGATTTTGTGTCTCAAATATGAAAATATATATAGTGGGAATAATATAATAAAACCACCCTATAAATGTATAGATTTGATTTTTATTTTTAAAAACCATATGAATTTTGGTGGTTTTTAACTATTGACGTTGTTAATGAAGGTATGGTTTAAAATTTTGAGACAGGTAACTTCTGATGTATATTTTTTAATTTGTGAGATATTTTTTTGGTACATGGTGGCCTTATTTTAGACACCCAATGTATAAAAAAATAAGGTGAGCCTAGTTGAGAATATGACCACATGATGGGATTTGGGAAATTATATGGTTGGATGTTTGGTAATTTATGGTAGAGGACCAGATAATTTCTGTCCATGATTCAATTTTTTGAATTAATTATAAAAAACTATTTTAATATTAAATTTCATAAAAATAGTTCCTTCCCATTTCAATCCACTAAAAATTTTTGAGACCCCTTATCTATTTTTCTCCCTTAATCATATCTATATACATGTTTCATTTATGCTCAAATTCATTGTTATTTTATTTTAGTGGATCAAAGGGTTATGAATAAACTCCCCCTCATACTATTATTGGATTTTTTTATTGTTTCAAAAATCAATATTCTAAATACATAAATGAATTTTTTATGATTTAATTATTTTTTTGATTAATATTATTTCATTTGAAGATTCTAGATGAGATGGTATCTATGATTTTGAGGTTGGTTATTCATAAATATTAATATTGTTTAATGTGATTCTGGCACACATTATCTTATATTTGGGTTGATCGGTGTGTGTGAGATAATTGAAATGCAATTAATCATGTTTTTCATGAGTTTAATAGATGATTGTAGAATCTGGTTATATAAACCATATTCCTTGAATATATAGCCACTAATGGAAAGGTCACCTTTATAAAGTGTCACGACACATCATAAATACAACCCAATATGAGTTTCTATTATTTGGATTAGATTTAGTTAGCATTACATAGAATAATTAATATTTATATAATATTATAAAGCTTATGTATGGTTATGATAATGAATTATTAACCTTTCTATAGCCCTTTATAACTAAGAGCAGACAATATAGTTTGAACCTTGTGGGATGTTTGATTGCATGAAATTTTAATCTATACCATGAATAATAGACTTTCCGTAAATAGGTCAATTGTATTAAATTTTTGTGTGGGTATCCTAATGATAAATTAATCTATTGAGGATTGGTTGTTAATAGAATTGTCTTCTATGTAGGAATTTAGTGATGAATCATTTAAATGGTATTAAAATATAGTGATTCCTCAATCCCTCAGGCTTTCATGTTATTGGTGATATATCATTCACCTTAATTATTATCTTGGTGTTATATCAAGAAACTATTGTTATTAAATAATGGTTTTTATAACACACTTAGGACTAGTTGGTTGATATATCACTAACACCTTATTATGTGTACAATGATACATTTTTTACCTTATTTTAATAGTTGGTGATAAACACATTAACCATGCCTTGTTTTATATGGACGTTATATCATTCACCATTTTTAGTAGATTTTTTAAATCTCCCACCCTTTCTATGTAGTTCATGATGTATCATTCATCTATGATTGATGTATTATGATTATTTATCTTTTACCATCTAGATTATATAATTGATTCATCATTAACATAATCTAATGTATCAGTGACACATCATTAACTTTGGTTTGTATATTAGTGATATATCATTAACCATTTATAGTGTGTCAGTGATATATCATTCACATTAAGGATTTTTAGTGATACATCATTAACCCTTAAGTATTGTAATTAAAATTCATCATTTAACCTTCTTTTAGGAGGAGAAGTTGAAATATTACCCCTAATTAATATTATGGTGATTCCTCATTAACCCACATATAATTATTATTAAATGATATATAATTAATTTTTGTGGTTAATATAGTGATTACTCATTCACATGAGTTGATATTTGTGATAAATAATTCACCAAAATTTTCTAGTGTGGTGATGAATCTTTTATCCTTTATTATCATTTCAATTTTTTAGCAATTTTTTAAATATTTGTTCCTATGTGATGATTCATCATTTACCTGAACTAGTTATTTACTAATATTAATTCACATAAATATTTTTAGGTGTTTTGGTATTGATGTGTCCTGGAATATTCAACATTTATAAATTTTTATTCATTGAAATTACCCCACAAGGTAGTTCAAATTCCAGATTACTTCAAATATATTTTAAATTTTGAAAATTGGAACCTAATGAGGAATTGGTTTTAAATATGGGGTTTATTTATGTCTACACATTTTTTTACAAATTTTTTATCTATTCTTTGAAGGAAACTGTTTCTATTAGAATTATTATGGTCAACATCAATTGTAGTGAAGTAATTTAATAAAAAATGTGAAATGTTGGAGGTTGTAAAACTACAAAGTCCAAGAGTGACAATGAAATCCATGATCATTATGTTTACCATGATTATTGACTATATGATACACCTAAATGAATATTATATCACTATGTATATATGGGGACCATGCCTTCAATTTATAATAATCACTTATCTCAATTACCTATCTACCTTACTGAATTACATACACAAGGTAGGTACACCTACTATGAATTCCATTATTTGAATGGACATTACAATATTACAGTAATTTGAAATCATATAACCCTTTGAAGAAATTATATTGACAATGCCACCATTCTCATTATAGAAATAACTTTCACGATCCCTTCCTCTTCAGTCACCATCTTATGATAAACACACTAACCATGAAATTCACGGTAGGCAATATTAGGATAAGACTTACCCACCGACTCTATTGTGCCTCTATATTTTAATCTA
This sequence comes from Viscum album, assembly GCA_963277665.1. Lineage (NCBI taxonomy): Eukaryota > Viridiplantae > Streptophyta > Magnoliopsida > Santalales > Viscaceae > Viscum > Viscum album. The sequence goes on along the minus strand of OY728119.1, from coordinate 690,746,925 downwards.
CCATCCTAGACCCCAAGAATCAGTTACTTCTAAGAGAAATATCACTCTTGACTACTTTTTGATGGAGATACAAAGACTAGTATCTACTCCAAGAGTCACCACCACCATTATTATACCACCAAAAGGAAAATAATGTCATCACATATGGTTCAGGGCCCATCTTTTGTAACCACCCCTAGACTTGAGATGAATATATATTGAATCCATATTACAAAGGGATTCACAACAGTACTCTTCTAAAATATGAGCTCAGCATTGACTCTAATTGATATCATGTTGAGTGAACCATAAGTCACCCTTCCATACCTATACAACCTATGAGGGAGAACAACCATTGCACTTTGTCAAGAAGGTGATTTCTTCTTGTCGAAACTAAACCTATACGAAAAATTAATAGGCTTCCTTGAGAATCCAAACAGAACAAGGGAGATGCATCAAGTGAAATTCTACACTAACAGTATATTTTTTGAAACTTCCTTCACCATTATATAGTACATATTGAGGGTGTGAATTTAGTGAATGAGGTATGAATGAAAATATTTCTTATGATAAAATTTATTTGACTATCCAATAAATGGTTCACAATAACCAACCAATGATGGGAGAATTTGTTTTGTAAGTACTAGACGAGTGACCTTCCACGAACAAAAAAATATTTTCCAGGTGCTTTAAATGATTACAGGTAACGAAACTAAGAGACTAAGATCATTTTTACATACCCACTATTATAAATAATGGTATCAATTTCCCTAAAAAGGCACTAGGATGGATCTTGGAGGATAACTCATACATTACAAAAGCTATCTAGACCCTTACTCTATGTACTTTTCAACCATCATGCAAAAGTAAAAATGATACTAGATCAACAGATATATTTTTGAATTAAATTAATAAAACTACTCCCCTTATATGGAGAGAACATTAGAATCCGGTTATTCAACTAGATATAAGAAGATATTTATTTGTAGAATATGATAGTGATATGTGACTCTTGGACTCTAAGAATGGGGGAAACATACTCTAGAAGGTTTCCCTCAATCACCTCGGGCCATAAATCTTGTGTAATTTTATTTAACTTTTTTTTTAAATCTAATTATCGAATACTAGTCCATTTTTTGTTTGGCCAAAGATAATCTATTTACCTCTTTTATAAATTAATTTGTGCTTCCAATGTTATTATTAACTCCATTGTAGACTTTAATGGTTTTTTCAGCAGATGGTTCTTCTAATTTTAGATCGTAATTTGTTCTTCCTATTCTCAGCATTGTACACATAAATAAAATGTATTTAACACTCCTCATATGATATAAAACATTAGGGTATTTCAAGGGTTACTTAAGGTATAAACTCAGAAGTTTGTGTAATGGTAGGAATTGCAATGTTCATTATATTCCCATATCTAAACTTAAAAGGCATGATATGTGTAATTATTTTGATTCAATTGATGAGGGTATGTTTAGAAAATATTTTTTTAATGATTCATCACGTGAATGGGGGAATAATACAAGTCCATACCACTACTTATTTAATTTAATATAAAACCAACCATGTTTGCTTATCATTTCTTCAAAAGTGAACCCATACACAGAGATCTCAATAGGCACAAAATTTTATTCTTCAGAGAATGTTTGAGTCCTAATGTAATACATTTTTCTCTGGCTAAATTCTTTTTCTAAGTTCCCATTGAAAAGCATGTACCAATCCTGGAATCATTTCCAGGGAGACAGGTATTTTTTTAAAAATTATTATGAATTAAAAAAATGGTTTCAATTTACCAGAACTTGTTCTTCCATCATCATTGGTTTTGATCTATAGGTTGATAGAATTGATAAGTAAAGGCACGTAACTTTAAGGAACAAAAAACAAAAGGAAATAAAGTTCTTTACTATTACATTGGATGATTCTATAATGACCCAAAGCATTTCAATGAAATTTTCCATCATAGAATTATGTCTGCTAATATAAAGAACCTACATCAAATAGATAAACCAACAAAAATTATTCTAATAAATTAATAATGATACATTACTATGTCAAAAACCCTCTAAGAATAGTAAATAATACAACGTGAAAAAAATAATAAATTATAGAATAATAATATGATAATTTGGAAATTCTCGATCAACCAGAATAGCTGAACTGATGAAGAAAGATGTACAAATTAAACATGATTTTAATAGTAAAATATTAATTTTGAAGATGAAATCATATATATAATTAAAATTAAATTAGATTTAATGAATAATGAACAAAATAAGCAGTGTTTATAAGATGTAGCAAACCCACATTACTACTAAACATATGCCCCTTAGAATAGTATCATGTCTATTTGAATAGTAATATGATCTTTAGAATTTTAAAATCTCCAATTTAAATATAAAATAAAATTTAGGAATTTTATAAAATTAAAATATGATATATTTATATCATGGTACCAGTAAATAAATTTTATAATAATGATTAATTAATTGTTGGGTTTTTATAAAAGGTAAATATTTTATATTTAATTTTATAATTATAACAATGATTTAAAATAATATATATTTTAATAAAATGGATTAATAAATTAATATCACATTTTATTATAATTTTATGATAATTTTATGAAACCAGTAGTAATTTTTCAGAAGGGACAAAAAATCAACTATAATATTATAATCAGAATTTTTCGAATAAATTTTGATTTTATTTCAAAATTAAATTTCTCATATTCATAAAATTATGTTCATAAATGGTTTTAATTTTTGAGATCCTCATGTTAAAAATTTTTTAAGGTCATTATTTTTATTTTTCTAAAATAGTTGATTTTTTTGGTGAATAGTGAAATACAATAATTAATGGTATTTATCATTTAAATGCCGATACATTAATTTTTAAGACATAGATAATGTAAGAACCCATTAGATAAAAACAATATTAATCATTTAATATATATATTCAAATTAATAAATAATATTTATAGTCTTTATAAAAATTAATAAAAAAATTAATATAATAATTAAAAACACCCTCCCTTCCCCTTATAAAAACCACCCCCTCACAACCCCTTGTCCTCACACCTCATAAGACATGATGATTTAAAAATATCTACCAAATGATCTCCTCCCCACTCTCACCACGTAATAATTATAATTTTCTCTTGGAAAAGAAAATTTAAAGATCCTTTATGGGTCTTTCATGGAGGTGATATATAAGAGGTAACATTCCCAAACTAAGGCTTTCCATTTCATTTCTTCTAAAAAATTATTCTAACCTCACTAATCCATTAAATCATAATAAATATAGTATAATTTATATAGTTGAATGTTCTATTTTTTATTTAATAAATTTTATCCATCCATTTTTCTCATATCCTCTTATTCAATGAAACAAAACCATTGACCAAATTCTGGAGGTTTGTCTTTTCTAGGGATAACGAGTTCTTGTTTTCATTTACTACCTTTTAATATGGGCATACAACGTTCATTATGGAGAAATAATATTTTAATAAATATATTATATCTTTTTTAATGTTATAGTACTAATATATTTATATAATATTAAGTAAAATAAAACCAATTCATGAGAGGCTGAAAAACTGCAAAAACAAAATAAACATTTATGATTAATGTTTCATCAAATGAATCATCCTCGTGTCAAAAAACAAAATGATATATAGAACTATTTAGAACTATATAAGTGAATTAATACCATTTTATTTCACTTTTGGAGTATTATTTCAATTTCAGCAGAATATCCATAATTATATACAGGTGATTTGACCACAAAAACTGAGAAACAAATTCTCCCAGAACCAAAAAATTAATCTTTTTAGCTCATCGCGATGCCCATAAATTAAGGTAATGAAATTACGATAAATAAAATATATATGAAAGTGGTTATAAAATAATTAACTAATTAATATTATTTTATTATTAAATACAATATGTACAAGTGATGAATGAATTTGAATATAAGGTATGAGATCCATCTGAACCTCCATATTTCATTTGTGTAACAATTTATCTTTCTTTGCCTCAATTTATCACTTAATTATTCTAATAAAATTTTACATATTTTATATATTTTTCCCAAAAATAAACATCTAGTTCAATTAATATTTATTTTATTAAAAATAAATATTTTTAAAGGTTAACTTCACAATTATTCTTGATAAGAAAACCCGATTAATGGGAACTTCTCTATTTCTTACCCATTACAAGTACACTCTATAAACTATTTTAAGTAACCAATTATTTTAGAAATGAACTCATTTTATGATTAAATTTTTTTAGTTAATTTCTTGTTTTTTGGAAATAATTATGCTTTTGTCCTCTGTAAACACTCACTATTCTTTTCTGTAACACCCCAATATTTCATAGTATATTATTCCTTCAATGCAATGTAATAACTTTCACTACATGAAACACTTAGTTCAAATGCATCACGACTTACCAAACTAGCCATTCAAAAGAATTTACGAATAGTATTAACAAAATTTTTCACATTATATAATCCTTATAATTTTAGAATCCATATTGTGAGTTCCTTAGACATAATGTTAGAACAAATTCATTTTTTTCAGATTAAAAATTATTTTTAAAATAATGCAATTTTACCACCTTTTAATGGAGAACCTTTTTTAAATCCAATATTTGAAAAATTTATATATTCAATTTTACAAAATAAACTTCTTCTATAGATTTGGGATAAATAATTTTTTTTTCAATAAATTTTTATTCTTTTTCTGATAACTTTCATATTTGAGTGAATAGTGAAAAATACTATATTTTAAATGAAAACAACTTTTTTCATCAAAATAATGTATGGTGTTCAATTATACATTTTATTGTTTTGCAAGTATAATAATATTATATTTTTACCCTTTAATATAATGTTGGTCATTGGAATTAATTTCACATTGAAATTATACATAATTAAGTGACAATCTCTTGATAGTTTTAAAAATAGACTATTTATTTTGAAAATGAGAATTAATTTTAAATTAATTTATGAAACTTCTATGTTCTGAATTTTGTATAATAGACATAATTTTTGGATTGGTAATATCAAAATCAGCTTAGGGTTATTTTTTGGTATTTTTCTGAAAACGTTCAATTTTTGATGAATAGTAAAAAACTCTGAGTTATTGGTTAAAACCGACTTTTTATTTAAATAATTTTTTATTTTATTTATTTTAAGTAAAAATAGATACATAATACCTATATATGTTCAATTTAATTCATTGGAGTCAGTTTATAATAATTTTTTAATATATATTTTTTATTGAATTTTCACCGTCTTTTACCCATCTCCTATGAGAATTTGCAAATTCACATAAAACATAATTTTACAGCTTCTGTGAGTGGAATTTAGAAAATCAGAGAGACACAGTTAATATCAATGTGTAAAATGTTGTTCAATAAGATAAAAATAATTTTTGGTGAAAAGTAACTTTTTACTTTTATTTACCAGGGTTAAAAGTAAATAGGGTAATTAAGGGTAAAATGATATTAATATTATACTAAAACATGTCCTAATTCTATTGGACAAGTTTATATCGACCATAAACAACTTTATAAATAATATATTATCATTTAGGGCCACATGGCTTAGATTAGGACATTTATTATTATTTAATTCAAAGAAGAGTTAAAAGAGTTAAAATCATTGTTTAATAACTAAAACATTCTTAATATAGGGTAATAAAAAAGATAAATTCGATTATAAAAATCCATTAGAAAGATAAAAGTTGTTTCTAAATAATGGTATTTTATTTATAATTTTTAGATATTAAATAATTTAATTTATTTATTACACAATGATGATGCAGTAATTACTATATTAATAAAATATTAAGATAATCAATATTATAAATACCCAAATAAATCTAATATGAATGTTTTTATGAATTACAATAATTTTATAGGTTAATATCACGTATTATAATTTTTTATATTAATTCTTGTTAATCTAATAATGCCGTTATGAATTTATCAAAAACAAAATACCCAATAGTGTCAAAATTTACATAAAAGAGTTTTTAAAACAATATTATATTATTAATTGATATTCTATACCTAAAAATATAAGGTTTGGCCAAAGGTATTAAATCATGATAGGTGTATCATTTATGGACCACTTGGGGGTCTATTGGAAGTTTATAGTAAGTTTATCAACCATATAATATAAAAATACAAAGAGACATGGTAAATGTTAAACTAAATAACTAAGAGTTAAAACTTAAATATAAGGTTAATAAAGAGACCCAAACCTATCCTAAACCTACTGGATAGGTGGATTCTGACCCATCAAAACATTATTCTTGAAATAAATCAATTTGGAGCCATTATAAACAGAATATTAATGTATTATAAAATAATTTTTTAATTTTTTCTTAAGGTACCCCTCACCCCACTTATAAAAGGGAACCCACCCTTCACTCTTTTTCACACCTTCTAAGCCATTTGGCTTGGCCAAAACCTGCCCAAATATCCTCTAAAAATCCCTCAATTCATCCTAGAGGCTATCATTTGTTCTGAAAGCCTACTTATGGATCCCTTTTAATCAAATCAATAGGAAGAACCCGAAGAAGAGGTAATGATTTCACCACCCTCTTTCATGTTCTCGTATTCTTCCACTTACTCTTTCTTTGTTGTTTAAATTATAAAATAATAAATCCATTATCTTCTATATAATGTGATGTTATAATAAATATGGAACAACTATATTCATTATCCTATCCATCTTATGAATGATAATCTCACCATGCGTGTGTACGTAAGGTTTACCGTCTCCACATCGTGGTGTAATTTGTTATTCAACACTGTGTTTTTTGGATGGATATAATGATGAGTAATATTTAAATAAATAATAAAAACAATATTCTAATGACTTTGTAAAATTAATATACCATCCAATTACACACCTTTACGAAAATTATATAGTCCCTCATGCGGACGTACAGATTACCGTCTCCACGACGCAATTAGATTCATTTCCACGTTCATCAGTCATCGACGATTATAAAAATATATATTACTAATAATTATGTAATTTATGACATAATAATGCTTCTATATATATATATATGTACTTATATAAATATCTTATTCACATAGTTCTGTTAAATATGATATGAAAACCGAAACAATGTTTATACGTACGTACAGACTACCATCTCTATAAATGGTGTTTTCTATTTCATATATATGTATATTATAAATATTTATATTCTAAATATATATTTTATATAAATCATGTTTTATATTTTTTTAATAATATAAATCTTGATCTAAGTGATACAATCAAGAGTAAAAAGTTAAAACACGTACGATAAAGAAAGCGATTATTACCTGAAATATTAAGTTAACATGTAAATAATTATTAAATGGGTAATATAAAGTAATAAATGAATCATGTATGACATCATAAATATTAATATAGTTCTTTTATACCTTAATATCATACTAAGATCTTTATATAGGAGGTTAAATGTACCCTCAACTAAAGGAAAGTGTAGGGTAAGGGGTTTTCATCTCACTCCTTATTCCTGTGAGATTTATGCCATATTTCCACTATTACCATTTGTGTAGGGTATGTACTTCCCATAATTGTATTCATTGTACAATATACTTTAATTTATTTGTATTTACATATTCATTGTTTGATATTTCTTTCATGGGGTGTATGTTTTGTAAGTTAACAAATTGGTAAGTGTTTTTTACAATCTCATTATTATCCGAGATTGTTTGGGTGTAAGTATTTACTGAGAAATTTTTATCATCCATGTCCATTTTTCATAAAAATGTTTTCAAAATGAATATTTTAAGGATTTGTGAAAGGTAATCTTTATCAATATTATAATTTTAATCTTTTAAAGATTTATCTTTCTAAATCTTTTTAACTAATATCCATGTCTTCAAAATTCTTATAAGGATTTATTTATATGGACATGAATTTTTTGAAATGATAATTCTTTTAAAAAGATTCAAAGTGGTATGGGACAGTTTTATTCAAAAATTTCTTTTAAATTACATCCTTTCCAAATGTGTGACTTTTAAATGATTTTACAAGAAGGATATTTCTCGCAAAAAGTTTTACTCTTCATTTTCAACTATTTCAGTATCCTTTACTGGATATTATTTTTGATTGAGGTTGATTTATTATAATACAATATTACATATTTTTTTGAATGAGTTATGATATGTTTGAATGTGGATGTTTTATTTATATACCATCCATGTTTTATGGTTAATGTATTGACCTTTCATATGCTCGTTTTAATTTGAAGGTTTTTGATATATTTAATCCTTTTCATATGAGGAATGTATTGGAATTAGTAAGTGATGGGAGGAGCCCGCTATAGCTCCTCGATTCATAGGTAGGTCTCATGAGACAAACTAGTGTCTTGGAAAAAGGCCTTGACAAAATCGTACTTGTAGTCATGGCAAAAGTCCTTGAGTATGTGGTTATGATAGTCTGGCATTATGCATTCCATCATTATGAATGTTGTTAGTGATATTGCATGTGATTATTCGATTAGTATAATATCCATGTGAATAAGTAAATGGGTTTATTTCATTTTATCTCTTCCATATTAAGGTTAATTTCAAGTTTTAATGGATTTTGTAGTAGTTATACATTGACTTAAATGTTTATGCTTATTTATGAAAGATTCCCCTGTATTGATTACCCTTACTGAGCGTTTGAGATCACCCCTTTCTATGTTTTATGTTTCCCAAGATTTCAAGAAGTGTATTGTGATTGATATGCAGGGTTAATCCAAGGGAATAATGTCTTTCAAAAAGGAATATTTATGTTGTTTTGTATGTCTTAAAGTGTAACATAACATTCATGTATGTAATCTATTTTCCAAGACTACTAAACCAATCGGTCCTTCGAGACTTGATTCCTAGTAATCATGCCAATATATTAAAATAATGCACCCACTCTGGGTAACTGGGGTCAGGGCGTTATAGTTGGTATCAGAAGATGTTTAGCAATAACCCAGGAAACTAGATTTAGATAAACTCTGATTAGAGCACATTACCCTAAGACAGACTTGAGGATTAGTATAGTATGACTTCCTATAATTATGGTAATGGTGAAATTTTGTGAGTTTTCAAGAAAATACATCCCTATATTGATATGAGCAGGTAGAGGAAGCTCTGGCACAGATGTACCTAGGGGAAAAACCCAAAAACACCGCTTTGAGAATGACTCGAATGGGAGCTGGTCCACAACAACCGACCTTGCTGCACTCTTGATTACGACACTCCCGGGGGATATTCGTAGCATAATTCTCATTTTATTTACAAATAATTATCAATGATCTACTAGTATATAACTCCTCAATGAGAATATTTTTATGGATTATATCCATAAACTATTCAATTTATGTTAGGTATTTTACAAGTTTGGAATTATTCATTGCAATTCATAAACTGACCTAGTGTATTCCATTGTATATAAATGGCACCAAGTAGAAGGAATGTGAATTTCAGTAATATGTATGATCCAAAGAGTAAGACGGGTCATATCATTCATGGTATTAAGCCAACATTTAGAAAGGAAATATCTCCCACATATTATCATCATATGAATAAATAGTATCATAAGATATGTAAATAATTCTCTGAATCTTATGGCTTTGAATGGAAGTATGATAAGAAAAGGGTGGTAAAACGAAGGATAGATAAAGGGAATAAGGGAAAGAACGATTTTCCAATATGTGATAAATTTGGAATGAATCACCTTGGTAAATTCTTTAAGGGAATGGGAGTTGTTATAAGTGTGGAGAAAAGGACACCAAGTATATGATTGCAAGGGTAAGAAAGAGTTTTTAAATGTATAATTCTTCATCTGCAAGGTGTTGGGACACTATGGGAATCAATATCTAATTCATAAGAGTATACTGTAAATGATGTTATTGGATAATAATCATGTTATGGTACAACCTGAGATGAAGAAGAAAAACTAGTGTTCCTATGTTGTTATTATAGAATTATTTCATTTGAGTGTTGTGTCAACAATATACTGGTTAAATGAATTATGGAGATAAATAAGGATTATACCGCAGTACTATTTTAATGAGTATTTAAGAGTATATAGATCTAAGAAAATTTTGTTAATAATAATCTACACTTTTTAGAAAATACATGGTTGATAGAATGTTAATCCTTAATATGGTCCTGATAATGAGGTAGTGTTTTTGGAATAAGATATGGTTTATTTTGGAAATTCAGGATGTTGCGATGTTATAAAAGAATACATGATGAAGGCATTCACAAGTTATTACCTGGAAAAAAGGATCCTCATTATGTTTATATTCCTTATAAATTTTGGATTGAGAGTTCGAATATATGTATTTTGGATAATTATAAATGCTGGAATGAATTAAGTTTAAAATTGGATACTATTGTTAAGGTTATTTTTGTATTTCCATAAAAAGGACAACCCAGAGGTCGGGCAGCAATCTGTCGCATCCGGAAAAGCCGCGAGACTACAACCCACAACCGAAGAGTGACAATGGTGAATCACCTATGACTAGACTACGCGATGTACTGATTTTTATAGTTTAGTTTTTTTAAAATAGTCTGAAAAATGAATTATAAATTCAATTTTTTGGAACCTTATACAATTTGGGTAAATAGTTTTTTTTAAAATCATTTGGAGTAAAAGATGAGTTTTTGGTAGGAATTAGTTAAAGGATTAAACTCTACTTGTAATGTAGATATATATATATTTTTATTCTCTTATTCTATGAAGAAATAATTTCTAAAACATTATATATGGAATATTTAAACCAAAAACTGTGTTTTCCTAACACCTTACGATGATATTTTAAATCATCATAGATTGGTGAATTTGAGGCCCAAAATTCTACAATTTTTTATGATTAATGGCCTCAATCACTCCATATAAATATTTATATTTTCCCTCCAATTATGTGTCTATAATTTCCACCAATGTTCTCTTATCTGAAACACTAATTTGGCGGTGACTTTTTCATTCCCCTTTTCCCTCTTATAAAGACTAAATTTTGATAACCGAATTTCCGATGTGGGTTTTCAAATAAAGGAATTTTCTATTTTCAACCTTCAATTTTTGATGAACAATTTCAAATTGTGAGGAAACAATTTATTGAAGGAGGGGAGAATGTAACACCCCAATATTTCATAGTACTTTATTTATTCAATGTAATGTAATAACTTGCAATATACGCAACACTAAGTTCAATCGCATCACGACTTACCAAACTAGCCGTTCAAAAGTGGTTATGAATATTATTAATAGAATTTTTAACATTATATAATCATTATAATTTTCGAATCCATATTTTGAGTTTCTTAGACATAATGTAAGAATAAATTCATTTTTTTCAGATAAAAGAATTACTTTTCAAATAATGCAATTTTACCACCTTTTAATGGCGAACCTTTCTTAATTCCAATATTTGAAACATTTATATATTCAATTTGACAAAATAAACATCTTTTTTAGAATCGGGATATAATAATTTAGTTTTAATAAATATTTGGTGTTTTTCTAATAACATTCATATTTGGGTGTATAGTGAAAAATACTATATTTTAACTGGAAAATACTTTTTTAATAAAAAAAATTTATCGTTTTTATTTATAAATTTTAATTTTTTTAAGTATAATAAGATTATATTTTTACTCTTTAATACAATGATGGTCATTGGAATTAATTTCACATTTACATTATAAATAAACAAGTGACAATCTTTTGATTGTTTTAAAAACACGCTATTTGTTTTGACAACGAGAATAAATTAAAAATTAATTAATGAAACTTATTTGTTTTTAATTTTGTAAAATAGACATCATTTTTGGATTAGGAATATCGAAATTATCTTAGGGTGAATTGTTGGTACTTTTCTGAAAACATTCAATTTTTGATGAATAGTGAAAACACTGAGTTATTGGTTAAAACCGACTATTTATTTAATTAATAATTTATTTTATTTATTTTAGGTCAACATATATACATAATACCTATATATGTTCAATATAATTCATTGGAGTCAGTTTATAAAAATTTTAGATTTATAAAATTTTTATTGTACTTTTCACCGTCTTTCACCCATCTCCTAGGAGAATTTGCAAATTCACATAAAACATAATTTTACCGCATCTGTGAGTGGAATTTCAAAAATATAAGAGGCACAATTAAAATAAAAGAGTAATTTTTTTTTCAATATGATAAAAATAATTTTTGGTGAATAGTAACTTTTTAATTTTATTTACCATGGTTAAAAGTAAATATGGTAAATAAGGGTAAAAATGATATTAATATTATCCTCAAACATAACCTAATTCTATTGGAAAGGTCTATCTCGTCCAAAAACAATTTTAGGAATAAAATATTATCATTTTTATCCACTTGGATTTGATTAAGACATTTTTTATAACTTAATTCAAAGAAGAGTTAAAAGAGTTAAAATAAACGTTTAATAACAAAAACATTCTTAATATAGGGTTATACATAAGATAAATTGGATTAAAATATTTATTTAAAAATAAAAAATGTTTTACTACATAATGGTATTTTATTTATAATTTTTTGACATTATATAATTTAATTTATTTATGATACAACGATGATGTTGTAATTACGGTATTATTAAAATATTAGGATAATTGATATTATAAATACCCAAATAAATATAATTTGAGAGTTTTTATGAATTAAACTAATTTTCTAGGTTAATATGACATATTAGGATTGGTTATATGAATTTTTTTCGAAGTAATAATGTTGTTATGAATTTATCAAAAACAAAATACCCAATAGTGTCAAAATTGACAAAAATGATTTTTTAAAACAACTATTATATTATTAATTTATATTCTACTCATAAAAATATATGTTTTGGCAAAAGTACTTATATCATGATAGGTCTATTATTAATGGAACACTTGGGGATCTATTGGACGTTTATAGTAGGTTTATTAACCATATAATATAAAATACAAAGATACCTGGTAAATGTCAAACTAATTAACTAAGAGTTAAAACTAAAAGATAAAGTTAATAAAGTGACCCAAACCTATCTAAAACCTATTGGTTGAGCGGATTTCGACCGATCCCCACCTTATCATATAAATAAATAAATTAGGATCCATTCCAAACCGAATATAAATTTAATATAAAAAATAATTTATGTTTTTTCTAAGGTACCCCTTACCCATCTTATAAAAGGGCACTCCCCCTTCACTCTATTTCTCACCTTCTAAGCCATTTGAATCGTCCAAAACCTGCCCAAATATCCTCTAATGTTCCCTCAATTCATCCTAGAGGCCTCTTTTGATCAAAAAGCCTACTTATGGATCCATTTTGATCAAATCAAAAGGAAGAACCTGAAGAAGAGGCAATGAGTTAACCACCCTCTTTCAAGTTCTCATATTCTTCCACTAACTCTTTATTTGTTGTTTAAATTATCAAATAATAACTCCAATTTCTTCTATATAGTATGATTTTATTATAAATATGGAACAACTATATTCATTATACTATTCATCTTATGAATGATAATGTCACCATACGTGCGTATGAACGACTTATCGTCTCCATGTCACCGTGTAATTTGTCATTCAACACTATGTTCATTGGATGGATATAATGATGAGTAATATGTATATAAATAATGAAAATAACATGATAATGTCTTTATAAAATTAATATACCATCCAATTCCAAACCTTTAATGAAATGATATTGTCGCTCGTGCGTACGCACGGATTACCATCTCTACGATGCGATTAGATTCATTTCCACATTCACCATTCATCGACGATTATAAAAATATATATTACTAATAAGTATGTAATATATGACATAATAATTATAATGGAGATATATATATGTATGTTTTTTGTGTGTGTGTGTACTTACATATATCTTATTCACTTTGTTCCGTTCAATACGATATGAAAACGGAAACAACGTTTATGAATACGTACGAACTGCCATCTCCATAAATGGTGTTTTTTATTTCATATATATCTCTATTATAAATATCTATATTCTAAATATATATGATATATAAATCATGTTTTATATTCTTGATGTACGTAAATCTTGATCTAAGTGATACAATCAAGAGTAACAATTTAAAACACGTACGATAAAGAAAGTGATTATTACACGAAATATTAATTTAACATGTAAATTATTATTAAATGGGTAGTATAAAGTAATAAATGAATCATGTATGATATCATAAATATTAATATTGTTCTTTTATATCTTAATAACATACTAATATCTTCATACAAAAGTTTAAATTTACCCTTGACTAAAAGAAATTGCATGGTAAGGGGTTTTCATCTCACTCCTTATTCCCGTGAGATTCATGCCATATTACCACTATTAACATTTGTGTGGTGTATGTACTGACCATAATTGTATTCAATGTGTAATACAATTTAATTTATGTGTATTTACATATTCATTGTTTGATGCTTTTTTCATGGGGTGTATGTTTCGTATGTTACCAAATTGGTAAGGGGTTTTTTCACAATTTCATTATTATCAGAGATTGTTTATGTGTAAGTATTTACTGGGGAATGTTGATCATCCATGACCATTTTTCATAAAAATGATTTAAAAATGAATATTTTAAGAATTTCAGAATGGTACCACTTATCAAGATCACAATTTTAATGTTTTAAAGATTTATCTTTCTAATTATTTTTAATTAATGTCCATGTTTTCAAAATAATTTTTAGGATTCAATTATAAGGACATGAATGTTTTGAAATGATAATTCTTTTCCAATGTTTCAAAGTTATGTGGAAAAATTTTATTCAAAAATTTCTTTTAAATTACTTCCTTTATAAATGTGTGACTTTTAAATGATTTTACAAAAAGAATATTTCTCTCAAAATGTTTTACTCATCATTTTCAACTATGTCATCATCCTTTACTGGATAATATTTTTTATTGTTGTTGATTTATTATAATACAGACTTCCATATTGTGTTCAATGAGTTATGATATGTTTGACTGTGGATGTTTTATTTTTATACCATCCATGTTCTATGGTTAATGTATTGACATTTCGTATTCTAGTTTTAATACGAATGTTTAGGATATATTTAATCT
Organism: Viscum album; assembly: GCA_963277665.1. Lineage (NCBI taxonomy): Eukaryota > Viridiplantae > Streptophyta > Magnoliopsida > Santalales > Viscaceae > Viscum > Viscum album. The sequence goes on along the minus strand of OY728119.1, from coordinate 690,731,811 downwards.
TTTTCATATGAGGAATGTATTGGACTTAGTAAGTGATAGGTGGATCCTGCTATAGCTCCTAGATGCATCAGTAGGTCTCATGAGACAAACTAGTGTCTTGTCATAAGACCATGACAAATATTATTTGTAGTCATGGCATAAGGCCTTGACTATATGGTTATGATAGTCTAGCATTATGCATTCCATCATTATGAAAGTGTTTAGTGATATTTCATGTGATTGTTCGAATAGTAGAATATCCATGTGAATAAGTAAATAGAATTATTTAATTTTATTTTTTCCATATTATTGTGATGTTCAAATTTAAAAGTCTTTTTTTAGTTATACATTTCCTTAAATGTTTTTTCTTATTTATGAAAGTTTCCACTATATTTCTTACCCTTACTGAGTATTTCATCTCACCCATTTCTATGTTTTATTTTTCCCAATATTCAAAGATGTGTATTGTGATTGATATGTAGGGTTAATCCATGGGAATAATGATGTTCATAAAGTATTATTTATGTTTTCTTGTATGTCTTAATGTGTAATGTAAAATTCGTGTATGTAATATATTTTCCAAGACTGCTAAACTGATCGGTCCTTAGGGACTGGATTCCTTATAATCATGCCAATTTATTAAAATAATGCTCCGAATCTGGGTAACTGGGGTCAAGAGATTACATTTCCCCTAAAAACGTACTTAAGTGACACATTTCTAATATTACATAACAACTGTTTATCACATTCTCACTTCACTTGGAAATTAATATTCATGATATTTTTTTTATTTTCCATGGATTATTAAATCTCTTATTTCATGGATACCATTATGATACACCATTTAATTATTCCTTATTAAATATTTAAAAAACCCATTTATTTCAATGGGTAACATTTATTTTTATTCCTTATATTTAATTTATTTATGTGGAAAAAATATTCATGTTCATATTATGATGAATTCACCTAGATATCACTCTAATTCATTGGGTAATTTTTTTCTCAAGATATGTTATCTATGGGATTAGGGTGAAAACCTAACATATTATGGGACTTTTTCCACAATGTGATATCTTATTGTAGTAACACTTGGCTCATGTTTACGTCATGAAATATGGTTCTTCCACATTTCTATATCTACATGATCAAATGATTATATATTCTATATATTAGTCCTCAAAATGATTCTTCCTGATCAATTCATTTTATATTATAATGTTCTTTTTTACTAATATTTTATTTTTCTCCTCCATGTTTATTCATTTATTTGTACTTTTAGATCATTAATTTTGTCTATGTATTCCCTATGTTATTCTATGAAGCTGTAGGATCTCAAATGGAATTAAGAAATAAATATGGAGATTAACAAAATATGTTTAATTATAGTTTCATGTTTAATAATTAAGTACCAATTCGTACAAAGACATAAAGATTTTCAATCCTCAATTTTTATTTAAATGATATTTATGCTCAAAATAATGTAATAATATATGTAAAAGGCTAGTTTTTTATATATTATACCTCCTAAGTTTCATCTCCCTCAAAATATATAACATGATTTGAAAATATTAATGTAATATAACTCATGTTAATATAACATTGAGATAAATTTATGCAGCCTATTTCAATATTAACAAATGAAAAATATAATTAAATGATCTATAGTATTGTCACCTTAAAATAGGAATGATTGAGACACTACCTATGCTTCATGGGATTTATGGTGAAGTCCCAAATAGTTACATTAGAGTATTTAATGAAGTTTAAATTGATTTAAAACTAGATGTGTCACTGAGGATCAAATAATCTTAAAGGATTTCCCCTTCTCAATTGATGGAGAATCCAAGGAGTGGATATATAGTTTACATCATGTAGAAGTCAGCTCATGGTAGGAGATATATAATACATTCCTAATAAATGATTCCATCTTTATAAAGTGATATAAATATAAATTAAATGTATATAATCTAACTATAAAATGTCAAAAATATCTAGTTTTTATGGATATATTCCAGAAACTAAAAATATATTTCCCACACCATACACATGATGAAAATAAATTATTGGTATTTTTAACCAAACTTTGATGGTTAATAATCAGACACTATGTTTTGATTCTTTAAGAGGTGTAATAATTGATAAAATTCTAATTGAGATAAGAAAACTCATCTAAAATATCACAAAAAATTCCCAACAATTTTTTATGATAAATACAAATACAAAAGTACATGAGGTAAAAATCAAAATATTTGCTTTCTTAGAGAATAAAATTGAATAATTAACTTCCCTTTTGATACAATTATATATGAATAAATTACATGAATAATTACCACTACACACCAAGGGACTTTAAACTATGCTACCCTAAAAATAAGTTTACTGATCAATTCCCTAATATTCAATAAACTAAATGTTGTGATTCCATGTTCGAGAAGAAATTACCAAACCAACCAATTAGAAACCAAGGATTTATGAAATTTATTACTAATAAATTTATACCTAGAATACAATAAAATAAAATTCCATCATTTCAAAAATAATATCAAGAACCACTTCATCCCCACCCCTCATTCTAGTGGAATAGTTTTTAACCGTCTTCAAGATAGCAAAAAGAACAACTATTAGACCATTCCATGAAATACATGATGCAACTGGTAATAGAATCTGAAAAAAAATTAAAACACTACTTTCACAATTCATAGGTAAAAGTTAAAATATTTTAAAGGATGATTTGGAAATATGATGACCAACCTAAGTAATATATAAAATCAAGGCTCATATATGATTCATATATTAAAAATTACAAAACCAAAAAGAAATGTCAGTTCCATTACATTGCAATGTGTAAAATAACTAGAAAGAGTTTATGAATAACTACCTGAAATTAAAATTGGATGTAAAAAGAATAAAACATCGAAATAATCTTCCCAAAAAAGAACCTATTCAGGAATGGAAGCAACAATTAAAAGAAAAAAATAAAACCCTAAAATATCTATAGGAACCCAACCTTCTTTCCTTGTAATAATGAAATAACCAAGAATTACTAACCGGGAATCCCTACAATAATAGATACTAAAAGTATTCATGAAAGTATTGATAAATATTCCCTAATTAGAAGGTATTTCCATATTCCAAGGTATAAATAACTCATTAATCCTTTGTGCACTAGTAGAAGGAGATTACAAGTAAATGAAGAGGTATGACTATGTAAGAATATTTCTTCTATTGTCACCCCTAAATTCCCCAAAAAATAAAAATATCCAATTACTTTTTATATTCCTTGAACTTTTGGTAATTTTACATTCTTCAATAAATAATATTACAAGGGAGTATCAATTAATTTAATTCCTTATTAGATATATTATTTATTATAGATGGAGAACATAATCCCACCCATGTGGTTGTACAACCTTCCAACAAGTCCACTTTTTATCATTTATGTGTCTTTGCAGATTTCCTATTAAGTTAATAAGCTAACCCATTCCATACTGACATATACATTCTCAAAATTGATGAAAGAAAAGATAAATATAAATCTACTTTTATTATTGGAATAAAATTCAAAAATATATATGAAACAATTATAATATTCAATAAAGGAACAATTTCCCTGACATTTGATTTAGAGGTAGTATATTTTATTATCATGGAATCAATAAAACATACACATGAAGAACCACATGTTTTCACCTTAAAATCATTTTGAATTCCCTTGTTCTTCTAGGGCGAAAGCTTAAAATTTTAATGATATAACCGGACTATGAAGAGATTTGGATACACCAAAACAGTTTGAAAATTCTATTTTTTAAAATGAACTTAATCTAAAGAAATCAATTTTTTGATCAATTTGAAGACCATGATGATTTTTTTTATGAGTTACTAAAGACTAAAGATAAAATTTTCAACTTACATGCATATTCATCAATGATGAAAAACATGAAATTGAAAAAACTCTATACCCCCCCGAATTCTAATTATAGAAACACCCTGCATATCTAAAATAGGATTTTTAAACGAAAATAATAATGTTAAAATCATAATTTCTAATTATTTAGAACCTAAAAAATAATACAAATAGATTGAGACTCTTAAAAGTAATTCTATATAAATAGGATGTATAATATATTATATTATATTAATTAGACATTCCTCATGAATACACATAATTATTATGATGAAGGATCTACGTTAGTTAGAAAAAATCTGAGAAGTGTCAACCCAACCCTCCTTCAGGTAGAAAAAAATAATGTAGAGAGACTCTTAAAAGCTGAAATAATATATCTTATATCATATTTCAAGTATATGACCTATATTCTAATTATCCTATAGAAACCTAGTTAAAAAATTATAAAGAATTAGAACAATGAATTGAAACCCAACAACATCCATAACAGTTCGATGTTTGTATTGAATTGAGAAGATTTAACCATGTAACCAAGAACAACCATTTCCCTGTACCTTATATAGAAACAATTATAGAAATAATACTTTTTATGAGACGTTATTGTTTCCTTGATGTGATTTTCTAGATTTATTCATCTTCTAATAGCTCCCATGATCAAGAAAATACCACCTTTATATGTACCATTTGTAAATTTTCATATAGAATGATTCCATTAAATTGTTACAATTCCCCAAAAACCATTAAAATGTAAATTTAATGTATCTTCCTATACCATATTGAGAGTTTCATAGAGGTATTCCATGACGAATTCACTTTGTAAGAAACTTTATTTAAAAATTGTCTAGAGAGTTTGGAAAAGGATTCACAAATATGTATTGAGGAAGAAATTGTTTTAAATTTTGAGAAATTCCTTTTTAAGGTTCATAAAAGAAAATTTTCTTGTATATTTAATTTATTAGGAAATAATTTATGTTAAAAAATACAATGTTTATTTCATTTAGGCGTTACCTTTACCAACAACTTTGAGGCACATTTTATATTTTTTGGGAAATGTTGGATTTTATAAGAAGTTTAGTAGGCACTTTAAGAAAAATTAATTTTCCCCTAAATAAATTACTAAAGGAAGAAAATAATTTTTTATTTTCTGATTCATGTTGGGAAATCTTTTAAAAATTAAAATAATGTTTAACCACTACCCCTATTTTTTATCCTCCAAATGAGAGTCCCCCTCATCGAGATAACATGTAATGATTTTAAATGATCTATTGGGGCATTACAATCCAAAAATACTGATTATATTAAAAATGTGATAGACTATATTTCAAAAACCCTAGAAACTCCCAATATTAACTACAGAATAATACGAATGTAGTTTTTGCCTATTATTGTGGATATAGAAAATTTTCATTTTAATCTAATATGAAAAAATAGTAATTGTTTATTCTGATCAACCATAATAAATATATTTGATTAATTAGGTTGATTCAGACCCCAAAATGCTAATATATATGTTTCTGCAACAAGGGATTCACATCACGATTAAGTTAACAAAGGTATGTGAAAAAATAGTTGCTGATTACATGGGAAGGATACCTAACACTACTAAGGTAAAACTGTTCTAAAGACTAGTATGGATGCTTCCTTCCCTAGAGAGTTATTTTATAACATAGAAATATAACCCTATAACAATAACATAGTAACTATTATTATCACAGAAATGGTTCTTTTCTTATTCTCTAATCATGAAACTACAAATATAACATCTGAACCAAACTCATATGTTTTTTAAGACCCTTATTTATGGAAAACATTTAATGTCCAATGCATTAAGAGATTAATTCCCAAGGAATAAAAATATTCTATTCCTTCTTATTATCATACAATTTCACGTAGAGCTCATTTTTTACCTCAAAAATAAAATTGAATATTTTCTAACATGGATTATATTGTCCAACCATATATAAGAATTCATATTATTTTTTCTAAAAATTACCGAAATGCCGATTTAATGGTATAATTTACAATATATAATAAATTTACCAACAACCTTTAATTTTTTTTGAGATACTTGATGTATTGGGGATTTGACATCATGGGTCCATTTAATATGTAAATTATATTTTCCTATATATTTTTGAAAGTAGACTATGATTCAAAATAGATTGAAGCCAAAGACACATGGGATGACGAATCATGAAATGTAATGTAATTTCTAAAATCAAACATATTTTATAGTTTTGGAATATGTTGAGCTATAATCAGTGACCAAGGATATAATTTTTTCAAAAATAACATGACGCTCCTCATGAGAAAATATGGAGTTCACTATAAAACCTCAACTTCTTTTCACCCAAAGAAAAATTGATGATCAATAGTGTCCAAAAGATAAGTAAAAAAGGATATTGGTTAAGATAATACAACCCAAACACAATGAATGGAGTAATAAAATAGAAGATACACTATTGTTGTACATAACTTCTTATAAGGACCCATTAAATATGTATCCGTACAAAATTGTTTGTTGTAAATGTTTAGACATACTTGTTGAGATTAAACACAAGGCCAACTAGGATATCAAATGAGCATACAGAGAGATTAAAAAAGATGGAGAACAATGTAAATTGAAAATAATGATTCTTGAGAAATTTAAAAGAGAATAATATGAAAAATCACTACTGTACAAGTAGGAAACAAAATATTCTCATAAAAAAATAATCTATAAAAGATAATCTCAAACTTATCATAGAGTACTATAGTTTTATTCAAGGATGAAACCTTCCCCTTATAAGAATCACTCCAAATGGATAGAAACATACATAGAAATAATTGATTTTCATTTTGGTGTAATTTATGTTAAAGAATAAAGTACAAAGAATCCATGTAATGTAAAAGAATAAATCTCAAGTAGTTTAAGGAGGAATTTTTAAAAGAACTTGTGGAAGAGTCCAAACTCGTATCTTCTGTTGAAAAATAAGTTCTTTTAATTCATCAATTTCATTCATTTAAGTTAAGATATTTATTTTCTTTTAATATTATTTCTTAAAAAATGCATAATGAAATTCAATTGGTATTGTATTAGAACCGTGTCTTTGGGATGATATAAACAGTAATCTGAATAAAAAATTCTATAAATTTTTTTTCTAAAATCTATGTTTTCCATTATTAAAAAATTAAAAATTAAAAATAAATTACAAATGTGTATAAATGTTTTGTAGGTTTCTGGTTTCTATAAACAAAATATATTGTTCTATAAAAAAATATATTATTTTAATAAATTATTATACATTATTTTGTACAATCTTATGTTTTATTTTTCACTATTTTCATTAACCTCATTTTACCCTATCTAATTTAAAAATACTATGCTATAGTTAAGTAATTCATAGGTTTTAGAACATTAGTACATTAATTGATTGATGAGTGGTTTATTAATTGTACTCATGGAAGTATGGTATTATAACTCATAGATGGAGTGTGAGTAAAAATAATTATGTGGAATCAATTTTATAACTTAATTCACTATAATTTTGAACCTACTCTTAGGTAACCTGACCATTGTGAGAAAATAAAAAATAGGTATCATGTATAAATTAAAATTCTACAAGTATTTTAAATTTGGAATAAAAATGGGAAATAGAGAACCCATAACTGATCTCTCAAACAAGGTAACTGGGTGTGTTTATATAATTAAATAAATCTATTTCCCCCTTAATAAATGATATGCGAATTTATTTTCACATGATTTTATCTATAAAAAAATAAAAGGACTTGTGAAAAATGAATCCTATTAGATGATATGAATTTTTTACCCATATAAATAGAGGTAATTTAATTATAACACATTCAATTAGGGTGTATAAAAAATTGTAGAATCAGTATTTGGTTTGAGGAAACTTCAGAAAGAGGGATAAATTGAGGTGTTGTTTGTTAAAATTTTGAATCCACTTAAATATAAATTTTTCCCATCATAAACTGGAACATTGATTAAATTAAGTGAGTTAGTGTCATGATTCATTTTCAAGGCTAGATAATTTTTCATAGGTGATATGTCCTTTTTCAGTTCTTCTATAAGTAGTAAATTTAAATATAATAAATATGAGCTTCTTTTTGAATAAATTGAAATTAAATTATTAGATTTATTAGTTGTGAAAAATATTAAGTGTAGAGGAGTGATGTGGGTAGAAAATTAAAAAATATATGATATTTTTTTCATTGGAAATACACAAACCTGTAGTTAAAATTCCCAATTAATAATAATTTTTGATGACATTATAAAATTGGGACATAATTAGAAAATGTCTTCAAATATGGTGTTTTTTATGTGTATATTGTTTTTTATATAAATTGTGGATCTAGGATTTTAAATAACTTGTTTATTTTTGAATTATTGTTGTGGAATTTAATTATAGAGAAATACCACACTAAGAAAAAATATGAACATTCTTAGGTTAGAATATTACAATATCCAGGAGTGACTATAACATCCATGGTCACTATTATTATCATGGATATAGGCCACATGTTACCCATTCATAAACTGACTGTAACTTGTTAATCATGGTGACTATGACTTCAACTTACAACATGCACTACAAATTGTTACCTATCCACCATTATAGTGACCCTTCTTTTTCATACAATGCTATGAAATAATATTAGTGATAAAGTACATAAAAGAGTTACCTGACCAGGATCCACTGGATTAGTTTCTTGGGAAAATTATAATTATACATAAAATTTAAAAAATAAAACATATACATTTATTTAATTCCTTATTCTATAGATTCTTATTAGTCCTTGAACTTTATATATTACAAGTATTACCCTGATCATATGAATCAATGAAAGGGGTGATCTAAAATCCTAGTAAGAGGATAGATAAGAACTTGAATCAATATAACATTGGCTGAGATAATCATAATATAATAATCAAAATAATGAGAGAAATCAATAGATAATAGCATGTAATTTGAAAATTCATAAAAATTAAACATAATGTCTTACTGGTAAACTACAACACATAGTTGTTAATAAAGATAGAATCATCGTCACCCATATTTAAATTTTATAATGAGTTAAATTATATTACCCAAGTAATTTGATTGATATATAATTGTTGGAGCACCCATCACTTCATAACATTTATATTTCACTATATAGTAATTGGTGCAGCCGTCACATTAAAACATTTACATTATCATGCATGAAAAAATATATATCAAACATGGAAACAAAATAACCCATGGAGAAAAATGAATTTAATTTAATAAATAATGCATTCATAAAAATTGGTTTCCCAAATAAAAAAGTGAATAATATACATTATATAATTATCATCATCCTTGAGTGAAGAAGAAACAATGTTGAGAGGTAAAATGTGTGTTTTTTAAAAGAATTGTTATGCTGGATAACAGTGTGTTTGTCATAAACTCAATTAGAAAATATTTATATACTATAAAAGGTATGATAGTAATGAATAAATGATATTTTTGGAATATACATACTAAAAATGGGGTTAAAGTGTGAAAACACAAAGAAAGAGAGTTGGGATCGAGAATTTCCCTTGCCTTATGTCTGAATACTTTATTCAAATTAATATGATGTGTAATCAAATTAGATTCAATAATTAAAAAATAAAAACATTTTATAAATTTATATTATTAATTTTCTTTTTAATTATGTTAATTAATGGGTTTTTGATGAGTTATAGTGTTTAATTTCATCAATTGTGAGTGTTCATTTTCTTATTTTTGGTGATCAGTTCACTTGTAAACAAGAATTGAAGTTTGTGTAAAATATTAATAAATAAATAGAATTGTTATTATATTTTATTAATGATCTTATGGACATTTAAATTATCATATAAATGAATTATTATATATTATTAGGTTTAATCATTAGATAATAGTTAATGATGATCATTTTAGGTTAATTTTTGCAGTTTTTGGATCACAATGAAGTCATTTTGTTATATCATTTTGTATTGTGTATTTATGCTAGTTTCAGAAAATAAATAGGTTTTAAAATTAATTTTAAAATATTTTTCAACCATTATAATGTATTTATTAACATCCTTTAATGCATTAAAGGATAATGAATGTGAGTCACTCACAATGTCAGTAAATTTACACATCACATGCGACAATTTCATTTTTTAAATAAAAGATATAGACGGAGGATTTTATTGATGGATCTTACATTAACATGATATAATTAAATTATTTTTATGGTTTTATATTTATAATTTCATTTGGATTAGTGGAGGTGAGTATAGAATAAAAATAAAATAACATGAATAGAAATTAAAAGAAAAGAAAGGGAAATTTACTACTTGAGTTACACTCCCATGAGAACCTCTTTTTGAAAATGGTTTAGGTATTTTTTGATAACAAATGCTCCTTGAAGTGGGTAATGGGATATGAAATAATATTGGGAATAATTTGGGAAAGGATAAAATATTAATAGGTGTGAGGAAAAGAGGGGGTGAGGGTAGAATTTATAAAGGAGGATAGGAGTGATTTCTAATTATTATTTTCATTATTTTAGTATTCTTTCTCAAGACATTGAATAGTTTTAGAATTATAAATAAATACAATAAATTAATTATTTAGAGTTCTATATATTGGTCTTACATAATCCTTACATCATCTATGGCTACATAATCCATGTATTTATATTTTATTGTAAATTATCGTATTATACTATTCATAAACAAATTCATGTATTTAAGAAAAATTCCAAAAAATCGCCCTAACCATTTATTGATGCGTATAATTCAAAAATGAACTCCATTTTATGAAAATAATTTTCTAAATATGAGAAATTTAATTTTTAATTAATATCATCATTTACATGGAGAATACATATTATAAAATTATCACTGATTTTATAACACATTGAAAAATTATTTAAGGTCTCATAAAATTATATTTAAATAACAAGAAATCAAAATATTAATTTAATAATAAATTTTAAGAAAATAAATTTTCTTTTAAATTATTAAATAAATCATAAAAGTGAAATTAAATATTAATGACTTAAAAAGAAGCCAACACATAATTATATAATTTTAAATACATTTATTTATATAGATAATGATATAAATATACCCTAATTTGATTTATATTATTACTAGATTTTATTTATAATTTCATGGGTGATGATACTATTAATTTAGACAGTTTACTAATCATAAGGGTCATATTATTTTTCCTATGGACATGTCGTTATTGCTTCTGTATTGTTTCCTAACTTCTAAAAATACTTCTTTTTCATTAATTCTTGTTTTATAAAAAATTTATTAAAATTTATTAGTGATTTTATGTAATTTATAATATATTACATTACTATATTAAGGGATAATTCCATTTATAAATTTTTAGGTTGTTACATTCTTCCCCATGATTGAAATTCTACTTTTGAAAATTCATTTTACAAAAAAAAAAGTGATAGTACTTCTCCTCCATCGCCTCCTTTGGTTCCCAAGATACTTCTTCATAATTATGTTTCATCCATAACAATTTAGAAGGGTGGGTTTTATTATTGCGTAGAACCTTATCTATTTGGCCCATAATCATTAATGGTTGCTCCTAACGAGAAAGATCATATTCTAGGTGTACCACCTTTGAGTTTAGTACATGTGAGGGAATTTGTATATACTTCCCCAGGAATGATACTTGGAACACATCATGAACATGAGCCATATTTAGTGGAAGTTAAATTAGATATGCCATTCATCCAATGAGATCAAGGATCTCAAAGTGCCCAATGTAGATTGGTCTTAGCTTCCCTTTTTTCCCAAAACCCATGTTTCTCTTCTATTGTATTATTCCAAGGGAAAAATTATCTCCAACATCAAACTCCATGTCCCTTAGACGGTTGTTAGTGCAGATAGTTTTTAACTCTAAATATACTTGATATAATACTGGATGTATTGAACCTTCTCTTTCATCTATTTCATAAGATCACGTCTAAGTAGCTTTCATTCTCCATCTTCATCCCAACAGGTTGGAGTTATACATTTTTTTCTATAAAAAGCATCATATAGAGCCATATGAAAACTGGAGTGGAATCTATTTTTCTTTGAGAACTCAAAAAATTAGATATGATAATCAAATCATGTTGAATAATCGTCTAAAATTTAGATGTGAACCTAAGATCATTATCAGAGAAAATCAAGAGTGGAACACCATGTAGTCTGACCACTTCTTTCACTAATATCTTTGTATCTATTATATGTGAGAAATATTCCCGAATATCTATAAAGTGGTATTCTTTGTGGGTCTGTCTACCACAATCCATATCACATTATTTCCTTTGTATATCTTTGGGAGACCCATTAGAAATTCTATAGTGACATTCTACCATTTCCACATGGGTACGTGCAATGGTTTCATCATCCAATGAGACTTATCTTGCTGAAATTTAACTTACTAACATATCATGAACCTTGAGATATAATCTGTAATCTCATTATTTATGTTGTCCCACTAGAATTTTTCGTGGAGATTAAGGTACATATTAGTACTATCGGGATAGATAGTGAAAATGTATGTAATTGCATTTTCCAAAAGATACATATTTATCCCAGGCGATGAAGGAACACAAAGCCTCATTCCAGACCGAATCACACAATCATCATCAATATTAAACTCATTCATTGTCCTTTTCATTATGGGATTTTCCTTATTTTTTAGATATGGATCATTCTTTTGTGTCCAGTTAATATTTTGTTGGATAGATGGTTGGGAAATAATTCGGAAAAGGTATGATTTATTCCATACCATTTAATGTTATAGTTATTACATATCCATTATATCGATAAGAATAAATTGTACTAAATATATTTTGTTTAAACATTTTTATTAAATTTTTTATGTTTATACAGTAAATTTTATAGGTTTAAAATAAAAATAAATCTAATTTTAATAATAAAATGTTTTGTATTTTTAAAGGTAGTTTTACCTTCTTTTATTTACCAACCCATTTAAATAAAAATTTTGAATCTTTAATTTATTATATTAGTTAAAATATACATAATTTTATAAAAAGAAACATAAAAATAGGTTAGTGTCAATTTTTGGTATTTTTCTGCGATCTTTCATTTTTAATGAACATTGAAAAATAATGTATCTTAATTAAAAAATTATTTTTCATCTAAATTATTTATATGGATAAATTAAATTATTAAATGTTTTAAAATATAAATTAGATTATTTTTTATCTATTAATTCAATTTTGGTAATTGGAATCAATTTTAATTTGAAATTTAATATATAAATTTACCAAACTTTTGAACGTTTTTACATTAAAAACTTGCTATCACATCAAATATGCGAGATTAAATTTAAATTAATTTCTTGGACTTCTATAATTGGAATTTAAAAAAATGGATTCCTTATTTATAATAATAATAATTTTTGTTTTCTAATAATTTTGGTTTATATTTTGTTCAAATTTATTAATGAAAGTGATTAAAATTAACTGCAACTGTTAAGAGAAAAATTAGCTTAACCATTGACTAAACCATAAATTGAATGGAAAAAATTACATAAAATTTTCCAAAATACATTTTATGGACATATTTATTCCCAATAATCCCTTTTATATATTTTTTATTCAATTATGGGGTCCAATTGATATGGGAAAGTGTGGGTGTAATTCCTTTTTCAAAATTTACAAGAACACCACTCCTCCACTATAAAAAGGCAGTCAACCCTCCAACTTACTCACTCCTCCCAATACAACTTGGATCGACCAAGATATAACCAAATAGATCCTAAAATAATCCCAACTTATAATATAATCAGAATATTATGAATAAATGCATCCATGGAATCCCTTTGTGGCAAATTAAAAGGAGTTACCATAATAAAAGTTAACACCCTTCCTCAAGCTCTTTTATTTTATTTTCATTCTCCAATTCCTCAAATATTATTACCCCGTTAGTAAATAATATTATAAATATCATAAATATACATTAATTTTTATGGTAATATTTCAAAATAAACATACACACACATCCATCTAATGGGTAACGAACTTATTATTCCTGTGTATGTCGAACCACCGCCTCATGAAACGTTGTTTTTCATTATTACTTAAACACCATTAATATTTTGGAATTATCATGTAAGAACTATTTATATATGATATATATGAAATTTATTTTGTTATTATACTTCTTTAATTAATTTATAACACATTCATTTATAATTTACATTTATTATAAATATGATAACATCATTTTTGGAAGTATTGACTATCTCCTCCTCAAAGCGACGTTATACATTCACACACTACATGAAAAATATTTAGAATGGGATTAATTAAATATTGTTACATAAATAAATTATATATGATATTAATGAAATAATTACATATCTTTAAATATAACACACGATTTTCATTAACACTTTTCCACACACTAAAAAATTGATAACGTCATTCATGGACATGTGGAGTACCACCTCCATAAACAAATTCGATTACTTTTACATCAAAAGAATTATATATATCAAAATATATGATTAAATTATATGGTATATAGGATATACTTATAATTATATTACGTTAAATTTTTTCTTACCTTCTTTACATAATGATCATTGAAAAATGAGAACATATCTCATGTGTACATACAACCTACCGTATCAATGATTTTAATGTTTCTTCATTTTTCATAACCATATTTCATGATTGGTTTTAGAAGTTTAATTTATGAATATATATGATCATTATTTCCTGATTATTTTTCTAGATATGTTCATATAATATCCCATTTGATAATAGTTAACCTACCAAGGTCATTTTTACACTTAAACTAATATGGTCAAAATACATGATGTATACTTAATTGTTTAAGTATTTTTATACAACATTGTAATAAATAAAATAAAAGTAAAAAAAATGAAAAATTATATAAAACAAGAAGATAATTAATATAATTTTATTATTCAGGATGTTAAAGGTAAATAATACAAGTTGGACCAAAGGTAATAGATTTGTCTCAATATTTTTTTCGTTGAGGCATTTCATCATTATACGGACCATTATTCTTTTATAAATTGTATGTTAAGACACTTTGATATTATATATACCTATTTTATCTATTCTCATGTTATTTAATATTTTTTTAAAATGTTAATATTTTATAGGACATATGATTTAAATTTTCGAAGTAGTATGGGACACTTTTAATGTTTAAAGAAATAATTTCATAATCATTTCAACATGGAAATATTCTCGATATTATTTTACATATTTTTCTATATGTATATAAAAAGGGTAAAATGGGATACTATGTATATTTTCAATTTCATTCAAATATTTTTTAAATGAAATATTCTTACATGATTAATGTGGATCATTTTAAAAAATGACAAAAGGGATGTTCTATTCTTAACATAAACTGATAAAATAATTTTTCTACCACTATGGATATTATTTTATTTTTGGTTTTGTTTGAAAGATGTCATTTATTATTAAATGAAAACCCTTATTTTTATTATTTGGGTATTTTTTTTATTTTATGTGGGTTTTAAAAATGCATTTACTACTCAAATATATTGAAATGGATTATTATACTTGAAAATAAAATTTTATAACTGAAATGTCGAAATTTCAATCGTATTTGTGTTATGATTATATAAATTTTACTTGAATTTTTTTTCTAGTTTCATAATAAACTAAGGAAGTGTGGTTCCATGATAAACCAATTATGGGTCGGTACCAGATATTCCTCCAATGAATAGGTTATAAAATTCAATAGTATGGATATTCAATTTTTAAGAGTGACATATAGGGAAACTGACCATATAGTTATTCTATTTATCAGAGTGATACGTATAATGATATTTGAAGTTAACTTTTTGTATTTTATATTATTTTTATGGGTTTTAGGGTAATATTTTGATTGTTAAAAAAAGTAAGAAATAATATTATTCTTAAAGAAAATTATTTAATACTTATCAGGGTGAAAAGTATTACTTAATATTAAAGATTTCATGTGTTTGTAATGTTTATAAATGGACTAAATATTTCCTAATTTTAATATCCCTTAATAATATTTTTATATTCATCCAACAATTTTTAATATTTTCCATAGGACTTATGTATGAGTAACGAATTAGAAGAGTTCATGTTGATAGTCATAAATAGTTGTCACAAAATAGATCATGTTTTATTTTGTAAGGTTTTGTATGCTGAAAAAAGGATATTTATTACACGTGTCAATTTTGTATTTTATGGTTTTTTAATTTATGAGCTATGGTCAAATCCTCCAAAACTCCAAAATTGAAAAGATCCATAATGAGATATAAAGTAAAATTCATGACATAAATCAAGATTTTGTAATGTTTTAATTCATGGTACTTGTAGTTGGTAGCAAAGGGAAGGATTAAATATCATTAGAGTTTTGTTTAAAGTTAGTGACATGAACTTACAATATTTTATGTTATGGTTATTTTAAAAATGATTTAGAATTTGAATATTAACTTGAAGACTCATTTAATGTAGGTTTGTTCACAATGGTTTTCCATGGAGGAAACATGGAAGTTGTATTGGGAAGGCATTGAGAGGAAAATATCATTCCAAATTAACATCTTGAGAAGGTTGAAATTATAAATTATAGGTTTTTATGGTCATTTATCTGTTTAATAAAGATATAAATAGTGTTGGATTCAGTGAAAGGGAGAAAATGGATCTACTATTGAAGAATGTGCTGATAATGAAGCATTTTATGAGATATAATCCCCCATCATTCATAGGTTGATATTACCCCATGATAGATGAAGGATAGATTAAATCAATAGAAACTATAATGAATATAATGGGTTGTTCGTATTACCAAAATATAAATCTTAAAATTTATTATTTTGAAGTTGAAGATGATTAGTGGTGGTAAATAGCTAATAATATCACAGAATGTGAAGAGGTTGATTACTAAGAATTAGATAAATTTAGGAATATATCCTTCAAGAAATATTTTCCTATGGTTGTTTGACCTAGTATTGAAATAAAATCTCACGGAATTGAGACAAAAATGAATAATATTTGATGGAAAAAAATAAATGAAAATTCAATTGACTGGCGAGGTATGACCCAAATTTTATCAATGATATTAATAGAATGATAAATCAGTTTTACTCAGGATTGATTCCAAGATATAGAAGGACCTTGGTTTCTCATGAGTTCAAGAGCTATGAGAAACCTTTTCTATGCACCATGAATTTAAAAGTGGAATTTACTTATGATAATGTGTCCTATGTCAATATGAAAAATAAGGGACATCGTTGGGAGGAAATGAGATATAGTTCATTAAAAAATGTTAGAGTTAAGAAAACTAAATTCACATATTGTGAGAAGTGTGATAAAAAGTATCATGATAAATTTATTTCAAAGTATGATAGGTGCTTATGATGTGTTAAGATTTCACTATTGATTTATGACTGTAAGAAAGATGGCCAGAAAAGAAATTAAAGGCCATCGGTAATATGTTTTAGATGAAATTAGTTAGGCCATAATTCCAATGTGTATAGAAAGTTGTTTATATAAGAATGAAACCAACAAGATCTAAAGAACAAAGGTATGTTAAAATATTTTTCTACTATTGTAGTTGATGTTGTTCTATAAAATGAAGCGGTGAAAGGTTTGTTACTATTTTATTCAAATTATTTAAATACTCTGTCTGATTATGGATCTTCACATTCTTTCATTTATGGTAATTTTTCTCTAAGATTGGGAATATAACCTCATGAATGTAAGTAATAAATTTTTGTAAAAACATGGAGTGGAGGTATTAGAGTACCCAAAATTTATAATAATCTTCCTATTGTCCTTAATGGAATTGTATTTTCTAAAAATATTATTGAACTACCCATAGTTGAGTTTGATATCATTTTTGGTATGGTTTATAATTCATTTTATCAGGATAAAATAGATTTTAAATCCAAGAAAGTTTTATTTAATGATTTCATACAATAGATTACATACCAATAATTTGATAAATTGACGAAATATGGTAGTGAATATTATATTTCTCATGTTGTTGTAAATGAAGAAATAGTTATGATAAATGACATCCTAGTAGTGAATTAATTTATAGATGTTTTTTGTGATGAATTTTATAATGTTTTTTCTAAATGGGATGTTTAATTTATAGTTTTTTTAGTTCATAATGCTAAAACTATATCTGTTGCTCCGATTCTTTCGCCAGGGCGCGCACATCCGTCTGTGGGGAGGACGCAGTACTTGTTACCCTGCATTCCCACTTTCCAAATTCGGGCGGCATCCGTTCCTTGTTCAGGGATGTCTACTCCTTGATCGAAACCGGGATGATGGGATATCGGTTATTCCTTCCGTGGATTCCTCCTCGGAGCTCATCACCTAGTCCGGGTCTCCCTCATAGATTTAAGACAGATTCATGAATCTCATTCCCGGTCCCATATCTACATGGACATTAGTTAATTGCGTTTCTCCCATCGAGACGCTCCAAGGGATCTTGTTGAGGAAGCAACCTTCGGTGAGGAGAATGGTCGCACTGGGGTGTCGTTGGCATGTTTGTCTTCGGTATCTTGTAGCAGGGCTTCTCGAGGGTGTAAAAGCCTGAGGCATCCCACATAAAACGTAGGGAGTGTGTATCATCTGAGGTTTTCCTCAGCTTCCCGTGTTTAACATGGGGTATGTCGTGAGTTTAACGTCTTGCGGAGATGGATCAGGTTGAAGGACCCCTAGGGGAACACCGATTTTCGGTCCAACATGTGGGTGGCTTCCCAGATGTCATGGAGTGGGATATGGTGGCATGATCTCACCGGGATGTGGTGGCCCGGGGAAGGATCAGGATGGATGGTGGAAAGAGACATGGGGCTTACGTTCTGAGACGGCCCAAGAGGGGGAATACAGTTTAACGTCATGCGGGACGAGATACATTTTAGTGTCATGCGGGATGAGGGATTTTTGGATCACGCTCTGAGGCGGCCCATGGTGAGTATGGGGCTTACGCTCTGAGGTGGCCCATGGTGGTCAGGGAACCGACGTAGAGAGGTCGGGACGACCGGGTGGTGGGATTGAACCTCATGAAAGATTCCTACATACCATGCATTAGCACATATCAAAGTCCACATAGTTCGCTGGGATAGGGTTTACGCTCTGAGGCGGCCCATGGTGGATTTCATGGTCGATGCGTGCTCTAATCCCACGTGAGTCATGCTCGGTGTGAGAAACAAGAAGCAACACGAACCAGACGATCACGTCGCAAAGGGTGCGTCCGTGAGAAGCGGAATGGGGCTTACGCGTTGAGCAGCCCAAAGAGGAAACATGTTTTTACGCGTCGTTAGCGGCCCTTTGTGTCGGGGCTTACTCCAGGGTGGAGGCCCGTGGTGTGACAAAGCGCAGTGGGAAAAGGACTCCACTGGCCTTGGCAGGGGGAAGCACGGAGATGCACGGGTGCAACCATCCATTGAGAGGCAAGGGGCTTACGCTCTGAGGCGACCCTTCCCCCGCGAAAAAACACCACTCTGACAAGGACAATCTAATTCCATTTGAGGAAGATTCCATTCCAGTGGAGATGAGTGGGCGTAAAGAATTCCTGAGCTGGGGGGACCCTGAGTGCGAAGCACGGGGTTGGACCATAGTTTAACGTCATGTGTTAAGGACGAGGTGCTTAGCAGTTTAACGTCCTGAATCTTGGATGAGGTGGGTTCGCTCCACACCCCTAGGGATTACATGCCCAACACCCTCTACCCCATGTGGGAGGGAAGGCATCAGAAAGGCCGTAATGAAGGGGGGCTGTAGGGCGAACCATCGGGGGGTCCACGTTAGCGTGGTTATGCGAAGAAGCAATAGCCATTAGCATGCCTATGCGAAGAAGCATAAGGAAAAGAAACAAAATGGTAAACATGGCCCAAGGGACCTTGAGGTTACTTCGCATGAGCCTGGAAAGCTGTACAGAAAAACAACGCATTGCGCGCATGCCCGGCAGGGGAGACATAGGTGCCGGCGCAGAGGGGCTGCCAAGGGGCATCAAGGTGAAAGGTCCTGGGCTTTGCGCGCAAAAAAGAAGATTTGTGCACAAAACAATAGGACGACATGCAATTGGAGAAACGGAATTGCGCGCGGAGAGGGAATTGCGTGCAGGGTATTGCGCGCACAATACACGGATTTCACGCATGGAAGGAACCCGGGAAAGGGGGAAAATTCACTTAAGCCGGTGGAGTTGCACGCAGAGGATAGCTCCAGGGCAAGGTGGCATGAAATGAGGGATTACCTGGAAGTCATCTTGCACGCGGGGGGAGTCGAATTGCCCGCGTAGGAGTCAGATCGAATTCCGCAACGCCCAAACTGTTCGGGGTCACCGCCTTTTTATAGGCATCGGCTGGCATGAAATACAGGCGGCACGCGAAATTTTCCACGCCGGGAACCTTCTGCGCGCAATATCATTCCGTGGATAACCGGGGCGCGCAATTATTATGCACCTCATTGGCTCGATTCCGCAAATCCCGGGAGTACTTCGCGCGCACAACATTATTCCACGCGGATCCTCCTTTATTTTTTGCACCACTTCCCGGGCATTCGGATCGGGCCTCTGATTCCGAATATGACTTCGCTTCGTCATTTTGAAAGTTCCTCTAGGAGTTACGGACTTTTTCGGTGCCAACAAATGCCCCCCCTTAGAATTGGATCAGCGAGAGGTCACAACGATAAGATTCCAAGGGAAATACCGAAACGCCGAAGTGCTGAGTCTCCACGGCAAGTCGCGCATGAAATTCCAACGGGGCTCGCAAAACGACGGATTCGCGCGGAATCCTCTTTTCGCTCGGCACAGAACCCTATCCTTGCCTATAAAAAGGGGCACTGGGTCCCAAATCCGTACAAAAAATTTTCCGCCCGATAGTCTCATCGCTCCGTGCGTGAAATCGCTAATGCGGCTGCGCGTAAAAACGCTCTGGCTGTGCGGAATTCTTTCCGAATATTGACTGTGCTTTTTCACCTGATCGGGATCATCCACGCTTCGCATGCCAATTGCGAGCCAATCTCCAGGATTTCATGCAACTCCTTCAGATTTTGCACAAAACTCTCCGATTCCGCGCACTACATCCTGATTTTTCCCACACCCAAAAAACATGAGATGGATGCAAACCGAGTTGATGAGGGGGAAGCCGCTGCTCGTAGGAGAAAAATGGCAGTGAACGAGGAGGTTTATGGTGCCAAGGTGATTGTATCCAACAATCTGACCCTGTTAAATCTAATGACTCCGGCCCAGAAGACGTATCCCTTGTCTGACAACCTCCTGCTCTGGAATTTTGGCATCCTGGAGTAGGTTCCACTGCTAGGTTCGAGGTGGACACGCCGCGGTCCTGGGTGACTCGGGAGGACAAACATCATCTCTATAACATCACCAACAATGGCCAATCTGCCAGGGAAAACAGACATATAGACGTACATGTCCTGAACCCGAGGACTGGGACCATTACCGGGGACGAGCTTGTCGCAGAGAATTCTCTGGCCCTCTACGCGAGCACGTTCTGTCAGAGCTTCCCGGATGACACGAAGGGCTGGCTGAAGGATTGGGACCTACGGTCCGGGGGTAACTTCACCAGCGAATGGGCCTGGGCGTTCTAGGTTCTCCATACCTGTGACCAGTTCGGGGACGAACTGCGGTATATCAGCCTGTTCGAGGCGGTATGGACATCGTAGTTCCACTTCCACCGCCAACCTGGACACGGGCCAGAGCTATTCACCCGGTGGTCTCCTGACACCAACACATTCCACCATTATCACGGGGAAGTCAGCATCAGTCTCTGGGACATTCACTGCATCGGAGGTATCCCACTGGAGGGCTACCAATACGACGAGTTCATTCCTCCAAAGAATACCTGTGGAGACAGGTTGCGAACGCCTATGCTGACGTGGCACCTGTTGGACCTGGCCAAAGAGAGGCTGGGGGTCAAGGACTTCTTGAAGGACATTGCCTACAAGGGCTAGTTCAGCCTGTTCTTTTAGAAGGATTCGGCCATCAAGATGCCGGGACGAGGAAAACGGTTCCCGAACGCGGCATAGAGGAGCAGGGATGGGTCATACTGGAGGACCCTGGAGGTAAAGAAATAAAAATCATGGGGTTACTGCGTCATTGAGGCCCAGGACCTGAACGTCCGATATGCCGGGTTCCTTGCCGCCTTCCTGAGCGGGTGGCTCCTGCCGGTGCAGGACACAAGGATGGGCGTCCGACCAGCAACACTGGTGATGGCGGGCTCCATGGACACCAAAAAATGGTTCAACTTGGGTTTCCCCATACTAACCATGATGTATGCCATCCTGGGGCGCATCTCATGAGGGGGGTCGCCTCGGAGAGTATGTGTTCCCTTCCAGATCTTCCACAGGTGGGTGGCGACTCATCTCGGCGGGTACACCTTCCCAACCACCATTCGTCCTCCGGGAAATGGTCTACGACCGTCCTTGCTAAACATCGCAGGGGTGGCACCGATGTTGTTCAATGAGGAGGGCATGAGAATTCGCATTGGAAACCATGCCAACTTCAACTTCATCCCGTTCGACACCCCAGTCGGCCAGATGGTGGACAACAGGCGAGGCTCTCTGGAACAGCAGGAATACTTCCAGAACCTTCGGGGCAGGGTGCTCGTGGATCAGATCGACGAGAAAGTGATCTGTGAGCCTTACGTGCCATTCCGATTCGCCAGGCAGTTTGGGTGCCTCCAACGAATGCCGAAGAAGGTATTCACGGCTGTCTGGCAGGAGAAGAATCCATGCACCCTGCGCCAGATGTGGTTGATGTTTACCACCTTTGGCTCTGGCGATGTCGTTACTCTTCCTCCCACTGGGGTCGATGCCGGCCTAGCAACTGAATACGCTGAACACTGGACCATTGCGTACCCTGAGGGGCTATTATGCAAGCGCGTTTGGGAACTCGAGGATACTCGCGTGGAAACCGAGCTACAGGAAAGAAGGCATGGTGCCGTCGCAAGGGGGGAACCAAGGGCGCGTCAGGCAGTGAGGCCTGCGCAGGCTTGGACTACGGTAGTGGGAACATCACATGGTCCTGCCGCGTCCCCGTTACCCGCATGGGGGTCACATGAGGCGGCCAGAAAGCTGCATGGGAAGCTGATAAGATAATTGCTCGAACCTTCCTAAGACACAATTCTCCCGGCACTGTGGTCAGCCTGGATGACCCTGCGGCAATCGCTGAGCGTCGAAGCAATCTGGAAGAACATAATGCAAAACGAGATCCAACTGCCAGAGGTCGGGCTCGTTCGAATTATAGACCGAGTAAACTTCCATCGGCATCATGCTTATTTAAAGGCTATGGACGCATACGCACGCCAAAGGTGTTGGCGTACGGATCCAGCTTTCTTAGTGAAAGAGATGCTCGGCCAGGAGCATGATCCGTAAGCGATGCCACCAGGAGAAGGTGACAGTGACGAGGAGTCAGAGGGGGAGGAGGAAACCGGAGAGGACGAAGGCAAGGGAGAAGACGAAGAAGAAGAGCCCGAAGGTGAGGGGTCGCAAGGGGCGACCTACCAAGGGATACTCCGAGAGAGCGGAAAGATTTCCGGCTCTGATCTCGACATAACTGAGATACTCGAGGTCTGTCTCTATCTTCTTTCATTTCCCTTATACATCCATTATCCTTTCCAAATTCTAACCCAATTCCCTATCCTAATCAAGAGCAGTTGAGCGTTGGACGGGCATCCCCACTGGAGGAGGGAGAAGAGGAACCGGTGGGACATGATGGGGATCCGACACCCATCATTGAATTAACATGCACAGAGGGGTCTCCCCTTGTGGCGGCTCCTAGAGCGGCTGAAACACTGGGGATTGACGCTCTGGATTCCTGTAAGTCTCACGCTTCACTACTGGAGTCTGGCGTCAAAAGATCCCAACTGACCAGCGTATGCCTTGCACAGTGATCTCATCATTAGAGGCACGTCAGGCTGCGGAGCCCGGGTCGTCCGCGAGTGGACCAGCAGCGGACATACCACCTCATTCAGAACATGCTCCCTGCACTGAGTCGGCCTCGACAAATGATGAACATGGGTGGCGGATATCAGTGGCATTGTTCCTGAGATGAGGTTATAAGATGATGGAGGCATCGTCGCTGCTGGGGCGAGAGAAGAAGGTTTCCCGGAGATCGAGGATTCTATTTCTCACGAAGGCATCCCTATGGTGGATCCTGCGGCCGATCTTCTGGCTGCCTTCCCCATATACCGGCCTGATGACCCTGAGGAGATAGATGACTCAGACTCAGAGGCAGTCGAGGAAAGCCAAATGACACGACGCAAGGGGTGGAAGTGTATCCAACGCTTTCTCAGACATCCCCAGTCGGACTGGCTGAGGCAGATGGGATCACATCAAACTTGGATGCGCTTCCTGTGTGCTGGAGGGGCTGACGCTCACCCCCTACATCTGACGGTCCGTGATTAAATGGACAAGAACATACGCAAGAGATGCTGGCGCAATGACATTGCCCAGTGCGGGGAAGGATCGGCGAGCGCTCAAGCGCTGATGAGGGCGGAGCAGGAAGTCCGAAACCTCGAAGGGAAGGCGGAAGATAAGGAGGCCTTCATCGCAACATGCTCTGGACTTGTGGAGCAACTGATGGCCCAGCTGGCTGAAGCGCAGGAACAACTGGTGGAGGCAAGTCACCAGATGACCGTACTACGAACCGAGCGGGTGCAAGCACAATCTAGGGTTGGCGAGCTACGCTCTGTTGTGGCTGATGAGGAGAGAGTCTTCAAAGAGCGAGAAGTGGTCTTAGAGGCTACCAGCCAAAGGGTAACAGTGCTAGAAGGATCGCTTCAGCATGCTGGTCCCTAAGGGTTTTTTTGGCCATCTCATGAACTTCTTGCTTGTACTGTTCATCATCTAAATCCAATAAATGGCCAAATCCATTCATTTGTACCCTTTGTTTAATATGCTCAAACATAGTTTCGAAACAAATAAAAACTCATCCCTAGGCTCATGTGGGTCGCGCCCAACGCGAGAAGCAAAGGATGCTCGTGCCATCATTTCATCCAACTGTGGGGCATTGACCAAGCTTCAAGCGTCTAAAATTTGGCCTAGATTTCTGAGCGGACCCCGGGCCAATTGATATGTCGACTTATCAATGTGCTATAACACACAAGTGGGGAAATGTTGGGGGCATTGAAATCCATCCAAACATAGGGGGATCGACAGGAAGGGTGAATCATGCTGCCCAAATTCGGAACACAATGGGGCGCAACGATGGAGGATAACTGTCAACCATGGTGGAAACACAACATCCATATCGTGTTGTCCTGGAATGGGGAAAATAAATGAGGGATGACCGCTGACCATGTTCGCAACATGGGGCCTAACTCAAATATTGTCGTTCAGTTTTCCGGAACGTTGGCCTAGGACAGTAGGCGGACCATAGGACTGTCATCCATACTGTTAGGGGGTCCCGTCAAACATGAACAGTCCTCCGGAACATTGGCCCAGGTCAGTAGGTGGACCATAGGTCGAGCATCCATACTATTAGGGGGTCCCATCAAACATTTCCATTCCTCCAGAACGTTGGCCTAGGATAGTAGGCAGACCATAGGTCGAGCATCCATACTGTTATGGGGTCCCACCAAACATGAAAGGAAATGAGGATCTAAACAAGGGGGCACACAAAGCGTGGAAGGTGGAGTGCTGGGTTGTTCGAACAGAGTCCTACACTCCCAAAATTGCTCCACCGTGGTGAAGGCGTATTAGACGGACAGACCGATCTGATCACGGGTCGTCCCAATTTCCAGGCAGGACTTCTTTCGCAAGAGAACTGCCGCTTCCCATTATTACCATGGGACATCCCGAAACTGCTCTGGGTAGATGTCCAAATTACACCACTTCCCATGAATTCGGGCCGAGGGGCTGACAATAAGGAAGGATGAGGTTTAGCAATCCCTAGGGCTGGACTCGAAACTAAATGTTCGGGCGTTCCTACGTATCTCATTTGGATGAGAATCAAGCCACACGTAGTTCTTGAAGAACAGTTTAAATTCATGTTGGACAAAATACGGATCATATTTTTAGGTCTTAGAACATGGACCAAGTGCAGTTTAAGGTCATGGGGGACGGGTGACACATCTCATTTGGGTATAGGCACGACACAGCGAGTAACCCGACGTAAATGAGGACATAATCCTGCACCACACCGTGAAATCCCACAAGAGAGAGCGAGTCGTAGAAATCCAAATAAATGTTCTTAGTTTTAGGTCTTAGAACTCAGACCAAAGGGTGGGAAGAAACATAAGAGGCACATGGTGGAGTAACTCAAACACCTAGCGTGAATGGGAATAGGGGGTATGTACGGTGCGGTGGATAACCCGACGTGAATGAGGACATAATCCCATATCACACCGCACAACCCCCTTGGGAGAGGTTTCAGGTTAAGGGACCGAAAGCGAAAGTTAGGATGGGCCCATGGGGAAGTGCCCGAGCGCTCCTACGTATCTCATAAAGATGAGAATCAAGCCTTACTTAGTTCTTGAAAGAATCTTAGATTAAGGTCATAGAACTCGTACCTTGAATGGGTAAGAGGAGAAAGGGACACATGGCAAGGCGGTTACAAAACCCGATGTGAATGAGGACCTAAGTCCTACTTACCATGTTTTCACCAGGGAAATGCTCGAGTCGAGGGACCAAACCAGGAGGTTAGGCTGGGCCCATGGGGAAGTGCCCCGGGCGCTCCTACGTATCTCATAAATATGAGAATCACGCCATACGTAGTTCTTGAGCGGTAGAGTCCAAACGGCGCATAGCCAGGACGCTATCATAACAGTTTATGGTCATGTGGTTGGACCATGCAGCACAGTTTAAGGTCGTATGGCTTGGGCCATCCACAGTTTAAGATCATAAGGTTTGTACCATCACACAGTTTAAGGTCATATGGTTTGGACCGTCACACAGTTTATGGTAATAAGGTTTGGGCCGAGGGGAACACGCACGATGCGATACCATCACTGCATGCGATCTTGAGAGAGGAGCCCCGGGCCAAGGGGCCGACGAGGGTCCAACCATTAAAAGGGGGACTGGGGATGCTAGCTCCCAGCTGTGCTGGGCCCAAAACACGATGTCCGAGAGACTCCTCATTTCCCATGGGGATGAGGGTCAAGATGCACACAACCTGCAAAGAAGAAACCCAAGCACATACTCTAGCGCTCAGACTGCGGGAGCCCCGAGAGACACCATCATGCAGCTTGGTCTGTCTGACGCGTGGGGGTGTACTGAGGGTTAGTACAAGGAGTGTCGAGATTCCACCTTGACACGGTGGGGCAGAACATGACATGAATCATTCCACCAACATTCAGGGCCCGGGGAAGTCGGCGTGACGACTGAGGATTACTGCTGACCATGTTCGAAACACAGAATCTTGACGTGTTATCCATGGGGCAAACAAATGAGCATCAACCGCTGACCATGTTCACAACGCAGGATTTGTATCAATTTTTTGTCTAAAACCCTCGGGGGTGCTGGCCCGTGACAGTAGGAGAGCCCTTGGGCGTTGTATCCAGGCCGTTCATGGGGGCCCCTCTGGGTGTGAAGGATGATAGGGGCCCGAATGAAGGGGAACACAAAGCGTGGAAAGTGGATAGAACTTGCCTAAGTAAAATCTGGCACTACAAGTACTATACCAGAGTACCCTAAACACATTAGTAGACCACTGGAAAGGGCCAAAGGGCTCAGTCCGAGAGCGGACGAAATATGGCGGATCCCTTGGAAAAAGAGGGGGCACAATTCCAAACACCCTGGCAACCGGGAGATCATGGGATCTCCTAAGAGATGGGGTTGGGCCTGACATCTGGGTGTTCAGGCGGTCCTACGTATCCCATAAGGATTGGAATCAAGTGATACATAGTTCTAGATGGTTCCTTTTAATGCCATGGGGAACATAACATAGGAGGGCTAACCTTGAGGACAGGGTGTAGTGGTGCATCTATTTCAAACCCGACGTGAATGATGAAATAATCCCATACCATGCCACACGATCCTTTGGTCATGGTCCTAAAGGCGAGACATACGCAATAGCGGACCTCAAGCTAGACCCAAAGACGAAAGGTCTGGGCGTTCCTACGTAACCCATTAGGATCGGAATCAATCCAGACGTAGTTCTTGAAGCACAGTTTAACGTCATGCTGGACGAAATACAGATCTTAGTTTTAGGTCTTAGAAATCGGACCCAGAGAAGGATGGTGTTTGGTAATCCCTAGGGCTGCACCCGAAACGGAATGTCCAGGCATTCCTACGTATCTCATTAGGATGAGAATCAAGCCACACGTAGTTCTTGAAGCATATTTTAACGTCATGTTGGACGAAATACAGATCTTAGTTTTAGGTCTTAGAACTCGGACCAGGTGCAGTTTACGGTCGTGCGGGACCATAGAGCCCAAATGTAGGGAAAAATGCAGTTCAAGTTCATGCTGGACCGAGTGAAGTTTAAGGTCATGCAGTACCAAAAGAAGATCGTAGTTTTAGGTCTTAGAACTCGGACCCTGTTCAATTTAAGGTCATGCGGGACCATAGAGCCCAAATGTAGGGAAAAATACAGTTTAAGGTCATGCTGGACTGGGCGCAGTTTAAGGTCATGTAGGACCCAAAGAAGATCATAGTTTTATGTCTTAGAACTCAGACCCGGTGAGCTCAGTAAAAATACCATTTGAGGAATCTGGCGTTGGTGGGTGGAGTGATACGCTCACCATCAATAGTCACCAGGGAATACACGCCATTGGGATAGACCTTCTGGACAATAAAAGGCCCCTCCCACTTGGGCTCCAACTTGGGTGGTTTCCTGCCGGAAATCATTGGCGCTCTGAGAGCCAGAACCAAGTCACCTTGAAGGAAAGGGCGGAGGAGAACCTTCTTATCGAAATCTCGAGCCATCCTACTCTGATTCCTTTCCATGTTATGTAAAGCGCGAAACCAACTTCCATCCAGCGCTTCCAATTCGGCTAGACAGATTTCAGCAACTCTATCCGGCACTTGCTGGTCGTAGACCGCCGTGTGAAATGAGGGCAGCTGGATCTCGATGGACAGGACGACCTCAGCTCCATATACTAGGGAATACAGAGTCACCTGGGTGGAGTTATGATTCGTCGTCCTATAAGCCCAAAGGGTGTTGGTAAGCTTGTCCGGCCAACATTTCTTGTTCTGACCAACCATTTTTTGAAGAATGTTAGAGAGGGTTTTGTTAAACGCCTCAATCTGTCCATTGGCTTGCACATGATAGCGGGAGGTGTGGTTAGAGAGAATGTTGTACTTGGCGTACAATTTCTTCAGCTCGCCCGCTCGGAAGATGGTTCCATTATCTGTGAGGATAGCGTGAGGTATTCCAAAGTGGTAGATGATATTGGAGCTCACGATGTTAGCGATAGAACAAGCCTTGACTTCCCTGAGAGGGATTGCCTCTGCCCACTTTGAGAAGAAATCCATAGCGGTTAAGATGAACCGGCACTGGCGGGCCGTCGCCGATGGGTAAGGTCCTATGACATCCAACCCCCAGACCGCAAAGGGCCAAGAATACATAGTAGTATGGAGAGGCTCCGGTGGCCGATGCACGAAGATAGCATGAACTTGGAACACATGACTCCTCTTGGCATACTCGATGAAGTCGTGGATCATGGAGGTCCAGAAGTATCCCAGCCTCTAAATCTGGTGAGACAATCGCGAGCCGGCCTGGTGGGCGCCACAGGAACCAGTGTGCACTTCTTGCATGACCTGTGGGATGTCGACTCCTTGAAGACAACAGAGGAGAACACCATCAAACCTATGCCTGTAAAGGAGCTGCTCACGGCTAGGACCGCTTCAAAGGGTGAACTGTGGCGCGCGGCGCCAGATTTGTTTTCACTTTGCTCGTTCCATCGGAAGATTTCCATGCCGGAGATATTCAACAAAGAGCATCCTCCAGTCAGGAACTATCTCGATCACCACGCCCGAAGCCCCCAAGGGTCCTGATGTAGGGGCACCAGCAGTGAGATGGTTCACTCGCGGGCCACGATCGCCCTCTGGGATAACAAGAGCAATGAATCTCTAGTGCACCACGGGGATGATTAGGTTATCCTGTTCGGGCTCTGCAAGTGATGCGGCCAGGCTGGCCAAAGCATCTGCTCGACTGTTCCACGACCGGGGAACGTGAATGACATCTGTTCGGGAGTGGAACATAGTCATTAGATGGAGGGTGCACTCCAGCAACGACATGAGTTCTAGGTTCCTGACAGCATAGTCACCATTAACCTGCTTGATGACTAGATCAGAGTCCCATTTTACATACAGATGGGGTACGTTAACCTCCAGATCAACTCGAGGCCAGTGATGAGGGCATGATATTCTGCCTCATTGGTGGTGCAGCCTTCTGACAACAAGAATGAATATGGTAGAACAGCATGCTCTGTTATGATGAAGACGATACCCAGGCCCACTCTGTTAAGCCTCGGATAATTGAGCATTCTACCAGTAGGGATTCGGGA
Organism: Viscum album; assembly: GCA_963277665.1. NCBI lineage: Eukaryota > Viridiplantae > Streptophyta > Magnoliopsida > Santalales > Viscaceae > Viscum > Viscum album. The sequence continues at coordinate 690,701,445 of OY728119.1, read as the reverse complement.
GGCGCTGTCAAAGTGCATCTTCCAGCATGGAATTGCGTGATCGACTGAGAGGATTGCCTCATCAGGAAAGCCCAGATCCAGTGGGTGGTCCACAGAGGTTTGGTGGGAAGCTAAGAAGTCTGCCAACGCCTGTCCTTTGACGGCCTTCGGAGGTACGAACCTGTTGTCGAACTACTGGAGGATCACTTCCCAGCATGCCAATCAACCGGTCAACATAGGTCGGTTTAGGATTTATTTCAACAGGTCTACCCGAGAGACCAGCTATACCTCGTGGTGCTGCAAGTAGTGCCGCAATTTCGTTATGGCGAATACGAGAACCAGGAATCTATTCTCGATGGGAGAATATCTAATTTCTGTGTCGAGGAGAATGAGGCTGAGGTAGTAGAGGGTATTCTCTTTTCCCTCGTTGTTCTTCTGGATGATAAGGGCACCGACAGATCACTTCAAGGCAGTCACGTAAAGGACAAATGACTTTTCGGGAACAGGTGGCATCAGGACCGGAGGTTGAAGCAGATACTGCTTGATTTACTCAAAAGCGATCTGACACTCTTCATCCCACCCATAGGCGGCACCTTTCTTCATGAGCCGAGAAAATGGCTTACACTTGCTGGCTAGATCTGCAATGAATCGGATTATATAGACTAAGTGGCCTTGGATGCCTCGAAGATCCCAAATATTATCCGGGGGAGGCATCTGACTAATGGCCTTGATTTTCTCGGTGTTGATCTTGATACCTCGATACCTAACAATGAATCCAAGAAACTATCCGGAGGTGACCCCGAAGGAACACTTTAACGGGTTCATCTTCATGTGGAGAGAATGGAGGAAACCGAACACTTTCTCAAGGCCTTTGAGATGGTCTTAGCGCTGATGATATTTAACCACCAGGTTATCTACGTAGCACTCCACCAGTGTCCCGAGGATCGGCTTGAATATGCGGGGCATAGCCCGTTGATAGGTGGAACCCGAATTCTTCAGGCCGAAGGGAAGAACCCGGTAGCAGAAAGTACCATGGGGGACCCTAAAGGCAGTGAACTCTTCATCCTTGGGGGCCATCCGGATCTAATTGTACCCGAAGTACCCATCCATGAAGAAGAGGGCTTGGAACCCGGCCGTTGCATTGATCAACAACTCTGTCACGGGAAGGGGAAAGTCATCCTTCGGACAGTGGCGATTAAGATCGTGAAAGTCGATGCAGACCTGGATGTGCCCATTCTTCTTCTTGACGGGCACAATGTTGGCTAGCCACCTGGGGTACTGTACTTCCTTGACGAAGTTGGTTTTGATGAGCTTATCAACTTTAGCCTCAACCATGGAACCATGAGAGGGGTTCATTTTTCTGGGAGGCTTCTTGAACCCGCGATGATTTGCTGGGAGGCCAAGGTGGTGGATGGCTACCTGGGGATCTAGTCCCGACATCTCATCATAACTCCAGGAAAACAGATCATGGTGCTATCTGAGAAAGTCTATGTATTGTTGTCGTTCCTCGGGGAGGGGGGGGGGGCATATCGGCTCCGACCAATGTGGGTCTCGGGTCTGCCTTGCTACCGAGGTTCACATGCACTAACTCGTCGACCATTGTGGAGACACACTCCTCAAAGGCTGGAGGAGCATCTACCATGTCTTCTTCTCCACTTCTGGAAGGATCGTCCATGGGGGGAGCCGTTTCAGGGATGCTCAACCCTGATGGGGAGCTAGCACTGGCTTGGGCGGCAGAGGTCGTCACGACAGTAGACTCACTCACCGCCGAGACCATGGAGACGAAGTCGGTTGATCCAATCCCATCTGGCCTTCGGCCCAAGGGGCCACGATTCTTGACATCAATGAAGTCGTGACGCATTGGATTGAGCCGGTCGATTCCGTCCTGGCGAAACCGACACGTATGACGCACTTCCATTTCCATGAGCCCAACGTCCCGATATCGTACATGGTTAGGAGGCTCGGGGATCACCTGAGCCTGGTTGGTGTAAGAGTACGAGGTGATTTTCTGTCGTCGGTTAGACCTAGAAATATGCCTTCCTCTGGTACCCGAGACAACAACTAAATCTCCCATATCAGGAGTCGTGGCCTCCAACCGATGGATTGGGAAGACATATGCATAATCCAAACCTACCCAGGGATCACTCGTGATAGCGGTGGGCTCAACCTCACCTGCCAGGATCTGCATATCCTTTCTCTTGTAATAGTCAGCGTCCAGATAACGAGATTCACAAGAGGCAAATGGAGACACATCTCCTTGAGGAATGCCCACTCAACCCTTAAGGGAGTATTTGAGGCACTGATGGTATGATGAGGGAACTTCCACGTGAAGGTGGAGCCATGTCCTGTCCATTAACGTGTTGTAGGCCATGTCCTAAGAGACAACCATGAATTCGGTATTGGAAATTACGCCACCGAACAGGGTCTTCAGACGAATCTTGCCATGTGGAATTTTATCGGTCCTGTCATACCCCTGGATTCTGAGGTCGGAGGGAGTTAAATCATCCTCAGACAACCCTAGTTTTCGTAGTGTCCGAGTTGGTATTAAGTTAATCCCAAAACCCGTGTCGACAAGACAGCGAAGGACTTCCACGCCATTGAACTGGACGAGGATGTACAGCGGGCGGATGTACCTCTTTATGGGAAGGTCTCTATCTTCATTGGAAAACGAGATAACCGCCTGACATTTGGCATCCTCAATCAACTCGGTGTGGAAGGCTTTTGCGGCCGCTACCTTCGTTTCAAACTGGAGGGGGCTCCTTAGAGCCTCGAAGAGCACCTCACGCATTTCAGACGACACGCGAAGGGCCTCAAGGATGGAAATCCTTGCCAGAATGCTGGCCAGATTCTTCAGGACATCATACATTCACGCCAAATGCGATCTTCTGCTTATAGGAGGTCGCTCTGCGATTGGGGGCATGACGGGCCCTACTAGCGGGACCGGTGACTGACTTGTACTAGGAACGTCCCGTTGTTCACTAGTTGAAGCCTGAGAGGTGGCTATCGCGCTAGGACCGGAAGGCTGTAGTGGGCCGGTGGCGGGGCAGGGCTGGTTGCGGCACGAGCAAGGCAGTTCCACCCGATCCAGCAACAAAAACGGTGGAGGAAGAGAACATGTTGACACTGGGTGAGGGAGCAGCGAGTGCTGCTCTCTGTACTAGGATTTCTGCCTAGTCTCGGTAGCGTGAACGACCTGACTAGAGGTGACGACTGCCGTGCCCCGGCGATTCACGTAACCACGGCTCCGCCGAAATTGGAGATGGCTAGGGACAATGGGGAGGTCCACCTGGCGTTCCTCATCATCGGGAGTCAAAAAGGGAATTACCAACTCTACGGTGTTAACCGAAGCGTACCCGAGCTTTCACTCAAGGAGTCATCCACTACCAGACGAGGTCTCGGAGGGATCCCCATTTTCGGGGGCATGAAATCACCAAGCGTTCGGGAAGATGACGGCAATGGTAGGGAGCGTTCTTTATTCTTGCGCCACCGCCTGATATTATGCGAAAATGTAGGCTGGTACGACGATGCCAAAGCGGCCCTCGTAGACTCTGAGGGCTCTGGATGACTCAGGCGGGCATTCATGATGCCATGTGCATGGGAGAACATCTTGTGGGCCATCCAGTCATTATACTTCCAGGACCCATGGTTGGAAACCTATTCCCACTCATCCCCATTGTCACTACTGCCATCTGATCTCACAAAGACACCTTCCACCTGTGCCGGGGCTGGGCCCAACCTGACTATGTTGTTGTCAATTTGGTCTTGGATCCAGTCCTTGAACACATAGAATTTCTGGATGGTATTTTCCAAGATCTGGTGATAAGGGCAGTAGTTAGGGTGTTCAGTGAGACACGCCTCTTCTAGCTTCTGGCACTTAGGCAGCTGCACGATCCTCTGCTCCAAGGCGCTACAGAAATAACCGGGGACCTGGTCCTCGCCAAACGAGTAAGTCTGATTCATTCTATCATAAAGGGGGATATTGGGGGCTGACCATGAACAGGGGCTAGAGGAGCAGGCCGAGGGGGTGGAGCCGGATTACCTCTCCTAGGTGGTGGTGGTGCGTTACGCGGAGGCGCCTACCGATTTTGAGGTGGTCGCTGCTGGGCCGGAGGCTGTGCCTGTGGGGGTGGACCCCTATGAGCCTGCTGAGCTGGCCTTACTGGCAGCAACTCTAGCTGTCTAGGGACCTCTATCTGGACTAAAACAGTGGGGTAGTCTCTATCGGCTCTCCTTGTAGGGATTATAGGAGGCAGCGGGCGTGCCTGACCGGCCTATTGCAGGGCTTCTTCGAGGCGCTGATCCTTGTCTGAGAATTCTCGGAACCCTCCAGGGTAATTCTATGTGATCAGAGAAGGAACCAACTCTGCCTTGACGTTACCTACACACATCTTCAGTAATTTATCCTAAGTCAGTGGCATGTCAAGGGAGTACATGATCCCCTTCCACCAGGCGACGAAGTCCGCGACTCGCTCGTCAGGCCTTTACTTACACCTGAAGAGGTCTGCAATGTTCGTCTTCTAGGTTGTGGAACTGAACTGGTAGAGGAATTTCCGGTGATGGTCCTCCCAACTAGTCACAGATCTAATAGGGAGCTGGCTGTACCAGACGAATGATGGTCCTTCCAGTGTCTGGACGAAGCACCGGAGCTTGGCAGCCTCCTTCTGCGCTGGAGTCCCTAACATAGGCCCGCACCTCGAGTAGAAGTGGGCGAGGTGTTGTGGCGGGTCTCCGGTCTCATTAAATGGGATGAAAGTGGGGTTCCCAAACCCTTGTGGGGCCGGTATATCATCCACCCATGTTGGGTATGGTTTTCCGTCCAGTGGGATTGCCACCTGCCGAGTTTCCAGGGCCTCCAAGCGGGCGATGTGTACTTCCATCAGGTCATCCGGATGCAGATTCCATGGAAGTCATCTTGCGCGTGGGGGGAATCAAATTGTTCCTGTGAGAGATATTTCAAATTCCGCAACCCCCAAACTGTTCAGGGTCGCTACCTATTTATAGGCATCGGCTGGCGTGGGATACAAGCGGCGCACGGAATTTTTCCGCGTCGGGAACATTCTGCACGCAATTTCTTGCCGCAGAGAACCGGGGCGCACAATTATTGTGCGCCTCATCAGCTCAATTCCGCGAATCCTGGGATTACTTCACGCGCACAACATTATTCCGCGCAGATCCTCCTTTATTTAGCGCACCACTTACCGGGCCTCCAGATCGGGCCTCTGATTCCGAATATGACTTCGCTTCTTCATTTAGAAATGTCCTCTAGGAGTTACATACTTTTTCATCGTCAATAATATCAAAACTCTATAATATACTGAGTCATGTGGAACATTTACAAATGAATAACTAATGAAAAGAATATCTTAATAATGGTTTCATTCGACCTAGACTTTCAACTTGCAGTGATCTTATTTTATTTGTGAAAAATAAAGATGTTTCCATGAGACTTTTCATTGATTATAGATCCTTTAATAACATCACTATTAAGAAAATGTATCCTTTGACTCATATAGATGATGTTTTTTATCATCTCTTGGGAGGTCAGTGTTTTTTGAAGACAGATATGAGGTCTAGGTATGATCAGATAATGGAGAAGGTGGATGACATTATGAAGATAAAATTTTGGATGAGATATAGGAATTATGCAATTGTGGTTATGCCCATTGGGTTTTCTAATTCAACTGTTGTATTTATGAATCTTATGAATATAATATTCCATCAGTTTTGGGATTAGTTTATGGTTGTGTTTATACATTCTATTTTTTATATTATAAAAGCCATGATGTACATGAAAGGACCTTAAAGACTATTTTTAAAATCATAAAATAAAAGAAACTATAGGGAATGTTTTTTAGAGTTAATTTTTGATTAAAACAAAATTCATTCCTAGGATATATTGTTTATAAATATGGCATATCTATAGAGAATTCTAAAAGAAGTTGTTGAATAGTTGTCAATACCTACCAATGTCACTATGATTTGTAGTTTTCATTGATTAGTGGGTTATTAAATAATGGTTTCAGAATACTTTTCTTGGTTTTCTATCCCACAGACTAAGTTAACTCAAAAATCATTGAAGATTATCTAGACAATATAATATGATATTTGTTTTTAGTAGATGAAAAGAAGACTGGCCAATGATTCTATTTTGGACTTACCTTAGGTAAAACTTGAATTTATTATCTATAGTTATTTTTCATTAAAATTTCATGGTTGTATCCCAATTCATAAGGAAAAACTAATTACTTATGCTTCGCATAATTTAAAAACTCATGAGTTAAATTACCCTACACATGATTAGGAATTAGCTAATGTTGTTTTTGATTTAAAAATTTCAAGCCATCATTTGTATGGAGGGAAGTGTGAAATATATATAGATCATAAAATATTTAATTATATATTCACACATAAAGAGTTGAACATGAGTCATAAGAGATGGCTAAAACTAACCAAGGATTATGATTTCTCACTTCATTATCATCCATGAAACAAAAAACAAGGTAGTTGGTAATTTGAGTAAAATTGTAGTGCTACATTGACCATGTTATGTTTATAGAATGTCATTTTGGGTAATAATTTGATAGATTCTTGTATAGAATTTTTGGATGATATGAAATATGATATTTATTAGGCGTTAGTGTATTCAACTATTAAGAATTAATTAATAGGGCTCATAATGTGGATCAACCACTGTAAGAAAAAAGTATAATATGTTAAAAATGGTTTCTTTCCTAATTATAATATCGATAAATAATGTGTTTTTTTATTAGGGAAATGATTATATGTGCCTTTAGGTTCACAATTGGGGAATTATTTGTTGATTAAATATTATATTTCTTCTTTTTTCATTCATTTAGGAAATTCCAAGATGTACACAGACCTTTAGGAGTATTACTACTTAGATGGAATGATGATAGATATTACTGAATTTTCAATGAAGTGTTTCACTTGGAAATAGGTTAAAGTAGAGTGACAATTACCAAATGGGATGATTCAACCATTTCAAATTCCAAAGTGGAAGTGGGAGAAAATATCAACAGATTTTTTGGTGGGATTTCCAAATAATTTTGAAGGTTATAATTCAGTTTTTGTTATTTATGATTGATTAACAAAATATGAACATTTCCTTTGCATTTGAGATAAAATGTATTTATATTATCTTTCTATACTATATCTAGAAGTTATAATGAGGATAAATGGAGTTATTATATCCATTGTATCAAACTAAGATATTAGGTTCACATTCAATTTTTTTAAAGGAATTCAAAAGTTGCGGGTACTGAATTAAATTTTAGTACATATTTTCATCCTTAATCAGATGGAATGTTTGAGTATACTATTCCAACATTAGAATATTTGATTAATTATTGATCAGTGGATTTCTAGGGAATTTGGGATTTTCATAATTATATGGTTGAGTTTACATACAATAATAGTTTTCATTCTAGTATACAGATAAACATTTCTAGGAATTATATTGAATGTGGTTTCAAACACCAGCTTTTGGGATGTTTTAGTAGAAAAGAAGTTAATGGAAACAACGATGGTAGAGGAAACAATAGAGAATGTTTAGTTGAATCAGTGAAACATGATGATAGCTCAAATAAGGTAGAATAATTATGAAGATTAATATAGAAAATATAATTCCTTTGAGGTAGACGATCATTTCATTCTAAAATTTTCTCCTTGGAAAAGTGTGATGCATTTTGGTAAGAAGGGTAATTTGAGTCCATAGTTAATTATACAATATGAAATCCCAGATAAAGTTGTCATATTTTCCTAATGAGTGGAATTACATGAATGTTTATCTTAGTTAAATAATGTATTTCATGTTTTAATGTTAAAAAAGTTTTCTCTGTACTCATCTCATGTTTTGATCCCTGAAGATGTTTAGCAGTATGATAATATTTCATATGAGGAAAAACTAGTTCAGATTCTTGAACAAATAGAGAATGTATTATATGAGATTGTTACATAACAAGGTTATAGTGTTATGGAAAAATCAAATGGTTAATGAGGAAACATGGGAATCTGAAAATGATATGAGGGAAAAATGTCCCAACTTTTTTGATAAGTGAATAAAATTATAAAGATGAATTTTCCAAAAGTGGGAAGGATATAACATCCCATGTAATGTTAGAATAATTATTTATCGTATTTATTAGTATTTATGAATAAAATAGTACTTTTACCATAAAAGGGGTGATATCTCTAATAGATTAGGTGAAATGCAACAATGAGTTTCCTCATAATCTTATATTTCAAACAAGACAGAGTTATACCGAACTATTTTTATATTATTAATATTATTTATTTATGTGATACTTATTTCCTATAAATTGTATCTGAATTAATGAATAAGACTAAAAATAATTTTTTTACACATTTTTTAAATATTTTACATTAATCTAATAAATTTAATTTGCTTAAAATAAAAATAAATACAATTTTAAGAATAAAAATGACTCTATTTTTAAAATGTAGTTTTATAGACTTTTAATAGAGAACCCTTTTTAAATCCAAATTTTGGAAATTTATTTGTTTTATATTTAAATATTAAATTCATTTTTAAAATAGAAACATAAAAATTATGCCAGTATTAATTTTTTTTGAAGTTTCATTTTTTAATGAACATTGGAAAATTATTATTTTTTATTCAAAAGTGTATTTTCATTAAATTTATTTATAGGTATAAATTATATTTTTGAATGGTTTAAAAGTTTAGTTATATTATTTTTTATAAATTAACCCAATTTATCTCATTTTAATTAATTCTACTATGAAATTGAATAAAAAACATAGAAAACATTTTAAAGGCTTTAACCTTAAAAACCTACTGCCACATCCCATAAGTAGGACTAAATTTAAATTAATTCCTACAAATTATGTTATTAGAATTTGGAATATAGGATTATATATTTGGAATTATCATAATTTATATGGAATAATGAGTTCAAATTAGTTTTTTACAAAATATACTAGTGGAATTGATTAAAATTAATTATAATGATTAAGAGAAAAATTAGCCTAACAAGGGACTGTACCTTAATCTTAAGGGCCCAAATGACTTCAATATTTTTATAAATAAATATTATGGACATATTTTGAACCTATCATTCATTTTATTTATGTTTTATCATTTTTCAATTAATTAAAATGGAAAAAACGTTCAAGTAATTCAATTTTCAAATATTTACAAGAGTGTCACTCCTCCTCCACTATAAAATGGCTCTCACCCATCCAACTTCCTCAGACATCTATAGTCACTTTTTCTCAAATAATTTATTTCAAAACAAATTAAAATAACCTCTCACGTAATACAAGAATCCTACACTTGACAAAAATTCTAACCAAGGAACCCCTATGGTGAAAACTAAATGGAGTTACAAGAATAAGTGGTAACACCCATCCTCAAGCTCTTTAATTTTATTTTCATAGTCTGCTTACTCAAATATTATTATTCCATGAATAAATAATAACATAAATATCCTAAATATACTTATATTTTTTAATGATATTATTATTACCTACATTTACACACACATCCATTTAATTGGTAACAAATATATAGTTTTTGTGTACAGAGAACTACCACCTCAGGAAATGATGTTGTTTGTTTTTCATTTAACACCAATAATGGCAGGGAATTAGGATGTAAAATTTTTTTATATATTATATATATGGTTTTTGTTTTATATTTATTCTTATGTAATTATTTTATAACAAATACCTTTATACATTCCATTTTATGTAAATACAATAACATCATTAGAAGAAGTGTGGACTACAACCTCTTTAATGTGATGTGATACATTGACACACTACATGGAAGATATTATGGGTGAGTTTAATTAAATATATATTCCATAAAAAAAATTATATATTCATGACATAATTACCATTCTTTAAATACCGAACATCATATTATTTAACACATTTCCACACACTGAAAGAGTGATAACATCATTCATGGGCGTGTGGACTATCGTCTCATCAAAACAATGTGATTGCTTTTACATAAACAGAATTATTTATATAAGTTTAAATGATTAAATAATATTTTATACATCATATAAGTATAATTTTGTAAATATAAATTATTAATTACATTCTTTCCATAACGATCATTGTAAAATGAGAGCGTTAACCATTCGTATGAACAACCAAACAATCTCCATGATTGTAACATTGGTTCATTTTTCATAACCATCATTCATGATTGTATTTAAAAGTGAAATTAATGTATAGATATAATAATTTTCGCATCATTATTTTGAATATGTTCATATATTAACACCTATTACCATAGTATTATTATGGATATGTTCATATAGTAACACCTTTTACCATAGTTGACCTACCTAAGTCGTTTTTACATATAAAACGAATGTGGTCAAAATACCCGATTTTAGTTTAATTTTTTTAAGTAGTGGTATAAAACATTGAAATAAGTGAAATAAATGTAAAATTAAATGTTAAAAATTTTCTAGAACAAGTATATAATTAATATATGTTTAGTATTCTGGAAGGTAGAGACACAGAAGACAAGTCTAACCCAAAGTAAGGGATTTTGTCTCAAGATCCTTTTGTTGAGTTATTTCATGTTTATATGCACATTTATTATTTTATAAGATTTAAATACAAAATATTTAACATTTTATATCAATTATTATTTATTGTCAGGTAATTTAATGTTTTGTAAAATTTTATGCTTCCATGAAGCATATTATTTAATTGATCAATGTGTTTTAAAGAACATTAAATGACTAAAGACATAAATTCCTAATATTTTCTCCAAGGAAATATTCCTGATATACATTAAATATTTTTTTTATGGTTATAAAAGTGGTATAAAGGTAATTTTATGTCTAATTTGAATTTCATTCAAATATTTCAGAAATGGAATTTTTTTACATGCTTTTTTTAGAACGTTTTGACAATTGAAAAAATTAATTTTTTATTTCTAATATTCAAGGAGATAATGATTTTTCATTCTCAATGGGAATTATTTGTTCACATTTCAATATTTCAAGTTTTATTAAATTAAAAACCTGATTTTTATTTTTATAGTATTTTCTTTATTAAAATTGGTTTTTAAAATGTATTGATTATTCTAATATCTAAAAAAAATCTTTCGATTGCAAATGAAATTTTATGAGTGAAATATTGAAAATTAAAATCTTTTATGTGTTATAATTATATAAACTATACTTGTATATTTAATAGATGGTTCCATAATAGACCAATTATGAGTTGTTTTTCGATAAACCAATAATGGCTGGGTCTCTGATATACCTCCAATGCATTAGTTATGAATGTTATCTATATAGATATTTCATTAGTAAGAGTTACATATATGGAAGTCAACCACTTGGTTATTTTATTTATAACTGTGAGACGTATAATGAGGTTACGAGTTAAATTATGTATTTTCTATTCTTTTTATGGGTTTTATAGTAATATATGAATTTTAATGAAGTACTAAATGAGCATATTATTAACAAAAAGTTTTTAATACTCATATAAGTGAAAATAGTTACTTCATGTTATTGTTTTTATAAATTCTTAATGTTTATAAAGGGAATAATTGTTTCCTTTTTCAATGTCCCATAATGATATTTTTATTCCCATCCCACTTTTTTTCTTGCTTTTCATAGGATATAAGGTTAAGTAAGGGATTGTAAGAATTCATGTTGATAGTCATAAAGTGTTTTCATAAAAGTGATCATGTTTTTTATGGTTTGATATGGTGAATATAATGGATACTGATTGGAAGTTACAATTTTTTTATTTTATGGTTTTCTTATATTTGATTTATGTCCTAATTATCTAAAACTATAGACTTGAAAAGATCCTCATTGTGAGATAAAGTAAAATTCTTGACTTAAATAAAAATTATATATTGTTTTTAGGTCGCGTCCTAATATGATATCATTGAACAAATAATGATATATTCTTAGGTACAAAGCTCCATGGAGGCCAGAGAAGGTTGTGAGTAAAACTAAATAGTCCACCACCAAGAACATTCCAATGTATAAAAGTTTTGAAATAAAAGTACATATAGAAGTGATATAATGTATTTTCAATTATTTTTAAACAATTTATGTTAAATCAGTTTATAACTGAGGATTCTTGGACTTTTTGGTAACGTAAAATATATGAAATATACCATTATGAATACTTACATTCATTACCCTGATCGATCATAATTGTTTCATATAGTTCAAGATCTCTCTATGAATTCCATGGTTAAAATGATAACCTTACTATAAAAACCACCATCGGAGGTGTTTTCCAGGTAAGTACCATGACAACCCTGGCGAGTGGTTTCCAAATTGGTGTTAAGACCACATTAGTTGTTTTTTCTAAATATATTTCACAGCCACCCTAGAGGGTTTTTTGAAATATGTATCATGACCACATAAAATGTTTTTTCCACCAAATAGTATCACAATCTCCATAAGAAGAGATTCCAGAACCTCAGGAAGGGGAGTTTTTATGACCACAGTTATGTGTATTTTCAAAACGTACCAATATTGAGCTATCATAACATATATAATGAGAGTATTTAATACCTCAAAAATTTGAGTATTCATAACTTATGTATATGTATTTTTTTATAAGATTCCAATAAAAATCGAAAATAATTTATATGATCCATTAAAATTTACAATTTTCATGTTCCCTTTTCTAATTCATCATAAATTTCCATTTAAAACTTCAATTAAACTCTACATTTTACAATTAAAAATTTATTAATCAATTCATTTCAATTAAAAAGATAAAAATTCATATGATAACATCCATACCAACTTAAAAACCAAAAGATTCCAATTTACCATATAATTAGTAATTCATGATCCATCCATTAATTTCAAGAAAATGAATTTTATTTAATCATCATCATGTAATAAAACAATTCAAAATTAATTAGGGAAAATATAGGGTTTATACCTCAATATCAGCTATCCACCCAGGGTTTCCCTTCATTTCACATGGGGTAATTAATCTACCAATTACATTCATGACATTGATGATTGTGAAATTCCATTTCAAATCTATTCATTTAATTTAAGATTCCATTTTAAACATTTAAAACATAATTATTCCTTTAATTATATAAATCCAAATATGGTTAAGGGATATACTTGAATCATCCCTCAAATATGATCCATAAAATTTTTATTAACAATTATTTCCTTTTAATTGGGAAAAATACAATCTCAATTTCATTACTGTTGTGTTCTATTTAGAATGATTTTTTTTCTAAAATTCATAATATTCCATGTGAGATTTAAACTAATGAAATGAGAATTAAAAAATTTTATTTAAAATTAGTTCGATACCTAGTCAATATGGTATGACCATAAAATTCATCACTTAATGATGATATGGTGAGACTATTAGTTAAATATATTGACAATAAACCTCTTGATTGGGAAGGTATAATCACCAAATACTAGAATTCAATTTGATCTAAAAATATATAAAATGATGAACTAAAAAACAACTTTAAATATAGGGAATATGAGACATAAATAGTGGGAGCTCACTTGATAGTGAAAGAAATGGCAAACAGGAGGAGACCGCCTCATGGATTTATATTAATATTTTCAATGTAGAGAAACAAACATGAGTATGAGTTGATATAGAAGAGAAATATAAATATTAAGTATAGGAATGTGTGGTTTGTAATCTTATAATGATTTATTTTTAAAAATAGAATAAAAATGGGGTTTTCCATTACAATAATATAATGGGAATATAAAAAATCACATTTTAAAGGGGTGAATGGTTTCGCAGCATTGTTGGAAAAATAGTTCAAAACCCATAAAAATGACTTTATAGTTTTCTACAATGATTTAATGGTCTCTTGGACTACAAGAACATTTAAAAAAAATTTCCTAATATAACATACTGCACTATTAAAATTCATGGTTATCATTAACTTTTCACCAGCCATTTTCACTAGGCTTGCTTCCTCAAAATTGATATTTAAAACCATGAACCCTTGGTATACTCATGAGACCTCCCATGCTCCATAAAACTCCCCAAATAAGGTTCTCATATGTGTTTCTATAGAAGTTAAATACCTATAGGCCATACATTTAGGGTGGGATTTTACATATTCCCAGCCTAATAATAGATAATTTTAAATGAGTTATTGATCTTTATTAACCCTCCTTAGTGAATATACCCACCCAAGTGGACTACTTGAATTTATAATTAACCAATATCCCATATAATAGGTTAATAAAACTAGTCTAAACCCACTTATGTTCAATATAAGCTTCCACCTAAATCTTTATCTCACCCTTGATACTCTCACACAACAATCTTCCTAATAATCACATCCATCATCATCACTTGGACATCACCCGTATCACAATATTATTAAACACAACTGATACAGATTCCATCGAAATCCGAAAATCAGATCCCATAATTTCATACATAAAATTCTTCCCTTGGATATATTCTTATATCTAGGTGGATCAATATGACTACAATTACCTTTGAGCTATTTTCATCATCACATCACGTTCAACATTGTTTGTAATTGTTCAAGGTAAGACCATACACATAGTCCATTTGTGGAACACTCCCCACAATAAGAATTTCTAATAATGCCCAACTCTCTTGTTATGGAACTAAATAAGTTGTTGGTACCATCCATGAAAAAATCCTGATCAGACTAATATTCTCATGAATGGACTTGACCACGCTTTTACGGTATTCAACGCATCTAAAACCACACACCATAAGATGTTTCAAAACCACCATATTAAATTCAACATAAAATAATATGTTGGACCAAATCTACACAACCTACTTCATTATCTTTGTAATACACCAATGTTCCATCAATTTAACTGATCATAATAACATAAATCATAAAGGAAATAATGAAATCTCCCAATATCCACACTATTGTTCTTTCTTGACATTTAGTGTTATTTCCATGGTTGAATCATATAATGACCAAAAAAATCATTATTCCCAATGTGGCAACCGATGAATCAATGATACAACCCATTTTTGGATAATAAAATTGATTTTAAGAAATATGGTGGGGTCAAATCCACCCACTCAACACCTTCATAAGTCCAAAACATCAAATGATTTTTATTATTGTTTCCATGACCCCGCCACTTATAACACCAAAACGTATATGAAACTCCCCACCACAAGAGTTTCCTCATGGAGTCACCACTTAATTAAGAACTTGGTATCTATATATCATGTTCTATCCATAACTAAATACAATTCCTAAATGTTCCCATCCTTCTAATATTACCACACTAATAGAAACATAAAACACAACCAATTCCAACCTTACATGTACGTCATTCTTATCATATCCCAATGTTTCCATTTGTAAAGATATCGACACCCATCATGGACAATGGTTCACTACAAACCACATTAATTCACTAAATCTACTTTATTATTAAAATTTTAATTACTTTTCCCCATCATAATTCTTGTGTCACTACTAAGGAGACATATTTATTTTCTAAAATATTGGCTCTTGTGGCAAGGGAAATATTGTTCAACTATGTCATTGTGTGTCCATCAACTAATTCATATGACCCAAAAACATAAGAGTTTTTAAAATCCCCTTAGGATCCTTGGTTAACATATCAATAAGTATTATGCCACCTTTACATGTCACCTCACTTAAATAGGTAATTACCAATTGAAACTATTTGTGGGGACACAACTCCCTAATGAGTAGTCTTGAATTGCTACTCATTATAGCACCAAAACCACCACATTACCCAACAAAGTGACTTAGAAACCAACATACATAATTTATAGGAAAAAATTTCCACCACTTTATCATAAAAACCTAATTTCCATAGAATCCCTTCCATGAAAAAACATAGTTGACTTATAGTCCCATTTACTATTTCTCAATAAGAGCAAACTTATTCTATAATCCACAATCCATGCTCTTATGACATGTCAATACCATAACTAGAAAAGAAAAAGTGGTGTATAATTTTTGACATCATTAATATTAACTTGAAAATGGTTAAACCCATTATTTCTCTCAAAGTGATATCATTACAAAAATAAAAGAGCTTACCCACACACTCACCATTCACTAGAGGGAAACACACATTAATAGGGTAAGACACTATGGCTGGCCTTGCCCTATGAAATACCACATCGATAATTGAAAGAGGATAATTAACACTCATGATTCTTCAAATAACCAAGAACTATACACTCACATTAAATTTCTCAACATCATTTATGGGTGTGTACTTGTCCATGGAAACTCAACCAAGATGTAATTACACATGCTAATCCTTCATCACCCACACTAACATCCTCAATGTTTTTGTTGATGCCTAAGACACACACCCCAATACTGATACCTTACTCAAACCTTAAATTCAAAAAAATAATATTATTTCCATCTATATGGGACTCACTAAATCATGCTAACCCATATCACGAGTTACCCTCACATGATATAGGGTATTGATTCACTAAAACTGAGTCATATCAAAGGGCTACTAGGTTATCCAACCCAACCCGCACATGATATCTCCCCTAGTTTTTAACCCACAAGAAAAATTATCATCCATGTATCATAATAACATGAATTCTAATATACCAAAAAACCCATCTATAGGGTTCTCAGACATGCATATAATAACATCACCTAGTAAAACACTATCTTATAAGGTCTCTAGAATGTGTGAAATAATATAGTTCTTAGTGGTATAGATTAAGATGATATCATATGAGATATAATAATATTCTATCATATAAATCATATATTAATAGTTACCCATAATCCATTATCTCTATCTATCCTATATACCCTTACTAAGGTTAGGTCACATATCTAGATGTAATTCCCATATTAGAACACCCTCCAACAAAAGGTGTTTTAAACAACACATTTCAATAGATGTGATAATATATATAATCCCCACTATTACCCCACCTCGTATCATGAGAAATCATAACTTAGGATCTTTAAATATACCTTACACCCCCAAAAAGAATCAATCCATGAACACAAGGGGTCAAATTCATCTCACCCATTTATGTTTTAATTACTACAAAATTCAGTATAATTAAATTACCCAAAATTAAGTGTAATTTTACCTAGATTTCTTAAGATACATAATTACATTTGTAGTACATCTTTCAATAGGATCATAAGATTCACATTTTTAGATATTCCACGAATTCAGATTTCATTTTACTAACCAAATTTAATGTCATTTCAAATTTTCTAGTCTTGATTATAGTAGGATACATTCAAAAGTTATAAAGGAAAAAATCATATAGGTTTCCTAGAAGCACTCTATTTATAAAAAATTTGTCATCATAATAACACATTTATATCTTATTATTTAATATGGAATCTCTTAGAGAGTTGTTAAAGTAATATTTCATCATAGACTAATATTGGAAAACACAATATAAATAATTATTGAAAAATTAAATAATCATACCCCTTATTAATTATAATCCACAAGTATTTATAAATTATTTTAGGATATAGAAAACATAAATTATATAAATCACCCACATATATTTAAATAATAAGAGATTATAAATCATAGGAAATATAAAAATGACATATAAATCATATGTGTCTACCACGATGCCTGAATGAACACAAATTTTTTTTATACTAGGAAAAGGGTAAAACCCCCAATAAATAATAACATTATAAATCATGTACATCACTTGAGGTGAAATAAAACATATCTATAATAATACAATTAAAGGAACAACATGTACTACCCTTGGAAATGTGCACCTTTACTCATGTGTGGTTTGAACACTCCAAGACACATGCTCATTACCAAGCCTCTACATATAATACTCTAACATATTTCTTTCCCAATTGACAATAACAAAATATGATATATTTTTTTAACATATTTACTCTTTAGAAAAACAAATATCACCTAGGACAAAAGTGAATACATCACCATAGGAATGCTTCCCCACATGGAAGAGGTTTCTAACTAGAAGCATGGGAGTAAAGTGGTAGCATGAGATGACAGTACTCCCAATATCAGAGTCCAACACAAAAAAAATATTACGCAATCACATGAACTAGTGAATAACACCGCATAAATGGAAATTCATGTGAATATATATATACAATTTCAAAATTAAAAAATAATGGTTTATTCCATACGAACCACAATGAATCCCTCAAGGGAGGATCAAATATATAAGATAAAAATAAGAAAAACAACACTGTAACTACCACTATTTTCTAATAGGTCTCATGTCTGTCCTAATATCATCACCTACACCACATCATAAAATTACATGAAAAACATCGTACCTAAGTCCCTTTCCATAAATGTGTAACTATTGACCAAATTCTGGTATCATCTTTGGTAATAAGCTCCATGATGACTTAAGTAGGCTTTTAGAACATCGCAATTGGTCACCACCACCAACATCTCAAAATATAACCATTTTGGAATTAATGTACATGAAAAGTGATGAAATATATTTAAAACTAGTTTAAAAAAATTAATCTTAAAAAATAAATATTCACTGATGCCCAGGATCCATGGAGACACTCAATATTAGAAATATAATTTCAACAATCCTAAGGTCCATGACCCATATCACCCTACATTTTTAAACCAGTATCAGATGCCCCTAAGCAAATCATGGTGACTGTTCCAACCATAATATCACAACCAAAAATTATGGTTTTGTGTCATGTAAGTTCCATGACATCCCTAGAGGGGTTTTAAATCGGTTTCATGACAACCCAAAGGAATTTTCTAAATATTTATCATTATGACCCAATGGTGTTTTCAAATATGTGTAACACCTGATAAATATGTGTTTTCAAAATAGGTATCATGACAAACATAGTGGTGTTTTCTATGAAATAGAATCAAAGCCTCCTTAAGTAGAGTTTTCATAACCTCTATAATTGTAATTTTTAAGACCACTATTACGAGTGTTATCACAACCTATGCATAGGCATTTTTCGTATGTGTCCAAGAAAAAGAAAATAAATTCTTAAAATCCATGCAAATTTACCATTTCTAATTTTCCTTTACAAATAATCAACATTCTTCATTTAAAAAATCAATTACCTTCCTAATTTAATATTTACAATTCACTTAATAGATCATTTAAATTCACATGTTAAAAATTAAAATCATAATATTTCTATCCACTTCATAACCATAGATTACAAATTTACTATGTCATTATCATTTCATAATTAACCCTTTTATTTCCTAAAAATCCATTTGAATTATATATTCATCACTTTTAAAAAATATGCATACTAATTCATTAGGCCTAACTCAAGGGTCACATCCCAATCCAGGGCATCACATTGGGATCACACTTCATTTCACAAGGGGGTATAAAGATTAAAATTCCATTTACATCATTGATGATTGTGAAATTACATTTCAAAACCATTAATGTAATTCATAATTTCATTTTAATAATATCAAACATAATAAATAATTTAAAATATATCAATAAAAAACATGGTCACGGGATTAAATATAATCATTTCTCAAACACAATATGTTATATTTGAAATAATAATATATTTTCATTTATTTTCTTAAATTCCATTTTTTAAAATTATTATCATCACTTTTCACTAAGAGACAACTTTTTCAAAGATTCATGAAATTCCATGTGGGAATATTAGAAATAAACGAATGATGGTCTCTTTAGAGTGAAACACATATTATATATAAGGAAACATAATAAATAACCTTAATATTGTAACTAAAAGGAAAAACATTATTTTATACTAAAAAATAAGAGGAATATAAAGAAAACAAAGTGGGAAGTAGGGGTCATGTGCTAAGGAGGAGTCCAGGCTAAAAATTGGAAGAAGGGGTGGATTATAAAAACAAAATGGAAAAATCATAAAAATTACCTTTTTAAAGGGGATTACAACTTGTTTATATGTTTGGACCTACCATGAACATACAATAATAACCTCACTATACAAGATATAAATTTTGGATTAGTTAGTTCTCATGATTTACCAAACTATTAAATAAATATAAATTCCGAAGAATAACATATATATAATTATATAGTAAAAATTTTCAATGAATATTTAATATATCTTCCAAATAAACATTTCATAGAATGGTAAAAATTTATTTTATGTGGATAATTGATATATAAACATCTTATTTACACACAATATTCGTCATCCCAAAATACTTTCTTCACACTATTTATCCTTCTAGATTCATCATACTAAAAAACCTCTATCAAATCCTTGGGAAGGAAAAAAAATTAATGGGAGATCATAGATTCCAAGAAAGGGAAAGTATGTTCAATATGGATCATAATAAAGAATAAAATTATCATAATGGTTTGATAAAATATTCAAGTGCATGTTATCAACATATATATCCACAATCATAAAATCATAGATCATAAACTACAAAATCTAGTCAAATCCATATGAAAGATCAATAAGGGTTCAACACAATAATCATAAAATATGAGTCATAACCCACACACACACATATATATGGAATCATAAGAATATAAAATCATAGTCATGTGAATAAATACATTATTAATAATTTTCATGTATAATAATATGATAAATGATATAAATAAATCATACTCACACATTAAAATGTGAAAAAATCTATTCATTATCTTCTTCGTATGTAATAATGTGTTAAAATATATAAATAAATCATACTCACACATAAAATTGTGAAAAAATACATTTTTAATCATTTATATGGATTCAATCATTATTTGATGAGATATAAATGTCACACTACCCAGTGCATTAAATGGATTTAATAGACCTAATCATAACATCATAAAAATCCACATAAGTAGAGGTTTTGGCTATATCCACGACCAAAAACCATAGAAATATTGGTCACAAAATGGATATAATCTATATCCAAAGTTCTAGATGTTTTTGGATTGTATTGGTGCAGAAATAAAAAGTATATAGCGTTGGTTTGTTTTGTTTTTTCCATGGTTTGCCATCATGGAAATAGAGGCTATTTTCATGGTTTTGAAAACCCTGGTAATAGCTCCAATTTTTTCCACCTTGACAGTTTATCTATAACTACTGTTAAAACTATGGCTATAGGTGTTGTTGATATAGTGGAAAACCCAATATATAGCCCCAATAAATCATGGATATAGACAAAAAATAATATGATCCTGGCTGGATTCGGTCTCTATACCACCACTATGGGATTCAACAGACTAACCACTACTACAATGAAAAATTTGGGTATATATATATATTGATATATATATTATTAAAAACTAGGGATATAGGTTCAAAACTATGGCTATAGGATGTAAACTATGGAAATAGAGCATCCTGTTCATTTTTCATGGAAGCATTTTTTTCATGCACAAATGTCGGAGACCAATAGATATGGTTTTGAGAAACTATGGCTCTAGGTATAGCCTATACCTATCGTTTTATAGAACTATAGATATAGACTTTGATAAAACTATCTATAGCCATGGTAATATCAATAATGTATCTATATCCTTATCTTAAATATCAATAACCATGGTTTTAGAAAAAGGGGATATTAGTTTGTGGAAATTGATTGATTTTCAAGTAGCTCCATTCAAATATTTTCCAAAAGGTCCTGAAAACATTCATGACTTCATCCTTGTATAACATATATAAAATAAAATGGGTTTTGATAATATTTCATCAACATATTCCATAATAAGTCAAAAAATTAACTAGTATTTTATCATTGGACCATATCCATTATGAAACATTAGTAACTTCATATAATGTTATTAAAGATAAAAAATTCCTCTAAATGATCACTAGAATATTTATAGAGTTAAATAACTTTATAATTTTGTAATCAATTATTTAAAATTTAATTTTTTGTAAGTACATGGTAAAACATTTAATTTGAAAATAAACATAAGACTTTATAAATGAAGCTTTAAATCATTGATTGGTCATGGTGATAGGAAATTCCATTTATACTGTAATCATTAAAACAAATATTTAGTTCACTCCATCAATAAAAATAAAACTTCTTCTGAAAATAATAAAAAGATTATTTTTAAACCCTTATATAAAAGCTAAAACATGATTCAAAATATTCTTTAAAGAAATTATGAATATTTAACAAAATTATTAAAAATATTTTAGAAGATATGGATATATAAGAAAAAGGAGTTCTATCAAAAAGAAAATTAAAAGTTGGGGTTTATTAAAAACATTGTACCAAAATGATTAAAAATGAGAGTAAAATGGTAATAAAATATAAAAATTTTAGAAATAATTATGTGATTATTGAAATTAATCCGGATTATCAGATAAGTATAAAAAGAAATTCCAGCATAAACAATCCTAATTAAAATAAGATTGAAACATAAATCTCTTACCTCAAGAATAATCTTGATTAATATGATTTTGAACATAATATATAATAAATAGTTATTTATCATAAATCCCTTATATAGAGACCGTATGGATTGTGAAGGGACACTGATAGGGTGTTGGTGAATTTTTGCACCCATCTTTTTACCGATTTTATCTTATTTTGAATTATCCCTACTTACTCTCCCACATTTATCCTGATAAGGAGGAATTAATCTATTGTTAGATATAATTAATAACATACACATGAAATACAGATAATAATATATACCAATAAATAAAATGATTTTTACAAGGTTTGGTTAAAATAAATACACCTTTTTGTGATAAACATTTGGTTGATTCATGGATTCTCTTATCACTATATCTATGTAGGGATTACAAATCCATTGAACTGGAAAAAAATGCTTATTCAGTTAATTATTAATGTTCTTAAATTTGGGGAATTATTCATACTGGTAGCACCTATCTCCAATATCTTTTTTATACTAGTAACCTCCCGTTACTCAAGATATATTCTACAAACACTCTGAACAAGATTCCACTTATGCATTAGATTCATTTTCATCAAATAGATAATTTCGTTATTTAATTTTTTTACTTCTGTTGAATTAAAATTATTATGTGCATGTCATCCCATTTATCATAAATAATTAAAAGATACAACTTCCACTTCAACTCAATGCTCATATAGAGTGATCAACCAAAGAATATGGAAATACACTATAAGTTATCTTCTTACTCAATATATAAAATTATCAGAAAGATACTCTTTCCAATGAAGAAGTTCCTATCCGCAATCCATCAATATTTTTTTCATTAATTATTTTTTACAATTTTATAATTTTATTTCCTTCATGAATTCTCAAACGTCATTCATTTGTGATACACTGCATGGATTCTGAAACCCTATCATATTTCCTTATATACTTTATTGTTATTGTATGTTCTATCTTAAATTGTTTCTAGTGTCTCAATTTTAATAATCACATTTACATTAGAATGAATTTTTATAATGATCACATGAAACTCCTTTTATACTCATGCATTCATACATGTACATTAATCATCACATATTCATGCATGCTTATGAATTTATATTCCATGGAAACCGAGTCCATAGTTTCTTCATTCACACTTATATTCACATACACTACATCTTTCTAAATAAATGTATAAAAATTCATATACAACATAATTCATTTCATGAACATGACAATGATTCACACAAGAACTTATCAAATGGACATTTCAAAAAAAGTTTTTTATGGAAAAAATGCCTATGGGATATCTCATCCAAACTCACTACCTCTTTGTAAAATGAGTATATATGATCTTCATTCATGTATGTATCAATGCATTTTATTATCTACTTCATGAAGTGTATACACTATCTTTGTGTGAACCACATATTTTATAAACGTCCCTCGTATAAGCTAGTTTGGTTTTGTGTATGGGTATCAAATAAACTGAATGTATTTACTAAATAGGTTCTTCATAAACCATTCTATATGGGTGTTTTAACACCAGTCACATGTATGTAGATTTCATTCACATAGGATGTGCATTGTTCTTCTTCACATAACCAAGATAATTTAATATGTGTGAAATAAAATACCATTAGATGAATCCATAAAAATTATCCTAGAATCATCCCCAATCAAAGAGAAATATCTTACCAAATGAAAACAAATGATTCTATAAAAATTCAAAAGGAATCATCACCAACCTTCTTGAATTTTCGTCGAACTCTTTCTATCTTTATCTTTTCATGATTAATCAATTATCATAGAGGAATTATTTATATATATATTTTTATTACATCTTATATATTTATATAAAAAGCGATGCACATGAAACACCCACATGATATTGTCAATATTTACCTTTTTCTTTATTGTCCATATAATTTCCTTAATGTCAATGTCCCTTCTCGACCATACTAATAATAAGTAGAAAAGATAACTTTAATGTTTTTCTTCTTCCCTTAAGTCATTTGGAAATTATAACTTCCTTTTATGAATGAAGGATAGAACCACATGGTTCACTTGGAAAATATTTTATAGTTTTTCTAATATATGTCTATGTGGGCTAACCCCATGAAGCAAAAAAGAGATATACAACCAAGTTTTTATATGATATACATTAAAAACTATGCATGTGATATAATTACCATAAAATATTTATTTCTCAAAGAGTTATTTTTATAAAAAAAATTATTTAGTAATATATTCCCCTGCCAACTTCATTAAAAACATCAGAAATTTCAAGTGCAAGAATATTTTACTCCACCTTTCTATGATTTTACTCATCAAAAAATACCCCCCTTGATGCACATATTTGATATAATAATGAAATGGGAAAGATGTTTAATTGGATGACTTATATCATAAACATTAATAGAGATAAAATGAATTGATAAATATTCATGAAATAAGCCATGATATCATCTCACAGATGTTTTCTACGCCTTATGTGGTGAAATGAAATCCATTCGAACTAGTGAAAACTTTTATCAGATAGACATCTAGATGTTCAAATTGACGATCCACCATTGTGGATCAATTCTATTTTTTATATGCACTTGAATAAATATTTGAACATGTTGTCTTCCAATTTTTTCACTCATTTATCATATTGAGAATGAACATTACCTTCAATTCCATTCAATTTTATAAATATACTATACAAGAATAAAGGAATAATATATAACACTTATGAGAATCAGAATAAGTGAAATTGGGATGATAATTTACTCTGAACCGATGAAAACCTTTCCTTATATCTCTAAAGTGTCTGGTACTCTATATGTATTTTTCTCATTTGAATTTGAAATTTTTATATCTCTTAGAAAACATAGACATATTACCTTATTTGCCCTCTATATTTTTGTATTATTTATATTCATATCTTCTAGTAGTGAAATATATTCCCCTAATTCTTGTTTTTCTATATTTATCATCTCATTTTGTATAGGTATAATAATTATTCAATTTATTGTGTAATTTCAAGTATGATTGAACATTACACACATTACTTTTGAGACACAAAAATTGTAATTTGTTGACAACCTAAAATGAAATTTAATTTCCTTTTAATATGAAATAATATTATCACTTTTCCTTTTCTAAAGATAACGTTTCATATTAAACATTTTTCTTTTGTATAGAAGATATCAATTTCTTAGAAAAAATGATTATTCATTCCATTTTAACATATTATATCTTATTACATATATATGTATTATTTAATTTTTTGAGTATCTTCTGTTTGTAGCTTATAAAAGTCTTCTTTAAAAATGTATTCAATAAATTATATCTTGTTTTTCTCTCCTGGATTGATTCCATTCTTGATTTCAACTTTTTTTAAATAATTTCCATGTATTTTTAGAGTGGTCCATTTTATGAACTATATTTCCAAAATTGAAGCATATTTTATTTGTTGGTATTATATTTTTGGAATCCAAATTATTATTCATCTTTTATGCATATTCCTTAAATGTATTCTTGAATAACGTTTTCTTATTATCCCCCATAGAATTATTTTATACTTTTGTACCTTTATTATGAATTCTAATCTTTTTCTTGTCATCAATATTTGTGTAGTTCATGGTTGGTATATATATTCACTCTTCAAAAATATTTCCACTTCTGTTGTAATAATCACAAAAATATTCAATATAGCAAAAAAATTTCTTGATATACATATTATTCATCATCTATGTATTTTTCTTCAGTTTTAGAAGATTTATTTTGACTTAAGATCTACTCCCCCTTAATACTATTATTCTATAGTCTTCATATTATGATAAATTATTCCTATAATAAAAGGCTAGATTCCTAAATATAAAACAACACCAAAATTACTCATTAAATCTACTTCTTTTACTTATATTTTCAGTATAAATCGAATTTTTCATTATTATTTTTGGGTGTTTCTTTGCATCTTTGGTGCATTATTTTGGGATTTAATTTTAATTAACATTCCAGTATCTTGCCTTTGTAATTTTTTACATTTATTAACATTTTTTTCTACCCACATTTCCATGATTTAATATTTTAACCTTCACTATAAGAAGATACTATATTATTAAAACCCAAATTACCTGGTTATGGGTTATATTCATCCATCAAATTATAGAAGTTTTATCAAGAGATGATCTCAAGATATTATTTCCACCAGTACAAGTCTGTTTAGAGATATGAATCTCATAAAAATTTTAAATTACATCATACCTTATTATAGGATTAATCTCTTCGTATGTGGGGGTAGAAGATATCTTCTTATCAGTAAATTAAAAATTTACAGCATGGGTCTCCTTCAAAATTTTCAACTATATATCTAGATCAAGTCATTTCATGCTAGGGGAAAACATCTCATTTTTAACTACTTTCATTTTTACTTCCCATTCTTTACTTAATTTATTAATATAATATATTTTTTATTTATTACTTTTAATCATAGAGTTTTCAAGTTATTTTATTCTTTTAGATTTAATTTTCAATTGGGATTCCTTAGCACTGATAGTATTTCTATGATATTTCTTTAGAGGATGGATCATCTTCATATAATCATAATGAAAGTTGACATTTTATTACACTAGCAAATTAATATCATTGTTTATATATGTTTTGTATTAAATTTTAGAATCTTTGACATTCATAGAAACATTGAACAATGTTTAAATTCATGGATTAATTCACCAGAAACATGTTTACTCAAAGTACTCTCATAATCCTTCTATTGAAATTATTATTCAATTACTGAAATACTTTCCACTCAAGAGGAAAAAATTATTACTTTTCTTCAACATGGTATATTAGAAAATATCACGTTTTAAATTTCGTTGAATTTTCATCCTCTTGTGTTTTAATTTTTTATTCAAGCAATGCTATTTCATAAAAACTAACCTTGAAACAATAGATTATATATTCAATCAGTTCTTTAAGAAAATTATTCATAAATATTTAAAATTAAGAGTATAATCCTTTAATAATCTTGATGGGATTATATTCTTCATACTCTTCATATCTTGAGCTATCAAAAGGATCATTTCAACTGATTTGATTGAAGAGAACCGATCATTCTCTTCTTTATTTGAGATTTTTTATTTTATATTCTTCCCAATTCTTCTTTTTATCAGAGCCTTGGAAGATACATTCATATCTATTTCAGTAAGATTGAATACTATTTCTTCTATTAGAGGTACTTCTAAATGAACTTCAAATATGAAATTTTGATAACCCCATTTAAAAAATTGGGGATAAAAAATTTCTTCTAATCAGCAGCAGAACTATACATTGATACAACTTTTAGAGCCTAGATGGATCATTCATTGACACTGAGAGGGGGGGGGGGATACGTGTACCCATATTTTTATGAATTTACTATATTTTTAATTATCCTCTCTTACTCTCGAACATATTCTCCAATTTAGTTAAATGTATATATTTTTCACTAAAAACATTTAATGCACTTTCAATGTATATAATAAAAGATACATTAGTATAAAAATATTTTTACAAGGTTCCTTACAAAGACCAACTCCTTTCCATGATCAACCTGTTGTTGATACACATATTCTCTTATAACTGCATCTTTTTAGTGAATACAATTTCGTGAAATGGACCATATTTATAATATATCAAATAAAAATCATCTTCATTATATGGAGTTCTTTATTCTTGTACCATGTCATCTCTTGACCTTTAAATTTTTCTATTTCATTATTTTATTGGATTTGGATATTCATGTCAAGGATTAGTTTGAGTCTTAGTTTGAATTATTGAGTTTTTATTTGGAAATGGGTGTTTTTACCTTATCATTATCTAGAGTGTGGGCGTAGCATGGTCTGGGAATAGTACATCTTTACCCAGGTAACCATGCGGTTTACCTGTGTATTAAAATAAAATAAAAATAAAATAAAAAAATAAAATAAGAAAAATGAAATAAAAAATTAAAATAATGTTTAATAAAAATAATAATGATAATATTAATATGACTATTATTAATAATATTATTAATAATAATATTATTATTAATTAGGTTTTTAACCTACCAGGGGTCTACCACCCCCTCTCTATACGACAAACCCCCTTATGTTCTTGTTCGTGAGGTCGACCCCCTCCCTCTCCCAGTAGCATGCCACCCCCTGCTCTCAGCACCCCCACTATTTAGCGCACCTCCTCCCCTCGACCATGCCTCTCTTAGGCGTATGGCCCCATATGGTTAATCCTCCAAGACATACACATGAAATCATCCTAATATCCCTCCCTAGCTTTGATGTCAACCTAATTTTCATGGGTTCTTGGTCTGAATCTCCATGGTAAGGTTTTCCCCTCCCTCTCCTCTCATTTCCATTCCGTTTGGGGTCTCCCGTCACCCGTATTTTATTTGGTAAAAACGATAGCTTAGGGTTTAACCATGACTTAATATTTATTTGGTTTTAAGGTATTGTGAATGGCCTCTTGGGTGATGTTGGTCCTTGTTCTAAAAACCACGACTGAAGGTCAGGTGGGATTGGGCTCGCACAATAAGGGCAATAGGTTTCGTTATGCTTTTCAGGTAATGGTTTTATATTCCTATTCCTTAGTTATGTTTTAATTTTTTAATTTGTGATTTTTGAGTTTTTGAAAATTTATTTTGGCTTTTTGGGTATTTTATACAGTGTTTTGAGTTATTGGAAAATCGTTCAAGTGTATGTCGGGTCCCATTGGTGTGGTTTCCGGCTGCGAGTATCAAGAACACCTATATGTACATTCATAGGTAAGGAATATATATTTAAATTCTATCTTTTTAAATATTACCTCATGGAACCAGGATTACGTGCAATGAAACTAGGGATAAAACTATATACTTATAAATACATATTCTTGTTGGTGTAAAGTTATTATTTAGGTGGTCGTCATTGGAGATTGGCATGTTTGCTTTTTGTCTAAAATTCCCAATACTTTAATTTGAATTCCTTAATTACTAAAAAAATTTATAGATTATTTTTAATATTATATAGTTTAAATATTTATTTAAAGGTGATGTGATTTTTGGAATTTGACATTCCTTTATTATGATGATTCACCCTTAGTCTTTGGAATGCTTTAAAAGTGATTTCTGAAGCTGTTTTTTGTGTATTAGGTGGGTATCTCCCAAAACATTTTATGTGAACATTAGTTTTGTATGTTTTTTTGAATGAAAATGGGTTATTGTGTGATTATAAAAAAGGGAAACTCTATATTTTGTTATGTTATACAATAAATGATTGTTTGTTTAAATGTGAAGTTAAATAGTGAATTGCCTTTCTTAAATTTGTTGCTTCGACATTGGTGTGGATTAAAGTCTAATTTAAGAAGTTGGGGAACCTAGTTTATTAATTGAATTTATAAATGTTTTTTGAAAATAAAATTGTTGGGAAAATGGTGTTTTTCTAAAATTAAAATATTCTTTATAAATTAATGAGGCCCATTTGGCACATTAGAATGGGTTCTGAAAGTGGAAAACACCTCTTGAGGAATTCCCCCTAGTTTGAGAAATGTGATGATAGTGTTAAAATTTGATTTATGATTTGTTACCAATGTTGTGTCTTGTTCATTTTTGTATGGTATAACAATAGGAATTTTCTTAAGGAGGGAGATAGGTGGTGGGATGTTGAATGGGTTTTTAGATTATTAAAATGATATGTTATTATAGGTTTTATTGATAAAACCTCACCACCATTTGAAATAGATCACATGGGAAAGCTAAAGTACCTAGGTGGAAAAATTAGGACTATTCTACTCAATGATTATGATGTGGTGTGTCCTCATTTCATCTCAAAGGATTAACGATACAACTCTAACTAATTATTGATGATGATTGGATACCATTAGGCCATTAGGGTGTCCAATCCCAGTGGCTTGTGCATGAGAAATTTGTTAGTCATGGTGTCTGATCCATGTTTCAGTAAGGTATAAGGATACTAGGTACCCAACCACCACTAGTTTCCTAGAGATTTCCCATAGTGTTTTTGATAGGATTTTCATTTCAGTTGTTTCATTCTTGATATATTATTTGTGAATAAAATATTTTAATATTTTTTGTTTTCCATTCACTATAAAATGTTAATGCATGATTGGAATATATTTTGGAAATATTGTTGAATATAAATTATTTTCATTAAAATTCTAGCTTGTTACATGAATATTAAAATAATTAAAAACTTTATATTATTATGTCTTATATTAAACCAGCATTATTTGGGTTTCTTCATAAAGGTAAGTCCATAGAGAATTTTTTATCTTTGAAATTTCTACAGAGAAAAACGGTGCTCATGCCTACTTTATTATTTTAGTTTTAGGTTCTAGTTTTGGGTCTCCCTTTTAGTGAGTGTTATTCTGTGTTTGGTGGTGACCCACAAGGTCACATGAAGGTATGTTAATCTGTGCAACTCGTTTTTATTTCTTCTTCTTGTTTTTATTTATTTTCACTAGTTTTTATTTAGTTTTTTTCTTTTTTTATTCCTCCAATTGTTCCCAACTATCTTATTTTCATCCTTTATACTAGTATCCAGCCAATAGGGATTGGGATCACTCATTGGGAATTATTGTATAATGGTTAGGGGGACTGGATTAGGGTGGAACCAGGTTGGTTCAGGAAAAAATCGTATCAGACGAGGTCCTTGTAATTTGGTGTGTTATGTAGCTTAAGGATTAGGACTTTCAGGGCATGAGAGGTAGGTTTGGGAAGTACATCATGAACCATTTCTTATCTCGATCCATGATTTTATAGGGGGATTTATGGATTTGAATATTTATTTTCATTGGGTGTATTGATTAGGTATTAAAAAGAGAGTGAGCTAGTGTTACATGATGATCTGGCATGGAGTAGCGACCCATGTACATCCTGAGTAAACAATTCAAGATTATTCTTCTGGTTGATTTTCTCTCGAAGCATGGTCTTCTATGACATGTTTATTTGGAATTCATGGCAAATAGTTCCTTATTTTTGGTTTTTTTTATCTGAGTTATTTTTTGACATATTTTTGGTGGGATTGAGTGGATTACAAAACTGAAAATGGTTTTAGAAAAATGGGTTTTGAAAGGGGAAAATGGTTTTTAGATTTGGAAATATGTGTTTTTTTGAAGTTGAAATTGTTTTCTTTTAATTGAATGTATGTTTTTAAATGAAAAAATGGAAGGTGTTTTGGAAATTTTTTTGTGTTTTCAAAATACTTTTTGTAATATGAAATGATTTTTTTGGGAATTTTGGATTTAGATTGAATGAATTGTTTTGGGAATGAGAAATTTTTTTAAATTAATATTACTATTTCTATGGATGATCCCATATATTGATGTATACATGTGGCATGTATATAATTTTTGGTATGTGTAGATAGCTACATAAGATATCATAGATATATATATATATATGAGACTTCATGGAATACCAATAGTGAAAATTTAAGCTGTTTTTTTTACTGAAAAATTGTTTAAAAAAATGGAAATTTCAATATTTTGAGATGTGAGTGATCAATTTATTGGTGTTTCTTTTCATTTTTTTATTCATTTTTCATATGATTTTGGTTTTTACATTCTGAATATTTGGTTGAAATGGTTATTTTAGTTTTACTTCTGGTTTGTGACTGAAGTGTGGGATTTTTGTTTGCGATGAGTTTTGATTCAGCATTGTGTCTCTTGTTGTTTTTGAATATTTCATAGAATGCTCCTAGTGAGGAGTGGATAGTGGGACTCTTATATTATTTCCTCAACATTTAGGTGGAGGTAAATTTTAGGAATTGGTTTTGGTCATCATTATTGGCATGAACCTTTAAAAACTAACGTTGTTAAGGTTACTAAGGAAATTCTAAATAAGTTTTTCTTTGAGTATTCAATTAGTGACTTAACGCAAAATCTCAATTAAGTGGTGGATAAAGATAATTTTCTAATTATGGACCAAACCAGTTTCTTCTTGGTTTGTTTGCAAACATCATTTGCTGAACATTATGAGGATGTCTCACTTTTAGATGGAAATATGCATTTTTTTGGTGTGGTCACTAGGGATATTTTAATGGATTCTATGCATCACACTACTGAAATAAGATTTTTTAGTTGAATATTAGAAACACTTGAAAGTAGGGACGAATATAGTTCAAGACATAAAATCTTAAGAAATAGGTCTCAGAGTGAATATTTTTAACCAGTTATGAATTGTTGGGTGTGGCGAACCTTGATCATTTTGTCTCCAATAATGGAATGGGAACATTTTATTTTCCTCCTTTGTAGCTTCATTTATTAAAGGTTCCTTTTAGTTGTAAATGGATTAAAGGCCCCATTTACTTATTGAAGTCCTCTTTATTTTTAAATATCCTCTATGGTTGCAAGAATGATTGGTGCTACCATTTAATTATAATTATATTTGTTGTGATTTATGGAAGAAAACCCTTGAAATGTTGTCTCCTTGTTGATGAGAATATATAGATGACTAAATATCATCTGATTCACTCTTTTTTGTGGCCCTTTTTTGTTTTAGGTTATGATCATTTTTCAGATTCTCATTTTTTGTGGATATAATGAATCAGTGTACAATTCACTATTTGGTTGGAGCTCCTTATGTGGGTTTTCCTATGTATCATAGGTTTATATTTTTAGTTGTAAGTTCTTGTGTTGGTCTGTGTGGGAGTTTTTGGACTGTTTCGGTGGTTTATGATTTTGTATTTTTTATTGTTTCTATAATTATCCCATGATGAAATTCTCAAGGTTGTCCATGCAAGTCAGGTTCTTGTGTGGGAGAGAACCCTCCACTAGTCATCATGGATTTTATCATTTCATTTTATCTTAGAGATCTCAAGGTGTGACGGTTGGAGTGGAATTTCACACCATGTTTGTGATTTTATTGTCCTTGTTCAGTTTCGAACAAGAGTTTGATTCCTCGTTTGGCTGGGTGAATTTATAGGGGATAAGGTTTTTGTGGAGGGGATATTTTTCGAATTTAAACATTAAAATTATTTATTTTATTTTTTATTGGATTTTTATATTCTTATTGAGGTTTGTGTTGAGTTCTAGTATAATTGTTTATATTTTTTTTGGAAATTGGGGTTATAGTCTTGGAAACATCCAGTATGCAGGTAGAGTAAGGTTGGGAATTGTGTGGCTTTACCCTGGTAATAGTATAGCTTTTATATTGATTAAAAAAAATATAAAAGTAATATAAAATAATATAAAAGAAATGATAAAAAAATTAAATAAATGTTTAATAATAATATTATTATAATGAGTATTAATAATAATAATAATATTATAATTATTAGTTATGTTTTTTACCCACATGGGATCTCTCTCCCCTTATTTATGCCAAACACTCTGCCATCCCCTCCTGTTCATGCATCTAACCCCCTCCCTCTACCAGCACTATACCACCCCTCCTCTCAGCAACCCCACCATCCAACAAACCTACTCCCATCAACCAAGCCTCTCTTAGAAACACGATCCCTCTAGATGATCCTCCCAACCATACACATGACCACCTCCTAGGATCCCTCTCTGGATTCTATTTAAACCATATTTTACCATATTCTTGGTCCAAATCTCCATGGAAAGTGTTTATAAACCCTCTCTTATCCTTTTCTGGTTAGCTTGAGTTCTTGCGTCACTTATATTTTATTTAGAAGAAACCCTAGCATACGGTTTGACCTATTTTTTTCATTTATTCGGTTTTGGGGTGTTGTAAATGGAATACCATGTGGCATTGGTAAATGTTCTAGAAACTGCCACTAAAGGCTAGGCATGTTTGGATGATTCATAGGAATGGCCGTGGGTTTCGAAATGGTTTTCAGGTAAGGGTTTTTTATTCCATTTCCATGGCTAAATTTTAATTATATAGTTTGTGATAATTTATTTGTTGATAATTAATTTTTTGTGCTTGGGTATTTTTCATTGTGTTTTCAGTATCTGGTATATTTTTTAGAGACTGTTGGGTCCCATTGATGTGGTTTTGTGTTCTAGGTATCAAGAACACCAATATGTACATCCATAGGCAAGGCATAAATATTCCCACTTTTTATATATTTCCTCATGGCATGGAGAATATATGAAATAAATCAGGGTATATATATAAATTAATGTGCATGTAGGTGTGAAGTGTTGGTTCGGGTGGTCGCCATCAAAGCGTGGCATGTTTGAGGCCAGTCCCCTATGCTCGTGCCTTATAATTCCCTTATTTCTTGAATGTTTTAAAGATTATTTTTAATATTATATATTTTAAATATTCTATTTATAGTGTTGCGATGTTTTGGTGTTAAACATTCCTATATTTTAATGATTCACGCTTATGTTTTGAAATAATTAAAAAGTGATATCTAAAATGGTTTTTGGTCAATTTTTCAGTATTTACCATAATTTCTCATGTTCATATTACATATGAATGTTAATTTTGAATAAAAATGGTATTATTTATTATTTTAAAAAAATTATCTTCCATTTTTTGGTAAGTTAGATAAGATTCATGTTCAAAGGTGTAAATTCAAGGATAAATGATGAATTGTCTTTCTTAAATTGGTTTCTTCAACTTATGTGTGGTTTCATGTTTAATTTAAAACTTGGGGTTCATTAGTTTTTTTATTTTATTTATAAATGGTTTGGGAAATTAAAAGTTTTGGTCAAATGGAATTTTTCTAAAATGGAAATATTTTTTGAAAATTAATAAAGCTCGTTTGGCACTTGAGAATGGTTTGTGAAAATTGAAAACCTCTCTTGTGTCATTCTCCCTAGATTTAGAAATGATATATAAATTTTAATATGTGATTTGTGATATGTTTCTAGTGTTTAGGCTTTTGCATTGTTGTGTGGTAGAAAAAGGGGAATTCTCATAAGGAGGGAGAACAATGGTGGGATTTTGAATGGGTTTTTTGGAAAAATAATGTGATATGTTCATATATGTTTTATTAATAAAACCTCACCATCATTTTAAATAGAGGATATGGGAAACATTGGGTACCTATATGGGTAGACTAGGAATCGTACACTAGATGATTTTGAAGTGGTTAGTCCCGGGTTTGTTTAGCAGGATTGAGGGAACAATGCTAACTAAATATTTATACTGATTGGAGGCCACTAGGCCATTGGGGTGTACCCACATAGTGTATTAGGCCTGAGAACACTATTTGTCATGGTTTATAAGCTATTTTCCCTTAGGTATGAGGATAAAAGGCCCCCAATTAAAACTAGATACTTAGGGATATCCAATGGTTATATTGATATGATTTTTTGTAGTAGTTTCATGCTTAATATCTTAGTTTTGAAATCCATTTTTTCTAAATTGTTTTCCTTTCATATTGAACTGTTATGTCACTCTTGTAATCTATTTTGAAAATATTGGGGAATAGAAATTATTTTCATCAAAATGAAATCTTGTTACTTAAATTTGAAAAGAATAAAAAACATTATTTTATAATGTCATATTTTCAAACTAGAATGATTTTGGATTCTTTTTAATGGTAAGGAAATATGGCATTGTTTATACTTTGCATTCTGACTCAGTAACTCGGTGCTCACAACAACTTTATAATTTTATTTCCAATTTCAATTTTTGGGTATCCCTTTTTTCAAATGTGATTCTATGTTTTGTGGTGACCCATGTGGTCACTTGGAGTTCTGTTTAGTTGTTAAAAATTATTTTATTTATTTTTATAGTGTTTATTTATTTTTTATAGTTTGTATTTATTTATTCTTATTTCTTTTATGATCCAAATCGTTCCCAACTATCTTATTGTGATATCTGACAATGGTTTCCATCCAATTCTATCAGGAACACCAATTGGGCCTTGTTTTGGACCGGCTCGGGTGGCTGGTTTTGGGGTTTCTCGGGTTGGATCATGACATACTATCATTATCCAATGGTTTTTTATAATAGAAACACTATTTCTTCATGCTATATTAAAAAAACTATTAATAATATGTATCTACTTCACTCGATTCCTTTTATTCAACTAGATAATCAATTTTTTCAAATTTGGGTCTTCTACTTATATTGATTTAACAAGATTTAATGCATGTGGTATCACTTCTCATTAATAATTGGAACATGAAACTTCCACTTCAAATCAATCAAATTTTGGAATGAGCAATAGAATAGTATGTAAATACAAATTAAGTTTTTTTCTTCCTCACTATATGATATTCCTATCTAGATAATTCTTCCAGTGATTAAATTTTTAGATCCATTCAACATTTGTTTATACATGAAAAATCTATCACAATTTTAACTCAAATTTCCTTAATGAATTCTAAAACATCATGAATGTTTGATATAATTCATTGATTTAGAAACCCTTGAAAATTTAAATATATTATTTATTATAATTTTATATTATAACTTAAATTGTTTTGATTTTATAAATTTTCTCCATCACATGTGCATGTGTGGTATATGTTTTGATGATCACATTAATGTCCTTTTATCTTTACAAATGCTTGAATGTTATTTTATCTTCAAGTACTGATTCAATCATATACGTATATATTTTATACAAACCATGTCCTTAGATTATTAACACATAGGTATTTTCACTTAATATACACCTTTTTAAATGCATTTATGTACAATAATATACTTCATATTTCCCTTATTTCCCAAAGTAGTGAGTTGTGGAAACACATATGCAATAGCCTTCCTTCAAATAATTAATTTTGAAAAATATATGTGTGGGATATATTATTGTAGATAAATTCCTCTTTGTGAAAGGATTACATAGTATCTTCCTTCATTAATGCATCAAAATTTTTATTATCTCGTTTCTAAAGTTTATACAATGTTTTTTTGTGTACCATGTGAGTTCTAAACTTTGTTTTCACAAGACAGTGTGGTTGCCTATAAGGGTTTCGTACAACCTGAATTTATTCATAGAATATGTTATTTGTGATTATCAAAAAGAGTTCTTCAACACCAGAAATATGTACACATATTAACTTAATATAGGAAGTTCATGGTTCTTCATTCCCTAAACAAAGAGGTTCGTGACAAACTCTCCTATTAAACTAGGTTTTTTGGTGCTCTGTTTCTCTAGAAAACAGAGCTTCACTTAAACAACATGAATGGGAAAAATTATTTCACCACTCATTCCTTCGATATTTATAGATAATGAAAACAATCACTCTATTCCATGTTTTGTTCTACATACAATGAAATCAATGAGCCATGATCTAGTTTTCATATCACTGAATATTTTTGTGAATCAATATTTTATACACAAGTTTAAATATCTTTGGATGATGTTGAGAATCATGGAGTCATCACGTAACTTATTATTCTTCATTCTCAAACCATTATGGAATCCTAAGAAGCATTCAAGTATGATTTCATGAAACATATAATTGGTTATGATGTTTTCATTCATCCAAAGA
The DNA here is from genome assembly GCA_963277665.1 of Viscum album. Lineage (NCBI taxonomy): Eukaryota > Viridiplantae > Streptophyta > Magnoliopsida > Santalales > Viscaceae > Viscum > Viscum album. The sequence goes on along the minus strand of OY728119.1, from coordinate 690,663,699 downwards.
TCATACTTTGGATTATGGAATTCATGAAAACCATAGTTTCATTCATGATAAAGAGATAATAAAATGAGAATCATTTTATTTGTATAATAATGGAATATTTCATGTTTACCATTTGACATAGGTATGGTCTAATATATTATGAACAAAAGACCTCAAGTGTATGAGGTTGAAGATTATCCTCAGTCATGATCAGATGGTGAGAATTAAATCATTTAGAATGCCACACTTTATTTGTATATTTAATGACATTGGAAAAGTAAAACTGCTTTCATGTACCACATATAATTATCCATAATTAATTAAATAGATTTATTTATAATCTACTCTCATATCCTCATCGATCTAGAAGTGAAGTCTATGTACATGCACTTCACCTTCACACACTATGGGCTTCAGTCTACTAGTATTCTTGTGAAACCCATGCATCCATTATCACACTATCAGAGCCTTATACATGGGACTGGGCATATGATATGACTACTATGCCTCCCCAATATTTCACATTATTTAATGGGATAATCCTTCAGGTGTGGTTAACATCTATGCCCTATAATTCCTAAGGTCAAGTTCGACTAATGATGGCCATTAGGTTGGCCCAATTTTTAAGACAATGTCTTAATAAAATACTGTGAAATATTCTAAATATAGAATGCATGTATAAAAATAAATATAGTATAAATATTAAATGTTTCTAATATAATTAATTATCTTCACCAAATCGTAATTCCAAATATATATGATTATATTCTTACATGGCCTCCAAATAAATCACCACCCCCACTCTATGAAGTATCCTTATAAAGAATGAATGAATATATTATTAAATGGAAACATTAGAACTTTCATCATGAAAAATATATTTTTTATTATTTCATTGAATCATTTAAGCCTTTTTCCACAATACATTTATCCTGAAAATGAATATTTAAATGTTATTCATATAAAATAATCATCCATTTTAAATATCCATCATTTATACTTCTTTAAAATATTTGTGAAATAACAAGTGTATTTTATGACTTCACCGAAACACGATATTAATTAAAATAATAATTTTCATGGTATTAACCTATTAAAATGTTATACAATTTGAAATATCATTAAACAATTAGAAAATTTCTTTGAACTTAAAAATAATTCAACAATCATCATAGTTTCAAGGATAATTTTTTAGGTCTGACATCCAATACCTTTATATGAATCCATATAAATTATCCAATTTTAATTACTAGTCTTTGAGATTTGTATTACCAAATGACAACCAATGATTCCATAAAAATTCTCCATAAATCATCACAAAACATCTTTAATATTTCATAACCTCTTTCCACAGTTCTTATTCAAAAATTAATCATTAATCATATAGGACATTATCATACAATGATGTTTGGTTCCTTATTAAATATTGAAAAAAATTAATACATAATCATCAACCATTAACATGGGTTTTTTATATTATAAACCATATTCATGTATAAATTACAATTTACCATTCCTTTTTTAATCTTTAATTATCCTATTATTAATAATTCTTATTTAAAATTGATATTCTGGGGAAAACTAGTTGATTCTCCATCCATGATTCTATTCAATGGTTTCATTAATTACATCATCGACATAGTTTCATATCTTCAAGAATATTAATATTGAAATAAGAATTATATTCATTAATCAAATACATTTTTATAATTATTAATATAATGTGCTGATCAAAAATGAATTATGCGACTTCATGGATATGATAGTTTGTATGTGCACATGATTGATATATCCACTTTTTGATGGTTGGAATGAATGAAATGAAAATCATAATTCGTCTTTTAAAAATCATTAATATACTGTCTATATCATATATAGTAATTAAACATGTACTTAATACCATCCATTCAAATAGAAAATGAAAAATGAATGACGTCACTTTATGGAGGTGGAAGTTCACATATACACACGATCGACATTATGGTTTTCCGAAGGATATAAATTTAAAATGGTTGATAATATATTATTATTGAAGAATTATAATTATGTCATTAATATAGCATATAAATCCTAAATCCATCATAATAACAACCAATGAATATTTTTGATGAAAAATGATTCATATCATTATGTGGAGGTGGTAGTCCACATGTTTGCACTAGTGTTACTTTTCACTTACTAATGGTTGGAAAAGATGAGGAAATTATTTTTTTAATAATTATAATAAATATTAAATATATTTAATAAAATGAAAAAATTATTTTTAAATGTTTACCAAGGATTTAGTGGTGCTATCACAATAAATAAAATTGAAATTACTTGGTTAAGAGTTATACCTCTTCATCGAAGAACCTCATTTGGGTTACATCATAAGACTTGAAAAAATGGTATTATGATCAAAAAAGGAACTCTAGGAATTGGGGGTTTGATTTTATGAAGGTATTAGGTTAGGTATTGGATAATCTATATTTCTCATGAGGTATGGAGAATAGATTCAAAGTGGATTCCTTTAATTAGGAAGGTAGATGTCACACTTGAATTTTTTCAAAGGATTAAAATATAGTAATGTAATTGTCAATAAAAATGATTCCAAATGAATCATATTATATAGAAAATGACATAGGGCCTAAAGGGTTCAATTAAATATGATTCTTTTAAAATTTAATATTCAAATTTCACCCTTATATCTTAGTATAATCCTTAGTAAACCTGTTAACTGTAATCGTGGTTACAAAAGATTAATGTTTTCACTAAATATTTTGACCAAAATTGAGTTAAAATTAATAAATTGTATTTATTATTCTAAATAAAAATATATAATATATTTTAAATGATTAATATTAAATAATATATAGAAATAAATTTTAAATTGAGTACTCCAAATGCAATAAAAACCATTTTAAGAAAAATCATTTCATGCATTTAGTAGAGTGTAACTTCATTAAGTTAAATGTATAAAATATTAGATTAATTTAGAAAATATTTTTATAATATATAAAACATTTAATTAATAAAATCTTTAATATATATTAAATTTATTTATTAATATAAAAATACCTTGTGTTAAATAATCATTTTAAAAAAAATGTGTTTTATTCCCAAAAATGAACTTATACAACAATCAAGTATAATTATGATTAATATGAAATTAATTAGATTATATATAATTCAATGAGAAATATTTTACTATAAAATAAAATAAAAAACATGGTGGTAATTATATTTTATAAATTAATGATAGTTTTATAAAAAATTATATTTTTCACTATTTGCTAGAAAAATATTATTTTAAGAAAAATCCTAAAATTTCAACTAAAGATAATTTTGATATGTTGATTTAAAAATTGATATAATTTTTTTAAAAAATTATTTCTAAAAGGTACATAAATTTACTTAAATTATAATTCATAAAATATTTAAAAACCCATTTTTGAAGAAAACATATTTTTGAGGCATAAAATGAAATTACTAAAAAGTAATTAATGATGTTTTATGAAATAAGAAATAATTTTTCATTACATAAAAACCATATATGTTTTTTATAATCTGGTAACTTCTATTTATACTTCTAATTTAATGGATATGATAGACTGATAAACTATATCACGATTCATTTTGGACTCATAGTTGCATATAAAATATGATATCAAATAATTTGTCATGAAATCCACCCCTCAAATGGTACCAAAATGAGTGGAGAGAGATAATGAATCCCCAAGTCCCAACTATAATAGGATATATTTAAATGATTACAACATTGGGTTTATAAATGACATGAAATTGGAGACATTACCCTCTATAATAATTTAGTACATGGGGAAAAGATTAATCAACTATAAGAATCTCTTTGACATAATACAAAAGGAAACCAAAACCATCCCACAATTATTATGTTGATAAAATAGATATAGATAAAAGTATCCAAAATTAAAAATACCCAAAATTAAAGATAATGAAGTGACACAACAACTATCCAACAATCCAAGCTGGTAATGTGCATCACGATCACCGTAATCATACAAAAAATATGAAAATTAGTTTATATAAGTAGGGTGAGCATACAAATATACTCAATAGGGAAACTAATGTCTCTAGTGAACATATTAAAGTGGAATAATTATGAACCTATGAGAAATAGAATATCCAATTCCACATAAATAAACAAATATTCCCTTTAAAACTCACCAATGCATGCTTAACAAATAACACAATCCAAGTTTAAAAGCATAATAAGAAGAATATCAATAAAATGGTACCCCGTAAAACTTTCCCAATAATTATTTACTGTAACACCCCATTTTTGTACAATATATACCTCCCATAACATAATAATAATATATATCACCACTCTAAAACATGGTAACATCACATCATTTTAGAAAACATTGGGTCTACTACCCCACAACATAGTCATATCACATCTTACCTGAAAACACCTCGGTCATCACAACACACTCGTAGCCATAATAGTAGGGTATCATGAGCATTAAGGACATAAATGTCCTTCCAATCTTCTTACATGATTTACCTCTAATATAATCTACCATATTGCACTATTACATCATATATCACTAAGAAAACTTGGTCTATTGCACCACAACATGACCACATTACATTGTACTCGAAAATAATTGGTCACTACCTAGTGTACTAACATACCCATGGCCATAATAGCCTTTTCATATGAACTCACCTATAAAATGGAGTTAGAAAGAGTGGCTAGGAATCCATCCATGCTCATCATCATGATGTTGGAAAAAATATGCAATTAATCAGTGTATGGATGTCGATACATACTACTCAATGTGGGTGGTGTGTGTAGATAAAACATAAAGAATATTATTGTATATACATACAACAATACATAATACGAACCTATGGGTTCACAAAAACACACTATCTTTCTCATAACCTCCCCACTTTTCTAATTCCTCAATATTTATAACACCACACAGGCGAGGAGCCACTACAATTCTTATTTTCCATCCAATCCCATTATCCAACTCATTTATTTGAGTATTTTTCATTGACCATATTAAATCACGCATACCATTATTTATTTATTCATTTTCCATTTCCATCCCATTATCCAAACCAAACCCCAACCAATTCTATTATTGTTAAAATAATTATTCAACAACCACCCATGAATCATGCACAAATCAACCACACATCACAAGTATCTCATTATCTCTATCACACTATCACCTCACCTTCCCAAAATCATGGAGATACAACCATCGACTAGATTACCCAAAAGAATGTAAAAAAAACACCTCCTCACTTCCCTAGAATCAAATCCTAATAAACACCACCTCATATCGCGAAAATCATGAAAAAATAACAACAACCTCACCACCCAAATGTACATACAAAAAACCAACACCTTGTTACCCCAAAATCATGGAAAAACAACCACCACCAAACTTCCTCGAAATCATGGTAAAACCTCAACACCTCACCACACGAAAATCATGTTCAAACATCCAACACCTTAATGCCCCAAAAGCACGACCATATCTCATCCAAAATCTCCACATCGCATAAAAACCAAATATATCCACCCCATAGAATGACCAAACAGCATAACACATCAAAGATAATTTTATAGATATAAAAATTGGTATTAGTGTCACATTATACATTATTATAGGGGTGTTATCACACAATATATAAAATAGGGGAAAACATTTCGATATCAAACTATAAATTGTCAAAAAATTTCAATATTAGGGTGATATCACAAAAATAACAATAGAAAAAGAAGTTTAAAAACATGTCATCTATTACAAAAAATACGCTAACAGACACAATATTCATTGGGGGCCTCAAGCTCATACAATCCATAATATCACAATAACACCAAATCCAAAAAACATGAGAATCATTCCCCTTTCCTCGTCAATTTTAGGTATATAATTGTTTGAATTTTTTTAAGATAGAACAACCATATCCCATATATAAAAAATAGTAATTACCTCCTTCATGATACAAAATAATTTGAAATGATGGATTCCCTACATTAATGAAGCTTTGCTAACTCGTTATGCACATTAGGGTGAAGAAGAAACACACATAAACCAAAACGCCATAAGGAAGTCATGGACCAACCTACACCATAAAAAAGTATTATAAAAAACATCACAATTCACACTATAAACCAGAACACCACCACAATAGTTATTCAATGAGATAACATGAGTAATCTAGACAATAATAAGGAAAGTATTACTACCTATCACTAGTGAATATCCACCAGATATTTTGAATCAATGTTAGGATAAGAGGTATGGAATTCATCAGGAAACTGAATATTTTTAATCATTATGTAAATTCACAAAATGGAATGAATTTTTCTTGATGTGAATTTGTTTCACGACCCCCCTCCCCTAGAAGATTCAAAATTATTGAACTAGCTGGCTATAAAATCTGTGAATTATTATTTGGAAATCGTGTAAACAATACATGTAGTGTATTTCCTATAGCATCTCTTCTTCACCACAAATGACCAAAAAAACTCATCAATCCTCCTCCATTACTTCTCCAAACACCTTAAACTGATAAGGTAACTGGTCGGGTAGGCATGGTCTATTAAATATTTCACATTTATTTTGAAGGTAATATATATTAATATATATTTTATCTTAGTGTTTTACATTCCACCCCCACTAAAAGATTTCTCCCTATAGATTCTATAACACTAATATAAATATATATGGGTCGTTATACCTAATAAAATAATTTGTATTCCCATACAAATTCATTAAATATTTGATTGTTTAAATAAAACATTGACAAGGTGAGTGGTCATGTTGCTTATAACCTTCACTACTCATACCAGAATCTCTACTAGTTTTTCTCAGAATATAAACAATCCTATAGTGGAAAGGGACCTTAATTCAATAAATGTGAATGATTATGTATGTACTACCTCATGATAAATACATTGAAAAAATCATCAAAAAAGTGATATTTTCTGTAAATTTAATGTGACAATAAATATCCTTGAAACCATCATGAGTTTTAAAAATTATAATATATCTAGTGTTCAACTATATGTTTTTTTGGAATCTCATAACCTTGATCAATGGAGATATTCATAGGAGTAAATTATCACCAAATTCAATCTTTATATTACACTGACTATTTTCATTATAACTTTTTTTGTAACTGCAACTTTCCTAGATGTTCTACTGAATAAGTCAAACCATCTTTTCAAATTCCATAGAAAAATGTGTGCCCAATATTTTTTAGTATTCAACTTCATCCCACGAGATTAGAGTTTTACACATTCATTAATAGAGGGATTCATAAAGAGGCATTTGAATTCTTATGTGAAAATTATTATTATATGAAAATTCTGCCAAATGAACATTTTGATCAAAATTGTTTTTAAGTCCATTGAGAAATATCTCAAAATCAATTTCATAGTTATAATGGGCCTCTTAGACGGTACATCACTTTGAGGGTGATATTTAGTACTAAAACTCCTCTCTTTATATAGATCCAAGATTATAATTCTCGAAAATATTAAGGTAAACCTCATATCCTAGTAAGAGAAAATATAATTTGGTACTCCATGAGACCATACCACTTTCTTAATTTATATCCTTTGAATATGATAAAGATATAAATCTTCTCTAATTGAAAATAATGTGTTATCATTGTAAGGATATAAAAAATAACCAAAATAACATTGTTAACTTTATATGTCTTGGGAATCCTCATGATAAATTTCATGATAATATTTCCTCAATTACATTTTCATATATGTAATGGATACGACATCCCCAAAAAATTTTATATCTCAACCTTATCTTTCAAATATACCTGAAATTGATGTACGTACTCCTCAGTATCCCTTTTGTTGTTGTCCCATGAGAAATTCTATTTCATATCACCATACATTTTCATAATTTTAGCAAGAATATGTAATGATACACTATGTGATTCATCTGAAAACTAATTTAGATATGGTTTTGAGGTAAAACGTACTCTATTCTTTAACCATATAAATCCGTCAAAATCGTTATTGAACATCCTCTTATGAATCCTTTTTCCCTTATATTTCATTTTTTGACCTTTTCTTCCCCCATTTAATCTCATTAGGTAGATGACCAACATTTCCAAAGTTTAACCATTTCATAGTTCCTTTCATACAATTTACATAATTCCCCCACATTTTCTCCATGTAAGTTGATAGATTTTCATTTCTCCTTCAGATTTAGTATTTCCATGAAGATATATTTTTATATTATTTTCACGAAGACAGGAATAATAATTTGAGGACCCATAATCCATTTCTACATTTAGATCACATTAAACTATTTATTCATGGTTACTATTGTCAATTATGGATAATTACTTTCAAGGACCTTGTTTTTTCCCAATAATGAATTGATTAATATTCCTATGAGGGTGAATTTTAAATTCAAAAACATACCTTGAATGTATTTAAATATTTTCTTCATTGGTTCTAATGGATTTATCATTATTTTATTTATATATAAAAAGTAACCTTTCATCTTAGTACAAAGAGTTTGTGGAAATTATTTCTTGAGAAACATTCTATTAAACTCCACATATTCCATGGACTTTATTTCTTCCTCTTACCTCATGTTCTTTATAATAATCACTCATTTATCAAATTCTCATTCCAAGAATTATACAGAAAATATAACCTTATCATGATCTAATCAATTATGAATAAAAAATATCATGTTCATTATATTAATATATTGCTTAAAAACATATAGATCAAAATATGAATAATAGGATAGTGTATGTTGTAAAATAATATAAATAATAGAAGGATACTTCCCCCTTGGTTCATTCAAAAGATCAACATGATTTCTACTATTTCTTATAGATTTAGTGTGTTTTCATAGTCAAAAGAAATGTTATCCCATCACAAAAAATTTGGTTTCTCTGGAGGATGGTCATTGTATTTTCCATCAAATTAATTATTCACAAGATTAATTCTAATTAAAAATATTTACTATAAATAATAAAATATTTTAAGCACCCTAATATAATAATTAGAGCGAACAATTATATATTTATTAATATTATTCCAAATATGTCTTAAATTATGTTACCATTATATCTTCTTTTTAATCATTACTTTTCAACTATATCACATTTGGTTCACTATAAAGGATTATTATTTTCTATCCTTATATTTTTTATAACCTAATATCAAAAAATAATTAAATTATTCTATGATAATAAAAAATAAAGACCCAATTATAACAATGATAAATATTACATACTTTAGAAGAAAATTTAATATATCTCCTAAATAAATACACCTAAAAATGATACAGGTTTAGTGTACATAGAGACAATATATATGAAAAACTTATTTATATTTAATCCTTATCATCTAAAACATATTTCTTTATATAAATTACACTTATCAAATCATCACCCTTCAATCCTTCTACCAATACTCTTGGAAGAAAAACATAAAAAATTGTGAGATCATATGGTCAGTAAGGGTAAACATAAGAGATAGCAATGATACCAAAAAATAAGATTTTCATAATTTTATGATAAGATTTTAATGTTCATGTTCTCAAAATAAATATTCATTATTATGAAATACAATATCATAAACTAAAAGATAATGTCTTATCCAGAAGCATGATCAATAAGGTTGTCAAATAAGTAATCATCAATTAATAGCCATAACATAGACATGTGGCATCATATGAGAATGAAAATAATAATATTGTGAAAAAAATTAATAATCATATCCATTAATATATTATAATTAAAACTATAAATTAGTAATAATCACATGTCAAAATGAGAAAAAAGTTACTCGCAATCATGTCTAGACATAATCTGGTAAGAAAATATAGAATATAATCATACTCACATATCAAATTAAAAACAATAACATTCAAAATAATTTTAATGCCTATAAATATCATATCATGATATATAAATATCACATTACCCATTAATTGGAGGGATTTAATAGACCAAACTATTATATAATAAAAATCCATTAAAAATCATTCCACAATTTTAGGAAAACCATTTTCATTTCTCCATAGCAGAACCCATGAAAAATAAACTATTTTAGTCAAAATTTCATAACAATAATCAATAAAAATCCAGGTAAAATATAATGATGGTATAATTAGATCATATACCCAGTAACACATAAGTATCATTATGGGATATTATCATGGATGCAGAATTCTTTTAAAATATCTCCAAAAAATTTCAAGAGAAAAATATTATTTTCATTTTCAGATTTCCTAAATAAAAATAAAAATTCAAAGTACATGAGAAGAAATATTTTGTTTAAAGATAACATTTTTATGTTTTAATGGAAGGTTCAAACCATTAAGAGGTAATGATATCTATAAATTATGTTCATGCAGTAATCATTAAAAAACGTTTTTTACACATTTGTTTAAAAAGAACATTGTTTAGAAAAAAAAAATTACTATTAAATAATTTTGTAAAAATTAAAACAAGGCTAAAAATTAATTTAATTCATCATTTATGAAAATTAAAAAACATTTTTGAAAATAATTTAGAATATAAGGATATAGATGAAAATTTATTTTTGATTGATAGTTGAAATAAAATTAGTTTTCTAAAAAAAATTCTAAACTAGTTTTACTTTGAAAGAGAAGAAAATGGTACTAAAAATTAAAAAAATTATAAAAAATATATTTCAATAAAAAATAATAGTATTTATCATATTATTATCATATAATTTTCTTCAACTGAGACTTATGCATAACAATAATATAAAAATGGGATTGAATTATAAATCCCCTAAATCAAGTATCATCTTTATTTGTATATGTTAAAACCTCCTATATAATAAATAAGAAATTATAATACAGATATTATATAGAAATATTAATGAACAAATTAATATGTATCATTATATTTATAATTTATAATTATCTTTTTATAAACCATTCTTTTTTAAAATGGCCAATAAGGTGAAAACTGGTTAGTTTTCCACGCATGTTTCTATTTAATGGTTTTAGTCATTAAAAATAGTTCATGATTTCATCATATCCATAACCTTAATCCCAAAATAATTTTCATATTTATTTATAATATTTAATTTTAAATTTTTTCATATAAAATAGTGATGAAAAATTAATTTCATCACTTTGTGAAGATAGCAGTCCGTTAGTACACACGAGTGATGTTTCCAGTTTTCAAAAGATGGAATTAAAAAAGGTAAAAAAATAGTTCATTATTTTAGAATAATTAGTATATCATAGGTATATGATATATTATTTAAATCAATCTTTAATACCATCCATGTAAAAAAAATGAAAAAACAAATCACAACACTTCGTGGTGGTGGTAGTCCACATTTATACATGAAAGACACAGTCATTTTTTCAAGGGATATAAAAGTTAGAAAGTGGGTATTATATTATAGTTCTCTAATTGTAATTATTTCATTAATATAACATATAAATATTAAATCCTTCATAACAATCAGCATGAATTATAGTGATGCAGAATGAACCATTTCACTATATGGAGTTGGTAGTTCACATGTATGCATCAGTGATATTTTCATATTACATTTTATAGAAAACATGTGTAAAATTATTCATCCATATTTATATTAATAATACAAAATATTAAATATTCATAATTAATTTAATTAGAGTTAATACCATATATTTAATGGAGGTAGAATTATAAATAAAACCTCCTTAGATGTACAACTTATGGCTTGCAAGGATTGTATTGTTATTAAACCAAAACCAATAGGGAATGGGGAGGGATGTTAAAAAAGTATAATTGTAGTAATTTTATGACATAGATTAATCATGACATGTGGATAATATAATAGAAGTGTTATCCATTTATAAGGAAGTGATATGACACACTTGGAATTTTAAAAAAAAGACTAAAACATCATAATGTCGGACTCAAGAAAAATTATTCCAAATGAATCATATAAAAATGGGACATAAGATAGTGTCAAAATATGTCCATAAAATATTATTTTGTACTAGCTAATAAAAAATATTACCCTTATCTCTAATATTAAACACTTGGTAAAACTTTTTTAACCTTAATCAATGTAACAAAATTTTACTATTTTTACTATTCATTAAAAAAAGTAATTTAACCTTATAAAATTATATTAATTATTATGGTTATAAATTTTGAATCATTTTTATAGAATATAATTTATATAACTGTAAAAAATATGTTATAAAATAATCTCTCAAAACACAATGAGAAATATTTTTTTTTGTAAAATTAATTTTTAAGCATAAAATTGTCTTTACCTCCATTCCGTCTCCAATTAATCTATTAGATGAATGTTAATGTATTTAAATAAATATAATATATTTAATTAAAATAATTTATATATTTCTATTATTTTAATTTATTAATAAAGAACATATTATGCCAATAAAATCAATTTTTAAGAGAAATGTGTTTTAAGGCAAAAATAAACTTATTCCAAAATAAATTATAGTTATTTTACGATGTAATTATTTATATTATATATAAAATAATTAAAATTATATTAATTTAATATCAAATTCAAAACATTAATGTACTTATAAATGAAAAAAATGAAATGTTTACAAATATCTGCATTTTGACTATTCAATAAAAAGTAATCTTTTTAGAAAAAACAAAAAATCTCACCTTAAGATAATTTTGATATGTTGATTTAAAAATTGATATCAATTTTTTCATATAATATCTAACAAATTTTTTAAAAATGTTATAATATCTATGTAAAAATGTTAATAAAAAACATTTTTTAAGAAATCATATTTTTGAAGCATAAAATTACTTTAATTGAAATTTAGTATAAAATTTTTATGAATTAAAAAATATTTATTTATATATAAAACGTATAATTATTTTTTATAGTTTGTTTATTCCAATTTATTCCCCTAATATAACAACTATGTTATAACGATAAACTATATTAATGTTCATTTGGACTCGAGGTTGTAGGTAAAGCACGCAATCAAATAAATCATGTTTATTTCAATGGACTATATCTATATCTATATCTATATCTATATCTATAATTTTTGAGTGTTGAAAAAACATTGTGAAAATATTTTGTAATTTTATATATATATTTCATGGTTTCCTTAAGTCCTAATAAAAGTTAATCAAACTATGAACCTATAAAAATAAGGCTAGATTATTTAGGTGCATGATTGGAACTAACCATGTGATAATCATAAACCCTAATATTTAATCCTCAATAAAAAAATTTCAGACACTAAACCCAAAAGAAACACATGAGGACTCCTTTATTCCCATTAACATGAGAAAAAAAAGGTATCAAATGAGGTATGATATAATTTTAAACAAGTAAATAAATTAAGGTTATAAAAGCTTCTCAAATTATAATTAAGAAAACAACATATAATAATAATAAATACACTATTGTAATTATGTTTATAATTTTATTGAATATTATAAATATTTTTAAGAAAAAGGTACATCAAAAATATTAATAAAAACATATACTTGTTATTTCAATAACCTCATTTGGATTACACCTTAATAATTCATGAATTGGTATTTTAGTGATATAATAACCTATAGGAAATCATAATGGATATGTTATGGTATTTTTTTATGAATTAGTAGAGATAAGTGTCTCAAGAGGGGTGTGTATGTGATGGGAGTAGGCTACCGTTTAAAAGTAGGGTGGTGGAAAACATATAAATATTAAGAACAGTAAAAAAAGTAACTCTCATGTGGAAGTGTAACCAAAATGGATCTGTTTCATATATTTGATGTAATATGATCAAAATCCAATAATTTAATAGTATTTAGATAGGTTTTTAGGTTATTTTAATCATTATCACTTTAGTTTGACCACATTGTAAATCCTTTTTAACCATTCCCTCAGTGACATTATTTTACCAAGTTTAAAAATAATTATGAAACAAATATTACTTTGTACACATTACCTAATATTAATTGTGAGGATATGATATATGGTATCTATTTTTCCACATTAAATATCTACAACTAGAAGAAATTAATTTTAATATAAGTTCCAAAAACACAATGAAAAATTGTTCTTAGAAAAAAAAATATGAAATAAATATTTCTTATACCAAAATCTCATATAAAGTTGATTCTCATGGAATGTTAAAGACAATTTTATGTAAAATGAGAAATAATTGACCTTACAACAAAACCAAAATTAAATGTGAACTTGTTTATTATCGATTAATAGTGAAGAACCATAAATTGTTCTTGTGTGAATAAAAACATTAATTATATTTAAAAATTGATAAACATTGATTTATAAGATAAAAATTATATTTATAAATGAATCATGTTACATTGTATATATATATATTTTTAGAGAGGAGGCTTCAAAATATTTCTAGTCATTATTATATCATAATTGTGTCATAAAATTGACAATATATGTAAAATATTTATTTTTCATTATTAACCCAAAAAATCATCAATTTCTGAATAATTTAAAAAATTTATAATAAGATTGTTTTAAAATGATTAATTAATAAATTCAATTAATTTAATTTAATTTAACATATAAAATATAGGTTTTGTTAAAAATATTTAATAATATTATGTTTATTATGTTATAGTTTCTTTACATTAAAATCTTACTTTCTACAGTTGAAATTCGAGTCTTATATTCTACCGCATTTAAAAATTACACCCTTGTAATTTATATAATATAACCACATAGAAAAATATTGGATTTTTCTTATAATAACTTATTTAGTTTCCCATGTTTTCTTCTCTTTATTATGATTTCTCTATACTACCTTTACCAGTCTATTCATGTGGTTGCACAGTACTTGTTCTCTAGTATAAGGAATATTGCATGGTTTTCAAGAATAAGATGAATCATGATATAGTTATATTTATTCATAGAAGATTACATGTGGTCAGTATAGAATATAATTCTTCAATAATAATATATGGAATATATTATTCGATTTTGTGAGATTAAGTTGAATTTCTAGTAGAATGCCATAATTTCAATTGTTTCCAAAATCTCAAAAGTCATGATAGACAAGAAAAATAGTTTCCCTTTTAGTATAGACCTTATATCACACTTCCATGGATATAACATATATAAAGGATGTTCCCATAATTGAAATTTTAGATCAATCCTTTTGCAACTAGCATGAAACGTTTTCTCTACATTTAGATTACTTGATATTATTTAAAATAGATGTCACATCCTTCATGGTCTTATCAAAATGTTATATCCCTAAAAATAATGTTAACATTAATTATCTAAAAAAGTGGTTGCATGAAATATTAACACATTAAAAGATTTATAAAATTCCAATTGAATGATCAAATAAAAGCTTTTATTATATTAAAATTCCCTAAAAGGGAGATTATAATCCCATATACATTGAATGTTAAGTTAGAACAACCTCAACTTTACTAATAATGTTTGAATAGTCAATTTAGATTTTTCATCTATTTTAGGGTGAATAAAAGTTCTCAAATATATCTTGGTGTCATGATCCTTATGAACAATGTTTCAGAATATTTATTTAAACCATGGGACATGTTGAGATACAATTTAAATAGGTGAACCATGAATTATCACAAATTCATTCATATAGATTCGTGTGAGACACTCAAGAAGTATATCCAGCATTATTGTGGGAAAATGTGTATATTTTGTATGGCGATAAAAAATAACTCATATGAAAACATTTATTTTAAGAATCCTTATAAATATAGTGGAAATTTATATAGAAATATAATCCCAATATTGAAAAGAAACAGGGATATGATTTATGGATATTTTTTGATGTTGTCTCTCATTCTTTACCTATTAACGAACCAAGAATCTTAATACATAATTACTAATTTATCAATTTATATTATCCCATAAAAATTATTACATTAAATATATTCAAATATTGATGTTACCAAGGTGTATAGAGATATTTGAGCTATAGGGTTCATCAAGAAATTCCATCTTCATCTATGGTATTTATGAAACACATAACATCCTATTAAATTTTAGAAAACCATCTTCATAAATAATTTCTTCGAATTTACCACCAATAAAGTCTATGATTCTATTCGGTACACACTTATCATCAATATGGAAACTTTTTATATTCTCTAATGATTATTGTTTGTGATTCATTTGTAAAAAGTGTTATGTTTTCATTTCCCTAATGATTTCAAAATTCAACTTTATTAATTCCACAAATTTATGATATTTTCATTAATAATTTTATTTATAAATCCATGATATTTCTGCATAATGCATCAAAATACTTATGTAATATTCCACAATTGTTTGGAATTGATATATCTCAATCATTAATTTTCTATAGCCAACTCTATGTTCTCATGTGAAGATTTTTTTTGAAAATATTTTTTCATAATTTTCGGATCCATATCCATCCAACTTTACTCTTCATAGATATAATTCTTGCATGAAATTTAGGAAATTTTTATTATTACTAACTCAATATCGTGGGCTTGATAATTTTGTTCTTGGATATTTACTAGTCTTGATACATAAGAAACACATGTTCCATTATTCATAAGAGTGAATCAGAGTCTATATTTATTGCATGACTTTATATCACATAACCATCCCTTCCCAATGTTGATTTTAATATCCATGCATTGTACAACCTCCTCTTTAGTACTTCATAAAATCAATGTTTTATTAGGAAAATATAAAATTAACATATTTATGATTAAAATTATTTAATGGGTTAGATAATTGGGGAAATAATTAAAAAATGCCTCAATATTATCTTTCTAATCAAAGGAACAATGAATCTCTCTTTTTCTATTGGTGTATGCCATTATTTATCTTCATTTTTGGAATTATCAACTAATATTCTGTCCTTCAAGATAATGTGGCCAAAAAATTAACATTTGAATTCTATAATTTTAAATTTTGAAATTTTAAATATAAATACTTCCCTATGAGAGTTTTAAAAATGAAATTCAAATGGATTTTATAATATTTATATATATTAGTGTAGTAATATATAATCAATAAATTAAAAAATAATTATCAATATAATCATTGAATAAACTGTTCATATGACCCATAAAATTAATGGGCGACTTAGTCAATCCAAAATATATTAATGTAAAGTCATATTGTCTACACCTTGTGTTAAATATTTTATTTTGAATATAATCCTTCCTTATTAACAATTCATGACACTCGAAATGATGTTCAATCTTTCAAAAATATTGACCTCTATCATGTTGATCAAAAAAGTCTTCAATATGATGTATAATATATTTTTTCTTTATAGGGATGGAATTTATTTACCTATAATTCCTAGAAAACCACGTAGACAAATCATTATTCTAAAAAAGAATAGGGACTCCCCATGAATAAACACTATGTTGAATAATTCCTATATTACATAACACCATCAATTATTTCCTTATTTATAATAATTCAACCATGTCCAATATATAGAGAGTTTGATATAGTGGTTTATCAAAAATTCTGAGTTCAATGGAGAGATCAACATCACCCTCAGGTGTATTTCAATGTAACTATTTAAGAAACACATCACTATATTCTTGAATAATAGGATGATCGTATATTCCAAGGTTACTCCCCCATATATTTGGTGTGTATTATTTTCTTCTATCAAAATTTTGTTAAGGATAGATAATGGAGGTTAATTGATACATGATTCAGATGACAGATTCTCCCCCATAAATCAAATGGATCCAACACCTCTTTCACAAATATTAACTTCATTCTCTTGAAAATAAATAGTTCCATAATACCATTAATTCCAATCCATAAAAATATTATATCAAATTCGACCATAGTTATAATAAAAATGTTTGAAAATAGGGTATTCACACTAATTATTCAAGGGACTTTATGAAATATCATTGCAGAATTAAGAATTCTACTATGTGTATCGATGGATAGCTCCCGTATTAAGGTTATAGTGAATAATTTAATGTTAATAGAAAATAAGGAAGAAAAAAATATTATGAAGATCTTGAATCAAATAAATAATTAGATAAATTTAATTTTGTCATAAACGTTCCCTCCACCACATCATTAGGAAATTTAAATTTAACGATATTAATCACATAATCATGGAAACTTCTATGGTAGGTTACTTGATTATTGAGGAATTAGTTTGAATAATTACACATACCCTTACTGAAGACGAAATTTATGAAATTGGATGTTTTATTATTCAAGAGATATATAGACATTATCTTCACTCTTGAAATAAACTCACATTCCCTTTAAGAATTTTCATGGTTTTTTTCATTAATTATCACATTCTTAAACTCCCATATTTATGTTCTTCTTATTTTATGCATTCATTTTTCCTTGGTGTTCATCCAATGCCTTATTTTATTTATTTAACATGAATATATAAAACCTAGAATCATATTTCCTCACATTTATGGAACATGATAAAATATCATCTGATGACGAAAACAATTTAGAGATTATGTATTATTATAGGTTCAACTTCAGGAAAATAAGGGGAAAATAAATCATTATTTTCAAATTATTTTAGTAGTTTTTTATATAACAAGATATGCATGGGAATATAGACTCATATTCCATAACACATTCCTCCTTAATCTTCTTTACGTTGAGAAAATTTATAACCATTTTATCTCATTTCTCTCAATGAAAATATTTCTTAAAGAACACGACGTTAAATGTTCTATGTTCTATACATTATATTTCACCATCCTATTTAGTATTTTGGATCAATGAAAAGCATTAATCATCATCTCCCTTTAAATAGTATACTATCAGAATAATAATTTTTAATTCAATAATTTATAAATATTGGAATATATTTACAAGGTACCTAATTCATTTATTAGTTACCAATGATTTGAGAGGTCCATTTAAGGATAAAATATTCTGTCACACAAACCAATCCAATATAGATCTATTACACTATGGTACAATTAGTTTCTCAATATAAGAAATGTTATTTTTTAAAACCTCTAATGGTTTCCCATACATGTCCATGGTTTTTATATTTATAACACTAGTTGTATTTAATTATTCATGAGGAAAATAACTACATATAATACATGTATAGAAATTATTTCCCTTTCTTCTACTAGGTTCCATTTCTAAACAATGACACAAGAACATTTATCTCATAAAATCATGAATATTAAACAGAGGAATAATTGTCCCTTAAATTCTTCCAATTTATCTATGGGATTATAATATTTACATTCTAATTTATATTATTCTAAAATCCTATTCCATTGGGTCCTAAAAAATAAAATTTTATAGAAACTACAATGATGTTTAATATAGTAACCTAGAACTGGTGTTTACACTAGTACATTGGCACCAGATATATGTTACATAATGATGAAGTAATGAATAGTTTATAACTATTGAGAGACTATATAGATACATGATTTCTATATTACATTTTAACAATATGACCTAGTAGAATAAAAATCGTTAATCCATGGGAATTTCTCAATGATATATTCTTCATATCTCTAGGCAGGGAAATCAAAAAAAATGTTGTGATTAAATTCTCAGAATGGGAATGTTTATAAAATTTTTAATCAAGATGAGATAGTGAATTAATAATAATGAAGTGTAGAGAATCAATATTTATTCCATTTAATCAATAACTTCATCCTCAAAATGTATCTATCTAATATTATAACATAACTGTCATATAGATATAAATAACTAAAATATTATTGAATTAAATTCATAATGTTTTATGTCATGATATTAAAATTAATATATTATGCTAATATTTCACTAAACTTACCATCAAGGCCTTGTAAAAATATATTTCAGTGAATGGGTAGGTATAACCAAAATTTATTACTAATTTTCTAATGGTTTTTCTCATGAAACATTTGATGTATTAAGGGGTTATCAATAACTAGGACCCACATATATAGTATATATATTTAATATATTATGCATATTTTGACTCAATAATATAATACATTATCATTATTCCTTATTAATAAATAAATATCTCTACTAAATCAAGAATATTAAGCATCAATATTTACCCAATATATGAAATGTCATTATTAATATGATTTAATTAACTAACATGATATTTTGAAATGGAATATAATTAAGAAAATATTGAGGTCTTGGAAATGTTACTTAATAAATCCATGATACTAAATGTATGGACATTAAGGAGTAAAATAATTTCTAAAAAAAAATAGATAGTGATAGAGAATATGATACCAAGAAAGCATGTGATCTGAAAATAATGTATAATCCCTAAATTAGTAAAGGATTATATAAGACCATAAATTTTTCAATAATGAATATTTAAATAAAAGATTGTATTTTTAAAATTTTAGATGAAATTTTAAGGGATAATTTTATGATAACTTTTCTTAAATTTTTTGTATATGTGATGTTAAAAAACAGTCATAAATAATTTGTTAAATTATTTTCAACCTTTTAGAAAATAAATATATTAATATTAATATAAAAACTAAAAATTAATAGTATAATGGATTTTTGGGACAAATCCATATAAACTTTTAAAAGAAGATAAAAATAGATTTTTTGTCATTTACTCATGTTTTTTTTCGAATACATTTAAGAGAATATTCCTTTCACAATTTTTTAAAATGAAATATAACTATTTAGAAAACATTAAAATGGTTTCATTAAAAAAATAATGAAGTCATATATGGTTTAAAATGACATTATAAAACAATTTTATAATTATAAATAACATTTTTGATAAATATTAAATGGCCTTGACATGGATGAAAAATATTCCATACACAAGAGAAGAAATATGAATAATTTTTCTTCAAATACAATCATTATGTATTTGAGTATGAAAGAGAGAAATACCTTGCAGAAAAATACATAAAATCAAAAATTTTGCATACAATTTTAAAATATTTCGGGATTAGTAAACAGATAGAATATAATACATTCAGTGAAAATAAAAAATATGAACATTATGGAGTTAGAATGTGAATGTAAAATAAACCTTTTATATTTTAATAATTTTTAAATCAAAACCCCTTCAATGATAAAAACTTTAACTGACACAATAGATATTATAAAAATTTATTAATTCATTATATTATATGTAATATCGGTAAAATATACTCCACAGAAATTTTGGATCATTATATAAATGAATATTTATATTAGATTACACAATACAAGAACGGGTGAATTGTAAGTTTTAAAACATTGTATTTAAACACTTAATGAAGAACCTAGTTTAAGAGGTCTTAAACTAATATAATTCACAAACAATACAATTTACCACAATGATCATGGATATGATATATATGATATGATTTAATACAATAAGTAATGTAAAAAATTCATATTCTAATTGAATACAATGATCGGAGTAATAAAAAAGAAAAATATTCTACCATACAACATATAGAATCTATTAATACAATATGAATTGTAATTGAAAAAATTACAATTTAATTGAATATGAAAAAATGATAAACAATACAATTCCCTTTATAAAACAAATAGTATCATAAATTTAAAAGTATTACAATTCTATCAACCCAAAGAGAAGGGTATCCATTCACCTAGGATAAAAGGTCTGTTTTACCAACACCTTGGTAAGCCCTCAATATGATGATTGGCACACCCTTTATTTCTATCCCCACATGCCCTTTATTTTCTAGTTAATCAGAACCTTTTTCTTTCAAATGATTGAAATCTCTCGATATGATGATCATTCGAACCATCTGCCTATCCTTAGAAACCCTCGATCATTATCACCTCATTAGTCGCACAAAGAAAAACAAACCACTTACATAATTAAAAAAGCTAAGAATGATCCTTTAACGTTTTGTAATTCCATGGATTTTGCATGAAGTAAGAGAGAAGTCACAACATCTATCTCTAGAACTTGATAGAATCAAAAGTGGATCAAAAGTAAATTCTCTGTTTCAAATGACCTCTTATTTATAGGACTTGGGTTTTTTACAGTCATATGTTCTCTAATGGTCATATTTCTTTGAAAAACTCAGAGGGACATAGACACTTGGCATTGTAACAGTCATATTGAAAAAGAAAACATGACATCATTTTGTTTAATATCAAAATATATATGAAAATGATAACATGAGTAAGATTGATATTACTCAGTGAAATTTATGGATATGATGCAAAGTGAGTACAATGCACAATTTGGGAACAATGAATATAGTCAGTATGATCGACAAATTCAGTATGATTCACACAATTAGTACGATGGACATAGCCATTATTATTGAATGTGTCAGTAGGATGGACAAATTCAGTACAATTAACCGATTTAATACAATTGATTGAGTCAATACGATTGACATAGAACCATATTTAAAGTAAGTACTTTATTTGAGAAATTAATATAAAGTGATTTGTGATTTAAAAAACAAAAGAGATAAAAGTAAAAAGAGGAATTTTGAATTAACAATATCCCCTTTTTTGAAAGAAAAAAACAATATGTAAAACTAGAAACAAATACTTATCTCCCCCTGAGTTATCAAAACTCTTCTAAAAAAGGAATTGAATACAAATTTCTCCAGCTTAGGTATAGAGATTCCTAAGGATTGTATTCGTAGATTTTCCTTGATTTTCTATTAATAATTCTCCACATTTGAGATACATTATATCCTTTTATAAAACATTATTTCCCATTTTATAAAACATTCAAACCTTTTGTCATTTATAAAAAGAATGGGGTAATATTGAGTTCTGAAAATGATAGAGAGAAACACAAAATGAAAACAATGGAAATGATGATATACAATGCATTACTGTAAAATGTTTTGAGAAATTAAAAGAAGAACAGAGAAAAAAAGATATGACAAAAGATCATTTGTTTTCCCTCTATTTTTCTTTTGTTATCAGAATGTGAAGAATATCCTTCATATTCTTTATCTCTTTCTTGTCATCTATGATAGAATCAGCCTAAGATTAGAGAATCTCTTATTGGTCTCCAAAATGTTTATCTTTGGTTTTGATAGTTTCTTCTTGAACTATGATCACATCATCAAGAGTATCAATTCTATTTGTAATATCATTTCTTCATCCAATAAAGAGTTTTTTAGCAAAACTATTTCAAAGATGAAAGATTAAACATTAAATAATTCTCATCGTAAAGAACTGAACCTGTCTTTCAATTCCTCCACTAAAAGAGCATCAGCACCATGAGATTTGATAATCTGTTCAACCGGTAGATTGTTTCCATATAAAAAATCTTAAAAAAAAAGATCATTTGAGAGCCCCATAATGTTCTTAATTTATTGCACATTTTTATTTATTGAGCTTTCGGTTTTGTACGACCACTTAGTCATCCTTTTTCAAGAAGTATTATGAGAAACATAATTATCACTCAAAAATTTTAAATCAAATTTTATTGACATTACTATCTTTATTTTCTCTCTTACTAAACCAAATTTCTTCCTCTGACTGTTTGTAATAAATTCAATTTTTTCCTTCAATTATAGGAAAATAAGGAATAATATTTTCTATTCTTCTCAAAGCATGAACAATTTAATATTTTTTCTTTAAAGAAATAGTATGTTATGAATCAGTATCATCATCGTATGATTCAAGTTCATTTGATCATCTAGAGCCATTAAAATGTAATTTTCTTATTCCTTTTCCACCATTAGTAATTTTTTACACTGTTTCTTTTTCCACTTTTCAATATATGAAAATTAATTCCTTAGAATGTGAATTTTGAGAAATTTTCATAACTGTAGAAGGAATACTTTTTGATTGAGTTCATAATGATTTTACTACATTTTGATTGGCATGAGAATTTAGTTGTATTCCTTCACTTTTATTTTGATGAAAATATTCTTCTCTACTCTTCTTAGATCTCTAATGAAATTCCAAAAGAATATATTCTTCCTCTTAAACACATTCCTGAACATCTTGGACTATTTTATCCCCTTTCACTTTAACTGGAGAATCATATACGATCATTTCTTATTTCACTTATTCTATTAGTTGACCACCTTCCAACACAATGCCTTTTAGGATTTGGATGACATCAAAATCATGAGCTTTTCTTTTTAAAAGAGTCATCTTTCTTTTCATAGCCTATAGAGTATCTTCTTCCCCTAACTTCTAAGATATAGATTCAGCTAGGTTAAGGACAAACATAGAATCATCATCTTTTCTTTTTTATTTATCCTTTCTCCACTTGGATACAACCTCTTTATTGTATTTTGTTTTCTTCTTCTTCTTTGTACTATTTTGAGAATATGTCTTTTGAGAAGAAACAACTGTTGGAACTGATTCTATTTTCATTTGTTCCAATTTATATGGTGCTGATTTATTTGGTGTTGATTCTACTCCCAAGTCATTGACAATTAGTTTTGATTATTCATCAAATAAAACATACAATTTCTTCATTGTATTCTTACTTATCCACGAGGGATTCATCTCTTTTAATCCCCCTTTTAGAGGAATATTACAAAACTTCAAACTTTATTGAATGAAATTTGTGAGAATATATGGATACATGATAAGATGAGATTTGATAGCTCTAGTCTTAAAATTCAAAATAGTTTCCAAAATGTATCCCATTAGATTTTACATTCCATGTTTACGATAAAATCAAGCATAAAAATGTCAATCATCTTTGGTTTTCCCTATCCCCTTTCCTAGGAATTAGAAACTCATGCATCCAAAGTACAATAAACAGGTTGTCGGCAGAAAGATAAACTACTTTTCCTTTCTCCTCATCGAAAATAAAAAGTGAATTATAAACTCTTTCGTTGTTAAACGTACCATCATTCTTAGGTAGATTATGATATGGGTAAAAGGAATCACCTTTTGTAGGAACATTTAAAAAGTAAGCTGCTTATTTTACAGATATTGAAAATTTTTTATTGTACATTGCAAGGAAAATAATCATATTTTTATCAAAAGACACCATAATTTAGAATTTATTACTAAATTCAACAAAACATAGATCTTGAGATATAGGTTTCTCAACACATAGATGTTCCCAGACTTGGAATAAAATAATCCTCTTGATTATTGAGTTATAATTGTAAAAAAAATCCAAATAAACTAACATTTCTCTAACGAAATCTTTCTCTGAGAATGTTTTTGAATACATTTTTGTAGGAGTGTTGGAAGAATACTTAGACATAAATATGAGTGGAAAAGGAAAAGATCATACCGAGTCGTAAGGATGATAGGCATAGCTTTGCCGATAAATATGAAAAACGGGTGTGGGTTTGAGGAGGGGGTCCTTTATTTATAGGCTAAATTTGACGATTATTGGTCATCTACTATTGAGATTAGAAGATAATGAATCCAATGTTGGAGAATAAACGAGGCATATTTTTAAAAAAAATTAGAAACATGATAACTGAGAATCAATAACAAGAAAGAAAGACAACACACAATGAAGAAAGAATATGCCTATTAAATATTTCAAGTATGTTTGTTGGTTTCATCATATTATGAAATTAAATACATAATCAAATACAATAATGGAATGAAAATACAATCAAATATCAAACCAGTGAATAAGAAAGAGAATATGATTTGCTGTCAGACAATCATTAAAAAAGGATGTAAAGCCGATGGAAAAAAAATTCATTACCATAGGTTGTCATGCTGATGGGAAAAAATTAATTACCAAGGGTTGTCAAGCTGATGGAAAAAAGAGTCTTTACCATAGCTTATTAAGATAATGGAAAACAAAATCATTACCATAGGTTTTCAAGATGATGGAAAACAATTTCATTACCATTGGTTGTCAAGACAATGGAAAACAAAGTCATTACCATATGTTGTTATGCCGATGGAAAACTAAGACAATAACATAGGTTGTAAAGCAGAAGGAAAACAAATTCATTACAATAGGATGTAAAGATGATGGAAAACAATGTCATTACTCTAGGTTTTCATGGTAATGGAAAACAAAAAAATAAAATGTCAAAATGAAAAACAACCAACAGTATGGAAAAGCAAAAACATAAAAATAGAATGTCAAAGCGAAAATGAAGCCAAAAGTCATAACTATGGAAAAAAATAAAATAAATATAACAAATATTACAGAATTAAGATAATATAAAATATAAAATATAAAACTAAATAATATAATATAGGTAAAACAAATATAAAAATACATATGATATCCTCTTAGAAAAGGAGTGTTTTAATGTAAGAAGAAACGATAAAATAGAAAGTATATGTGAATGATTATTTTAGTGTAATAATTCATAGATTTTGTATAATAAATTAAAATCTATTACAAGGTGATGGTTTTGTAAAAATTACATCAAGTTGTTCTTTCATTATGGTGAATTTTAATACGATATCTCTTCTTTTTTGGTGATATTTATGAAAGTGATGCCTAATATCTAGGTGTTTTCATGTGTTGGATTCAATGGGTTTTTACTAAGAGCTATGGCACTAGTTTTATCACATAGTGTTTGAGTTTTGTAAAAACTCATTCCATAGTTAGTGAGTGTCTCTTGCATCCAAAAAACATGATCACAACAACTTCCACCTACTACATGTTCATCTTCAATATTGGAAAGTGCTATTCAGTGTTGTTTCTGGCATCACAATGAAACTAAAAAATATCATATGAAATTACATGTTAACGATGTAATCATTCTATCCATTAAATAACAACCAAAGTTAGAATCTGAAAAGCATTTTAAAACAAAATCATTTCCAAAAGAATAAAAAATAACTAAATCCAACGTTCCTTTTAAATACTGAAAAATACTTTTCACAAGATTTAAATTGAATTCTTTTGGATTTTATTGATATCTTAAACCTAATCGTACTAGAAAAATTAAGTGTGGACAACTTGGGTTCAAAGTATAATATATTTCTTATAATAACTATAAAAGTTGTTTGATCCACTGGTTTCCTAGCTTCATCATGATCAAGTGTATTTTGGGTAAGGATTGGGGTGTGAATAATTTTAGTGTAGTCATATCAATACTTTTGAGTTTTTATTTGATATACTTATGTTGAGATATATTGGTTCTTTCTAGATTTTGAGAGATTTGAATGCCTAAAAAGAATATTAACTATACCATAATACTCATTTGAAACTAATATTTCATTCGATTTGCAAAAGAATCAGTTAGAGATTTCTATGTTGATCTGAATATAATGTCATCAACATTAATTTTGATAATGAAGACAGTTTTTTCCATTTTTATAAAGGGTGTTGGATCTACCATACCTTTTGAATAAATGTTTTGTACAATAAATCCCATAATTATATCATATCGTGCTATTGGGTCATTTTTAAGACCATACAACAATTCAGTAGGATTAAAAACACGATTTTGATGTTTTTGATCTACAAATCCGGATGGTTGTTCTAAACAAATCTTCTTGTACAAAACCATTTAGAAAATAACACTTTAATTCAATTTGAGAAAGTTTGAAATTAATGTATACTACATAGGCTAATATATTTCGAATAGATTCAAGTATACCTAACAAAGAATAGGATTCTTCGAATAATATTCCCTCTTTTTGATTATATCCTTTAGAAACAAGTCCTACTTTATTTCTTGCAATGAATCCATCTTCATCACATTTGTTTCTGAAAACCCATTTTACAACAATTACAGTTGTTTCTTTAGATATTTCAACCAATGACCAGACATGATTTCATTCAAATCCATTTAGTTCTTCTTTCATTGCTCTAATCCAATATTCCTCACCTAACGCCTAACTCGGAGTTTTAAGTTCAAATTGAGATAGAAATGAAAGATGTTTTATTTCATTTATCAAGGAATTTAGGGTCCTGACAGGTTGATTTACATCTCTAATGATATTATCAATAAGATGATTCCTATATAACAACTGATTAGGGTTTTGTAAATCATTTTCATCAATAGAAGATAGAATTTCATATGGCATAAATATATCCAAAACATTTTCTTGAATATATCCTTCTCAGAAGTGTTTTCAATCGTAGGTTGATAATCAGTTTGAGAAAATACATCAGTTGATGTAGGAATGGATTGTTTAAAAACAAAGGGTCCAAATTCATCAAATTTAACATGAACTATTTATTCAATAGTACAAGAGCTTTTGTAGAAAACATTATAATCCTTAGAAGTTGTGGAATAACCCAGAAATATTCCTTCATCATATATTGGTATGAATTTATTTAAATTATCTTTTATATTCAATATGGATACTTTTCATCTAAATACTTTTATGTATGAAACATTATGTTTTTTTCCAATCCATAATTCATAAGGTGTTATATTACGAAAAGTTATTGTTAAAATATGATTTATAGTGTAAATGAAATAATAACTACTTCAACCCATAAATGCTTAGTAATTGAGTATTCAATCAATATGGTTTTTATCATTTCATAGTGAAAAAAAACTCTTCTCTCAACAACCCCATTATACTGAGGGGTTCTAGGAGCTTAAAAATTTTGAGTAATGCCTTTATTACAACAAAAAATTTCATATATTGAATTTTGAAATAACCACCATGATCAATAAAAATTGTTATTCGTGGTAGGTTTTTCTCATTTTTAACTTGGACACAAAATGTTTCGAAATAGAAAAATTATTTATATTTCTTTTCTAGAAAAAAGACCCATGTTAATCTAGTGTAATCATCAATTAAAACAAATACATAGTATTTGCCTCCAATCCTTCATGTTTTTGTAGGACAGAAAAGATCCATGTGGACTAATTATAATGCATTATATGTTGAATCTTCATTGATTGGTTTTAAGCTAGTTTTATATTTATTTCCATATTGATAAAGATCACAAACCTTAGAAGAATCATTCCTAAGATCTGGTAGATCCTTAACATGTATTTTCATAGATTGTTTACAAAGGTTTATAAAATTATATTGTCCTTACCATCGATTCCATAACCAAGATTAGTCTTCCATTTCACTTATAAATTGCAAGTCATGGATCCTATGGTCTTATAAATTAATTGTGAATACATTCTCATGCCTATGTGATGAATAAATGAATTCATCCTGGGAATATTAAACTAAACACTTATCATTCCTAAAATTCACAAGGTATCCTTCATCACATAATTTAATTATGCAGATAAGGTTGTGCTTAAGACCTTTGAAAAACAACAAATTTGAACTTAAAACTTTATCATGTAAAACAATATTATGTATACCAATAATATTTCCTTGAGAATTGTCTCTGAAGGTAACTTTTCCACCTTTTGTTTCAATAATCCTTTCAAATAAATCTTGTTTTTTCTGGTCATGTGATGAGAACAACCACTATCCATGTACCAAATGTTCTTGTTGGTACATTTCTTGTTTTCCTGAAAAAGAAATAATTAGTTTTTCAAAACCCCAAACTGGTTTTGATATGAAAATGTTAAATTAATGTATATTTGGTATCCATATTTGGTTTTCATAATGAGATTTGTGAAATCCTAATGATTTAGTTTTATTAAGAGAACAATTTCTTTCCCAATGTCCACCACATTGACATTTAGTACAGAATGGAGAACTTCAAGGAACAAAATAGTTATTACAAAAAATGGGTTGTGAATGAGTATATCCAAATTTAGAATGATCCCATAAATGTATAATTTGAGAATAAATATTTTCAAGATCATCTTTACCTAAGGTAAACTATTATTGGAACTTCCTTAAAGAGAATATTTTTGAATTTTGTTTAATAAACATGTTTTTATCCTTAAAAGAATTAATTTTAGAAGTTCAGTATACCTCTAATTGTTTTTCATAGAAATTAAATTTTCATGATCTTTAGAAAGATTAATATTTTTAGAATTATCTTCCAAAAGGTTATTTGAAATACTTTTAAAATAATTAATTTTCATATCATGAACATTTGAATGATCTGATATTTCTTTTATAATAATAGTTATTCTAGTATTTTCCATATCGAGATATTTCATGAGTTTAGAATTTTCATTATAAAGTAATTTGGAAAATATGAATACTTTTTCAAATGAATGTAATTTTTCTTATGATATGGAAGATTCTCATCTAAAGAATAAAAATGTTTCTTATTAGGGTAATTAGAATTTAAAGAAATTTTTTTAATAGATTCAGTATTGTGTACCTTAACTATGTAGCAAGGAATTTTAATTGGCAGTCTGGTTATATG
Organism: Viscum album; assembly: GCA_963277665.1. Taxonomy (NCBI): domain Eukaryota; kingdom Viridiplantae; phylum Streptophyta; class Magnoliopsida; order Santalales; family Viscaceae; genus Viscum; species Viscum album. Next base: position 690,633,601 of record OY728119.1, on the reverse strand, counting down.
TCTTATATTTCTCTGACCAGAACATACATAATCTAAGGATTCGTATGATTAATCACAACCACATTCACTACAAGTAGTATTTTCTATAAAAACTATCTTTTTCATTAACTTGAAATAATTTTTCATGTTTCTTTCATAATCCTTATCATTTCTATGTTTTCTTTGTAGTAGAGGACAATCTGATCTAATATGACCAACTCCTTTTTATTCATAAAAAGTTAACTCAGAATCGTTATTTTCTTTCTATAATTCATTTTGAATCCTTATTGAATTTATTTGTTTCCAAAATTCTTGTTCATCCTTAAAGCAAGGTTGGATTACTCATTATCTGAGTGTTCATGACCACTTGATTCTGATATGACAAAATTCTTAGCTTTGAATCTTGTCTCCCATTCTAGTATCATATCATTGGATGTAGTAGTATAGTATACAATTCCATTACCAATATTTTTCTTATTCAAATAAACATCTCTTTTATTTATTGCCTCATGTTAAAGTAGACTTCCAAATAACTCATTAAGAGTTACTTGAGTAACATTCATGTTTTTATCAATAGCTGTTATTTTTTGTTGCCACTCGTTAGGAATAATATCAATAATATTATCCATCAGTGCTTCATTCTCATGACCTTTTCCACACATAGAATGTAGATTGATGAGAATTTTCATAAACCTTTGTTTCACCTATCATACAAGTTCTCCATAAGCGAAAAAAGAAATCAATGATATTCTGATCGAATCATTGATCATCATAAAAATAAATAGACTATTTATAAAAAAATTTGTAGTTAAATTGAGAGATAATTTCCATATCACTCTTACAAATGGAAAAAACTAAATGGTTAAACCTAAATTAACCTTCCCCTTTACTCATAAAATAACCATCAGAGTTGTGCTGGAATAATAATCATGGTAAATTCCCATAATCTCTTAAGAGAAACATAATAATCTAACTCCATCCCTTTACCTAATGAATTAGAGAGATATAGTGGGATCATATTCCCTAATGTTATAATAGAACCACCCATCAACATAAATAATTCCCAAGAACCATGACATAATAAATAAAATTCATGCATCATAAAAACATTCTTATCACCCAAAAAAATCAGATATTTATATATCCCTATCATTTAAATCTCATTTTATAAAACTATGATTAATATAAAAAATATAATGAGATATATTATTTGAAAAAATGAAAACATAAAAAATTAAAAGAACATAAAATAATTATAGTGGAGATGGAAGAAATAGCTGTCACTATATATGATAAAATAGAATATTAGCTTTGTCCTTTATAATGAATTTCAAAACATTGTATAAAAATATTACATTTAAAAATCCTTTGAATAAAATTAAAAAGAGATATAAAATATCATTTATAATTTATTTTTTAAAATATAAATACATACATAAAATAATTGTTTTCAGATTTTATGGATGTTGAATAAAATAAGTTTAGAAAATCAATATTTAAAACATTTAAAATGAGGTTCTAAAGGTACACTATCCATACCCTCATGTGAAACATGACACCTATGTTCATTTTCTCCCGGAATAATAAACATATTTTAATTATTTATTTTCTTAATAACCATTTTGAATATTATTATTCATTTTTTATCCATTACCATTTTATATATTATTACATAATCAATTAACTTCACACCAGATGGTTGATGATACTCAGTTCATAACTCCAAAATGAAATAGGTAGGATGAATACAACCAATAAAAGAAATCATTAAAACATCTAAATAATAATAAAAATGAAAAAATAACCAATTTTATACATCCATTATAATTTTATTTAAAAAAATTGAATGAGATTTATGAAAAATAAACTATGTTCTAATCATAGAGATAATAGATCATACACACGAGTAATGATTCCATTTTTAATGATTATTAAGGAAAGAAGTTAAGTAATATTTTATCTTTATATAATTATAATTATATAAAAAATATAATATTATTTATTTAACCAGACCTAAATTTATCATCTAGGTGATGTGGTGATGAAAAAAAATCACATCACATTATGGGGGTGATAGTCCACAAGCCCAAATGAACAACATTATCATATTTAAGTGAATTGAAAAGAAATAGATTAAATTATATATTTTATTTTTAGAGTGATAAATATTTCATTAATATCATATATAAATATAAATTCCTTTTTTATAATAATATGTGAGAGGCAGTGATGGAAAATAAATCACATCATTCCATTAGGTAGTTGTTCGCAGTACACACTAACTATATATTTCATTCACATTTAAAGGATGTCAGATATGGATATGGGTTATTAAATTAAAATTTTAATATCCAGGTATAAAGTATATACACATTATATTATATAGTAATTTATTATGAATATTTTATCCATTTTAAGACGAAATAAAATAAAATCATTCACTTAAACACAATACATCACCTTTGGAAAAAAATTTATACCTTACTACCTAAAATATTTTTATTATTCCCAAAATAAGAAGCCTAAAATATGGGTAGGTATGTTATTATATTATTTAAGATATTTTTGGATAAAAAAATTGATTTTATATATTGAATAAATGAGAAGATGATGTAACATTTTGTAGGATAGTGCAGGAAACCCATGAAATTTCTGATAATATTAAATCAATAAAAATTAGTTTTAAATCCCAAATGATTCATAGATTATAATATTAGAATATAAAATTAGGATGAGTATAAATACCCTCATAAAATTAAACTGTACTAATTTTATATCCCATTTTTACCCTTATCATGTTGTTTTATCCCTCTGTTAACCCTTTTGACAATTACTCTGATATCAATGATTTTTAAACATACAGAGTTAATATAATTACTTTTAAAATAAAAATGTTCCAAAAAAGAATCATATATTATGTTATAAACTATATATAACTGAAACATATAAAGATAATATTTTTTGGAATTTTGAATCATATAATAAGAAATTATTTAATATAAAATATCATTAATGTCAATTTTAGAATTATTCATTTACATTAAATTTAATACCATAAAAAATGGAATTGGAATACAATTTAAAAAAATATATATCATGTAAAATATTTATAAAAAATCATTGAACATAGATATTCTTAAAATCATTCTATTGGTAACACTTTTCAAATAATTTATTTTATTTTTCTACTAATTGAAAAATTTCTATAACTTCGTCAAGAATGATTTTAACGTAAGTAATTATTCCCTAAAAAATTAAATTAAATTAACATGATAATAAAATTTATATATTTAATTTTGTATTTATAAATTAATATATCATATTTCATACCCCTATGTTAAAAATAATGCAGTTAATAAAGGAAAGTGGGACATTTTTTCTTTATATTTACATTAGTATTATAAAATTGTAAATCATGTTGAAAATGAAAAGCCATGCGATAATTATATTAATGATAATTGATGATATATACTTATAAAATAAAATTTAGTAATTTTTTAGAGTAATTTTATTCCTTATCAGTTTTAATGTTATTTACCTGATTTGACCTTTATCGTGGTAACAAAAATTACGATGGTTATTGTTAATATTTATAAAAAGTAATAGAGAACTATTTTAAAAAATTGTATCTCCTGATTATAAATATTTCACCTAGTTTTGAAAATAAAAATATATATGTTTTAGAGTTTAATTCTAAATTAAATCATAAAAATGTAAAGAAAATGGGTATTAAAAAAAATTTATGTTTTAAGTATAAAATGTTGTTAATACTAAATATAAGTATAAAATTATTTAAAAAGTAATAATTAGATTATATTTCCTCAAAATTAAGTAATTAAATTTCAAAATTAATCTAAAATATCATTATACTACAAAAACACTTTAAAATAAAGTACACTTTCAGTAAAAATCAGGTTTTTTTCATTATTCATTGAAAAATCATGATTTTTAGAAAACTATAAATATTAAAAATTAATATAATTTTTATCTTATTATTTGAAAACTTATTTTATATTTATAAGATAATTTTTCTAATTTTTTATAAATTAATTATAATATTTTTTATGAAATTAAATTAAAATATTTTTTGAAGAAAAACTTCTTTTGGTGAAATAATGAAATCCCTAAGAAATGATTGATTATTTACTTATAATAAATTAATTATTATTATATATGAGGACCTGTACATAATTAAAAACATTTTTTAATCCTTTTCATACCCTCCAATTCAATGGAGATGTTATAATGGTAATATTTATATAAAAATATCTCATGGTTCATTTAAGTTTGGAGTTGCATGTCATTTATAATATTGAATATAATGTCATTGTTTAACATCTCAGGGTGTTACATATTATACATGGTTATTTAAGTTTTAATAATATTTTTTATGGTAATGGATGAGTTATGTGGCTAACTATGTGTGGATCGGTTAGGTGAGGGGGTTCCCTTTTATAAGCGATGTCGGTAAAAAAATTATAAATATTAAGAACATTAAATTATATTAAAGTCAATATCAATGGAAAGAGGATAAAAATGATAAACATTAAAAATATTGGATGGTATTTGGTTATAATCAATTCAAACAAGTGTATTTTGTGATGTTTTTATGTTATTTTAGCAATTTATATCTTTAGTGTAACACCCATGTTATACGTTTTAAACACTCTGTGTTGTGATAAATTTATATCATGGTTAGAAATCATCATGACCAAACATTAAGTTGAAGTAGTTAAACAAAATTAATTATTATTATTTATAATATGGATTCTGTTTTTAAATATTCAATTCCTACAAGAATCATAAATAAATTTTAATATATTTTCACAAAACGTAATAAAAAATGGTTTATAGACAAATGTCCATCTAAAGATTAAAAATTATTTAAGAAAAAAATGCCATTTATAAAAATTTTCATAAATAATTAATGGGATGATTTTATGTAAAATGATACTTATTTTACTTTCAAAATAAACTAACACTAAAACAATCCTTTTGTATTCTTGATTTAAATTGATGAACCAAAAATAGTTTTCATTTGAATAAAAACATTACATTGATTAGAAAAATGTTAAACATAGTTTAATAAGATCAAAATTTTATTTATAATTTAATTATATTAATTATTAAATATATATTTTTTCTATACATTTTTTCATAAACTTTAAATTTATTCTTATATCCAAATAATGTTACAAAAGTTTTATTATTTGTAAAATCACTATTTTCCACTATTCAACCAAAAAACATCTATTTCTAAAAAATCTCAAAATTATACCTAAGATATTTTGGACTTTTTTAATTAAAAAAAGACACTATTTTCATAAAAATAAATAATAAAAAATTTAATTTAATTTTTAATCACTTTCTTTAATACGACCATACATATTATGTTGTAGTTTCATTAGAATAAAAATGCTTACTTATTATAATTAATGCTTGGGAATTACAGTTATATACAACATTTATGTGACAAAATTTAAAGGGAAAATGATTTATTACAAAAATAAAATAATTGTTCCTCTTTCTTTTTTTACATAAAATACATATGAAAACTCATGTCCCAAAGATCATAATAAAATTGGAATAATTGAATCGTAGTCACCCTTACATTATGGGGATGTAAATTAGGGGTGGTTATTGGAAACAATTAATGAAGAAGGATATGAATGTCTTGATTCATTAGATTTTTCAGTTTCTAATTTATTCTATTGAACAATTTCAGAAGTTTTCTAGAATAACCATTAGGAACCTTGAAAGTATTAGGTATATTCAATTGTTTCTTTAAAGATTCATTATATATGAATAAATAGTAACAATTAAGTTATTTTAATGAATAAAAATAGTTTATGGTTATGGTATGATACCCCAATAAAACTATTCATATTGATATCATAATTAATATTTTCCAATTCACTTGACAGTTATAAGTATTAATAAAAAAAATTACATTTATTTTTCTCAATGTTCATTATACATAAAAAAATACATAAAAAAATATTTTTATAAATAATGAAAATGAAAAACTAATTTTTTTTTCTTTAATTGTAATTAGATTCAGTTGAATCATTATCAATCAATATATATTCAATCATACTATTCGTGAGTGAAAAAATTAAATCTTTTAATTAATTTTGTACATTGGATCTAGTTATATAATGAGGTACATTTATGGTCACAAAGATATTATCAAAGCTATAACTGTTATTTCATTTATTGTTCATTAGTTGGATGAATTCATCGATGTACCATGAAACTAAAACTATGATGAAATTCTATACATAGTTATATTTAATTCATTATAAAAATTTTAAAAGGTATTTTCCCCTTATAAACCATCCATCCATCATTTCATAAGAAATAAAATAATTTATTATTCAAATAAGTGAAACACAGATATAAAATTTCTCTTTTAACGAAATTTAAAATCTGGGAAAAACATTTTAAATACACTGAAACAATTATTTAAAAGGATTATTTTTCACACACACACATATATATATATCATTTTCAAGATCAAAATGTATTGACTTAAATATATATAAAAATATTTGGGGATTTTTTTCCTAACAATATCTGATAGAAAATTATAGATGTGTATAAACTCTATACACATACTAGGAAATGTTAGAATATGAAAAAATTGATTAAACCCATAAATAAAATACCCAACATGAAATTATGTACCAAAACTAAAATATCAAGATATGATGCATCAATTTTATTTCTTCCTAACACATCAATAGAATGAACCCACTAATCATAATCTTTAATCCTCTTAGCATCATACCATTACATATTCATTAAAATTTGTTTATAAATAAAAAAACATTACAGACTTAGAATTAATGGAAACTTAAAAATTATATTATATAAATCAATAGGGAATTCAATATATATTTACATCCCATATATATATTATATTTATTTTTTCATTTATGTCTATGGATTCCTACCACTATATGGTGCATTATTTTAGGAAGGCATGGTTTTATATATTTTGAAATCAATATTAATCAATTAACATAATATGAATATAGTAATTTATATTAATATATGAATCATTTGGAAGTAGTTAAGTCAATAAGGTAAGAATATTACCACTTATAGTGTTATAAATTCTATTTATGGTTTTCCTATGGCATAATTGACTTATAAAATTTAAATATTTTCTTAGAACAATCCATATATATAAGAGTGTTTGTATCATCAATCAATTTTTTAACTCTTTGAGTATATTTAGTTTCATTAGTTGTATCAAGTGTACTTTTCAAGTTTTATTCATAAATTGGAATACATTTTTTCTCATATTGGTAAATAAATATAAAAAAATCAAATATAAAAGTCTCCATTTCACTCCTTTAATTTCTATCATGAAAGGTCTAGGATTTCTTTTCCATTTAATTATGATACTAGAAAATAACATTATATTTGAAAAAAAAGCTTTATTATTTGAAAATTAGTTCTTTTTTACCTAACAAAGGTATTATAACACAATTATAAAAATAAAAATAAATAATTTCTATATTTTAAACATTATTAAATAAAAAATATGAAAAAATAAAATTGTTTTTAAACTTATTTAAGATCTGATCAATATTATATACCAATATTCTATTTAATATGACATAAAAAACATCTTATTTAAATAAATATAGTGTTATGTAATTATAAAATTCTAGAAAAAAATGAATCATTTTTATATATATTAGGGAAAAGAATAATTCTAAAAAAAATATCTGTATATAGATATGGGTTCTAAAAATGATTATATATTTTTTGGTCACTTTATACATTAGAGGCACAGAAAGTGTAACGACCCATGATATTTAGAAGAAATAATTTTTATATCTTATTAATATTCATTAGATATATATTATAAAGTTATATTAATTTTAATAATAATAAGGATTTTTTTCAAAAAATAAATTATTCTAACCAAAATAGGTTTTCATAAAATATATGAATTTATTTAAAATTAGTATTTAAAAATAATAGAGTTCTAATTTGATAAAATTAACTTAAATTTTTATTCATCTTGTGAAAATTTTCTAATAGTTAAATTTTTATAATTTTCTAAAAAGATTTATTTTTTAATGTATAGTGGTAAACAATAATTTTAACTGAAAATTTTATATTATTTTAAAGTATTTATAAAGTAAAATTCTGTTTTAAATTTTTTGTTAAATTGAAATTACTTAATATTATTTAAAATGATCCAATTTTTAAATGAAATTTATCTTTGAAATATGTATAAAAATATTTTATATTTTAAAAGGACATTAAAAAACTATTTTTTATTACGTTTTCCAAGTTTAATTTTAAATTAAATTCTAAAACTTATATTTTTTCATATTTTAATAATGGATTCCATAATTTCAATCTATATTTCTAATTTTGGTAAGTAGAAACTTTTTTTATCAATATGAATATTATACTTAGTAAAAAAATTACTACATTAATTGGTAAATTGCATTATTAAATAAAAATATTAAACTGACTATAACATAAACCTAAATATAAGAATTTTTTTATTTTTTTTCCAATTTCATCCATAATACTATGATATTCTATTATATGGCGTTCATTCCTTTTGGATGTGAATATAACCATTGAAATATGTTTTTAAAGAAAAGTAAAATAATGTCAAACTCATGTTTTTAATATCTATAATAATTAAAAAGTTACTCAAAACAAAATCTATGTTATGTTATAAATATTAATTTTAAATTTAAATTATTTATCTTCATCATGATAATTTATTATTAATTTTTAATGAATAAGAATGTACGTTAATATTTAAACAACAATAACACTTTAATTATTCAATTATTAGAAAAATAAATTAAATGATATTACAAACACTAAATTTATTATAATTTGAGATATGAAATATTATCCCGGAATTATATTGATTATCATAAACTTTTATCTATGTATGAACATATTTGGTTTTAAATTTACTTTTTTCTGGATGTCTTTAAAATAAATATAAAGAAAATTTCTCAAGATTTATATTAATGATATATTTAAATATATATAAATGAGTAATTTGATATTTATAATACTATTATCATTATTAAAATACAACCCAATAGTTAAATTCTTTACATAATGATTGTTGAAAAAGGAAAATGTTACTCAAGAGTGTGTACGACCAATCGTCTCCATGATTGAAACACAGTTAATGTTTTCTAAAAAAAATTAAAATTGGGATAAAAATGATAATTAATGTATAGAAATTATATTTATTGGATTTTTTTAAATCTTTAGATGATGGAATAATAGATTATTTTACCATTTTCATCCTTCTATTGTCATTTATGACCTATGTGTTGAAAATCATTGAAGCGTCAAATGTGAATTTAATTGATTAAGTGATTGTATATAACATGATATTAAATGAAATAAATGAATAATGAACCTTAAAAAGGTTCTTAAAAGTTTATATGAATAAAATATTTTCGTTATCTATGAAGATATTTAACGTAGATGATGTGTTTGATTCATGTTAAGGGACATTATTTTAAAAATCATTTTTAATGTTTTCCTTAAAAATATATTTTTTCCACATCCATGTTTTTTTAAAATTATTTTATGTATATAATTATATAGGAATTAAATAAATATAAATTTAATTTTTGGCCATTTATTTTAATGGATTTCAAATAGGAATATTTTTACGGAATGTTTGACTCTCTTTAAAAAAGATAAAAGGAAAGTTTTATTTTAATGTATAAGGTGACAATGAATTTTCTAGACACTATAATTGTTAATTAATGTTTTGATTACTCTAAAATACTCCATGTATTATTAAAAAAAAACCTTTTCCCTTTTTCATGTTATTTTGGTATTGATAATTTTTTTTATTGAAAATTTTATTTTGATATCTGATAGCTTTTTGCACATGGGTTTAAAAGAGTTTCTCTGTGGTCTTATTCAAGATATGGTCCTTGGATATTGTTTACAAAAGGTTAGTAAACATTATAACTCATGGTTGATCCTGATTAAATGAAGGATTGAACACCATTATAGATCATATCTTTACCTAATATGTCTTAAAAAGGATTTATTCCATTATAGCTCATGGGTTATCCAAATTTACCTTATATGATAGGTGTTCCCAGATAAAATTCTAATGAATTTGGTAGGGATTATGTTTTCTGGATAATTATATTGGATGTCAGACATACGATTATTCCAATTTATATAGATTCTTGAAGGGTTATATGATGATGACGTCTTGAGGCACCAATATGACTTTTCTACGCTTTCTAATGTATTTTTATTGAAATAATTTGATTTCAAAAGATAAGATAATGATATTTATAAAGTAAAAGTGCTTCAAAATTTGGATATAATAGTATGTCTTTAGGAAAATAATTTTTCTTTTGTTTTAATTTTTTTACTATACTAACATATTAATTATTTTTATGCCCATTACTACAATTTTGTTTCTTATCCCTATTTAAAAATGTTTTTAACTTTTTTAAGGATGGGTAATAAAAATAAATAATTCATGTGTAAGGATGTGATGATTTTTACAAAAAATTAAATCATGGTTTATTTTAAAACTTTTATATTATAGTAAAAATAGATACTCATCAGATTTTTTTACTTTATATATATATGTGGTTTTGTTTTGTAAAATCTATAAACTAACTCAATAATACAGAAAATGTAAATGATATTTTGGAATGAAATTAGTATAATTCAAGTTTAATTTCATTGGAATATATAATATTAATGATTTATTCCTTACAGTTGGTATATGGGAATTTATTATATAACATTAGGGGTCTCAATAATGTTAATAGAATACCCTTAAATAAACTTACCAAATGATTATGTTTAAATGGTATTTCATTTGAATATAACAATATTGATTTAACTAAACTATGTTTGATCATAATTCTTTTCCATAGATGAAACAAGAAGGATGAAATATTAATTTCTCAATAAAAATATGTCCTTCAAAATTAGTAACTTGAACTCGTTGGAATTGGAAATTATCAGTGGTGATAAATCATTTGATTAAGTATATAAATGTTGGTAGAATCCATGATAGTGAGTTTCCAGATCTACCACAGAGGAATATAACAATAGTTGCTCATTTTATGATATAGAATCCTCCTAAATTTGGTAGATCCTCTAATACAGTAGTATAATAATGATGGATCAATTACATGGATAATATATTTTACATCATGGGGTGTTTAGAACAATAAATGTTAACCCTTTCCATTTATCATTTTGAATGTGAATTAGACCAATTGTTGTATTTAGATAATAATACCAAATAACGTGACATGATTGATTCCATATAATGGGATGAATTTAAGAATATTATTCTTGACAAATATTTCTCTATGGTTATTCAACAATGGATGGAGTAATAATTCTTAAAATTTATTCAAAAGGATGAATATTCAAAAGTTGTATATAAATGAAATTATAAAATACTTTTCAGGTTTTTACAAGATATTATGAAATATTTTTGATGTAATATTAATATGTTTTTCATAGGGTTAAAACTAATATATCAAATAGAATTATCTTCTTGTGAATTCAAAATTTATAAACAACCTGTTTAGTTTACTAAGAAGGTAGATATGGAGTTCGTTGATGATAAAAAAATGTAAAAAAATTATATTGAAAAAGTATTGATGGAAGGAAATTGGGAAGCATTCATTAAAGAAATATGATCATTGGAAAATCATGTTCTCATATTGTGATATGTGTTGAAAAAGAAACTTAGGGAGTGTTTTATAAAATCCCAAAAGTGTTTCAAGTGTGGTATATTTTTTCAAATAGCTCATGACTACAAATAAAATTCTCTAGAAAAATGAAATTATAAGGAATATGTAACCCAACTATTAGTGATATTTCTTTTTTATGATGATTTGGGAAATAATATTAATATGTGTCTGTTGTTAGTTACTCAGGATGGTAATCATCATAAATGAAGTTAGAAATCATTGTGAAAATATATTTATTTTATTGTGGTTTGTGTTGGGCCATCTAATTAACTGGTTATCAGCAAGTTACTGGTTTATTATAATTTTGATAATACCCAATTTTACTCTATATCTTCATATTATATCATTTATGATGAATTTTAAATAATACTATGAATATCAGTTAATAAATTTTTTTAGAACTGTTAGTGAAAACTCTAGGAGGAAATATTAAAGAAAATAAGACTTATAGGAATATTCCTATTATTATCAATGGAATGATCTTTCCTTTAAGTATTTTGAAACAACCAATTATATATTTAGATATTTTTGGGGTATGGATTGGATTTCAGTTTCATCTTGTGAAGATATAATGTAGATCAATTATTATTTTTCAACGATTTCATACCTTTTATAACCATCCAATATTTTGATAAATTGATTAGAGATGGATGTGAATGTTACTTATCACATATTGTTAAAATAAAATAAACTATACATATTAGTGATTTACTATTAGTAAATTTATATTGGTATGTATTTTTTGATGATTTACCAAGTATTGTTCATGGACGGAATATTGAGTTTAATATTTACTTAGTTCAAGATGATAAGAAAATTTCAATACCCCCTTACCGAATGACCTAAGTAGAACTTTTTAAAATGAAAAATAAATTATATGAGTTTTTATATAATGGTTTAATTCATTCAATTACATCACATGTTTTTTCTATAATTATTTTTATTAAAAATCAATATGGTTATTTGAGTCTTTTCACTGATTATAGATGTTTTAATAAAATCACTTTTAAAAATAACTATCCTTTTACTGATATCAATTATTTGTTTGATCATCTCTAGGGAGGGAGTTATATTTCATATATTGATCTCAGGTTGAGGTACCATCAGTTGAAAGTGAAATAGACAAATATTATGAACACTACATTTTGGACTAGTTATGTGAATTGTGATTTTGGAGCTTTTCCCTTTAGATTGTGTAATACTCCAGCTATGTTTATGGATCTTATGGATATAATATTCCATGAATATTTATATAATTTTATGGTTGTGTGTATTGATGAAAAATTTGAATATTATAAAAGTTATTAGGTTATATAAGGACATATAATGATTGGTTATGAAGACTTTAAATAAAATAGTTTATATGGAAAATTAATTATTTGTGGATTTTGGTTGTAAATAATTTTTTTCTATGTTCATATTGTGTCTAAATATAGAATCACATTGGATAGTATTAAAAAAATTTGTTTAATGATTTCGCAAGACCTAATATATCTTATAAATTTTTAGTTTTCTTGGTTTTGAAGGGTTATATCAGTGGTTTTTGTAAACAATTTTTTAGACCACTGACAATGTTAACTCCAAAATATGGGGAGTTCTACAGGGAAAAAGTATGCGATGATTGTTTTTAAGAACTAGAAATAATATTAGAAGACACTCTAAATTTTACCTTTCCCACTATATAAGTATTTTTTTAAAGGTACATGGTTGAGTACTAATTCATAATGGTCAAGTAATTTCATATCCATTATGAAATCTAAATCCTCATGAGTTAAATTATCCACCACATGATCCAAAATTAGTTTTTTTTTCATTTTTTGATTAAAAATTTAGACGATTCATTTAAATTCATCCAAGTGAGAAATATATAATTATTATTAAAATAAGAAGTATATATTCTATAATAAAGAGTTGAAAATGATACAAATTATATGTAAAGAACTAATTAAGGAGTAGAACATCACGATTCATTATGATCATGGAAAATAAAATAAAGCAGCTGATGATTTGAGTCAGAACAATTATACTAAATTGTCCATGTTAAATTTATAACAAGAACATTTAGTCAATTATTTTATCATTTTTACATAGATTTTTTCAATGTAGGCACATCCTTTGTTTTTTTGGTTTTAGTGCAGTCAACTTTGAAGGATCGAATTAAGAACTCTGGAATGGAAGACCATGGGTTATGTAAAAAAGTGTAATTTGTTATGGAAGGTTTGTTTCCTGAATTTAATTTTCACAATGAATGTTTTTCAAATTTGAAATGGATTATTTATTCCTTGGGATTCCCTGTTGAAGTGAATTTTTTTGAGTGAAGATCCAAGTTCCTTATTATTTTTTCATCATGGCAGTATGAAGATATAAGTAGACTATCTTGAGTACTACTGCAAAAATTTAATTAAAAGAGTTATTACTAACATTTACATGGAATGGTTTACTTTTAAATAGGTTAATCAATAATGAACATTTTTTTAGGGGATTATTAAACCTTTTCCAATTCTAAAGTGGAAATGGGAAAATTTATACATTGATTTCATTGTGGGATTTCCAAATACACCACGAGGTAATAATGATGGTCATGTAATTTTTTAGGTCTTAATGAAATATTAAAAATTACCTCCCATTATATATAATGTGTATTTAGATTAAAAACACTGACTGTATAACATGGATATAATTAGGTTACATGGTGTTCATATCTCTATTGTATCTATCCATGATATGATTTTTATATCAAATTTTTTGAAAGAACATTTGGAGTAATTTGGTGTTGAATTAAATTTCAATGAAATGTTTCATCATTAATATAAGGAAAAATATAAACTATTTATTTATTTCATGGAATGAATTCCTTTTTCATATTCATTGTATTACTAGGTATATTTGCATATTCATATTTATTTAGTTTAGTTTTCATGTAATTACAGTTTACATTCAAGCATATAGATGACACCTTTTTTAGGATTTATATAGAAATTGATTTCAGAATCCAACATTTTTGGATTAATTAGTCAAAAGGATGTTGTTGAGGCAAAATTTTTTAGATAAAATGGCTAATAAGGTGAATGGAGATCGATAATATATGAATAAAAATAAGAGAAAGGAAAAAACATGTGCTGATAATTAGATGAAAGATCATTATTTCAAGGTAGGTGATCATGTTTTTTAAAAATATCTAAATGCTAATGTGTTATCAATTTTTGTAAAAGGGGAATTTATTTCCATGGTTCAATGGTTGATATGAAATCCTGGTGAATTTTGGGTTAGTTTATTTTTTTATGTCCTCTCCACCATTATTATCCAAAATACATAATGTTTTCATGTTTATATGTTAAAATAGATTGTCCAAATTTTTTATCATGTTTTTAGCTCTGAAGTAGTTCAGATGAAAGGTAACCCCTTTTTAGGGAAAACCTATTCATATTCCTGACTATATAAATAATATCATTTAGAAAACGGTAATCCACCTGGTGAATTTTTTTGGGGAAAAATCATGTGGTGAGTAAGCAACATGAGAGTCTAGAAATGATATGAGGGAAATGTATCCCCACTAGATTAAAAAGTAAATAAAATTTTGATGATTCAATTTCCAAAATGGTAAATAATGTAAAAAATGTTAATGTTTGAATAAATAATTTTCATTTATTGTAAATATTTTTTTAGATTTTATAGATTTATATTCCTTATAATAAAATTTTGTAATTTTTTTTAAAAAAAATGAAAAGGGATTATTCTAACTAATAAGGGGTTTCAAGATTAATATGAGTGTATTTAAAACCTTGATTTCCAATTTATTGAATATTAATTTGAAAAAATTAATTTTATTTTCGTATTCATCATGTAAAAATAATATTTGGATGTATTTTCCAAGATTTATTAAAAATTATTGCATTTCCAATAAAAATTGATATATTAATTTGTATAAAAAATTATATTTTATTAGAAAGTATTTATAAAATTAATATTTACTTTAGAATAGTTTTAAAAATTAAATTTTTTTAATTTTTATTTATAATTGTCTAATTTTTGTATTTTAAATGAATTTTATAATTGAATTTAGTTTTAAAAAATTCAATATTTAAAAATCATATTTTTTTGTAAGACCCATTTTTTGTTGCATTTTATCAAATTAATTTTAAATTAATTTCTATAACTTATATGTTTTAAATTTTTATAATTTTATATTATATTTGAAATAAGTGGATCCAAATTTTGTAAATATGTCCCTTTAATTTTTCTCAATATGAATAGAAACATTCAAAATATTTTTACCACAGTGAAGGATAAATCGCCTAAAAACAATTAAATTATAATGACTATAAAATTACCATAACACTTGTATTAATTTTATTTTATGATTATATGTAAACTGTAGGACCCCGGGACACCCTGAGAGGGGAGGGGTGAATCAGGGTGGAAACTTTTTCTTCTTTTAGTTGTGGATCTTGTTCCCACGTTGGTAGGAACTACTTAAACCTGTATGATAGATATGATCAGCAATTAAACATTCCCATGCAGAGAGATGACACAACTATTTTTACTTGGTTCACTACTAAGGGCTACGTCCAAGGAGCATACGCCAACAGGTTGTCGGTCGTACCTAAATCCACTATGCTTCACTAGCTGCGGATTACAAAGGTTCGGGTACAGACACTCTGTCCCAGGCTCACTGCCTTTACAATTGTTCAGGGATAGCTCACTACATCCCTTGGGTCACTCCCGTTGACTCCCCCTGGCTCACTGCCATTGGTGAAGTCCCACTCAGTTTATAGACGTGAAGGTAACTTCAATAAAGGTGCATTGATGTTCTTTGTCTCCTGTTCAGCATGAGACTTTGCTTGCATCAGGGTTCAGAGTTGATGCTCTTTATATTTCAATATTTCTTCTTTAGTGCAATGACTGCATGCACTAGATCCCATTGTCTTCGTTTTCCTGAATCACAATCACTGATGTGATTGCTTACTTAATGAATCTCAGCTTACTCGACGTTGTCAGAATCCATTCTCCATGTATGCAAGAGATCATGCATGTATCATTTAGATTTCTTCTTCAATCTCACTTTGCACCAGAAGTATCAGGCAATATTTCAGCTCTTGTGCAGCTCCAGAAAGGCGGGCATTCTTCAACAATATTTGGATCTCCTTTTCAAGCCCGGCACGCAAGTCTCCATCTGGCGCGCAAGTCTTAGGCGCGCAAGTATAACCTGGAGCACAAGTGCCTCCAAAGCACCTGCGCGACTCTGCCTTCTTGAACTTCAAACCAGCGCGACTCACTTCCTTCTTTTCCAAAATCACCTGGGGCGCTCAACCATCAGTCGGCGCACAACCTCTACTTGCGCGACCCAACTACCACTTGCACGGTTCAACCACCTGCACGACGAGAGCTCAAACAATCTCACAAAGTCTTGAGCTCCTCAAGAAATGAGGAGGGGTGGTCCAGTATTTATAGGCAAACTGGACCCCCTGCACGGCAGCGCGCAAGTCATCCATCAGCGTGCAAGTTTTGTCTCCAGTAACCTCTGTCACGCAACTCACTTGCGCGACCCAACCAACACTTGCGCGACCTTCTTTCCTTAGCCAAATTTTGATGTTCTGATCCACAAAAACATATGGCAAGCAAGTTTCCTATCCTCCAAGAGTATGGTGTGCAAGTCCCTTTTCAAAAATCACTCTTCTTCATTTGTTGATTTTGAGGCCCTGAAATTTGGCAAACACTGGAAAACGGAGCCACCATGTATCTGCTCTTTTTGTACCGCCTCCAGATCATCCATTCCTCTGTCGATGTTCTTGAATCAAACATAGATCGTTGACCACAACTCTTGAACTCGACATGTCACTATGTAATCTCCTTTGTCAGAAAATTTGTATGTCGTTTGTTTTCTTTGTCGACAAGCACGATCACCTCAACAACACTTCTTCTTGGTGATCTGTATCCTTCAGCAACTCTTTTTCTTTTGTCACAAACTCTAACATTGTTATATGTATTCTATGAAGGAACAGCTTTAGTACCATCATCTTCTATGATAGTGTGATGTGCATAGCCATTTCTTAAGTCAACTCATTGGCACATTGCCTCCTTCATCAACCGTCGTGATGAACTTCATGCAAACCATGTGATTCAATCCATCAGGAAGTCTCTAGAATGGTTCTCATGCAATCATGAGTAATTGCATGGTCTTCATCAAAACCCATTGTTCTTATGCAATAATGAGGAATTGCATGGTCTTCATCAAAGCCCATGGATCTTATGCAATAAGGAGGAATTTCATGGTCTTTATCCAAAAACACCATCCTACTTTAAGCATCCTTGGATGGATAACTCCTCACATTCTTCATTGTTGTAAAGAATGTATCACCTTTGAAACATGTTCTTTGAACTTACGATCAGCACAACAATCGTCTGAATCACTACTCATCTACTTCATCGGAGTACTTCATGATCTCCAACATTGTGAGCCATGTTCTTTGAACTTACGATAAGCACAACAATCGTCTGAATCACTACTCCTCCACTTCATCGGATTACTTAATGATCTCCAATATTGTGAGCTTCCATTCCTCCATTTTATTGGAGTTCTTCTTGATCTCTTTCATTTTGGTATTCCATTGACAACTATTGACAACAAATACAATCCTATACACAAAGTGGTTCCAACATAAACTACACTCATCCATGTTTCAGTTATATTAATTTTTTCCATTTGGATGTGGTTATAACCTTTATAAAAAAATTTTAAATAAAATACCCAAATGTCATACGCTTTTTTTAAAAACCATAAAATATTTAACAAAGATTTACCCTTAAAATTTATTTAGTTAAAATTATTACATTAAAATATATATTATTTTGATTTGTTATGATCATTTATTTTTAATTTTTAGAAAATAAAAAATTACCTTATTAATATACAAAACAATGTCATAGTAATTATTCTATTAATAGAAAAATAAAAAAATTATATGAAAAATATTAAAATTAATATAATTTGATAAATATAATGAGATACATAAATTTTTTATATGAACATGAATTTTTTGGTATGTATTAAAATATTTTTTTTAATTTTAATTTTACTTTTCTTATTTATCTAATTTATTTCAAAGAAATGATGTGTTCTAAACATTGACATTAATGATATATTATAATAAAAAATATTTTACTAAATGATATGAAATTAATAAAAATATTATATTCATAAAAAGGGAATAGGATATTGTTTTTCATGTCAACCATTTTCTATTTAAGGGTTTTTTACATTTATATATACTATATTGACCATCAAAGAATAAAAGTCCATGTTGTCATGATAAGGGTGAAAGAGGTTAAAGTGTTGTTAAAAATGATAATGGTAAAAATTTTGTCAATACATGTTAAATTTCTATTATATTAAATTATTCGATAAATTATCATATTATTTTCAAATTAAATAAATTTTGGGAATTTTATAATTGAAAATTAATTTAAGTAAATTTAATATTATAAGAAATTACAAAAGTGCCCCTCCCAAAACTAATAAAATGGTATCTCTTCTTCAATTTAATTAACTCTTCCATATATATTTGGTTCAACCAACATAATCAAAAATACAATAATAAAATCTGTAAACATGTTATATATTCAATAGTTATGGAGAAATACCAACCTTTTTTTCATATGGTGTTAAAAAAATGAGGATTTCTGAAGAAGGGGTATCGTTTTTAATCAAGATTTCAGGTTTTATTTCATATACCACTCCATTAAAAAAATAATTAAACAATATTATATAACTAACCAAATATATTTCACATATTTATGTGATTTCATCTTAATTTTAAAAACTATATTCATCTCCTCTTCCATCAAATGGGAAACAAACCCATCTTTTTGGTGTACTGTTGAATACCACCTTCTGAACTGATGTAATTAGTTTTCTATAACCATATCTCATGGATGGATTATAATGATAGAATTAATATTTATATATTATATTAATATTTCATTAATCATTATCAAATTATAATATATCATTTACCTTATTTCGTTACCATTCACTAAAAAATGATAGCATCATTCCACTACAAATATGGACTACCACCTCTACGAAGAAATGTGTTTTTCTTTTCATCACCACATCATATGGATTATATATATTAGAATGTTTAAATTAGTGATATTATCGTTTTTTGTAAGATTAAATAACAAAAAAAAATTGTTCTATAATGATCATTGATTATGGGGAAGAAGATAGTTGTTGATGAGGAGGTCTTTCAACTAGTCACCCCCCAGAAAATTTATAGTCCATGATTTTGATATGATTTTCATTCAGGATAATCCTTCAGGTGATGATTCAATGCACAAGCCATTATGTAGTAATTATGATGAGCGTTAGAATGTGAGATATACATTTCCTTATGATTTCACTAACATGATGTAATATGATTACCTAGCCTTTGGAAATGCCTCTATTTTGGAGTGTGACACAATACAAGAAAATAATTAGTGCATCATACATCATTATGATCAATAATAAGAGATACATCTAAAAGGGCACATTTTGGAAGTGATATATTGGTAATTCTTATAACATTAATACACCTACTATTTGGTGGAATTTAAAGTATCTGGCTATAATGATTATATAATAGTCCAAAAGTTATTATCAATAAACATAGAATAGGGATTTGAATTAAACCCAATGATGTATTTTCAGGACATAACATGGAAATTAATGACTTTACATATTCCATATAATTATTTTTAATCAGCGTATAATTTTGAATATGAACCCCCATAAAGGGTTGGGATATGATGAAGAGTTCAGTGCCGAAATGGAAGAGGGAAATACCTTATAAACATTGCATCATGGAGTTGACTTTGGGTATGTTTTTCTCTTTGATGTAAGAAATTCGTGTACTATTTGACCATTCTCATCCCCTCCTTGTATGATTTCATTATTATTTAATAATTTTTGTGTCAAGGGATTGGTCACGAAATCAATGTCTAATCCATTGGGAAGCCACAATGATTGTAATATAAATCATTTTTCAATAAAACATTTAACAGCTGGAAGTAAAATTATAATTGATTTATGAAAATATTAATTATGCAACGGTTATTATTCTAGATATTATGGAATAATTAATTCTTTCACCATTTTCGACCAATAAATGACTTTTCTAAAAAATTAGTTGGATATGTTGAGAACATAGAACATGAATTTAATTAATTAATTAATTCTATATAACATGGTATTAATTTAAATAAAGGAATAATGAACTCAAAAATAGTATTCAAACTATTATAAAAATAACATAAGTTTTTTATTTAGAATTATAAATATCATACACTTCAAGAGTGACTCAACTTAAGGGGCTTTATTTAAAAAATACTCTGTTATATTTTCCCTAAAAACTCTGTTTTTATTCCATGTCCATTTTTTTAAAATAAATATTTTTTGAATTTATTTTTATGGATATCAAGGAATTATAAATGTAATTTTGTTCTTATTTATTTCAATGGATTTAAAAAATAAATCTTTGTATAGGTTATTTTAATTTCAATACAAAAGAAAGAAAAAGTATTATATTTTAACAAATTTTTTGAAAATGAATTTTACTATTTCCATAATAGTTATTTACATTTTGTATTCCGCTAAAATATTTCATTTTTTATTCAATGAAAAACCACACTTCCAGTTATTTTAGGTATTAGGGAATTAAGAATATGTTTTTAAAAGAAATGTGTATTTGGATAGCTATATTTAGCTTCCACATAGGTTTAAAGCATTCTTTTTAATTTTTGTATTCTAGATATATTATGTTTACATTATTTACATTGGGTTAAGTCCAATTATAGGTCAATGGTGAACCCGATACATCATAAATGAAGGGTATATCCCTGTTATAGCTCAATGGTGGGACCAATATAACTCAAATGAAGGTTTTATCCCTGTCATAGCTCATGAGTGAGCCTGATATATGTTATACACTGGGTGCACCCAAAGGGAACACCAATGCATTTGGTAATTATTACGTTCTCTAGAGAATTATATTAGATATAAAATATATGGGAATTATAATTTAAAAGGGTTAAGTAGGGGTTATATGTTGATGATATCTCAAGGCACATATGAATCTTCTCTATGCTGGTAAATGATTATTCATGTATGTCATTTGATTTCAATATGTATGATAATTATCATTTTAAAGGAAAATGATTCTCTATTGAGAAAAAAGGTCTGTTTCTATAGAAAAAATCATGGGACTTCCTATTTTCATAGGATTAATAAATTTCTTCTTATTATGTATACTGTAGATCCATTTTTTTCTCATCCCACATTTTAAAAACAATAATAATGTTTATGGGTGGGAAACCTAAGGAAAGAAGTAATATAGTAATTTTTTATATTTTCATGAAAATAATTCATGTTTTATATTAAAATTTTTATTTTTTAGATAATTGATACTGATTATAAGTGTATATTTTTTTAGATATGCTTTTTTGGGAATTATTATTGACCTAACACTAGAAAAATAAAAACCTAAAAGATATTTGGTAATATAATAATGTGAATTATAGTTTAATGTCACTAGAAAATATAATGTTTAAGGATGGTTACTAACAATAATTTTTGGGAGTGCTGAACAAAATAGAACATAAATATAATGTCTCTAATTTTATTATGTAAATAAATAAAATTAAAAAATGGATAAATTTATGTCATATGTGTGATTTAAGATGAAGGGAATTGTTTTTATCATCATTTTGAATCATAAAAAACTAAAATTTGTGTTTGGAGGCCACATATAATTCCATAACTTTCGCAACATCTTAATCAAAAATGTTTTTTATAAAAAAATGTTATTGAATAAGAACATTATTTCAACACAAAAATAAAAGTAACCACTATGAATTTCGTTTCTTAATAAAAAAATATTTATTCCATCATTAACATTTAAAAAAATTAATTATTTAAAAGAAATTAATAAAAAATTCTAAACCAATTATTGATAGTAATGGAAATAGTAAACTCATTGTAAATTCATTGTTTGTATTACCCAATAGATCATTAAAATTTATATTCACTCCTATTAAGTATATATATTTATATTTGGATGAATCAATCCAATATTGGAAACTAATTGTTTGTTTTACCCTATAGATAATTTATATGAACAAATTCAATTATAACATAAGAAAAAAATTCAATAAAATTTTTGTGTGCAATAGTATTTCAAACATTTAAATAGTGAATTTTTAATGAAAATTTCCATTTTAACACATTATTTCAAAAGGAAAATAAATATATTTTTCTCACTTTTTATTACTCCGAAATAAAAAATCATAATCCTCCTAAAAAAATGTTTATATTATTATATATATTCATGGTTGTGGAATCCTAAATAGGTATATAGACCAAACTATAAATAATTAATATTCCAAATACACCCAATGCTTTTACATTATGAAAAATAATAATCACCCTTAATTGTGGTCTATAGAATAAAAAAATAAATTCACCAATGAAATTCATTCAATATTAAACCCTAAGAAACCATTAAAATACAGTACATCAAGGAATATAAAATTCATCTGGTAATGGGGGGGTCAGGTTGGTACTATTAAGGGGAATCAAAACTAGAGGTTTGAAATGACCAATTGTTTAAGGATAAAATATACAAATACTTTAAAAAAACCATTGGTATTGGTATGTGGGCATATGATAAATTTATTTAGTTCATTTAGGGAAAATGAACCTCTCGTAAAAGGATGTGTTTGGATGCACAACATGGTTTGGAGATAGGCTCATATGATGATTTTTATATATGTATCCATTATTTATTGATATTTATTATTTTTTGTATACCAACTTCCAATTAAAAGATATTAAATTTTATGTATCACATTAATGAAATTACTGTAATTTTTAATTTTTAAAGAATGTGATAGAAATTATAGAAATATTAATTTTTTTGTAAAATGAATATATTATGATAATGATTGTGGTTGGTGATATTAATTTGTTTTTATTGATTATTGTTATATAATATAGAGTGTAATCTCACCATGGTATCGATTGACCCTAATTACTAGTGAACATGTTTTCAAATATTTGGAGGCACACCCCAGGCCAAAAAATATATATGGCTCATGTATATTAAATCATGTTTGACCGATGAACATTAAAAGTGGTATGTGATCCTTTTTGTTTCATTTTAGAATTTGGGACATTATAGCTATGTATTAAATTATTATAAACATGGGATAACCATATGATTATGTGTAGATAACACATGTATAAGGAATGTCCTAGCTATATATAAATGATATTTTTTTTCGAAGATTTTATGATATTGAGATTCTAAATATTGTATTTTTTTATATAAAATATATTATTTTTCTCTTATGTTCAAGAGGAAATAGGGTGTATAGCCAGGGGGAAATGGTAGTATCATTAATAGGGTGAAACCCTATAGAGTAGACAGTTTTAAGGTGGTTAGGTCTAGGGAACATGATCATTCTACCTTCATGGGATAGAGTGGACTATATATGATTATGGAGAGGTCCCAAAAATTGAAATATTTGTGGTCATTTTGGAATCAATATTGGAATTATCATTATTTGACAATATTCCTTTCACTCATTGATTTATATTGCTAAGTAAAATACATTTGGTTATGTTTTATGTATCGAGGGTCATAATCATTGATACACCGTTATGTATGAAATATGATGGTATTGAGTAGTTTCCATGTTGTGATATTAGGGTTAGTAATTATTGGAATATCTTGGACTTATTTATATTATATATTTTTTATTATTATTTCATCCTTAGTATTTAATTTTTACTTGTTATCAAGAAGACATAAATTAATACCATCAATGAGTATTATTAATTTAATTTGTGGGTGATTTTTACACCTTTATTAGTGGCTGGGATATGTACATTGAATATTTGGAACCCGATAATCCCCCTATTTTTTTACTACATTATATTACACTATTATTGTTTTGAGAAATAAGGATGAGATCTGAAAACTAAATATTCATAATATTATGTATGTGTTTTAATACATTTGTATTAATGATGTATTCAGTATTCCATTATAGAGAGTAACAGAGATAGAGAGATATGACTAATTTACTATCATGTTGGTTCTAGGAATAAAGACTATATCCATTAATATATATAGAATATCTCTATTGGATTAGGAATATACATAGGTCCAATTATAGGACCAAGAGTCAAAGTGATTCATTCACACAAGCACTGCCACTTGGGGTGATCCTACAAGGTTAAATAATAAGGGTAATAATACATTGTGTTTATCCACAGATTAATATAGTATTATTATAGAAACAATAAATTAAAAATATCATATTATTTATATATAATATATGTTATAATAGATGAGGAGATCTAAGTACTTCTCTATGATCAATATTATTTTATGGATATCACCAGTTCTAAGTGAGTGTAGTGAATGCTCTATATATTTTTAAGAGTAGATATTGTCTAAATGTGTTTCTTATTATTTCATTCAGTTTGGAATATTTTATAGTTATTATTGTGTCCTTAATGAATAGGGTTTCCCATAGATATTTAGATTTATTTTTGTTCATCTTCATCGATGATATTATGGTGTACTCACACACGTGGGAGGATCATGACCAACATATACAAGTTTTATGGGGAAAATTAATAGGGAATAAATATTATTACATGCTATTAAAGTGTAATTTTAAAATCCAATAGGTGTTATTAATTGGTAATGTGATAAAGGAGTCATGTATATCTATTGAAAAAAAGATGTATACATAAATAGATTCATATGAGTAGCACAAAAATTTATTTAAGATAAATTTCCTATTAGGGATAATGGAATAATACTGGGGATTAAATTTAAATTAGTATATATTTTCTCTACCAATAATGAACTATTCCATGAAGGGGATGAAGTTTTAGTTATATTATGTTTATGAGAGATTCTTCCATGTTTTGGATGGGAGGTTGACTATCAGGTTGATTCTAGACTACCTAAGATGTGTAAAGAGTACTCTGTATATTTTGATGAATTAGAAGTAATTTTTGGAGATATTTTGATATTAAAAGGCAATTTTATGTTTCCATGGAGGTGAGGATTAATGATTAGAACCTCCAACACATTATTTGAAGATGGTGGTTTTTGATAATTTCATTAAATATTGGTAACACTATCTATTAATTTAGAATTTTAGGAATTATACTAAAAAATAACCATGAAAACATCATTATAAATAAATAATTTTGTTTTTTCAATTAGTGGGATGAATGCATACAGTCTTCTTACATCAAGATGAAGTACACTCATTGAAATAAGAGCACTGCAAATAATGTACTGAGTATAATGACTTTCGATCAAATGGTGTGTGTGGTTCACATTGAGTGGTAGTTTACAATAATATTTTTTATGATAAAACATGATGTTTATGAGAATTTAGGAATGAATTCTCTAAAAACATTGATTAATTCATCCTCACTAATAGATAAGTCTAGGGAGAGTTAGTTTTCGAGCATCGATTCATGGGTTATGAGGGAAATAATATATAGTGGGGAGTCACAATCCAGTTGGATCTATCATGGAAATGGGATTATATACATTCATGGTTGAATTTTGGTCTTTATGAGAATGTTCAAGGATTTTATACAGCCTTTAAAAAAATAGAAATGGGTGGTACATTGTGGTTGAATATGATGTATACCGATTTTTATAGGTTGTATTTATAGACTGAGAGAAGGAAAGAGACAGTGAGGTTCATATAAAGATATCATATCTAATATCAGGTGAAATTAGATAATTAGAGACTCATCGGTATTAATTATATACTATATATTCATTAGTAAAAATTGGAAGATATTAATATAGATTTCATGGAAGGCCTAGTGAGGTCACATCATTGAATTGATACAATACTGGTAATCATTAATCAATTTAATAAAACCGCTCATTTGATTGTGATTTTAAGATATATTGTATTTATGTGATTTTAAATATATTCATGTCTGTTATTTTATTATTATATTGAATTCCGTATACTATTACGTTACATACAGATTCTTGATTTATTTCTCACATCTTGTATGCTTTATAATGGGAATTGAGAACTATGGTAAAACTTAGTATGACATACCACCTTCATATTGATGGGTAGTATGATTATACAATACTTGAATTAAATTTATTATCAAATAATACATCCTATTTTTCAATGAACATGAAAGATCCATCTTGAATTATTACAATTGACTATAATTATAGTTTTTATAGAATTATTTCAAAGAAACACTTTAATGCACATTATGATTGGCCATTACATTATCCTCTGTTTTGGATTGAGGTATGAGAGTTTCAAATTATAGTTTTGAGACTCATATAAGAGTATTCAAACTTATCATGTGGATAAGGAATCATTTTGAAATGTCTCTAAGCAGGTAGTGATTAAACATATACAAGAAAATATAACCTTCAGAGTTTGAGGTTGCTGACAAGGTATCTTAAGAGTTTCACTGAAATTGGGATATAAGAGGATTTAAAGGGAAGGGATTCTAAATCCAGTATTTAATTGTTTATTAGAGGCTACAAATAATATTGAAAAATGTTGTATTATTTAGAAATTTCACATATACAGTTTGATGCATGATGTATTCTATATATATTATAATCAATGATAAAATCTAGATTCTTCTCACAAGATTTGTTTCTATGATTTGTTGGTTATGTTTGCTACATAATTCATGGGGTTTTCAATATAAATCATTGATCATATTGAGAAATATTATAAGGGAAGAGTGTACCCCTTATTAAAATGTGTAGTATCTACTCGTTGCATATATTGGATTATATTTGGAATTACGAGACAAAAATATAAAAATAGTGGCTAAATATTTTATCTTTAGAGGTTAGATTTGGTGTCTCAAATAGGAAAATATTTATATTGGGAATAATATAATAAAACCACACTTAAAAGGTATATATTTGATTTTGATTTTGAATAACAATGTACATTTTTGTGGTTGTTAACTATTGAAGTTGTTGATGATGGTATGCTTTTAAATTTGGAGAAATCTATCTACTAGTGTATATTTTTTAATTTGTGAGTGATTTTTTGTTTGTAAATAGTTAAATTATTTGAGACACCTAGTGAATAAAAAAATAATGTGAGCCTAGTTTAGAATATGAGCACATGATGAGATTTGGGAAATTATATGGTTGGATGTTGAGTATCTGATGGTAGAGGACATGATAATTGGTGTCCATGATTCAATTTTTTGAATTAATTAAAAAATTAATTTTAATGCTAAATTCTATAACAAGGGGTCCTTCCCATTTCCATCCCCTAAAAATGATTGAGACCACCTATTTATTATTCTCTCTTCATAATATCTGTATAAATGTTTCATTTATGCTCAAAATCATTTTTCATTTATCTTACTAGATAAATGTGTTAAGAATAAACTCCCCCTCACACTATTATTGGATTTTATATTGTTTCAGAAATCAATATTCTAAATACATAAATGATTTTTTTTATGATTTAATTATTTTTTTGATCAATATTGATTCATTTGAAGATTATAGATGAGATTGAATATATAATTTTGTGGTTGGTTATTCTTAAGTATTAATATTGTTTAATGTGATTTTGGAACAGATTATCTTATATTTGTGTTGATAGGTGTGTGTGAGATAATAAAAATTGAATTAATCATGTTTTTCATGGGTTTAACAAATAAATATATGATCTGGTTATCTAAACCATTGTCCTTGAATATGTAGTCACTAATGGAAATTTCACCTTCGTAAATTGTCATGACACCTCATAAATACTACCCAATATGCGGTTCTATTATTAGGATTAGATTTAGTTATCCATACATAGAATCATTAATATTTCCATAATATTATAAAGCTTATATATGGTTATGATAATTAATTGTTAACCTTTTTATATCCCCTTAGAACTAGGAGTGGACTATATGGTTTGAACCTTGTGGGATGTTTGATTGCATGAAATTTTAAACTATACCAGGAATAAAAGATTTTTCTTAAATAGGTCAGTTGTATTAAATTTGTGTGTGGGTATCCTAGTGATAAATTAATCTATTGAGGATTGGTTGTTAATAAAATTGTCTTCTATGTGGGAATTTAGTGATAACTCTTTCAAATGGAATTAATATGTATTGATTCCTTAATCACTCATGATTTCATGTTATTAGTGATATATCATTCACCATAATTATTATCTTGGTGTGATATCATGCTACTATTGTTATTAAATAATGGTGTATATTATACACTTAGGAATAGATGGTTGATATTTCACTCACACCTTATTATGTGTACAATGATACAATTTACACCTTATTTTAATAGTTGGTGATAAACTCATTAACCATGCCTTGTTTTATTTGGTTGTTATATCATTCACCATATTTAGTATATTTTTTTAATCTCCCACCCATGTTATATAGTTCAGGATGCATCATTCATCAATGATTTATGTATTATGATTATTTATATTTTACCATATGGATTATATTATTGATTCATCATTAACATAATCTATTGTATCAGTGACAAATCATTTACTTTGGGTAGTATATCAGTGATATGTCATTAATCATTTCTAGTGTATCAGTGATATATCATTAACATTAAGGATTTTTAGTGATACATCATTCACCTTTAAGTCGTATATTGACGATTCATCATTTAACCTTGTTTAATGAGGTGAAGTTGAAATATTACCCCTAATTTATAATATGGTGATTCCTCATTAACCCCCATATAATTATTATTCGATGATATATCATTCATTTTTGAGGTTAATATAGATATTATTCATTCGCATGAGTTGATATTTGTGATAAATAATTCACCAAAATATTCTAGTATGGTGATGAATCTTTTAACGTTGATTATCATTACAATTTGTTAACAATTTTTTAAATATTTCTTCTTATGTGGTGATTCCTCATTCCCCAGAATTAGTTATATACTAATATTCATTCACATGTATATTTATAGGTTTTGTGGTATTGATGTGACCTCGAATTTTCAACATTTATTAATTTTTATTCATTTAAAATACCCCACAATATAGTTCAAATTTCAGATTAATTCATGTTTATTTTAAATTTTGAAAATTGGAAGATCATGAGAAATTGGTTTTAAATATAGGGTTTATTTATATGTACACATTTGTTTTACAAATTTTTGATCTATTATTTGAAGAAAATTGTTTCTATTTGAATTATATTGGTGGACATTAAATATAGAGAAGTATGTCACTAAAAAATTGTGAAATGTTACAGGTTGTAAAACTACAATGTCCAAGAGTGACAATAAAATCCATGATCATTGTGTTTACCATGAGTATTGACTATATGATACACCTAAATGAATTTTGTATCACTCTGTTGTTATGGGGACCATGCCTTAAATTTACCAAAAACACTTATCAAAATTACCTATCTACCTTACCAAATTCCATACTCAAGGTAGGTATACATACCATGAATTCAATCAGTTGAATGTACATTAAAAAATTCCAAAAATGTAAAATCATATTACCCTTTGAAGAAATTATATTGACCATTACACCATTCTCATGTTAGAAATACCTTTCATGATCTCTTCCTCTTCAGTCACCATCTTATGTTAATCTCACTGAATATGAAATTCATAGTAGGAAATATTAGGAGAAGACTTATACACCTATGCTATTGTGCCTCAAAATTTTAATCTACCATCATAGACCCCAAGACTCACTTAACTCTAAAAGAAATATCACTCCTGACTAGTTCTTGATGGAGATCCAAATACTTGTTTATATGCCATGAGTCACCACCACCATTAGTATACCACCCAAAGGAAAATAAAGACATCACATATGATTTTGGGACCATATTTTTTTCCCACCCCTAGACTTGAGATGAAGATAGATTGAATCAACATTAAAAAGGTATTCACAGCATTACTCTTATAAAATATGGCCTCTTCTTTGACTCCGATTGATATCCAGTTGAGTGAACCATAAGTGAACCCTCCCAACCTATACAACCCATGAGGGAGATCTACAATTCCACTTTGTTAAGATAGTGATTTATTCTTGTGGAAACTAAACCTATTCAAAAAATTAATAAGCTTCCTTGAGAATCCAAACAGAACAAGGGGGATGCATCGAGTGAAAATATACACTATTAGTATATTTTAGAAACATCCTTCACCATTATATAGTACCACTTGAGGGAGTGAATTTCATGAATGAGGTAAAAAATAAATTACCTTTTAAGGATAAAATGTATTTCCAATATCCAATAAATGGTTCATAATCACCAACCAATGATGGGAGAATTTGTTTTAAAAATACTAGTAGAGTGACCTCTCATGAAGAAAAAATTAGTTACCAGTTACATTAAAATATTACAGGTTACGAAACTAAGAGACTAAGATCATTTTTTCATACCCACTATTATAAATAATGGTATCAATCAATAAGGCCCCAGCCTTAAACCTTACTTAAAATTGAATTAAATGAATAATTCAAATTGAGGATCTTTTCAGGTTTAGAGATTTAGAGAATTAGTACATAACTATTACATCTCAAAATATTACAAAGTAGTCTCTTCTACTAAATTTCCATCAAATAAAAACTCTTAGAAGGAAACATGTCTAGTTTCATGTTTTAGGTAGCATGACTTTCCCTTGATCCCATCCTTGACCTTATTCCATGCTAAGTCCTGTGAAAAACATTTCAAAAAGTTGGGATGAGCATAAAAACTCAGTAAGGGACACACAAAGAATAAAAACTGTTAGTTTATCAAAACAAAATGTAATCCATGTATACTTTATCAAAGTAATACTTTGAACATTTATGAATTAGTAAAAACTCTTCACTGAATAAAATATCATTACTTACCTTTTTGTAACCAAAGGATTACCATAAAACCCATATAGAGAACACATAAAATATATAAAGGTAACTTGGGACCTAAACATACTTATGTGGAATAACCATACGGTCGAATCCCACACATATCACTTAATGGAATAGCCATACAGACAATTTCCATACATACTAAATGGAATAGCCATAAGGCCGACTTCCATACCCAATGGATTGGAGGTTATAACGTAACCACCCATCCTAGTATTAACGGCACCACCCGTCATATGGTTTATAACGTAACCACCCGTTAAAATGTCCAAATACCAATATAAAATCATAAAACATAAAACCAATATAAAGGAATGATAACATTTCCACATTTCAATCACAATATATCATAAATATATTGAAATAATAGAATCCTTTATCAAAACCATTTTCAATACCAAAATACATAAAAGAGTATATGGTATTTATTTTATTTTAAAAACATTACGGCTTGTTGAGGAAGCCAAATACCAAATAATACTCGCGATGGCAGAAAAGGTCGTTGTCACCGCGTACGTTAAAAGAAACATTCCATTTTGTCTTTTTGTAAAACACTTCGTAGAAAAAGATTTCTTTTTTATAAAAGTAAAAGTCAAAGGGGTTTATACACCGTATAAAATAAAGTTGTGTATAAAACGAAATATGCCTCAATGAAAGGAGATTGAGACGAAGTCCCTTAGAAAGACGATATACTTAGTTTAAGGATAAATCAATTACATAATTATGTGTGAAAAATGAATACACCAAATATAAGTGGATATTAAGTGTAAAATAATCAAAGGTCATTCACACATATTCAAAGGATGACATATTCAATAACTACATGTTGAACCCAAAGAAATCGAAATTTGGTTAAGAAGTTCCCTTGACAGCCTAACGACGTCACATCAAAATGAGTTGATGAGAGATAAAAAGTGTATCTCATCACTTGGACATAAAAGTTACATAAATAAGGATATATTAGAACATATCCTAACATAACAATATGTAAATTAAAAGACCCAACAAAAGAAGTCTTTTAAAAATAGGAGGGTGAAAGGTTCCCTTACCGACATGGGTATCTTTCGAAACATACGACCCGTGAAAGAAGGAAAATACATAATTGATGTAAATACTCATGAAGTAATATTACAAAAATGAGTAAAATAATGGTCATTACATACACCACTCAAAGGAAATTGTGGCAAATGTAGCATAAATCTCACGGGAATAAAAGTGAGATGAAAAATCACTTACGAAAACTCGGCAGCCTAACAGCGCCACATAAAACTTCCAAAAATGGATTGATGAGAAAAAATAGGGTATCTCATCACATTACCAAAAAATTTACAGCAAGAGGAATATTAAATAACATCCCCCATCATAACAAATAGGAGCTTAAAAGAAGTGACATAAAGGGTAGTACTTAAAAAGAAAGAAAGAGGTTTGATATCTTACGAAAATTCGGCAGCCTAACGGCGCCACCCAAGACTTCCAAAATGGATTGATGAGAGAGAATAGGGTCTCTCATCACATGAACATAAAAATAACAGTATGTGTAATATATAATTACATCCCAATAACAAGAAATATGATCTTTAGAGGGAAAGACATAAAAGAGTGTACTTAAAAAGAAAGAGAGGAGTAAGATCCCTTACCTCGGGTCCGACTTGACTCGATCGTTCTTTAATCTCCTGAATAATAAACTTGAGTTAATTTATACTTCCTTGAGAACCTTTTTCAAGTTCATTATTCCTTTTATATCCATTATTACCATGTCATAAACATTATGTAATCATTTAAGTTAATAATATTTGTTTTGCCGATATTTGGTTCTCAAGTCGAAAGTGGACTTCTTACAATTACATGTCGTTCGTGTGGCCAAATGTTTATTATATCCAGAATTTTATTCTTGATGTAGATATCATATATGTCATATATATACAGTACAAGCATGCATTTATAACATTATATAATCATTTAGAGGTAAGAAATGAAATGCACCGTTCATGGAGACGGTAAGCCATACGTACGCATGAACGCTACTTTCATTTCCATTTCATATTTTATAGAATGGAATAATAATTATATAAAGGTATATTATAATTACAGTATAATATAATATATAATATCATAGTTCCATCCTTTATACATCCCACATATGGTATTTAACGAATCAAATCACTTTGAGGGGGCGGTAGTCCGCACATCCTTAAATGAAGATATCGTGTTTACCCATAATGGAAACAATAAAGGTATGCCCAAAATGAAAAAAAAACAGAAGCTTAAGGAAAACATAAACATATTATATATCATATATAAAAATAGTGACATCATAATGGCCACCTTTGAAGGTGTTAAATGAGTATTGAACAATCATCGTTTCGGGAGGCAGAATTTCGCCATCCACAGAAACCGTATGCTCTTTAACCATTTGATGTAGTTGTGTGAGAGTGTAGCTAGAATAAATCTTATAAAAACATCCTAGTATATTTTCGATACTGGTTTTGTTACAAAATAAGTAAATAAAAAGAGTTATGGGGTTGGAGAAGCAAAATAAAACAAATGAACATGAGAGAATGAATTACCTTTAAAAGCGTAACTCCTTTTGATTTGAGGCTAAAGGCTTCCTTTGAAAGGATACTTCCCAAAGGGAATACTCTAGGATAAGGAGAGGGATGTGGAGAGAGTAAATGGGCAGGTTTTGTCCGAGCCAAAGGCTTGAGGAGTGTGTGAAATGAGGTAGAGGTGGGGGCCTTTTATAAGAGGAGAGGAGGGGCACTTTTGGAAAGTAAAGAAATATTACTTTATTTGAAAATGTGTTTCGGTTTTAAAAGGTCCCACATTGATATAATTAGTGTATAAGGTGATAAGGGTTCTAAATCAACCCATCCAATTAGTTTTGGACATGTGTAGTTCATATATGTTAGATTATCTTTCCATTTTATTTAAATCGTTAAATAATGAGGTCATCGCTGCATCATAATGATGTCATAAATAATTTAATTTATTTAGTGTCTAAAATTATAAAAAAAATACTATGATGTAGGAAATCTATTTAGATTTCCAATTACTATTTATAATCAAAAATATGATCTTTATAACCCCATGTAAAAATTGTTTTCGTAAAACATATGATGTTTGTGTCATTTTTACTTTAACTTTAAATAAAAAGATATTAATGTCATTTTCCAACCAAAGGGGCTTCATGGGGTCCCCACGTTGACCCATGGGTTTTCTTCGTCGGCCATGACACATCCAATGAGTGTAGGACATGTGTCAAGCTCATCTCATATTATTAAAACATTATTTTTACCCTAAACTACACTAATTACCACTAATCGCGATTAAAAACATAATAAGTTACTATTCACCAAAAAATTATTTTTATCCCATTGAACCACATTTAAATTCATAATGAAAACCATGTATGTAGGATTTTTGAAATTCAAAACACAGAAGTGGTAAAATTTCATTTAAACAAAAAACCAGTTTTTATAAGTACTACTTAGTGGTTTCACTATTCATCAAAAATTGAAGTTTTTCAGAAAAATCACAAAAATTCACCCTAAGATATATTTGATATTCCGAATTCAAAAATGATGTCTATTTTAAAAAATTCAAAACATATAAGTTAAATTAATTAATTTAATAATCAATTCCCGCTGTCAGACCAAATAGCGTGTTTTTATGAAACAATAAGTATCAAGAGATTGACACTAGTTGAAGTCCGATTTCAAAGTGAAATTAATTCCAACGACCACTATTGGATTTAATGGTAAAATTATTTTCTAATTTCAATTTAAAACCAATTCAAAAGATAATCTAATCATATAAATAAATTATATTAAAAAGAGGTTTTGAATTAAAAAAACAACATTTTACACTTTTCATTAAAAAAATGAACTTTATCAGAAAAATACAAAAAATTTACACAAAGTAAAATTTGATGTCCCGATTCTAAAGAAGAGTTTTATTTGGTCCAAAAGAATGTATAAGAGTGATCAAAACTATTTTTAATGACAGTTCTCCATCAAAAGGTGATAAGTGAACCTTTAGTGAAAATTAGGGTATAAAAGCCTAAAATTGAATTCATTCCATATTTTAAGCCTTTGGATAAATGTAAAAACATTTAAAAAACAAATATAATCATATTTTAGTTATTTCTATCCATTCCCGCCAATACAACTTCTACATGTTAACTACCATTTAAAATAATATTATTTTATTATTAGAGTGCAACGTAAGATTCCCAAGAAAATCGTTTTTGCGTATTGGGTACGCCATCGAGCATAGCATCCCCTTTAAAGTAATATTAATATTTGATTCACAAATATGGATAAATATAAATATGTTATATTCTTTATTTACCTGGGGTGTTACATACTTCCCCCCTTTTGGGAATTGTGTCCTCGTAATTTTAAAATTGGGCTTGGAAACATCCTTGAAAGTCACACATCGGAAGAAGAGTCGGTAAAACAATCACTTTAAAATAAAGAAAGATAAGTACAAAGGTCACCCGAGTTAACCCATACTAGGATTCAAAGTATGAAAATATGGACATGGAGGAGAAAACATAGGGTCATGTTCTGATGAAGAGTGATAGAAAACATGTTTAGGAGAAAGTTAACAATAATAAAATCACAAACTTGTCATGGGTTAAACGGTGTTGGGTTCCCCAGTAAAAAAAGTTAATAGACAACATTTTTCTTTTAAGTTACTTTTTATTGAGGAATTTATTCTTGAGCTTAACTAAAACATAAGGAAACATACTTACTTATGATGTTGACTTTCAACTTTTACTAGATTTCTTACACAGACTCATATTTTCTCCAAAAGACGAGTATTTAAGAAGACTTGTTCACATTAAGAGTACTATAATCAACTTCTATAGAAGCACCTAATCCACAAAAAAAAAGAATTATACATTTCCCATGTCTTCAAAACTTATCCAAAACTAAAACCAAAAAGGCTAGTACAAGATCAGATAATCCTGAATAGGATAACCCTTTATAACAAGAAAATCTATTCTTAACCTCCAAAATTTGTCCAACAAAACCCCAAGTTCAATGAGGACCATTAGATAAACAATTTGTCCATAAACTTCTTCAATATAAACAAAACTAATATCGAAACCCAAATATTTGAAGGATTTAGTCACATAGTCTACCAAGTTAAATCGTAACATTTATCTCCAAACAACATCAGTTGCTCCTAAAGTATCATATTGAAAAGTAATTAACCTAATCACATATCCTCCATGATAGGTAAATCATTTCAAAAATAACCCAAAATCAACTTACTCTTAAAAAAAAGAATCAGTCAAACTAACCAGGGACTTCACGTAGTCCAGTGGTAGGCGGTAAATACCAGTCGCACTTTGGTTGTGGGTTCGATTCCCGCAGCTTTGTCCGACGCGACGGGTAGTCACACGGTCTACATGTTGTTCTTTTTCCAAAACTATATAATTCTGAAATCATTCCCCAAAAAGGGATAAAATCATCAAAAATAACCATAATTTAACCTCAATCTTACCTCATGCCTTTCACTTCCATCATAACATATAGTAACCCAAAAATACCTCAAAAGTAAGGATCATATAAACCCTAATGGTTACCTTTTTAATTATTACCTGAACTTCCACATCGATTGGTCATCTCATACATGATGAATTATAGAACATACCAAGGTTCACGTGGTTGATCATGACTCCTTGATAGTTGGTTTAGAACAACCACAAGTTTCCTCATTGAGTACACCATTTCATCGAGTCTCTTAATCAGAGAACCACCACAGTTTTCTTCAATCCAATTGTCACTTTGGTGCCTGCGAGATCCAGCCATTCACTAAAAACAAAAATGTCAGTGTGAGTATATAAACAAAACCATCATGTACTAATGAGGAAGGTAAACACTAAGATATACTTACTCATTCACTTTATCTAAAACTAGGACTCTTTCTTAAATCCTAACCATTTTGGTAATGTCACTTATGCTTAAAGAATACCCTAACCTCTAATGTTATCTAAACCGACCATTGATACCAACTATAAGGCCCCAGCCTTAACCCTTACTTAAAATTGAATTAAATGAATAATTCACATTGAGGATATTTTCAGGTTTAGAGATTTAGAGAATTAGGACATAAATATTACATCTCAAAAGATTACAAAGTAGTCTCTTCTACTGAATTTCCTTAAAATAAAAACTCTTAAAAAGAAACATGTCTAGTTTCATGTTTTAGGTAGCATGACATTCCGTTGATCCCATCCTTGACCCTATTCCATGCTAAGTCCTGTGAAAAACATTTCAAAAACTTGGGATGAGCATAAAAACTCAATAAGGGATACACAAAGAATAAAAACTGTTAGTTTAACAAAACAAAAAGTAAACCATGTATACTTTATCAAAGTAATACTTTTCACCTTTATGAAGTAGTAAAAACTCTTCACTGAATAAAATATCATTACTTACCTTTTTGTAACCAAAGGATTACCATAAAACCCATATACAGAACACATAACATATATAAAGGTAACTTGGGACCTAAACATACTTAAGTGGAATAACCATACGGTCGACTCCCACACATATCACTTAATGGAATAACCATACGGCCAATTTAAAAACATACTAAATGGAATATCCATACGACCAACTTCCATACCCAATGAATTGGAGGTTATAACGTAACCACCCGTCCTGGTATTCACGACACCACCCTTCATATGGTTTATAACGTAACCACCCGTTAAAATGTCCAAGTACCAATATAAAATCATAAAACATAATACCAATATAAAGGAATGATAACATTTCTACATTTCAATCAAAATATATCATAAATATATTGACATAATAGAATACTTTATCAAAACCATTTTCAATACCAAAATAAATAATAGATATATGGTATTTATTTTATTTTAAAAATATTATGGCTTGTTGAGGAAGCCAAAGACCAAATAATACTCGTGGCGGCGGAAAAGGTCGTTGTCACTGCGTACGTTAAAGGAAACATTCTTTTTTGTCGTTTTGTAAAATGCTTCGTAGAAAAAGATTCCTTTTGTATAAAAGTAAAAGTCAAAGGGGTTTATACACCGTATAAAATAAAGTTGTGTATAAAACTAAATATGCCTCAATGAAAGGAGATGGAGACGAAGTCCCTTACAAAGACAATATCCTTGGTTTAAGGCTAAATCAATTACATAATTATGTGTGACAAATGAATACATCAAATATAAGTGGATATTAAGTGTAAAATAATCAAATGTCATTAACACATATTCAAATGATGACATATTCAATAACTACATGTTGAACCCAAAGAAATCGAAATTGGGTTAAGAAGTTCCCTTGACAGCCTAACGGCATCACATCAAAATGAGTTGATGAGAGATAAAAAGTGTATCTCATCACTTGGACATAAAAGTTATATCAATAAGGATATATTAGAACATATCCCAACATAACAATATGTAAATTAAAAGACCCAATAAAAGAAGTCTTTAAAAAATAGGAGGGTGAAAGGTTCCCTTACCGACTTGGGTATCTTTCGAAACATACGACCCGTGAAAGATGGACAATACATAATTGATGTAAATAGTCATGAAGGAATATTACACAATGAGTAAAATAATGGTCAGTACATACACCACTCAAAGGAAATTGTGGAAAATGTAGCATAAATCCCACGGGAATAAAAGTGAGATGAAAAATCACTTACGAAAACTCCGCAGCCTAACGACGCCACTTAAAACTTCCAAAAATGGAATGATGAGATCATATAGGGTATCTCATAACATTACAACAAAATTTACATAAATAGGAATATGAAATAACATCCCCCATCATAACAAATAGGATCATAAAGAAGTGACATAAAGGGGAGTACTTAAAAAGAAAGAGAGAGGTTAGATCTCTTACGAAAATTCTGCAGCCTAACGGTGCTACTCAAAACATCCAAAATGGATTGATGAGAGAGAAGAGGGTATCTCATCACATGAACATAAAAATTACAGTAAGTGTAATATATAATAACATCCCAATAACAAGAAATATGATCTTTACAGGGAAAGACATAAAAGAGTGTACTTCAAAAGAAAGAGAGGAGTAAGATCCCTTACCTCAGGTCCGACTTGACTCGATCATTCTTTAATCTCCTAAATAATAAACTTGAGTTAATTTATACTTCCTTAAGAACCTTTTTCAAGTTCATTATTCCTTTTATATCACTTATTACCATGTCATAAACATTATGTAATCATTTAAGTTAATAATATTTGTTTTGCCGATATTTGGTTCTTAAGTCGAAAGTGGACTTCTTACAATTACATGTGGTTCGTGTGGCCAAATGTTTATTATATCAAGAATTGTATTCATGATGTATATATCATATATGTCATATATATCCAGTACATGCTTTCATTTATAACATTACATAATCATTTAGAGGTAATAAATGAAATGCACCGTTCATGGAGACGGTAAGCCGTACGTACGCATGAACGATACTTTCATTTCTATTTCGTATTTTATAGAATGGAATAATAATGATATAAAGGTATATTATAATTACAGTATAATATCATATATAATATCATAGTTACCTTCTTTATACGTCCCACATATGGTATTTAACGAATCAAATCACTTTGAGGGGGCGGTAGTCCGCACTTCCTTAAATGAAGATATCACGTTTACCCATAATGGAAACCATAAAGGTATGCCCAAAATGAAAAAAAACATAAGATTAAGGAAAACATAAACATATTATATATCATATATAAAAATAGTGACATCATAATGGCCACCTTTGAAGGTGTTAAATGAGTATTGAACAATCATCTTTTCGGGAGGCAGAATTTCGCCATCCACGGAAACTGTATGGTCATTAACCATTTGATGTAGTTTTGTGATAGTGTAGCTCGAATAAATCATATAACAACATCCAAGTATATTGAAGATACTGTTTTTGTTAAAAAAGAAGTAAATAAAAATAGTTTAGGGGGTTGGAGAAGCAAAATAAAACAAATGAACATGAGAGAATGAATTACCTTTAAAAGTGTAACTCCTTTTGATTTGAGCCTAAAGGCTTCCTTTGAAAGGTTTCTTCCCAAAGGGAATACTCTAGGATTAGTAGAGGGATGTGGAGAGAGTAAATGGGCAGGGGTTGGCCGAGCCAAAGGCTTGAGGAGTGTGTGAAATGAGGTAGAGGTGGGGGCCTTTTATAAGAGGAGAGGAGGGGCACTTTGGGAAAGAAAAGAAATATTACATTATTTGAAAATGTTTTTCGGTTTTAAAAGGTCCAACATTGATATAATTCGTGGATAAGGTGATAAGGGTTCGAAATCCACCCATAAAATAAGTTTTGGACATGTGTAGTTCATAGATGTTACATTATCTTTCCATTTTATTTAAATCGTTAAATAATGAGGTCATCGGTGCATCATCATGATGTCTTGAATATGTTAATTTATTTAGTGTCTAAAAATTATAAAAAAATACTATGATGTAGTAAATCTTTTTATATTTCCAATGAATATTTATAATAAAAAATCTGATCTTTATAACCCTATGTAAAAATTGTTTTTGTAAAACATATGATGTTTGTGTCATTTTTACTTTAACTTTAAATAAAAAGATATTAATGTCATTTTCCAACCAAAGTGGCTTCATGGGGTCCCCAAGTTGACCCATGAGTTTTCTTGGTCGGCCATGACACATCCAATGAGTGTAGGACATGTTTCAAGCTCATCTCATATTATTAAAACATTATTTTTACCCTAAACTACACTAATTACCACTAATCGCGATTAAAAACTTAATAAGTTACTATTCACAAAAAAAAAATTTATCCCATTTAACCACATTTTACTTCTTAATAACAACAATGTATGTCAGATTTTTGAAATTCAAAACACAGAAGTGGTAAAATTTCATTTAAACGAAAAATCAGTTTTTATAAGTACCACTTAGTGGTTTCACTATTCATCAAAAATTGAAGTTTTTCAGAAAAATCCCAAAAATTCACCCTAAGCTATATTTGATATTCCGAATTAAAAAATGAAGTCTATTTTACAAAATTCAAAACATATAAGTCACATTAATTAATTTAATAATTAATTCCCGCTGTCAGACCAAATAGCGTGTTTTTATGAAACAATAAGTATCAAAAGATTGACACTAGTTGAAGTCCGATTTCAAAGTGAAATCAATTCCAGCGACCACTATTGGATTTAATGGTAAAAATATTCTCTAATTTCACTTTAAAACCAATTAAAAAGATAATCTAATCATATAAATAAATTATATTAAAAAGAGGTTTTGAATTAAAAAAACAACATTTTACACTATTCATTAACAAAATGAACTTTATCGGAAAAATACCAAAAATTTACACAAAGTAAAATTTGATGTCCCGATTCTAAAGAAGAGTTTTATTTGGTAAAAAAGAATGTATAAGGGTGATCAAAACTATTTTTAATGACAGTTCGCCATCAAAAGGAGATAAGTGAACCTTTAGTGAAAATTA
Organism: Viscum album; assembly: GCA_963277665.1. Lineage (NCBI taxonomy): Eukaryota > Viridiplantae > Streptophyta > Magnoliopsida > Santalales > Viscaceae > Viscum > Viscum album. The sequence continues at coordinate 690,591,389 of OY728119.1, read as the reverse complement.
GGGTATAAAAGCCTAAAATTGAATTCTTTCCGTATTTTAAGCCTTTGGATAAATGTAAAAACATTTAAAAAACATATATAATCATATTTTAGTTATTTCTATCCATTCCCGCCAATAAAACTTCTACATGTTAACTACCATTTAAAATAATATTATTTTATTATTAGAGTGCAATGTAAGATTCCCAAAAAACTCGTTGTTGCGTATTGGGTACGCCATCGAGCATAGAATCCCCTTTAAAGTAATATTAATATTTGATTCACAAATATTGATAAATATAAAGATGTCATATTCTTTATTTACCTGGGGTGTTACACAATCCACCCTCAAAAAGGGACAAGGATTGGTCTTTGAGGAGCACTCATTCCTTATAGAAGTTATCCATACCCTTACTCTAAATATTTTCAACCATCGTGTAAAAAGTAAAAATGCCATGAGAACAACAAATATATTCATGAATTCAATAAATAAAATTGTTCCCCTTATACAGAGAGAAAATAAGAAGCCAGTTATTCATCTATATATAATAAAATCACTATTTGTAGAATATGAGAGGGATATGAGACTCTTGGACTCTAAGAAGGGGGAAAACATACTCTAGAAGGTTTCCCTCAATCACCATGGGTCATGAATCTTGTGTAATTTTTTTTTTTTTTTACAAATAATGATGGAATAATAGTCCATTTTTTTGTCCTAAGTGAATCTTCTTACCTCTCTTATCGATGAATTTGGAGCTTCCAAAGTTATTTTTCACTCCACTGTAGAATTTAATGGTTTTGTTAGTAGATGGTTCTTCTAATTTTAGATTTTACATTTTTCTTCTTATTCTCTGAATTCTACACATAAGTAACATGGATTAAACCATCCTCATATGATAGAATACATTGGGGTAATTTGAGGGTGACTTAAGGTATCCACTCACAAGGTTATGTAATGTTAGGAATTACAATGTTCATTATATTCCCATATATAAACATAAATAGAATGATATATGTAATTATTTTGATCCAATTGATGAGGGTATAATTAGTAAATATTTTTTAGTGATTCATTACATGAAAGGAGGAATAATATATGGCCATACAACTACTTCTTTAATTGATTATAAAACCAACCATGATTACCTATTGTTTCTTCAAAAGTGAAACCATAAAAATAGATCTCATTAGGGATAAAAATTTATTCTTTAGAGAAAATATGAGGCCTAATATACTAGATTTTTCTCTAGTTAAATTTTTTTTATGATTACCCTATGAAAAACATGTGCCAATCCCAAAATCATTTTCAGGGAGACCAGTATTTTGTTTAAAAGAATTAAGAATAAAAAAATGGTTTCAATTTACCAGAACATGTTCTTTTATCCTCATTAGTTATGATCTTATAGGTTAACAGAATTGATATGTAAAGTCTGGTAACTTTAAGGAACTAAAAAAAGGAAATTGAGTTATTTACTATTACATTGGATGATTCTATAATGACACAAAACATGTCAATGAAATTTCCCATCATAAAATTATGTCAGGTATTATAAAGAACAAACATCACAGAGATAAAACTAAAAAAAATTAATTTAATAAATTAATAATGATACATTTCTAAGCTAAAAAACCTATAAAAATAATAAATATTAAAACGTCATAAAAATAGTAAATTATAGATTAATAATAAGATAATTTGGATATTCGTGATCTAGAAGAATAACTAAACTGATGAAGAAAGATGTACATATTAAACATGATGTTAATAGTAAAATATTAATTTTGAATATGAAATAATATATATATTTAATAATAAATTTAATTTAATGAATAATGAATAAAATAAGAGGTGTTTATAAGATGTAGCAAACCCATATTACTGCTAAACATCTGCCAGTAAGAATAGTAACATGTCTGTTGGAATAGTAATATGATCTTTAGAATTGTAACATCTCCAATGTAAATATAAAATGAACATTATTTATTTTATAATATTAAAATATTATATATTTATATCATGGTGCAAGTAAATAAATTTTCTAATAATGAATAATTAATTGTTTGTTTTTTTATAAAATATAAATGTCTTATATTTATTTTGATAATTATTATGACGATTTAAAATAATATTTAATTTTCTTAAAATGATTCATAAATTAATATCACATTTAATTATAATTTTAAGATAATTTTATGAAACTATAAGTTACTTTTCAGAAGGGACACAAAATCAATAATAATATTATAATCATATTTTTTTAATAAATTATGATTTTACTTAAAAATTAAATTTCTCATATTTATAAAATTATGTTCATAAAGGGTTTCCATTTTAAAAATCTACATGATGAAAAATGGTTAAGGTTTGTGTTTTTATTTTTCTAAAATAGTTTATTTTTTGGTGAATAGTGAAATACAATAATTTATGGTATTTAACATTTAAATCCCACTACAATAATTTTTAACTCGTGAATGATGTAAGAACCCATTAGATCAAAACAATATGAATAATTTACTTTCTATATTTAAATTAATCAATTATATTTATAGTCTTTATAAAAAATAATAAAAAAATTAATATAATAATTAAAAACACCCTCCCCTCCCCTTATAAAAACCGCCCCCTCACAACCCCTTGTCCTCACACCATCTAAGACATGATGATTTCCAAATATCTACCAAATCCTCTCCTACGCACTCCCCCCATGTACTAGTTATACTTGTCTCCTGAAAAATTAAATTTAAAGATCCTTTATGGGTCTTTCAAGGAGGTGTTATTTAGGAGGTAAAATTCTCAAAGTACCGCTTTTAATTTCATTTCTTCTAAAACGTTTTTATAACCTCATTAATACATCAAATCATAATTAATGTAGTATAATTTATATACTAGAATGTTATTTTTATTTCGTAATAAATTATAACCATCAATTTTTCTCACATCCTCTTAATTCAATGAAATAAAACCGCTCTCCAAATTATGGAGGATAGACTTCTCTAGGGATAATGAGTTCATGTTTTCCTTTACCGTGTTTAAAGATGGTCATAAAACTTTTATTATGGAGAACTAATATTTCAATAAATATATTATAACTTTTTTCATGTTATAGTACTAATATATTTATATAATAGTAAATAAAATAAAATCAATTCATGAGTGGATGAAAAACTGCAAAAACAAACTAAACATTAATCATTAATGTTTTATTAAATGAATCATGCTCTTGTCAGAAAATAAAATGATATATAGAACTATTTAGAACTATATAAGAGAATTAATACCATTTTATTTCACTTTTGGATTTTTTTTTCAATTTCACCAGAATATCCATAATTATATACAAGTTACCCGACCACAAAACCATGAAACAAAGGCCCCCAGAACTAAAAAATTGATCTATATAGCTCATCGTGATTCCCATAAATTACAATAATAAAATTACAATAAATAAAATATTTATTAAAGTGGTTCGTAAATAAGTAATTAATTAATATTATTTTATCATCCAATACATTATGTGCAAGTGATGAATGAATTTGGATATAAGATACGAGATCTATCAGAACCTCCATATTTCATTTGTGTAACAATTTATCTTTATTTTCCTCAATTTATCACTTCTTTATTCTAATATAATTTCCCATATTTTATATATATATCCCAATAATAAACAGTTAGTTCAATTAATTTATATTTTATAGAAAATAAAATCTTATAAAAGGTTAACTTCACCATTATTCTTTATAAGAAAACCCCATTAAAGGGAACTACTCTATTTCTTACCCATTCCAAGTAAAATCTATAAAGTATTTTAAGCAACCAATTATTTTATAAATGAACTCATTTTATCAATAATTTTATTAGTTAATTTATAGTTTTATGGAAATAATTATGCTTTTATCCTCTGTAAACACTCAAGATTCATTTCCCTCAAAACATGCTTAAGTGACACATTTCTAATGTTACATAACAACTGTTTATCACATTCTCACTTCAGTTGGAAATTTATATTAATGGTATATTTTTATTTTCTATTTCATTATTTTACATGTATTATTTAATCTCTTATTTCATGGATACCAATATGATACACCATTTAATTATTTATTATTACATGTTTAAGAATCCCATTTATTTAAATGGGTAAGACTTATTTTTGTTCCTTATATTTAATTTAATTATGTGGAAAAAATATTCAAGTTCATATTATGATCGATGCACCAAGATAGAGCTCTAATTCATTGGGTAATTTTTTTTTTCTCATGATATGTTATCTATGGGATTAGGGAGTAAACCTAATATATTATGCGACTTTTTCCACAATGTGATATCTTCTTGTAGTAACACTTGACTCAGGTTTACATCATGATATATAGTGCTTCGACATTATTATATTGACATAATCAAATGATTATATATTCTATATATTATTCCTCTATATGATTCATCATGATCAAATATTTTTGTATTATAATTTTCTTCTTTTTACTCATGTTTTATTTTTCACTTCAATGTTTATTCATTTATTTGTATTTTTAGATCATTAATTTTGTCTATATATCCCCAAGGTTATCATATGAAGGTGTACGATCTAAAATGGAATTTGGAAATCATTATGGAGATTAATAAAATATGTTTAATTATAGCTTCATGTTTTCTAATTAAGTACCAATTTATACAAAGACATAATGATTTTCAATCCTCAGTTTGTATCTAATGGATATTTATGCTCGAAATAATGTAATAATATATGTAAAAGGATAGTATTTTTATAGATTATACTTCCTCGGTTTCATATTCCTCCAAATATATAACATTAATTGTAAATATGAATGTAATATATGTTTGAGATAAATTTATGCACACTATTTCAATATTAACAAATGAAAAATATAATTAAATGATCTGCAATACTGTCACCTTAAAATAGGAATGATTGAGATACTACTTACGTTTCATGGGATTTATGGTGAAGTCCCAAATAGTTACATGAGAGTATTTAATGATGTTTAAATTGATTTAATAATAGAGGTGTCACTTAGGCTTAAATAATCTTAAAGGATTTCCCCTTCTCAGTTGAAGGAGAATTCAAAGAGTGGAACTATAGTTTAAATCATGGAGAAGTCAGATCAAAGTAGGAGATATATAATACATTCCTAAATAATTATTCCTTCTTAAAGAAGTGATATTCATATAAATTAAATGTATATAATCAAACTATAAATTTCAAAAATCTCTATTTTTTACGAATACATTCAAGAAACTAAAAATATCCTTCTCACACCATCCATATGATGAAATTAAATTCTTGGTATTTTTTAACCAACAATTGATGGTTAATGATCAGACATTATGTGGTGATTATTTAAGAGGTGTACTAATTTATAATATTCCATCTATGATATGAAAACTCATTGAAAGGATCAAAAAAATTTCCCAACTATTTTTTATGATAAATACAAATGCAAAATTACATGAGGTGAAAATCACAAAATTCATTTTTTGGAGAATAAAATTTAATAAATAAATTCCCTTGTGATAAAATTAGATGTGAAAAAAGTACATTAATCATTACCACTACACCCCAAGGGTCATAAAACTATGCTAATTCCATGATATGTTTACCGATCGATGCCCTCATGTTGATGGAACTAAAAGTTGTGATGCCATGTTCGAGAAGAAATTACCAAACCAACCAATTATAAACGAATGATTTAAGAAAGATAACACTAATAAATTCGGTCCTAGAATACAATAAAATAAAAGGTCACCATTTCAAAAATCATCTCAAGAACCACTTCATCCCCCCCCTCATTCAAGTGGAATATTTTTTAACCATCTACAAGATACCACTAAGAACAACTATTAGACCATTCCATGAAATACATGATGCATCAGGTAATAGAATCTGAACAAAATCAAAACAATACCTTAACCATTCATGGGTAAAAATTAAAATATTTTAAAGAATTATTTGTAAATATAATGACCAACATAAGTAAAATAAAAATCAAGGCTCATATAAGCTTCCTACATTGAAAATTCAGAAACATAAATGAAATTTCAGTTCCATTACATTGAAAAGTGTAAAATAACTTGAAAGAGTTTAAGGATAACTACCAAAAATTAAAATTGGAAGTAAAAAGAATAAAAAATCAAAATAATCATCCAAAAAATAACCTAGTTAGGAATGGAAGGAACCATCAAAATGATAAAATAAAAACAATAATATATATATATAGGAACCCCACCTCATTTCCTTAAAATAATGAAACAACCAAGAATAACCATGGAGGAATCCCGACAATAAGAGATATAATAAGTATTCATGAAAATATAGATAAATATCGCCAAATTAGAATAAATTTAAATATTATAAGGTATAAATAACTCATTAATATCATGTTCACTAGTATAAGGAGATTAAAAGGAAATGAAGAGGTATGACTAGGTATGAATATTTCTTCTATTGTCACCCCTAAATTCCAAAAAAAATAAAAATATCCAATTACTTTTTATATTCCTCGAACTTTTGGTAATCTCACATTATTCAATAAATAATTTTAAATGGGAGAATCAATTAATTTAATTCCTTATTAGATATATTATTTATTATATATGGAGAACATAAACCCACCCATGTGGTTTTACAACATTCCAACAAGTCTACTTTTTATCAGTTATGTGTCTTTGCAGATTTCTTGGTAAGGGTATAAGCTTACCCATTCCATACTGACTTATACATTCTCAAAATTGAAGAAGTAAAAGTTAAATATAATTATACCATTATTCTTTAAATATAATTCAAAAATATTTATAAAACCATTATAATTTTCAATAAAGGAACCATTTCCATGACATTTAGTTTGGAGATAGTATATATTATTATCATCGAAATAATAAAACATACCCATGATGAACCACTTGTTTTCACCTTAAAAACATTTTTAAATCCTATTTTACTCTAGGTGGGAAGTTGAAATTTTTAATGATGTAACTGGACTATGACAATCTTTGGAAACACCTAAACTGCTGATGAAATATATTTTTGAAAATGAACTTAATCTAAAGAAAGTAATTTTTTTGATCAATTTGATGAAGTTGATGAATTGTTTTTGATGAGTTACTAAAATATAGAGAAACAATTTTCACCTTACATTCATAATCATCCATGATGAAAAAAATTAAACAAAAAAACACTATAACCCCCCCCCCCCCAAATTCTAATTATAGTGATATCATGCATATATAAACTATGTTTTTTAAATAGGAATAAGAATATTAAAGTCATAATTTCTAATTATTTAGAATCTAAAATATAATTCAAACAGATTTAGACTCTTAAAAGTAATTCCATATAAATAGGATGTACAATATAATATATTATATGAATAATAAATTCCCTATGAATGCACATATTTTTTTGGATGAAGGATCCATGTTAGTCTGACAAAATCAGAGAAGTGTCAACCCAACCATTATTAAGGTAGAAAAAATGAAGTATATAGACTCTTGAAATATGAAATAATATATCTTACATCAGATTGATAATAGATGATCTCAAATCTAATTATCCTAGAGAAAATTAGTTAAAAAATTGTATAGAATTAAAACAATGAATTGGAACGCAACATCATCCATAATAGTTTGATGTTTTTATTGAATTGAGAAGATTTAACCATGTAACCAAAAAAGATCATTTCCCAATACCTTATGGAGAAAAAATTATATAAATAATAGTTTTTAAGATACATTACAGTTTTCTTGACGTGTTTTTCTATATTTATTTATCTTTTAATAGCTCCCCATGACCAAGAAAATACCACCTATACATTTACCTTTTGTAAATTTTCATTATAATGATTCCATCTTATCATTATAACTTCCAAAACACTATTAAAATTTTTATGTCATTTGTCTTCTCATAAATTAATTATAGTTTCATAGAGGTATTCCTTGAAGACTTCACATTATAAGAAAATTTATTTATGACATTTTATAGACAGTCTGGAAAATGTTTTACAAAAATGTATTGAGGAACAAATTGTTTTAAATTTTGAGAAATTCCCTTTTAAGGTTTAAAAAGGAAATTTTTTGGTCTATTTAATTTATTTGGAAATAATTTATGTTAATAAATACAAAGTTTATTTCATTTATAAATTACATTTACCAACCACTTTAAGGGACATTAGATCATTTTTCTGTAATGTTGGATTTTATATGAAGTTTATTAGGCACTTTAGGATAATTTATTTTCCCCTAACTAACTTACTAAAGAAATAAAATTATTTTTTATTTGATGATTCATGTAGGGAAAAATTTTAAAAATTAAAATAATGTCTAACCTCTACCACTATTTGTTATGCACCAAATGAGAGTCACCCCATCGAGATAACATGTGATGATTTTAATAGATCTATTGGGGAATTACTATCCAAAAAGATTTATTATATTAAAAATGTGACAAAATATATTTCAAAAACCCTATAAACTCTCTATACTAACTACAAAACAATATAGTTGTATTTTTTGTCTATTATTGTAGATTTAGAAAATTTTAATTTTTATCTATTGTGAAAAAGGTGATTATTTGTTCTAATCATCCATACTAAAGTTTTTTGATTAATTAGGACGATTCAAACCCTAAAATGCTAATAAATATATTTCTTCAACAAGGTATTCACATCAAGATTATGGTAACGATGGGATATGAAAAAATATTTGATGACTGCATGGGAAGGCTTCCTTATTCTACTAAGGTAACAGTATTCTAAAGACTAGTATAAATGCTTACTTCCAAGGAGAGTTATTTAATAAGATAGAATGTGAACCATATAACACTGACATAGTAAATATTATTATCACTGAAATGGCTCCTTTAATATTCTCCAATCATGAAACTATAAACATAATATCTAAACCAAAATTTTATATTTTTAATGACCCTTAATAATGGAAAACATTTAATGTCCAATGCATTAGAATATTCATTCCAAAGGAATAAAAATATTATATTCCTTCTTGTTTGCATAAAATTTCATGAACAGTTCATTTTTTACCTCAAATAGAAACTGGAAATTTTATTAACATTGATTATATTGTCAAAACATCAATAATAATTCTTATAATTTTTGTTAAAAATTCCCCAAATTCCATTTTAATGGTGGAATTTACAAAATATAATAAATTAACCAACAACATTAAATATTTTTTTAGATATTTGATGTATGGAGAATTAACATCATGGGTCCATTTACTATGTAAATTCTATTTTCCTATATATTTTAGAATGTAGACTATGTGTTAAAATAGATTGATGCCAAAGCCACATGGGATGATGAAATGAAAAATGTAATTTAATTTCTAAAATTAAACATATTTTATAGTTTTTGAATATTTAGAGCTATAATCAGTGACCAAGGATCCCATTTCATCAAAAATAACATGATTCCACTGATGAGAAAATATAGAGTTCACTATAAAACCTCATCTTCTTTACACCCATAGGAAAATGGACTATCCATAGTGTCCAAAAGAGAAGTAAAAAAGGATATTGGTAAAGATGGTACAACCCAACCATAATGAACGGAGTAATAAAATATAAGATACACTATGGATGTAAATACTTTATATAATGACCCATAAGATATGTATCATTGCAAAATTGTTTATTGTTAATGTCTAGACATGCTTTTTGAGATTAAACACAAGGCCTACTCAGATGCCAAATGAGCATACCTAGAGTTTAAAAATGATGGAGAACAATGTAAATTAAAAATAATGTTTCTTGAGAAAATTAAGAGTGAGGAATATGAAAACTTAATACTATACAAGTAGAAAACAAAATATTCGGAAAACAAATTAATCTATAAAAAATAATCTCAAAATTTTCATAGAGTACTACAGTTTTCATTGAGGATGAAATTTTCCCCTTGTAAGCTTCACTTCAATTGGAAAAGAACATAAATAGAAATAAATGATTGTAATTTTGGGGTTGTTTGTGTTTATGGAGAAATTTTAATGAATCCATTCAATGTTAAAGGATAAACCAAAAGTAGTTCAAGGAGGAATTTTGAAAAGAACTTGTGGAGGAGTCTATACACGTACCATTTGTAGAGAAATAAGTACTTTTAGTTCATATCTTTTATTCATTTAGGTTATGATATTTATTTTATTTTAAAATTATTTATTAAAAATTGAATATGGAATTTCGAATGGTATTGTATTTGAACTTTGTGTTGGGGTAGATATCAATGGTAATCTGTAGAAAAAGAATCTATAAATATTTTTATTTCTAAAATATATTTTTTCCATTATTAAAAAATAAAAAATTGAAAAGAAATTTCAAATGTATATATAATTTTTCTTGGTTTCTAGTTTCTATAAACAAAAAATATTGTTCTATAAAAATAGGTTTTCTGTTAATAAATTATTATACATAATTTTTATAGTCTTATGTTCTTATTTTTCACTCTTTTCTTTAACCTCATTACAACCCCATCTAATTTAAAAATACTATGCTAGAGTTAAGTAATTCATAAGTTATATAACATTAGTAAATTAATCGATTGATGATTTATTTATTCATTGTACTCTTAGATGTATGGTATTATAACTCAAAGATGGAGTGTGAGTGAAAGAAATATCTGGAATCAATTTTATAACTTAGTTCACTATAATTTTGAACTTACTCTCAGGTAACCTGACCTTTATGAGAAAATAAACAAAAGGTATCCAAAATATATTAAAATTCAACAAGTATTTTAAAATTTTAATAAAAATGGGAAACTAAGAACCCATAACAGATCTTTTAGACAAGGGAACTGGGTGTGTTTATATAATTTAGTAAATCCATTTCCACCATAATTAATTCTATACACAGTGATTTTCACAAGATTTTTGCAATAGATAAATAAAGGCCTTGTAAAGAATGAATCATATTACATGAGTGGAATATTTAAACCATATGAATAGAGGTAATTTAATTATAAAAAATTAAATTAGGTGGTATAAAAAAGTGTAGAATCAAAATTTGGTTTGAGGAAACATTAAAAAGTGAGATTAATTGAGGTGTTTCTTATTAAAATTTTTATTCCACTTAAATATAAATTTATCCCATGCTACACTAAAGAATTTATTATATTTATTTTAGGTAGTGTCATTATTTATTTTTTAGGCTTGATAATTTTTCATAGGTGATATATCCTTGTTAAGTTCATCTATAATTGGTAAATTTAAATATAAGAAATCTAAGCTTCTTTTGGAATAATTGAAATTAAATTATTATATTGATTAGTTTTGAAAAATATTACGTGTGGGGGAGTGATGTGGATAGAAATTTAAAAAATATATTATATTTTTTTCATTAGAAATTCCCAAAATCGTAGTTCAAATTCCGGGTTAATAATAATTTTTGATGACATTATAAAATTTGGACTTAATTAGAAAATATCTCCAAAAATGTTGTTTTTTTATGTGTGTATTTTTTAATATAAATTGTGGATCCATGATTTTAAATAACTTGTTTCCTTTTGAATTATTATTGTGGAATTTAATTATAGATAAATACCACCCTAAGAAAAAATATAAACTTTCTCAGGTTAGACAATTGCATAGTCCAGGAGTGACTATAACATATAGGGTCCCTATTATTATCATAGATATAGACCTCATGTTACCCATACATGAACTGACTATCACATTGTAATCATGGGGACTATGCCTTCAACTTACCACATGTACTACTAATGGTTACATATCCACCTTTATAGTGATCCTTCTTTTTCTTACATTACTATTAAATAATATTAGTGATAAAGAACATAAAAGAGTTACATGACCAAGATCCAAAGGAATAGTTTCGTGGGAAAATTATAACTATACATAAATTTTAAAAAAATAAAACATATACATTTATTTAATTCCTTATTCTCTATATTCTTATTAGCCCATGAAATCTCCTTAGTACAAGTATTACCCCGATGATATGCATCAATGAAAGGGGTGATCTAAAATCCCAGTAAGAGGATAGATAAGAACATGAATAATTATAACATTGGGTGAGATAATAATAACATCATCATCATAATAATGAGAGGAATCAATAGATAATAACATGATATTTCAAAATTCATTAAAATTAAACATTATGTCTTACTGGTCAACTATCACACATAGTTGTGAATAAAGCTAGAATCATGTTCACCTATAATTCACTTTTATAATGAGTTTAATAATATTAACCAAGGAATTTGAGTGATATATAATTTTTGGAGCACCTATCACTTCATAACATTTACATTGCACTATATAGTTCTGGGTGCACCCGTCATATTAAAACATTTACATTATCACGCATGGCAAAAAGAACATATATCAATCATGGAAATAAAATAACCCATGGAAAGGAATGGATTTAATTTAATAAACAATCCATTCATAAAAATTTCGTTCCCAATTTAAATAGGGAATAATATAAATTATATAATAATCATCAACGTTGAGTGAAGAAGGAACAATATTGAGAGGTAAAAGGTGTGTTTTATTAAAAGAAGTGTTCTGTTGGATAACAATGTGTTTATCATAAACTCAATCAGAAAACATTTATATCCTATATAAGGTATGATAATAATGAATAAATTATATTTATGGAATATTCATTCAAAAAATGGGGTGAAATGGGGAAAACATAAAGAAAGATAGTTGGGTTCGATAATTTCCCTTGCCTTATGTCTGAATAATTTATTCAAATTCACATGATGTGTAATGAAATTAGAATAATTAATTAACAAATAAAAACCATTTATAAACTAATTTCACTTATTATGTTTAATTATGTTAATTTATGGGTTTCTAATGAGTTATAGAGTTTAATTGCTTCAATTGTGAGTGTTCGTTTTCTTATTTTTCATGATCGGTTCACTTGTAAACAGGAATTGAAGCTTGTGTAAAATATGCATAAATATATAGAATTTTTATTATATTATATTAATGATATTATAGATTTTTAAATTATCCTTCAAATATAGTTTTTATATTTTATGAGGATTAATCATCACATAAATGTTAATGATGATCATTTTAGGTTAATTTTTGCATTTTTTATCACAATGAACTCATTTTATTATATCATTTTGTATTGTGTATATATGATATTTTTATAAAATTAAAAGGTTTTAACATAAATTTACAAATATTATTCAACCATTATAATTTATTTATTAACATCATTTAATGCATTAAAGGATCATGAAAGTGCATCACTCATGATGTCTATAAATTGACACATCACATGTGACAATTTCATTTTTTAAATAAAAGATAGAGAGGGTGGATTTTAATGATGGATCTTACATTAAAATGATATAATTAAATTATATGTATGGATTTATATTTATAATTCCATTTTCATTAGTGGAGGTGAGGATAGAATAAATATAAAATAATTTGAAATTAAATTAAAAGAAAAGAAATATGAATTTACCACATAGGTTTCACGTCCATGAGAACCTCTTTAGGGAAACTGTTTTGGTATTTTCTGATACCAAAAACTCCTAGAAGTCGGTAATGGGATAAGGAATAATATTGGGAATAATTTGGGAAAGGATCAAATATTTATATGTGTGAGGAGAAGAGGGGGTGAGTGTAGAATTTCTAAAAGAAGATAGGGGCGATTTCTTATTATTATTTTCATTATTTTATTATTTTGTCTCAAGAATATGAATAGTTTTAGAATTATCACTAAATATTTTAAATTAATTATGTAGAGTTCTATATTTTGGCCTTAAAAAATTCTTACATCATCTATGTCTACATAATTCATGTCTTTATCTATTATTGTAAATTATCATATTGCACTATTCATAAAAAAATTCATCTATTTAAGAAAAATACTAAAAATATAACCTAACAATTTTTCTATGTATAGAATTCAAAAATTAAATCTATTTTATGAAAATAATTTTCTAAATATGATAAATTTAATTTCTAATTAATATAATCATTTACATGGAGAATACATATTTTAAATTATAACTGATTATATAACACCTTGAAAAATTATTTAAGGTCTCATAAAATTATATTTAAATAATATTAAATCAAAATATTAATTTATTAATATATTTTTATGAAAATAAATTTTCTTTACAATTATTAAATAAATCATAAAAATGAAATTGAATATCTATGACTTACAAAGATGGCAACACCTAAGTAAATAATTATTAAAACATTTATTTACATAGACTATGATATAATTATACCATAATTTGATTTATATGATGAATATATTTTATTTATAATATCATGGGTGATGATACTATTCATTTAGTCAGTTTACTAATCATAAGGGATGTATTATCTTTCTTATGGACAGGTCGTTATTTCGTTTGTATTGTTTCTTAACTTCTATAAATACTTATTATTTCCATAATTATTATTTTGTAAAATTTTAATTATTCTTTATATGTGATTTTATGTAATTTATACTAATTACATTACTATAAGAAGGGATAATTCCACTGATAAATGTTTGGGTTGTTTCATTCTTCCCCTTATTTGAAATTTTACCCTTGAAAATTAATTTTACAAAAAAATGTGAGGGTCCCTCTCCTTCATCGCCTCCTTTGGTTGCCAAGATAAATATTTATACTTATGTTTCATCCATAACTATTTTTCAGGGTGTGTTGTATTGTTTCATAGAACCTTATCTCTTCGGACCATAATCTTTACTAGTTTCTCCTCGCAAAAGATATCATCTTCTAGGTGTACCACCTTTGAGTTCAGTACATGTGATGGAATTGGTATATACTTCCTTATGAATGATACTTGTAACACAACATGAACTTGATCCATATTTAGTGGAAGTGAAATTTGATATTCCATGCATCCTATGAGATCAAGGATCTCAATGTGTCAACTGTAGATTGTTCTTGTCTTCCCTTTCGTCCCAAACCCCATAACTCACTTCTATGGTTATATTCCAAGGGAAAAATTATCCCCAACATCAAACTCCATGTCCCTTAGACGATTGTTAGTGTAGATATTTCTCTAACTCTAAATATCTTTGATATAATTATGGATGACTTGAACATTCTCTATCATCTCTGGCACAATATCACGTCCAAGTATCTTTCATTAACTATCTTCATCCCAACAAGTTAGAGTTCTATATTTTTTTTCATAAGAAGCTTCATATATATCCATATGAAAACTTGTGTGGAAGAAATATTTGTATGAGAACTCAAACAAATGGATATGATGATCTAATCATGTTGAAGAATCCTTTAGAATTTAGATATAAACCTTAGATAATTATTAGAAAAAATCAAGAGTGGAACACCATGTAGTCTGACCACTTCATTCACATATATCATAGTATCTTTTTCATGTGTAGAATATTCCCAAATATCTATAAAGTGGTATTCATGGTGGTTCAGTCCACCACAACCCATATCACATTATTTCCTTTGTATGTCTTTGGGAGACCCATGAAAAATTCTATAGTGACATTGTACCATTTCTACATTGGTATGAGCAATGGTAGCATCATCCCATTGGACTTATTTTTCTTAAATTTAACATACTATTATATCAAGAACATTGAGATATAATCAATAATCTCTTAATTTATGTTGTCTCACTAGAATTGTTCTTTGAGATCAAGGTACATATTATTACTATCAGGATGGAGAGTGAAAGTGTATATATTTTCATTTTCCAATAGATACTTATTTATCCCAGGTGATGAAGTAAGACAAATCCTCATTATAATCCGAATCACACCATTATAATCAATATTAATCTCTTTCATTTTCCTTTTCATTTTGGAATTCACCTTAATTTTTAGATATGAATCATTCTTTTGTTTCTAATTAATCTTATCTTGGATATATGGTTGGGAAAAATTTGTAAAAGGTCTAATTTATTCCCTACCATTATGATTTCCAAATCAATCCTTTTTTATTTCTAAGAAGATATGGTCTTTCTCAATCTGCAACATGGTTAGAGTAGTTGGTTCTTTTCTGCTAAGATTATCATTTACCATGTTCATATTTCTTAGATGATAGTGAGTATAGAAAGAATATTCTTTGACTAGCTCTAACTATCTCCTTTAATTCATGTTGAGATATTTTTGTATGGATATATAATTTATGATCCTAAGATCATTATATATGTCACACTTCTCACTATAGAGGTAGTGAGGCCTTATGTTCCATAAAAAACAATTTTCTCAAGATCATGCTTTAAGTAGTTCTCATCTTGGATCTTAAACTATTAAGAGGCGTAGGATATCAAATTGTTATTGAACATGATATCACAACCGAAGCCTGTATCTTAAGCATGAAATTATATCACAAAACATTCTCCAATTTTTGGGGATGTGAGTAAATGTGCAATGATCAACCTTTTCTTTAGCTCCTTGTATATTTCCTCGCATTCTTTTTTCAGGACATACATTACCCCTTTCCTTATTAACTTAGTTATTTGTCTTGACAATCAAGATAAATTTCATTAAAAATGTTTATTTTATGAAGATAATACTTGAAAAATGAAAATTTCATTAACACTAGAGGGTCTAGGTCTTTCTAAAATTTCCATTTTTTAATGTTCTACAAAACAACCATCACTTGTGACCACATGTCCCAAAAATGTGACTTGATGCATCCAAATGTCACACTTGTTGAACAGGGAAAAATATTTCTCCGCCATTAATGTTGCCAACACAAGCCTTAGTTTTTCTTAATGTTCTCCTTTTGTCTTGGAGTAGTTGATAATATCATCAATTAAAACAACCACAAATTTTTTGATGCAATGTCCAAAGACTATATTAATCAAATCCATTAATATTTAAAGGGAATTTTTAAATCTAAATGGAATAAAAAAAACTCATTTTTCCCACATCTTGTAAGGAAGGATGTCTTAAAAATATATTCCTTATTTAACTTTATTAGATGATATCCAAAATAGAAATCCACTGTTCAGAAGTACTGATAACATAATAGATGATCAAAAAATCCCTCAATCCTTGGAAGAGGATACTTATTCTTTATGGTGATCTTGTTGAATTCATGATAATCAATACATATCAGCACTGATCTATCCTTCTTCTTGAAAAATAGTACTGACACACCATAAGGTGATTCACTAGGGTGTATGACCCTCTGTCCAAATGCTCTTGCAGTTTCTTCACTAACTTCTAATGTTCAATAGGAGACATCTTATAAGGACACTTTGAGATAGTAGTATATCTATATAAGAGTTATATTGAGAACTATAGCACTCGATCCAGGGGAAGTATGAGTAACTCTTCTAGAAATACATTACTATATTTCCTCACAATGGTAATTTTCCCTAAGTTAATACCTTCCTTTGACTCAACCATTTAATAGAGGCGTGTTTATTTATAGGGAACCAACACCCACACCATTGATGGATTTTCCTATGGATATTCATGGTCTTCCATGAATTTATTAATGAGAAAGGGATAATTTAGAATATGAAAATATAAAACCTTTCCCCAATAGTTTATATATGCTCTATATAATGAGATCCAATCAATTCCATTTATAGCATCAAATTCCCCCAAGCGATGTATCACGAGATTCACTAGAAGAATCTTAGATCATATGCCTACAGTATAAGTGTACATCACTTGGGTTGCAATTATTACACCACTTATTATTTTTACCAATATCTCTACTTGATGGTTTTGGGTTAGATTTTACTTTTCTATTAATCATTCATTAAATAAAGGAATTCATAGAACAAGAGTCTAATAATACCTTTTCTATAATTGAGTGAATAGTAAGTGTACCTTTTATGAATTTTATTTCTTTATTCACGTCAACATTACTGATGGAATAATCCTTACCTTTCTCATTTATATTTGGTGTCTACTAGTTCTTATTAACCATGTATACTCAAGGATTCGTTCACTAGCTTACATTGTTACCTTGCTCCCTACATTTGTAGCATTAGAACATGGGTGGTGCTCTACTCTTCTTCACCACATTGTCCTGCTTCCACATGTTTTTTTAGAATTCATGAACTAAGTCATATTCTATCCCACAGTTTAATAAATTCCCTATACCTATGAGATATTTACCATGATGCATCTTCCCACAATTTTTACAAGTAGGTGGCTATGTTTTCCTTCCACATTTCTCATTAGATTCTCCATCTTGAAACTCTTTAATTAATTTGTATCATCACAGCTATGGGATAATTCTACAAACTTCATATCCACATTGATAGAACATCAAAAAACTTCTTTGTAACTCAAAAAGTCTCGAAATCCTAGATCTCTTAGAATGTACAGTTTTAATCAACCAAAATAGGAAATCAATTTTTCTATCATTGTTGATAAAAAACCCCAAAGAGTACCTTGTAATCTAAGTGAAATTTAATTTTTAGTCCATGAAAAATTAAAATTCCTTTTTCTTCATCTCTATGAATTCTTTCCCTATATTTGTTTTGAGTATTTTTCGGGAAATACTTGTTAAAAAACATTAAAATAATGTCTTTCTACTCTATCTCTTTAATTTCATCCATTGTCTTGGTGTTCTTAGTCAAAACCAACCATTAGTTGGCCTCACCATCTAGATGATAAATGGATAGAGTCACATTTTCCATCCCAGAAAAGTGATGTATAGAAAATATATTCCCCAATATGTTGAACCACTATTCCATATCTAGTGGATCGAATGATCCACTAATCATTTTCGGCTGTTTCTGTATAATACAATTTATATCCAGTTTCTCCCTCTTAGGTGAAGGAGTAAATTACATATTATTAAGAATAGTGTTCATAACATGAGAAAACTAGCTATTAATTTATGTGAATGTTTTATCTCCAACTCCCAAATCATTGGGTATGTTGTTCGGGAAATCATTTTATTGTCAGCGCATGAGTTGTTGGTCTGGTCTC
The DNA here is from genome assembly GCA_963277665.1 of Viscum album. Taxonomy (NCBI): domain Eukaryota; kingdom Viridiplantae; phylum Streptophyta; class Magnoliopsida; order Santalales; family Viscaceae; genus Viscum; species Viscum album. The sequence continues at coordinate 690,572,482 of OY728119.1, read as the reverse complement.
CCCTAGTTACCACCATTTTATAATACAGAAAAGGTTATAATAAAACATAATTCTATAAGTCAACAATACTTTATAACTTTTAAAATTAACTCTAAAGGAATAACACATGGGTCCCATATTTTCATAAAATATTATTGTGTTCTTACATATACATAGTCTCATAATATGGGTTTTCACAAAGCTTCTCAAATCCTAACTCCATAATTACCTAAACGATTTTCTGATACCAACTATAGTATCCCTGATTTTTCATTCATTTCTATTACATAATGTAAATGATAAAAAATATAAAATAATTACATGACAATGAACCAAAGGATTGGTGTCTTTGTCAAATTCGAACCGAAAATAACATTTAAAAAATAAAACACAAACATTTATTTAATTTCTTTTTCTTTAACTTCTTGTTAGACCTTCAATTCTTCTTAGCTTATTTTGTGACCTAAGGATATACAACAAACAAACGGGTGTTCTAAAAACATAGTAAGAGGATAAGTAATATCATGATACAATATAACATCGACTAAGAATAATTATAAAATCATCATCAAAATCTTGAGAGGAAGCACTAAATAAAGGCATGGAATTTGTAAATGCATAAAAATTAGACATCATGTCATTTTAGTCAACTAACACACTTAATTGTGAAAAAAGTTAGCATCAAGTTCATGCATATTTGGCTTTTCTTATGAGATACATAATATTTTCCAATGAACTATAGCCTTATATAATTTTGGTTTCACCCATTGCATCATAACATTTTTAAAGAGCTATATATTTTTGAGCGCACCATTCCCATCATAACATTTAGATTATCACGCATGCCACATAAAACATATTTCAACATTGAACATAAAATAAACCAAATAGATGAATGTTTATAATTTTATAAAACATATATTCATAAACAATGGGTTCCCAAATGAAATAGGGAATAACATATTTGATATAAGAATCACAAACCTTGAGTGAAGAAGAAACAATCTCATGAAGTAAAAGGTCAATTTTTTTAAAAAAAGTCAACTTCTTTTTGGAAACATTTTGTTTGTCATAAAGAAAAGTAGAAAACTTGTATATCACGAATATGGTAATCTAATGATTAATAAATGATGTTTAAGTAATATCCATTCGGATAATGGGGTGAAAGAGGGAAAACCTAAAGAAATTGAATTGTGTTTAAGAATTCCCCATACATTTTATTTGAATGATTTATTCACTTAAATATCTTTTATGATCACATTAGACTCATTAATTATAAAATATATACCATTTTATAGATTAATTTGAATTATTATGGACTTCATTTATGGTCTTTTTGATTAGTTATTGAGTTTAATTTCATTGTTCGTGACTGTTATTTTTCTTAGTTTTCATGATCAGTTCACTTGTATAGATGAATGGAAGTTCATTTTAAAAAACCACGAAATATCTACAATATTATTATATGTTATTAATTATGTTATAGAAGTTTAAATGATCATATAATGAATTTTTTTTAAATGATATGAGTATGAATCATTAGATAAAAGTAAATGATGATCGGTTTAGGTTGATTTTCACAATTTTTTGATCACAATGAAATAATGTTTTTTTATCATTTAATATATATATATATATATATATATTTGTCAGTTACATAATTTCTGAACCATTATAATGGTTTTATTAACAACCTTGAATGCGTTAAATGAAAATGAATGTGTATCCCCCATGATGTCGGTAAATTGACTCGTTATAGGAGACGATTTCATTTTTTGAAAGAGAGAGAGGGAGGAGTTTAATGATGAAGATTAAATTAACATAATAAAATTATAGTATAATTAAGGTACTGGAGTTATCATTATTTTTGAATAAGGGTATTTTAGGATATAATTAAAAGAAAATAACTTGAAAAGAAAATAAAAGAAAAGAAATAGATATTTACCTTCTGAGTTTATCCTCCTTGAGAACCACATTTGGGAAAGGGTTTTGTTTTTTTAACAAAATAAAGAGGTCTTGGATGTGGGGAAGGGAATAGGGAAGTGTATTGGGAAGAATTTTGGAAAGTCTCAATGCTTGATATGTTTGATGAGAATAGGGGGTTAGGGGAGATATTTATAGTGGAGGAGAGGTGTGTTTTCTCATTATTATATTAATCAGTTTATTATTTAGTCTTACGACTATAAATATTTTGATATTTGTCTCTAAATATATAAAAATAAATAAGGGTAGTTTTATATTTTGAGCATACATTTTCCTTAAATCATATATGTCTCCATAATTCATATACTTATCTTTTATTGTAAATTAACATATTTCACAATTCATAAAAATCAAGCATATTAGAAAAATACAAAATATTCACCATAATAATTTTTCCACATGTAGAATTAAAAAATGAAATCCATTTTGTTATAATAATTTTCAAAATATAAGTATTTTTATTTTAAATTAAATTCATCATTAACTTTGAAAAAACAACTTTTAAAATTATAAATGATTTTATAACACATTAAAAAATTAATTAGGGTATCATAAAATTATATTAAAATAAAAATACATAAAAATATTATTTTATAATTATATTTTATGAAAAAAAAATTCTTTTAATTTATTAAAATAATTATAAAATAGTAATTAAATATTTATGACTTAACAAAATGCCAACACATAATTAATTATTTTTAAAACATTTTTTTACTTCAACTATGGTATGATTATACCATAATTTAATTTATAAAATGCATAAATATAATTTATAATTTAATGGGTGAGGTTACTATTTATTTGGAATGTTTTGTATTTATAAGGGTTATATTTCTATTCCTAAGATCATGTCACTATTTCATCGATATTGGTTCCCTACATCTATAAATATGTATTATATAATTAATTATTCATTTACAAAGTTTTTGGTATGGATTATATGTCATTTCATGTGATTTATACTTTATGAAATTACAATAAGAAGGGAAAAATTCTTTTGATTAAATTTTGTGTAATTTCAAACTTACTTCACCCCAAATCCAGAGTTGTTATACCTACCATGAGCCCCATCAGTTGATAGTGTGTTCAACAATTCCATAATGAAAAAAATAGATGAACACAATAAGAAGTTATATTGATCATGAAACCATTATAATGGTAGGTATACATAATTTTACCCATTTCTCTTCATAAACAATACTATAATCCCCATACTCTTTATGATAATAATGGTTAGAATTCTTTTAGAATGATTTACCACTTTCACTACCATGAAACTACCTTCTATGCTTCCATCATAGACCCCATGAATCCAATTCCACTGAATCGAAATATCAATCTTTATTTATTCTTGATGAGTATCTATAGGCTAGGTGATTCTATATATGTCACCACCACCACTTATCTTCCAAATTGAAGAAAATAAGGGTTCCACCTAACCTTTTAGTGCCTCCTTCTGATACCACCATTGGAATAGAGATGATGGTTGAGTGAAGCCACAATAATAATATAATCATTGTAGTACTCCACTCCAAATAGGGCTTCACATAAAATAAGGCATAGATTTAGCTGAGCACACCATGGAAAAAGCTTTCCTAACACCATGACCACTAAAGAAGCTCTGGTATTCAAATATTTTTCTAAAGATATTATTTCTTTTAAACACCAGTTCTATTTGAAAAAAGATAATGATCCTATAATAATCCAAAGTAAACAAGGGAACATCATTGATCTGAAATCCACACTGTCTGATTATTTTGACACAAATAATTCTCCATTAAAAAGAACCACCATAGGGTGTGAATTTAGAGCATCTTGTAAGAAAGAAAAGACAATATTATGATCTAATGCAACACTACGGAAAAATAAATGATTTTAATTCAACAACTAATTATGGGAGAATCTAATTCACATATATTGGCAGAGAGACATCTCTTAGATAAAATAAATATTTCCAATATGTTTAAAAATTAATGAAAAACACATCTAAAACCCCAATACTATTTTTTCCTACACCTTACTAGAAGTAATGATATCACTCTACCCTGATAGAAATACTTGTCTAGATCATGGAAGAGAACTAATTACATATATAATTCATCCATCCCTTTTATCTAAAAATGTTTCTACCATCGAGTTAAAATTAAACGTGCTCCCTTATCAAAGTATACATTCTATAATTCAATAAAGGAGCAATTTACCCTAATGTGGATAGAACCTTTGGAGATGAGAATTTAGCAACATATAAATATCAATACTAGTTAAATAAGAGAGGATAGAGAGAATCATGGACTCTAAGAAGGGGAAAATTTACTCTAGAAGGTTTCTATCAATCACCATGACCCAAAACTCTTGTTTTATTCAATTTACATTTTTTTAAAATCTAATAATGGAACACTATAAAAAACCTTTACCAAGGATAATAAACTTACCTCCCATATTGATAAATTTTGAGCACCTAATGATATTAATTACTCATCTATAGGATTTAATTTATTTTTTAGTAAATAGTTATTCTAATTTAATATGTTGTGTTATTTTGTATATTATCATCAATTAACACATAATCTGAATAGATTAAACCCTCTACATATGAAGAAAATCATTATGTTAATGTAATGTTGAATGGAGGTATCCACCCATTAGGCTATGTAATTATAGAAAATACATTGATCATTTTATTTCGTTGTCTAAACAAAAATATAATGATGGATGTAATAAGTTCATTTCATAAAATAATGGTATGATATGAATGTATTCTAATATTGAATCAATCAAAAGATAATAGAATAATAAAATGATTTAACACTACTTCTTAAATATATTTGAAAACCATCCATGTTTACTTACTATTTCTTTTATTGTGAACCCACAAAAAAATATTACAACACAAATAACTCTGTATTCTATGGACACAATCATTGTCCTACATTAATGAATATTTCTCACCTAATTTTTTTTTCTATAAAACCCAAAAAAAAGATCTATAGATATATTTTTCACCATATAGTTTAAATTATACTTTTGTAGAAAGAACCCAATCATGAACTAGATGATTCAAGTATGTTGATCTAGGTGGTTGTATTTTTTGTACTCTATGGTATGATAATTTATATATAACAATTGTTTTTTATAATTCCATCATGGGAATAAAATAATATATATAGTTACATGATGAGACACCATTACTAATGGCATACTCAGTATATTTCACATCACTTTCACCTTAGTGGGTGTGTATTTTTTATAGCTCAAGATTTAGATATGGTAATGGGATTTTTGATAGACCGTTTTTTGTGTTTCTTGGATGTGTCTAAAATTGAGACTAGGTGGATCCACATACACATATTTTTATTAATATTTAAATTTTTTTATATTTTAGATATTTTTTATGTTTCTCTGGAGGTTTATATGATATTATATTTAATGAATGTCTTTTCTATCCTTAAAGTAGTTCATGTATTGTTTAATCATATAGTGGATTTTTATTATAGTTGTCTTGTAATTGTAATTTTTATATTATACTATTAGATGTGGTTGATGGATAATCACTATTTAACATATTATTACAGTAATATAAAAGATGATATAGTCTCCCCACAACTTTTAAATACCCCCACTAATTTATGATAACATCTTATATAAAAAATTAATTTTCTGAGATCATGTGTAACACTTGTCATAGTGATATTATGGATAAATGGTCAAGGGTTTTGATTGTGTAGTACTAATTTTCCAACTTGAATCTTAAAATACCTAAATTATAAATGTACAATATCATATGGAGTATATGACTTCTAGTATGATATCCCTCTCCTCAGTAGAATGTTAATTTTTCTTTATAGGTATCAAATATCGTATCTAATACTCTCCCAGTAATTACCTTATATGTGAATAAATAAAGAGTATTCATTATTTCTTCTTGATAATTATGTATCACCCTTGAAATCTATTAAAATATAATATATTATACATCCAATTCATTATCGATGATTCTCCTATAAAAATCTTCCCATTCCTTACTAGATTACTTATATGAATAAATTTGTTATTGTTATTCAAGGAAATAATGATATATTTCATGTCATTGTATGATGAATAACATATGTATAACCCCTTAAAATTTACAGTAATAAATAAATTATGTTTTTCTAAAATATATTACTACATGAGTGAGTTCATTATATTTAATATAATTTTCCAAAAAAATAATATAATGATTTAGTAAATTATCTTGATTACAAATTTAAATATTATTGATTAATTAATCAAGTATGAATCTAACTAATTTATAAAATCCCAATATCTCTCACTATTGGATACGTAATAGCGAATCATTGGGATATTCTATGATAAATGACCTTTATTTACATTCTTATAGAAAAACATATGAACTTGATTCTACTGATAGGTACTTAGGTAGTCTTTTCTAATACCTATTACATAAACTAATAATTCCTTGATTTTTTGAGTTGTATCGAAAATTATTTATCCAATTTCATAATTTTCCCAATGAATTCTCCTAAATTTTTTTATGTAGTCCATGTAAATTTCCCTCAATTTTAACTTTCTCATTTCAATACAAAATATTGCTTTATAAATCAATTATAAAAGAAATAGTTTCAAACTATAGAATGTTTATAATCCTGATCTATGGTTTAATACAAAAAAATATTTTAGAAGGCATTTGATGACATAATATTTCCATTTAAAGGATATTAATTAATCTTTAATCTAGAAAATAATGTTAATTATTATAAAAAATTTGATCACAATCACAATTTTTGATTAGAAATGAAAAGTATAATATATATATGATATGATATAGTGATTTAAACCAATAGATGATTTTTAATGATTATAAACTACGAATAAACATAAAGGGATTAAACCTTTGAGTTAAATGTATCCCGAGTTACAAAATTCCCTATTTTATTTTTCCTTACATTTGATTTGATTTAACATTAGATCATCATATGAACCTCTTCATTTTGTAATATCAATTTTTATAATTTTATTCTTACACACTAGTTAAGGGATCTTGATAAGTGGGAATTACATTTAATAACTAAATGCAAAAACATATATGCTTATAATATTTAAAGGAGGGATGTAGATTATATCATCAATATAAATTTAATAATAATAAAGAAAATTTAAATCATGAAATAATTAAATTAATTTTAAAAAATTAAATCATAATATAAACAGTTTTGTGTAGATCATAGACATTTATAATCTAATAATAGATTTTAGTGAATAAAATACTTAAAATAAATCCTGTTGAAAATTAGATATTATTAATTAATAATATAATTTAAATTATACTTTCTATTATAATTATGGTTATTATGATCACTTCAAAAATATTAAAATATGTTTTAGAATTTTTTAAATGACAATTTAATTTTATATGTTTAAATATAAAAACATAGAGAATGTGAGAAATGATGTGGCTTGGGAACTATTGAAACATACCTCTCTATGTGAATGTTATTATTTTTTAACTTAAATCCCCTATGTGTATGTGAGGGGGGGGGGTCATGAATGTGATTAGGGGGTAAAAAAATTCCAAATGTGATTTATTTTGTTAATTTTACCAACATTTTATGTATATATATATATTCATGTATAATAAAAAATATTAATACTTTAAAAAAAAGTAAACTCTTATTTTGACACTCATAAACATGTGATGACCCCAATATAAGAGCACTAAACCTGAGGCTTGGGATATGATTTCTATAAGTCATCATCATAATTATTAGATCATTATAGGTTAAAAATTAGTAGAAAGAGATAAATTAAATTGTTTTTAATTAATGTCCTCCCACAAAAATAATGAAACATTGAATAAATATATGGGGATTTTAATTTTAAATAACAAATATATACAAGAAAAAACCTAAAAAAGTAGGCAAATAATGAAATATATTGAATTAAAAATAATATTCATAGGTTCAGTTAAAATTATTTGAAAAATAAAAATTGAAAATTTCTATAAGACATGGATTGTCCAAATTCTCCATCAATGTATAACAATACACTAAAATAACCACCATGATCACTCTTAATTGTATTAATTACCAATAATAATTAAATACTGGAAAATATATGTATCATGAAATTAAATTTTTACACACTCATCAATATATATAGGTGTGGTTAACTACATGAATATACTACTAGATATATCTATATGACTACCCTATAATCCAATTAAAGGAGGTTTTGAGATTCATGTATTCAATGAAAAAAAAATTAAGTTATCACACTTCAATTTTATTTCCAATAATCATGACATTCCAGATAAATGTTTGAAAATATATCAGAACACTTCATTTTCAAATAAGATCCAATCCAATTGTTAAATGTAAATAATAATGTAAACATTATAAATATGAAATAATTAACACAAATTATTTCTAATGATCATTGCATAAACCCATTCTAGGTCATCACCCACTCAAGAATATCCAAAATAAATGTCCTTCTGTATCTATATGAAACATGATATAACATCCAATACAATATAATAACTTATCGCCTCTATCTATTTTATACACATTCTAGTCATTACTCATACATATATAATTTAGTTCCCAAAAAGTATTTTACCTCCCAAGAATATTTTTCCAATAAAAACATATGAATATGACTTCCATTAAATGTTTATAGTTCAAGATTAAAAAATTAAGAATTTAATACAATTTATTTTTTAAAAACTAAATCCAATAGTTTAGGCCAATGGACAAAAAAAAACTGATGTTTTTTTTCAAATATAAAAAACTCTATTTTAACAAATAAATTATATAAATTTATTTGAAAAATATATTTCACATAAAAATAACCTAATATCACCTAAAATTATATGTAAAGGAATCGAATTACATTTATAATTATAGAGTATTTACTAACCTTTGACTAAAATAACAAAAAATAAAAGAAATACAAGATATAGTTCTAATGCTCCAAAACTAATTCATCAATCCATAGTAACAAACCCATTAAACATGATTCTCCCATTTCAGATTAAAAATAAACTATTCAAATTCCCTAAGTCTAACACTACAATATATATGCCTATAACTGAAAATTTGAAATAGAGAATAATGATAAATACAATGAATCATGAGATCATTGAAAAATTTCCATTTATTCTAAGTTATATTTGACACATCTTTAAGAAAATCCCATTTTTTATATCGAGGCCAAAATATCCCTATAATAAAGACATAGGTTAATCAAAAACCAATTTTGGTTGTTAATATGGGATCATATAGTCTGAAAATTTATTAAAGTACTAAAATACATAATCCAAGCCTAAATTTATGAGTAACTTGCATGATCCCCAATATGGTGCATTTGAAAATATAGTTCCATCTTCCCATAAACCATACAATTTTGTGATCTCACTATAGGGTGTTTAACACCATGTACTAGTCCATGAATTCAAATAAATATAATTTTTATTATATACAGGGTTGATCAACATGATTTCATACACTATACAATGAACCATCTATATGTTATTAGGATTATAAAAATTCCAATTTTGACTAAGAAAGCATAAATATTAAAAAAAGGAAATACATATTGAAAATTTTGAATATAAATACTTCCCAAAATAGAATTATTTTTACCTTGATATGTCACTATGATAGATTATTTATAAAAAAATCAATCCATTTTAACCACATTTGATCCTCTGTCTCTCCCAGGTTTCTTACGAAAATAGTGCAAGACACCACTACAATTTTTGAAGAAAAATACACTATTCTCTTTAGATATTATGCAACCCACAAAGGATCCACTCTACCCATTCTAAAAATCTCACATTAACATCCAAATCCAATATTTCAGTGGGAATAAAGTGAAATGTATTTGATTATAATTTTTATAAATAAGAAAATAAAATATGTCACGCAATACAACATAATTTGGTGGAAATTCTAAAGGATATTTGATGTGTATATTTTTCTCTAAAATAACCAACAGAACTATGGAAAAATGTTCTAACATCCATTTATTCTCATTTTCTTTATGTATTACACATTGTGATACTCACAAGTAGTATTTTTCTATAATGATAAACTAGAACAGTCATCGTCCGCGATCCGCATATTTCTTTTTCCAATAATGAGATGTCATTAGTTTCTTCAAGATTAAATGAACTCTATTTGACATATCCGAAAAAATTATGGTTCCTAAAAGACATGTATCTACAAAATAAATATTATTTATATATTCTTTAATAAAACTCTTCTAATGGATTAATCTGAATCAATACTTGATAGCTACTTTTGTAGGAAAAATTCACCAAATAAACATTGTCCTCCTATAATTTTTGAGAATCCATGACCAAAGACCAAAGAGTATCCTCCATATCCTTTGTGATATTCTTTGAATACCCTACATTCCATGTATGAAATGATGTACTCATTTTTAACTAGTATCCTATCACTTTTACAACCGTACAAAAAATTTCAAAGTATTCATTAAATATGTATCTAACTCTTTAGAAGAAGAATGTATGTTGAAAACATTCCTCTTATATAATATATGGAACTACACTATTGATAATGCCACTAAATAGTAAATTGGTTAGATTAATTTAGGAGTTATTCCAACATACTACTTACCATATTCTAATTCAATGTATATTTAGGTTATATAACAATGAAATCATTTTCAATGTATTCCTATTTAAAATATATCTCATGAAAAGGCTATATCGTTTCAGTAGTTTGGTAATTATCTAACTTTACTTGTTGAATATTCATTAATTTAGAGATATAATTTTCTATATCATATTTTACCCATGGTCACAAAAAATGATATATGATGTCATGATACATCATCACTCCTCCAAGTTGAACTGAAAATTAAGAGTTATGAAAGGGACTCAAATTTTCATTATTCAAAATCAATGTTACCGTCTGTCTCTATCAGAATTTGTTTATGTTATTAAAACCCCTTAAATGGTCTCCCTACATAATAATTAAACCATATTATTATTTCATTCAACATCAATCATTTATACCTCCCTTAATTTCTTTACTAGTTGATAAGTAATATCAATCCAATTTAACATCACATTTCTATGATTTTTATGAGATTCCAAATGAAAAGGAACTAATAGTTGAATTATCTATCACCAATTCTCTAAATATTTCCCTAATTAATCCTCCATTGTAACATAATCTATAGTTACATTACCCATACCTGTTTTATAGGATAACTCAAAACTAAATGACTCAAGATACTACACAGATATCCATTTTCTTATATTCAAATAAACATGGGAGAAATACTGTATTTATTTATGCAATTTTAATATACCAATAAAATATATATAAACATGTATTATCTAAATATCTTTAGTTCCAACACTCAATAATTTATAACATAGTTTTTTTCATGCATTCAAAACCACTTTTATCTATATGCACCCAAGTTATCCTCTTACCTGAGGGCATATCCTAATTTGGATTTAGAAGCATACTAATATACTAAGAATAGTTTTACATAGAAAAAATAATGATAAATATATGCACTAAAGGAAACATCATTTTTTACTTGACCAAAGATCCTTGTCACTTCTCATCCTTTTAAAACATCATAACCATGTGAATAAATGTCATAATTTTTTAAACTATCTTCTAAATGTACTCAATGAATATTCAGTAGTATCCTTACCATATAAGGAAACATTGAGTCACAAAAAAATATTCCTCTCAAATGAAATTAATTATTTAAAATTTTTAACATCTCTATAATAACCCCCAAATGCTTCACATTCTCCTCCTCAATCCTAGGATAAATATTATATCTTAAAAATATAATGAATTTTTTTCAAGGTATTTAAATATAATATAATTAAATTGGGATATAAATTTTTTTGGAGCTTCAGTAACTCCAACCATTATCATAAATAACACAAAATTATTGTACCATAGCATAAAAGTAGTCATTTGAATATTCACCTACTTCTCCCCTTAATGGTGATATCCCAATATAAAATTTATCGTCAAATTTTTAATATGTTCTTTTTATTGATAGAATATTTTATATACATATGGTAGAGGGTATATATTCAATATAGTCACTTGAATGAACATTCTATTGTTGACACACATGTCATTGGGTGATACAATCATCTTTTATCTTCCGAGTGAATCACATAGAGTGACTATGGTTGTCTCACTTAAAGAGTTTTCAAATTCAATTAGTAAATATTTCTAATTAAATTATATTATTATTTTGTTTTCTATTTTATGAAAGTAGTGGAAATATTATAGTTTGATTATAAATTTAAAAACTATAAAATAAATATATAGGTATAATATAAACATAAGGATTTTTTAAAACTCATACCTTTGGGATGGCTACTCAGGTTCCATAATTATTCTTTTTGTAATTGTCTAAATATTATTTCATTGTCCTTACCATCATAAATAGATTACTAATCCTTTCATTTATTATGAAATTTATCATGAATAAAAGTTTTCTTTCGATCATGGAACCTTGTATCCTCTAATTATCAAGAATGATGAACACACCTCTATCAGGATCATAATAACTTTTAAGACCGGGATCCATCATATTATTTTTCATCCAATGGACACATGAAAATACATTATATAAAAAAATTGATAGATATGAGGGAGAATGTTTTTATTTATTATGGAATTAAATGAGTTTGAATTTCCTGAAAAGGATTGGTTGATGATTTTAACACCACCCATAACACATCCCTTTTTTCACACTACAAGTAGATAATAAACATGAATAATAGTTAAGTGAGAATTGAAGGGAAAAAAGAAAACCTCCAAAAAGTCCCAGACTTAAGCTAGTCACTTGTCATAATTATTATTATATATCACAATGAAGAAATAGAGAAGGATAAAGATATATAGAAATATATAAATTAAGTATCTTTTAATAAAAATATATTTAATATGATTACAAAATGGAATGAATAAAAAATTTAAATAACTAATATAAAAAACATTACTTCCAAATTTTTATCATGAACATCCTTTATATTGTTGAAAATATTTTTTAAGAGATATGAACTCATTATTATCTTCCACTAAAGTCTAGTAAAATATTTTCCCATTTCATATTTCAAAAATATAAATATTCCTCATGAATTTGGATATCTATCATTATGCATTCCATAAACCATCCCCTGGGTCCCGTCCCATGACATCCCCAGGCCCGCCTTCCATAAGCCAAGGGATGTAGACTTGTACCGAAAGGCATACTACCAAAAATGTGAGGCATTGCCATTAATACTGTACAAAAACATGGTCCTAGAACATAGAAAGAAGCAACTGTGAAGTAATCTGCTGTAGTAAAAGAGTGTGTAATTGAAAATGGATTGAAATACAAGACCAAATGTAATGTTACAAGTACAACTGAAAATACAACACAACAAAACAAAAATGGGAAAAAGATATTAGGTTTTCCTATGAGGTTCCTACATGATGTGTAGGCATAGATCGCTTCATGAGCTATCTACATCCGTCCATCTCCTCCGTATCACGTCAAGCTGAATGGTCCGCGTCTGTGCACTATCCAGTCCTAGCTCCCTCAGCCAAGATCAATGTTGTATGTCATCTGCACCTGACATAACAAGGTGCGGGCGAAGCCCGTACAGGGATGAGTATAACAATACTCAGTAGGGATCCCAAGTCCCCCGAAGGTCTCCTAGAGTTCCACAAATGAAAAACCAAGAAGCAATATATCAACTCTAATTAGGCATATTCCCATACCTATACCCAAGTTATCAAGATATACACATCTCATACATGAGTGAAGGACAAAACAAAGTTAACACCACAAAGTTAGAAGAACCATACAGGTAACACCACAATGATAACACCAGGAAGGTATATCCACGAAGGTAGAAGTACCACTAAGGTGATACCACAAAGATAGAAGTACCACACAGGTAGCACCACGATGACAATACCACAATGGTAGAAGTACCACATAGGTAGTACCACTGACATCGAAGTTCCACATAGGTAACACTGTGATGATAGAAGTAGAACACATGTAACACCATGAAGACGATACCACAATGGTAGAAGTACCACATAGGTAACACCACAAAGATAGAAGTACCGCACAGTTAACACCACGATGATAGAAGTACAACACAAGTAACACCACGAAGACGGTTCCACAAAGGTTGAAGTACCACACATGTAAGACCATGAAGCTAGATGTACCACATAGGTAACACCACGAAGATAGAATTAACATGTAACAGTGCGAAGATAGAAGTAGAACACAGGTAACACCACAACGATTCAAGTACCACACAGGTATAATACCATGTAGCATAACCTCAATCACAAGGAGAAAGTAAAGATAACTTACAAAGTGTCTCAGCACAATACAATTTTTCTATGAAGTATAGAAGTACAAATGACTAGTCATGAATCAAGATCATATTATTCAATCAAGAGACACTGTTTCTTGACCATATGAATTTTGACCCACACAGGATAAATTGGAACAAACCCCCACAATGATCCACACAGGACCCGACCTGCCTAGAGTCGATAGGTAACTAACCCTAGTTGAACCAAAGAGGATCTGACCCACACAAGATTGGTATGCGCTAAACCACATAGGATCTTTGAGCACTGACCCCCACAGGACTTGACCCACACATGATCAGTATGCCATGACCCACAGAGGATTTCTTAGCGATGTCCAACAAAAGATCTGACCCACATAGGATCGGTAAGTGCTAACCGACATAGGATCACTGAGCTCTGACCAACACGGGATCTGACCCATAAAGGATCGTTATGTGCTGACCCACATAGGATCACTGAGCATTGAAATCCACATTATCTATCTCCAACCTCCACCTCACTAATATCCACTGGATTCCTCGCATCTGGTGCGCTCGAGTTCCATAGAATTTTCCCTCAAGATATCATCCATACCTCGACCATATCTAAGTTCTTAAAAGGAGAAACCCAAAGTAAAACCATGTCGAAAGGGTTCTAATGAAATAGGTGGTAGGTTAATCAAACGCCCACTTTGTGAGTTATAAGCATTTTAGCTATGAGGGCCCGATTGGATTATGGTTCTATCCAACCTGTCCATACTCCAACTATCTCAAAAACTCAAAAGGGATATACCAAAAGAAACTTCTCAATCCAATGATCCCAATGCCATAGACAGTTCTTCAAATAGACATATGATCTACAAGATATGGTCCTTTATGTTATTATAGGCTTGGGTCTGGTTTGTCCTGGTCGAACTGACCCATCCCAACCCGGTATAGGTTGGGCCGTGTCAGACTCGGCCCCCTAGGCTGACGATTGGCATGAATCGCAAGGGTGGTCTGACCTGAAGAGGGCGCGCCACAATGGGGTGGCACAGCCAATGTGCAGCCGCAACCCGATCCAGGGGTGACGACCCGCTCGAGGGAGGTGATCCATTCGAGGGTGGCTGCCCGGTTCGATCAAATTTATGGGGGAATAAACCCTCCCCCCAGTCCCCTGGATTCAAGAATAGCCCGAAGGTCATTTGGTTTGTGAATATGCGTCACCATAAGGGCGACACTCGTTCATTACGGAACCCACCAGAGGTGGGTTCGGCCTCTATTGTGGCTTCGACCGAGGCATCAGTCACGACATCCATTCACCAGTGGTGTGGGTGGTCACGCCACATCCCCTCCAATGGCAAGCCATCATGCCAGCCGCCTCCTCCATTCACTGCGGCTGACGATCCGTGACCCTCCTCTTGCGGCAGGTTTCGACGTGTTCACGGTCTTCTAATGTGGTGAACAGAATGAAATATAGCGGAGGGTTCAGGACGGGTTCGTTAGGCCCACACCCTCTATGTTAGCTCATAATATGGAGGATGTTAAGTGAGATTAATAAACAATTGAATTGAACATAATATTAACCCCGAAACGATACCCCACATCAAACTCCCTCAAAGACAAATGAATCACGGGTCAACCCATTATTTGTTTGACCCTCATTCTATGTCTAATATAAATAATTGGAAAGAGGGAATACAAAATGCTCAAACAAAATAAATCCTAACTAGAAACATCATAGAAAAATACATGATTGATGGTGGATTGTTTTCATCATTCATTCGACCATCTCTCATTGATTCCACTCGCACGTCGCCCCTCTTGTTCGGTGTCATCTGTCACCTCCCACTGGGTCAGCATCGTTTTCCAAGGGTTCGGTGTCACGGTGTTCCTTTAGCACTTCGATGCTTGGTGAAGCTCCTTGATTCCCCTCCCATAACACCATATATATAGGTTGGGGGGATAAGTAATAGCGTGGGGAAATAATGGGGCTCCTTAATTAGGAAGCTTTATAATTTCTCTGATGTTATCATTACTTTAGGTTGGATGGTCAATCCATTTAATGGCTTGACACACCACTGGCCCCACCCCATTAATTGTTTAGTTGGAGGTTTATGAAATAAAATGAAAAAAAAATATTTTATTTAATTTCTTTTAAGAAGATGAAATACTTAACTTTGTATCTGGACCTACTGTGATCAATTTAAATCCCCCCTTATGTGAATCTCGGCGATGCAGATTAAACAGTTCCCTTATATTTTTAATCAGAGCAGTAGTGAAAAATATAGAAATTGTTGCTCACACGTTTAATGAACATGCACAAAAAATTTCAGAAATTTATTAACAGTCACACTCAACATGCACTGGTGGAGGTTAGGCTTTGGCTATGTAAAACATACCCTAAAAACCCAATGGTACTCTAGAATTTTTAATCTGAGTTACAATTTAATAGTAATGGATTTATAATAAAATAATTTTCACATAAATATTTTATTTATGGCCAAAAATTAAATTTCATTGGTGGCTTGCATTGGCCAATGTTTTTATCTTTCTAATAGAGGATACCCTCATGAGTTCAGCTGTGATCTCATATTTTTAATCTGAATTTTCATTATTGAGTTATAATAATTTGAAAAATAAAAAAAACTTTTTTTTTATTATTTTATTTAAATTTATACCATTTTTGGGTTTTCTCACAGGAGTCACACACCGAATAAACATAAGTCACAACTAGAGTAAACCCGCCTTACTGAGTGGAAGGTTCATCATATTTCTGATATTTGTAACCGTTTAAGAGTTATTCCACTTTTGTTTAGGAAAACTGCTTATGTGCGCTAAACAAATCTTAACAATACTTCAACAAATCATTCAGGGAAATCCATGACTTAGAATCACACACCGTTATATTTCACGGTCTCGAAATAATTCCATATAATTAAAAAAATAATACCAAATTTACAGGAGATTAAATTCTCCCCACCATAGATATTTGAATCCTCAAAGTCCACAGTGTAGACTAAGGAAACAAATGGGGGTACTAAGAACAGATCTGAGCCTCCCGCTTCCATGTACTCTCCTATATGTTCCCATGCTGCTAGAGAACACGCACCAGAGGTATCAACCGCCCATAAAGGACTTGATCCTGTCGATCCTCAAACTCCAGAGGGAACTCCATAAAAGTCACCCCATCATCAATGTAAAAATTTCCCATGATAATAACCTATGATGGATCATGCACGCATCTCCTCAGCTACGACCCATGGAAAACATTATGCACCCGGTGCATTTGTGAAGAAAGAGAAATACAATACACCACATTGCCCAATCAACTAAGAATCTAGAAAGGTCAGATGAACCATGGAGATAACCTGTCATCCCGGCCAAATATATGTAATCCTTGTCAAGGTGAGACCCATATAAATACATGGTCTCCCTCTTCCTGTTGGCGTAATACTTCTGCCATCTCCGAACAGTATTTACTTGCTAACAAGTGAGGCATCGTGATACAAACTCTAACACTACTTCTTTTATCACGGGCCATCAGTACTGACGTTGGAGGTCCTGGTACATCTTCACCACAACAGGTTGTACCTATAGAGTGGATGTATGTAACTCCCTCAACACCTCCTCCCATAGTGTTCTTGGTACTATTGTACGTCCTCTAAAGAAGTTAATGTGCTCCCCACCTTCATTAAATCCATCAAGTCACTACCCTGAGGATATCTGAGCATGTCATGCCTCACAGTCAGTGTCCCCAAGTTGTGCCTCCCGGACTCGTAGAAGGAGTGGGGTGTGACAGTCATAGACTTAAGGTATGCTTCTCCATTTCTATCTATGTTGGATATCTGCAACGTGGCTAGCTGCTCTGTCGCCTCACTCAGAAACTGAAGACCATAAATCTTGCTGAGTGAATCTTCAACCACATTCGCCTTTCCATGAATATAGACTATATCAAATTCCGAGTCCTAGAGTAAATATAGCCATCGTTGTTGTCTCAGGCTCAGGTCCTTTTTAGGGAAGATATACCTGAGACTCTAGTGATCAGAGTAGACAATAAAATGTTATCCCACCAAGTAGTTTTGCCACACCATTAGAGAAATTAACATTGTTTCTAACCTCAGGTCATGGGTAGCATAGTTTAACTTATCAGTCTCTATCTCAGCTCCTAAATTCTCTACCGACACTTCTCCGTCCACAAGAAAGGGTCCACCTATTTTTCCAATGCTGATATGGGATCTTCTACCCTGCTGAATTTGGGTACAAATATCTGGTAGCACCTAGCCAAAACAGATTTCTGTCTCCCTTCGGGGAGTTAATATTGGAAAAATCATTTGAAAAGATGTCCCCATGATTTTCCACTCTTATTTGGAACAGAAAACTCAAAACTTCTGCCGCCACTAGTGTAAGTTTGGCTGACTCAAGAGTGATCAGTTGCACCCTCCTATGCATGATTTTATCCTTTTCTTCCTCGGTTACATTTCTCAATGACCAAGAAATATCACATTCCAACATTTTTGGTAAACCACATCCCTTTTTCCCAATAAAGTCAATCTGGGTATGAATTGAGGATGTACAGTCCATAACTAAACTAATGTTGTAAGGCCTCGACGCTTCCACCAAGAGGTTCCAACCAAATCACGAACCTCAAGGGTCAGATAACACCGTTGGCATAAGAGTGATTATTGAGTCTCCTCCCAAAGGTATCTCTAGACGCGAGGGTTAATTCGATGGATTAACTGGATACTATAAGTCATGGAAAAGATTCATGGAAGGAAGAAATGATTTGTACCTATGTATATTAAAAAATCTGCTAGTAGTAGACACAGACTGTTCATCGAATCATTCCTAGAGCCCTTGGGTCGCACTCTTTGACCATATATAGCTACTCCCTTCCACTGCCTTCTAGCTCCCTTAGCCTAGTGGGGACCAAAATAGGGGTGTTTGTAACGTTTTGAAATCTAAAAAACCTCATGATGCTCTCCTATCTCTGCTTCCAAGTCTACAACCCTGCAGATTCATCTGTCCCTAACACTTATTCTTCCCAAAACATTTTTACATGCCCAAGTCTCTGAGACTGGTGGTAGTTTTCTGCTTTCCCACTACTAACATTCACTGTCTATATCTACACATCCAAAGAACATTCAACTGCAAAGGTTTTCACTTGGACCCTAGTATAGGTAAGAATATGTAGTGGAATAGTACCGGCTCAGGCGTCCTTAAACACACAATACTTGTAAGTCTGAGCATTGAAGCACTGATCGTATCATATTCATCGAGTACTAGGAATGGTCGGTAAGCCTCGATGAATAATCACCTACCGAAATGTCATCCTAAAAAAGCTATAAAATCTCTAGAGAACTCTCAGTTACCTCCTCAAGCCAGTACACAGCTACCTATGAGATGGTCTAACCTCAAAACCTGAGGTGTATCTGATGCTGAAACTCATGTAAGGAACTAAGCCTTAATATTTCATCTACCGGTACCACCGGTTTTAACTACTTCCTAATGGGTGGTGGTGCTACTGGTACACCCCCTGAAGGTGCCAACGCAATAAGAGGGCCCTGCATCAGAGCATCATCGCTCGGTGGGCTGTAATCATTTACTCTCTCAGAAAACCTATGGTGGTTGTATTTGTAGTGGCATCCTGATAATAAACGGGTGCGACATGGTCATTAAGTTATACCTGGTGAGATGACTCCAATGAAATCAAGAGAAAAAACCTTTCAAAAACACATGCAATCAGTATTATCATGTGTTGAGTCTGAAATACGAATTCAGGGTTTTAGTGTATGGATACGTTGACCACCGCACCAATACTAGACTCCCCATACTGAAAACCACACACATAACACATAACACTTTTTCTTCACAGAAGAGATAAGATTCCTAGTTCATTAGTAGAACTAAATTACTCTGATACCACTTTGTCATGGCCCATCCCCCGGGGCCCGTGCCGTGACAACCCGAAGCACACCTTCTATAGGCCAGGGGGTAGCGACTAGCACTTAAAGGCATAGTACCTAAAATATGAAGGCAATGCCTTTAATCCTATACAAAAACACTATCTAAGAACACAACAATAAGCAATTGTGAAGAAAACTGCTGTAGTAAAAGAGTGCTGATAGTAAAAGGGGCTGGAATACAAGCCCAACGGTAAAGGTTCAAGTACAACTGAAAATACAATACAACTGAAAGAAAAAGGAAAACAATAATTTGTCCATCCATCGAGGTTCTTACATGAAGGGTAGGTATATATCACCTCCTTAGCACTCCATTTCCTTCTGTCTGCGTCGTGTCACGTCACACCGAATGGTCCACCTCCATGCACCATCGAGTCCTAGATCCATCAGGCTTGATCAACGATGTACATCCTCTGTAGCAGACACAAAATGGTGCTGGGGAAGCCCATGCAGGGTTGATTATAACAATACTAAGAATGGACCCAAGACCCCAGTAGGTCTCCTAGAGTTCCACAAAGTAAAAAACCACAAAGCATGACATCAACTCAATTTAGAATATTCACATACATATACCTATGTTATCAAGATATACACATCACATACATGAGGGAAGGACACCACATATGTAACACTACGAAGGTAAAAGTACCACACCGGTAACACCACGAAGATAACACCATGAAGGTAACTCCATAAAGGTAGAAGTACCATATAGGTAAAACTAATATAATTGAAGTTCCACCTTGGTAACACCACGAAGATAATACTACAAAGGCAGAAGTACCACACAAGTAACACCACAGAGATTTAAGTACCACACAGGTAACACCATGAAGATAGAAGTACCACACAAGTAACACCACGAAGATGATACCACCGAGGTAAAAGTACCACACAGGTAACACCACGATTCTAGAAGTACCACATAGGTAACACCACGAATATAGAAGTACCACACACACAACACCACGAAGAAGATACCACAAAATTAGAAGCACCACACCTTTAATACCATGAATCTAGAAGTACCACACTTGTAACACCATGAAGATAGAAGTACCACATAAGTAACCCCACAAAGATTAATGTTCCACACAGGTAACACCACAATGAATGAAGTACCACATAGGTATAGTACAATAGAGTATACCCTCAATCACAAGAAAAATGTAAAGACAACTCAAAAAGACTCTCAGCTCAAACCAGTTTTTCACTAATGTATAGAAGTACATATGATTAGTCAAGAAGCTAGATCAAATTATTCTGTCAAGAGGCACTGATTTTGACCATATGATGTTTGACCCACACAGTATAAATAGGTTCTAACCCCCAAAATGATCTACACAAGATCCAACCCACTCAAAGTTGATAAGTAACCCCCACTGACCCACACAGGATCTGACCAACACAAGATCAGTATGGGTTGACCCACATAGGATAGTTGAGCGCTGACCGACACACGATCAGACCCACATAGGATCGGTATGCACTGAGCCACAAAAGATATCTGAGCACTAACCCACATATGATCTGACCAACATAGTATTGGTTTGCGCTGACCCACACAAGATCACTAAGCACTGAACGCCACATGATCTCTCTCGAACATCCGCCTCACTACCAGGCACTGGATTCCTCACACCTGGTGCACTCGAGTTCCACAGAATCTACCATCGAGATATTGTTCATACCAATACCATCACTGAGCTCCAAAAAGGAGTAAACAAAATACCTTCATGTCGTAAGGGTTTCAACGTGATTGATGGTGCATCAATCAGAGGTTGGGTCTATGAGTTATAATAATTTTAGCTTCAGGGGACCAGTTGGATTCGTGTTCGATCCCACCCGGCCATACTCCAAAAATATTAAAAACTCAAGAGGATTATAAAAAAAGTACCTTTTCAATACAAGGATCACAACGCCATAGATGGTTTATCAAACAGACATCCAGTCTTCAAGATATGGCCATTTATGTGATTCCCGACCCTTTAGGGCCTGGGTCCGGTCCCACCAGGTCGGACTGACCCGACCCAAGCTGGTCTGGGCGGGAACATGGAAGACTCGGCCCACTGGGCGAAGGCTTGGCCCAGCCAGCAAGGGTGCGGCCCAAAAGGGGGGCCCGACCAAAATAGGGTGGCTCGGCCAGAATGGGGCGGCCCGCAAGGGCGGCCCAGCCAGAATAGAGTGGCCCGATAGGTCGGCCTTGCCATAATATGGCGTCTCACAAAGGGATGGGCCGAACCACTTGGGGAGGCATCCTGGTTCAGGGGCGGCGGCCTGATCGAGGGTGGCAGCCCGATCGAGGGTGGTGGCCTAGTTCGGTCTGACACAGGGGGGTGAAACCCCCCGGTCACCCAGATTCCCGAAGGGCCGGGAGGCCATTCGGTTGGTGAAGTGGAAGCGCCTCGAGAGCACTGATCAGTCTCAGTAGAATCTACTGGAGGTGTTTTCGGCCTCCACCACAGCTTCAGTCCTAGATTTTGTTCATCGATGGCAAGGCGGTCGTGCTGCCTCCCTTCCCATAGGCTGCCATTGTTTTTGACAACCCTCTCCATTCACCGTGGGTGTTGAGACACGACCCTCCTCTTGTGACTTGCGTCGACCTGCTCATGGTCATCCAAGGTGGCATAAGGAATGAAAGATTGCGGAGGGTTTGGGCCTGGTTCGTTAGGAATGCACCCACTGCATTGGTTCGTAATATGACGCTTTTTATGGGAGTTCAACAGTCAATTGAATCGAATAGATGATTTACCCCACAAAGATACCCCGCATCAACCTCTCACAATGATGGATGAATCACTGATCAACCCGCTAGTCAGTTGACCCACATTCTTTGTGTAATTTCAAGAATGTGGAAGTGGGAATCAAAAATTTTCAAATGAAATGACCCCTACCTTCAAATTTCGGAGAAACTTCTACGCTTGATAGTGGATCGTGTTCTTTGTTCTCGTGACTAGCTCCCAAAGCCACCACTCACACATCGCCCCTTTGGTTGGGTGTCGTTTGTAACCTCCCACTGGGTCGGCTTAATTTTCCAAGGGTCTGGAATTCTGGTGTTCCTTCAACAATTCATTGTTTTGGTAAATCTCCCTGATACCCCTCCCCTAGCTCCATAAATATAAGAGAGGGAGAGGATAAGTAACAGTATGGGGAAACAATGGGGCTCCTTAATTAAGAGTCTTCTTAATATCTCCAAAGTTGTCATTAAATTAGGTTGGACGGTCTTTCCATTTAATGTCATGACACACCACCGACCCCACCCCTTTAATTGGTCTGTAGGAGTTTTCTGAAATAATGAAAATAATTATTTTATTTCACTTCTTTTAAGAAGTCTCAAAACATTAAATTTTTTTCCAGACCTACTACGGTCAAAGAAAAACATACTTTAAGAAAATCACGGTGCTATAAATTCAATAGTGCCCTTGGATTTTTAATCCAAGAACCATTTAAATATATTGAAAATTTCGCTCACACATTTACTAATAGTACCCGAAAGAAATGTTCAAAAAAATATTTATAATCACCCTCAACCCGTGATAGTTGAGGTTAGGCTTTGACAAAGTGAAACACCCCCGAAAGAACCCAATGATACTCTGGGATTTCCAATCCATGTTATTGTTTAAAAGTTATGGATTTTAAAAATAAATAATTGTAACTTAATTATTTTATTTATGGCCCAAAACTAACTTTTAATGGTGGCTTGCACTGTCCAATGATATTATCTTCCTAAAGAAAGAATACCCTCAAAATTATAGTGGTGGTATCAGATTTTTTATTTGAGTTACCATTTGTGAGTTATAAGAATTTGAAAAATAAAATATCTTTATTTAATTATTTTATTTACAGTTATGCCTTTTTTTGGGTTTTCTCAGAGGCAGTCCACACTGACTAAACATAAGACCCCCTTTGGGTAAACCCACCATCTTGAGCACAATAGCACCGCCATTTTTCTTAACCAATTAATCGTTTATTATTTTCCCACTTTTTAAGGAAAACAGCTTACTGGTGTTAATTTATTCTAAACAAAATGTCGATGGATTATTCCAGGTAATTCGGGCCTCGGAAACGCGTGCTGTCAGATTTCACAGTCTCAAAATAATTATATATAATTAAAAAAATTATACGGAATTTCCGTGATAGTAAAATGTATTATTCTTGAAGTTCCATTATTTCCTTCATTTCTTATTTTTAGAAATTATATTAACACTATTTTCCACATTAAATCCACTTAATGGATTCATGAATACTTATGTAGATCCTCAATGTCATGGATTGAAATCTATATGAGGCCCCTATAGTCATTTTGTAATCATAGATTAACCAAATTTTAAAAATGAATAATGTCCTGTAGGTGGTCATGGATTACACATATCGATTTGTCCATTTAAAAAATTTAGGTTCAAAAATATCAAAAAAACCTATTAAATTTCATATGAGTGACCCAATTTATAAAATATTGGATATATTTTCTATTCCTCTCTCTGATCTCCTATGTGGGATCTATAATAAAATTAATGTACCTATATTTTTTATTTCACGAAAGTAATTGAAAACATCCTTTAACTAAATTATTTAAAGAATATCCTTTTTAAAATTTCATTTATCCATGAAGGTAATTCTATATATATTATTTTATGAATATACATTTTTTAATTCTACTCAACCCCATAAATATCACTTTTGGATATCAGAAAAAGTTTAAGATGAACAAGAAATGTCAAATTCTCAACTAATCACAACGTCTTAAGGTTTCATTAGAAGTAATATAATATGGCCATCGACAATATTATAATCATCCTGGGCTAAAGTATGACTCTCCTAAAGTTATACTATAAATAAAAAAGTTTTATGATCAATCATAGAAGTCATATGGTCATCCTCATATGTATACATTAATATCGAATTCATATGATATGGCTTTATAATGTTATACACTCATCATTTTAATAAATTTCATACATGTAAGAATGAAAATAGTAAAATAAATGTAGGTTCTGACTATTTATTCCACAATTGATTTAAAAAAATTAAAATTAGATTCAAATTCCCATTAATAATGTGATTCATGAATCAAGTTATGGATTCCATAATAAATTCCTATGTGAAAAAGTAACATAAATTAAATATTCAATATATTCAAAATGTAAAGTACATATTATACTTAACGAAAATAAATGTGGTATTAACATTTGAATTTTTTTTGGAAAATATTGTGTTCAAAATCATTGAAATTGAAGAAAAAATGTTCTAAAATATTAGATTGCCAACACCCCTATAATAAAACATTACACTCCATGGAAATTAGATTTACTTAATTAAATTTATATTTCATAGGATATAATTGAAATCATTTTTCTATAAAAATAACCATAGAAATATCATTCTTCCAAAATAGATTTCAATTAATTTTTTCTACAATTAATAATAGATATTCATTAAATATATAGTTAATTCCCATTGAATCTTTTAGAAACCATCCAAGAAATGAATCACTCTTCACTCAAAAATGTTTAATTAGAGATTTTATCATTATTAAAATAATACATGGCTCCTAAAAGATATATGTTTTATTATAATATGCAACTTAGAAAATCACAAACAAAAAGTGTTGATAATGTGAAATTTACTTGGGTAACTCTAATGATAAGGGTTGGAAGTTTTATATTTTTTAAAACATAGAAGCAGAAGGAGGTGGAATGGATATAAAATTATGTAAAAGTAATGAAATAATTTAAACTCAACAATGGATCATAGGTTTATCTTCCTTTTTAACTGTATACCTCTAATCATAAATTTCTTCTGTTTAAAATTCCACACCTTATAATTTTCAATTGTAATGATATTATATTTCATATTAGCCACTTTTATATCATTTTTAGATTTCATTTAAATAAAAATGGTCTATAAAAAATTAATTTTTTGAAAAAAAGATAGGTCTATTTTGACCTTTATGATGTTTTGAACAAAAATTCCAACATTTAATGACATATTTAGTAATATTAACACATTCTAAGAATGTAGTTTTCTATAAAATAACTTCAATAATATATAACACTTCACAAAATTGTTGTACCTAAATCATTCATCTATGTCTCTAGAAAATGATTTTAACTATATTAATTAAACTAATCGTATATCAATGTTGATATGGAAAATTAAATTGTAATTTGGATACCTATATAGGTAGTTATTGTTTACTATAGTATTATCAAAATGGTTAAATTCTTAAACAAGGACGAGAATAATGTCTGGTGTAATGTTTTCAGGGAATATTTAACCTCAATTTGTTTTAACCCAATTAATGAATTCAAATAGTTTTTAATAGAAGTAAAATAAATTTTTATATATTTAAAAAAATGTCTCAAGACTCTCAAGAAAAAATAAATGGAAATAAAATTATAAAAATGATTTTGATTAGACACATTGTTAGTATGGAAACAATTATGATTATGATTTTCAATTTCAAAAAACATAATTAAATAAATATATTGGATTTTTTTTGTAATTATAAAAAAAATTATAAATTAAAATAAAGTTGTTTTTTAAAAAACATCACGAGAGTTTAAATTTTATTTATATTGTCAATAAACCCCAAAAGATCATAAAAACAATCCAAAAATAAAAAATAAAAAAATTAGGTAATTCTGAAATAAATTTTACCCACTTTACAAAATATTGACCACTACTACAACTTTTTTATTAAAAAATTATTTCCTTATATTTTAAAATAAATTAATTAAGAATAAAAAAGTCATGTATAAAGGAGAAATAAAACCTGACTAATTTTATTAGTAGCCTTTTTCCAATATCCTAATTTCCACCCACAAAAACCCTTCATGTAAAAAAATAATACATAAGAAAATGAATTGAAATTAAAATTAATAAAAAAAATATGAATATAAAGGGAATGAAAAATTGTTATATTTTTGTTTAACCACAATTTTGGACCTTGGTTTTTGATACCCCCATAAATGAAGTTCCTTAAATTATATATTGTCTAAGAGTGGGAAAAAGTTTTTTAATAGACATACTAAATAACATTATTTCCAATTTGCATTAAATTTTTTTATTATTAATTACTCAATGGATAGGGTTAATTATTTCCTTCCCCTAATAATTAAGTACAATTTTATTTTTGGGGGTAGAAAAAAACATGATTTATATTCTACTTTGGTAGAATCTTTTGACAACAACAAATTTAATGTTAATGGGTTTCCAATGGTATGATATATAAATAATTTTATTAATAGTACAATCAATGAATATTTTATATTTAATGAAATTAAAATAATATAATTTTATATCAAATAATTCATTTTACATTAAACAATATGTAACTCGGTTTCATAATGAAAAGAAACTGGTATATACTTATATACTTAAACCAATAAATACCTAAAAAGTTTTGGGAGATTAAAATGTTCCCCATTAGTTGGACCACAAACATTTTCATCACTCACCAAAAAATTATATGTTATGGTAAACTATGAAATATTTAAACATTAGGAGTTAAAACTCAATTAAATTTTAGTAGAATTAAATTCAAATGAGATCTATAAAGGATGGAATATCTGAGTAGGTTCAGTTTGATGTGTATCATCATTTCTCTAGAACTGTTGGAGTTTGGTTGTACTTTATAGATTTAGGCACTAAATCTCTTCTATTATCTCTTCATATTCTAAAACTTATGTAGTTTTTTATTCTAAACCAATATAAATATAGAATAGTTGTAATTATTCTTATTAAAATATTATATGATGTTATCTAATTTATGTATTTATATGTTCATCCCAAAATTCATCCAAGAACCTTTTATATAACATTAGGATATCAATATGAACATTTTCTTCTTGAATATTCTATCGAACATTAGGGTAGGACCGATTGGGTTCTTGGGATTTCGTAGATATTGATGTACCTAAATATTGGTATAAACACCCATAATTTATTAACTATAATTGATAGAACTCAATTGATAATTTTTTCTCCTTGAACACTTTTTTATATCCCTATGAGAAGTATGCCTAGATCTCAATTACTTCTTGGCCGAAAAATCCCAATACTGGGTACTTGAGGGCTATTTTAAGGTCTTGGAGGACCTCTTTGAATTCCTCCTCTGAGAAAATTAATTTTTGAGATCCCCTCACCTATCATGAAATTAAAAAAATTAATCTCCCCCCATGGAAGAGGTTTAGCTAAAAAATGGAAAATAATTTTTTTGTATTTCAAAATTTAATTCTAAAAGAAGTTAAATATTTAGAAAATGAAATTATATAGTGGGTGAAATACCCTGTATATCCCTAAAAATACTACAACGTTTTTTGAAAAACCTTTTATATTTTAATAAAAATGGATTCATTTATTTTATAATTAAAAAATAGTGTCTTACAAGGGTCATCTCACAATAATAATATTTTGTTGAATCAATAATTATTTTTAATTTACTTTTCATGTTTTTAGATTTGAATTTTTGTTAAAATTGTGAAAATATCATTGTTTGATTATCTAAAAGTAAAGGAAACTCTATGTAAAAAATAATTTCTTTTATCCCTGAACTTTAACTTCTAATTTAATCCAATTATCAAATCATATGTGTTTATCTCTATAACCAAGAGGTCCCATGATTGTTTTTCAGCAATATTTACAATGGGATAAGATGGAAAATGATGACTTTGTTCCACTATATCGCAAATAAATGTCTTGATCATAATGGAATTATAAATTATCAATATATTAAAATGTAACTAGTATAAAACTCATGAATAGAATATTTCATGATATAAACCCTTATTAATACAAATAATACCATAGTAAAAAGAAATAACAAGAGTATTTATCATTATCATTGGACTTTTCCACAAAACCTTAGACACTTTCTCAATATCTAAAAGCATTATCTGATTCCTATAATCATTTCCATGTTTATTACTACCACAATTCATTAATCTAGACTCACTTATAAACTAATTTTATCTCTTAATGGAAATCCTACGTCCTTGAATTTGGTTGCAACCCCAAATGATAGAATCCTAAGAAAATTATTTTAAAAATAATCATTAGATTTCAAAGTTCCAAACAAAAATGACACATTCTATTATTATTATAATTGTCCAACAATAGGTTTATAGTTTCATAACACTAATAAAACATAATTTACCATCTCCCTTATGATCACCCAAAACATGTATATTTATTCTGGACACTTCTATGTTGAGGGTGATATATACTCCCTTTCTATATAGTATTTTTTTCAGACACATAGATTACATAAGAAATGGACTAACACTCTTTGGATTAATAATATAAACATATTACATGAAATAATTGTTCAATTAAACAAAATAAGTGGGTAAATAAAGAAAATTCATCATCGATCAAATATTCGTTCAATGTTTAATCTCATACATTATTAGATATAGTTAATAAATTTTGTTCAAATCAACTTCAAAATAAACTATCTTTTTAATAGTAAAAAAGAAATTTAAACAAAATTTTATTCCCCTTTTATATAATTATGAACTCCTTATCATTTCAATTATTTATTATCTTAGGAAAAATCTAAATACTAAAAATATTATATAATATGACCCAGATTACATCCAAATGAATATTTTTTTGGAATTATTTATATCAACTTCCCAAATTTCCCATCAATCATGTATATAGTGAATTACACCAAATATGACTCAAACTTATTAATAAAAAATATGATTTAGTTTATTATTTACAAATTATCCTCAACTTTATGAGGCCTTTCACTGCCTCTAAAAATATAAGGATTGTAATTCTGCAATATAAAAGCACAATTTGGTCCCTTATGCTACTCTTGATTAGTTACACTCCAAAGAGATTGAATCATTTGTTCATTAATAATTAAATATTTAATGAAAAATCACCAATTTCTAAGCTCATACCTCATATTTAGGAATATCTTCCAGATATATATTAATATCTATAATTCTATCAAACTAATGAAATATTAGATAAGTTATCGCACACAAAAAATTTACTATAAGATTACAAAATTGAAAACATCATTGTTGTCAATTATAATTTATTTATAATCAAAGGAATACCCCATTTAAACTCAAGATAAAATAAAGGTGTTCTAATGTAATTACACTTGAGTCCATCCCCTAGAACAAATTACAAAAATTGGGGGGTGGGATCCCAAACTAAAGAAGCATGTAAACACAATGTCATTCATGGATTTGGAGGAAAGAAAGTCCAAATATTTTCATACATCATGGTATGTATGAATAAAATATATTTTATTTATTATTAGTATTTTTACAATTTAAAATTAGATATGAGATGGACCATGGGTTAGGATATAGTATGCATAAGTAGTTGTGAATGGATTTTGGATTCTTTTTCAACTACAGAAAGTTCAGTATTGTTCATTTTGTGAAAGAATGGAACATATAGCATAGCCCTTACATCATAATAAATAGTGTACCCACCTTCAAATAAAGTGGTAAAATCTATAATAGAAGAACCATAATATCACAAATAATTCAAACTCCTTGCATAATACTTATGATACAAGTTCCATTAGTGTTATGACTGTGCCCTTAACTATGAGAATTCTAAATAATACAACTAACTTGATGGACTTAAACATATGTGTGGATATGATATCTTTTATTGATTAAAAACCTAAAGGATAGAGATTCATGACATACCTTGGTTAGTCAGGAGAGATCTAACAAACGGTTTAATTTTAGAGGACAATATCCAACATCGAGTGACTGATACCATCATGTTGAGATTTTTTATTGTCCTACCAAAAGTTCTAAAATACTTCAGCTTGAATGATGTATCTCACTTTCCTTTAGGGATCTTTTTTCCTAGACCCTGTAACAAGATATTAAGAAATTATACTCCCATAGTCACCTATGTAATTATACCAGTGACCTAATTGATGGTGTTCGACATAGGATGTGCAAAATCCCTCTAAAAAAAGTGTTCATAGGATTATACCAAGGGTTCAATCTAAAAAGAACACCGAGAAAAAATAATGATATATTTATATTAGACATGTTCATCATTTTAAACGAAATTATTTCAGATGAACTATATAAGGATGATATGTTTTGGTGGATTTAATTTTCACTAAAGAAAATCCCCCAACAATCCAGCTCAGTAGTGGTGGACACCTGATGATGGTATTCCTTAAGAGAGATGGTTCCTGATTATAATCCTATATAAATACATCTATCATGATTAAATTTAATCTCTATGAGTAAAACCCCAAGCTTCCACGGGACGCTTCTTTTTGAATAATACAGTAGCGTGTGTTGTACGCAACTTCGAGTTCTAACACACACCAAAACCAATCAAACTAGCCGTTATGAATTGTAATACCCTCTTTTTGAAATTTTATACATTTTATCTCTCAAAAATGACTTCATTTTCAGATTCATAATATCGAAATTACCATAGGGTGATTTGTTGGTACTTTTCTGATAACTTTCATATTTTGATGAATATTGTAAATTACTAAATTTTAATTAAAAAAAACTTTTTTAATCGAAATAATTAATAGTGATAAATTATGAATTTTAGTGGTTTTACATTATATTTAGAATATATTTTTACAATTTAATCCAATGTTGGTCATTAGACATAATTTCACATTTAAACCGGACATAATCAAGTGTCAATCTTTTGATAGTTATTGTTTCTTAAAATCACTTTTTTTATTTTGACAATGAAAATTAATTTTAAATTAATAAATGCAACTTTTATGTTTTTAATTTGGTAAAATAGACCTCAATATTGAATTTGGAATGTCAAAATTAGCTTATGGTAAGTTTTTGGTATTTTTCTGAAAACTTTTAATTTTTGATAAATAGTGAAAAACACTGAGTTATAGTTTAAAACTGATATTTTATTTAAATAATTATTTATTTTATTTAAATTATTTAATTTAAAAATAGATACACAATACCTATATAAGTTCAATGTAATTCATCGGAGTCGGTTTATAATAATTTTAGATATATAAAACTTTTATTGAACTTTTCACCATCTTTTACCCACCTCCTAAGAGAATTTTAAAATTATCATAAAACATAATTTTACCACTTCTGTGAGTTAAATTTTGAAAATCTGAGAGAAACGATTAATATCAAAGAGTAAAATGTGGTTCAATGAGATGAAAATAATTTTGGTTGAATAGTAACTTTTTTCTTTCATTTTGCATGGTTAAATGTAAATAGGGTAATTAAGGGTAAAAATGATATTAATATTACCCTAACACATGTCCTATTTCTATTGGAAAAGTTTATCTAGATCAAAATCAACCATAGGAATAAAATATTATCATTTAGTTCCACTTGGATTAGATTAGGACATTTATTATTTTTTAATACAAAGAAGTGTTAAAAGAGTTAAAATCAATGTTTAATAACTAAAACATTTTTAATATAGGGTTTTACATAAGATAAATAATATTATAAATAATCATTAGAAATATAATAATATTTCCAACATCATGGTATTTTATTTATAATTTTTAGACATTAAATAAAAAAATTTATTTATGACACAATGATGATGTAGTAATTACCTAATTCATGAAAGAATGAAATAAATGGTAATATAAATCATAAACTAAATATAATATCAACGTTTTTATGACATCCACGAATTTTATAGGTGAATATGACAAGTTAGGATAGATTCAATGTACTTT
Organism: Viscum album; assembly: GCA_963277665.1. NCBI lineage: Eukaryota > Viridiplantae > Streptophyta > Magnoliopsida > Santalales > Viscaceae > Viscum > Viscum album. The sequence goes on along the minus strand of OY728119.1, from coordinate 690,539,499 downwards.
TTTTGAAGTAATCATGATGTTATTGTTTTAGTAAAAAAAAATTCCAAATAGTGTCAAAATTGACATAAAATAGTTTTTAAAACAAATATTATAATAATAATTGATATAAGGGTCCTAAAAATCTACGGTTCGGCCAAAAGACTTATATAGTAATATATATGATATTAATGAACCAATTTGGGTTCTATTGGCAGTATAGCATATGTTTATTAACCATATAGTGTAAGATTACAAGAAGACATGGTAAAAGTTAAATTATTTAACATAGAGTTAAATCTAAATGATAAGGATTAAATGGTTATCTAAACCTGTCTAAAACCTAAGGTTTGAGTTTTTTTCCACCTATCCCCACCATATACTTTAAATAATAATCTTTTGACCCATTTAAAACCGAATATGAATTTATTTTAAAATAATATTTTAAGTTTTTCCTAAGGTGCCCCTCACCCCTCTTATAAAAGGGAACTCCCCCTTATCTCTAATTCACACCTTCTAAGCCACTTGTCTCGGCCAAACCCTACCCAAATACACTCTCAAATATCCTCCCTTCATTCTAGAGGCCTTAGTTTGATCAGAAAGAAAACCTAAGAGCCCTATTGATCAAATAAAAAGGAAGAACCCGAAGAAGAGGTAATGATATCACCACCCTATTTCAAGTTCCTTTCTTCTTCCACTTCCTTTTTATTTGTTGTTTACATTATAAAATAATAACCTGAGAATATTCTATGTACTGTGATGTTATTATAATTATATTACAACCAAATTATTTATTCTATCAACCCTTTTAATGACATGTCACTATACGTGCGTACATACGGCTTACTGTCTCCACATCGTGGTGTAATTGTTATTCAATACATTATTATTTTGATGGGTATAATAATGATGTGTATTTGATGTAAATAATAAATATAACATGATAAGGATTCATTATATATCATATAACATCCAATTATATATCATATTAATATTAAAAGAATGATATTTTCGCTCGTGCGTACGTACGGACTACCGTCTCCACGACGCGATGAGATTCATTTCAAAGTTCATCATTCATCGATGATTATAAAAATATATATTACTAATAAGTATGTAATATGTGACATAATAATTCTACTGGAAATATATATATATTTATATATAAGTATTTATGTACATACATATATCTTATTCACCTACTTCCGTTAAATACTTTGTAAAGACGGAAACAACGTTTATGCATACGTATAGACTACCGTTTCCATATGTGTTGTTTTCCATTTAATATATACATCTACTATAAAATTATATATTCTAAATATATATGATAAATAAATCATGTTTTATATTCTTGAAGTATTTAAATCATGATCAATGTGATACAATCAAGAGTAACATGTTAAAACACATAAGATAAAGAAAGCGATTATTACTCGAAATATTAATATAACATGGAAGTAATTATAAAATGGGTAGTATAAAGTCATAAATGAATAATTTATGATATCATAAATATTAATATGGTTCTGGTATAATTTAATAAATACTATAGTCTTCATACAGGAGGCTAAACGTACCCTCGACTAAAGGAACATGCAAGGTAACAGGTTTTAATCTCACTCCTTATTCCCATGAGATTCATGCCATATTGCCACTATTACCTTTTCTGTGGGGTATGTATTTCCCATAATTGTATTATTTATGTAATACACTGTAATTTATGTGTATTTACATGTTCATTTTATGATACCTCTTTCATGAGGTGTATGTTTCGTATGTTACCAAATTGGTAAGGGTTAATTTCACAATATCTTTATTATCTGAGGTCGTTTTTACATATGTATCTACTGGGATATATTTATTATCCATGTCCATGTTTTATAAAATAGTTTTCAAAGGGAATATATTAAGTAACTTTTTACTAAAAAATCATTTTAAATATTTTGAACATTTATTCTTCTAAATCTTTCTCATTAATGTCCATGTCTTCAAAATGGTTTGTAAGGATTTATTTTTATGGACATGGAAGTTTTTAAAATGTAATTCCTTTAAAAAGTTTCAAAGTGGTATGTGAAAATTTGATTCAAAAATGTCTATAAATTACTTCTTTTCCAAATTGTGTGAATTTTAAATGTTTTCATGAAAAAAGAGATATTTCCCTCAAATAATTTTTATTTCATCTATGTCAACATCCTTTGATAAATTTTACACTTGTTTGAAGTTGATTTATTATGATACAAATCTTCCATATTATATTAAAGTTTTGTGATATGTTTGACTATGGATGTGTCATTTTTATTCCATTAATGGATTATGATTAATGTTTTGGTATTTCGTATGCTAGTTTTAATACGAATGTTTATGTTATATTTCATCCTCTTCTTAAGATTAATGTGTTAGAATATTATGTTTTGGGTTGGGGATAGGTAAAAGTAATCCCTCCGGGTTGGTGTCCGGTTATTAGAGGCACTACAGATTGGTGTCTGGTTATTTGAGGCACTCCGGGTTGGTGTCTGGATATTATAGGCACTCCAGGTCCGTGTCCGGTTGTTAGAGGCACTCCGGGTTGTAGTCCGGTTATGAAGGCTCTTTGGGTTGGGTTCCAGTTACAGTTATCCCTTAGGTCATGGCATGAGGCCTTGACACAGAATTTAAAGTTCTTAATTTTGAATTCCATCATTATGAAAGTGGTTTGTGATATTTCATGTGATTATTTGACTAATAGAATATCCAGATGAATAAGTAAATGGCATTACATCATTTTATTTTTTGCATGTTATGCTGAAGTACAAGTTTAAAATTCTTTTGTTTTAGTTATACATTTCCTTAAATGTTTATGCTTATTTATGAAAGTTTTCACTATATTGTTATCCTTACTGAGCATCTGAACTCACCCCTTTCAATGTTTTATTTTCCCTAGGATTCCAAGAAGTGTATTGTGATTGATATGCAGGGTTAGGACAATGGAATAATGTCTTTCATAAAGGATTATTTATGTTGTTTTGTTATAATGTGTGATGTAACACTCATGTATATAATCTATTTTCCAGGACTGCTAAACTGATCGGTCCTTCGGGACTTGTTTCCTTGTAATCATGCCAATGTATTAAAATAACGCACCGACTCGGGGTAATTGGGGTCAGGGCATTACAGTTTGTATCAATGTTAGTGTAGCAATATCATTGGAAACTAGATTTATATAAACTCTAATTAGAGAACAATGCCCTAAGATGGACTTTGAGGATTAGTATAGAAGAACTTCCTAGAATTTTGGTATTGTAGTGATTTTGTGACTTTTCAGAGCAATACATCCCTGTCTGGATACGAGCAGGTAGAGGGGGCTCTGGCATAGATGTACCTAGGGGTAAAACCCGAAACACCGCATAGAGCTAAACTCGAAAGGGAACTACTGCATGACAATGGGCCTTTCTGCACTCTTGGTTACGAAGCTCCCGGGGGATATGCATAGGATAATTCTCATTTTCATTACAAACCATTATGAAGGGCTTATAAGTATATACATACTCAAAGAAAACATTTCTATGATTATGGATTATAAACATAAACGGTTCAATTTACGTTAGGTATTTTAAAAGTTTGGAAATATTCATTGAAATTCATAAACTGACCTAGTGTATTCCATTGTATATAAATGACACCCAATAGAAGGAATGTAAACTCTAACAATATATATGATCCAAAGAGTAAGAAGGATCATACCTTCCACGGTATTAAGAAAATATTTAGAAGGGAAATAGTCTCTCTTATTTTCTCAACATATGAAGAAATAGTATCATGTGTTAATAAGATATGTAAAGAATTCTTTGTGTCATATGGCTTTGAAGGGAAGTAAGAGAAGAAAAGGATAGAAGAGATAGAGATAGATAAAGGGAAAAGGGAAAACAAGAAATTTTCATATGTGATAACTATGGGAAGAAACACCCTGGAACTATCCTGAAGGGAATGGGAGTTTGTTATAAATGTGGAGAAAAAGGACACCAAGTACATGACAACAAGGGTAAGAAAAAGGATTCAAATGTACAATGTTTCGTTTGTAAGGAGTTTGGACACTACGCAAACCAATGTCATATTCCTCATACTATGCCACAAATGATTCTATTGGATAATAATCAAGTTATGATACTACCACAGATGAAGTGGAATGAATAGTGTTCTTATATTGTTTTGCAATTTTTTCATTGAAGTGTAATACCAATGATGTACTGTAAATTATTAAGGATTGTATTGCAGTACTATTTCATTGAGGATTTGAGATTTTATGGTACTAAGAAAAGTGACTCTACAGCTAGTCAATATTTTTGGAAATTACATGGTTGAAGGAAAGATAAACCTTAATATGGTTCTAATATCGAGTTACTGATTTTGGAAGAAGATATGGTTGATTTGGGTAAATTATATTGGATATTCTTGAATACCTTGAAACTAATTAATGGATTTTCATCATTGGAGTTTACAAAATTTTTTATAGAAGGAGAATATCCAGTATTCAATAAATAATAAGGGAGTATTAATGTAATTAATAAGGTTTTATGGTAATTTAGGACGTTACCATGTTTTAAAACAATACATGGTGAAGGTGTTCACATGTTAATAAAAGGAAAAAGGGATCTTCTTTGTGTTCAACATCCTTATAAATTTTGGACTATGAGTTTGGATAGTAGTATTGTAGATAAGTCTAAAGGTTGGAATGGATTATGTTTGAAATGTTATTTTTGGATTTTTATAAAAGGACAAAATGCAGACTGTGTGATAACCCGTTGCGTCAGACAAAGCTGTGAGAATCGAACCCACAACCATAGTGAGATCGGGATTTATCGCCTACCACTGGACTACGTTAAGTACCTAGATTGTATAATGCGGTTTCGTTTTTTAATGGGTCTGATATGTGAATTATACATTCATTATATTTGGAACCCTATACGATTAGGATAAATAGATTATTTTTGAGTCGTATTATGTTTTGTAGTGAAAGATGAGTTTGTGGTAGAAATTTATTAATGGATAAAAATCTAATTGTAGTGTAATTATATCTCCTTATGATATTATCCAATATCATAAATAAATTCCTCAACGTTAATAAAAGGAACTTAGAAAAAAAATGTTGTCCTAGATGGTACCTTAGATCATCACAAATTTATGGCTTTATGATTGTTGGCCTTTCCATAGCCATGTTCTCTACCACTCTCCATCATATATTTATTGTTAAATTTCTCTTCCATATCCATATTTTCCTACATGGAACCCTATTATGTGTTATTTTCAGTAACCTTCATACTTACCACACTTTATTTTATATAGAGGCCTCATTAATTCATTTTTCAATGTGGGATTTCAACTAAGATATTTTGAAACATCATCACCATGTTTCCAATACCAAGAATAAATTGTGATGATACAATTTATTGAAGGAGAGGAGAATGTAACACCCCAAGTTTCCATGGTATGCTTCTCTTTGAATAATACAGTAGTGTATGTTGTACGCAACTTCGAGTTCTAACACACACCACAACCAAACAAACTAGCCATTAAGAATTGTAATACCCTCTTTTTTTATTTTTATACATTTTATCTTCTAAAATTGAATTCATTTTTGGATTCGGAATATCAAAATTATCTTATGGTGAATTTTTGGTACTTTTCTGAAAACATTAATATTTTGATGAATGGTGATAATTACTAAATTTTAATTAAAAACAACTTTTTTAATCGAAATAATTAATTGTGATAAATTATGAATTTGAGTGGTTTTAAATAATATTTATAATATATTTTTACAATTTAATTCAATTCTAGTCATTGGAAATAATTTCACATTTAAACCGGACATAAACAAGTGTCAATCTTCTAATAGTTATTGTTTTCTTAAAAACACGCTTTATGTTTTGACTGCGGGAATTAATTTTAAATTAATAAACACAACTTCGATGTTTTTAATCTTGTAAAATAGACTTAATTATTGAATTCGGAATATCAAAATTATCTTAGGGTATATTTTTTGGTATTTTTCTGAAAACTTTTAATTTCTGATGTATAGTGAAAAACACTGAGTTATAGTTTAAAACCAATTTTTTATTTAAATAATTATTTATTTTATTTAAATTATTTAATGTCAAAATAGATACATAATACCTATATATGTTCAATGTAATTAATTTTAGTTGGTTTATAATAATGATAGATATATAAAAATTTTATTGAACTTTTCACCGTCTTTTACCTACCTCAAAGGAGAATTTGAAAATTCTCATAAAACATAATTTTACCACTTCTATGAGTTGAATTTTGAAAATCAGAGAGACACAGTTAATATAAAGGAGTAAAATATGGTTCAATGAGATGAAAATAATTTTTGGTGAATAATAACTTTTTACTTTTATTTAACACGGTTAAAAGTAAATAGGATAATTAATGGTAAAAATGATATTAATATTACCCTCACAGATGTACTAATTCTATTTGGCAAGTTTATCTCGACCAAAAACAACCTTAGGAATAAAATATCATCATTTAGGACCACTTGGATTAGATTAGAACATTTATTATTATTTAATTCAAAGAAGAGTTAAAAGAGTTAAAATACAAGTTTAATAACTAAAAAATATTTAATATCGGGATTTATATAAGATAAATTCTATTATAAATATTAATTAGAAATATAAAACGATTTCATAAATCATGGTATTTTATTTATAATTTTTAGACATTAAATAAATAAATTTATTTATGACACAATGATGATGCAGTAATTGCCTTATTCATGAAAGAATCAAATAAATGGTATTATAAATATTAAAATATATAAAATTTCAAAGTTTTTATGACATCCACGAATATATAGGTTAATATTACATGTTAGTATAGATTCAATGTATTTTGTTTGAAGTAATCATGTTGTTATTATTTTAACAAAAAACAAATACCAAATAGTGTCAAAATTGATATAAAATAGTTTTTAAAACAAATATTATTTTATTAATTCATATAATGTTCCTAAAATCTATCGACCAGACAAAAGACTTATAAAATAATATATATGACATTAATGAACCAATTGGGGTTCGATTGGTAGTATATAGTTTGTTTATTAACAATATAGTGTAAGAATACAAGGAGGCACGGTAAAAGTTAAATTATTTAACATAGAGTTAAATCTAACTGATAAGGTTAAAATTTTAACCTAATCATATCTAAAACCTATTAGTTGAGTTATTTTAGTCCTATACCCACCATATACTTTAAATAATCACCATTGGATACATTAGAAACCGATTATGAAATTATTATAAAATAATATTTTACGTTTTTTCTGAGGTGCCCCTCACCTCTCTTATAAAAGGGAACTCCCCCTTATCTCTAATTCACACCTTCTAAGCAATTTGGCTCGACCAAAACCTACCCAAATACACTATAAAATATCCTACCTTCATCCTAGAAGCCTTATTTTGATCATAAAGCCAACCTATGGAGCCCTTTTGATCAAATCAAAAGGAAGAACCTGAAGAAGAGGTAATGATTTTTCCACATTCTTTCAAGTTACATTCTTCTTCCACTTCCTTTTTCGTTGTTGTTTCCAATATAAAATAATAAATCCAATATATTCTATATACTGTGATGTTATTATAATTATGGTATAACCAAATTCATTATTCTATCCACCCTTTGACTGACATGTCACCATACGTGTGTACGTACGACTTACCGTCTCCAAGTCGTGGTGTAATTGTTATTCAATACATTATTATTTGGATGGGTCTAATAATGATGTGTATTTGATGTAAATAATAAATATAACATGATAAGGATTTGGTATATATTATATAAAATCCAATTATATATTATATTAATATCAAAAGAATGATATTTTCACTCATGTGTTCGTACGTATTACCGTCTCCAAGACGCGATTAGATTTATTTCCAAGTTCATCATTCATCGACAATTATAAAAATATATATTACTAATAAGTATATAATATATGAAATAATAATTCAACTTTAGATATATATATATATATGTATTTATTTACTTACATATATCTTATTTACTTACTTTCGTTCAATACTATGTAAAAACAGAAACATCATTTATGCGTACGTACAGACTACCGTCTTCATAAGCAGTGTTTTCCATTTCATATGTACGTTTATTATAAATTTTTATATTAAAAATATATATGATAAATAAATCATGTTTTATATTCTTGAATTATTTAAATCATGATCTATATGATACAATCAAGAGTGACAAGTTAAAACACGTACGTTAAAGAAAGTGACTATTACCCGAAATATTAATATAAATGGAAATTATTATTAAATGGGTAGTATAAAGTCATAAATGAATAATTTATGATATCATAAATATTAATATGGTTATGGTATAATTTAATAATATACTATAGTCATCATACAAGAGGCTAAACGTACCCTCAACTAAAGGAATGTTCAAGGTAAGGGGTTTTCATCTCACTCCTTATTTTTGTGAGATTCATGCCATATTTCCACAATTACCTTTTGTGTGGTGTATGTACTGCCCATAATTTTATTATTTATTTAATACACTGTAATTTATATGTATTTAAAATTCATTGTATGGTACCTCTTTCATGGGGTGTATGTTTTGTATGTTACCAAATTGGTAAGGGTTAGTTTCACAATATCTTTATTATTCGTGGTTGTTTTTACGTAAGTATCTACTGGGACATATTTATAACCCATGTCCATGTTTTATGAAAGAGTTTTCAAAGGGATTCATTTAATTTACTTTTTACTAAAACAACATTTCAAATGTTTTAAATGTTTTTCATTCTAAATATTTTTCATTAATGTCCATGTCTTGAAAATGGGGTTTAAGGATTTATTTATATGGACATGAATGTTTTTAAAATTTTAATTCCTTTCAAAAGTTTCAAAGTGGTATGGGACACTTTGATTCGAAAATGTCTTCAAATGTATTTTTTTCCAAATTGTGTGACTTTTAAATGTTTTCATGAAAAGAGAGATATTTCTCTCAAATAGTTTTGATTTCATCTATGTCAACATCATTGGATAAATTTTACAATTGTATGAAGTTGATTTATTATGATAGAAATATTCCATATTTTATTTGAGGTTTTGTGATATGTTTGACTATGGATGATTCATTTTTATTCCATTAATGGGATATGATTAATGTTTTAGCATTTCGTATGTTAGTTTTAATATGAATGTTTATGTTATATTTCATCCACTTATAAAGATGAATGTGTTAGACTATTATGTTCTGGGTTGGGGATCGGTAAAAGATAACCCTTTTGGTTGGTTTCCGATTATTAGATGCACTCCAGGTTGGTGTTCGGTAATTAGAGGCACTCCGGGTTGGTGTCTAGATATTAGAGACACTCCGGGTTGGTGTCTGGTTGTTAGAGGCACTCTGAGTTGGAGTCCAATAACAGAGGCTCTCCAAGTTGGGTTACGGTTACAATTATCCCTTCGGTCTTGGAACGAGGCCTTAACACAGAAATTAAAGTTCGGCATTATGTATTCCATCATTATGAATGTGTTTAGTGATATTACATGTGACTATTCGACTATTATATTATCCATGTGAATAAGTAAATGGAATTACTTCATTTTATTTTTGCCATATTATGCTGAAGTTCATGGTTAAAAGGCTTTTGTTTTAGTTATACATTGCCTTTAATGTTTATTATTATTTATGAAAGTATCCGCTATATTGTTATCCTTACTAAGCATTTGAGCTCACCCCTTTCTATGTTTTATTTTACCAGGATTCCAAGAAGTCTATTGTGATTGATATGCAAGTTTAAGAAAAGGGAATAATGGTGTTCATAAAAGAATTATTTATGTTGTTTTATTATAAAGTGTAATGTAACATTCATGTATGTAATCTATTTTTCAAGACTTCTAAACCAATCATTCCTTTGGGACATGAATCCTTGTAATCATGCCAATGTATTAAAATAATGCACTGACTCTAGGTAACTGGGGTCGAGGCGTTACAGTATGAGATAAAAAATCACTTGTTTTTTCTCATCCAATACCACCTAGGTGAATCGAGGATACACTATATCTTTCATTAATGACATGTCATGTATGTGGAACCCAATGAATGCTAGAGTAGATCCAACCCAGTAGTCATTCTATAAACTGATATCACCTCTTCCCAATATCCAATAGTTGTTTCTTTAGAGAACCATAACATGAGGATGGATCCTAATCCATAAATAGGATGTATTCATTCTTCAAGAACCCCAATTCTCCCCAAATTTATGTTCCATGAGCCTTCCCCATTGAATATACCCTTCAAGAACATCCCAATCCATATTTACATGTAAAAAATGAATCTCACTAGATACACTTAATGATTTTATACCACTTTCCTTCACCATTTAATCCATACTTTTCCCCCCGACACTTGATGATTTCTGTTATACTAGTGTGCTTTAAAAATAAATGAGGTCATAATTATCATTATGCTAGGGATCACCATTTTAAAAACCTTCAGATCAGATAAGATGTTAATGGGAATGGAGTTAAGAATAGTTTTAAACAAAGTGATTATCCCTATAAAAGATAAAAAATAATTATTCAAATTTTTTATGTGCCCTATGATCCTATCAGCCAACTTATTTATGTGGTGAATGTGAATCCTAATTTGATAAATCAATTCCACTTGAGTAATCATTCGGTATGATTTTCATTTTTTTTGCGTAGACTTATTTCTAGGATAGTAGCTCATCTATCTGTGCACCTATTTAAAATATACATTTTTCAATTATCTTATTTCACCACATTTCCACTCCATTAATAGTACTATTATAGTATGTTGTTGATAATATGGATATAACTCTTTCTTCCATTGAGAAAAATGATTATGTCATCAGCGTGAATAAGGTGGGAGGTTATGTGACGTTGATGACTATGAAGACATAATGGATTTTGGCTATCGATAAGTCCTTTTTTGATGCCATGACGGAGAATTTCATATACGGTAATGAAATTGTTTTATGGTAGGGAATCACCTTGAATAATCCCACACACAAATTTGATGAATCCACAAATTTTCCACTTGAATGAAAATGGAAATCCATGCAGAACTAAAACACCAACAAAAAATATTGGTGGAGAATGTGGATAAGCTCATCTGATCGATAAACATCAGGATGAAGTTACATTTATGTATATCATATGCTTTACCCATGTCCACCGTGATAATGATATTAAAATATGGGGACATTTTATTAAACTATAGGATCATTTTTTGATCCATGATAATGGAACTTTGGATCGATCTTCCCTTAAAAGACCCATGTTGTTCCTCTCACACCCATCTTAGAAGATAGAAATATAAACTATGATTTAAGGTGCTAGCTAAGACCTTACAAGGAAATATTCACAGGCATATCAACCAGTAATGATTGAGTATAGATTGGTCTTTCACCTTTTGAATGAGAACATAATAAGTGGTACTTGCCACATGTGGGAAATTCCCACCCTGGAAGAAATCATGCACAACCTCCACCATGTCCCTCATAACGAGGTCCCAATAGGCCATGAAAAATGTACTTGGTAAATCATCAGGTCCAGGATATCTCTAAGGGTTGAGAGCATGAGCAGCCTCAGAAATACAATTTTCACCGGGTGTTACTTACAATATCATATAATCATGAGTATACATCAAATGAGGGATGAAATTGAATAAAATGGAACTATCCCTGGGGTATCCTATTTTCAAGCATTGGTTAGTGCCAAAAATATGGGACTTGAAGTGGTCTTCCACCAGTTCTCCTACTATCTCATGACCATCAAAGTAAGATCCATTCTCCATGAGAATATTAGTCCTAGTGAAATGTCTCTTTTATTTAACACACACTTGAAAATAGGTCTTGTTTTGGTCTCTATTCCTTGACCATTTAATTTTTGATAGCTCACCCACATGTCATTTTTATCCCAAGATCAAGTTAGCTAATGAATTATTCTACAGGGAAAGATAATTGAAGATTTCCTCATCCTAGACAATCTCCAGCATATACTTCATACTCTTGATCACTATGATGAGAGAATATGAGGCATGGAATAAGGGGATGAGAGGTTCAATACTGAATAAGATCACCCATAAGTCTTCTATGTTTTTTGTGATGATTTTTCCACATGCTTCCATGTTCTGCATGCTCCAAAAATCCCTTAACATTTGATAATAACCTAGGGATAATATCCATTGGTAAATAATTGAAAGCATATTCCATGATCAAAACTGGTAGAGAGCTCAACAAAAATGGTAAAATGGTATGAAAGGTCAAACATCATTTGTGTTACCTTGTCATCTAGGTATAAGGAGATAAAATTGATATTTTTCTATGAATTGATCAAGAAGAAACCAGAGACAATTTCTCCCCTTTTGGTGGTTAAACCATGTGAAATGGTCACTGGAATACCCCAAATCTGAGCAGCCGACACGAGGTAGAAATGAAAAAAAGTCCTGAATAGCCTTCTAAGAGTGATCACCACAATTTCTTCTCTAAAAAATACATAATCACATTGAACCCCCTACCCCACCATCCATGATAGATCTCATGGTTTAATATGATCCATGTCATTCCATAGAGACAGTCTATCATGCCTATCACTTTAGCATACACAATGATAATGAATTTAGATTGACCCCAACATTTATATTCATAGTGATGAACTGTTCTGATTTGGATTCCATGTCTACTATGATATTTGATTTGGAAAAAAATCCAAAAAAACATTCTTAAGTGCACAAACATGAGAGAAATCACATTAATTATTTGAGATGAGGCCTCCATTTTGGAGGATTACTTCTTTATCTTGAATACTGCCACTACTAGGGAACTCTGAATGAATGCCCCATTAAAGGTAAAATAAATTTTAACTTGGGAACCTAGGTCTTAATAATTATAGTGGAATAATGAGATTATTGAATGTGATCATACCTAGATCAGTCCCATGGAACATAAAATACCATACATTGTAATTAATAATTCACTGTATATAATTTTTATCATGAATGAGCACACATACCACTAATGATAGAAATCGTGGTAAGGTGGATATTTCATTGTCTGTGAGGTATATAGAGAAGAAGATGACTATATAGGTGTTTCCTAAACATGTAATAATACACCGTTGAGGATCCACTACAGTGTCTCCTGGTCTTATGTGTAATTCCAAAATGTTATGAACGGGACCACTATAGAGTGACCTACCTCGAGATTGGATAATACACATAAGGGGTGAAATAGAGAATTGGAAATCGACCGTAATAGAAAACCCAAGTGCCAGTGAACAAAGGTCGATAAAATCTTATAGAAATAGACTTCCCATGATCTTGATAGTAACCATAAACTGGATGGTTTAATTGATACCTGGTGTCCACAAATCCAAGTATCTCCCTCAACATATAGGTAATGACTGCCAGACAATGATTCTTCTTGCCTTCAGATCCATGTGGTGGGGATCTTTCTCCTATTATGAAGAAAAATATTTTGGAATTTGGGCGGAGGGTGTGGGATCAACTCCCCATAAACCCCCATAAGGGGAATTGGTATCGAAGTGGAAGGTCCCATATTCATAGAACTCGGGGTCACACCTCAAACTAGGATCACCATCTGATGGGATATATCCTCTCATGGAATATATCCATCATCTAATTAATGGATCCACCTACATGATGATATAAAGTGTCCTTATATGGGGGTTGAAACACATATCATTGGATTTCCCTCATGTGATAATGAACTAAGAGGATCCATAAGGAGGTCCAGATCTTGTTGAGGGGGTTTATAAGATGGGGGTTATAGGATAATCACATCAATGATGGGGAACACGAATAGGAATATCTTAGTTGGGACCAAAGCTATCACTAGAGGTTCTCTTTTTTGGATATTCAAACAAAACCCCCCAAGTTATGTAGCCTGCATTTATTTTCCCCCTGTCTCATTTCCATGCAGCATGTATTCACTACACGTGGGTTTTCCCCCACATTTTTTTCTCCACGGATGTCCATTTAATGTGAAAATTTGTTAAATTAATGTTTCTATTTAATGGTGCTAGTTTATTTATTTTAAATGTCTATTTAATTTGGTAGTTTAATTCTATTATAAATGCCTATAAATTGTGGGAAATTGTTGTCCGAAAAGGTTTGAAATACAAGATTGGAATATCATTTGGGTTATTATTTACCGTTTATTCCACTCTTGATTTCCTAGCATTTATAGACAAGAAACTGGTGTTATAGTGTGGCTAACATGATACTCCTATTTTTTTTGAGGATGGCTACAATCCAGGTGCATGTTCCAAAGATGTCTAAGAACAACTACAAAAGTTGGTGCATCCAAATGAAGTATTTAATCAAAGAAATAATTATTGGATATCATCACTGATGGGTATATTATACCCCTTATAGAAGAATTATTCTCCTTCACAAATGATGAAAATACAGGTCTCAAAAATCAAAGGAAGAAATAAAATAATGTGTTGTTCCTCCTCTATCAAGGGTTGTATGAATCAACATTTGAAAAGATTGATCAAGAAAAATCATGCAATCAAGATCGGGATAACCTTTGTACCATATTTATGGGTGTTGATCGAGTGAAGAGGGTATATATTCATAAATTAAGAGCTCATTTTAAATCAGCACACTTGAAATAAGGTGAATGTAAATCTGACTACTTCCTATTTGTAATTTTTATTAATAACAATTTGAAAATGAATGGTGAATGTCTGAAGGACCATCAAGTTATTCAAAAATAAATTTGATCTCCCACACCACTATTGAGAATGTGGATGTCACAAATTAAGAATAAGAATACATGGATAATTGATCTATTGGAGAACTAATGGGGCCATTGAATGTGTATGAGAAAAAAATAAAAAAGAATATTTGTTTAATGCTGGTGCATGTTTAGAGTGCAAGTTGACTCTAAAATAAAATAAAAATATCCAACCGCAATGTGCCAGCCATCATGCAAGAGGCATAGGGTGGGTAAATCATCCAATCTATCAATAGAAGAAACAACATTTTACCAGTTTCCTTGGAAAATGAAATAGTGGATGTTGATCCATGCGTGGTCATTGAAACATAAAGAACATCCAATTCCATAATTGATAAAAATTAAGCCATTATTCTTTGGAGTGTTTGAGAAAAATGGATCATGATTCACAATCCAACTAAAATGGTTCATTGCATTGTGAAGAAGATGGTACCACACTTCTCCTCACAAAAGAAAAGTCATGTGAACGACCTGATGCCATGTATCTCGTCATGGGTGCATGAAACCACATGATTGGTAATAAAGAATTGTTTGAAGAACTCGCATAAGATGTTCATGGAAACATGAGATATAGAGACTCATCGAAGGTACACATGATAGGGAAGAGTAGAATCAAAATGTACCTGAATACTAGTGATTCAAATTAAATTTATACGGTGTGTTACATACAAATCATGTAAAATAATATTATCATTCTTAACCAACTCCATGAGAAGGGGTATGACATAAACATGGAAATTTTTTCTTTTTCTATAAGATATTCTCACATAAATTTTGTTTCTCTAGTCTAAATGGTGAATAATCACATGTTTTAACTTCATATTTACATAAAGGATAAGGGGTGTCTCTTGGTACTCACGAAGAATATTAGGGAATCACTATGGAAGAAGAAATTAAATCCATAGAGAAAATTGAAAAATGGGATCTGACTAAACTTCCTAAACATCATAAGTGAATTTTCATCAAATGGGTGTACAGGATCAAGAAAAATGATGATGGTGAGAGAGATAAATAGAAGGCAAGGATTATAGAAAATGGGTACAACAAAAGTATGGGGTGGACTATGAATAAGTCTTTTCTCCTATTAATCGCCCAAACACTATGAGGATGATTATATCCCTTGTTATTCAACATAGATAGATGATCTAAAAACTAGAAGTGAAGTCCTCATTATTGAATGGAATTCTAGAGGAAGAGGTCCATGTTGACCAGCCTAAAGGCTTTGTTATATAAGGGGAAGAAGATAATGTGTATCATCTGATGAAATCTCTCTATGGGTTGAATCAAGATCCACCTGCTTGGAATTCACATATAGACAACTATCATCTAGATAACGACATTGACCAATGTCCATATGGGCATGCATTTTACTTCAAGAATAATGATTGTGGAAATATTCATATTTCCTGCTTGTATGTTGTTGATTTTCTATTTTCAAGGAACAGTCAACAGATGTTTGATGAATTCAAGGGGGGGCATTTTCAACGAGTTTGAGATGATCGACAGAGGACCTGTGTCCTTTTTCATGGGTATAGAATTTAAAAAACAACATGGAGACAGCTATATATCTCAGAAGAGGCATGCCAAAATGTTTCGTGAAAAGTTCATGATGACCAACTGCAACATTATAAAAACTATTGTAGGAAAAGGAATTAAACTTAAAAAATACAGGGAAGGAAGAAGTATTAACTCGACATTGTTCAAAACTCTGATTGTAAGCCTGAGGTATCCCACAATCATAAGTTCAGTTATTGTCTACAATGTTGGGATTCTTAGAAGGTACACAGAATCCCCAAAAGAATCACATTGGATAACATAAAAATTAGTACTCGTGTATGTCAATATTAAGGGTGAATTTTGGTCAATTCTATCTATACAATGAATAAAAAAATATCTACAGTTACTCAGATGGTGATTGGGGCTGTGAAAAAGATAAAAGAAAAATCACAACTGGGAATATATGTTTTCTTATATTAACTACTTTCTGTTTGAATTTAAGGGAGAAACGTGTTTTAACCTTATCTGCATTATAAGAATAATACATGGTGGCATCATCAACTATTTGTGATGGAACATTGTTGAGAAATCTATTGAATGCGATGAATCATCCATAGGATGGATCGATAGTGATATATGTGGATAAAAAATCGGCAATCAAACTATCCAAAAAATTGTGTACATCACGGAAGAGTCAAATATATTGATACCCAATTCCATTTTCTAAGTGATCATGTGAAGTAGGAAACGATAAAGTTGGAATACTTTCATACTACATAATAAGTGGTTGAAATTTTCAAAAATTCATTACCAACAGATGCATTCACAAAAATTGAATGATTCTTGGAATGAATCCATTTTTGGTTTTAAGGGGAGTTTTGGGAATTCAAATAAAAACCTATGTGTCTTGAAGACCCTGTTTATTATCTCCAAATATTTGTTCCATGAAATGTGTATTAACAACATGCGGTTTTTTCCAACGTTTTTTCTCCCAATGTGCCAGTTTAATGTGGCTATTTTATTTCATTAATGTGTCTACTTAATGTGGATATTTTATTTAATTAATGATTCTAATTAATTTGGATGCTTCATTTATTTTTAAATGCCTACAAATTGTTTACAATTAAAGTTTGAATAAGTGTGCAAAACAATCCTGAAAAATAATTTGTATTACAATGTACCATGTCATCCTATATTTTATTCCCAGTCTTATATAGCCAACAGTATTGACATATAGGGCCCTCATGAGGAATAATAGTAGGGTACTGGATCCTCTAGTCATAGTGACTTCGGAAATCCAGAACATGTTGGTGTGTGGTTAACATTCGAAATATTTTTAAACAGGGCAGCATGTGATGTGTTTTCTGGGAGAAAGTGTAAACTACCATCCTATCACAAGTTCTAAAACATGGGATTTTAATTTTTTATCTATTTATCTATTCCTCAAATAATATTTCCTTTTAGCGGATATAGTTTCTCGGTTGGTGAAGCTCAATAGCACGCACCGTTAGATGTTGCTATAATATCCCCATGAAAACAGGTGATTTTAGGTATGGTTTGCAGTCAATGAAACAAGTGCAGCAGGGGTGATAGGGAGGGACCCCAACATATTTGGTTATCATCCATGGATGATCTACAGTGGTCTGAGGGAATTCAGTACAATGATAGATGTTTTGGGGTGGTGTGGAAATGTTGCGTAAATAATTAGAGGACCCCACAGGTACAATAATGTGCATCGAGGGGTTTTGGAGGTCACCCATGGTGATGAGGGTAGAGACTGAGCCATTAGGGGGTAGCAGTGTTGTGCAGAAGAAGGATACCGACAAAGAATAGTATTTGAGGTGATCAAAATCCCACCAATTATTTTAACAATATTTGAAGCTGCCATAGAAGGTTGCTAAAAATACCTTTATAGCCAACCAATAGCTATCGCTAATGAACTAATGTATAGAAATCCTAAATTTCTAGCAGCAATGTTCCATTCAAATAACCATTCATGTTCTCAAAATTAGTGAAAAATAGTTTTGAATAATTTCCTTATTAAAATGGGAATGTTTCCAAAACCACTTGAAATTACATTTAAAACAAAATTTAAATATATTTTTTATACATGTAATTAATATATATGATATCCTTATACATTTTTATCAAGATATATGAGCGGACCGCCCCTACCCTCACATTGTGTGTATAGAAACCAATAATGTATAACCACCGAACATCCTAAAAGGGATCATATGATCACATGTATTTCAAGAAATCCTTAGAAACTAATGTCTCTCCCTAAATATATTTTCATGCCTTATTATCGGTGTCTAATTATTATTAACCATATAATTATACATTCTTACTATGATTAATATTTTAGTACCATGGTTTGAAACCATTTATTGTTGACTCCAACCCTATATCCATAATCCAATGACCAAGTATCTAATTTTTATAATACCAAAACCATGTTCCCTAATTTTTAAAGGATATGAAAAAATATATAGGGGTAATTTTATTTTGAAATGATTTCCAATCAAATAAAGAAAAAAATTCAGGAGACATCAATGAATTATTTCATTTCAAATCCCAAATCAACACATTACTGCAATAATTCAAAGTAAATTGAAAATGAAACAGAGTGTAACATAAATAATTATGTTACAATCCCTAGCATGATATGGTAGTCCAAAATAGGAAATGGCTATTAGATATGGATTGTCAAATGTAACAGATGTATTCCAATAAACCCAAATTGCACTGATCAAAAGGGTTCTGGGAGACCTCTAGAGAAACTCTCCATCCACCAGAGGCTACCGACTAGTAATAATCATTTAATAAATAGTGTGGTGAGACTATAACATCTTATGTGATAATAAAAATTAAAACCAATAATGAAATCAACCAAGTGGAAATCATATCAATGTATAGAATATAGAATTATTGTGGAATGAAAACTATGAAAACATAATATCCATTAAATGAAAAATTGAACTCGTACTGGTCATTTAGTCATACAAATAATGTATGATTTCCAAACATATGACCATAACAGTATATGACAGATTTTAAATAATAGACATATAAATACATCAACTACCCTATGCATCTCAATAGACATATACATAAAATTCCAGTGATGTCCCATAATAATCTACTAGTACACATTCCATTCTCAAGACCTTCATTCCAAAACATAAGTTCTTCAAGTGCATAGAAGTGGTTGTGCATGGTGTGGGCATAAAATGTAGTAGTAATCCACCAATGATGTAAGTAATAAAAACTATTATACATATGATTCAATGTACTGAATGTAAATTAAATCAGAAATCTCACATTCATACACCCATCACACCATGATGAAATCAAGATATCACTATAAGGGAAAAGTCATACATACATTGACCAGTGTCAATATGGGATGATGCTCCCATAGTCTACAGACACATTAGAGTGAATGGTTAATCACCAATCACATTAAATAAAAATTTAATAATCTACCAATATTGAATGTTATGTCTAAATGTGGCATTGACCACTCACTAGCCAAGGTGAACAACATATCACCATAATCATAAACAAAGGTGGATGATAAATAATAAAAACATAATGGAGAATGATTTATTACTAGTAGAATGATGTATATTTTTAATATAATAAGGTAAAATGAAGTGTCACTAGGTGAAATGGGTATCACCATGAAACAATATTTGGAATGATAAATTGATAGGTGAATAAGGTATAACCATTAAGTAGTAGGGTGAATGATGTATCATCAAATTATTGGTACATAACCATATGTCAATATTGTGACTAATGTTCCATAAAGTGAATATTTTATCACCTAAATTTACTGGGTGAATGATGCGTCTATAAGAGAATAGAATTTTATATTTCACCAACACGTGGATCAATAATGAAACCACATGTGAATAATTTATTTCCAAATAAAAAACCATAGGGATAACAATCTTGAACCCTAAAAAACAGGATAAAAATGGTTATAAAATTATAACCATAAATGTAAGGATAATTATAAGAACGACATGACCATGTTTAAAGTGATATCACCATATAATTGGTTATACTAAATCTAAATAATGTTTAGTAATTTTACATCCATGATTCTATAATACTCAAATACGTTTGTCATTCCCATCCACCCATGGTATGGAATAGGATCTTAGAAAACATCCCATATCAAAAGGGTTGTACCCTTTTGAGATCTTATAATCCTATTGTCCAAATTCAAGGATTTATCACCACTTGACATAACCAAACTATTATTTAAACTTATTTAGGAAATCCCAATGATGTCACAAAAGGAAAAAAACTCATATTAAGGATAATGAAACATCTCACAGAATCATTCCCTTTGTATCAATTTACATCCTAAAGAGATGTGACCAATGATGAACATGTGTTGTTAAAAAAAGTCCGATAGAAATATAAAGATATAAATAACCTAGAATCATAGCCCATTAATTAAAAGAACCAAATTTTTTTCCCTACATGTCCACTCTTACTTGTTGACCGAAACTCATGTGGCATATTACCATAATCACGATATATTATAGGATCACCCTTAAGAATTGTTCTCAAGAAAGATTATAAATCCAAAATTATACCTATATAGGGAAAAATATTTACACATCCATTTTAGAAAACCTATTAGGGTTCCAAATACAAAGTATCCAAGACCGTCACATTGTAGACATCAACATCGATGAATACACAATCAATGAATAATACTAATGGTTCTACTATGATCCCAACACTACTACCATGCCTTTATCCTCCTAAGGGAAACTAGTCACTTAATCCATTTAGGTAACTAACTAACTTACCCATTCCTATAATTTACTCAATAGTTTGAAAACGATAACATGTGGTAATATTTGGGACTACCTACACTAGATATGGATTTATCCCCTTATGAAATATATTTATAGCCTGGACTAAGCTCAAATGTTCTTATCCAAATTATCATCCATATCTAAGAGTAACTAACACCAATAAATATCCAATTTAATTAATTATGAAAAAATAACAATTAAACAAACACAAATAGTCCACACTAATTCAATTTGTTTTAGATGAGGTTAAACTCTCAGATAAATCTAATGATATTAATACCTTATCAAATGATATGTGATTTACTAATAAGGAATAATCAATCCTACACTCAGAAAAATCAACATCAAATGGAAAAAAATTATTACCTATTAAATTACAATTTAGAAAAAATCATAGAATAATTAGGGAAGTAGATCTCCTAAATAAAAATCACAAGTGACCATTTGAATTCATTATCTGAGAGCCTCCTCAAGTAAACCCATTCAAAATCCACATTATATCAAATGGGTTACAAAATTATTTTGTGGAATAAACATAAAATCCCAAGATAACTACAATAAAAAAAATAATGTTAGAGATAATATTTAGATATGGGGTTAAGATGAAAGAAAAACAATCTCAATTTATAGTGAATCTTCTCTTTTTACACATACAAAAAAGAAATGAATATGAATAAGAATATGGGAATGGGGGATCTACCCCCTATATTCTCTGGTAAAAAGTGTGGAACCCATAGTGGCTTCCTCATATATATAGGGAAAATTATTTCCCCCATTCAAAAGATGGTACAAGTATCATACTGTACCGAATATATAGAATTTACCACATGGTTCCCTCCGATAATGGTCTTTCACTCCTACAATCCTAATTGGGTACTCGGTGCAATATGACTAGTTAGCAACTGGATATGGTCATGTCGAAATGAACACTAAACAATAAAATTATTAAAACACTAGACACCAGATGATTTGTTCTATCACACATGTTAATTATTTCATGAATTAAGTGGTCCCATTAAATCATAATTCATTACATTATATCATAAACGACACAATATAGTCGATACCCCATATCATTAGCCTTCTCATGAATCCCTAAGATCCTCACAACATAAAATTTATTAAATTAAATATCCCTGTGATGATACCTCTCTCTTTGAAGTATTCAGTAATAATTAATTATGTAAAATAATTGACTATTATTAAATGTCAGTGGTGTAACTATACAATCATCAACTATTACATACTTTTAAATAGCTCCAAGAACCCAATAAATTAATCATGATTCCATGCTCATGATGTTATGTATAAATGATGAAGCATTAATCAATTTCCTAGGCGATCAGTCTATATTAATGCATTATACTATCATAGATTTTGATATCATACCCATTCAATTCATGAAATTTATTCTTTCACTACTGAGAATTTAGCCTTTAAATGTGCGATAAAAGGTAATTTATAGTGCTAAAATCACTATTAATCTCAAGGAAGATAAAAGGGGATCCCTTTTAACAGAACATGAAAAAGTGTTGATAAAGTCTCCTTTTATCAGTGCTAAAAATGTTGATATAAAGGGTCTTTTATCTGGGCTAAAAAATCACAGATAAAAGGAAACTTTTGTAAAAAAATCCTAGAATTGGAGCCACTTTTTAATAATACTTGACCCCCCCTTTAACTGTGTTATCCCCCACCTACACTGACTCGTGCCCATACCAACACTCTTTAACAATGTTATCCAGCCACTTTAACTATATTATCCCCCCACCCTGCATGCACTCGCACGCCTCTACCTCTCCCAGGATTCGAACACCACACATCTCCCCTATGCACATGGACTCTTTTCCACTCCCCCATGTTGCTTTGTTCTGCATTTAATGATATATTTATTTATTTATACATATTTATTTATTTCTATTTATTCATATATTAATAGAAATCTATAAATATATATATATATAGTTATATTAATATATATATATATATTCATATATTTATATATATATATATATTTATATATATATAGTTATTTTATTTTAGCTGTATATTTATTCGTATATAAATCTATATTTATAAGATTTGTTTTAAATTCATTTTAAAAAATATTTTTGTTTGGGCGTATATAAATAAAAACATACATACCAGTATAAAACATACATACCACATACAAACAACTGTATATATTTTATATATGTGTGAGTATCTATATGTATAATTATATTTATTTATATGTATTTACATATATTTTATATTCATATGTTAGAATATACTGAAAATATATATTAGTTTGTTTATACAAACACACACTATTATATATATAGGCACACACACAATCACACATTACATAGGTATATAAATATACATATATAATTATTTTAAAAAATAGATATTATAAGGAATATATAATGATAAATATACATTATATGTAAATATGTATAATTATTTATTTATAAAATTAAAAATTTATGTATGAATATATGAAAAAAATATGTATATATTGTAATATATTAGATTAAAAATAACATTAAATTATGAAAAATGATAAAATTTAAAAGCCATAATATCAATTTTAATGTATTCCTTGAGGATAAATTTTATACCCATTGAAAACAGAAAAAAGTCCCCCTCAAATGAGGCTGAAATTCTAACGAATGTTAAAATATTTGAGTATCCCAAATAAAAACTCGCTTTTGGAGGACTTCTGGTCCTTTTATGCCTCTAAAAATGCTACTATAGTTTTAATTTTATCATTAACTAGTTGATATCATTGTAGACTTTGATTTGATATGACGTCGAGCTCAAATGGACACCCATATCAAAAGTTATGGTCATTTGAAATTTGAGTTACGTTTTCATCTTATTTTAGATATTTTATTTATTATTTGTTTATTTAATTCATTAAATAGTTATTAAATGATTATCAATTTATTGTAATTAGCAAATATTAATTAATAATATTTTTTTTAAAAAATTATTCTATCTTCACTAAATTTCTTATATATTAAATTTAATATTATATTAATACTTATATAAAACATATTCAAAAAATATGTAATATATATATATATCGATATAAATAATTAAATATATTTTTATTTATTTTATTTATTTTTTTGAAATATACCCTTAAATAGTGCTAGTAAAAAAAGTACTGATAAAAGTATCCCCTTCATCAGTAATTTTTTTAGCATTGTTAAAGGGTGGCACTACGGAAACCTGGTATTGTGTAAGTGTTGGTAATTTCACCAGATCATAACCAACAACCTAGATCCACCAATGATAGAATGATCTAACATTACAAGATCCTCAGGTATCAATACCCATATATGGGTATTTTCTATGACCAAACAATACCCATCCACTAAGATCCTAGACTTGATGCCATTTGACAATAAACCTTATGTTGGTTCTATCATAAAACTACCCCCTATTTTCACTAAAAACACAAAAATGATTTTTATACACTTAAAACACATTTTGATTGCTTCCCATAATAGGATTTCCCTTATTCATAGTTTTTAATAATTATCTTCCCAATATACATTATCCACCAAGAACATGTTGTCATAAAACATTCTATTTATTTCCAAATTGATGTTCCCCATGATCCTTATGTTATGTTCAATGACAGAAAAATTCTTCACACCACTTCCACCCAATTCGATCAATGAAACAATGCCTCAAACCTCGACCTCGTCTGACTCACCATCATGTGACTCTAAAATTCAAACAAGATATGGTCTAAAAATAGGAACAATAAAAAAAATTCAATCTTATAAATTCCCAAACTTCCATATTTGGGGGAAATTCTTGTTTCTTAAACTATCACGTCGGTCAAATTAACCCCCCCCCCCCCCCAATTACAACAAAACCAATGAACCTTATTCTAAAACATACGCCCTAAATTTTTTTATCACATGTATTATATGATTTATCCATTTAACCACAAACACATTTATCATGAACTATCAATAATTTCATAGTCACTCCATATAAACTTTATCTCACACCAATGTCATCTATCAATGAACCTCTCCCCATTGAAAAATTATATGCTAATAATTTCTAAATAATCATAAACTATTTTCCATGTATAAATAATTTGTATAATGTCCATATAATTTATTATATAATTAATCAATAAAAGGTGCCTAAAACCTTTCCAAGGGACTCTTAAAAATATATCAAACTCAAAATTA
This sequence comes from Viscum album, assembly GCA_963277665.1. Classification (NCBI taxonomy): domain Eukaryota; kingdom Viridiplantae; phylum Streptophyta; class Magnoliopsida; order Santalales; family Viscaceae; genus Viscum; species Viscum album. The sequence goes on along the minus strand of OY728119.1, from coordinate 690,514,162 downwards.
TAGAAATACATCAAATCAAAATTGAATTACTGTGAATTAGCTACATCCAGTTGGGATTCTAATGACATCAAGGAAACACTTATGTTCCTAAACTCCAATAAGAATTAAGGGAACTAATCACATGACCTTGTTATTTTGAGTTCATTTACCATGAATAATTTGTCTCTTATAAACACTATGAATTATAAAATTCCATCAAGAATTATTCCTTGAAGTCATGTGACTCCCACAAACCAAAACATTCAATCTCATTAGTCTTCTAAATCTTCCCTATTTATTATATCCCATTTCAATAAAAAAGCTGACCATGCCTAACTAATCACAATGATAAACATGATAGGATGTGATTATATTATACCATTCCACCTACCATGTTGGACTCACCCGAATTTAGCCAATATTTTAGGGGTAATAGGTCAATTGTAGTTTAGCTTGGGTTGTCAAATCCCAGGAGATATAAGAAGTAAACTACAGACACATAAATTCTATGGATTGTTTATGGCAATGAAGTTTACAACATGGGTTAATTTTACATGGTTTTAAGATAACTCTTATTGACATAGCTGAATTAAAATTTAAATAATTATTTTATCCTTAGATATCACTTGGGTGGATTTGAGCCATTCCTTTTTAACCTATTTATACTTCATATATTTTACATGGGTTCATTTAATAAGATCAATCAACATCATCACTTCCTAGTTTAATACCTTCATACCCTAATACTAATCTCCTATTAATTTGGTGGATAAATCATTTCCTCACTCCAAGGTAAAGGTTTCTATTAAAACTTGAAGTGTGCGGCCTTAAAATCCAAAAAGGACGAAGTAGTTTTAAAATCGTCAAATGAAATTCTCAATTAAATGAATTTATTAGAAATTAATAGAGTGATAAAAAAATCCAATACATTTTATATACACTCCCTTATATCAACCAATAGTATTTTATCCCTACACTTATGATATGGTATCAATTTAAGTGGAAAGTAGACTCACAAAGGAGGAATTAAAGAAGTAAAAAAACAATAAATGAAAAAATAACTCCACCATTGTGGGAATAATTTCACATGTTTTGAGGTGAATAAATTCACACCATGAAGCAAAAGAATCAATTTGATAATAATAATAACATAATAATATAAGATAAGTAACTTTTATTGAAAACAATGGTGATTCGAATAGCTTACAAATGAAAATGAACAATACAACATAAAATGGAGAACATAACATTTAAATGAATCAAAGGAAAAATGATGATAAAATACTTCAATAACACATCCTTAAATAGGAATTTCAATAGTATTGGGTTGATCCCACAATATTCAAAGTCTTCCCACTCGAGTATGGTAGTCCTTGGGTGGTGGAAAGTTTGTGAAATTTAGAAATTTTCACCCTTGACATGAAATTAAATCCTGATTGCATCCACAAAACAGAGGCACATAAACAAGCTTCTATATGGCTGAATTAGAGTGGGCTATAGAATAAAGAAATAAATTTTCTGATGTACCCTAACTTTTTGTAATGTTTCATCACAAAATAGTTAATGGATTATGAGATATTTGTAAAATGGTGGAATGTTGTTCTAGGTCACAGAATCTGAAAAAGAAAAATTATCTCTAACACGGGCCACCTAGAACTCTATTAAAACGTCCGAATTATCTCTTGTAACTATTGTACGAAATGTTCTAAATGATTTCCTAAATATTCAATTGAATTTTTAGAAGCATTGGACTTTTATCATGGCCAATAAAGTCTTTTTATTGAGCAGTTTTCTACTTTACATTTCACATAATGTGTTGGCCTGAAAACCCATTTTAGTGGTCTTCCAATGTGAATATTCAAGAGCTCCAAAAGTATGAATTGTACACAATAAAATTAGAAACCTGAAAATTAAATATGAAAATTACATCAAGATCTTTTATTATTTTATATGGTGTTAAAAAACATACATTGTAAAAGTGTATTTTACGGAAATACAATCATAATGTGAAATTATGTTCAAAGTGTAAAATGAAATAAAATGATGTTTATGAATAATAAATATGATGAATATTATATATATTAACAATTAATATTATCCTAATTCAGTGGCTAATCACACCACCAACAAGGGTTTTTCTAGTCCTGATAAAAATATATCTCAAAAATGTGATATTCGAATTGACTTTTCCAAAACATTTTAATACACAATGATAAAAAGGAAACGTTATACCGAACAATCATGAAACCCATCTAAAATATTTTAATAAAAGATAGTTTCATAAGCATAACCCAATACCATGACCATTACATTGTCCAAATTCATGACCATATTTCATCCAATATCAATTAATCATGATGATGTGTTGTGTATCACAATAGACATAGGGGTTCATCTTTATTCAATAGGGAAATTATAGAAGCACAAGGTGGAATAACATTTAAATATTATGATGGGTATTAATTTTTTTTTTCAAATTTTCCATGGTAATTGAAATTTAACTCAACATAGTCATCCCTTTTACCAAGACATTTCTGATGGCTACGAGGCTCAAAGATCTTAGGGAGCCAAGTGAAGCACACATACTTGGGATTCATATCGAGTTAACTCAGTTGAAATAAAGTCAAATTACCACATGTAGAGATAAAATTAATATCTATGGGTAGTGAAATATTGATTCACGATCCCCATGTGCTAAAATCCACACATTAAGTCATTTCATTTCTCCAAACATAAATTTATTATTATTTTGATATTTTTGAAATACTCATATTAAAACTAAAATGATCACAAAACCTATCCTATTTATTTAGGGGACCCCATGAACTCAAACTAATACCCCACCATCCAAAGGATGGGCATTGTGAATTTTTTTTTGGTGAAAATATAAATAATGAAATATCACATTAGATAACCACATTTCCCAAAACCCATGGTCACAAAATTATACATGGATTAAAATTAGAATTAAGGCCTCCTAAATTATTTGATATTCAATTTTAATTTTTGTAATGTGTATTATCATGTTCAAGGTTAAATAATGTTTTCCTTAAATGGATATTTGGTTCCAGAAAATTTTTTATTATTTATTTTCACCCCCTCCCAACATAGAATAACATTGTCCCTGCTGTTTGAAGAAAAAGAAAGTTATAAGGTTATATAAGAGATGAGTTCAAAGAGGAAATAAAAATATAGAATCAAGGAATAAAGTCACCTGGTGGTTGACGTTGACGTTCATGATGCTCAAATTTACTCCTTGATATCCATGTCACTTATAGAATTCCATAGTAAAACAAGGTAAAAACAAACAAAACATATATATATATAATTATAAAAAAATTAAAATATAAGTATATATACAAAAAATATAGAAGAAGGAATCACTATATGCCATAGGTTAGTGGAAAGTGCTCATCCCTGTCTCCCATTAGTCCTGGGTTCGAATCCTCGTGGCTTCATATGTTGTGATAGGGTTTTCTCCATGACCTATGACGTGTCCTTTTATTTTTTTAATTAGTTTTATCTATTTATTTTAACCTAAAAACACATAAACATAAAATATACTAATGATACATTATTTAATAATAAATTTATGTGCAAGGTGTTACTGATTGACCATGCCATGTGACACAGATGAATATGGAGCTCCGATTTCACACCCATTCATACCCATAATAGAATAACACAGAAATTGTCTAAGTTTTTATCATATTCAATGTTTATTTTTTTAAAATTTCAAAATGATTCATTAATCCTCTTTGAAAAAAACATATTTCACAATGATTGAAAACCTAAAAACTATGGGTTGCCTCTTATGTAGCATTTTTTAACTTCATTTTCCTGACATGGATCCTAAATCTACCATTTTTTCCTTAATTCATAGGTGGGATCAGTTAACTCAACCTATGTTAATGTTTATTGAATGATTATATTAATAGTCTTCACTTATGACCATTGACCTTGAAAATGTGACCACTTTTGGGATCCTGAATCTCTACCTCCCCATGGGGGTACACTTGATGCACTATGAATGGACCTCACTATCTAGACTGTAACATTCCCGGGTGAAAATAATGATTTGAACTATATAAGAGCATGAATTTTTCTAGTTCAAAATGTTCAACTTTGAGATTCGAAGATTGATTGGATTGAATTCTAACTTTATTTATCCATGAATTTTCATAAGCCTCTATCCTATGTTCCTCTTGTTTTTTAAGATCTAATTTACTCTTTTCTTAAGCCAACGAGATGTCAAAATTTATGTGTTTGATTTCCAAAATTGAATTATGCTCAATTTCAACAAGTATATGGCATGATTTCCCATAATATAACCTATATGGTGACATTATTAGTATGGTTTTAGATGTTCTACGATATACCCAAATGGAATCCAAAAGTTTTTCAGAACAATATTTCCTCCAGGGATTGAAAGTTTCATCATGAATTTTATTAATCTCACTTTTCTCTCACTCAGGATTACAATTGGTTTGAGGATGGTCCACATTGTAAAATTTATGAGAAATCCCATAATTCATCATGAGTGAAGAGAATGGGTCTTTGGAAAAATGTTTTCCTCTATCACTGATTATAACCCTAATAATTCCAAATTGATAAGAAATGTCCTCTTCCAGAAATCAGATCACAACATGATGGTCACTAGACTTGGTGGGAATAGCCTCAACCCATATCGAGACATAATCAACAACTAAGTGGATGTAGAGTAATCCCCTAGAGTATATGAAGGTTCCCATGAAATAAATTCCCCAAAATCAAATATTTCGACAACTACAATGGGAGTGAGGGGCATTTTATTCTTTTTTGTAAGGGATCATTATTGTTGATATTGAGAATAAACTTTTCAGAATTAGAATGAATCCTTAGTGAGGTTATATCAGTAAAAAAACAATGGAGGACCTTTCCACTGGTTCTCATTGTGGAAAAGGGGCCTCCACATGCCTCTCCATGAAAAAATTATGAAAGGAATCATTCTTAGACTTGAGAACACACCTCTTAATGATTTGATCAGTACAGAAGCTGAAGAGGTTATGATCATCAAACACATTGTGTTTGACATTAGAAAATAAAGTCTTCTTAGCTTGGGTCCTGATGAATTTTTGAATGTCCCTCATCACCAAATGGTTTTCTATGTCAGTATACCATGGGAAATCACTCACAGAATATAGGTTCTCATTGGGAAATGAATCAGACATAGAATGGTGATACGATTTGTCTTTGAATTCCATCCTAGAGAGGCGATCAACTAAAAACATTTCAACATCCCTTTTTTCATTAATGTTTAAATAAAACTCTTGAAGAATAAGGAGCCACCAAATCATTCTAGAATTTGAATATTGTTTTTGGAAAAGGTATTTTAGGGCTTAATGGTTGGTGAGGAAAATTATGGGTGATCCAAAAAGATAGGACATTAATTTCTTAGAGGAAATGAAAAAAAGAAAGAAAATATTTCTTAGCAGTGGTGTAGTTGATTTGTGTGTAATTTAATGATTTCTTTTATAATAAATGACATGTGGAGTTTTCTCACATCGTTGTCCTAAGGCTGCTCCTACAACTAAGTCACTCACATCATACATGAGTTCAAAAAAAGGTTATAATTTGTATATTTCATGATAGCTGGAGAGTTAATATATGACTAGAGTATACAGAATGATTTTTCATAGTATTATTTCTATAAAAATGGAGCATATTTCACCAAGAGAGCACAAAGTGGTCGAGAAATATAGTTGATATTCCTAATGAACCTTCTATAGAAACTATTATATCCTAAGAAGGACCTCACATGTAGAGTACCAAGCATTCCATACTTGGAAATTAAATTACATTTGTAGAATACATAATACATGATAAAAAACAGACACCCAAAGACCGTATTAGTTTACTATCTTTGGAATCTCAGAACATAATCTTCTAATCATAGTGAAAGAAATTCAACATCTCCCATAAAGAAATTCCCCTATATTTTACTACACAAAACAATTCTTTATATCCTTTGGGAATGAAAAAAAATGGTGAGATCAAATTCTCAGTAAGGATAAAAATGGAGAAAATAAAACAAACAATATACATTTCAATGTAAAAACATGAACATAAAGTATAAACATTAAAATAATGAGTTATGTAAGAAATATTGGTAGTACATATTAATATATCACAAAGGATCATTAATCACGATGGAATAGAATTTGAATAAAACATGTAATTGTTTCAAACTAATAATCACATATTATGATTTCTATAGCCATGGAATTGGTTCCAAGACCATCATAGTGGACGATGTCCATTACTGAACTAGGTTTTCTTGTCCTTCCAGCCATGTATTACTAATCTAGATTTACTGGTCGTTCTAGCCATACATGTCTCATGAGATATAAATATTCACCCTATTAATTGCAGAGAGATATATGTCCCACCCTTCTCATAATGAAATCAATCTTACATGTTTCACAAAATAAACATAAATCATTCATCATAACATAAAAAATAAAATTGATTTCATAAATATCATCCCATTATAACATAATCCGTATAAAACAAATGGATGGAATTTCATTATAGAAAATTCAAAGTATATAAATAATAGGGGCATTATACTTGATACATCACCATATTATAGAATTTCAACATAGTTGGAAAATAATTTCGATAAAACAAAAGAAATGAATTCTCAAGGAAAGTATCATGTCTTCTTCAAAATCATTTTCTTTTCTCAAAATGTCGTCAAATATTAAAAGAAAATAATTTGTTGAAAATAATCATGAAATCATGTTGAGGAACCTGCATTTAAATAAGGTATTATGAAACCATAAGAATGTGTTCATGTCATATAACTAAAAAAACATTCTTCTCATACTTTTTCAAAAAAGTCAAAAATTATCTCATACCAAAAATGACAAAATATTCCTTTCGTATCATTTAATAAAAATTCACCAATGGGTAAAAATGGATTTAAAAATTTTTAGGAGGATATAAATAATATTTTATATTTAGGAAACATGGTCATGAATGATAAATATTCCACAGTAAATACTTATTTATAATTAGTTTCGGATAAAAACAAGATTACTATATTTTCTCTTACCTTAGGTCTGATATGCTTTGTATGTATCTGAACCTCCTCTTCTTTGACGTGCCTCTTCTAAACCACCTCCTAGGGAACTAAATTTTTCTTTTTAAGAAGACCACGAACAATAATATGATTTTTGGGATGTGTAGAATGGAAATGGATAGATTTTGGATGATTTTGAAGGCTCAAAATGGTGTGAAGAGGAGAGGGATAAGGTTACCTTTTATAAAAGAGGAGAGGGTCACTTTTGGAAACCTAAAAAATATTAATTTAAACGAAATCCAAACCCCACATAAAAACCTACAAATTGACTCTACTAGTATGATGAGGTGAGATTGGGTTATAACCTCAAAAACCTATAAAATTTTGACATGTTTTCATTTTATATTAAACCATATCATTTTGATTTACCCATATTTAATCTATTTAGTTTTATTTGTGGTAATAATATAATAAATTATAAATTATTATAAATACATATGTGTTGTGAATTGTCTATAATTGGATACTTTATGACATTTTTGATGAAATAATATTCAATTTTTAATTTTTAAATATATATTTTTTGATTTTTAAACAATTTAATAATATGTTATTTTTATAAAATATCAATAGTTTCAATTTTGAAACTATCTATTTAATTGAATTTAAATAAAATCTAAAAAGATGATAGATTTGAATGAAAATATTAATTATATTCCTATAATGTCAAATGTATCTAGAAAATTCGTGGAGAATATTAATTAATTTATATATTATGTATTTTAATATTTTTAAAACCATTTATTTTCACTTTCTGTTAATAAATTAATTACAACAACATTTATGTATAATTATTTCATATGCTTATTTGTTGAATAAAAATTAAAATTAAAATACTATGATAATGATAAATATATTATATTTCATAATAATACATTTAGCCGAATTTATCTTCCAAAAAACCCAACATTTAAAATTTTATATTTATTAAATTATGGGGGTGACAACTTTGAGATCATTTAAAATAATATAATATAAGAGTCATAATCTATTTTATAAGGATCAAAATGGTCAAAATTTATATCCTTTGATGATTATAGTTTATATATACTCAATTGATATGGTTTGGTCAAGTGTTGGGGAATTGTTATGGGTATTTTTACTTTAATAAAAAACATATTTTTGATTTTTCACTAAATAAATAATTTCTATATCATTAATGTGTAATATATTAAGGTATTTATATATTTCTTAAAAACTAAAAACAATTTAGTATGATAAATAAAAAAAATTGATTTCGATTTAGTATTTATAATCGAATTAAATCTGTATAACATTATATTAAAAATAATTTAATTATTAATGTTTGAGTGATATATATTTCACTTTTCCTTAAATAATCATAATTAAATGTCTTATTCTCATCCATGTGGGTTCTAATAGATACCATTTCGAAAAAAGTATGTTTTAGGGAGAAATATAATCATCCAATAATATTATGACAAGTGTTAAGGTAATTTTATAAAATTATTTTTACATTCAACTACCAGATTTACCTTTAACTGTGGTAAATAAAATTTACCATAGTTACTATTGTTAATTCCCAAAAATAAAATTATCCTCTTAATATAATTTGTACATACTGATTCAAAATATAGAATTCATTTTTTTAAATTTAAGACGTAGAAGTTGCAGTAATTTATTTAATATTAATCTCATTTTTGAGAAATGAGTTTTAAAAGACAAAACATTGCAAAAGATTGAAATGTTTTTACCAATTAATTAAATGTAAAATTAATGGTAAGGACATAAATTATTTTAAATAGTAAAAATATATTATACTTGTAAATTAAAACCATTCTATATTATAATTTAACCATATAAATTATCTCGAATAAAAAAGTTGTTTTTATGTAAAATTTTGAGTATTTTAAAAATTCATCAAAATAAGAAATTTATTAGAAAAATATGAAAAAATTATCCAATGAAAATTTTTATATCCTGATTCATAGATGAAGTTTATTTTGTCAAATTGAACTTATAAACATGTTAAAAACTAGATTTAAAATGGTTGTTCCATCTAAAGGCGGTAAAAATGCATTTTTTTTGGAAAATTACTTCCTTTAGACAAATAATTAATTTTTTTTACATATTGTGTTCTAGAATATGCCTAAAATTAATGTCAATAATATAAAATAAATAATGTGCTTAATAATATTCATAACATCTAGTTTATATCCGATTAAATAATAATATTTAATAATTTAGCAGTGTTCAGTGAAACTCAGTATCGTGTACAATGCATGTTATCAAGGAAGGTCACTCATGCGTGTAACACAATCCAAGTTAGTGTTGGGTGTAGTGAAATCATCCTATTGGAGTTGCGTGTGAAAAAATAAAAACATAGTATAATTATATATTGAACAAAATCTACACTATGTGTTACGTGAAAGGAATTATATCCAAAGAACTGGGAATTGTGTGCAAAACAAGACAAGAATAGTGTTGTGTATACTTCAGGATAATATGGTGTTTCCTATAGTGCAATAAAAACATTATGTATTGTATAACACAATAAAACTAATAAACTAATAGAATCTATCTCATAAAATGTTATGGTGTTACATTCTACCCCACTTAAAATGAATTTCACCATTGAAATTCGTTTGGGGTTATAAATGGTTTACTACATGAATGTTTCATTCATAGAAATACACATCATAAAAAAGAATACTAAAACATAATTTTAAAAAGTAATGTAAGAAGTATAACGGTCACCAAAATTAGATCATCACTGGGTTTCCACATAATATTATTAAGGTGAAAACATGGATATGGAAGATAAATATAATCATCATGTTATGATGGAGAGTGGTATGGAACATGGCCAAGAAAATGTCAAAAATCACAAAGCCATAAATTCACGATGATCTAAGGTACCATTAGATTCATCATATATGAGGGTACTAGGATAACATTTTTGGGTTTCAAGATCATTTTCCTAATTTGGAATAATTTTTTTCATAAGGAGAAATACTTACATGATTTCAGCAAAATATCACTATCGGTCATTCCCAGAACAATTTCCACTTAGTCTCTTATTTAAAGAAATGAAGTTGAATTTCTTATTCTTGAAGTGTTTCCAAAACATATGACAGAATGATATGTCATTCCATCTATCTAAACAAAAAGTATATGACATATCATAAAATGTGCTTATGTTTACCTATATTGAGATAATACATTAATCTAACAAACATCAACTATAATATAAATTATTCTATCAAAAAATGTGCAACATTAGTATCTTTCAGAAAATTGAAAATATAAAACTTTATAAGTCGGTTATCTAAATCTACTTAACATTTGTTTCCCATATCTCATTTTTTAGTTCTTGGTTGTCATATTCAAAAAATCTAAATAAATTAAACATTTATTCTCTTGAAACATAAATTACTATAGAACATTATTGAAAACATGATTTCCATAATAATTTAACTCTTTCCACATACCAAAATCCCAAAAATTCAATATAATCATACCATGTTATCACTATGACCTTATACCTGTCATGATCTCATTAATAATATCAAACATATCATTATCTCTGTATCCCTTCATTATGCTAATATCATGTGCTTTAAAAAAATATATGAATAACCTTTCATGGTTACATGTACCATACGACATATAATTTCAAATAGATAAGGAAAAAATAGTGTAACAAGTCTTAGATGTTTCTTTATTCCATTGTACCATTAAATTAATTATACAAAATTACCCTTGATAAACATTCTATCATTCCACTTCCTTCTTTAAACATTGAACATGCTTCATCATTTTATTTCATAACACTTATTTCATCTCATATATCATTTGTAGTCTGTTCAACATCATCAACATAAATACTACCCATTTGGCCATGATGAATTTCATTATGAGATTTTCCCTTAGGAAATAGATTTGAATAATTCCCATAAACTCAGCATTTAAAATATTTAACAATTATTGATGTCTTAGAAATACCATTACCCATATCAATTGTGTTAACTAAACCATTTTTTCCAATCACTAGATTTGTGTCCTTATTTTCCCAAACTAATGATTCTTACAGTTCCTTTGAAATATTCTCCTCAATGTCACTTCCCATATGATTTACATGAGGAAAATTGAATTTTATTTCCTCTATAATCACCATGAAACTCCATCTTTCTTTTATTAAATGATTTTGGAAACTCACAAAAGTAGATATTATTAATCATAATATGAGATTTCTAATTATGCATAATAATGATGTTTCACCATCCAAGATCGATTTTACATTGTTTCTCAAGGAGAATATAATTACATTGTCCATCATATTCTCCATTACCTAGAATCCTCTTGTTTTTAAAAATATTCTAAAACCCAAAAAGAATAGTGTGAGAGGAAAAAATCATACTAGAAAAACAACATATCATAGTGGACTGCATTAAATCTCTAACATCTTAGTTTTAATAATATGTAACTCATGATCGTTACCATAATTATAAGACTATAACCTATAGTTATAATTAACCTTAGAGACATCCCCAGACATGCCATAGAAATATCTCTAGGGATATCACAAAACTTTTCGCGTTCTAGTTTCCAAATGTTGACTGAACCATTGCTCTGATATGAACTACAGAGACCCGATCTTGACAAACTTGGAAATTAAATAATTTTTTTGGAATAAATAATAAATTAAAAAGACATTCACCTAATGACATTATTAGTTTAGTTTCTTTAGAAACTCAAAACATAATCTTCTAATCATGGTGAAAGATCCTCAACATCTACCACAAAGAACTTATCATTTTGTTTTCCAACCTAAAACAATTCTTTATATCCAGGGGGATAGAAAACATAAAAAGGGTGATCTAAAATTCATAGTATGGGTAAACATGGACAAAATAAGACAAATCATATACATTTTAATTAAAAAACATCAACATAAAGTATAAACATTAAAATATTGAGTTATGACATAAATCTTGGAAGTACGTAAGGCATATATCATAAAGGAACATTAACCTTGATAGAATATCTTTGGAATAAAACTTGTAATTTTTGAAATCTAATATGCAGATATTATGATTTCCATAGTACCCCTGGCATTGCTACCAAGACCATCATAGTAGACCAATTCCATTACTGAACCGGTTTTACATGTTATTTCAACTCTGTATTACTAAACCAGAAACACTTTTCGTTTTAGGCATGTCTATCTCATGAGATATAAATCTATACCCAATGATTTTGAGGGATATATAGGTCCCACCAAAATCATAACTTATTCATTCTGACTTGTGCTACAAAATAGACACAGATCATTTATCATAACCCAAAAAAATAAAATGGGTTTCATAAACATCATTCCATTATAACATAATCCATATAAAACAAATGGATATCATTTCATCATAAAAAAATCATGAAATTTAAATAATAGGGATTATATACTTGAAATATACCCATATTAAATAATTTCATCATAGATGGAAAATTGTTTTGATAAAACACTATAAATGAATTCATGAAGAAGATATCTTTTCTTCTTTAAAATCATTTTCTTTTCTCCAAATATGAAGAATTTTTTGTAAAAAACTACTTTTGATGAATATAATCATGAAATGCTGTGGAGGAAGCTTCATAGAGGTGTTATGAAACTGTAAAAATATATTCATTACATATAAGTTAAAATATAATTCTTTTAGTACTTTGGATATAAAATTCAAAAAAAATCTCCAACTGAAAACAAAAAAAGATCCTTTCATATTTTTTAATAAAATTTCAACAATGATAAAATTGGATTTAGAAAATTGTTGTAGGATAGAAATAATATTACATATTTTGGAAACATGGATGTGGATGATAAATATTCTCTAGTAAATACTTATGTATAAAAAATCTCGGATAAAAATGTGATTGTGGTATTTTCCCTTACCTTAGATCTAATATGCTTTGTAGGTATCTAAACCTTTTCTTTTTCAACACTCTTCTTCTTATCTTCCTTTTAGGGAACTAAATATGGCCTTTAAAGAATACCAGTACCTATATAATGTTTCTAGGGAAGTGTAGAAGGGAAGGATAATATTTGGTAGAGATTGAAGGCTCAAAATAGAGTGAAGAGGAGAGGGAGGAGGTGCGATTTTATAAGAGATGAGAGGGGCACTTTTGAAAACTTCAAAAATATTAATTTACAATAAAATCAAACACCACATAGAAACCTCGAAAATGAAAAAAATTCTATGCTATGATGAGAGAGGGTTTTATTCTCATCAACCAATAAAATTTATCCATGTTTTTATTTTATTTTTAACATTATAATTTACATTTATCCTTACTTAATCTATTTAGTTTTATTTGTGGTAATAATATTCAAAATTTTAAATGATTATAAATACTTACATATGTGTTGTGAATTGTCCATAATAGGATAATTTGTTACATTTTCGACCATATTATTATTAATTATTAATTATTAAATATTTTTGGGATTTGTAAACAATTTAATAATATGTTATTTTTATAAAATTTCAATATTTTCAATTTTGAAATTATACATGTATTTGAATTTAAATAAAATCCACACAAATTATAGATTCGAATAAAATATAAAATAGAATTCTAACATGTCATATTCATCTATAAAATTCATAGAGCACATAAATTAGTTCATATAATATTTATTTTAATATTTTTAAAACTAATTATTTGCGATTTCTCACTATAAAATAATTACCACAACATTTTTGTATAATTATATAATATATTAATTTTTAAATAAAAATAAAAATTAAAATAATATAATGAATATAAATCTAATATATTTTATAAAATAATTTTTTCCAAATTTATCTTCTAAAACCCATCATTTTAAATGTTATATTTATAAAATTATTTAGGTGAAAACCTTGACATCATTTAAAATAAAATAATATAAGTGTCATAATATCTTTTATAAGGAACAAAATGGTCAACAAGTCAATCCTTGGATGCTTATAATTTATATATACTCGACCGATAAGGTTTGGTCATGTTTTGGGGCGTTTTGATAGTAATTACTACATTAAGAAAAAAATATTTTTAATTTTTCAGTAAATAAATAATCTATGTATCATTAATGTAATAAGCTATCAAAGAAATTATATATTTTTTAAAAATTAAATAATAAATCATGATGACAAAGAAAAACATTTTATCTTTCAAATGAGTATTTATAATCCAATTTATATTCTGTATGACCTTATATTAAAAATAATTTAATTATTAACGTTTGAGTGAGACATATTACACTTTTCTTTAAATAAAATAATATAAATGTCTTAATATAATCCTTGTGGATTCCAAGAGATACCATTTACACCCAATAATGTTTTAGGGAAAAATACAATCATCCAAATATATTAATAAAAGTGTTTGGGTAACTTTATATTATTATTTTTACCCTTAATTACCAGATTAACCATTAACTGTGGTAAATAAAATTTATTGTAGTTACTATTCATAATGCCCATAAATAAAACTGGAATTTTCACATAACTAGGACCTAATAATTCAATATACAGAATCAATTTTTTCAAATTCAATAAACATAGGTTGATGTATTTAAATTAAAATTAATCTCGTTGTTGAGAAAATATATTTTAATTGTCAAAACATTGCAAAAGATTGAAATTATTTTACCTATGAATTCAATGTAAAATTAATTATAATGAAATTAATTATATTAAATGGTAAAATATATTCCATTTATAATTTAAAAATATTCAATATTATAATTTCACCATATAAATTATCTCAATGAAAAAAGTTTTTTTAAGTAAAATTTTTGTGTTTTTATACTATTCATCAAAATATAAATGTTATCAAAAAATATCAATAAATTATACAGTGAATATTTTTATATATCAATTCCAAAGTGTATGTTTATTTTTATTAAAATTATCTTATAAACATGGCATAAATTTTATTTAAAATGGGTGCACTGTCAAAAGGCGGTAAAACTGCATTTTTTTTAAAATATTTCTTTTATCTGAAAATTTGATTTTTTTCAGATATTGTTTAATAGAAAAAGTGTTGGATGAATTCCAATTATATAAAATTAAAAATTTAGTTAATACTATTCATAAAAACAAGTTTATATCCCATTAAATAATAATATTTATTAATATATCATTGTTTAGTAAAATTCGGCATCACATACAATGCAAGCTATCGAGGATGGTCATTCTTGCGTATAACACAATCCCAGTTAGTGTTGGGTGTAGTGAATGATTCCTTTTGTTGTTGCGTATAGAATATTAAAACCTAGTATATTTATATAATGAACAAAATCTATACTCAGTGTTATAGGAAATAAATTAAATCAAATGAACATGGAATTCTGTGAATCAAAAGCCAAGAATTGTGTTGCATATACTGCAAGACAATATGGTGTTGCTTATGGTGCAATTAAATCTTGGTTTAGCGAAAAACACAAGAAATAAAAGATATTAATAAAATATATATAATAAAATCTCGGGGTGTTATATTACTTCCTTAATACTTTTAGGAGAAGGAAGGCAACAAATGATGTCAACCTTAGATTTATCAACATCAATCCCTCAACCAGAGACCAGATAGACCAGAACAAGTACTTCCTTTACCATGGAAAGGCATTTATCCCAATATAAGGTGAACTTCTTATCCTCGCATATTGAAAAAACTCTATCAACATTTAGAAGGAACCCCTCAAAAGTATCCCCAGTGATAGAGAAGTAATCTATGAAGACCTCTAAACAATTTTCAACCATGACTGAGAATATTGCCATCATGCACCACTAGAAGGTACCTGGGGAATTACATAAACAAATGGGCATGTTCTTGAAGGAAAAAGTGTCGAATGGACAACTGAATATCATGAGAATAAGTTTTATATCTCATAACAGTTAATGAGAGATTAGAAAAATACTTTTTACTTTTGAAAGAATAGTCCTTTTGGAAAATAATTTATATATTCCATGAAATAATATATTAAACATTAATATCCCATAAAATAAAATACATGGGAATTGAAATTATATTTTAGGAATAAATGATATCTCACTAATGTGAAATCATGAAAAAAAATTTCTTAAGATTCATTATAAATCTAACATTTTAGAGTATTTTAAGGAATACATTAATGAGAATTTTAAAGTGTAAAGAAACATTTGTTCTATTAAATCCTTAAATTATATAAGATCATTATTCAAGATAAAATTATTTTTTTTATAAAACTAATAGTGGCTTAAAACAGATTCTGGTGTACACTTGAAAACGAGTAAGTATTTGAAAATATCCTTTGAATCGGGTTTGTATTCCGAAAATAATTTTGAATGTTCCTTTTAAAAAATGTAACTATCCATAAAATAAGTAAGGATACAGGTTTTTGAACATATATATAACACTAACACAGAATTTATGATGGGTAAAAAAAAATAAAAAATAATTTTATTGAGGTAATTAGACAATAAACTCTCCCGAATGAAAATAGAGGTTCTGGTGGAAATCCCTTACCACTTTGTAATCAATCGATTTGTCTTCCCCAAAATTAATAATATTCAAATTATTCATTGAATACCATTAAAGTAAATATATTTATGATATTATAAGTCAATGGGAATTATACATACAAAATAAACAAGTATTAGTAGTGAAAACGGTAATTCTCACAAAAATGGAAGTGACATAAAGAAACCCCTTACCTTAAGTCCGAATGTGTTCCGCTCTTGAACGTAAGGTCCTATAATATGAAATTAGAGTTATTAAAAACATATTTAAGAATAAATAAAACATTTATTTAGTTTATAAAAATTATTTTAAGTACATTTATGTCCTTATTGACAAGTTATTATATTGAATTCAGTCATTCCAGAGTGTTTGTTTTCTTGATTTTCATAATTGGTTCACTAGTTCTTATGTAAGGTAGTTCATGTGAAATGGATGTAAATCTTCATAATTGAAATTACATTTTATTTATAAACATCCAAAAGTTCTAATGGTCATTTCTATGATTCATTTTCATGTAATGAGAATGGATCATTAAATGAAATATTAATGACATTCACTTAAATTATTTTAACAGTATTTTGATTATTTAGAAGTATTTTGGTCCTACAAATAATAATATGAAGGTATATAGGTTAATAAATATTAAATAGGTTATAATACATATATTATATTCTAGTTCTACCAAAAAAATGGTTTCAGGACCTTTAATGAAGGATAAATTGAAGAACAAAACTTCATTGTCCATGAAGGTTATAAATTGGAACCTCATGGACGTTGATTTATTTTTTCAAAATAAGATAGAGAGGGAGAGAGTAAGGATATTAATGATGTTTCTTCTATTACCATGATATATTTTATCTATATATATGATATTGAATCTATCATGTTTATTTGGAAAGAGGAGGTGATAATTAAATAAGATAAATTGAAAATAAACTAAATGAAAAAAATAAAGTAGCCTTACATCTTGAAATAACCACCTTGAGAACCTCTTTAAGGGATGGGGTTTGGGTCTTTTGGCATGAACAAGAGCTTCCTAGACATGGGGAGTGTCTAGGTAAGGGTAATTGGCAGATTTTTGCGGATCTTCCAAGCATAGATGAGTGAAATGAAGAGAGAGTGAGGGTAGTTTTTATAGTAGAGGAGAGGAGGGTTTTCATAAATTTGTTATCATTAGATTATTAATTTCCATAAAGATAAGAAATAGTGATGATTCCTTGACCAGGAATAGTAATAAATTCATGCGAGTTCTAACGATGTGTCATTACATCATTTATGATGTCATAAATATTGAATTTAACTAATAATTTGTATATACATTTTTTACTATATTACATTAATAATTAAAAATTTGAGTATTTTAGAAAAATTACAAAAATTCCCCCAAACCATTTTTCAACAAGTAGAATAGAAAAAGGAAGTCTCTTTTTGAAAAAAAATTCTAAATATGATTAATTTATTATTTAATTAAAATCATAATTTATCCTAAAAACAAGAGTTTTATAAAATTTATTTACATATTCCATTTCATAGGTATAACATACTTCCACTTGAATATTATTTAGATACTATCATAGGTAAGGATACAATTCATTAGGGTATATCATTATTCAAAAGGGTATGTTACTATTCATTATGGTAGTGTACTATTCACGAAAAATTATATTTTTTTTCTTATCGGACTTTAAATAACTTACTGATCACAACAACGTATGTCATATTTTCAAATTTCTCACTATAGAAGTGACAAACTTATGTAAACATGGATAGGATATAAAAAATTAGTGTTTTTAGAGGCTTTGTGATCCATGAATTCTATAATAAATCTATTTTTAAAATCATGGGGTGTTACATTATCCCCTCCTTACAAAAATTTCTTACTTGAAATTTAAAAATGAACATTGAATGTTAATGGTTGATACATGGGAATTACCTTATTGAAAACCACATTAGAAATACTGTTAGTAAAATATCCTCCATAAAAAAATGTTTAATGGATATGAGGTGGTCACTCCAAAAAGTATGCTTTTGATAAGGTGAAATTTAGTTGGAAGTAAAAACACAGACATAGAAGAAAAATCTATCTATGACGTTCTGATGGAACTTGATAGAGGAAATTTTGAGATAAATATTTATTACTATAAAACTATAAACTAAAATGAATTCATCGATATTATAAATGGTTTGGAAAACATTTTATTTCTGTCTATTTTCCTTGAGTCTAGGAATTATTCCACTCAATAACATTATAAATATACATTTCTACACACAAACTAATCCTTTTATTGCACTTGAACAATCTATATCTCATCAATTAGAATGGGTTACACCATTTTATTTCGAAATTAATTAACCTCTAAAATATCATAAAATGATCAACTTATAGCATTTCATAAATGGTCCAAAATAAAACGATTCAACACATTATAAAGAAGTCCACTAAATTTCCAAGATGAAATTATCATTAACCCTTAATTAACATGAATTATATCTAAATTTCACATTCCAAACATGTGAATAACTTCATCATGTATCCTCATGAATTATGATAATAACTTGACTTACTTTAAAAACTATTTTGGAAACATGCATTTTTATGTATTCTTTAATTAAGATACATGTTATTGGTAATATTCCTTAAATCTAAATGTAATATAATCTCCATCGACGATTTCATAGGCCACTTCTTGACAAGCCAATAACCATTTCCAAGTTAGTCAGTACTTATCTAAATCAATCATTTCCTATTTAGTATCTCAACATCAGATATCTATTATGGTTTGTCTTTCCCTAAATCATGTTTTTATTTGAAAAAAATTTATCTTTTAACTGAATCACTTTTCCTTTGTACCATTCATCACACAACCATAAATCCTTAATGAATTATTACTGTACTAAATCCTAATATATCTCATAATTCATAAAACCAGTACATTACTCGCAAAGTATTCAAATGGAATGATTCTTAACTAGGAATATTAATCATTCTACTTCATCGGTGGTAGCATCATAACTTGATCAATATCCAAAACCCTTATTGGGAGTATATTATTTTGATGATTCTGTTATGGATTCACATAGTTTCCCATCTCCAAATAATGGAATAATTGGATAGAGTGAAATCCTTTCCTTGTCTTGCAATTATGAGCATGGTGTTTTTTTCTCCACACTTGATGTAAACTTCTTTTCCTCTCAAGCATATACCAAGGTGTTTCCTTCCACAATTTTTACATGTGGGAAAAAATCTTTTTATTCTTACCTTTACCCATGTTTTACCCTCCTATACTCTTCTTCTTTTGCTTCCCTTCAATTCCATAGGACTCTGATAAGTCTTTACGTACCTTGTTAACACATGAAATTATTTCATCAAAGGATGAGGATACAAGGGAGACAACTATCATGTGAAAATTTGGATTATGAATATTAGAGATATAATGCTTCTTAATCTTCACATCACAAGCATTAGTGATGTTATCATTCATTCTTCTTTGTGCCATTTTTAATCAATTCCATATTATATATTAGCTCATAAAATTATAAATTCTCTATAACTCTAAACATGGTATAGAACATAGGATAAATTTATGCATTATAAATCCTAGAACCAAATGCTTCGGTCCCTTTGGGGACATAAAACATTCACAATGGTGGGTAAATTAAATGTGAATTATCCTATGAATATCCCCCAGGAGTATCAATACCAAGAGTGCAGTAGGTAAAGTTGTCGTGTACCAAGATACCCTGGGTCAAGCCCGAAACACTTGGTCAGAATTTTCACTCTTAGATACATCGTTTCACGAGCCACCTCATCATGTTAGTATCCCAAAAGGGATGTATTTGATATAAATATCCACAAAATATTTTCCTTACCAAGATTCCATGAAGTTCTTGTATGTTTTTCCTCAAATAATACCTTAGGGATTTGTTCCATAATCTTTAATTTTTAATATAGTTTCCAATTTTTCTATTAATCATCCTTTGATACCAACTGTAAGGATCCAAACCCAATTTCCCGGATCTGTTGCCTTATTTTATTACATTAGAATATAAACATGGAATCAAATCCTGATGGATCAAGTAGTTTAGTATTATTAGAAACAATATACACACATAATTTCAACATTACAAATTGAAAATAAAAACAATATAGAATCTCCTTTTACAACATACATAACTCCATTGTTATTTCATCATACCATTCATAATAAAATTATTCATGCCCTGATAAATGAATCATAATAGAAGGATGAGCTCAAATGCTCAGTAAGGGTAATAAACACAACATAAGATATCATAACATAAACAACAGGAATAGTGAATAATGGAAAACACGTGCCTTTACAAGTAATAAACATTAACAAATTATGGTAGGAATATAAGCTGAGTCAATAATGCCATAATAAAACATAATCATGGGTATTTTACTAGTTTAATAACCACATGAACCATCAATACTAAATTCATATTGAGGGAATGCATAATGTGGGATATCATCACTATACTGTCAAGGCCTTGTGCCAAACCATAAATAATCATTTTGTTAATGTCTTGTGCAACGACCATAGTTTGTCTCATGACACCTACCAATGCACTGAGGGGCTACAGCGCACCCCACCCAACACTTTCTATGTCCAAATCATTACAATTATTAATGGAGATAAACCTATAAACACAAACTTTCATATTAAAACAAACAAATTAATTGTAAATATGTTTACCCAATCACTTATCATAAATAATAACCATTAAGAGTAATATGATGAATGGTTTTATGATAGCACATCCACTGTCAAACTAATAATAACCCATTAAATAACATATTGTAGATTATATCCTGAAATATACAACTTAATGAAGTACAATATTTAACAAGTATGTTGACATAGATAAGATACTTGTAAATTAGACCATTGAAAAATATTTGAGGAAATATTCCTTAAACATTACAAAGCATCCCATACTAACTTGAAGCATTCAAATAATAATACCATAGAATATCATGAGAATAATTGGACTCTAGATATGATATACCAAAGTAAATTTCAAACACCACAAGAATGAAATAAGTGGTTAACAAGGTTTATATCTCAAAAAAGTTAATGAGAGAAGAGAAAAATCCTTTGTTACTTTTGAAAGAAGATTCCTTTTGGGAAATATTTTATATTTTACCTGAAATAATATTTCAAACATTAATAACAATTAAAATAAAATACTAGGTCATTGTAATTATATTTCAGGACTAAATTATGTTCCACTGACGTGGAATCATGTAAGTAGAGTTTGTAAGATTCATTAAAAATCAAACATTTTAGAGCATTTTATAGAAAGTATTAATGTGAATTTTAAAGTGGAAATGAAAAATTGTTCTCTTAAATACAGAAAATATCCAAGATAAATTTTCATGTTAAATGATTGTTTTTATAAAACTAGTTTTGGATTAAAATGGATTCGGGTGTACACATGAAAATGGGTAATAAATGAAAATATCCCTTGAATGAGGTTTTTATTTTGAATATAATTTTGATTGTTTCTTTAAAAAAATGAAAATATGCATAAAATATATAAGGATACTGGTTGGTGAACATTTATATAACACTCCAAAAAAATTAATAGGATTATATAATAATACACAAGAGTTTCATTGAGGTAATTAGACAACAAAAGTAACTCAAATTAAAATAGAGGTTCAGGTGGGAAAACCCTTACCACTTTGTAATCAATCGATTTGTATGCCCGAAAATAAATAAATTTCAAATAAATAATTAAATAACATTTAAATAAATATAATAATGATATGTTACATCAATTGGAAGTATACATACCCCATACACATGTATTATTAGTTAATATAGAAAATCTCATAAAAATGGAAGTGAGATAAAGAAACCCCTTACCTTGAGTCTGAATGTATTCTAATCCTTAACAATAAGGTCCTGAAAGATGAAATTAGATTTATCATTAAACTATTTCATAACCTATTGGAAATTTATTTAGTTTATCATAGTTTTTTTTGTTCATTTACTTTCATATTCACTAGTAATTATATTGAATTTTGTCGTTCCAGATTGTTTGTTTTATTGATTTTCATAATCAATTTTCTTGTACTTAAGTAAGGGAGTTCATGTGAAATAGATGTAAATCTACATAATTGAAATTAAATATTATTTATGAACATCCATATGTGATAATGGTCATTTATATCATTCGAATACATTTAATGGGGATCAATCATTATATAAAATATTAATGAAATTTACTTATATTATCTTAATGGTATTATTATTACTTGAAAGTAGTTTGGTCATACGACTAATAATATGTACATATAATGGTTACTAAATAGTTATTAGGCTAAAATAAATATATTATAGTCTGGAAAAACCATAAAAATAGTTTCATAACTTGTAATGAAGGAGAAATTGAAGAACAAAACTTTGTCGTCCTCGAAGGTTATAAATTGGAACCTCATGAATGTTGATATATTTTATAAAATAAAAGAGAGAGAGAGAGTCAGGATATTGATGATGGTTCATATATTTAAATAATATAATCCCAATATATAGATGATAATTTATCTATCATGGATGTTTTGATTTAATAGTTGAGGAGGGGATAATAAAAGTAGATAAATTGAAATGAAACTAAAAATAATAAAGGATCCTTACCTCTTGAAATGACCACTTTGAGAACCACCTTAAGGGATGGGGTTTTGGTCTTTTTGAAATACCATGAGATTACTAGATGCGGGGAGTTACTAGGGAAGGGTAATTGGGTAGAAATATTTGGAGCTTCAAGGCTTATAAGAGTAAAGAGAAGAGGGAGTGATGGGTGGGGTTATAGTGCAGGAGAAGTGGGTTTTCGTTATTTTTTAACCATTTGATTATTTATTTCCTTATGGATAAGAAATAGTACATATTTTATGACCAAGAATAGTAATTAATTCATGTGAGTTCGAAAAAAGGAGGATTACATAACTTATGATGTCATAAATATTGTATTTATCTGAAAATTTCTATATATGGTATTTTACCATATTTCACTATTCATCAAAAAAATTTAGTATTTCATAAAAATACCAAAAAATCATCCTAGTCGTTTTTCGAAGTGTAGAATCCAATATTGAAGTCCATTTTTTTAAAATAATTTTATATATATGATTAATTTAATATTGTATTAATATCATAATTTATTCTAAAAACAACAGTTTTAAAATATTTATTTACTTATTCCAAAGAATAGGTATATCGTAATTCCAATTGAATGTTATTTACATACTATTATAGGTAAGGTTACTATTCATTAGAATATATCATTATTCATAAGGGTATGTTAATATTCATAAGGGTGGTGTACAATTAACAAAAAATTATGTTTTTCTTATCGGACTCCAAATAACTTACTGATCGCAACAATGTGTGTTAGATTTCTGAAATTCACACCACAAAAGTAATAAAATTATGTTTACATGGATTAGTTTAAAAAATGTTGTCTTTTTAGAGATTCAGTGATCCATGCTTTATATAATAAATATATTTTTAATATCTTGGGGTGTTACACCTTAAATTCGAGATCATATTTTTTATCACTTTCAAGGAAATGATGGTACTTTGTATTGAACATAGTTTCTTTTTTAATATTTTCTGATATAATTGGTTCCTTGTGAGAGGAATTATCATTCTCTAAATTGGACTAATCAGTTTCATTTAGGGGTATGGAATCAATTTTATTTATTTCAACAATGGTATCAATGATTGGTCATTCGAGAAAATCAACAATAGAGCTATCTGAAAGAGATTCAAGACAATATAAAAAATTTCCCTCATGTGAACAAATAAAATAAATCTCTTCATGACTTAAACATCCTTTATTAATCCATTGTTGTTCCTCAAGGCCACTATTGACCCTACAAATCCAATTAGACCCATGTATCTCTCCATTTTCCCCAATATGAGAGTTTACATTGTAGATATTCAATTCTAGAATCATTTTTCTAAAGGTGATGGTCATGTTCCCATTTTTTGTCTCAGATAACAGAGTTGATTATTATATTGGAGGGACAACCAATGATGATTGTGTTTTTCTCCCTTGGAACTAATCTTGGGTTAGATCTAAGGATAATAAAGTTGGCTGGATAAATAAAATTTTGAACTTTCCCCAAAACAACTTTTAATATCCCCTTAATAAGTCGAACACTACTATCTTCAAATTGAAGAGTGAATGATGTGGGTTAGAGTTCGTTCATCCCTAACTGATAGTATATGGAATATGAAATATGGTCTACACTGGTTCTTAGATCACAAAGATATTTGACATCTTTGTCATCTACTAACTCAACATTGATGTATGGACATATAGGATCATTCAACATTGGAGGAAGGGTCCCATGAATGGTGGAACTCACATTAACAGCCAAAAGAATTGGGTTTTATGTGAATATTTTCTTCTAAAAGTGAAAATGTCTTTAAGGTACTTAATTTAGATAGGAAAGAATTGTATTGCATCTATATGGGGAATGTTCGACTTGACATGAGAGGATATTTCCCTCAAAGTCTCATTCAGTCCTGGTTTAGTTCTTCCTCTCATGCATTGAGGTTATAGAGCATGTTGTTTGATTGTTTGGTGTGGTTTTAGTTCTTTAACATTATAATTGGTGTTTTTAGAATCAGTGGGTGCGTCCTCATCATTTTCATGTGTTTTTAATCCTTTTATGTTTATGGAAGGGTTTATTCAGGTTTCTCCATTGATTTACCACTCCATAAAACCATCACTTCGTTGAGTTGTTCATGATAGGTCTGTTTGTAACTTTATTATCCCCTTATGGTTGAGGATGGTACAACCTGGGTAAGCATGGGTGCCTTCCTGGTTTTTATGTTTTTTACATCATGTTTAATGGATGAGACTTCTTAGTTCATTTTCTCTATTTCTACACAACTATTCAAGGAATGGTTAAAGGGTAGATTGGGTTGGGGCTTGTGCTTGTTCTTTTATCCCAAGAGGATACACTGGTTGTTGGATTGGTGGTTTCATTGGTTTCTAGATGGGTTGTCGGTACTGGATTGGAGGGTGTTGGTATTGGATTTTTTGAGTTTGGAACTAGTGATGTGTTTGAAAATTTTGTAGAGGGTAGGATTTTGGTCCCTTTGGATGACTACGTTATCAGTTGGGTTGTTGGCTATCTTTCCAATAGAATCTTGGATGGTCATTGTACCTTGGATTTAATGTGTTTTGGTACAATGGATTCTGAAATGTTTGAGCATTGACCTCTATAATATTACCTTTTAAAATAATATCTTTAATATAAGGTTTTGTTTGGTAATTTGTTTGTCTTGTGGTCTTGTATATCACAAATTCTGCAAACCGGGTCAATAGTTTGAATTTCATAGACCTTCTTAAGATCGATCTCCTCATCCTTCCTAGTTAGTGAGACAATTTTTTCCCTATGGATTTCCTCCTACTGATGTGTGTTAATTACACCAAATATGGGTGGATTCTCATAGTAATTTGATGTTCCTTGTGTTTGGTTTTTTTCGGTTAGTCCTTCTAGGTACTCGTAAGCATCATTTTGGTCTTTGTTTTTTAATGTTTCATTACACATCTTATCAATGAATTGTTTGTTTCATGAACCCAACCATTCATAAAAAATACTATCTTGTTTTGGGATTGAAAATACATGGCGAGGTACCATTTTTAGTTTGTCTTTGAACCTTTCCCATGATTCATTAAATGAATCCCCATCTTTTTCAAAAAAGTTTGGGATTCTCTTCTTACGTGGAATTGTTTTGTGATGTGGAAATTTTAATTTTTTGAATTCTCTTGAAAATTGGTCATAGGAGTGCATTAATGTATGTGTCATATTATTTAGCAAATTATTTTCTTAATCCTGATGTGTGAAAGGAAAGAGCCTCATCTTATCTGACTCATGTTGATGTGTTTGTCACATGGTATCAACAATGTCATCGAGCTATTTGACACTTAGGTATGGTATTTTCAACTCCATCCCAAGGAAGGTTGGAAGCTATTTCAAGACATGAGGTTTGAGGACATTATGGGACTATCCATGGGAAGCATTCCTAATAAAAGGTGGTGGATTGGTCCTGCAAGGTGTGAGGTAGTCATTTCTTGTATGATCAACTGCATTCCCTAAGATTGGGGCTACCTGATTTGGATTTCCATTTTGGTTCCCACCTGGGTTTATGAGTTAGTTATTTGAAGATATTCCATTGAAATGGGACCAATTTTATAATCTAGAGTATTATTAATATTTGGATCGTTGGGAAGATATCCCTATGTGTGATTGAATCCCCAACCCCAGGACTTACCACTCTAGCTATTCTATTTATGTTTTCATGGGTGTAGGTGGACATACACCAAAAGAAAAAAAAAAGAGAAAGGGAAATGATAAGAGAATTTATGGTGATAAAAGTGAAATGGTGGATAATAGAATCGGTGTTGAGATAAATTACTTGGGTCCCAAAAAATGGTGCAAAAATATGGTCTCACACAAATTTACCCAAGATTTTAGGGTTAGGAGGTCTCCTGTAATTTAGCTTGGGGTGTTAAATCCTCAGAGACCTAAGAAGTAGTCTACATACACATAAATTCTATGGAATGTTTGTGGATATTAAGTGGACAACATGGGTTTATTTAATACAGGTTATAGTGAACTCTAATATAATTAAATTAATTCAAATTAAGGGAATGAGTTGATCCTAGCTTATCACTTTGGAGGGTTTGATGCATTCCTTTTCAACTATTTCAATTTCTTATATTTGAGATGGGTTAATTTAATAAGATTAAACAACATCATCACTTCCTAGTTTAATACCTACACACCATAATATTAAAAAACTATACAATTGGAGGATAAATTTTTTGAGAACTCCAGGTAAAAGGTTTATATTAGTACATGAAGTGTGCAGCCTAAAAATTCAAAAAGGACGATGAAGTTTTAAAATTGTCAAATTAAATTATCAATTAATAAAATTTATTAGAAATTAATATATTGAGAAATAAATTCCATTACATCCCCTTTATAATCCCTTGGATCATCCCATATGAGGTTTATCCCTCTATTGATGTTATGGTTTCAATGGAAGTGGGATGTAGAATCATGAGGGAGGAATTGAAGAAGTAAAAAACATTAAAAAGAAAACAATCACACCACAGTTGTGTGAAAAATTTCACAGGGTTTGATATAAATAAATTCACCCCATAAATAAACAATATTATTGGGAAAATAATATTAATAGAATAAGAGAATATGAATAATTTTTATTGAAAACTAAGGTGATTCAAACCATATGCAAATGAAGAAGAACAATACAACCTCAAATGGGAGGAATAAAATTTAAATGAAAAAAGCACAAAATATGATAAGATCCTCCACAACCACTTCATTAATAAGTAATATAAAGTGTCTTGAGTCAGGTCCCCAATAATCTAAGTCTTCCCACTTGATTATGGTAGGCCTAGGGTGGTTGAAATCTATGGAATTTAGAGTTTTCCACCCTTGACCAGAAATGGCATCCAACTTGCTTCCACAAAATAGAGGACCCTATATGAACTACTATACGACCAAATTGGAGTGGTACATAGAAGAAGAAAATTAATATCTTGATTTCACCAAACTATTTTTAATTTTTCATACCAATAGAGTTTATATTTTACATGATATGTGTAAAATGGCCGGATATTTTTCTAGGATGCAGAATCTAGCCCTGAATCTTATCTCCAACTTGGGCCGCTAGGAACTCCATTAAAACATCTGAATAAGTTATTTTCACTATTTTATAAAATGGTTTCCATGTTTTAATAAATATTCATTTAAATTTTTAAAATCATTGGGATTGTATATTGGACTCTACATTCTTTTTATTGGGCTATTGTCCAGATTACTTTTCGTAGAATGCATTGGAATGAAAGCCCATTTTTGTGGTCATTCAATGTGAATATTCAAGTACTCCAAAAGTATGAATTGTTCCATATGTAATGAGAAACCATAATATAAAATATTATAATAAAATCAAGACTATTGAGTATTTTATATGGTTTTCCAAAATGTACCATGTAATAGTGTATTTTAAGAAGGGCATACAATCATAATGTGAAATGATGTTCGAAGTGTAAAATGAACTAAAATGGTGTTTATGTTTAATAAATAACATGAATATTATATATATTAAAAATTAATATTAGCCTCATTCAGTGTCTACTCACACCCTCAAATTGAGGTTTTCTAGTCCCGAGTAAAATATATCTGAAAAATGTGAAATTCAAAATCTATTTTCCAACACAATTTAATACACAGTGATCCCAAAGAAACCATATTCCAAAAAATAATGAACCCCATTAAAATCAATTAATACATTATAGTTTCATAAAAATATCCCAATACGATGTCCAATCCTTTGTTAAGATTCATGACCATATTTCATCCAATATCAATCAAGCATGATGATGTGTTGTATATCACAATAGACAAAGGGGTTAATCTTTATTCAAGGGGAAATTATGGAAGCGATAGGTGGAATAAAATTTCAATATCAAGATTAGTATTGATTTGTTACCAAATTTTCCATGGTAATATATATTTCACTTAGCATTTTCATCCCAAGTAACGAGACTTGGTCGATGACTCTCAGGCAAAAAGACCTTAGGGTACCAAATAAAGCCCACATACTCGGGCATCATCTTGATTTAACTTAGTCAAAAAAAGTGAAATTACCACATATAGAGATAAAATTACAAAATCTGGGCCAGAAAACTGTAGATTCCCCCATGATTTTTATTTGGGGGACCCATGAACTCAAACTAATACCCCACTATCCAAAGGATTTGTGTTGTGATTTATTTATTTGGATGAAATTATAAACGATGAAATATCACATTAGACATCCACAATTTCTAAAATCTATGATCATAAAATAATACATGGAGTAAAATCTTAATCAGGGCATGAAAAATTATTTGATAATCAATTTCAATGTCTGAAATATGTAATATCATTTTCAGGGTTTATTAAATTTTTCCATCCACATATTTTTTTTCACAAAAAATTAATTTTTTTTCTCTTTTTACACCCGCTAACATAGATTAACATTGTCCCCAATGTTTAAATAAATGAAAATTTAGAAGGGGGTATAAGAGAGGAGTTCAAAAAGAAAATTGAAAATGAGAAACATGTAATTAAGTCACCTGGTGGTTGAAGTTGACGTTTGTGATGCTCCAATTTCACCCTTTGATATCCTTGTCACTCGTAGAGTTCCATATAGGAATAAAAAAACAAACATACAATGAAAAAAATATATATATATTATAACAATAAGGTAAAATATAAATATATATTCAAAAATTTGAGATGAAGGAAGAACTATAAGTTGTAGGTCAGTGGAAATTGCACACCCCTCTCTCCCTTCTGTCTCGGGTTCGATCCTTGCTGTTTTTCTGGTTGTGAAGGGGTTTTCCACATGACCTACGATGTGTCCTTTTAATTTTTTCAATTATTACTTTTTATATATTTTTATTTTAACCTAAAAACACACAATAATAAAATAAACTGATGATTCATTTTATTATTTTTATATTTTGGTGTAATGTATTTCTAAGGGATCAGACCACGTGACAGACATAAATATGGGGCTCCACTTTCATAACCATCAAAACTCATAATAGAAGAACATATACACAATATAAGGTTCAATCATATTTAGGGTTCATTTTTTTAAATATAAAAATGATTCATTAGTCTTATTTGAAAAAAAGACGATTCACAATAATTGGAAACATGAAACACACATGATGCCTCCCATGTAGTGCTTTTGTTTAATGTCATTTGCCCGTCATGGATCCTAAATCAATCAAATTTTCTTGGTTCACTAGTTGTATCAGTTAACTAAACCTCGATATCGTGTTTATTGAATTATTCAATGAATGGTCTAAAACTATGACCATTGACGTTGAAAATGTGACCACTTGTGGGGTCCATAATATCTACTACCACATGGGGGTACACATGATGCACTATGAATAGTCCTGACTATCTTGACCATATCTTTCCTTAGTGTAAATAAAGTTTTGAACTATACAAGAGTACTAAATTTGCTATTTCAAAGTGTTTAACTTTGATATACAATTTTTTTAGGCTTAAGATCTATATTTTTTATAATTTAATTTTTTAAGCCTCCATCCTAAGTAACTCATGTTCATTAAGATCTAATTTCATCTTTACATCAGCCAAATAAATGAAAAAATTAATTTTTTTGATTGCCCAAAACACATATGCTCAATTTCAATAGGTCAATGGAATGGTTTTAAATAAACAAACCTATATGGTGACATTACAGGGATGTTTTTGAATGTTTTATGATATGCCTAAATGGAATCCAAGAGTTTCTCAAACCTATCATTCCTAGAGGGATTTCCAGTTTTTTCATGAATTTTCTTAATCTCCCTTTTCGCCAATTCATCTTGATTATTAGTTGGGGGAGGAAATTAAGTGTAAACTTAATGAGAAATACCATACATCTACATTAGTGACGAGATTGGGAAGTTGTAGAAATGGGATCCTCATCACTGATTATAGCACTAGGAATTCCAAATCAAGAAAATACGTTTTCTTTCAGAAATCTAATCACAACATGATGGTCATTAGACTGGGTGGGAGTGGTATCAACCCATTTTGGGACATAATAAACCACTAAAAGGATGTAATGGTATACCATAGATTTTGGGAAGGGTACTATTAAATCAATTAACCAAATATCAATGATTTCAACGACCATACTCGGAATGAGGGGAATTTGATTCCTTTTGGTAATGGATCCTAATTGTTGACATTGAGGACAACTTTTTATGAAATAGAAGGAATTATTAGCGATTTTAGGTTAGTGGAAACCACATTGGAGGACCTTTGTAGTTGTTTTATTTTGGATAAAGATTCCACCACATGCCTCTCCAGGACAAAAACTTAGAATGGACTCTTCCTCAAACTCGAGAACACATCTCCAAATGATTTGACTTGGATAAAACTTGAAGAGGTAAGGATAAAAAAAACACAAAATTTTGGACATAAGAAATTAATTTTCTCTTATCTTTTGTACCTAGGTATTTTTTAGTGTCACTCATCACCAAATGGTTAGCTATATCAGTATACCCTGGGAAATCACTAACTGAATAACAATGATCATCGGTAAATGAATCAGACACTAAAAGGTGGTGCGATTTGTCTTTGAATTCCATCCTAGAGAGGTAATCAACATCAACATTTTCAATATTACTTTTATCCACAATTTTAAAAAAAATCATGGAAAAGAAGTACCCATCTAATCAATCTTTCCTTTGAATCTTGTTTTTGGAAAAGGTATTTTAGTGGTGAATGGTTAGTAAAGATAATGATGGGCAATCTTAAGGGATATGACCAAAATTCATATAAGGCAAAGAAAATAGAAAGCAACTCATTCTAAATAGTGGTGTAGTTTATTTTTGCATTATTTAGAGATTTTTTTAGACAAGAAGTAAAACATGGATTTTTCTCACACCGTTTTCCTATGACTACTCTTACAACAATGTCACTTGCATAAAATAGGAGCTCAAAAAGAAGGTTCAAATTTTGAGATGTCATGATAGTTGGAGAGATAAGTGCCAACTTGAGTGTAGAGAATTATTCTTTGCAACATTATATACTTAGAAATGGATCATCTTTAACTAAGAGAACATAATGTGGTAGATAAATGGAGATGAAATTCCAAATGAACCTTCTATAAAAACCACCATGTCCTAATAAGGTCCTCAATTCCTTAATATGTTTAGTAGATAGATGGTGAAGAATTATTTTGACCTTAGATTTCTCAACTTAAATACCTCTATCAGAGACTAGATGTCCTAGAACAAGTCTTTCCTTTACCATGAAATGGAATTTTCCCATTTTAAGATGAGATTATTATCTTCACATCAAGACAAAAATAATTCAAAATTCAGAAGAAATCCCTCAAAAGTATCCCCAAAGATGGATAATTTATCCATGAAGACCTCCAATAAATCCAAACCATGTATGAGAAAATTCCCATCATGCACTGCTTGAAGGTACATTGGGCATTAAATAACCCAAATGGTCTGTGCTTGATGGAAAAGGTGTAAAATGGAAAAATGATGGATGATTTTCCTCGATCATATGTGGAGACCTCGAATTGATTATACCCGGAAAATATATATATGAAAAAATGGAATTGACGATCCACCACTCACTTGAGGACTTGATCAATAAAAGGAAAGGGGAAATGGAAATTCTTAATACAAGAGTTGAGATTCCTATAGTCAATACAGACTCTTCATCTACAACTAACCTTTATGGGGAGAAGGTCTCCATCATCATTGGTGATCACATTGATTATAGCTTTATTTGGGACAAATTGAATTGGGATTACCCACTCACTCTTAGCAATGGGGTAGATGATACCCACTTTCAACAACTTAATATTTTTTTCTTACCAAACCCATAAGATTTGGATTGACTCTTTGCTGATGTTGAGGACATGGTTTGGATTCATATTCATGATTAATCCTATGAGTCTCAATGAGTGTGATAATCCCAGGAATACCAGAAAAGGTCTTTCCAATTACTTTCATATTCTTTCTTAAGAAATCTAGAAGCATCATCACTGGATTGGCATCAAGAGAGGAATAAATGACAATAAGAAATCGTGATCATCCCCTAATAACTCATACTTGGTTGAGGAAAGTAGGAAATTAAATTCGAGATCAGATTAATTATAACTTTCCAAGAATGGATTGGACTTGGTATTGAACTCAGTTTCTGTGTTCAGTTTTCTTGATATAACTGGTTACTTGTGGAAAAAAATTTCATCCACTAAATTGGAAAGGTCAGTGTCATGAATGGGTATCGACTCAATATTATTGATTTCACCAATGGTATTATTGATTGATAATTTGAGAAAATAATCGATAGAGCTATCTAAAATAGATTCAATATAAGGATTCAAATTTACCTCTTGTGAACAAGGAAAATAAATCTATTTTTGACATAAACATCCTTTAGAAATCCTTTTATGTTCCTCAAGTTCACTATCAACACTACCAATCCAATTAGTATCCTGTATTTATTCATCATACACAATTAGAGAGTAATCATTATAGATGATCATGTCTGGAATCATGTTTCCAAAGTGATAATCATGTACACATTTAGGACACGGATTATACAGTAGATTGTTGCAAGGAAGGGATGGACAAGGTTGATTGGGGTGTTCTACCTGGGACCTATGATTGGGTGATAGAAAAGGGAAATTAATTCAGATGGGTAAATGAAAATTTCAACATTCACCAAAATATCCTTTAATATTCCCTTATGAACTCGTACTCTACGATCTGTAAGTTGAAGTGTAACAGATGTGGGTTGGTGTTCTTCGAGCCCTTACAGATTATAAGTGGTATAAGGAATGAGGTTCACACTAGCTCCCATATCACAAAGGGATTTGACAACTTCTTTGTCCCATAACTCAACATTGATGTACGGATATCTTTGATCTTTCAACATTGAATGCATGGACCATTGAATGTTGCTACTAACATTAGCAGCCAGAATGACTTGGTTTTTATGTGAAATTTTCCTTTTAGAAGTGAAAAAGTACTTAAGGTACTTTGAGTAGGTAGTAATGGTTTGGATTACATCTAGAAGGGTAATTTTCAACTATACATGAGAGGATATATCCCTTAATGTATAATTCAGTTCTGGTTTAGTCTTTCCGCCCATGCATTTGGGGAAGGATGGATATTGTTTGATTATTTGGTGTGGTTGTTGTTCATAAAAATTCACATTGGGATTTTTAGAATCTTTGGGTGGTTCTTCATCATTTTGAAGTGTTTTTAAGATTTTAATGGTTATGTAATGGTTTTTTCAAGTTTCTCAATGTAATTAACACCTCTCGAAATAGTCACTACATTGATTTTCTCATGAGAGGTTTGTATGTAACTATATTCTCCCCTTATGGTTGAGGATTGTACAGCCTGAGTAGGTATGGGTGTCTGACTAGTTTTTATGGTTTTTAGTTCATGTTTAAGGGATTATATTTCTATGTTTATTTTCTGTAATTGTTTACAGAACTGTTGAAGCATTGGAAAAGGGATAGATTGGTATAGGGATAGATTGTGAAGGCACTTGTAATGGTAGGTTTATCCAAGGAGGATACTTTGGTAGATGGATGGGTTGTTTAATTGGTTGTTGGATGGGATGTTAGTTTTGGGTAGAATGGGTTTGGTATAGGACTAGTTGTGGTTGGAACTAGCTATGGTTTTGAAACATTTGTGGAGGGTATGGGTTTGATCCTTATGGCTGACTAGGTTGTTTGTTGGGGTGTTGGCTATTTTTCCAATGAAATCATGGATGGTCATCATACCATGGATTGAAAGTGTTTAGGTATTGTGGCTTCTGAACATTCAGATAAATAACCTCTAATAGTGGTCCTCCTAAACAAACATCTTTAATAGAAGGGATGTTGGGTAGTTTTCCATCTAGGGGTCATGTTTTTCAGCAATTGTGCATACATGGTCAATAGTTTTAATTTCATGGACCTTCTTAAGATCAGTCTCCTCAACCTTCCTAATAAGTGCAGAATGTTTTTCCCAGAAGTTTTACTCCTCCATAAGTGTGTGAATTTCACCAAATTTGGGTGTCTTCTCATAGTACTATGATATTCCCCATATTTGGTTTAGTTCGGATAGTCCTCCTAGATACTCATATTCATCATTTGGGGATTTATTTGGAGGTTAAATTACACACCATGCCAATGAATTGTTTGTTTCCGAAATGGTACCCTTCCTAGAAAATTATAAATTGTTTGAGGATTACAAATACATGTTTAGGTAACATGATGACTTTTTCTTTGAATCTTTCTAATGTTTCATAAAATGACTCCCCTTATTATTCAAAATTTTATTGGAAGCTCTTTTTAAGTGAAATTGTATTATTATGAGGGAATTATTTTTTTTAGAAATCTTGTTGCAATTGGTCCCAGGAGTGAATTGATGTAGGTCGTAGATTATTTAACCAATTATTTGCTCGATCTGTAAATAAGAAAGGAAAGATCCTCATCTTAACAGACTCAAGTTGATGTGGTGGGCACATGGATTCAACACTGTCATTGAACTCTTTGACATAAAGGTATGGAATTTTTGACTCCATACCATAGAAGGATTGAAGATGGTTTCAGAGATGAATGATGAAGACATAGATATATTATTCTTGGAAAGAATGCATAATACAAGAGGGTGAATTGATCCAGGTTTGTGTGAGATAGTCATTCTTTGTTTGAACAACTGCATTACCCATCATTGGTGCTGCCGCATTTAGATTTCCATTTTGTTTTCCACCCAGGTTTATGAGTTGATTTCTTGGATCTCTATCCATTGAAATGGGATCAATTATTGTGTCTGAAGTATTAGGAATATGTGTATCTTATGGGATGAGACCCCTAGGTGTTATTGACAACCCAACCCTAGGACTTTCCAACCTAACTATTCATTTTGAGTTATCGCTGGTGTAGGTGGACATGCGCCAAAAAAACGAGAAAGAAAAAATATAAGAAAATTTGAGGTGTGAAAAGAGAAATGTGGGATAATAGAATGGGTGTTGAGATGAATCACTTGGGTCCTCAAAAATAGCTATATCATTTGGACTCACCAAAATTTTCCCATGATTTTAAGGTTAAGTGGTCACTTTTAGTTTATATTTGGTTATCGAATCCTTGGAGTATTAAAAAGTAACCAAAAAACACATAAATTATATTGATTTTTTTTTGATACTATATGGCCAAAGTGGGTGGTTTTATATTGGTTTATGTGAAAGATAATAGATATAAAGTGAGTAAAATTTAGATAATTAGTTGATCCTAGTTTATCACTTGGGGTGGATTTGATGCATTCCTTTTTCAACTATTTTAATTTCTTATATTTGTGATGGGTTCATTTAATAAGATCAAAAAACATAATCACTTCCCGGTTTAATACCTACACACCCTAATACTAATAACCTATACACTTGGAGGATCAATGTTTTGATCACTCTAAGGGAAAGGTTCATATTATCAGATGAAGTTTACGGACTTAAAATTCAAAAAGGATGAATAAGTTTTAATATAGTCCAATGAAATTATCAATTAAAAGAATTGATTAGAAATTAAGAGAGTGAGAAATAAAATAAAATACATCCCCATTATAATCCATTGGATCACCCCATATGAAGGTTATCCCTACATTGATGTCATTGTTTCAATGGAAGTAGGATTTTGACTCTTGAGGGAGGAATTGAATATGTAAGAAAACAATAAAATGAAAACAATCACTCCATTGATGTGTGAATAATTTCACAAGGATTGTTATTACTAAATTCCCAGCATGAAGAAAACTTCTCAATGTGATCATAAAAAGAATATAAAAAGATAATATTAAGAATTATTATTGAAAAATAAGGTGATTAAATAACTTATAAATGAAGATGAACAATACAACATCAAATGGGAAGCATAACATTTAAATGAAACAAAGCACTAAATATGATAAAATCCACCTCCTCCACGAAC
Organism: Viscum album; assembly: GCA_963277665.1. Classification (NCBI taxonomy): domain Eukaryota; kingdom Viridiplantae; phylum Streptophyta; class Magnoliopsida; order Santalales; family Viscaceae; genus Viscum; species Viscum album. The sequence goes on along the minus strand of OY728119.1, from coordinate 690,476,971 downwards.
TTAAATAGGTATTTCAAGAGTCTTGGGTATATACCCCTATATTCTATGGCATCCCACTTGAGTATCATAGTCCTATGGTGGTGGAATGTTTTTGGAATATAGACATTTACACCCTTGATCTAAAATGACATCCAACATGCATCCACAAAACAGAGGCACCTAAATGTGATTCTAGATGGCTGAATTAGATTCGGACATATAAGAAGAAAATTAACATCCCAATGTCCCATAACATTCTATAATGTTTAAGTCTAAAATATCATATGGTTAACCAGATATGTTTAACAAGGATTGATGTTTTTCTAGGCCGTTGAATCTACCATAGAATTTTATCTCCATCTTGGGCTACCAAGAACTCCATTAAAACATCTGAATTAGATCTTTTCAATAATTTATGAAATGTTTTCCATGATCTCCTCTATCTTTAATTAAATTTTGAGAAACATTGGGCTTGTATCTTGACCTCTACAGTCTCATTATTGGGCTACTATTTAGTTTACTTTGCCCAGAATGTGTTGGCATGAAAGCACATTTTGGTTCTCTTCAAATGTGAATCGACAAGTACTCAAAAATTATTAATTGTTCCCAATGTAATGAGAAACATGAAAATAAAACATGAAAATAAAATCAAGAAAATTTGGTTTTTTATATGGTGTTCAAAAATGTACTATGTAATAGTTTATTTTAATAAGGACTTACGATCATATTATGAAATGATGTTCGAAGTGTAAATGCACAAAAATGGTGATTATGAATAATAAACCACATGAATATTATATATATTAACAAATAATATTATCCTCATTTAGTGGATAATCCCATGTGGATAGAATTGATCTCATAATATTTCCCCAATAGTAAATGAAAATATAATGACCACAAACAATATTCCAAAAAACTACATTTGTGAATAAATTAATGTAACCAAGATGGTGTACAACCTAATGATACCCAAACATACTGCTTAACTCATGTTTCTGTTATTCATATTTCACCACTTCTAGGATCAATTAACTATCCAATTAATTATGAATTATGATCATGTTAATCAACTCTTTTATGTACCAGAAACCATTCTTACCAATCCCCACATGATCAAGGAACGTGTAATGCATAGACCAAACCATTATCACACTTTATCTGTATTGAATTAGCATCATAAAAGCCTCAATCCATGATTAATATATATAAGCTATACAAAATCTTGGGCTAAAACCTCCCTCTTGGATACCCTCAAAACATCCAAATCCTTCTTAGGTATATGTATGAAAAGACCATAGACAAATTGAAAATATTTGAAACACCATTTTACAAAGAAAACATTTCCATCATTGAACCCTATAACATAGTCTATGGCCTATATATTACATAGGTCATATTCCCAGAAATAGCTTCCATGCTTTGGTCAAAATTATCTTTATTAAAAATATGCTAATAAAACATCACAGTGATCCTACACATATTGAAATTTAGTATAATATGAAAAATTAACCACTCTAAAGTCATCATAAAACTCATATTCATATATAATAGAGAAATATGTTAGCTAAAATCACACCCAAATACTCTGTACATGAAATACGAAATTTTATATTATATCACTCAGGATGCACTCCATTTCAACCTACCCACTCTTGGGTGAGGTATCAAATACACCAAGATTCATGTATCCAATAATCATATACCAAACCATGTAATTTACCATTTTCATGTTGATTATAGTTCCACCAAAAAATTATATATCAAACCAATATTAAATATTATGTTGAGGATTAAAATAAACTAATCAATCCTTATAATTAGATCATCAATACCATAAAAAACATCATGAGAATCCAACATGATGAATATAATGTAGAAAAAAATATTTCTCTTACCAACCCCGGATAAGAGAATAGCAAATACATCAATATACTAGACCACTATACATGGAAAAAACAACTAAACTATAAAATTTAAAAGATATAAAAAAAATACACACTCCTGGGAAACGTAGACTATAGCTATTGAATTTTTTTTTACTATAAACAATAATAGAATACATCTCATCTTTTTACTAGCCTTAATTCCATCTACCATATCAAAAAATATTAATGATAATAAAAGGGATCTCTGGTACGACTTTGAAATTCCCCATAACAGTGGTCCTGAATAGTTCCATGAAAAATTATTCCATGAGACATCAGTAACTCCTACCCATATTAAAGAGACATTCGATTAGAAGTGAGGTATCAATAAACCACATGGATAGATTGTAATATCCTATATCATCACAAAAATAACAAAACAATAACATAGATATATGAGTAGATTCAATTTTCGAGTTTATATTATGGTATTATAGATGAAAATTTTCTATGACAAAAAATAGCCATTTTATAATAACATTTATCACATTATGATTTAACAATATTGAAATGTGCTTACAATATCCCAATGATCTATAATTTTAATGAATGGTCATATAAAAATATTATACATAAAGACTATAGAAAATTCATAGACATCACCTTATACTGATATCGAAAACCCCAGTGAGATCCCTTGATCATCAACTTATACTTATACCATTTAAAAAACATAGATTCTAAACATAAGGTTTACACATGCACTAAAGTGACTATATAGGGTGTGAGTATAAAAATTAGTAGGCCACCACCAAAGATGTACCTAATAAAAACCAGTATAAATATGAAATCAGGTATTGAATGAAAGGTAAGTTGTAAAACTCAAATGAATACTCATTTTACATGTTTGGGTACTTAGTAATTTACCCTAGTAGTCTACTCATTTATTCTTCCACTAGTGCTGGAGTGGAATGATACTCCCATATTCCGAACACACATAATGTTGAATTATCTTTCACCACTCATGTAAATAAACAAGTGAATAATCTATCACATTAAAATGATATAGTTATAAAGGGGAATAATAAACTCACTATATAAGGTGAATGGAATATAAGTATACTCATAAGAAATGTGGATGAAAACCCACTAACCCAACATGGAGAATGGTTCATTACCAAGTGAATGATGTTTCATTGAACTAAAAAAATGAAAATAATTGATCTCTTGGAGAATGTGGTTCCACCATATAACAAATGGGTGAATGGAATATTTATATGAGAATGAGGTACCTTAATGAAACTAAATGGTTCTTGATGTAAAACCAAGTAATTACTACATCACCAAAAATAAATATAGGGAATGATATATCTCCTACTGAATGATATATCACTAACATAAATTGGGAGAAAGATATATCCCTTGGTAAATGATTTATTACTAGTTTCATTATATAAGGATGGTCATTACAATAAATTTGGGAATTTTTGATGACCCTCAGTTGCAAATACCCCTTTGTAGAAAACAACGTCGCAAATAGAGTTTTTTTCAATGGTCCATCGCAAAAAAGTAAATATTTGTGATGGTATGTGGATTTATCTCAAATTGATTACTCATTGTTTTTAAATACATATTTATGGTGGGTCCCGTCACAAATAATTGAAAATACGTTTTGTGAGAGGTCCCTTGGAAAATAGTTGAGAAAAATAAAAAATAAAAAAATAAAATCAAAAAACAAAAAAATATTAATATTAATGAAATAATAAAAATAATATTTGTAAAATAAATAAACTAATAAAATAATAAAATAATACACATATAATAATAAAAATATTAATATTGATAATTTAATAATATTATTATTATTAGTATTAATTAAATAATAATATTAAAATTACAGATATTAAAAGAACATAAAAAATAATAAATGGAAAATAATCAAAAATAATAATTAATAAAATAATCAAAATAAAATAATCAAAAATAATAATTAATAAAATAAAAAAATAAATCAAATAAGATTAGTAAATTATAAAAAATTTAATAAATAATATAAAATGTAATATTTCCAACAATATAAAAAACAAACTATATAAAAATGTAGATAGTTAATATTAAAAAAATTACATTCAAATATTTGATCATTGAAAATATATATATCACTGAGGGAGAGGGTCGTCTTGAGGAGATGGTGGAGGGAACATAATCCCCAAACCACAAGTTTGACGTCATATGTACTCCAACTGCTCCTGCTCCTACTGCTGCATCCATAGATACATGTGCTGCAGCTCTGGCTACTTCTACTATTATTGTGGTAGGTCCTCTTCTTGCTGCTACTACTACCATTAAAGCATCCGCTTCTACTCTATATGCATACGTTCTATATGATCACCACAATCTCACATCTTCTCTTGATAATGTGCAGAAGATGATAATGAATCTACATGAGTTCCTCTCGGTCTAGATTCTGACAGCGTAGCAGTGCCATGATAGTCCACATGCATTAATTGAGAGCTGATACCAACAACTCAGCCTTTCTTGAAGACATACATGGTCACCTGCATCCACATCGTCTTATCAAATTGGTGGGAACTTGATTGAGTGTCTGTTTTAGCCTAACTCTCAGTTTCTCTATGAGACATCATGGCCTCATATGACTCCTTCAATTGAAAATTAAAAGTAAAATAAAAAAAATTATTTATAGGTACGTTTAATCTCAAAAAATAGAATATAATGACCCCAATCTTATGTTAGCAAGCACCTCTAATGTCTCCATTGGTCAGATCACTATAAATCCTCTTATAAACCTCTAACTCCAAAATATATGGCTTCTCAGATTCCTATATAAATATAAAATAAACCATATATATTTGAAGTTAAATAAAATATTTAAAAAAAGGAACACACCATATCATCCCTATACATACTGAATGTACAACTATCGCCTCAATGTGGCACCTCCTGTCTCCCCAGATTTTGTCGATAAAATGATGATATCCTCTGAAAAAAATCCCAAACAATGTGAACATAATCCACCCCAAACCTATAATGAAATGTAATTAGGTCGGTGGGAATAGCAAGACTCATAAAACTCTATCACTCACACATTATCCATTACTCTCATTCTCAAATTGTACAAAAGATGACTGCAACATTGGAACATAGTCCCCTGCCATGCCTTCCAGATAAAATCACTCATTCTCCCATCGATGAGATACTATAAGCCCTAAAAATAATATATAATAAAATGTAATTAATAAAATTAATTTCAAACTAATAATAAATTTATATACAATCTAATGCTTGAAAATTTAGTGCTTCACATCAATTTGAATCTGAATCCATGTGGCCCATGCTTAATTAAAATATATGATAAATATAGAGCCACCCTATCTAGTAGATATATGCATAATTCTTTAAAAAAAAGAAAAAATAATTAAAAAATTAACATATAAATAATTTTTTGAAAACTAACTAAAATAAATTGGTTAACATACCTCTTCACATGTGGATGAAATCCAAGATGTGGATGTCTCTTGGGGATCAGGTCTCGAATCATCAAATGAGAAAGACCACACCCCCTACGAGTCCCCCCTAAACCTCTAATAATATAAGGGTTATATGAGCCAACATCTTGCCCATCCAAAGGTAAACCATCTTCCTCCAACAGATGATACATATTATAGTCCATCTGAAACATGAAAAGACTATGTTTAGAAAACAATTAAAAATAACTATTATATATAGATATATATTATATATGATTATAAACTGCATTTAATAGTGTTAATGTTTATCTTCATATTCATCTTCATATCTAACAATTTCAATATATTCATATTACATCTCAACATCATCAGTTTTCATTTGAATTTCAGTTTCATAATCTATTATAATTTCAAATTCATTTGTAACATCTGTAAAATCATCATGATCATAGACCCTTAACATTGGGGTATAATTATCAATATTCATCACTCGTCATGAACATGATATATTTGGAGTAGTCTCTTAAAAAATTTCAATTCCTTCCACTTCAGTAAAACCACATTCGCATTGAGTAAACTAATTTTCCCGAGATTTAATTTTTATTATGCTCCACCAATCACTCAACTCTCATGAAGTAACATAATATTTTTTATAATTAATTTTATGTCCCTGATTAGATAATAAAAATGGTTCATTTACTACTAGAATGATTTTTTATTTAATATCAATGACTCCATTGTTTATATGAACATTAAATCCTCCCCCAGTATCCTACTATTGTCATTTAAACATTGTTATGTAATTCTATCCCAAATAACATAGTTCAATAATTTCTTCTATCAAGTCTTTCAAGTCAAATTTAGCTTCTATATAATGATATCCTCTCATTAAAACACCAATATACATTGTTTTTATGATTTCTCAAATTCACGTGTATGAAATCAGAAACCATTCACAAAAAAAATCATTATAAGATTTATCCATTTTTATAGTGGGTTACACAATATATGCAACCAATTATAGTTTTTATAAGCATGTTGAAATACATAAAAATTTGTAAAATAGTTATCAATATAAAAGTTAATAAATTTATTTTATATGTTAAACCAAAAATAATTTATGTTTCATGTTTTTAAAACCAATAATAATTTGTTTTTCCAACGTTCTTCAAGAATGGATATTATAATCTGCAGAAGTTGTTTCATGTTATGATAATCATATAACCTAAAAAATAAGATTAATTTACTATAAAAAATTATTGAATATGTGATAGGAGTACTCACTATAATGATGGGTTCATTTCCATATAGTTGAGAACAAATGTATGATCTCTGTGATGTTCATCATCTAAATGTCATCATTCATAAAATCCACCTAAGCCAAATTCAGTCTGACTGAATATAATAATTGACTTACCATTTCATTGTTAATATTTACCTCATTATAGCCCAAATGATTGTGTTTTGAGAGATATTAATATTGAAAGTATCGAGAGAATAAAAAAGAAATGTCCACATGAAAATAAACTTCTAAAACTAAACCTTTAACCGATGTTTTCTTACATACTTTTTTCTTCAATTTTTGAATGCATCAGTAGAATGTGTACATCCATTAGAACAGTAATGAACCTCCACATTTAATTTCATGTAGAAAATGTAATATAAAATTTTCTATTAATTCAAACAAAGGTGGTCGGAATTTTTTACCATTTTACATAAAATTTTAAAAAAAACTTCTTCTTGCAGTATTCTTAGCCCATTGTAATAACTTGATTCCATAAAAATATCTCAGAAAAAATATCATATATCTATTAGGGCATCCCAAATAATATAATTCAACAAAACTATTAATCCAATAAGAATATGTCCTTCCATTATTACATAAAAATCATGACCTTTTAATCCAGTAATATGACCATTTCTGACACATCTTCCCAAATTCAAAGCATAATCATATGGAAGTATCAAATATTCAATACAAAGAAAAAATAATAATTGATTTCTCTTGTAAAGTTTATAAGATACTTTTGGATTCATTAACTTCTATGGTATTACATTTTCAAACAGTTCAAGTTCTAGTCTCCTACAAATTTCGGCAAGATCTAATTGTGCCATTAAATTATTTTTATTCTTATCTGGTGTATCGAAAACAGTAGGAAATAAATTATCCAAAAAATTATCCTCAATATTCATGAAATTCCCCATTTGAAGAACCAAAAAAATTATACCAATATGGAATATTCCAATAAAATGTTATGTCTTATTAAATTGTGTTCTTTCCTAAAGCAATCAATTTTTTGTTGGTTTATTGTTTGACCAAATGTAATGAGAGTTAATAAAGAGAAAATTGATTTTAACTATGTATTTGTGATCATTGTTGGAAGCCCATATCTTTCAATTGAGGATTTTCTGAAATGATATTTGTTCCCCAAAAAAAGACGATCAGTTGGAAGGAATATGTGATGAGGGTCAAAAAACAACATTTTTTCCATGAATGAGAAAAAAATATTTTCTGTCTCTCATAGAGTACATAAATTATTTCAGAACATGTGTACTCTTGCACGGTAAAATTCCATATTCTAGAATGTCACTAATTGATCACATCAATGCATCTTTTAGTAAGAAATTATTTTCGAGGAAACATCAAATGTACAGACACCATTACTCTACAATAAATTTGACCTATCAATTATTGAGTCAATAAGGTTTCCTTAGGAATTTTCCATTCCTTCATGTTTGGGGAGATTGTTGATCAATAAGGTTTCCTTATGAATTTACCCTTTATTTATGTTTTGAAAATCACAAACCCTTTATCTTAAGCCAAATTTCATTTACCATATGGATAACATTCATAAGGAAAATTTTTCTTCCCTAAGAAAATTTATCCTTACCATATTTTCCGTTGTTAATTTTGTCTATAAGTATAAAATTTGGTTTTCCATCCAAATCCCCAAAGTTATATATATACTTAGATATAAAACATGTTGTTTTCAGAATCATAATTTAGGTTCTGAGTTCTATGAATTCAGAATCCGAACATTCTGAGTTCAGAATACTTGTTCTCTGAATCCAGACACCGGACACTTATTAGTTTTGACTTTGAGTTCTCTGAATTCATACTCCGATCTTTTGTAATTTCAGAGTCAAAACTCTTTTGATTTCATACTCCAAATTCAACTGAATTTAAGACTCTGGATTTAGTTGAAATTCATACTCCAAAATTCTCTAGAATTTAGGTTCCGAATTCCTTTGCAGACAGAATCTGAATATCTATGCACCGAATTATTTTTGGTTAGATTCTGAACTTTCATTTTTCCTTAGACTTCGAAAAATGAATTTGATGAAGTAACCATATTTTTTCTTACACATGTTTCAGTTATAAAATGATTTTGTTCTTTTAGTTACTAACTAACTGTTGTTTTAGTGAGATGTGTACAGGTCCCTCCAAAATTCAAGGAAAAATATGATAGTTAGAGGAGGGAGCTGACCATTGAGAATGTGCCTATAAATAGTATCTTGTTTGAATGATCTCAAAACATTGATGAACTGTTATATCACTCTAGAGATTACATGTTGTTAATGTGATTTCTAGAGAGAGACTTTCATGCTTTGTGCGTACTGAACATCTTGTTTAGAATTGCTTCGTGTGAATTCAAATGTTGCTGAGTACATTTGAGGGATTCTGGTTATAGGAAGACAGTGGTGCCGACTATATTGAAGTTTAGGGATTCCAGGGATAGGAAGACAGATGTGTCGACTACCTTATAGTTGAGGTCTTGCGGAGATACCAAGATAGACTCAGATCTTCATATCGAGTTCATAACCTTTTGTGGGTAAGATAGACTTTATTGAATGTACAAAAAAGTTACCTTTATCCAAGGTTGTTGGATACCCTTATCTTTGTGTTAAAATATTTACTTCTTGTTACTTGTATTGTTTCACATTTTCCACTGCATTTTGTTTATTGAGGAAAGTATAACTATCTTAAAATTCCTTAAACTTGTACTCTGATTTAGTGATATTCTATATTCTTTAAGGTAGAATATTTATATTTTTTAAACTTCTATTATGTTTCATTTTCAGAACTACTTTTCTAGAATTACATTCTAAGAATAACATTTCTGGAATCAACCAAGTTAGTAGAACTTAGAGGTTTTGTGAATTTACCTTGTTTAACCTTTTTAAACAATAAAATTGTTTCTAACAAACATTAAATGTTACCGAAGGATTTTTAAAGTATAATTCACCCCCTCTTGTATATTGATCATCTACAGTATCATTTAGATTCTCAATTTGGTATCATTGTAAAATATAACACTCCATACCATCCAAACAATTGGTATTATAGGGTTGGTTAAATCTGAATTAATCTCCCCATTAGATTCAAAAGAGAATTAATCTTCTTCATTATTCTCAGAAACAGATTTTTAGACTCACATGTCTGAAATCATATTTTTCTTAGAGATACTATTGTTTTATATTTTCCATTCTTAGGATATTTTTTTCTTGTTTAAAACATTTATTACTGATATGTTTGTGTGGAAAAGATTTTCTCTTAAGATGGCAGGAATTAATGTTGGTTCTATAGAAAACATAAATCCTACTAGACAACCTATCTTTGATGGAAATGATTAATAATATTGGATAGATAATATGAAGACATTCATTATCAATACTAGAGTAGATAATTTTGAAATGCTTACTGGAGGATATAAAATCCCTGACAAGGAAGGTAGTACTTTCACTAATCAAGAAAAGCTTGAATATCAAATATATTATAAGGTATTCAATACATTGCTTTATTCTATGACTATAAATATATATAGACAAATTTCATATTGTGAAGCATAAAATTGTATTTGGAAGAATCATGAAGTTACACACTTTGAAAATTCAAATGTTATTGAAACAAGAAGAGCCATGCTCATAGCTAAATATCTTGGTTTCTTCTATCCTTATGAAGAACCCATATATAATGTGAAAAAAATATTCATGAATATTGTTAATAGATTACAATCTATTAGTGAGAAAGGATTAGATGATGATTCTCTTGAGAAAAAAATCACAAACATCGTTCCCAATGAGTGGGAATCCAAGAGAACTACTATTGATGAGAATATGAAGGTTACATAGATCACTCTTGAAGAACTTTTTGGAACTCTTCTTCCACATGAAACTAGAATGAAGAGATATAATCATAATATAAAGAAGAAAAATGGGAATGGGAGTGTTTATTTTACAACGAAATTAAATCATAAGAAATCCAAGACTCCTAAAAGAGTTACAAGATCTAAATCTAAGATAATTGTTATTAAATCTGAATCTAGTGGATGTGAATCTTCAGAAAATGTGTTAGCCAATCTTCCTTGAATGATGAAAAATATTGTTGGAGAGAAAAACTTTCAATCCAGATACAAGAAGAAAGAATGTAACTTTAAGAAATATTCTAAAGTCACATGTTATGAATGTGAAAGAGCTGAAGAAATATGACCAGATTGTCATATTCTTAAAAGAAAGGAATGAAAATAGAAGAATTCTGGGATAAATAAAAAAAAGTACTAATAAGATAAAGCTAATAATGTTTTGATAGATAATGACACATAGAGTGACAGTGGTGGAGAATCTTCTAAAGAATCATCAGATTACAAATCTTCTAGATAGAAGAATCATGGTTTAATATCCAGACTATATATTGAAAATCACTGCTTAATGGATATGGTACACAATGATGAATCTATGACCAATGTATCTTTGAATTATAATTATAGTGATAGTAAATACTACTAATCATCAGATGAAGAATCTACTTCAAATGAAGATAATACTTTACCTAGCAAAGAAGAAGTTTCTAGGTTTTCTGAAAAAATTGAGAGTGAAAATTTTAATGTTAAGAAAAATCTTTATAATTAAAATTCTAGGAATATTATTGTTACTAAGGAAATATCAGATCGTTCTAAATATCTTGATATGAAAACCATTTATTTTGAAAGTATTTCAAAAAATCTTGTGGAAGTAAATTATTGAGAAGTATAAACATTATAAGAATCTAGAAAATATAATTTCTATGAAAAATGTTTTTGAGAAAATCTCTAGATATAAAACTAATGTTTTGGAATAAAAGAAAATAGTTATTAGAATAAAGTTAGAAATATTTTCCTTGAGGAAGTGTTTGTCAATCATTACCTTAGGTAAGGAAAATTTTGATTAAATGTATTCGCAAATTTGACCTCTAAGGAATAATTCTGGATTTGGTTATACTAGTTCAAAACAGTTATTTAATAACAATTATTTTGTTCCTCAAAGTAATCCAATCTGAACTAAGTGATAGTGTAGTGGAAATTGGAAATAAATTTGTTCCTTAAACAAAACCCAGTCTTTATGATTTCATAAAGCTTATTTTTCAAAGAACATATGGGTGCCTAAATTATTTCTTTCTAAAATTTCTGGATCCAAAAAAGTTTGTGTTCTGAAAATTTAACTCTTTTATTATTATGAAAATAAGGAATGTACCAACATCAATACATCGTATATGGATTGTGGATGTTCCTAAAATATGACTGGTAGAAAAAAATTCATTGAAAATATTATCAATATGAAAGGAGGAAAAGAAATTCTCAAAGATAATGCTATGGGAGAAATTATTGGTATAGGTAATATTATTCTTCTTGGAAGAACTCTGATTTCAAATTTTTTATTTGTGAAGGGTCATATGAAAAACATCATTAGCATAAGTCAATTATCTGATAAATGTTACCTTGTAAATTTTAGGAATAAAAAGTTCTTATTACACAATTTCAAGGAAGATTTTATTCCTTCTACCAATAGGTAAGAGAATGTTTACACATTAAACATAAAAGACCTTAGGATCCCTTACCAACCTTGCCTTAGTGCAATGGAAGATCATTCTTGATTATGGCATAAAAGGTTAAAATAATGTAACCATAGGAACCAAGACAAACATTCTATGAAATGACTAGTTAAGGATATACTGGTGCTTAGATTTGATTACACAAATGTTTGTGATCCTTGTCAATATGAAAAGTAACATAAATCAAGTTTTAAATCTGTCGATGAAGTATCAACCACTGATGCATTAAAGTTAGAGCATATAGATCTTTCTGGTCCAACACAAACTGCAATCATTGGAGGAAAATATTATATATTTAACCTAGTTGATGATTACACTAGATTTACATAGGTCTATTTTTTAGGAAATAAATTTGAATATTTTTCTTATTTCAAAATTTTTAGATCACATGTTAAAAATGAGAAAAACCATCCATTAATAACTATTCATAGTGATTGTGGAGTAGAATTTAGAAATTATGATTTTGAAACATTTTTTAGTAGAAAAGGAATTACTCATAACATCTCAGCACCTAGAACACTTCAACAGAATGGAGTTTTTGAACGAAAAAATTGAATTATTTAAGATATAACAAGAACCATGTTAAGAGAATATTCTTTAGCTAAACATTTTTGGGATGAAGCTGTATGTACTACTTGGCGTACTATAAATCATGATTTCATTAGACCAATTCTTAATAAAACTCCTTATGAGTTATGGATTAGTAGAAAACCTAGACATTACTACTTCATTATTTATGGTTTCCAAGTGTTAATCCTGATTACTAATGATAATCTTCACAAAATCACAAAAAAAATATGATGAGGGAATTGTCATAGGATACTCCACAACTTATATGGCCTATAGTGTTTTCAATATGAGTACTTGTACTGTAGTATAAATAGTACATGTCAAATTTGATGAAATTGATCTTTTTATTTTTAAACAACCTCAACCTCCATCTCCAGATATGTTTTAAAAAACTGATTATCTACTTTTTTTAGAAGATCCTTCTGATAAGGAAAATTTCCAAGAAATTAATTCTGAAACATTTATCCTAGAATATTTCCTATCTTATGTTGATGAACAAGTTTTACAAAACCCAAAACAATTGTTTCTAAAGGATCATCTCAGTGATAGAATCATTGGTGTTGTAAATCAACCTATGAGGACTAGAAGTTCTTTAAGAAATGTAGTAGAACATCTTCGATTCCTTTTCCAATTAGAACTAAATTTAACTAATGAATCTTTTGGTGATGATGATTGGATAAAATCTATGCAAGATGAACTAAATGAATTCAAAAAGAAGAAATTATGGACCATGATTGAAAGACCTAAAGAAACCTCTTTTATTGGAGTAGAATGGGTTTTCAGAAATAACTGTGATGAAAAGGGAATCATAGTAAGAAATAAAGCTAGATTGGTTGCTAGAGGATATAATCAAGAAGAAGGAATATACTATGAAGAAACCAATGCTCTAGTAGATAGAATTGAATCTATTCATATTATGCTTGCCTTTAAAGCATTATTCAATTTCTTACCTTTTCAAATGGATGTTAAATGTGTTTTCCTTCATAGTTTTGTTCAAGAGGAATTTTTTGATGAACAACCTCCTGGTTTTGAAGATACAAAACATCCTGAACATGTTTATTAACTTATCAAATCCTTGTATGGACTTATGCAAGCCCCTCGAGCTTCGTATGACAGAATTACATGATTTTTTTCAAAATATTTATTTTAAGGGAAATATAGATCCAAGACTTTTTATAAATAATGATAAGAAAAATGTTTTGATTGTTAAATTTTATGATCATGACATTATATTTGGTTCAACTCAGCAATATTTAACATATTCTATTACAGATCTGATGAAACATTATTTTGAAATGAGTATGATGGGTGAGTTAACAATTTTCCATCGTTTTCACATTTCTCTAAAACTTAAAGGAATCTATATTTCTCAACATAATTATATTAAAGATCTTTCTGAAAAGTATATATATAACAACAATAAGAGTATAAGTACTCCCATTAGTACATCAAATTCACTTGATATAGTTGAATCTAAGAAACCAATAGATAAAATAACTTTTAGATGTGGGATAGGAATTATGTGTTACATGATAACTAGTCTCCCAGACATAATGTTTTCGGTATTCTTATGTTCAAGATATCAATCCAATACTAAGGAATCACATTTAAAGGCTGTGAAAATAATTTTTCGCTACTTAAAGGGAACCATGGATCTAGGACTCTTTTATACTTCTAGAAATGATTTCGTTTTAGAATATTTTTTGGATGATCACTTTGGTAAATGTAGAATGGATAAGAAAATTACATCTAGAACATGTCATTTCTTAGGAGAATCATTAGTTTCATTATCAGGAAAAAAGAAACACTCAGTAGCACTTTCCAATACGGAAGCTGAATATGTAGTAGCTGGAAGTTGTTGTCCTCAAGTGTTATGGATGCAACACGCACTCACATACAATATTATGTGTTTTACAAAAGCAAAAAATGTGTGTGATAATACTAGTGCCATTTCCCTATGTAAAAACCCCGCACATCAATCTTGCAAAAAGCGCATAGATAGTAGGGATCAATTTCTTAGGGATAACACACAAAAAGGGGATATCATTCTTCAATTTATCAGAACACAAGATCAAATTGCAGATATTTTCACAAAATCATTACCCTTAGATATATTTGAATACATTAAACAGAAGTTAGGAATTATAATTATATAGTAATATTCCTAGTTAACCTCTTGTTGAATCTTATCTCCTAATAATAATAAAATTCTTTTCATAGGGGGGGGTACATTTTCTTGTTAGTTAGATCAAAATATTTCGTATTGTAAATTCTAGTAGTCAATTTTATTTCAAATCTTTGGAAATGAAAATTTTTTTAATGATGTTTTTCTTAAATTTTCATAATGTTGTTTTTCATAAATTTTCATAATGATTTTTTTTTAAATGTTCATTATCATGTATTTGTTAAATTTTTGTAATGATGTTTTTCTTAAATTTTCATAATGATGCTTTTCTTAAAATTCATAATGGTGTTTTTTAAAAAATATTCATAATAAATATTTTCTAAAATTTTTATAGTTAGTTTTTCAATATTTTTTGTAATAATTTTTGTTAGAATCTAATGTTCTTCAAGAAGGATTTTTCCCCAATACAAATAATCTTCCTAGAAATCCAAAAGGTATGTTTTCTTTATTAAATTTTTGTAATCATCTTTTACTTTTTGGTATTTCCATCTATTTAATTTAATATTTTTCAGATTCTCTTTTCCATAAATCTGATTAAATCTTTTAAAACCTCAAAAGATCGGATTCTATCAAAATTTTATTTCGGTTATCATATCAACCGTCTGATCTGATTAGTAGTTTTTTAACCACTGGATTGGGTATGGATGCTGAACCGTCACTTCAAATGCCAATATAAAGAGCCCCAAATGGTTGTCCTTCATCGGCTCCAATGCTTGTGTGCGCTAATGTTATGACCTTCCACTTAATCCCATTCCGAACTTCTCAGAACGTGCTCAAATCTGAATGTCTATCGAAGAATCTTCTTAGAATGTCATTTCAACAGTCAAGACAATCTCAGAGTGGAAGGTTTATAGGGAAAGGTTGGTGAATCCATACATCCTCAACATGTATGATTCTATAATCTTGACAAACATCAAGATCAATGGATGGTAGAGTGTTTGCGTTTCAATGTCAGGGGATCAAGATTTAGTGTATCCAGATCTGCTAGTTGAATTATATGAACAATAATCTTTTTCATGGAAGAAGGAATGGAAAAATTCTCTTTCAAAATCTATGGGAAGACATATGCTCTCTCGTACACCAAGGCTGTAAATTTGATAGGAGTTCCATATGAAGTAGAAGCTATGTTTTGTTCTCATAATTTGCTATATGTTCAAGGATGTTTTGTTATGGTGAACGCTATGGAATGCCTCAGTATTATAGATGTTAAGACTCTAAATATTGTTTACCTCACTACAAATTATCATATTTTTGAATAATGGTTTCAAGGATTCATTATTCCGAGAAAAGGGGGCAAGGAAACTTTGAAGAAAAGTGACATGTATATCCTGGATTTATTGTTTAATCTAAGGAAGATAAACTTGGATAAGTATATTTTGATTACAATCGAGTATATAAATAATGGAAATATGGAGGCTTGGATCATTATGTATCCATCCATTCTATCGAAGCAGATTGTTCAGTGCTTGAATTCTTTCAAAATCCCTTGCAATTCAACACCATGGAATTGTAATGTCGTGCTGGTTAGTGATGATACTTTGAGAAAGATGAATGCTAAATTCTATAATGAATCAGTATAATTTTATGACCTTTCGAAAGAATAAACTGAAGCCATACCAAAGAAATAAGAGTGGGTTGATCCTTCTAAAAAGGATGGAAAGAAGAGGAAGTTGAACGAAGTAGAAGAAAAGGTAAAATATCATGCAGCTAAGGAAACCCAATCTGCACCACCAAAGCCAAAAAAGAAAAAATCCTATCCAGATAAGGTAGAAGCTAAGTAGAGGGAATATAAGAAGCACCAAAATAATGGGAGCCCAAGTTTTGACTAGATCCTACTGAAGCTAAAGCTTTAAAAGAGAAGACTGCTGATGAGCTTGAGAAGCAAGTTAAATGAAAGAAACAAAAGAAGATGATGATTGAAGCAGAGATTGTACAATCACTTCTGAAGGCTTCTGAGAAAGCATCTGAGAGTATCCCAAAACCAAAATGTTTCTTGGTAGATGCTTTACCAGAAACATCGAGGAAGATGTATGCGACTCCGGATGAAGTTAAAGAAAAATAATTTGAAGTAGTATAACCAGTTGAAGAGGAAGAAGAAAGAAGTGGTGATATAAATACATCATTAAGCAAGTTGAATATTTCCATGAGAAGGAAATTTCATCTGAGAATCTCTCAATCCAATCTTCTGAAGTTAAGTCTTCAATGCACGCTACACCCACTGAAGATGAGAAATCATAGAATGAGAAGGGGGAGGATGAAGTGAATAAGCTACCTGATGAAGAATGTTCTAATCAAGATTTCATTCATCTGGAAGATGCTAAGGTAAGAGCTGAGAAGGAAAAGATTGATGAAGACAGAGTTGTTCAACAATCTGATAGTGAACATGATTCTCAAAATGAGGAATCCATTTTGAAACCTGATAAGGGAAAAAGGTGTTTGTAGATACACCTAGTAATTCTATTGTGAAAAATAAGGAATATGGTGATACATCAAAGAAGAAGGAATATGAACTAGAGAAAGAAGCCTCACCATGTAAAGTTTCATATTCGAAATCACCCTCCCTTGGACATAATTTTGTAGTTTAATCTTTGAAGAAGCTTTTTTGGACTATTTTGATATTTCCTAGTATTGACTCAAGATGCCAGATGCTTCAACACACCCTGATTCAAATGTCCGATTTAGTATCCATGGTGATGGATATTTGTGTAAAACAGGAGGAATATTTCAAGAATTTTCTCATAGGAAATGAGGATCATAAGAGATCTTGTAAGAATATAACTACTTGGTCAAAGAAAACTATTCAAGATATGGGAATCCATGATGAATTTCAAGAAATTTTCACTGATTCCTTTGATAATGAATATGGGAAGATCAAAGATCTCAAGAATAGCTTTGAGGAAAAGCTAACTCTTGAGTAGAATACTCGGATGCAAGAAGTAAAAGATCTGAGTGGAAAGATATACTCAGTTGCCAAAATTTGTAAGAGATACAGAGATCTCCAGCTTTAGATTGGGGAAAGCTTTATAAGCAAGATGAACTATTAAAGGCTCTGGCAGAGGCTCTCAAGGCTCCGCAAGAAAAAATCAAAGCTCTAGAGAAGAAAGCTAAGGATCAGGATCAGATTCTCAAATGAGCAGAGGAAGACCACAAAAATCCAAAGGGGAAAAAGGAAAAATAATTCTATGAAATGAATAAATTTTCCTATGTATGGGGGGAATTCATCTAAGGATGAGTTCTTATACAAGAAGATTTTTGTATGCAATAAAATGCTAAGTCTTATTCCAAAAAACAAGAATATGATCATTAGTGTTCCATATCTTAAGAGGGAGTTAGTCTTATTAATCATTTCCTATGAGATAAGATAGATAAATTTTGTATTCAAAGTCTATAAAAATATTTTCTAAGTCCATATATTATTTTTTGAATGGATGTTTGTGAATTCTAAAAAGGGGGATATTGTTGAGTCAAAAAGGTTTCCTTATTAATTTTTCATTACTTCATGTTTTGGGTGATTTTTTATTCAATAATTTATCCTTATGAATTTACCATTTCTTCACGTTTTTAAAATTACAAACACCTTATCTTAAGGAAAATTTCCTTTAATCTATGGTTTACTTTCGAAAGGAAAATTTTCCTTCCCAATGGAAATTTATCCTTACCATGTTTTTCATTGATCATTATGTCTCTATGTATAAATTTATGTTTCGTATCCAAAACCTCACAATAATATATATACATAGCTATAAAAAATTCTATTTCCAGGATTTGAATTTAGGTTCTGAGTTCTCTGAATTCTGACTCTGAAATTTCTGAGTTCAGACTCCAAGTTCTTTGAATTCAGACTCCAAACTCTTTTGAGTTTTGACTTTGATTTCTCTAATTTTAGACTCTGATCTTTTGTAATTTCAGACTTCAAACTCTTATGAATTCAGACACATAATTATACTTAATTCAAGAATCTTAGTTTCCATGAAATTCAGACTCTAGAATTCTATAGAATTCAGGTTCTGAATTCCTTTGAAGATAGAATCATAATATCTATGTACCAAATTGTTTTTGTTTAGACTCCGAGCATTCATTTTTTCCTTACACACCAAAAAATGAATTTGGTGAAGTGACCATATTTTTTCTTACTTATGTTTTGGTTATAAAACAATGTCAAGCTTTCAGTTATTATCTAACCGTTGTTTGAGTGACACCTGTACAGGTATTTCCAAAATTCAAGGAAAAATATGACTGTTGGAGGAGGGAACTGACCATTGAGAATGTGCGTATTAATAGGAGTTCATTTGAAAGTTCTCACAACTTTGATGAACTGTTCTTCGACTCTAGAGATTACATGCTATAAAAGTGATTTCTAAAGAGAGACTATCATGTTTTGTGCGTACTAAACATATTATTCAGAATTGCTTTGTGGGACCCCAAATTTTGTTGAGTACATTCGAGAGATTCTGGGGATAGGAAGACAGAGGTACCGACTACCATGAAGTTGAGGGAATCTGGGGATAGGAAGACAGAGATGTTGACTACCTGGAAGTTGAGGTCTTGCGGGGATAGCAAGACAGACTCCGATCTTCATATCAAGGGATTACCCTGGTGTGGGTGAGATAATATTTCTTGAATGTATAAAACAAGGGACCATTATCCAATGTTGATGGATATCCTTCTCTTTGGGTTAAAAGATTTACTACTTTTTACTTGTATTATTTCATGTTTTCCGCAGCATTTTGTTTGTTGAGGAAAGTATTAATATCTTATACTTATTTATACTTGATCTCTGATTTCATGAAATTATATACACTTTAAGGTAGAATCATTGTCTTTGTAAACATGTGTTATGTTTCATTTCCAAAACTACTTTTCCATAATTACATTCTCGAAATCTCATTTCCAGAATCAAGCAAGTTAATAGAACTTAGAGATTTTGTGAATTTACCTTGTTTAACCTTGTTAAACAATAAAAAAGATTCTAACGATCTTTAAAAGTTCCCAAAGGATTTTTAAAGTTTAAAACACACCCTCCTCTTATATATTGATCATCTACAGTATCATTTCAATCCTCAAGTTGGTATCATTGGAGAATATCTCACTCCATATCAACCTAACATAAATCAATGGTTTAGAAAAAAAATAATGTTATTTTCCAAATGTCCTAGAATTAATAAGTTTAAAATTACAAATGGTTCCTTCATCAACAAACAAGGAGGTAAATTGTATGGAGTTAAAAAGATAGACCAAAATGAATAACGAATACCGTAAGAACTAAATAGATAGAATATATCAGTAAAAATACACAGTCACATGTTTTGGTCTTCTAAAGAAAAAGATTAATGGACTTGGTTAAAATGATTCCATGAATCACCATCAATGGGATGATTTATAGTTTTACCAGTTTTTATATTTTTTTGTTCCATGACTTTAATGTCACTCTATTCTGTGACATAAATAAAATATGGGTGTAAGAGGGAAATATCTCAATTTTTTAAAGGAATCATTCTAGACATCTCTTCTTGAATCTATTCATACCATTATTGTACACATGTGAGAAAACTACAAAACAAATAATTTCACCACAATACAAGTTGAAATAATTTGAGAATTCATGTATCTTTGGATAAACAAAACCAATATTATAAACCATCCTCATTATCTCATATAAATTTGTTGAAAACACATTTCATTTATGTAGTATTGTTTTTACTCAATATAATATATGATCAAAACATCTATTTACATTAAATTTTCTAATTTAATTTCTATATATTTAGCAACTCCTTCAAATTTTCTTATCTTGATACCAACAAATAAGGAATCTTTAGAGGACATCCAAAACTCATAAAAAATTAGATGGTTTTAACTTAGGGGTTAAATTAATATCATCAGGCTTTTCATATTGTTTTAAAGGCGGACCTGCCACATCATGTACTAATTTGTTAGACCATTCTAGATCAAGAACCAAGTTATTAGTATCTTATATGGAACTACATTCACCATGTTGATACCATATAACATAATCTAGTTGAAAACACAAACATAATAAATGACCCCCAACATTGTCAAATGCGTCAAACATCCTCAATGAATATTTTTTTATAAGGACCCATAATTTTTCCTTATGAATAAAATTCTGATTTTAATGATGTAAGTTTAAGAATGCTTCAGAACCCTTAATATATACATGATTGAAACTAGAACCATTTGAATTCATTCTCTGATTTATCAAAGTACGATTATCTAATAATGATTTTTGATAACATACTTGTTCCATATTTATCTATAAAATAAAAAATAATTAGTTTTTTGTATAATTTGATAATAGAAAAATAATATCCCAAAAATTGAAGAAAATAAATTTCCATTTTCTGTCAAATTAAAAAATTTTCTATTATTTCATACATAATTATAGATTTTTTTACTTTTATACTATTCTATGGAAAATTATAATAATATATACTAATTACAACAAATTTTTATTAATTAAATCTAATTTGTTCTAATTATTGTTTATTATCGATGACACAATTTGGAATGGATAGGAGGAAGTTCTTTTTCTCGGTGACTCATCTCTATAGTCTCTCACTAAAATCAATATGAAACATTTTCCCAGATGTACATATATCAATTTGTATATACACGATGATGGAGGGAAGCACGACGAGGCCTCCCTATTCTCTATCTTAGTTCGTATAAGAATTTATATTTGTACGTCTGAGATTATTTTTCACAGTGATTTTATTCAGATACAATTGAAATTAGTAATCAGTTAAAAGAACCTCATTTTCCTAACAACTCACTCCTTGCAACATTCTCTGATAGAAATATGTATGAAAAATATGCTCTGACGTACGTGAGGATGAATATTTCATAATTATGTTAGTAGGAAGAAATTTCAATAAGATAAGGTGTTGGGTAAAAGGGAGCCACCAATCCAGTAGAAATTGTGACAATATATAAAAATTTATTATAATTTTTTACCATTTATTGCCAATAATTGTAAATTATTTCCAATTATTTTAATTATTGTTATATATTAGAATTTATTAGAAATAATTATAATTTAGTATAAACTATTAGAATTTTATACTAATTATTACTAATTATGACAATTTATTACTAATTATTACAATTTATTAGAAATTTTTTTTAATTGTTACAATTTATTACTAATTATTGAAATTTTTTAATAATTATTATAATTTTTTACTAAATATGGAAACTTATTACTAATTAATTAAATTTATTACTGATTATTAGAATTTATTATAAATTATATGAATTAAAATTTAATTATTTCAATTTATTTATAATTATAACAATTTATTGCTAATTATAACAATTAATGTCTAATTATTAGAATTTACGACTAATTATTACTAATTGTTGCAATTTATTACTAATTGTTGCAATTTATTACAAATTATTGGATTTTATTACAAATTATTGAAATGTATTACACATTATTAAAATTTATTACTAATTATTGTAATTTATTAAAAAATATCTGAATTTATTACTTATTATTGTAGTTTATTACAAATTATTACAATTTATTGCAATTTATTACTAATTAGTACAATTTATTGATAATTATTACAATTTTTAGCAAAATAATAAAAGTTAATACTAATATATAGAAGTTATTACTAATTAATAGAATTTATTACTTAGTATTATAATTTATTCCTCATAATTACAATTTAGTACTAATTATTAAAATTTATTACAAATTATTACATTTTATTACTAATATATAGAATTAATTATAATTATCAGAATTTATTGAAAATTATTATAATTTATTAGTATTTATTACTAATCATTACATTTTATTACTAATTTAAAAAAAAATTCTATTTATTCGATTTTATTACTAGTTATTAAAATTTATTACAATTTATTACAATTTGTTACTAAATATTTCAATTTTTTTAATTTTTATAATTTATTATTAATTATTAGAATACATTACTAATTATTATAATTTCTTACTCATTATTAGAATTAATTACTAATTATTAAAATTTATTACTATTTATTTCAATTTTTGACTAATTATTTGAAGATATTTATAATTATTACAATTGATTGCTAATTATTAATTCTTTTACAAGTTATTACAAACTATTAATAATTTTTAGAATTTATAATTAATTATTAGAAATTATTACTATTTATTACTAATGATTATAATTTATTATTAATTGTTACTAATTATTACAAATTATTACTAGTTATTAAAATTTATTACTAATTATTAGAGTTAATTACTAATTATTACAATTTATTACTAATCATATGAATATATTTTAATTATTAGAATTTATTACAAATTATTATAATTTATTACTACTAATTATAATTTATTACTACTTATTATTTTATTAATTGTAATTTATTACTAATTATTAGAATTTACAACTAATTATTAGAATTTATTGATAATTCTTAGAATTTATAACTAATTATTAGAATCTTTTACTAACTATTCTAATTTATTAGTAATTATTATAATTTATTTCTAATTATTAAAATTTATTACTTATTATTCGATTTCATTACTAATTATTACAATTATTTGCTAACTATTACAGTTTATTATAAATTATTATAATTTATTTGTAATTATTTGAAATTTAATACTAATTATTAGTATTTATTACTAATAATTATAATTTCACACTAATTATAAAAATTTATTATTAATAATTAAAATTTGTTACTATATATTACTAATTATTACTTCTTATTATAATTTTATACAAATTATTATTAATTGTTCCATTTTATTACTAATTGTTGCAATTTATTACTAATTATTATAATTTGTAACTAATTATTTGATTTTATTACTAATTATTAGAGTATGTTTCTAATTATTACAATTTATTTCTAATTATTCAAATTTATTACTTATTTTTTGAATTTTTTACTAATTGTTATATTTTTTTTACTAATTGTTGCAACTTACTTCTAATTGTTGCAATTTATTACTAATTATTGCAATCTATTACCAATCGTCACAATTTATTACTATTTATTAGAATTTAATACTAATTATTGAAATTTAATACCAATTATTGCAATCTAATACTAATTATTGAAATTTAATACAAATTGATACAATTTAACACTAATTATTGCAATTTAATACTAATTATTGAAATTTAATACTAATTATTACAATTTAATACTAATTTTGAAAATTTAATACGAATTATTACAATTTAATACTAATTATTGAAATATATCTATAATTATTTTTAATTAATATAATAACTATTAATTAATATTTATTCATACTAATCAGACATAATTATTTGTAAAAATAAACATAAACATCAATAAATAAAACTATCTAATTCTAATTTTATTTAACTACAACTAATTAACAATATTTATAACAAAAATAAAATAAAACGAAATATGTAAAAAATTAAAGAAATAGATAAATACCTTAAAACTAATGATTTAGAAGGATATAAGCTACGAATAATGCCTCTAATTAATATTTTATACAATAAAAAAAATTGGGAGAAAAATTTCTACTAAAAATATAAATAAGAGTAGGGAATTGAGTGGAATGAGGGAAAAAACAAGTGGAGGTATAAATTTGACTGATTAGTTGCGATAGGATTAATTGGGAAGGTAGTCCCGTCACAAATATTACCATTTGGGACGAGTCCCGTCCCAAATACCCTCTGGTTAAAAACTCTTTTGTGACAAAGCCAATTGCAAAAGGCCACCTGCCGACATAGTAATTACGACAAGATATATATCATGTCGCAAATATTAAAAGAGTTGATGTGTATTTGTGACAGGCTACTATATCATGTCGTAAATACATTTTCCAATGTTTTTGCGTGTAATATGAGCTAATTCTTTTGTGATGGGAACCAACAACGCATCACAAAACCTTATTATTAGCAATGGGCTAGTTCTCTCGTCACAAAAATCCTTTCTGAAGGACAATTTTCGATGAGATTTTGACCCATCTTAATTGCCCAGTTTTCCCATAGTGGATGATCTAAAACCGAGAAAAAAATAACAATAAAAAATACATTTAAATGATTTATAACTGTATAAATAAACATTTCCTGAATTCTAAATTACCCTAAGAAATATTAATAAAAGGTTTAATGAATTAACGTTATGATCACAAGTATTATCATAATATCCAAATGAGTTATCATCCTAAAATTGTTTTGAAAAAACACAAGGTAATCACTAGGAAACTGATGTCCTTGACACTATACACCTATGACAAATACATTAATCCCTACTACCCAAGGCATGACATATCAGTATATACAACAACCCATTTCAAATGGTTTTTACTCTCTTTGAAACTTATCATCCTAAAATCTCATATTAAGGCTAGCTCACAACATAGACTACCTAAGATTAATGTTTCCCCTTTTTAAAAAAATTCTAAAAACATTCCACACAATGATCACAACACATATCATGGACACAGAAAACTCTCCATGTTCTTTTCCTTATGTATCAATTCACTTACTAAAGTGATGTGACCATAGGAAATCACATGACAATCACATAAGACCTAGGGGTCATATCACAATTCGGAAAACCTATACTCATAGATTAATAATCTAATGAATGTAATTTTGTTCCATACCACATCAATCTCATGATCTTATAGGTACATATACACTATACTTTCATACTCGTGAAATCTGAATCCCTTTATATGAATATTATTTATTTGGAACCTGAACTCCAATGGCCACTCCTTCCATAACTAAATTTTTTTCACCCTCTTGGGGCTATAAATAATATTTATTCAGTCCTTCATCATGGTCAACATAGAAATCAACTTCTATATAATGAATTCATTATAATAAAGGACTTTATATGAGCTCTATATGGCTACTTAACCATTCCAACTGTAATGAAAACCACTCATAACTTCTATTTGGATCACACAACCTCTTAACTACATCTAAAATAAATTTAATATATGCACTCCAATATCATGTAGTAATATTGGATACCTATCACCTTAAATATAGATTTTCCCACTAACAATATTTTTTTTATTATATTTGAGTTTGAAAAAGGTGTACAAGATAAGGGACAATGAATCATGTAGGTATAAAGTAATATCTCCCAAGGGTAAGCCCACACACTCAATCCACACATTCTAGAGGAAATGATCCAATGTCATAGACACATGTGACATATATGTTATATGTACTGACATAATAAGGCTTTCACAATCCTTTATCAGGCATGACCAATACTATATTGGTCATTACCTATACCCATGAGGTCCTAACTCAATGAAATATCAAGTTTAATTCGTTATAAAATATTTATAAAAAATTATCACAACTAAGAAACATTAATTAAATTAGTTTTAAATGATTTTAAAATCAACAGGAAATGTAGGAACACTAACACCTCATCCAATATGGTCTGATCCCCAAGATTGGATTCCTCAAGACCACAACCATAATGAGTCCCATGAAACAAAACCAAATCAATTATAATATATTCTAACTTAGAATAAAACCAATGAATAATTTTGGATGGGGGTTTACACAATCAAAATTTTATGCTACAAATAATGTTTATACTATAAAAACATCCTCTATACATACAATACAAATGTTCTATAATCATACACTAATTCCATCATACTTTGGTGGATTCTACATAAAATTCCAAAACAACTTCTATTTAAATCATTAGAAGTGGGGTTCGTGATTAATTGATGTTTGAATATATTTTAAAACCAACCGAAATCAAAGGTAAATCTATCATTAATCCACCAGGAACCAATAAGTCAAAATAGGAATAAAAATATGATTTGGGGTATATATGATTGATCACATTCTTTTTGATAGTCTTTAAATGGATAACCTCGAGTGGTTTCTTTACTTTAAAATTGAAAATACCATCCCCAATTTAAAGAAAATTGATATGGAAGATCAAGATACCTGTTACATATCATCGACTATCTTGTGGGATTAATTATGGGGCCTGACTACTGGCACCCACATCGAGTACCTTGTAGAAAGACATGGAACACAATTGAAATTTATATCCAATATCCCCCCTTTTAGACCCTAAATCCCACAAAATATATCTCATGTATCCTCAACCCAAGTTACCTCTTTTAATTTTTTAAATAATTAATAATGATCCCCCAAATTACAATTCCTTATCTAATCCAAAAAATTCAAATTGACCCTATATATGTACTCATTGAAAAATAGACTTTATCTAGATCTATCGACACCCACCATTGCATGAAGTTACATACAACTCCCTCATTAACTTTTTACTAAAAAACACCATGTACACATTGATCAAAACTTCTATGATCCATCACCAATGAACATTAAATCATAACACTTACATCTATCATGACATAACACATCTATAAACACACTGATATACTAGTGTAGCAGTTATTACATGAATAAATAGTACTATTTAAAAACATTACACCCATAAATTAGAATAAAATTCCTATTAAAAATAATTTATTTATCCCCGTTGAACATAGGTTATCATATTTTTAAAACCAAAATAATTAATTCATAACTTGATACACAAATGAAGATAATATAGGATAATAGATTCCCAAAAAAGTACCAAATCCAAATTCTTATCATAATAATCATGGAGGCACAATATATATGAAATGATAAACATGAATTAATTTTAATGATCATTATATGCACCTATTTTGGATAGTAACATACCATGAATTTCAGGAATAGTTGACCCTCCATCCACATGAAAAATTATTGAACATGTTATCAGTCTAGCACCAAGTATTTCAGAAACATCACTTACAACATTTATGTGATAATAATAGAGAATCATAGTACACAAAAATATCATTTCTATTTTAATATGAGGTTAAATAATCTAACAATTAATTTCATGTATTTTTTTAATATTTTGTAATAATATTTGGATTTCTAAACACATTGAATAATATTATTGTTTTACGTATTACACATGTCCTAGATAAATAAGGATGTTAATTATAAAGTCTTAAAAATTAATTTGGATCCAAAATATATTATCATATTAAATAAAAAATGGCCTTAAACATAGAATAGGTTAATAAATTACTATCATATTAGATTTATATCACATATTTAATGAAATACAATTTATAATGAATTGTATCATGTGGACTAGATTAAAAAATTGGATGTTGACCTAAAATAAATAATTATTAATGAAATTTGGAGTTGGTGTGACGTTATATGGATACGAATACTATTAGGAAAAAATTTATTTTTTTAATATATACACATTGATAAAAGAGAAGTAACATACTCTCAAAATAATGGTATAACCATTGATATAACATTTTTCTAATTGTATGGTTTGAGATAAATCTTTATTTTCATGAAATATTTTATCCAAAATAATATAATTTTTTAATAAGGTTGAGAAATAATCATTCCAAAGGGATAAATAAAATAAGAGGTTGATATTACAAAATGAGTTAGATTATAAAATGATGGTGATGACACTCGAATATGTTGGTTGAAGAAAGAACTGTATGGGATAAAACATGTTCAATGAGCATGGTATTTTAAAATGTAAAATATGTTGAGAATCATGAAATTCAAAAACTTCAATGTGGATTGAAATATCTATGTGATTAGAGATAATAAAAACACACTCATTATTATTATACAGGTGAGGGACAATATGTTATACAATAATAAATAGAGTAATTATAGGAATTTTATTAGATTTATTATAAAACAAGTGTGTCATATTATATTATATACCTTATGTTATAGCCTTAAATATTCATTTGATCCATATCACATATAATATTGTAGTGATATCACTATCCGCATGTGATTCTTATATTATAACGTATGATTCAGTGTGTGATTTTCGATATTGGATGGATTCTCTTTGAAATAGTTTTATTTGTCTATAGATCACCCTGATGATTAATTTATTTCAATAAACACATGATTTTAATTATTTGAAATGTTTAAATGGTAATTTACCCAGTGAATATATGTTATGGGTAACAAATTCTATCTATAAAGTAATGAGAGGTGATGATCAACCTCAATCAATGATTGTGGTGAGACTATATAGGGGTTCCTAATTAGATTTGGTTGTGCGTGATACAATCTAGATGGTCCCAAAACCTTATCATCCTTCTTGTTTCTATTTTTTCCATTGTATATGAAGGTTATATAATAACATTGGATTCTAAGAGATACTCACATATCTTTCAAGGATTCTACTGGTCAGTGTACTATTGGTGGAAGTACGAGTCCTTTTTATATCACCTGATGATCACCATAAAACATTGTACATCAATATTATTTGATACATAGCACACTATAAAGGATTTATACCTATTTAAATTTTTAGTCTATATTTCATGTTGATACAATGATAATTGATTTGGGAACTATAATGGGTTTTTTACACTCTGTTAGAGATAATATGATCCTATAAAACCCATAAATGGTATCATATCTATGTTTAGATATGAATTAACATGTTTTCATATATTGTTTTTAAATATTGTATTCATCATTATTTTGTTTTAGTGATAACCTATGACTTGATATGTAATATCTTATTATATGATGTTGAATCACTCATCCTTTGTTTATGATATATGATATTGTAATGTGTGTTTGTTGTTTTCATAGTCATAGTTTATGATTCATTAAAACAAATAGTTTTTCATTGATTCAATTGATATGAACCATTATTTATTTGGCAACAATAGATAATTTAGGTTTTACAAACCATGGGATCATGTCATAATAATTATATGGTGTATATCATAAATTTCAATGGTCCAAATCACTCTTATAAGATAACTTAAGAAACCGTTATAAGAAAATAATATATAAATTTATGTCATATGTCATGTTTTAATCATAGATTATGATATATTTTCAAAATATTAATTTTAAAATACGATGTGGAAAAAAATAAGAAAAAATATATTTTTTAAAAAAACTCCTTATTACTAAAAATGTTATTAAAAAATATAAGATAGGAAAATTATATATAGAATATTGGATTCATAAATAAAACATATTATTTTAATTTGAAAAATAACATTTGAAAATTAATTATAATGTTAATTAATTTAGTTAATTGTTTAAAATTTAATGTGTTTAAATTTTTATATAATGTGAATATTATACATGCTTATTTTTTTTGTAAAATGATTCTTGTAAATTTTCAATTCCATGATATGTTTTTAAACATAAGATTGTGTCATCATATATTGATAATTTTATTTATTATATGGTTATTTGTAACAAATTAATTGTTAATTATAGTTTATTTATTTTATGTGATTGAGTTGTGATGAAATTCAAATCTCTCATGAGGAATGCACCCTTTGGTAAAAGGAATTTTGTAAAAACTACTCACTGGTCTGAAGGCATATTCAATGTCTATAAAATTGGGGGTTGGCTATATATGGATCCAATCTTACTCTTGTTGAGAATATTGGTTTCATAAAATTATAAAACTTCACATAAATGGGGTTCATGTAACATATGAATATGATCTGTCTGAATATATGTAAATATGATTGGATTCTATTATTGAATAAGAAACCAAATCATAGATTTTTGTAAGTAATTATACATAAATACGATTAAAACATATCTATTTTTTCTATAGAATATGCATTCTAAAACTAAACGTTAGAAGCTTGCATACATAATGGATGAAACAAGGAGATAGTAAAACTATGATGGGATTTAATTATTATTTTTTAATAATATTATATTGCTTTCAAAAATAAGAATAAATTAAATCACCCCATTAAGTACTAATTGTTGAATTATTACTAAATAAAACACATTCCCATTGCATGATCATCAATTTTGTTATGTCATGCTAATGATAAGAACCCATAGATTATCTTCTTTAAGTGATGAATTTAGAAGGTTTACCAAAAAGAATTATGTGATAATATTTAATTGTAATCTTTATCTTATAATTTATTAGTAAATCCTATCAATATCATGATATCAATGGAATAGAGTGTAGTTCTTGCATTTGCTTTATTTCAGGAAAGAGTTTCCCCGTAAATATTTTAAGAACTATATGTGGTATTATTGACATGATTTTATAACTAAATAGCCATGTAATGGTATAAAAACTAAGGATACACAAAACATATTAAAAAATATATACTTCCCTTGTAAATGTAATGTTGTAATGGGTTAAAATTTTAGAAGGATTATATTCATTGAATGTTCTTTTTTTAAAGATATAAATCTTAATACTCACCCAAATATTTTTTTTATTTTTCTTCATGAATCATTATTTTCATTTTATATTCACTTATATGCATCACTTATGATGTAATAGATGATTAGTATCTATAGTTTGGGGATATTCTTAATGAAAATCATTACAATCCTATGGATGTCAATGTTATAGAATTAAATATCCCAAATTCTATCTGTTGGGTATTGGATACCAATTTTTCAATACACATTTGTTTGATAAAAAAACATATATATATCGGACAATTATGGAAATTTTAATAAGATCTAGATGTTAAAATTATATCAAGAGTTATAGATTTTTAGGTCAGAGGATATGATTTTGGTATAATAAGATGATTAGTTATTGAATTTGATAACTATTATTATGCTCTTCCATAATCTGAAATTTTATTTATGTATCATATTTTGACATGATGAATTTTTAATTCATTATTATGAACAATAGTTTTTATATATATTAATATGAAATTTTTTATGTCATTGAGAATATGTTAAATGGTTTATAAATTCCAAACATGATAAATTTATTCTATAATAACAAAAATAAGAATCTAATGTTTGATTCTAACGCCACATATCATTAGAAATGTTTCTTTTAATATAAAAATGATAAAATATTTCATAGAATACATAGAGATGGATTATTGAAATTATTCAAATGGTAATAATTTGAAATATAATATATTTTTAATTAGGAGAAATATCTAAAGAATCATTTACTAGAAAAAGTTACATTGATAAAGGACTATTGGATATTATATATAGTTATGTATGTGGACCATTTATTACTCTAGTTATTAGTAGTTTCAGGTACCTCATAACCATTATTTATTACTTCATCTGATATAGATTTGTTTTTATGATGAGATACATGTTTTAAACACTTGAAATGTTGAAAGAGTATAAAAATGAAATTTAAAACTTTTTGAAAAAATGTATTAATACTCTATAGTTATATTAAGGTGGTGAATACTTCTATTGGGATTTATTAATCATATAATAGATTATTGAATTTTTTAACAACACTCTCAAATATTTACATAATGTAATGCAGTGTCTAAGAGATGAAATCGTACCTTGTTAGACATGGTTTGATAAATGATGAGTTATTATTACCTTTATATTTCATTCTGGGAATACTTATTGGAAACCACTACTTTCGTATATAATCATATTTTGAGACCACCCACCCTTAACATACATATATATTACAACATTTTAATTGAATATTAATAAAAACTAATAATAAATCAAAAACATGGAAATATAGAATTAGTGCCTTTTAAGATTATATTCATAATGAATTAATTTTACAAATACTATTAAAATTCTTCAAGGAATATCCTTCACACATAATAATATAGATATTCTATACAAGTTAGTCATCTATATGTCATGTGGAATATAAACTTCAGAAAGAGTGAGATCAAATGCTCATTAATGGGTGCACATAAGATATATCATTTGAAGATCCCAAGTTTTCAAAGTATGAACATATAGGCTTGAGAATATAATCATGGTATATGAATGTAATGCTAGGAAAACATACTCAATTAAGAATGAATCATAAATAAAGACATATGTATTTTGAAATATCATGTGAAATGAGGAATAAGAATTTTGAATCAAGAGAAAATAATGATAATCAATGGAAGAACAATATAAGAATGTGGAATGATATTGAAATTTGGCTTAATAATATAGAACATTTATAAGCATAGAATGTCATTTATTTTTCTAAGTATCACTTCCATGAAAGACATCAGACAATGGTCCTAGTCTCATTACATTTTGGAATTTTTTTACTCTCTATTAGCATAAAAAAATTGAATGGGTTGACTCTGTAGTCCTATACATGTCATCCCATATGATCTAAATATTTACCCAATTCATTGGCGGCCTATATTTTTTTAATAACACAGGTGACAAAGTATAAAACCATACATATTAATTCCACATAAACATGAAAACATTCATAATTCCATCATATATTAATTAAACCATGATAAATAGATATGTTTCATGATAATTTCCACATTGAAATATGATAAGGAATTTAGAGTAGGATGGTGGATGGTATCTTTTGAGTATATCCCCACTGAAATATAAGAGACAATAAAGGATATTAACATAGATTAAATACACTATAGAAGAACAATGAAAAAATATTTTGAAAATAAGAAAATGTAAAAATCAAATTTTAAATAAATTATAAATTATAATGAAATTAATTTTAATTCAATGGTTTCAGAAGAACAAAGATAATTTAATTAATCTATATTTTTATGAACCATGAAAATATATAATGTAATCTTTTTTCTAAAAATATAAAAATGGTGAAATAAAGAGACCATGCAGAAGAAATTAAAAATTAATACTTAAATATTTTTGAAAATGAAATTAAATTTAATATAAAATAACATTAAAAATAATTTATGTATGTATAAGGACATCAATAAAATAATTTTAAAAATAGAAACATGGTGATAAAATTTTCCTAATAGAAAATAATTAAAAATGATGATTCTACTAACAATAATCCTTTGGATGAATTATGAACCAAAGGGGGTTGGAATGGTAAGGGGACATGTAAGCTACCAAAATAATTAGATTAGAAGAAAATAAATTGGGTTTTATAAATATATTGTATAATTATCTCTTAAATATGAATTTAGATATTGAAAATATTTATTAAAAATTGATTTTGGAAAATAAAACCTTGCCTTTACATTCAACTTTGATTAATGCACAGTAACCTCATATATAACAAAAAACACTTAATAACATCAAATATAACCTTATTCGTATATATTACCTTTTATACTCTATTATAAAAATCATTTATTACACATATAATTGTTGGTTATTGTTTATTTTAATCATATGATGTTAGTAAATATAATCCTTGCATTTTTTGGTTTTGAAATGATAATGTTAATCTTTATTAATTGATAAAAAGTTCAATATTACAAATTTATTTAATGTATTTGAATTAATTTTTTAATAATTTATGTTTTCCTAGAATTCTTTTTATAGATTTTATTAGTATGGTGTATGAAAATATAGTCTATGATGAACATGTTTTTGCAATATACCTATAATAATAAGTTACATTATAATGGGCATTCATTTTTGTGTCATCATTTAACAAACTTGTTCATAAAATAAATTACTCTTTAATATCATGTATTTACTGTATTAATGTATCCATACAAATCCCCGATCAAAATTATTATGTTGATATAACATCATTTATGTAGGTGGATAAACTAAATAAAATCAGAACATGATATAGTAATGAATGAGAATGGATATAGAATTATATAATGGGAGTATAATTTTCACATAATCGTAATGAATGTAAAATGAAATAATTAGATTTTATAATGAGACTTATAATGACTTGAGTTTATTTGGTAATTGAAAAATATATTATAGAAGTAGATACATACTGAATACAGTACATCTCAAACTGGGTTATTTCAAAATGAATGATTAAGATATCATTATAGGGACTAGACACTTCAAAGCATGGAATAAAAATTTATTAAATGCAATAAATAAAAATATTTAAGAGGCATAGGGAAGAATAAAATTAATTTTTTGGGGGTATTAGAGGGATAATTTTATAAGTGTGTTTGTAGGGGCATTTTCACAAATACAGATTCACTAAGGCGTAAGACCGTTGTTTTAACTGAAAAGTGTATCATAATTATTAACATAGTGGATAAATATATTTAAAACGTAATAAAAATTATTAATATATAGGTTTAGAGGTATTTTATTATTTTACCCAATGATTAATCCATTTACATCATTTTACCTTTACTATGTCACCTTGATTTTTACCTCTGTAACTTTTTTTTCCAAAAAATGATATTGATCCTCATACCTAATTTCAATATTCTGATTCAAAATTATAACACCATTTATTATTATTATATTTATAAATTTGATATATATAACTTTAAAATTATAATATAAATATATAGAAAAAATTGTTGTTATAAAATAATGACATTTTGATATTAAATGTTCATAATCTTATGTCAGATAAATTACTAATTAAATTTATCTTAATCCATCTATTTAAATATTTTATAAAATAATTTTATCCTAATCATCCTTTAAAATTTATTAATTTAAAATATTCAAATAAACACACACAATAAGTTGAAAAATATATTCTTTGAAAAATATTTCATTTTCACATTATAAAACTATAATCACTTCACAATTTTTTTAATTCAAAAATTAATGTCCATCAGTGCATCGAATTTATAATATTTCACTGAATTTAATAAATTCATGAAATCAATATCTGATAAGAATAACATGTTATGAATTAAAATTCCTATTTTTATAATAAATCAATTTAATTGATTATAATATTTTTATTTTATTATATAATATTTTATTTTATTTTACTATTTTTAATTTGTTACTAAATATTAAAAAACATCAATATTCTTATTAGGCATAAGTATATCCAGTGACCATTTATGAAATGACCATACAATCAATGGCCATATATATAATAGTAATGTTACATTCCTTTATATAGTTTTAAATATATCTCTAAAATCATTCATAAAATTATCTAATTTATTTTTCAATGTGTTGATCTTATTTATAATGAATTTTCTTATTTCTATAGATATCACCACGAATATTGTGATTATTAGAATTCCAATATTGTAGTATTTTTATTTCTTTTTTGTATCCTTACTTTCATAATTTTCCTATCTATATTTCATTTAATTATCTTGTAATATATTTAATTTTTTATCTAAATATTCTATGATAATGATATAAGGAATTATTTATTTATTTTTTGTTGTATCTATCACCATCAATCAAACAAATAATTTTAATTTAAAGGGAAATACATACTAAAATCTGGGGGCTTTATATTCAACAACATGAAAATAATTTCACAATTGAAATTTCATTACTCTAAATAAAATAAGGTGGTATTGTCTCATTTTATATTCAGCCTCCCACGTTTATTGTAAAATCATATGATTCATATAGATAAATTTAACCAAGAATCAGTCTTATTTTATAGTATTTTATCCAAATGATCCATGAATTCTTCCAATTATTCCACATAAGAGATATCATGTTCTAGTTTTATTACCTAAATGTTTAGTATATGCAATGGATTGGGTATTTACATCCACAATTGTGATATATGGAATACATAATTCACTATTGAGAGGTTTAATGGAAATTTATAGTGATAGTATACCATCCTCAAAAGATCAATGTTTTTAATGGGGCTAATGTATACATGGATCAACATTCCATTATTCAAAAATCTCATAACTCTATTCTTTTATAATATTATGAAGAATACCTTATTTATGAATTCAAAAGCATTATTTCACTAATTTTTATCAATATAACTCTTATATTGACATTTTATAGATTTAATTTTTCACTAAATGGTTTGAACCCTCTCAAACATTTATTATGAATGAATTGGTCCTATAAAAATACACCCTTTATATCAAACCCAAACAAAAATTAATTTTATAATTTTATTTAAATGTTGGATTTTAATTTTTATATTAGGTTTAAGGTTGAATCATTTTCAATATTAAATTTTTTCATCAAATGCACACATGTTTTATGTTAGAGTTGAGGTCCTATAACAAAGTAGTTATACTCTAGATTTTATATAAAATCATTAATGTGAATATTATTTAATATATCTTATTACATATCATTATTCTATGGTTGGGAAACAACTTTGATGGGGATTATAGTATGTTGAATATCTAGTGAGATTAATCATAAGTATGTGAGACTTTATCTCAGGAATTTTCATTTTTTTAATCTCTGTTGTTATGGAATGTGAGAATAGACAAACCTCAAGTAAATACCTATTTTTTGTGTTATTGAATAATTTTTGTAAATGAGAATGTGATATTGATTAAGATAACATTTTTATATAATTTATTCTATAATTAAATTTTTATAATACCTCAATTGTTTTATTTAATGTGTAATTGTAACATTTTTGGTTTTAGGGGTATTTTCGGCATAAATTCAAAAAATGGTCAATTATGGATTTTTATTTATTTTAATTTCTTCAATTTTTCGAGAAAATCTATTTAAATATTGATCCAAATTGAGTGGTTATTTTTTTAAGGATACCCATGATCATTTTAAAAATATTTATAAATTAGATGAAGTAATTATTTGGATATCTAGTGGACAAATTAAATCATTATTTTTCGAAAATTCTTCCATCAAGAAGAGTAGAAACTACCTTTATATTTGATGAATAAACCAAGAAAAATGAGTTAAAATTTATTTATTATTGTTGGATATGAATGAAGATTAAATGAGGCACATACTTGATGAGTTTCATTTAAAAATACTTTCATTATATCATCCTTTGAACTGTTCAAACATGTGCTATATGAAAGGTATCATTTGGAAGAAATAGTTCTATTTAGATATTATTTCATACCAAGAGAAAAAGAAGCCGTAAATGTCTCAAATTTTGTGCTGGTATATGAAATAAATTAAGGAACAACCTTTCTGAATGACATAATTCACGAATCAATCGATGGAATGGTTATAATGGCATGGGAATTTTAAAATGTGGAATATGATACGACATGTTGACTGAATTAATTTCTATGATTCAACCCTCCATAACTCCTACATCCGCAAGAAAATAAAACTAAAATTTTGAGGGTTAATGAAAGAGGTATTATGGAGAAAATGTCAAAAAGAATGCTATTATAAATTAGGAAATTTAATTTTTCATCCATGAGGAATCATTGGAAAATAATTTTGGAGATAATTACTTCTCCCCTCTACTTATAAATATGTATCTCTTCTACAATTTCAAGATATATCCATTTCAAGGGTGAAATTTTTAGTTTTTTATGTAAATTTTCATTATATTTTAATTTATATTCGTGTTTAATGATTATTATTTTAAAACTAATTTCCTTCTTCTATTTATTTTTAATTTTATGTTTCTCCCACAGTGCTTCTTTTAACTCAATGTTGGTATAGAACTAATCCTTTTTGTTTTTTAAGGGGGAAGTTATGGTATTTTAGTTTCTTTATATTTAATTATTTCTTATATTTTATTAAAATGATTCATTCATGGTTAAAATTATTGTGGTGGGAGGTTACCCCACAGTCTTTACTATTGTTTTCTTCCTCCTCATCTAATCAATTTTCTTATCATTGATATCAATGTCATTCAGACGATGGACTTTGTCTTTGGTGTTGATATGGAAGTGATTACTCCAACATGAAGAGGTATCATTGTAGTGTAATACCATCCAAATTAGAGTTTTTGGAGTGAAATATTTTTATATCTATATTGAGTAAAATAAGGAGGAAATATTTTGAACAATAAAGATAACACAACCATGAAACCCTTTGTATAGTGGTTTCCTTCATCTAACCTCTTTTTATATTTTCTTCCTTATCATTGTGTTTTTTATTTTCATTTATTTATATTTTTTATTATATTTAATGCATTTCAAATTCCCCCAATCTATAGTAGTTTAAAATTTTTATATTAGTTATCAAATAATAGTGACAATAGGAAGAAAGTGCATGTATGTGGCATCCTCGAGAGATCAACCATGGTGTCAACACTATATTTCATACAAAGGTAAATAAA
This sequence comes from Viscum album, assembly GCA_963277665.1. NCBI lineage: Eukaryota > Viridiplantae > Streptophyta > Magnoliopsida > Santalales > Viscaceae > Viscum > Viscum album. The sequence continues at coordinate 690,438,064 of OY728119.1, read as the reverse complement.
TTAATGATAAGTATAAAATGATTAAACCCCTTATCATCAATTTTGTTCCATTTCTAGGGAGACCAAACACATATATACATTATTTTACATAATGAAACCAAAAAAATTAAAATATTTCAAAAACATAATAAAAGAAACTTTCACTGCATATGTTCCATTTCATTGGCCAATATTGATTTAATAGTGATTACTATAATTATTGGGATACTAAATAATTTAATGGTGATAATAGTATGAAGGATATATTGGTGATTCAAATAGAAAAAATTGATTTTACGATTCAAGATGATTCCAATGTTCTCTAAAAGGAAATAATGTCGGTTTCATCACTGGCCACAGAAGGTGAAGAGGTTAAAGTACAATTGATGGAATGAAAAAAATGTAAAGCTGAGTATAATTAATTTAATATTCCTCCTACATTTCAAGAATACATCTTTTTGCTAAAATCCAAATTTGTGATCCTATTCTAAATCTAATAATTACATTCCCATTTTCTTATTTTGAAAAAAATAATATGAACTGATTTTTTTAAGAGATTTAATTTATATGGATTATTTTCATTAAAATCGTACAAATTATGAATTGGAAAATAATTTAACTTGTGTTAATTTTGTATATTTAATAACATTACTGAAGTAAATTAATAATTTATATGAATAATTTTTTTTCATTGACGAGAATATAGAGGAGGTAGTTTTGTTTTTCACCTATAAAAACAAGGATGATAGAACCAAAGAAGAAATAACTGAGGTTCCATTTGTTGAACTCTAACCAGATGAGAAACAATATTATATTATTCTATCTTTAACAACATTGAAAACCACTCCTATAGCTGATCTAAATAGGTAAAAAACCTATTTTTTCTCTTCCCCTTTACACCTCAAATTTTCATTTTTATGGATTCAAAGGGTTGGGATCTTTTTTGTTCAGGATTCCACCTCCTATTATCTACTACCATATATTACTAGAATATTTTTATTATTTATAAACAAGAAACCCCATACACTCTCAAAATGGGTTTAAACTACTACAACTACGTGACTAGGGGCTATAATAACCAAGCACCCACCAAGTGGACAAGCTAGGCAATTTCCACTTTCATTTCCCTTATACATTATTTTTATTTATGTATCTCTTATTATTTCATGTTTTTTATGTTTTATGGAATTATATTGGATATTAACTCAAATATTCCACTGGAAAATAAATTTAGGTTGTATCTTTTATTCTATTATGTTTTTATACCCATATTTTTAATTATTTATTCTCCTAAAATGAGAGGAAGTTAAATATATGTGTGGGGGGAATGTTAACCATTTAGTTATTCATGTGCGATTAATTTTTATTTTTTTCATCTTTTTAGGTTTCAAAACCTAAAATTTATATTATTATTACATTTCATACAAGAATTTATTTTGAGTGAATGGAAATGATTATTTACAAAATTGATTTTAAATGATTGTTCGTACGATTTTTTCCTAGAATATGATTTTCAATTATTTTTTATGTGTTTGGCCAATTTTTGAAATCCATGACCATGAAAAATAGAATAAAAATATATTATCAGTCCTATAAGGTATTCTGAAACATTTTTATCTATACTTTATAATTCCGACATTTTATAAAAGGAAACAAGGATTTTGAGTGAGAACAAGAATTTGTTATTTTTCTATTTCAAGGATTTGGACTTCATGATATGTTTTAAACATGATTGAGGCATAAATTTAGCTATATGTGTATTAACTTAATACCTACCCTTACATATATCCTTTATTATCCCTTATATTTCATGAATTTCCTTATAGTTTCAAGCAACATTTTAAGCCAATTTTTTCTTACCTACCAGCACTCCTAGTATTTTTTCATGGATATTACAAGATGGATTTTGGGGAAGGTGCTTTCATGTAATTTTTTTGATGGGTTTAATTGGTTGGAGATATGAGGTGTGTTTCAAAATTTTGGATAGTGTATAATTATTGAATTGGACATTATTCATTATTTCATTATACTTCATTTGTTTCATATAGTTCTCCTTAAAAATAAATAAAATTTAAAAACTAGAGATGAACATGAATTCCTCATTGTACATTTTTTTATTACACATGTACTTCTTTTAAAAAAATGTAATTATTATAATTCATTCATTGTATTTAATTTTCTATTAATCCTCCATCAAAAAAAAATTAAAAAATTAATGTACTACCTTTCAAAAACATTAAAAAATTGAGAAAAGGGGAGAAATTTGATGATATCATTATTTGAAATCACTAATTGGATCATGAACCATGTAAATGGGGGGTGTTGTGTTTTTTATTAAGGACATTTGAGTGTGGTTAATCCAATGTTTTCATATGATTATCTATGTATTGCACTTAAGAGTTAAGCCTCCAATTTCCAACCTTAATTTTTGCTATTAATTTTCCCAGAAACCCTTTGTCAAAAAACTTCACCTATAAATTAATCATGATTAAATTAATTTTTATATTTCAAACAATGGATAAAGAAGTATTTTAATAAGCCTATAGTCGTACACGTAATTTTTAAGTATGATCATTATAACGACCCAACCTTTTCTTACATTACTATTACATCATTTCAATGATAAACATCATAATATTATTACACATAGAGAATCCAATGGTTTAGCTTTTTTGGAAAATTAGGACCACACATAAAAAATACAACATCAATCAAAAACATTTATTTAATTTCTTCTTTACTAGCTTCTTAGTGGCACTTGTCCCCTCTTTAGTACATGTAGCCACCTGAGGATACACATAAAAAGGGATGATCTAATATACCAGTAAGAGGATAGATAAGAACAGTATATCATGGGGCGAGCATAATCATAACATAGTAAAAAGATCATGAACATGAGAGGAACATAAATAATAGACTCGAAATGTGGTAATGCATAAAAATGAAACATCATGTTGTAGTGGTTAACTACCACACATACTTGTGAACCAAGCTATCATCTTGTTCACAAATCATTTCACATTTACTCATGAGATTCATCAATTTAACCAATGCATTAGAGTTCTATATAATTCTAGGTGCACTTTTCATATTTAAACATTCATATTGCACTTTATAATTCTGGGCGCACCCGTCACATCATAACATTATCATTTATCATGCATTCCACAATAATAATATAACATAAATGAATATAACTAACCAATGAAAAGGAATGTATTTCATATCTTAAAAACAAATTCATAAAATTTGGGTTCCCAAAATAAAGAGGGAACAACATACATGATACAAGAATCATCAACCTTGAATGAGAGGTAAAAGTTGAGTTCTTAAGAGAAGAGTTCTTTCAGAAAACATTTGGATTGACATAAACTTATGTATAAAACATGTATATCCCAGAAAAGGTAATACAATGATGATCAAATGATCTTTAAGGAGTGACCATATCAAAAATGGAGTGAAAGAGGTAGAACCCGAAGGATGAAAGTTGGGTTTGAGAATTTCCCCTTACCTTGTACCCAAATGATTCTTTCTCTTTAATCTCATGTATAATGACATTATATTAATTAATTAGAAATCCAGAACCATGTTTACATTAATAGGGTTCATTCTGGTTTCATTACATCATATTATGTTCCTTTGGATGACTTATAGAGTTTAAACACATTGTTCTGGGATGTTTGTTTTTATGGTTTTTCTTGGGTGGTTCACTTGTATTCATAAATTGATGTTTTGGTAGAACATGGGTAAACATCCAGAAATGATAGTAAATTATATTTTTGAAATTATAGGAGAATGAATTATTTTATAATGAATTATATTAGATCCATGTCGGTGAATAATTAGATAAGAATTAAATGATGATTATTTTGGTCAATTTGGGCGGTTTTTGGATCATAACGAACTTGTTTTAACTTTTCACTTAGTAATATGGCCATAAGATATTTCAAGAACATAAAATAGAAAATAATACCTACACAATATTCTGGTTCAACCATAAAAATGGTTTCATGAACAGATCTGAAGGTAGAAATGGAAGAAGAGAGCATGTCGTTTTTGAAGGAGATAAATTAACATCTCCTGAACAACGCTCTCTTTAATAAAATAAAAAGAAGAGGGAAAGGGTCTGGGGTGATATAATAACCCATTAGAATCATAAAATTACATTATATATATAATACTGTATTTAAAAAACAATTTGGATAAATATAGTTGTGGAGAGATCAATAAAGGAACTTGAACTTGAAAGGAAATTAAAGGAGAAGAGGGAGGGAAATTACCTCTAGAATCCTCATCTTGAGAACCTCCTTGAGGGCCTAAGCATGGTCTTTTTATGAGACAAAATACTCTTGGACATGGGGGAGGGCTTAGGGAAGGTGTTTGGGTATATTTTAGAGATGTCTTGGATCTTGAGAGGTGTGAGGAAAAGAGGGTGTGAATGGTGAATTTTATAGTGGTGGGGAGAGGGGTTTCCTTAATATAAAATTGATTAGTTTTTTTATTTCCCCACAAGACAAGGAATAGTGAGTCTTGAACGACTGAGAATAGTAATTTTATAATGTAATCCTGACCCATGTGGGCTTACATCATCATAACATCATCATGAATCAATTAATACACTATTTAGCATTTCTTGTGAATTATCAGATTCTACTAATCATCAAAAATTCATGTATCTCAGAAAAATACCAAAAATTTACCCCAACCATTTTTCGATGTGTTGAATCCAAAAATGAAGTCCATTTTTGAAAAATAATTTTATAATTATTATTAATTTAATATTTAATGATAATCATAATTTACTTAAAAAATACTTTTTATGATTAAAACTGATTTTATATTGCTTCCAAAAATTACGTAGGGCCTTATAAAATTATCTAAAAACAATAAGGCATTGATTCAATAAATTATGAATATATTTATGGGAAATAGTTATTCCTTTAAATTAATTAATTAATTATAAGTCATTGTTTATGACTTATAAAATATCAAAAACGTTTACTAAGTTCAAATTGTCACTTTCTAAGATGTCTAAATTTTATTTTAATAATCATAGGTATTGTTACTAAGGTCAAACAGTTTTTATGATTAAAACTGATTTTATATTGCTTCCAAAAATTACGGAGGGTCTTATAAAATTATCTAAAAACAATAAGACATTGATTCAATAAATTATGAATATATTTCTGGGAAATAAATATTCTTTTAAATTAATTAATTAATTAAAATTAATTATTTATGACTTATAAATTACCAAAACCGTTTACTAAGGTCATATTGTCACTTTCTAAGATGTCAAAATTATATTTTATTAACCATAGGTAATATTACTGTAATGTTGGATGATTTACTATTAAAAAGGGTCATATTACTATTCATAAGGGTAGGTTACTATTCATAAGGGTATGTTACTATTCACCAAAATTTATTTTTGTTTCATTAGACTCCAAAAATCATCTTGAACACAACTGTGTATGTCTGATTTTCAAAATTCTAATCATAGGAGTCACAAACTTATGTTTAGAGGTCACTTATCACTTAGTAGTTCATTATTTTGAGTTTTCATGTTATTTTATGACATAAATCTATGAAGGGAATTTGCATTAAAAAACTTTGGGTCATCATATTCTTCCCCCCTTAGGAAATTTCGCCCCCAAAATTCCACTTTACACAAACATGTGAGGGTACTTCTCCTTCATTGCCTCTTCATGTTCCCAAGGTTCTTTCTCAAACTGATGGTTCCTCCACAATACTTTGACTAGATGGGTGGTCTTGTTGCGTAAAACCTTATCACTTCGGTCCAGAATCTTTACTGGCTGCTTCTCATAGGAGAGGTCATCTTCAAACTGCACCACCTCGGAGTTTAGTACATGTGAGGGGTCTGGTATGTACTTCCTCAGTAGTGATACATGAAACACATCATGGACTTGAGCCATATTTGGTGGAAGTGCAAGATGATAGGCCACGACTCTTATGCATTCAAGGATCTCAAAGGGGACAATATACATTGGGCTTAGCTTCCCTTTCTTCCCGAATCACATGACTCTCTTCTAGGGAGATATTCGAAGGATGACTTTATCTACAATGTCGAACTCCAAGTCCCTTCGACGGTTGTCAGCATAGCTCTTTGTTGAATTTGAGAATATTTGATGTGTTTCTGGATGACTTGAACCTTCTCTGTCATCTCTTTAACAAGATCATGTTTAAGTAGAATTCTTTCTCCAACATTATCCCATCAGGTTGGAGTTCTACATCGCTTTCCATACAGAGCTTCATACGGAGCCATCTGAATACTCGAGTGGATGCTATTGTTTTATGAGAACTCAACCAATGAGATATGCTGATACCAACTACCTTTGAATTCAATAGAGCAGGCTCTTAGCATATCTTTAAGCGTCTTAATTTTCCTTTCAGACTGGACATCAGTTTGAGGGTGATAGGCCGTGATGAAATTTAATTCAGTACTCAAAGCATGTTGAAGGCGCCTCCAAAATATAGATGTGAACAATGGATCACGGTCATAGATAATTGAGTGTGGAACACTGTGTAGTCTCTCCACTTCCTTCACATTTATCATTTCATGTTGTTCAAGAAAGAGGTATTCCCGAATAGCGATATATGGGTAGCCTTGGTGAGTCGGTCAACCACAACCCATATCGCATTATTTTCCTTTGACGTCCTCGGGAGACCTGTGACAATGCCCATAGTAACATTTTCCCATTTCCACATGGGTATAGGAAATGGCTGCATCATACCCTTTCACTTTTGTCACTCAGCTTTAACTTGCTGACATACCGAGCACCTTGATATATATTCTGCAATCTCCTTTTCATGTTATCCCACCAAAAGTGTTCTCGGAGATCACAGTACATCTTGGTACTCCCAAGAGGGATAGAGAAAGTTGAGCTTTGTGTATTATCCAATAGCTCCTTCTTTATCCCGGGTGATGAAGGCACACAAAGCAGTGTTCCAAACCGAATCACACCATCATCGTCGATATGGAACTCTTTCAGCTTCACTTCCTTTACTGCATTCACCCTTTTTTGTATCTCCACGTCATCCCTTTGTGCTTCCTTAATCATCTCTTGGATGGATGGTTGCACAATCATTTGGGAAAGGTAGGATGTATACCCTACCGTTATTATTTCTAAATCAATCCTTTTCATATCCAATAATATTGGGTCTTTCTCAAACTGTAGCATGAATAGAGTAGTAGGTTCTTTCCTACATAGAGCATCAGCTACATTGTTCGCCTTTCGAGGATGATAGTTAATAGATCAACCATAATCCTTGATTAGATCTAACCAACTCTTTTAACACATGTTAATCTCCTTTTGTGTGAATATATACTTTAGGCTCTTGTGGTCGGTGATATGTCACACTTCTCACCATAAAGGTAGTGCTGCCAAATTTTTAAGGCCAAAATCACGGCCGCCGGCTCTAGATCATGTGTCGGGTAGTTATGCTCATGGATCTTCAACTGTCGTGAGGTGTAGGCTATCACATTATCATTTTTCATGAGCACACAACCCAACCCTTTCTTTGAAGCATCACTGTATATCACAAAACATTCTCCACATTTTGGTAGTGTGAGTACAGGTGCATTGATCAGCCTTTTCTTTAGCTCCTTGATTCTTCCCTCACATTCTTCCGTCCGGACATACTTTACCCCTTTCCTTGTAAACATAGTTAGTGACCCTGACAATCATGAGAAGATTCTCACAAAACGTCAGTAGTACCCAGCTAATCCAAGAAAACGACGGATTTCTGTAACACTACAGGGTCTAGGCCATTCTTCAATTGCCTTTTTCATTGAAGGATCCACATGAATTCCCTCACTTGTAATCACATGTCTTAAGAACGTGACATGATTCATCCAAAAGTCACACTTGCGGAACTTGGCCTACAACTACTACTTTCTTAATGTATCCAACACAAGTCTTAGATGTTCTTCATGTTCTTCCTTGCTCTTGGATTAGATGAGAATATCGTCGATAAACACTACCACAACGATTTTGAGGCAATGTCTAAAGACTCTATTCATCAAATCCATGAAGATTGCAGGGGCATTAGTAAGTCCAAAGGGCATCACCAAAAACTCATAGTGCCCATACCTTGTACGGAAGGTAGTCTTCTGAATATCTTCTTTCTTCAAATTTACATGATGATTTCCAGAATGAAGATCCACCTTTGAGAAGAATTGAGCTCCTCTTAACTGGTCGAACAAGTCATCAATCCTTGGGAGAGGAAACTTGTTCTTTATGGAGATCTTGTTGAGGTCCCAATAACCGATACACAACCGCATTGTTCCATCCTTCTTCTTCACAACGAGCACTGGCGCACCCAAAGGTGATGCACTAGTGTGAATGAACCCTTTGTCTAGATGCTCTTGCAGATGCTTCTTTAACTCATCCAGTTCAATAGGAGCCATCCTATAGGGTCACTTCAAGGGAGGAGTAGCTCTATGTATGAGTTTATTAGAGAACACTACCTCGTGATCCGGGGGAATTCATGGTAACTCTTTGGGAAATATATCACCGTATTCCCTCAAGGTGGGAATTTCCTCAAGGTTGAACTTTCCTTCCACTCAACCATTTGGGAGAGGTATGCTTCTTCATAGGGAATCAACACCCACACCGTTGAAGGAATTTTCAAAGGAGATTCATGATCTTCCTTTAATTTGTAGAGGAGCACATGATGGTTCAGAATATGAAATGATATTTCCTTTTCCTGATAGTTGATATGTGATCTATATAATGAGAGCCAATCCATACCCATTATATCAATGAATTCCGACAAGGAAATAATTATGAGATTTAACGGAAGAATCATCCCATATACACCAACAGCAGAAGAGTCAAACGCTTGGGTTGTAATGATTGCACCACATTGTGTTTTTACAGACATCTCTACATCAAGGTTTCGGGGCTTCGATTCTATAGTTCTAGTAAACTTTTATGATATAATGGAATGCGTAGAACCAGAATCAAATAAGACTTTTTAAATTATTGAGAGAATAGGAAGTGTACCTTGTACGACTTCATTATCATGCTCCACCTCCACAGTAGTGATGGCATAAGCCTTCACTTGTTCCTTTTTCTTTGGTGGTTGCTGACGCTGATTACTCTCAAGAGCTCTAGGTTTAGGCCACTGGTTTTCATAGTACCCTAGCTCCCAACAGTTGTAGAATTGAACCACAAGTGGTTCTCTCCTTTCATCGGATACATTATCCTTTCTTTTTCATGTCTTTTTTACACTTTTGAACATGGTGTCCTTCTTTCCCACACTTGAATCATTTCCCCCATCCCTTTGAGGCAGTTCAAATGGTGCAACTTCCCACATTTTTGGCATATGGGTCGTTGATTTTTCTTCCTGCCTTTGTCACTAGATCCACTGGATTAAAACTCCAACTTTATCTTTTTATCACCATAGCCATGGGACCAATATCCGTACTACATCTCCACATTGAGAGCACACCGAAAAACATCTTCATAACTCCCAAAGTCTCGAATTGCAAGACCCTTTCAAAGATGTGGTTTTAATCCAATAAAGAATCTATCAATTTTTCTATCATTGTTGATAACAAAACCCAAAGCATACCTTGCGAGCCTTGTGAAATTTTTTTCATAGGTTGTGGTAGATTATCCTTCTTTTTGCTTTAGCTCTATTAATTCTCTCTCCATATTCAAGCAATGAGTTCATGGGAAGTACTTATTATAAAAAATTTTCTTAAAGTCTTCCCATTCCAACTCTACAATTTTCTCCCTTGGATTGGTGTTCTTAATAAAATCCCACCATTGATCGGCTTCTCCATCTAGATGATAAATGGCTAGAGTTAGCTTCTCCATGGAGCTGACCCACTGTTCTGCAACTAGTGGATTGGAATATCCACTAAATGTCGGTGGTCGTTGCCGCATAAAACATTCGATTACCAATTTCTCCCTCCTTGGTGAAGGAGGAAATTCTCCATTATTATCGTTATTGTTCATAACCTGAGATAATTGGGTAAGTATTGCCATGATGTTTTGAACCCCACCTCCCCAATAATTGAGGATGTTGTTCGGGAAAACGTTGCATTGTCCCTCGCAAGAGTAGTTGGCCTGATTTCTCCTAGTTCCCTCCATTTTCTAAAATATAAAAGGATAGAACAAAACATAAATAAACAAGTTTTGAATAACTAATTCATTTAAATAATTTATACCAAAAAACATAAAATATGGGATCCCTAGGTAAATACTCTTTTGTGCATATTTTTACTTAATCTCATACTAGAGGTTTTATCTCGGGTTCACTAATCCTAATTTCTAAATTAACTAAACCTTTGCACTAATACCATCTATATCAACCCAACCGTTTCTTACATTTCTTTTATATCATTTCAAATATAAACAAAAAAATAGTATTTCACTTATAGGATCCAATGGTTTAGTGTTTTGGGAAAACTAGGACCACACATAAAAAATACAACATCAATCAAAAACATTTATTTAATTTCTTCTTCCCTAGCTTCGTAGTGGCACTTGTCCTCTCCTTATTACATGTAGCCACCTGAGGATACACATCAAAAGGGGTGAGCTAAAATTCCAGTAAGAGGATAGATGAGAACAATATATTATGGGGTGATCATAATCATAACACAGTCAAAAGATCATGAACATGAGAGGAGCATAAATAATAGACTTGAAATGTGGAAATTCATAAAAATGAAATATCATGTATTAGTGGTTAACTAACACACATACTTGTGAACCAAGATATAATCTTGTTCACACATCATTTCACATTTTCTCTTGATATTCATAACTTTACCCAATTCATTGGAGCGCTATATAATTCTGGGCGCACCCATCACATTTAAACATTCATATTGGGCTATATAATTCCGGGCGCACCCGTAACATCATAACATTATCATTTATCATGCATGACACAATGAACATATAACATAAATTAACATAACTAAACCATGAATAGGAATGGGTTTTATATCATAATAACACATTCATAATCTTTGGGTTCCCAAAATAAAGAGGGAACAACCTACTTGATACAAGAATCATCAACCTTGAATGAGAGGTAAAAGTTCACTTCTTAAGAGAAGAGTTCTCTTGGAAAACATTTAGATTGACATAAACATCAGTTTAAAACATGAATATCACATAAAAGGAAATAAAATGATGAAAAAATGATCTTTAAGGAGTGACCATATGAAAAATGCAGTGAAAGAGGTAGAACCAGAAGGCTGAAAGTTGGGTTTGAGAATTTCTCCTTACCTTGTACCCAAATGATTTCTTCTCTATAATGTCCTGTATAATGACATTATTTTAATTAATTAGAAATCCAGAACCATGTTTAAATTAATAGGGTTAATTCTGGTTTCATTAAGTCATATTATGTTCCTTTGGATGACTTATAGAGTTTAAAGACATTGTTCGGGGATGTTTGTTTTTATGGTTTTTCTGGGGTGGTTCACTTGTATTCACAAATTGATGATTCGGTAGAACATGGGTAAACATCCAGAAATGATATAACATTATATTATTGATTTTACAGGAGCTTTAATAATTTAATAATTAATTATATTAGATCCATGTGAGTGAATCATTAGATAAGAATTAAATGATTGTTATTTGGGTCAATTTTGGCGGTTTTTGGATCATAACAAACTTGTTTTAACTATTCACTTAGTAATATGGACATAGGTTATTTCAGGAACATAAAATAGGACATAATAAATATAACATATTCTGTTTCAACTATAAAAATTTTTTTGTGACCAGATCTGTAGGTAGAAATGGAAGAAGAGAGCATGTCATTTTTGAAGGTGAAAAATTAACACCTCATGAACAACACTCTCTTTAATAAAATAAAAGGATGATGGAAAGGGTGTGGGGTGATATAATAACCCATTATAATCATAAAATTATATTATATGTATAATATTGGAGTTACAATATAATTTGGATGAATATTGGTGGGGAGAGATCAAGAAAGGAACTTGAACATGAAAGAAACTTAAAGGAGAAGAGGGAGGGAAATTACATCTAGAATCCTCCTCTTTAGAACCACTTTGAGGGCCTGTGCTTGGTCATTTGATGAGACCATCTGCTCTTGGACGTGGGGTAGGGGCTGGGGATGGTGTTTGGCCAGAGTTTAGAGAAGTCTTGGAGATTGAGAGATGAGCGGAAAAGAGGGTGTGAATGGCGGCTTTTATAGTGGAGGGGAGAGGGGTTTCCTTAATATAAAATTGATTAGATTATTATTTCCCCACAAGGAAAGTAATAGTGAGTCTTGAATGACCAAGAATATTAATATAATAATTTAATCCCAAACCAAATGGGCTTACATTAGCAGAACATCATCGATGACTCAATTAATACATTATTTAGCATTTATTGTGAATTATCAGATTCTACTATTCATAAAAATTCAAGTATCTCAGAAAAATCCAAAAGATTTACCCCAACAATTTTTATATGTGTAGAAATAAGAAATTAAATCGTTTTTTCAAAAATAAATTTCTAAATATTATTAATTTAGTATTTAATTAAAATCATAATTTACATAATAAAATCAGTTTTTAAGATTAAAACTGATTTTATAGTGCTTCCAAAAATTACGTAGGGTCTTATAAAATTATCTAAAAAGTATAAGACATTGATTTAATAATTTATGGATATATTTAAGAGAAATAAATATTCTTTTCAATCAATTAATTAAGTATGATTATTTATTTATGACTTATAAAATACAAAAAACGTTTACTAAGGTCAAATTGTCACTTTCTAAGATGTCTAAATTTTATTTTATTAATCATAGGGTAATGTTACTATTATTTTGGATGATTTACTATTAATAAGGTTCATATTACTATTGATAAGTGTAGGATACTATTTATAAGGGTAGGTCTCTATTTACAAAAAATTATGTCTGTTTCATTAGACTGAAAAAAATCATCTTGAACACAACCGTGTATGTCGGATTTTCAAAATTACAAACATAGGAGTGACAAACATATGTTTAAAGGTCACTTATCACTTAGTAGTGCTTTATTTTGGGTTTTCTTGTTATTTTATAACATAAATATATGAAGGGAATTTTCATTAAAAAACTTTTGGTCATCACAATCATAACTTCAAATTTAATTTCTCATTAGTGAAGAGTTACATAACATTCAAGGTGTGGTAGGTTGTGATTGTGAAATTGATGTATTTATATCTTTCAAAAAATTTATAAGTGAGAAATTTAATATAGATGTAATTTTTTTTCATAGAAGATATATTACGGATTTTTTTTGGGAAAGATCATTGATGTTTTCTAATTTAGGATTATTGTATGGATATTGATTTGAATATATGATGACTACCAATGAGTGAAAAGATTATGTGTGGGGATTGATGAAGCCAACATTTTAATATAATTTATTCTACAATTCAATTTTTATTATCCTACAATAGTGTTATTTTATGTGTAATTTTCAGTATTTTTTATTTCAGTGGTATATTGAGCATAAATGAAAACATTGTCAATTGTGGAATTTTAAATTTTTTGAATCCCATATGTATTTAAATAATATAATTTTAATTATTGATTGAAACTAATTTATTCTTTAAAGGACACCCTTTTTGTCTATATATTTCACAACTGGTACAAGTCTAGATTCAGACATCTAGAGGCCCAAATAAATCATTCATTGTAGAAACCTATTGTTTCTAGAAGAGTGGAACCAACCTATGTAATTGGGATATAAATAAGGATTAACATTTCAAAATGATTTTCTTATGGATGGTAATGAAATATGATTCAATGAGGAACGTCCTTAAGGATATTAATGTCAAAATCCTCTCATTAAATCATTCATTGATCTATTCAAACATGTGAAATTTGAAATGTCTCATCAATCCGAAATGGTACCATTTAGTAATTAATTCATACCATCTAAACCATGATAAAAAATGTAATTTTTTTGGATAATAAATTTACTATGAAACATCATTTATTAATGAAGGAATGTGTGAATTTACCAGTTCATGGGTCATAGTTTCATGGGGATGTGATGATGTGAAATATGATGAGTCACATGAATAGAATTAAATTCTCAGATAAAATTTTTTATAACTACAAAATCACGTAAAAAATAAAGCTACAAGTTGGAGGTTTATTGAAGGGGACATTAGAGAACAAATTCCATCAAGACACCTATTACAAATTCATCCATTTAATTTGACATCCATGAATATGTATTTTGGAGGATACTTTTGTGGATAATTTCTTCACTCCCTCTACCTATTAATATGCACCACATATTTCATTTCATGATATATCAATTTCAAAGGGGAATTTTTGATTTTTTTTTCTGTAATTATTCTTTATATTTTGAAAATTTATTAGTTTTGATAGTTTTTTCATCTATGAATTCTTATCATATTTATTTTCTTATTAATTTGTTGTTTCTCCCACAATAGTTCTTTTATCTCAATGTATATGGACAACTAACCATCATTTATGTTCAAGGGGGAAGTGTTTCTGTTATAGTTTATTTAAAATTAATGATTTATTATATTTTATTCCTTTATGTAATTATTTTATTCATCCTTATTTAATATTTTTCATTTTCATTGATATTAAATCCATTCAAATGATGGATAATGTCTTTGGTGTTGATGCAGAAGATATTAATCCTATATGCAGATGTATCATTTTAGGGTAATACCCTCTAAGGGATAGGGAGTAGAGTGAGGGTTTTGGATCCCAAAATATAGTAAAATAATTAGAAAAATATTCTCAATAATAACGATAACACCACCACGAAACCCTAATAATAATGGATTTCATCATCTAACCTCTTTGAGTCTTTTCATTAATTTATTTCTGTTTTTTATTAATTTATTTATATTTTTTGTTCTATTCCAAGAATTTCAAATACCCATAATCTATATTAGTTTAATAGTATTATATTATTTATAAAATAACAGTGTCAATATAAATAAAATTCATATAAGCATCCTCCAAGAGATATCTACAAGGATGTGAACACTATATTCCATAGATAGGTAAATAAGGTATTTACTAGGATAAAAAGACTTAAAATAATATCATCAGAATGGATCCTTAGTCTTTAAGATTATTATTAATTCATTTCATAACAGTCACACTTTTATTTATTTTCATAAACAATGATGACAGTGTTTATGGTGAAGTTGGGTATGTTTGGTTTTTTCATGAGTGATATGTTGTTAGTGAATAAATTTAGGATTTATTTACAGCATAAATGATTATTGAAGTTGATATATTAAATTTCTTATTGTAATTTAACTTTAATGATAATATCTAAAGCTATGGTGATGTTTTCATTTTCTATTCATATAATCAAAGAAACATATGACAATCATCATGGTTGGGGACACAATAGTGAAATTTTCATAATGATATATATTAAAAAAGGGATTATATTACACAGTTAGAATTTATATGTTGTTTTGTCCTAATAAATTGTTTTCTTATGTTTTGGGAGTCTAGACCATTTTCTAAATAGTAATCATAGACATTATGCTATATTTTCCAACATTACATAGGAAGAGGCCAAGAGGGACACACAAAAAGTGTTCCCTTTGACCATAGTAAAATATTATTTATATTTACCCATAAGAATAAATATTATTTTCCAAAATAAGAGTTAATAATTTTTCAATATTAGTTAAATGATCTGAAATATTAAATAAACATTTATACAAATGTTAATAGTTTAATTTCGTGAGTATATAATATTTACTTTATTATTTTTATTCTTGTGGTAGTAAATATTTATTTATTTATAAAATTAATTTTTTATTTGGATAATTTAATATTAAATAACTATTTATTATCTAGTATTTTAATATAATATTAATTTTTTTATTAAATGAATTAATATATTATAAGAATACTTACTAATATATTCAATAAATTTTTACTATATGAGTGGACCGATATTAACATTGTCAGTATTTTTTATGGAAGATCATAAATTTTATTTATAATTGGGCTTGTTATCACACACTATAGAATAAAATAATATTATATTTTAATAACAATATATGGGGTCATATGATTTAAATAATATATTAAGGGTACTTTTGTAATTAATAAACTAGTAAACCCTAACCTTGGGTTAATAAATACACTGTTATTGCTTTCTAAGGATGGTTAATCATTATAGATAGTTGATTCTTCCCAAGATCATCCTCATCTTATCATTCTCTAAAAATGTGATGAACTCGATATATTCTTTTAATCCAAATAGAATATGAGGTTATAAAAGGAGAATAATTCATGAAGATAAATTGATCTTTCTAAAATGAAATGATTCATCAATATTGTATAAAGACCAGAGGAGCATGTGTGGATCTTTTCTAGAAGGGCTCTACATTATGTCCTCAAAATTAAATTATGCCACACTAATTAGGTAAGAACAATCAATATAATTAATGAATTACAATCTCATGGTCATGGTAATCTTTCTTCATGTGCTTAAATTAATATTATGTTTAATATGAAAATATATTCCCTTGTTTCTACTAACCATATTTTTCAATATTATTTGGAAAATTTTGATTTGATATGATGTTTATATATAAATATGTAAATGATACCTAAAATACAATAAAATATGACTTGGATGTTTCGAAAATAGGATCTTTCATTTCATATGGAACCATCATGTGGTATTACTATATTCACATTAAGATTTATAAATATTTATTTGGCTATTTATCATTACACATTTAAAAGTAAAATTTCATTTCATGTATAACTCCATATTTTTCTGATGATCAAAATACCATCTTCCCCCCTCTTCAATTCCCACTCATGTATCCCATATCAGTTAATATTTAACTAATATTTCATTTTATGTACTCATCTAGAGGTTATAAAAACACTTGTCAGATAATATAGTGATATACAACATGTATTCCATTGTAACATGTTGTTTATCCTTTATCATTACACCAAGACACTTTTTTGGACTCGAAGTATTCATATAATGAATACATGCCACATGCAATAAATTCACGTAATATTGGACAACAGGAGAGGCACCAAATTATTCTATAAAACAAGTTATGTAGATTGCCAACAACATTGTTTAGTCCACTTGTTTTTTCGAATGAAAACAACGGGTCATGGCATGGAGTCTAATTAATAAAAAATGTGTATTTAATACACAAAACATATGGAATCAAACCCATAGAAATTCAATAACACATCATGTATCCTTCATATATAGTTTGTACCTCATAACTGCCTAATAGATGTTTATTGTGTGTCTTTAGTTGTGTAATATTGATATTCGATAATAAAAATTTCACATTCTGTGGGTTTCCTATACATGCTGTTTACATTATATTTTTTCTTGGAAATATTAAATTTAAATAATTATTATATTAACCTCATCAACCTGAGTTTTTTGAGTCATTAAACTGACAGTACACATCATTTGTTCTCTTTTATATTATATTAAATGTATAATTAATTACTTATCATATTCAAAACTATAATTCATGTACAGTCTTTCCATACTAAAGACTCTTCATGCATTAAATCATATAGGAAACATAATTTGAATTTTTATTTTTTTGTTTCAGAAATTTGATTGTACACACTATGAAATTAGGACACATTCTATATATGCAAGATGTCATGTGAGTGCATTATATTTAAGGAACATATACACTAGTTCATGAAACTATTCAACGAGTTAATTCTAAGTACAATTCTATGTACTATTTTTTAAATTTTATATAAACTAAAATAAAATACTTTTTTAAAAATCATATAGGATGGTAATACTTATAAATATTGAATAGAATTAGATAAAATGATTTAATTGATAAATAAAAAAACTAATCAGATTAATTCATTCACATTTTATCATATTGAGAATTTAAAAGAAATTAATTCTAGAGATTTGTTTTTAAAGCGTATTTATTTTATGTGTATGACCAATAATGAGATGTACACATACCCATGTATGTTTTAGTTTATTGAATGTATTTTAATAACATGGGGTTGAAATTATTTATTACAAAATTAACATGATAGCTTTCTTGTCTTCTCTTCATCCTTTATTATGTAAGACCTATTTTTCCATGGTTGTTTTATGTAATTCCCTGGAACCTATAATTTGGTTCCTCTCACCTATAAGTGAGTTATAAAAAATATGTAATAAAAGTTGTATCCAGAGGAACATGGAATCAGTAGATAGTAGAGCCTAGGGGTGTTGTTTTATGTTTGAACTAAGATTTAACCAACTTGGGTGATACATAGGCGGATATGTGGGATTCTATAACACATTCTAACACTGATGCAATGAGATTTCCCCTAGGGTAATAGTTAAATTTATTATCCACTTAATAAATCAACAAATATATAAGATTAGGATCATCTAATTTATTTAATTATTTTATGTATTTTAGGATGCTATAATATAAATAAATTCTTCAATATTTAGAGACAAAATAAAAACAAAAGGATTATGAAAAAAAAAAATTTATTGTTACATAGTTATTCATATAATTAAAATAAAATTAATATTAACCAGACTTTTTAAAATATAAAATAAATAAATTGATTCATAATATTCCAAATTCCTCTAGATAACATTAATTTCTTATGCCATTAATTATATAAATTAAGGAAAACTACAATTAATGATTCAGTTCATGCAATAGTTTGAGGAACATTGAATTATTAGGAATTCTTAACAATGTTGATGGTTAAAAGTAACCACCATTGAATTAAATTTAATTGGAATATACTATTTAATACAAATCTGGAGGCTACTATTGAGAAAATATGAGTTAAAATATTAGGATTGGGGGGTCGAATCTATAAAAGAATGATTTTTAAACCCAAATTTATAAAAAATATCATCATACACACCTTCTTATAGATATCACAACCATATTTTGGATTATGGGGATGGAAATATATATTCTTTCCATTATAATTTCTAATGTGTTGGGGTATTCCTTGTTTAATGGTGAGGGTTTTTGACAAATGAAAAAAAAGAGGGAGTCTTATTTTAATTAAAATTGTCACTATTATTACGTGTCATATAAATTTTACTCAAGAGAAGTACTGATAATATACTCTATTATTGTAAGATAATTTAATATTTTTCATCCAACCAATTAATACAATCCATTTTTATAGAACAACAATCCCCAAACTGAAATTAATTTATATAAATGGTTCAAATTACCATGGGCTGTCTTATGATGTGAAAAAAAAATCCAACAAACTATAATATGGACATCATTGATCCAACTTCTAAAGAGGTGAGTAATGAGGATTTAATTTTCTACGATAATCCTTATGAAATAC
This sequence comes from Viscum album, assembly GCA_963277665.1. NCBI lineage: Eukaryota > Viridiplantae > Streptophyta > Magnoliopsida > Santalales > Viscaceae > Viscum > Viscum album. The sequence continues at coordinate 690,418,720 of OY728119.1, read as the reverse complement.
TATAGATGATCAGTGTTTAATGCCTTCATCCATGTCTAATGAAAAAAATGTCACCTGAAGACATCGATTCTTAAAGCATGCGCCAACACCCCCATGATCCATATTAGTAGAGACAAATACATGAATGATTTTAGATTTCTAAGGAACTCTTCAAGTGTATTCTTGGAGAAGGTAATCTATCATGGACCCACAATGTAAACAAAAATTCTACATTTAATGTTTATTGGTTTTATTGTTTACTATTTTTTAATAAATACACAGTTACCTCATTATATCCCTTATCCCTCGTATTTTCCCCTATCTCATTTTCAATTTCAATATGAAAAACCTAAAGAAGTATATCTCAGATCATTTGACCATACATAGTCATGTTTACAAGGATATGATGTTTGAAAAGTATTTTTCTATTATAGTGATTAACTGGAAACCTATGAGGAAGACCTATAAGGCTAATTCAAATTCTAAATATTCTTCATATCATCCTTCCAAGAAGTGGAGGTTCAAGGGTAATGCAAGAAGGGAATCATTTTTTGATTTCTCATGTGTTATTAAGGTCCAATGGAAGAAAAACTATACTCACACATAGAAGAAAATGGAATTTGAAGGTCTATTTTTTATTTAGTTCAATCTATCTATTTATATAAATTGGTCATTAGCTATTGAATTTATTAGAGACGTATGATTTAAAATATAGGAACCAAGTATATTTTTATGGATTTTTTTCGGTGAGATAAATCTATTGGGATCCAACATAGCATGTTTGTCTATTTTATATATTTTGGGATACCACCTAACCTTTCCTGATAGAATGATCTTGTTTATAAAATATTATTATTTTTATTTAATCCACCTAAACCATTAGTAATGTTTCTATAATTGATGTAGAAGTATTTATTTTCAATATTTTAACTAACTAATTATTATTTAATAAATAAAGAATTTATTAAGGCATGAAATATTTAAAAAATAGTCTTTTCTTGTTATATTACAAAAAGAATGTAATTGAAAATGATAACAATGAAATTTTTCATGACTCATCCCAAACCCATTTGTCACAAAATTAGATTTGTTATGTAAATGAAAATTATTTTACCAAATTGTACCAAGATGGATATTTAGATTAATTTGAAATAAAAACCCACTTACTGTATGCCATTCATGGTTACAAATAAAAATGACTATTTCCCATCAAGTGTTAATGGTTAAAGGCATAATGAGATTATTGAGTTAATTCACACTGATCTTTTTAGAACATTTTTAGATGAAGCTGGTGGTGGGTACTAATACTTCATAACTTTTATTAAATAATCTAATAGATATTCATATTTCTATATTATGAGGTATAACTCATATTCCTTTAAAATATTCATGGAATATAATAATGAAGCTGAGAACCCATTTGGTATGATGTTTATGAAGCTCCACTCAGACCACTATAGAGAATATATTATTCAATACTTTATTTATTTTTTATGTGATTTTGGGATTTTATCCGAATATACTTCTCCTCATATAGGACAATGGAATTGTTTGAGTTAAAAGCGGAACCAAACCATATTAGACCTGGAGATTGATTAATGTATTAAATAAATCATTTAGATCATGGGATTTTTAGTTTGGTGAATCTATGATGTAATTTTGTTTCATAAATAATTAATATGAGCATTTTGTCTCTAATATGATTAATGAGAGTAATGTCATTTTATTAAAAGTTTATGTTGATTAAATACTACTCATTAGAAATAAAATACCATGATTATTGTTTGTCATATCTCAGATAAACACATGAAACTCCTTGATGGAATTTTGAGAAACATCTTATATTATTGGGATCATTATCCATATATATTGATACAAGAGGCTTCTTAGACTAAAAAAAGTATATACATTGAAAAGATACTGAAGTGATTTAGTATAGAACAATAAATGGGTGGATAGTTTCTAGTGTAACGTGGAATGAATTTTCTCAAGAAAATATGTCCATAAAAACATGTACAAATATTGAGGATAAAAAGGATTCAATTCATGTTATAAATTGGGTTGCTAATGGATTTTATTCTATGTATAAGGATAAATATCACCTATGCCTTAAGTGTTGTAAAAATATATCAAGTTGAACCAAGTGACAACCGTTGGATAAAAGTTAAACTATCCTTAAGTGTATGAGGCATATTAAGGATATATTACTCGTATATAGAGGAGATAAAAAAATAGTCATTATATGATATGATTATGTTAGCTTATAAAAATATCAAGACGATCTATGATCATATTCATCGTACATATTCCCTCTCAAATAGAGGATTTGTGAGCTGGAACAACCTATATAAAGTAATGGTCACTGATTATAAAACATTGGATAAGTATATTATAGGTCATGAGGAAACTAAATAAGATGTTTGGATTTAAAAGTTTGTTTAGGATCTTGATATGGTTCCTAATAGTAAAGACCCAATCACACTATTTTGTGATAATACTATATCACTGAGTCTTGAAAAAAATTAAAGGTCACATTAGTAGTTAAAAAACATTATGTAAAAGTATCATATATTGAGGATTTTTTTACAAAATAATGAAATCTATATTATTGGAAGTTCCATATATGATAATATGGAGCACCACTTAAGTAAATCCATAACTCACTATAATCATGATCTTCATGTGAGAAATATATGACTAAAATTCATTAGAAGTTAGCTCTAGTCAAAGTGATATTTTATTTTAGTGGGTGTCCATAAACTAACTTTAGGTAGTCTATATTTCATTCCTATTCAAATGATTTAATATTAATATATATTATATAGTATCATTCATTGTTATACATGAATTTAATGTAATTTTTTCTTAGAGTATCTTTTATAATTGTAAAAAGAACATAATAGTAAACTTTTATAAAAAAGATGAAACTCAATGATTATTTTAATAAATATTGTTACATAGTATAATTATATACTATTATGGGGATTATAATATGTTGAATATCTTGCATGCGTACTACTAAGAATATGATAATTCATCTTATGAAAGACACACATGGTAATGTCCAACATGAGTGATTATAAGAACATACCAACATAACATCAATCCAAATTAAATGTGTCATTAGATTTTTCAATCTACAAGCATATGTAATAATCCTTGGTCATTAATATTACATTTTATGTTATTCATGACACAAAATATTTTATCTATTATCGTATACTATGATGAGATATTTCATGGGGTTGTTTGTTATATTGGGTGCATCATTAATAACATGTTTTTAATAAACATGTGGATGAAATATTTGTCCCTTCCATATTTTTAGATGTTTCTATCTCATCCCTATGATTGGAATGGATCCAATGAAATAAATTCCATGGACATGGTGCTGTATAAATGTTTATTTTGAAGGATCATAGTATAAAATTCAAGTACTAGGATTAATGAAACAATTGTGGAACCTACATGACGAGATATCATAGCAATTGGATTATTTTATATCGTGAGCATTCATACGTGGTTTTTTCATTGGGACATATCATATTCTTATATTATGTATTGACATTTTTCATAGTATTTATCATTGAATTTAGGAAATATAACCTAATTATAATGATGAAGTTTCTTAGAAGATCACCCATAATGTATTCCCTTTGATCTTAGATAAAAATAAATTATATTTAAAAATTAATGTAAATAGTATCCTCCATATCAATAATTAATATTTATTCAATATTTAAAAAATGATCACAAATATTATATAAATATTTACTCAAAATGTAATTTTATAGTTATATGAATAGATAATGTTTATTTTTTACATATCATTCAAACCAAAATAAATAAATGAATAATTATTAAATAAATTTTTTATTTGTATTAGATGATATATTTTTTTGGTCGCCATTGTGTGGAAATAATATTTTTTTATTGAATAAATAGACATTTATTAACAATATTTATTCGATTATTTTACAAATTTCAAAGAAAAGTAGTATAATGTGATGAGGTATGATAATAAATCTTAATATGAAATATATTGATATACTATTCATAGATTCACCAGTTGGAACATTCCATGGAATAAAATAAAAATATTTCTTTATAACATGGTTTGAGGTATCATGTGAGTTTAAATAATTATTAGGGGGCCTTGTGATGTTAAAAATATTAAACCCTGACATTGGGTATATAAATAGATGAGTATCATTATATTTTGAATGTTTATTGCTACCCAAGATTGATGTACATTGGAATTACATTTATTTTTCTGAAAAATTAATACATGACACAATCAAATTCGCACATATTATATTTGTTTAGTGTCTTTGGAAACTCATAATATAATCTCATAATCATGGAGATTTTTCTTCAAAATATCCCATAAAAATATTACAATTTTGTTTTTTAACCAAAAAATTTATTTAAATACTATAGAAAAGAAAATATATAAAGGGTGGGATCAAATGCTCAGTAAGGGTGAACATAGAAAACATAAAACAAACCATAAAAATTTGAATGTAAAACCATGAACATAATGTTTAAAAATCAAAATCATGAGAAATGACATAAATCATGGATGTACATAATACATGGATCATAAATGACCATTACACATGATAAAATAGAATTTCCATAAAACATGTAATTTTGGGAAACTAATAATCACATATATGATTTTCATAGTAGTAAAGACATCACTGCCAAGACAATCGTAGTGGACGACATCCATTACAAAACCAGGTTTACTTTTCGTTCCAATCCTGTATTAATGAATTGGATTTTCTTTTCATTCCAGTCATGTCTATCTCATGAGATATAAATCTTTACCCACTGTATTGGCGGTAGATATATGTCCCACCCATATCATAATTAATCCATTATTAAATGTTCATCAAATCATGAATCATTCATCAGAGCATAACCAAAGAAATTAAATGGGTTTCTTAAATATCATTCAATCATTACATAATACATATAAAAGATAATTCCATCATTAATAAAATAAAATCATAGTAATAATAGGGCAAGAACATAACCCTATTTAAGAGCATCATCCTAGATGGAAAATAATTTTGATAAAATACATGAACATTATTCTTGAGAAAAATATCATTTCTTCATCAAAAATGTAATCTTTTCTCAAAATGACACAAAAATATAAAAAAAATAATTTATTTGATAATAAACGTGAAATAGTATAAAGGAAGATTCATCTAAATATGGAATTAATAATATGTAAAAATAAATTCATGTCATACAATTTAAAAAAACATTCTCCTCATACTTTTACTGGAAAAGTAAAAAAGTACCTTGTATGGTAAACAAAAGAAAGGATCCTTCCATACAATGTAGTAAAAGTAAGAAATGGATAAAAATGTCTTTAAACAAACATAAGAGAATATTAAACATTTTATAAAAACTTTTTTTTATAAAACATGGACTTGGATGATGAATATAACCCCAGAAATACTTACGTATGAAAATTCTCAGATAAAAATGAGATTAAAAAATTATCCCTTACCATATGTCCAATTTCTTCCATACATGTCCAAAATGATTTTATATTGGGTTTAAACATATTATTTACTTGTAACATAACTATAATAATATTTATGATATTATATATGATTATCTTATGGCATTATATTACCCGTTAATTTGACAATTCCATGTTAAAGCAACATATTGGGTAATAGTCGTTTTATTTATTGTACATATTTGGACTTGTTATAATTTATATTATTACACAGATAATAATTTAAATACTTACATAGTGTAAAAATGATTTATATATCATATATTTTATGTATATAAATCTATATAATAGATCTATAAATGGAATAGAATACACTGTTCAGGGAGATAGTAGGTCATACGTACAAATGAACGATGTTTTGGTTCCCATATTAAATTGAAGGGAATTAAGTAAATGACATATATATATTCATAAATAAAGCATAATTATTATGTCATATATTTCCTGATTATTTATTATATATACTTTATAGTCATTCTTTAATGTTTAACATGGATAATGAATATCATCACGTCATGGCGACGATAAGTTATATATACGCACGAGCGACGATATCGTTCCCATAGTTGTTGAACGACATTGAATTGGATGGTGTATAATATATCAGAATTGGTATTATTTTATAATAATAATATATTGTTATTATTTCCACCATTATACCAATCCAGGTATGGTGTTTGTAAAAAATAGATTACACCACAACGTGGAGACATTTATCAGTATGTACGCAAGCGTGGTGATTTTGTTTTTCGTAGGATGGATAGAAGGATAAATAGGGTTTCTTAATATTTAGCATAAAATATAATTATAAGAGTGAAACTTATGTTTTTGGTTTATAATGACACATCTAAATAAGAATAAGTTGAAGAAGAAATAAATTTGAATGAATGTGCAGAAGAGATTAACTCTTCCTCGACAGACCTCCATTAAATTTCCTCTTAGGGCCCTATAGTTGGTATTTTGAGAAGAACAAGACCTCTAGAATGTTACTAAGGAAGTTTATAAGTGAAATTTCAGGGTTTTTCATATCTTGACAGCTCAAAATGGAGTGAATATATGAGGGAGGAGGGGCCCTTTATAAGAGAGAAGAGGGTCACTTTAGGAAAGTTCCACAATATTAATTTATTATAAATTCAATTTCGATTAAAAATGTTCCCAAACATATATGATTATAAGATAATTTGATGTTAGTTCTAATTAACATCATTTTATTTTTTTTGTAATTTAATATTTTTTTATCCTTAACATTTTGGTTTTACCCTATTTTTATCATTTTTAATCTTATTGTTATATTATGTAATTTAGATATTATGGGTCAATATAATTACCATATCAGGTCAAACGACCCATAAAAAGATATTTATGACAAATTTAGGCTTATATTAACCATTTTTATGCATAATATATTTTTATAAATTTAATATCCTGTAGTGAACTATTTTTTATTTTAAGTAATGAATTCTGTTAATTTTGGGCACTATTCATAATTGACTATTTTTTAAAAATCATAACAACCTGATTACTTCTGAAATATGGAATTAACTCAAATATAATATGTAAATATCATCCATAAAATTCTCTTATGAAATTAAAATAACCAAATTATATTTTTTTAATATTTATAAAATAATTAATTGGAATCCTTTATTAATGAAGCAATAACTACATCATCCTTGTGTCAAAATTAATTTTTAATGTCAAAAAATTATATAGAAAATATCATGATGTATAAAATATTTGTATCTTTTTAACGAATATTTAAAGATGATGAGATTACTTATATAACCCAATATAAAAATGGTTTTAGTAAAAGAGATATGTTTAGTTTATTTTTTCCATACCATTAAATAAAAATTAATTAAATGTCATTTTCACTTACAAGTTGCTCCATGGGGTCCCAAAATCAACCCAAGGATTTACATGGTTTGAAATTTATAATAAATAGTTTTAGGACATGTGTTAGGATAATTCAATATTATTATAATATTATTGTTAACCCTCATTTAGCAGATTTACCCTTTAACCAAGGTAAATAAAATATTTACTGAAGTTTCTATTCATAATTTATAAAACTAAAAGTTACATATTTACACAATTTGGACCTCCTTATTCCAAATATGTAATCCATTTTTCTACATTCAAAACAAAAAAGTGGAAGAAAATAATTTAAAATTAATTCCTATTGTCAATACCAAAAATCGTGTTTTTAAAAAGAAAAAACTTCAAAAAGATTAATATGTGTTTATTTCTAATTTAAGAATGAAATTACTTCCAATGAAAAACATTGAACTAAATGGTAAAAATATAATCCCGTTAAACATTAAAACATATAAAAAATACAATTGAACTATATTTTTAATTTAGATAAAAAGTTATTTTTTCCTTAAAATGTAGTATTTTCAATATTGAATAAAAAATGAAATTTATCAGAAAAATACCAAAAAAAATGTCCAATGAAAATTTTTATGTCCCAATTCTAAATAAGAATTTTATTTTGTCAAATTTATCTAATAAATGTGTCAAAAACTCGATTTAAAATTGGTGTGCCATTAAAAGTTGGTGAACCTCATTTTTGGAAAAATACATCTTTTATCTGAAATATTTATTTTTTTTCTCATACCATGTTCTAACAAATGTGTAAAATGAATTAAAATGTTTTATAAAATTAAAAATATGTTTAATAATATTTATAATGGATATTTTATATCCCATTAAATAATAATATTTTAAAAATATATCATTTTTTAGTGAAACTCGGTATTGCATACAACGCAAGCTGTCGAGGAAGGCATCTATTATGTGTAACAAAAGAATAGTTATTGTCGTGTTTAGTGAAATATTCCATTGGTATTGCTTATAACATAACCCAAACAAGTTTCATTTATACATTCAACAAAATCTATACACTATGTTGTATGAAATGAATTCTATCAAAAGAACTTAAAATTGTGTGCAATACAAGAAAATAATAGTGTTGTGTACATTGCAAGCTAACACGGTGTTGCGTATAGTGAAAGATAATCTTTTTGTAGTGTGAAACACAATAAATAAAGGAAATTAAAAATAATCTATCTCATAAAATCCAATGGTGTTACATTCTACCCCCCCTTAAAATGAATTTTCCCTTGAAAATATTTGGGGTTATAAATGGTTTTCAACATAGAGGTTTTTTTCATACAATCCCACATCATAAAAAGGAATACTAAAACATAATTTTAAAATAGAATGTTATATACATAATGTTTACACAAATTAACCCATCACTGGGTCTCTACAATGGACAACACAGGTGGGAAGTAAAAACATGGATATGGAAGAGGAATCTAACAATCATGTTATAATGGATAGAGATAAAGAATAAGGTGTGGAGAAAGTTAACTACCAGGAATACTTAAATCTAGGATGTTTAATGTGACCATAGAATTTATCGAATACGAAAGTTATTGGATAAATTTTTTATTTATTTTCATTATCCTTTTCGTAAAGATGAAGAACATGAGAAATAATACATACTTTATTTTAATAAAATCCCTTCATTGGTCATGCCTTGAACAATTTCTACATCATCTCTTATTTATAGAAATGAAGTCAAATTTTTAATTATTGAAGCATTAGTAGATTATGTGATATAATGATAGGTTATTCCATCAATCTCTTCCATAGAAAGGTTATCACAAGATATTAAATATATATAAGTCCATCTATGGTGATATTGATTGAATATGGTTCCAAAATGGACTTATAATTCATCAATCATACTGCTTAATAAAATAAAACTTATTTCTACTAACCAGGGACTTATTATAGGCCATTGGTAGGTGATAATGGCCTATCACACTTTGGTAGTGGGTTTGATTCCTGTAGCCAGGTCTTACGCTATGGGTTATTTCCCATTCTGCAGGATTTCCTTTTTCTAAAACTATACTATTATAATTTTCCATTAATAATATATAAAAAGTTATACCTTAAAAAATACTATATGATTTCCAACTTAATCCATTCAATCATTTAGTTTTATCCAAAATACTTCTGTTTAATCTCACAATACAGTGAAAACAATTACTAGAAAATTCATATAAAAAGAATGTGCATACCATAATTTATCCCCCACATATCATAAGATATATAATTTTAGTCACATTCCCCACATATTAATGACTTCATCATATATTATCATAAGTCATAGTAATAACCAAAATTTACATATATCCTTCTTTAAAACATGCATGTTTCCTAATTCAAAAATCTATTGGATATATTCCATATGTCCAGAAAATTTTTATAATTCACCCATGACAACATAACCCATATTTCACCAAAACCTTAACTAGTTCCATGGTAACTAATATCATCTATCAAATATTTATTAAAATATCATTATCTCAACATCATGATCATATTAAGGGTTATCCTTCCATTAATCATCTATTTATTAGGAGTATCACATTTTCATTAAATCACTTTTCTTATCCATTATAAACATTCAACGTATTATTGAAAATCCATAGAAAAATGAATAAATTGATAACTTTTATATAATTCACGATTAATCATTTTTTGATTCAAATACATAAATAGTTCAATCCATCTACTTTAATGGCATGAATGAAATATGTCGTTCTTTGTATTAGAATTAAATCATTATGTATGTGAATTAATTTGTGTAATGACCATGTTTTCCATAAATGAGACATTATACTCCATAAAAATTTGTCACTATATGACCCTTTTCCTAAAGAGATAACATCTTCTCCAACATTTGAGGTATTTCTCAAGGTTCATCATCCCTTCCTCTTGATATGTAAGAATCTTAATCTTCTTTCCTCTATGATCCTCACTATGGGAAAATGAATGAAAGTACAAATTCTTCTTATTTTATGACTTTATAATACCACTAACGTTTACCTTGTAAATCATATAATACCATGACTGATTCATCATAATCACAATATCATTAACTCTAGTCATTACACAATTTATTTTCTCATAATCATTAATTTTATCATTATATTAATTGTTTACCTAATTCCTTTTACTTCCATTCAATGGCTAAAACACAGTATGAATAATGTGTGGGGAGAAACCCATTCTATGAAAACAAAATAATCAAGGGGGAGTACATACAATATATGAAATCCCAAGTTAAAACCTTTCTTATTTATGATCATTACCACAATTCTCAAACTGTAACCTATAATTATAACTAACCTCTATTACATCCTGATACATACCATAAAAATATTTCTAGGGATCTAACATAATCATTCACAACCTAGTTTCCAAAGGATGAATTAACCTTCTATATGATACCAACTATTGGGACCCAAAATTGATGTACATAGAAATCACATCTATTTTTCATAGTACTTAATACATGACACAAACAAATGATGAAAGACTGTATTAGTTTAGTTACTTTTGAAACTCAGAAAATAATCTTCTAATCATGGTGTAAGATCTTGAACGTCTCCCATTAATATCTTCCCCTTTTTTATCCCTACCTAAAACCATTATTTATATCCCAGGGAAAAGAAAACCTAGAAATGGTGATCTCAAATTCATAGTAAGGTTAAACATGGAGAACATAAAACAAGCCACAAACATTTGAAAGTAAAAACATGAATATAATGTTTAAAAATCAAAACCATGAGAAATGACCCAAATCACGGAAATACGTATGACATGGATCATATAGGATCATTAAACATGATATAATAGTATTTACATAAAATCTGTAATTGTGGAAAACTAATAAGAACATTATATGATTTCTATAGTTCCCAAGGAATTGCATCCAAGACCATCATAGTGGACAAAGTCTATTACTGAACAAGGTTTACATTCCATTCAATCTATATATTACTGAACTGGATTGAATTTCAATTTTATCCATGTATATCTCATGAAATATAAATCTTAACCCAATTATTTTTAATGAGATATAATTCCCACCTATATCATAATTAAATCATTCTTACATTTTCCACAAAACATAAATCACACATTATAGAATAACCCAGGAAATGAAATGGGTTTATTAAATATCATTAAATCATATTATAATCCATACAAGTTAATTCCATCATTAAGATAATAAAATAATTTTAATAACAGGGGAAAACACATAATCCAATTTAAGAACTTCATCTTATATGGATAATAATTTTGATAAAACACTTGAACATAGTTCATGTAGAAAATATCATTTCTTCTTCAAAAATGTTTTTTCTCAAAATGAAATGCAGATTTAAAATGAAAATAATTTAGTTGAACATAAAATTAAAAAAAATTAGAGGATTGTTAGAAGAAATAATGCTTTAAAAAGATATAAAAATCTTTTCATGTCGTACAAGTTAAAAAAACATTCTCCTTGTACTTTTACTAGAAGAGTAAAAAAGTACCTCATATGATAAAAGAAAAGAAAGATTCCTTCCAAACCATATAGTAAAAGTCAAAAATGGGTAAAAAAGACTTTAAACATACATAATATAATATTAAACATTTTATGAAAACAATTTTATAAAACATGGACATGGATGATGAATATATTCCCCGAATGTACTTACTTATAAATAATCTCGGGTAAAAATCAGATTGTAAAATTATCTGTTACATTAGGTCCAATTTCTTCAATACATGTCCAAAAATACATTATATTGGGTTTAAAAATATTATTAAATTATAAAATAACCTTAATAATATTTATGATGTCATATATGATTCACTTATAACTTTATATTACCTGTTCACTTGTCAATTCCATTTAAAGTAACGTTTCAGTTAATGTTTGTTTTATTTATCGTACGTGTTTGGACTTTTTATTCTTGATATTATTTCATAGATCATGATTTAATTACACCCAAAATGAAATAAATTATTTATATATCATATATATTCATTATATAAATATATATAATATATAGATAAATGGAATGGAATACACCGTTCATGGAGACGGTTGGCCGTATGTACACATGAATACTATTTTCGTTCCCTTATTAAATTGAATTGAAGTATGTAAATGAAATATATATGTACATAATTCTAGTATAATTATTATGTAATATATTTCATGATTATTTATTATAAATAAAACATAGTCATTCTTTAATGGTTAACATAGAGAATAAATCTAATCACGTTGTGGAGATGGTAAACCCTACGTACGCATGAGCGACGATATTGTTCCCATAGTTTTTGAATGGTATTGTATTAGATGGTGTATAAAATCTCATACTTAGTATTATTTTATTATAACCACATATATTTATTATTTCCACCATTATACCCATCTATGTATGGTGGTGGTGAAAAATAGATTACACTACGGTGTGGAGACATTAATCTGTACGTATGCACATGCAGTGATTTTGTTTTTTGTAGGATTTATAGAAGGTTAAATAGGGTTGTTTAATATTTATAATAACATATTAGAATATTAGTGATACATATGGTTTATACTTTTTAATGAAACATCTAAATATTAATAATTATAAGAAGAAATAAATTTGAAATAATTGGTAGAAGAGATTACCTCTTCCTCGATGTGCCTTCTTTAAATTTTCTATTAGGACACTAGAGATGGTCTTTTGAGAAGACCAGGACCTCTAGAATGTTACTATAGAAGTTTATAAGATAAATGGGTAAGTAATAGACAAACATGAAGCTTACAATGTAGATAATAAGAGAGGTAGGAGGTTCCCTTTTATAAGATAAGAGAGGGGCCCTTCAGAAAAGTTCCACAATTTTATTTTATTATAATTTTAATTTCAAATTAAAATGGTCACAAACTTATTTAATTATATGATAAGATGATTTTGGTTATTATAAACATCTTCCAATTATTTTTTTACAAGTTTTGAATATATTTTTATCCTTATTCTTTTGGTTTTACCCTTATTTTACACCTTTTAATCTTACCGTGATTTCATGTTATTTACACATTGTGGCATAACGTAATTACCATATCTTGTCAAACGAGCCACAAAAAAAGCTATTTATAACTTATTTAGACATATATTAACCATTTTTCTAAATATTAGAATTTTAGAAATTTAATACCATTTATTAAACTATTTTATGTTTTATGTTATGATTTTTCTCAATTTTGGACAGCAATCATACTTAACAATTTTTTAAATTTCATTACAACCCTATTCCTTCAAAAATATGGTATTACCTAAAAACTAATTTTCCAATATCTTCAATAATATTCATCAATTTCATCAATATAACCAAATTACATTTTTTAATATTTATAAATTAATTAAATGGAATCATTTTTTAATGCAGAAATCACTGTATCATCCATGTTTCATAAGAATATATATTTATTTATTTTCCAAAAAATTAAAATAAAATATCATGATGTAGAAAATAGTTGTAGATTTCAAAATATTATTCATAATAAAAGAGACTATGTAACTACCCAATGTTTTTAATGTAAATTCCTTATAAATTTTTCATGAAATAATAACATAATGAAATACTAAGTGATATGTGACCTTTAAATATATGTTTGTCACTTCTGTGATATGAATTTCGAAAATCTAACATACACGGTTGTGACCAATATGTTATTTGGAGTCCTATATGAAAAACATAACTATTCATTAATAGTAACCTACCCTTATGAATAATAACATACCATTGTGAATAGTGATATACTCTAATGAATAGTAACCTTTCTAATGATAGTATAAAAATAATATTGATGTTAAAATATGTTTTACCCATATTTTTTTATAAGTAAATGAATGTTTTAAAACTTGTTTTTTAATAATAAATTATGAGTTTAATTAAATATTAAAATAATCATAATTAGGAAACTATTTTTGAAAATTGGATTTCATTTTTGGATTATAAATGTCAAAAAATTGTTAGGGTGAATTTTTGTGATTTTTCTAAAATACATGGATTTTGGATGAATTGTAAAATCTTATAATTCATAATAAATGCTAAAAACATAATATTTTTATCATGCTTGAGTCATGGATGGTGTAAATGTCCATTGGTCCAAACTCACATGTATTTATTACTATTATAGGTCAAGTAATACTCTGTATTGCTGGTATTGAGGTAAATTAATAAACTAATGATTAAAAAATTATGAAAACACTCCGCTCCTACACTATAAAACCCCCTCACTCCTTCTTCTCTTCACTACTCTCAAGCCTTGTGCCTTGAGATATTATTCCCAAATCTATCCTCAAGATCCTCCCCCACTTCTAAAATCCCCAATCCTCTTCAAAATAACAAAACCTCTCCCATTAATAGGTTCTAAAAGGATGTAAACTCATGAGGCAAATCCACATTGAAAATCTTTTATTTCTTTTATGTTATTTTCTTTTCTTTTTTCTAACCTCACCTCTCTTTAACCAAATAGCATAAAAACACTAGTAACATATATATAATGGAATGTTTTTATGATAATGGGATATTTCAGTATCACTGTCATTTCCCCATCTTTTATTTGAAAGAAATGAAAACAATGTTTGAGATTTAACACATTCAAGGAAAATGATTTATCAATTTATTTTATCATCTATAATTCAAGTCAGAAAACGATTTGTGTTATGGTTGAACCACATTATTATATATGTAATTTATCATTTTTTATAGTTTTTTAATCCTTTTTTACTAATGGTATTACGTTAAAAATAAAAACATTTTCATTATAATCAAACCCATTGTTTAACACAAAAACTTTGTCACTAAAGTTATATATACTAGTTCACATTCACTCAAAGAAACTAAATTATTTTTCCAACCATATAATCTATTTGATTTTTACTAATAAAATTCCACTTCAATTTTGGACCACCATTTTCATCACATGTGTTTAACCAAACAATAATTTAAGTAAACCAATCTTGAAAACCAGGATGACAAAAGGTCTCAAATAATAAAATTAAACAACATACCCCATTAAAAAGGTCATGGATGAAGATAAAAAGGATATAATAAATCATTTACATATATATGAGATTCATGAATTATTAATTAATGAACGTAATTTTTGTATTCAGGTCATTAATAACAAGTGGAGAACCCCACAAGACTTAAGGTAAGGGATCCTCTCAATTTCTCTCTTATCAAGATTTCCCTCTACTTTATTCTTTTTTATGTGTAAACCCAAATGATTTGGTATGTTTTCAAACTTCCCCATACTTACCTCATGATGTATAATTGTTGGTAAACCCATTTTCCCTCTCATCTGGGCCTCTTAGGTACACCCGGCAACATGCCGATAAATTGTAACAAATTTTACCTGAACCCTCATTGTTCCTTCAGGTAGAATTACCGTCCATTATATCAAAATGGATTTATCATATACGTTTATTTATATTTTATAAATGATTTATTGTTGTACAAAAATCATTTATGAATACCCTTTAATCACTCTCTTTTTGGGATATATATATTTTTAAATATTCCCTCCTTATAATATTCCAATAAGAAAACCTGTTTTAATAGAAATTCCCAAAAGTTTACAAAATTTTATGTGTACTATATACTCTATTTTAATGCACTATTTTTTTTATAAAATCAGTCTTTTTATTATAAAAACCTTTGTTTTTTCATTTCTGGTTTTATATAAAATATTTTCCTCTTTTTTATTTTCAAATCTCTATAGTATTTTCCTTAGAACCACACAAAAAATATTTTAATGTTAATGTTTCTAAAATACATTTCTTATATATTCTAACTTATGTTTGACACAACTTACCATGTTGTATTCCTATTTTACCATATGAACATACATTTATGATCTAATCTCTTTCTTTCACAGACACTTTCATTATACGCACATTGTATATTATTTATGAAATGATTGTGTTTCAAAATTCCTTCCATGAGTAGCCTTATGTTTATGTATGGTTGATTGTGTATGATTATTTATGTAGAAATAATATGCATGAAAATATTTAGATGGGTTCTCTCAGATAGCACTCCAATGCATTAGGTAATGTTATGTCTCTTGAGATGCGATGTGAAATGGGATTGGTGGTTAGCCTTAAGCCGTACTAAAATATAAAATAGGATTTCCAGTTAGTCTTCACACATATTAAAGAATTTTTTTTATGATTCAACCACATTAATATGATTCTATTTTTATATTATCACATTCTTATATAATATAATTTCATATGTTCCATGCTTTAGATATCATTATATCATGATTCCTAACTCATGTGATTAAGATGTATCCTTATTCACTTTCCCTTATTGGGATTTTTTAGCTCATCCCTTTGTTCATGTATTCCCCAGGGTACCCAATACAGATGCAAGGGATTAAAGGATGTTATGATCTATTTATGGAAATTAAATAATGAAATGTTTTTAGCCCCATGTTTTATGTTTTTTTACCAAGTCATCAAAGACACTAGAATTAACGATTATTGGATTATACTCTGATGTATAACTATGACTAAAAATTTGTACTTTTATATGTAAAAGGTTAAGGAATTTATAATTGGTATCAGAGGATGGTCTAATTGTT
Source organism: Viscum album (assembly GCA_963277665.1). Classification (NCBI taxonomy): domain Eukaryota; kingdom Viridiplantae; phylum Streptophyta; class Magnoliopsida; order Santalales; family Viscaceae; genus Viscum; species Viscum album. The sequence continues at coordinate 690,401,696 of OY728119.1, read as the reverse complement.
TCTGTACATTAGTAATATAGATCCTTAGTGAGAATCTTAAATATGATACTAAGTATAAGAAAAAAATTCTAAATTTTGGGGAGTATTGAGTAAGTTGTTTATCCATAAAATACATCCCTATCTGGATATGAGCATGTAGGTTCGGCTCTTCCAAAATGTATCTATGCGTGAAACCATAAAACACCACATTAAGATAGACTCAAATGAGAACGGGGGCAAAATAACAGGCCTTTCTACACTCATGGTTATGAAATACCTATGGGATATGATTTGGTAGATTCACGAGCTTATTACAAACCATTATTAAGGGACAAAAATTCCCATAAGAATATATGTTAAGGAATAGATCGAGGATAACCTAGATTTAATACTAAGGAATCAAAAGATAGGATGCACTTCTCCTCTACAAGTTTATCATTTTGTGTTAAAAGTTTATTTTTATGCTAAATGGATAAGTATTCTAGCCCTCTATATATAGGTTTTTTCTTAGGTAATAGAGAGAAATAGAAGAACTTGTTCCAACAATCAATGTGATAAGAAATGTGAAGATTTCCCTAATGATATGGCTGATATGATGGGAGTGGGTTATCAAAACATCATGGTAGTACTTGATCAGCTGGACAGAGTTATGAATAGTATCCTAAATCATGTGGAATTCCCTCATCCTCCAAGGAAATATAATGTTTTCATATAATCCTTCATGTGGCAAAGGCCTCCCATGTTTATCAAATATTTTGATCCCCTCCTCACAGACCCATGAATTAACTCCATTGAAAAGATATTCTCCATCCTCCCATCCTATTCTTTAAGAAGAAGGACAGATCCATGAAAATCTACATTGATTATCTAGAACTCAATAAAATCATGATAAAGAATAAGTATCCCCTTCTACAAATAAATGACTAGTTTGGTCAGCTTCATGTGGCCAGTTATTTCTCTAAGGTGGACCTTCTGTCAGCATATCAATAACTAAAGGTGAGGAAGGAAGATATTTCCAAGACAACCTTTATAACTAGTTATGGACACTATAAGTTAGTGGTGATTCCCTTTTAACTCACTAATGATCCAATAATTTTCATTTATTTAATTAATAGGGTCATTAGAGATTACCTTGAAAAAATATTTGTTGTCTTTATTGAAGGAATTATGATATAATCCAAGAGTAAGGAGGAACATGAGCATCATTTGAACATTGTGTTAAAGAATTTGTGGAGAGAGAATTTATATACAAAGTATAGTAAATGTGTGTTATGGATGGAGGAAGTATCATTTTTGGAGCATTTTATCACCAGAAAACGGTTATCTGTAGACTATTTCGAGACAAAGGTAATTAATGAGTGGACCAGAACAACATAATTAAAGGAGATCCACAGGTTTTCGGGTCAAGATGGGTATTATTGACAATTTTTGAAGAGCGTTTCATGATTTTTAAACCCAATAACCAAGATGAGATGAAATTGAGTAATGTTTTTATGGACTCAGAAATGTGAAGAATATTTCACGGAGTTGAAAAGGATGCTTTCCACTTCGCTAGTACTCACACTCCTAACGAGTGGAGAAATATTTGTGGTGTACATTGATTCTTCAAATAAGGGCTTAGGCTGTGTGTTGATGAAAAATGATAAAGTGATAGCCAATGCATTAAGGTATTTAAAATCCATGAGCAAAACTATCCATGAATGATTTGGTGTTGGCAGCTGTGATCTTCTCATTGAAAATCTTGTGACAATATCTATTTGAGTAGAAATGTTAAACATATACTAACCACAAGAGTCTCAAATATATAATCTCACAAAAATAGATTAATATGCACCAGTGATGATGGATAGATCTCATCAAGGATTGGGTAAGGAAAACAAGGTGGAAGATGCTCTAAGTAGAAAAGATCCTATATCTTTATCAATGATGAGAATTTTAAAGGATCTGATCTTCTAAAATTTGCAACGGAAGGACATGAGAATCATTATGGTGGGAAAATCATCAATACTTTCTCAAATGATTTCTCAACCATCTCTCTTGGAGAAAATAAAACAAACTTAATGAAAATATGTGGAAATTCTTAAATGTGTGGAAGCTTTCAAAAATGGAAAATCCTCGTAGTTTAAGATTGATGAAGAAGTGGTTATAATATTTGTGTCACAATTATGTGTACCCTATGATTTATAGATAAAGAATGAGGTTATGAATGATGCACATAGTTAAACCATCGATATCCATCGACGGAGGACAAATATGTATTGAGATATCTATGAATCGTTTTGGGGGACAATATGAAAAGTGAGATTGATGAATATACATCAAAGTACCTAGTATGTCAACATGTAAAGGATGGTGGAGAAATTATAAGGGGATTAGGTAACCACTCCCCATACCAATATGGAAGTGGAATAACATTATCATGGAAACTTTCACTACACATCCCAGGACATCTAGACGAAACAATGTTATATGGGTTATTATGGATCTTTTTACAAGGACAACTCACTTTACCACAATTCGAGAGCAATTATCAATGGATCAGCTTGCATGGATTTAAATCAAAGAAGTGGTATGGCTTCATGGAGTACCACTATCTATTGTATCCAATCGTGATACAAGATTTGCCTAGAAGATAGGGAAAACTCTCCATCGTGGTCTATGCACTGAACTGAACGTCAGTACGACCTATCACCCTCAAACTGATCGCCAATCAGAGTGAACTATTTAGACATTGAAATAAATGTTGGGATCAGGTTATATGGAAATCAAATGAGGATGGTAATAACATTTTCCACTGGTTTAATTCTCTTACAACAATAGTCTCCACTAAAGCATATTAATGGCACCATATGAATCCATTTATGGGAAAAGGTGCAGAACATCGACGTTTTGTGATGAATTCAGTGAGCGCAAGATGCTAGGACATGAAATAGTCAAAGAAATGGTGGAGAAGGTTAAAACAATTAAACAACATATCAAGGCATCCCAATGTCAACAAAAAAGTTATGCAGACAATCATCAGTGAGACATTGAGTTTAAAGTGGTAGATATGGTATTTCTATTCAAATATCTATGGAAGAAGGTCATGAGGTTTGGAAAGAAAGGAAAGTTCAGTCCTAGGTACATCAACCCCATTGAAATTATTGATCTTGTCGAGGATTTGGCCTATAAACTAGAACTTCGACCTACCATGATTAAAGTACATGATGTATTTTATGTATCCCTTTTAATGATGTACATACTAGACCCTTCACATGTACTCTCTTCAGAGGTGGTACAGCTGGAGGATGATCATTGCCATGAGGAGTAGCTAGTAAAGATATTGGATCATAGAGGCAATGTTTTATGAAATATGGCTACTCATCTAGTAACAGTACTATGAAGAAACCATAATTATGAAGAGGCAACATGAGAACTAGAGGAAGAAATGAATGAGAAGTACCACACCTATTTATTTCTCAGAATGTAAAAAAATTAAAGGGTGAAATTTCATAAGGGGAAGAATGTGATGACCCAGAGTTTTGAATATAAATTTTATTCTTATAAATATGACCTGAAATCACAACATAATGAACTAATATGTTCTATGTGACCATTAAATATAATTCAATCACTTATATTATTTGAATTATGAAAATATAAAATACATCGTTGCGACCAGTATGTTATTTGGAGTTAGATAGTAAAAACTCATTTTTTGGTGAAGAGTAACCTACCCTTATGAATAATAACATACCATTTTGAATAGTGATATACTATAATGAATAATAACCTTACTTATGATAGTATAAAAATAATATTCCAGTAAATTTATGATTTACATATATTTTAGAATAAGTAAATGAATGTTTTAAAATTGGGTTTTTAATAATAAAATATGACTTTAATTAAATATTAAAAAATCAAATTTGGAAAATTATTTTTGAAAAATGGATTACATTTTTGGATTCTAAATTTTTAAAAATGGTTTGGTTGTGTTCTTGGGATTTATCTAAAATACATATATTTTAAATGAATAGTAAAATCTGACATTTCACAATAACTGCTAAAACCATAATTTCTGCATCATTCATGAGTAATGAATGATGTAAATGACCATTTTTATTATGTAACAAGAATTTATTACTATTATAGGTCAAGTAATTCTCCTTATTTCTGTCTTTCGGTAAATTAATAATCTAATGATTTAAAAATTTTGATAACCCTCCTCTCCTCGACTATAAAACCCCCTCACTCTCTATTCTCTTCACTACTCTAAAGCCTTGTTCCTTGATAATATTCTATAAAAATCTCTCTCCAAAGATCCTCCCACACTTCCAAAAACCCCTATCCTTTTCCAAATACAAAAACCTCTCCCATTAAGAGGCTCTCGAAAGAGATAAACTTAAGAGGAAAATTCCTCTTTCAAATTCTTATATTTCTTTTAAGTTCTTTTCTTCTTGTTATTCTCCACACCTACCTTCACCCAAATAGTATCATAAATCCATTAACAAGAATATATTCAAATATTTTTTTTATAATGGGATATTTCATTTTCATCTCTCCTTTAACCATATTTTGTTTGAATTAAATGAAAACATCGTTTGAGATTTAACTCATTCAAGGACAAAAACTTTTCAATTTCTTTTTTCATCTATAATTATGGACAAGAAACTATTTGTTTTATGGTTGAACCAGGTTATTTCATATGTAATATATCATTGTTATGGTTCTATAATAATTTTTTACTAATGGTATTATGTTATAAATCAAAACATGTTCATTGTAATCAAACACACAATTTAACCCAAAACGGTTAACAGTAAAGTTATATTCAATGGTTTAACATCATTCCAAGTAACCAAATTATGTTTCTAACCATGTAATATTATGGATGTTAACTAATAACATAAAAAATAAATTCTGTAAAACCAATTTTATCATATGTGTTTATCCTAACATGAATATAATTAAACCAGTCTTTAAAACCAAGAAAACAAATGGTCCAGAACAAAGAAATTGAATAACTAAACCCATTTAAATTTTTTTTGATGATCCTAAAAAGGTTATGATAAATAATTTAAATTTATATGAGGTTATTGAATTATTAATTAATAAACCGAATTTTTTTATTCAGGTCTTTATTAACAAGAGGAGAACACCACCGGACATAAGTTAAGGGATCATCTCCATTTATCTCTTATCAATATTGTCCTCTACGCTATGCCTTTTAATGAGTAAACCAAAATTATTAGATATGTTTTTAAAACTCCCCTATACTTATCTCATGAAGTATAAGTGATGAGAATCCCCTTTTATTTATCATTATTCCCTCTTAGGTACACCCAACACTATGCTGATAAACCATAATGAATTTTACCCGAAGATTCTTTGTTCATTCAGGTAGCCTTATTTTCATTATATAAATAAGAGTAACCTTATATGTTTTTGTACATCTTCTAATTGATGATTATTTTTAAAAAATTAATTTATGAATACCCTTTCCTCAATCTCTTTTTGGGATATAATTGTTTTTAAATATTCCCTCTTAAGAACATTCCTATAAGAAAACTTGTGTTAAGGGAACTTCCCAAATGTTTACCCATATTAAAGTGCACTCTATACTCTATTTTAAGCCACCAATGACTTTATAAAATCAATATTTTTATTATTAAAATATACTTGGTTCAAGTATGGTTTTATATAATATAATTTCCTCTTTTCTATTTTAAATGTTCTATAATATTTTCCATAAAACCATACAAAAAATGTTTTAATGGTAATGTTTCTCAAGAATATTTCTTATATGATGTCACTTATATTGGAAACCACATACAATTTTATATTCCTATTTTAACTTAGGAATTTCTATGTATGTTATAATGAATTTCATTCATGGACACTTTCATGATATTCCCATTGTTTATGATTTATGACATGATTGTGGTACCCAATAATTTACACGGGGACCCTTATGTTTATGTATGGTTTATTTTGTATAATTATTTATGTGGAAAGAATATTCATGAAAATGTTTATATGGGTGTTCCCAAACAGTGCTCCAATTCAGTGGGTAAAGTTATGTCTGAGGATATGCGATGTGAAATGAGATTGGCTATTAGCCTTGAACCATACTAAATTGGGAATGGGGATTGACAATTAGCCTTGACCCGCACTAAAATGGGAAATAGGATTGGAAGTTAGTCTTGACCAATAATAAATACAAGTTTTGTGATTATTCCACATTTATATATTCCCATTCCTATATGATTTGATTTTATATGTTATGTTTTGTGGATATCATTATGTCATGCCTCCTAACTCATGTTCTTAACATGTATCATTATGTTCTTTCCCTTACTAGGATTTTTTATATCATACCATTGTTCATGTGTTCCCCAGGGTACCCAATAAAGATGTAAGGGATCAAAGGATGTTATGTTATTTTTGTAGAGATTAAATAAAGATGTGCTTTTAGACCCATGTTTTATGTTTTGTTTACCTAGTCTTCCAAGACCCTAGACTTAACGAACCTTGGCTTGTAATCTGAGGTATAATTATGCTTAAAAATGTAATGTTATATATAAAAGGCTAGGTTCCCTATAGATTTCTTATATAACCCCATAAAGATATATTTTTACTAAAATATATATGTTTAGGTTATATTTTCCTTAACAATAAATTAAAATTAATTAAATTCTATTTTCACTTACATGTGGCTCTATGGGGTCCCAAAATCAACCCAAGTATTCCTATGGTTAGACATGTATTATCAAATAGGGTTATGACACATGTTAGGTTAATTTATTATTATTATGATATTATTTATTACACTTATTTACTAGATTTACCCTTTATCCATGGTAAATAAAACAATTATTGTAGTTACTATTCATAATGTAACAGAATAAAAGTTACATATTTAAAAAAAAAATCTGCAAGATTCAAAATATGGAATCTATTTTTCCAAATTCAAAACAAAAAATTGGAATAAATTAATTTAAAATTTATTCCGGTTCTCAAATCCAAAATGATTGTTTTTAAAAAGTAAAAACTACCAATAGAATGACGTGTGTTTATCTCCCATTTTTTAATGAAAATACTTTCAATGTCTAAAATTGTATTAAATTGTAAAAAATAAATACAATTACACTTCAAAACCATTTAAAAGTAAAATATAACTATATAAATAAATTAGATGAAAATACCTTTTTGACATAAAATGTAATATTTTTCACAATTCATTTTTTTTAGAAAAGTGATGACATGAACTAGTTTCCTAGTTCATGCCATCAAAGGAATTTATTAAATTAAAAAAGTTTCAATACAAAACACGAGGAGTAATGAGCTTACTCCAGCGAGGAATGAAGGGGTTACAATGATGCTCAAACTAGAACAAAACCAACAGACAAAAAGAGCACCTTCAAAAGGCAGAGGGATCTTCCATCCAGGATCAGCCATCAAAGATCTTCCCATCAAGAACTAAAAAAATGCTCTATCAAGGGAATATATCAGCATCCTCATCAAAGAAAATCACCAATCAAAAAGTTATATTCTGATAAAAAATAGCAGAAAATGAAGCAGTATGAATAGTATATTCCATCCCTTCAATACTTCTTGAGAGCAGACAGGTCACAAAATCATCAAAACAAGTAGGAAAAGCATCTAATATTCTGAGAAAATTCCAAACCAGCAAACAGTTTGAAATCCAAGCAGCAAGTGCAAACCAGCCGAACCAATCCATATTGTAAAAGTCACCAATCTGCAACAGAAACCAGACAAGAGCCCATCATTGAAGAAAACATCAGCAAGCACAAGATAATCCAGGTAGAGAGTGCACTTTCTAAACCAAATTCCAGCATTATAAAGTTGTCAAACATAATATAAAAGTCACCAATCTGCAACAGAATCCAGAAAATAGCCCATCCTTGAAGCAATCATCAGGAGATCTTCTAAGAAATAAAATAACAGCATTTAAATTCCAAATATCCAAGATCAGCAGATAGACCATAGCAAGTCTGATCAGAGAACTCCAACCGCATCAAGAATAGATAATCAGCTTTAGAGGAACACAGATCAGCTAGAACAGCAAAAAGTTGTGACCAGTAAACTAGAAACAAAGACCACACATGATGTCTACAAACAAACATCAAGAAAGTGGTGCTTTCAACTTCAATTTCTCAAAGTAAATGAATTTCATAGCATTCTCGAATTGATCCTCATTGATAATCCCTTTTTGTCTCTCTTGTTTCAACAAATCTTGTTGCTTTCTTGTATGAGCAAGACACCATTGCATTTCCTCTTCCGTGAATTGAAATGAGAAGTAATATAAAACAACGCTGGATTTCTCACAAATTAATTCTCTTTTCTCTTTTCCGGGGTAAACCATTTTATTAGCCTCAGTCAACCTAGTGGTGATGGTTCTTTCCACTTGAGAATAATCCTTACGTATTCTAGTATTTTTTGGGTTTGGGGTGATGAAACCATCAACATCTACCACTGATTTTTTTCCTTTCCTAGACATGGTCTTCAGGTATTCTTCTTCTAATTGTCCTGGCTTATCCACCTCTTCAGATGATGATCCACTACAAACGGATCCATCATTTTGAACCTTTTCAGCAACCTCTTGATTTGTGTTAACAGAAACAGGGTTCTCTTGCTGTTTGGAGACATCAAGACCAACCTGAACGAATTCTGAAGGCTGACATTCAGGTTCTTGCAACTTCAAACCCATTTTATCTACATCCTCTCTGTCCTTGAAAACATCTTTAGAGGGCTCAGACACAACTATTTTCTTTCCTTTATCCTTTTATATACACAATGAATGCGGTTCAACCATGAAAATAGGAGGTTGGGCAGTGACATCATGAACAGAGTTAAAATAATCGGAAATTAGATTATCTTCAACTTGTAAATTATTCAATTCAGTATTCAGACTAGGTTCTGCCAGATTCTTATAGCCAGATGAACCAGCAATAGCCTTATGACCTTGCATCTCTTTTTCAACCCAAACATTTTTCCTGATTTTAGAGTTAGATGAATCCTTTACACACTTTTTCGATGAATGTCCGAGTCTAAAACAACTATAACAGTAATCAGGCAGTCTTTCATAGAGAACATCTTGTGTAAACCCGAAATCTCCATTCTGAATCCAAATTTGGTCTGGCAGATGCTGGGAAACATCTATTTCAATAAAGATTCTCGCTACAGAGGGTCTAGATAAGAGCTTTGTGGCTGAGTCTAACTTCAGAGGACATCCAATCAAACTAGGTATTGGAAATAAAGCTTCTTTCTTAAACAAGTGCAAAGGCAATTCAGGGAAATTAACCCATATAGGCACAATTGGGGATTCAGCATACGGGTCAAAAGCAGGGGTCCATTTCAAAATTTTCATATAACATCCTCCAAAAGACCAGGATCTCTTCATCCATAGCCTATAGTAATATTCTTCTGAGACAAACAGAAAGATAATATGATGCGAATTTAGGAGACCCAAACTAAAACCCGTAAAACCGATTTATTCCAGAGTCATTCTAAGAAACCTCAAAGAAGGCCGACGATTTGTGAATTTACCAACTAAAACAAGCCGAAGATCAGAAGATAAACAGTTTACCTTGTCCTCGGTAAAAGAAATCGCGAGCTGACCTCGATGACGAAACTGTTTAGGTTTGATCTGGATTTCAGTGCAAGCATCGACGAAAACATCACCTGATTTATCCACAACAACATCTGATTTACCCGCAACAACCTCTGCATAAGAGTGATAATATGATTTAGGGTTAGAAGTCCTCATCGGGTGGCTCTGGTGCGCACTTCGGGTCTCCATCCTTCACCTCCCCCCAAAAATGACCTGATCCATAATCTATTTTTCACAATTCATTAAAAATGAACATTATCATTAAAATACCAAAACATTTAACAGAAGTAAATTTTGATTTCCATATTCTAAACAAGATTTTTATTTTTTAAAATTTAACTTATAAAAGTTTCAATAAGTATATTTAAAATGGGTGCTCAATTAAAGGTGGTAAAACCACATTATTTTTTAAAAATAATTCTGTTATCTGAAAAATTGGTTTTTTCTCATTGTATGTACTAGAAAATGTTTAATATGAATTATAATGTTATATAAAATTAAAAATGTGGTTAATTCTATTCATAACTTTTATTTTATATCCCATTAAATAATTATATTTAAAAATATGTCAATTTTTTAGTGAAATTCAGTATCGTGTGAAACACAGGCTATCGAGGAAGGTCGATCTTGCATGTAATGCAAGTCAATTCACTGTTGCATATAGTGTAAGATTCCTTTGATGTTGTGTATAAGAAAATCCAAATGTGGTTCATTTAGACTTTTAAAAAATATATATATAGTGTTTAATGATATGAATTATAACAAATAAACTTAAAATTGTGTGCAACAGATGACATGAATAGTGTTTCATATATTGAAGTCTAATACAGTGTTTCATATAGTACAAGATAATCATGGTGTGGAATAAAATATAGGACAAAAACGAAATTAAAGATAATATACCTCATAAAATCTTAGGGTGTTACAATGTTAGTAATTCTTCATAATATATTCCTTGAAATATATTCATCCTCCTTCACCCATAGTCTCAATGAATAGATAAATAAGTGGGATTCCATCAATCAAGATAGAACCTATAGAAAAGAAGGAAAATAACAAATAATTACTTATTTGTAGTGATTGTACCTGGTGATTCATCGGTGTTGTTTGAATATTGAAATATAATGAGTGAATCACTATAAGAGGGGCTCAAATTTGGGTCTTCACAATGAAAGTACACTACACCAATCCAGTTTTAATGATTAAAATCATCAATGGATAAAGATATTATGATCGATGTAATATTTAATATTATTATTAAATCGATTAAAAATTTTATGTGAAGAAGACATTCTCTTGTTTTTGGATTCATTATATCTATATATTCATTAGAAAATTTTTATTATCTTTGTTCGTTATTTCTTGTAAAATATATGAATGATCGACCAAATCTAACAAAATTTGAGTTTGACTTTAGACTGATAACCCCTTCCACTATATAAAGAATCCTAATTTCACACATTTAGTATATTCTATGTAGAAACCATACACCCAAAACTAAAACATTATAGTGATGGTGAAAAAAAATCATGTGACTACCTTGGGTGTGATCATTAAAGGGTTCATAGTTTGTGCATAGTTAGGTTAACCGAAAAAAAATTATGAAATGTGCCTAGTATTTTCAAATTAAAGTTCACAGACCACCATAAAAAACACCCATTGGTCTCACCCTTCCCTCTTTTGGTTGAAGACCTAGATGTGTACTAGGGAGGACCCCACCATTTACTCTCACTCCTCCATATCCCCTCTAATGGATTGTGTCATTCACAGTAATTTCATATAGAATCTTCCAATGATATAATCTCATCCAACTTTTTTTCACCATAATTAATTTTTACTCTTCAATCAGTATGATACACCATGGGATGGTCTCTAGATATAGTATTGATAGATTTTTTCTTGTTTCCTGGATGTGTGATCTCTAATTTTAGTTTTTTAATCATTATATGTGTTGGGGTTTCTTCATCTGTTCATATCCAAGGATGGGGTTTATAAGTGTTTCTATTTATCTTAACAAAACCATAATTCTTTATCTTTCTAGAATATTTCCAAAGAAATGATATACATATATTATTTGATTAATTTTTTATAATGATTTTATGATACTTTTATATGTAAATTAGTGTTTCTTCAGTTTCAATAAGATTTCAATGCGTTTAAAGGGAATTTTGGTTGGTAATTAAATTTTATCTTTTTTTTTATGTTTTGAATTAATTATATATTGTTTATGTATTAATAATTATTGTGGTTATTTCAAAATAATTTTATGAGGGTAAAAAACATCATTTGTGTTTTTTAATCCAATAATAGATTTTAAAATTGTTTTTACTCACAATTTGGAATGTTATTTTTGAGGTTACATGATATATATATTTTTATATCAATTCAATTTGAATGAATAATCCCTCTAGAAACATTAAATATGTAATTTTAAATATATATTTGATTTGGAAATATATTTTAAAAAGGGTTTCATAAAATGAATTATAAATTTCCGAGCATTATGCCTCATTAGAACACTGAGTAAATTTTAATTTAAATGATCAATACCATTTCCTAATGTCTCATGTACTTGTGATTGAATATGGATTAATGTTTGAATACATATTTCATTATATTTTTAAGAAACATCCCTTGGTCATTAAAATAAAATCATTTCAAAGGTTTATTTTCAATATATGAAATGGTAATGGTTTGGATTTAGAGATAAAATTCCATTCAAATGGAATGTGATATGGTTAAAATAAGAATGAAACATTGGAAGTTGAGTATCATAGATGGGAAGACTATATTAAGTATTAAATTGGATTATGCGACACTGAAAATACTTCTAGTCTTATATTTAGGTCATTATTACCTACTTGACTATTTATTCTCAAACCCTACCCACACTAGTATTTGTTTTTATATTGAGTGAATTTTGATGGTGTATGTTTTTATTATGAAAAATGTCACTTCATTGGTTTTTTCTCTAGGATAATATTGGAGTTTGGATCCTCAAATACTGTGGTTGGAGTATGAACTCAATTTATAGTGAGTACTTGGTCTAGGTATGACATTTTTTCATTATTTTTTAATATTTTGATATACTTTGACCTTTACTACTTCTATTTTTTAATTGGTGGTTAATTATATATATATATATATATGGATACTGGGTGATGGATCTTAATTGATGTTTTTGGAATGGAAATTCAATATATAGATAAGTCATGATAAGATTATTGAATTAATTTTACACCTTACTAAATATTTTTTCATTGGAAAATATCATTACCAATGATTTCATTTGATTCCAAATAAAATTTTCCTTATAGGGGGTACTGTGGGTTTCACTCTGGTAAGTCATGGTTAGATTGGGTTCTTGGTTTAGTGGTTGACATGGGTTGGTCAATGACAAAAATGTATGAAATCAATGGTAATTACGAAGTTCTAAGTTTCATATTTCTCTTTATTATATGATCTAGGAAGGTAGATTATAGTAGGACATTTAGAACGTAACACATTGGAACTATAAGTGTTATTCTAGAACTTGCGTGTTCTAATCCTCATGTTTCAATTTTATGAAAATATTTAAATATTAAATTTTTAGTCTGCACTATTTTTTTATTTTATTCTATATATTTTACAGGATTTTTATATTTTTGTGGACGGTAATTGGGGTTGTACTGATGTAACATGATGATTTTGAATGACCTAGAAAACCACGAGGAACATAAGTTCATGCTTTGAGGCGACATACCATGGTCGTATAACAAATGTCTCATGATATGATAAATCATATCGAACATTATTGAATGAACACTAGTTATCCAAATATATTTTTTTGGGTTTTTATGATATTTATTATTTTTTTTTTAGAATTTTTAATGAGGAGGTTTTCAATAGAAAAGGGGTTTGGATTTAAACATTTATAAAGGGGTGATATTATTTGGAAAATTATGCTTCCAAAAATAAGATACCTGCTATGATATTTAAAAATAATGTTTTTTGTTTCTAATATTGAATTTTTCATTTTATTTTAAAAATTATTTTTTCATTATGAAATTGAAATGATAGTTTTTATAAAGGGATTAAAGGGATTTTGGACTGGGTAAAATTTTATTATTAAGTGAAATTTGTGATTTTGGAATGGGTACTCCTAAAATGAATCTAAATGGGTTTAATGTATAAAAATTAATTTGATTTTAAAACGGGACTTGGTAATTATAAATTGGATTTAATGATTAAATATTATGATTCAAAATTAATATGAGTGTTTATAGAGTGGTTTTAAAAATTGAAGATTTTAATGTATTTTTACTTTGGGTTATTTTGTTTGTGGTTGTGGATTTTCTTATTAGATTAGTTCTTTGAGAGGGATTTTGATTTGGAGTCTATAATATTTATGATTGAGATATTATTAATTGGGAATATAAACACTATTGATTTTGAGTATGCATCCCAAAATGTTTTTAGTGTTATCAGGTCTAGATGGTTGTCTATTACGGGAAATGGTTTGATTCTAAATTAGTGTGTTTTATTTGGATTAATATATGTTTATTTTTCTATATTACAATGTTTGAGGTTTTAATTTACCTACTTATATGAATGGTTATTATATTTATTTTATTATTCATTAGTTTTGATAATTTTTAGCATGATCCATTGAGCAAGAGTGAAATTTTAGGTCTGTTTCCTCGGTGATAAGGAGATTTTTTTTTCAAATTATAGTTTATACACAAGATAGTGCAATATTAATTTTGTACTTATATAGACATTGAAGCTGTCTTTTAATGTAGTTCATCGAGATGGATTCTTTGTTATTTGACCTCGAGTGAGATCCCATATTATTCTCGAGAAATAATGTTTAGGGTTTATGACTTATCCATTATTTCTCCTTGGTTAAGGATAGTGGTGATTAGTATTGTGCTTCTGATATCAATTTTTGGGAAATTATTGATTTTATTAATTTTTGGGAATAGTTTAAATAATATGTGATGTCCCAATAATGTTAACTATTTTATTTGGGGATATGTTATTTAGGTTTTATTTTTTAGTTGTTTATTTCTTTATTCTGTTTCTTCCTACTTATCTTGCCTCACTCTATTATTCTTTCCCATATCCAGCTTTATATATATGAATTATTGTTTTTATAATTTTATAGAAGGGTATCACATTTTTAGGTAAATTATTATTTTTTTGGTTTTATCAGTTGCGGACTAATTGGTTTGGAGATAATTATTTATTTTTTGATGGTCCTTCTGAGTTATCAATATTATAGAACCATATTGATAAAGGAGTAATTATTTTTTATAGAAACCCAATTTAATCTAAAAATTCTTAAACCTTACATAGTATTATAAATTAATATTTTCTAGTTAAAAGTAATTTCAGGTTTAGGGATGTAATCTAGTATTTTTTAATCAAGTATATTATTGTGTGGATTATTTCCCCTTTCTAGATTTTAATTTCGTGGATATTTTATCTGCTGGAAGTCCAATGAATAATTAGGTGAATAATGTGTCAGGGGAAGGATCGATATTACCCCAAAAATCAGAGTTACCATACAATTTCATTTATTTATTGGGTTTAATTTTTTTGGGTTTCATTTTGGTTGTTTTTTGAGTTTTTTGTTTTTTATGCTTTGAACATTGGTTCACAAGTTGCACACGATTATTAAAAAACATTCCTAAACAATAAAACCATGTCCAAAAATGATATTGTAATATCACATAGTCAACACACATTTTCCCAAACATGAAGCTAGATATTATTAGTGTCGTATGTGTGCCTTGTAATGGGAATACCGTTGTAACATGGATTTTTAAACCATGTAGAAACCATGTAATGATCATATTATTTTAAAAGAAAAAAATAAATACTATATGCCTAAAAATATAAATTAAACCATAATTGGGAACACCCTACCACTATCAACAGAAACATTAAATTTTCACTAGGTAGGACCCCCTCACTCTATCCCTTATCCTTCTCCCATATGTTTCAAATGATCTACCCTATAATTTTCAAAAATCATTCAAAATCATTGATTCCAACCCTCATCCTCCTCCTATACCTCTTTCAATTTATTTTTATCCTCATAACATGATGAATTTTTTCATATAAAGAATCCTATGTAGGGTATGGTATGTGATATAATCTTTGGGTATGAAAATCATAACATTGAAATGGTTTACTGCATCTACATATGTTCAGTTTCGGAATTTCAGTGGAATTTTATTTTTATTTTCAGGGATTTTTCGATTCAATGTTATATATGTTACTCATTCAAAATTATATAAGTGGCTTATGTGATTAAATTATTATAACTTATTTATAATTATTATTTATATTTAAAATGTAGATTAATCAATTTCAAGAAGATTTAGCATGTGGATTAATGGATATTCATCTAGGAATTCCCATTAAACAATTTTGAATATGTGTTTTAAATTTTTTATAATTTTTTTTATTTTTAATTGTTGTTAGGATTAAATAATTATTTAATGAATTATAAATTCATTTTTTGCTTCTTTTGGGATACATTTATTTTTTGAAAATGTTTTATTCGGTATTTTGAAAGTGAAATGAAGGGTTTCATATTTTTAATTAGGATTCCAATACATTGTATATATATATGGAAATATTTATATGGGTTTTTATATATATACATATGTATATATGTATATATTCACAATTATAAGTGTTCTCCTAATTACATAAACATATATACACATACACTTGTATTTATATAATCAGTAATATATAGATATATCTATATTTTTATATTTAATATTTTTGAAAAAAAATTCCTACTTGGAACTTGATATAGGTAATTTTAGATATATTGACTATTTTGAAATATATTTTAAATAGGGTTTCATGAAATGAATTATAAAATTTCAAAACATGAGTCCTTGTTATAAATTTTAGTAAATGGCCATTTAAATGATCAAAACACTTTTGAATATCCCCGCAGAAAAATGATTGAAATATTTTTTATGAAGTATTTATAAATTATTATATATTTCATTATGTTTGAAAGAGTTTTCCATTGGTTGGGAACATGAAATTTTTATAAAGGATTTTTTTGAATGCATTAATTATAAATAGTTTGAATTTAAAGGGGGAAACATATTTGAATGGAATGTGATATGTTTTAATTTAAATGAAACATTATTATCTTGGTATGTAATAAGTCAAGATGATATAAATTATTACTTTGGATTATATTAAAATAATGGACTTCAATTAAGGACACATAGTTGTGGAATTGCGTCACAACACTTCTATAAAAGGCCATCTACTCCCTAATAGTTGTTTGTATGAGGTTTCTTGGTCAGGAAGAACCATGCCAGTTGGGAAAGAAATTTTCTCCATTGATGTTAATGTCCAAATTGTATTTTTAACCCATTATATTTTAAACTCAAATGAGGATAAAGGGTTTCCATGATCTTAGAAGACCAATAGTTTTCAAATGAAGATTTCACTGAAGTATTGGTTCTATGTTTTTCACTAATACTATATTTACTTTATATTGTTGATCAATACAGATTTTGGGTGTCCTACCATTCAATTACATTTTATATATTCTCAATTGTTATTTATATATGACTCATAATAAAATGACCAGTTGTTATTATTATATTTGGTTATTTTTCTTCCAATTTATATTATTTCTCAAAAAATTATTTAAAATCAGATATTTCTAAAAAGGTGTTTGAGAATGGTTTGAAAATGGGGGGTTTCAATAATAGTGACATATGATGATTAAATGTTTTATAAGTGATAATTTTCTTTTCAAATTAAAAAAGTGGGAAATAAATAAGGGTTGATTATTTGATATTGGGATTTACTAAAAAATTGAAATTGAGATTATAATTTTTTTTTCAAATAATATAATGTTGTATGTGTTGAGAAATTAAATTCATGGAATCTGTTATGATTACCCACTATGTTGATTATGCTCCCATCATACTCACACCACTGGATTTCTTTATATTGAGTAACTATATTATCTTATATTTTTATTATGGATTGTGGAACATGATGGGAATTTTCTAAAGTCCGCTCATAGAGCATGATTACTAAGTTATTGAGGATATAGTGCAATAATAAGTCACATGGAGTTATTGATCTAGGTTTACCATTTTTATATTATGATTTAGTAGTTTCTTCCAAATTGGTGTTTTATACATCATTTTTAATCTCTGGTGGAATATATAAATGTGTATACTAGGTTATTTTTGTACCCTTTCCTTTATTATTTTTTTATTTTTTTCATTTGATGATGTTAGTTTTTTTGTTGAGGTTTAGGTTGAGTTCCAGGCTTGATATTTTGAGTTTTTGGAGTTTTAGGGTGTAATTTTTTTAATACTAATTGTTTTTGTTCATTGTTCGAGGGGTTAACTATGTGAAATATCTAGGATGAAGATATTTATAGTTTTTTTTATTTTTTAATGTTTTTCTGGGCCTAGGTTTTAGTGGTTTGGTCCAAACCATGGGAGGGAGAAGAGAAACCATACGAATTTCCACTGGTGTCTGGGAAAAGGTGTATGAATTACACACTATTAGTTGAAACTATGTGGTAAACATGAATTTATCCTCTATAATTTTATAGACACAAATCACTTTGTTAGTGAACAGTTTCCCAAACCTTGTGTCTAAACCATCTAAGTAGTCTTGTAACATGCGAACATTCTAGAGTAAGAGTGTTGTATTCGATAGCCTGTATGACACACTAAACTAAGCACGTAAGGGAATATAATATCATGAGAATTTATAAAATATTTAAATTTCTAATAAATTAAATATATTTTATATCTTTCAATATACACAATAATGAGTTAATGTATGTTACATGCAACAACGAGTTTCTTCAATGGCTTGCATTACACACAAGATCGAGTTTCAGTGAAAATTATTATATTATTAAAATATAATTATTTAATATAATATGATATAAACTAGAAATTGTGAATATTATTAACTAAAATGTGAAAATTTATTGTGGATTTAAATGTAAAATGAATTCATTTGTTTCTATTTTTTGTGAAATGAAAATAAGAACCAATTGGATATAAAAAGAAATATTTTTATTTTTATGCTTCTAAAGAATTTTAATCATAATAAACATAGTTAATTACAATTAGTTAATTATTTTAATGAAATATATGTGTTATATATTCAATAATTTGTTATTTATATTCATTCATTTGGTTTTATAGTCATGAGATAAATAATATACTTTATTTTACACATAAAAACCTATATTTTTATAATGCAATTTTAATGCCTTTTAATAGATAATCCATTTTAAATATTAATTTTGAAACATTAAATAATTTTATATTTCAAAATAAACTTCATATTTGAAATATAATAAAAAAAGAATCAGTGAATTGGGATTTTTTGATATTTTTTTTAAACATTTTATTTTTTAATGAATAGTTAAAAATACTAAATTTTATTTCAAAACATCTTTTTTATAAAATTTATTTATAAGGATACATTATATTTTTTTCATTTGTTTTTAATTATAATTTGATAATATTTTTATCATTCAATAAAATTTATTAACTTTAAATAAATTTTACTTTGAAATTTATTATAAAAACTTATCAATCGTTTGGATGTTTTAACATTGAAAACCGACATTGTAGTCCTGCTAGCGGGAAGAATTTTAAATTAATTTGTGACACTTATTTAATTAGAAATAAAATAAATTGATTCCATATTATTAATAATCACAATTTATAAATTCTAATAATGTCAAATTATATTTTTACCAAAAATAGTAGTGCACGTGATTTAGTATATTACAATTATAAATGTTAAACCAAGATTAATAAGGCAAAAAACCGATAACCTTAAGCCCAAATATGTCCTCTAAACATGTTAAAAAACTATTTGATGGAAATATTTATACCATGTCCTCAATTTTATCTGATAGGGTATATCATTGTATCCATATGAAACATGAAAAACAACGGAAGAATTCATTTCTCAAAATATTATAATAGTGTCACTCTTACACTATAAAAGGCCACCACTTCCCCAACATCCACAAACCTATAAAACCACATAGGTTCCATGAATATCTGAACCAAAATATTCCAAAAATCTATCCGCTTGACCTTTAAACCTCCTTTTGGTCAAAAATACTTCCAAATACGTCCATTCATATAAAACAAAAAAGATACCTTATTTTAAGGTAATGTTTCCCAAGGATCATTTTTCTTTCATTTGCATCTCCACTACCAATACTCTTCGTATTCCATGACTAAATAAAAAAAAGTATAATAAATATACTAGGATGTTTTTATGTCATTTTTTCTTCCTATAATAACCCACACATCTATCTAATGGGAAACAAATATTCAGTTTCTGTGTACGACGAACTACTACCACACGAAACTATGATTGTTCGTTTCTGTTTTAAAACCACTCATTGTGGCCATTATGATAATAAAACCTTTATATATGTGGTATATATGATATATTTAATTAATTTATACTTATTTAATTTTTATTTAGATAATAAATTTTTTCATCCATCTTGTGTAAATTTGATAATTCCTTTTGAGGATGTGTGGACATCCTCCCCCTCAAAGCGAGGTGACTCGTTCATGCCATACACTTAATGCATAAAAGATGGTATTTATAAAAATATGTAAAATATATAATAACTATATGAATTTAGATTAATAATATACATATATCATTAAATTCTAATCCTTTTAACACAATAAATAAATGCAAGTATCATTTATTTACACGTACGGCCTATTGTCTCCATGAACGATGAATTTCAATTATTATCTCAAAAATTTATAGATTATCCTAAATTAATATGTTCTGAATATATGAAACAAATTAATCCTGGTTTACATTTTGGTGATGATTAAATAATGATATATGTCATTGGTAAGTCAAATAAATAGTCAAAACATACATGATACAACTAGGTAATTAACAATAGAAGTAGTTAAAATAAATATAGAGTGTTAAAAATGGGTATTAGTTTATTATAAGAAGTTAATATATGATATTTTAATAATAGTTATGGTTATGGTATAATTAATTAAAATATTTTAAACCAATATACAGATGTATAAATACCACATGACAAACGGAAGGTTAATGTACAAGATTTTATCTCAATTTACATTCCATTGAGAGTTATTTGTTGTTATGAACAAAATCATATTTAATTAGTGTATATATAACCCTTGACATGTTATAACATGAAAATAATTATTCAAATAATATTCTATGTTTCATTTAATTCAATGGGAATTATTATTTATATGTTTAAATGTGGAATTGGATTCTTTGGAATGTTTAAGGATTATTTATCTGTAATAATGATTTAATGTAAACAAACCTTATTGTTATTTTCCCCACTTTGAGGTATTATTGATAAATATATATTATTCATTAAATATGGATATTTTATAAAAAAAAATTCTTATTAAACATATTAGTAATTATTTTTATATTTAATACATGGCTTGGGGAACAGTTAAGGAAAGACATATGTTTTAGGGACCTGTTAATGCAAGACCCTTTATGCATGGGTAGTCCTATGAGAAAATATTGTTGGAAAAATAGTTAAAAATATCTCTTTACAGTAAAGTTATCATGTTCCTAGAAAATATAATGTTTGATAATTAAGCACTTTCATTATTGAAAATTCATTTACTGTTATTTATCCAAGATATTTTCTGTCGACATATCTATGGATGAATTTCATTTTCAGTCCAATGATTAAATGGAATGTATTCTATCTTATAACCTTTTTATGTCGACATTTCCTTATCTAGTTAATTCAACAAAAAAATTTACACATAATTTACCTTTCCATGTTAATTTAATATAATTGATTAATTACTGTTTCCTCTCTACATACCCTTATTGAGCATTTGAGCTTCTATTTATTATGTTTACATTTCCAACCTTATGAAGAATAAATCTAGAAATAAGAATTCAAAGACACAACTTATTCATTTTTTAGGTATAATGATTGTATTTACTATTTAGTAATGTATTATATGTGTAATTTTTTTATCTAGGATTCTAAGACTACTGAACTGATCAGTCCTTTGGGATTTGATTACCAATAATCATGCCAATGTAGTATAATAATGTACTGGCTCTAGGTTTTTGAGGTTGCAGAATTATAGTCGGTATTAGTGGTATGTTTATAAGAAACCCAATAATCATTATTTAGAAAACTCAGATAAGGGAGCACAACACAAAATTATACCTTTAGGTTAATTATAGAATAAAATTCTAGAATTTTGGTAACGTAATGATGATGTGGGTATTCCTGTTTATATATCATTATCTAGATACTACATGTGGATGTGGTTTTGGAACAGATGTACATAGTGGTAACAACTCTGACAAGGTGTTCTAGGCCTGACACAAGGTAACGTGTTACATGAAAAAGGGCCTTACTACGCACCTGGTTTGACACTTTTGAGGGATACACATAGGATAGTTCACATGTTTTACCTACAATTATGAAGGAATTAAAAGTATTTACTTCCAAAAAGTAACTAAATTTTATGTTTCTATTATTTATGATGCATAAATTTATAATATGTGTTATACCATAGCTATATTTATATAACATTTATAATTTTTAGAGATAATCCATTATGTTTGATTGTTTAGAAATGGAACATGGAAGGAAGAATCATATTAGTAGTCATGGTCAATATTGATGTTTCCATGCTATGAATCTCAACGAAGCTGATATTTGAACTGGGAATGCTATAGATATATTAGGGATGCATAGTCATGTTAAGAAAAAGAAATTTTCCCAAATAAAGTAACATATTCCATAGAGAGAAACACATATGATGGATCAGTTTATGTAGAATAATCCCCCATCGATTAGGGGGACTACTAATCTATTTGTTTCTGATAAATTGATTATGTATCTATATAATATATTTATTAGTTTAGAATGTAGTGAAAAAAATTTCATTACACTTGTGGTCTAATGACTCCATAGAGATGTTGATCACTAGTGGTCAATGATCCAAAATGCTATAGAGTACTAATAAATTGAACTTATTGAATGGATATATTTTAAGGATACAATATTTGATAAATACATCCCCCATGATAAATAAATAAGGCAAAGAAAAAGTTACTTAGCATAAAACAAGAAGAAAAAGAATGTGATTATGTTTATAAAGCAGTATTTACATTGTTATGAAGGCATGATATAGATTATATACTTAATATGGAGTTAATGATCGACCACTTATTTTATGGTCTAAAGACAAATCATAGAAGGTAATTGATTTCTAATAATTTCACATCATAAATATAGGTGGTTTTATATTTTATAAAAATAGAGAATGAATTATAGAGATCCTATGTATTCAAGGGAAACTATTAGATGAAGAAGTCTTCTAATCCCCATGAAAAAGGGAATACGTCAAAGAATATAAAGGGAAGGAATTATTTTCCACCATTTGATAACTACAGAAATAATCAACCTGGTAAATTCATTAATGGATTGGGACATTTTTATAACTTTATAGAAATGGGTAACTAGGAAAAATAATGCATAGGGAAGAAGGAAAATTATGATATTCAGTGTTACAACTACAAGGAGATGGATTAGTACGAAAAACGAATGCATCAAACATTAAGAGAATAAAATCTCAAAGAAGCTATGGGATAATGGCCAAGAAATATTTATTGAAAAAACACAAATGTAATGATTAATGTAATTATTTGTTTAGATGTATGAAATTTGTTGTGAAAGTATTTGTTACAATGTTATCATCATATAATTTATTAAATATATAAAGACTATACTGAAGTATCCTTTCATTAAGGAATTGATAATCAATTACTGAATGGTACCAAGAAATGATATTAGGTAAAAAGTTAAAATTTTCAAAAAACAACATGATTGAGGGATATAAAACCCTTAATATTTTCATGATTTTGAGTTATTGATGAAGAAATGAATGATTTGGATAAGTGGTGGGTACCTTGGAACTGATTAATAAATTTCCAAAAAAGTTTTCTATGATATAATTGATGGGGTTTATAATCCCTTTGATTTAAGGAATATATCAAATAACAAGTGTTTTACATAAGGAATTATTAATAATTAATGTTTCCAATAGGTTTGTATGGTGATTAAGGTCATTACGAATATTTAAGAGGATTCATGATGAAATTATTCACATGTTTTGAATTTGATAATTTTTAGTTTCTTCAAATTGATTAAGGATAATGATATGTTCATATTTGAAATTCAATGAGTCTCATTCTGAGGTGTTTAATCATAATATTTTGAAAATTCCAACCATTTATAAAATTATTTATGATTTACATTGGATGTAATTTTAGATATTGATATATTAAACTAATATATGATGAATCTTGTTATAATATATTATATATAAATAGGTCATGGAAGACTAAAAGATAATTTTGTTATTATACAAAAATACCAAGTAAATATATTTTCATACATTCTTAGAGAGTGAAATAATTACCCAACTAGAGGAAAATAATCTTGAAATAAGAAATGTTTTCTTAGTAACTTATTTTTGGATAAATCAAATAGCCCTGAGACCATCTAACATTCAAGACTTTATAAATTTAAACTTGTCATAACCATGTTCTCAAACACTCTCTATCAAAACATGAGTATTATATTTTTCTTATATATCTTGTTCTCAGTTCCCATCTATGTTCTCCTACTAGGGAACCTAGTTACATGACCATTGTATTTTCATTTATATATAATTACAAAATTTTGTTATTAACCCTATTCATAATTGGGGTTATCACTAATAGTTTATTTGAAAATATAAATCCCTTGACTGCAAATATGAGTTTTAAATTTCTAGGATGAAATTTAATATTGGGGCTGAGAACGTAACACCTTGAAACTCTTGAGGAAGAATGTTTTATTTGATAGCGTGTATGACATGAAACATCAAGCACATAATGGAAACAAATATCATGATAATTTATAATATATTTACATTTTGAGTAAATTAAATATATTTTATAGCATTATATATATGAAAAAACGAGTTAGAGTTTGTTACACACAACAAGGAGTTTCTTCAACGGCTTACATTATACGTAAGAATGAGATTTATCGAAAATAAATATTTTACTAAAATATTATTATCTAATATATTACGTTATTAACTACCTTTTATGATTAGTATTAAATAACTTATGAAAATATATGTTTAACGTAAATATAAAATGAATTCAATGGTTACCAATTAATAAGAAATTAAAATAAGAACCAATTAGATATAAAAAAAATATTATTATTTTTATGCTTGAAAAAGATTTTTATATTAATAAGAATAATTCATTGCAAATTTTTAATGATTTGAATGATATATATATGTTATATATTCAATTAAATATTTTTTATATTAATCCAATAGGTTTTATAGGAATAAAATAATAATAAACTATATTTTACACATAAAACCTATTTTTTTATAAATGCAATTTTACCATATTTAAATTGTTTCCACAATTTAAATATTAACATTGAAACATTAATTTATTTATTATATCAAATTAAATACCTATCTGAAATAGAAACATAATAATAAGGTTGGGATAAATTTTTGATATTTTTCTAAAACATTTCATTTTTAATGAATTGTTCAAAATATTGAATTTTAGTTCAAATTTTATTTTCCATATAGTACATTTATAAGGTTAAATTGTATTTTAAATTTATTTATATGTTTAATGAGATAACATTTTTTTCAATTAATAATATTTATTTTCATTGGAATAAATTTTATTATTAAATTGATTATAAAAAACGTATCAAACATTTGGAGACTTTTACTTTAAAACCCACATTGCCGTCCATCCTCAAGGATGAATTTTTAATTAATTTATGCCACTTATGTGGTATAGATTTTGAAAAATGGATTTCATATTTGTAATCAGAATAATTTATATTGTTTAAAGAAGAAAAATTACATTTTGAAGAAAAATATTAGTGGAATTGATTAAAATTAATTACAATGATTTGTGTTAAATTATTCTTATTATGGGAATAATCATTAACCTTAAGGCCCAAAATAACCTATAAACATTTCCAAAATTTATTCTATGTTCATATATATATATATATCCTATCCACTATTGTTTTTGATTTTTTCCATTATTGGACCCACTTTCAACTTGATAAATGTGGGAATAATTCATTTGTCAAAATATTAGAAGAGTGTCACCTCTCATCCACTATAAAAGGCCACAAATTATCACACATACTCCCAGCTCTAAAAACACATATTTTAATCCAATATCTACCAAATATTTTTCCAAACTACCCTAAAATTGACCTTGAGTCATCCCTTTTGGCAAAATACCTTCCAAGGATGCCCTTTGGAATAAACCAAAAAGAGTTACCCGATTTTACGGTAACCCTTTCCAATGACCTCTTTTAATTCATATGCTTGTCCAGTCCCTATAATATTATTATTACATGATTAAATAAAAAAATATCCTAAATATACTAGGATTTTTTATGTTATTATTTATACCTATACTACAACACACCTCTATCTAATGGGTAATAATCATACTATTTCTGCGTACTGCGAACTACAGCCGCACAAAACAATGATTGTTCATTTATCATTTACCACCTATAATGGTGGATATTATGATGGAAAATTTGTTTTTATTTGATATATATGATATATGTAATGTATTTATGCTTATTTATTTTTTATTTAGAACATAACTTATTTCATTACATCAAGTGTTAGTATGATAATTTCATTTGAGGAAGTGTGTACTGCCACCCACTAAAAGTGATATGACTCATTCATTCCATAAATTGAATGTAAAAAAGGATGGTATTAATAATAATATTTAAAATATATAACATAGATATGATATTATAAATATAATATACAAATACCATTTACTTTTAATTCTTGTAATACAACAAATAATCAAATGTAACGTTAATGCGTACATACAACCTTCCATCTCCATGAACGGTGCATTTCATTTATTATCTAGAAATATTATAGATTATCCTAAAGGAATATGTACCCAAAATATATGATAATTAAATCATTTTTTAGATTCTGGATATGATGAAATTATTATCTATGTAATAGGAACAACAAATAAAAATTCAAAACATACCTGAGAAAACTAGGCAAATTACACCTGATATAGTTAAATTAAAGAAAGAGTGTTAACAATCAGGTAATAAAATATTATTATAAGTTAATATATGATATTATAAAAAATTTATGGTTGTATTAGAAGTTATTAACATATTTTAAACAAATATTCAAGTAAATTAATACCACACAACATAAGGAAGGTTTAAGGTAAGGGATTTCATCTCAATTTACATTCCATTGTGACATATTTATTGATATGCACCTACTTCCATTTGTATGGTGTATATACTGCCTTTGAAATTTTATACCTTGAATATGATTATTATCATAATATTATATGTTTAATTAAATTCATGTGTAATTATGGTTTAAATTTATCAAAGTGGAATGAGACACATTAGAATGTTTATAAATTATTCATCCTCAAGAATGTTTTAATGTCAACAACCCTTATTATTACTTATCCTTCTGTGAGTTATTATTGATAAATACATATTCTTTATAAAATTTGTTTATCCAATAAAAAAATTGTTTATAAAATATATGAGGAATTATTTGGACAAGAAATAAACAGGTTGGGGACCATTTAATGTAAGCCTTAGGGGTTGGGGTTTAGTTAATGTAAAACCCTCGATACATCAACAGTCTAATTAGATGAATTAGTTGTCCAAATATTATAAATTCTCTCTTGAGGATGAAGGTATCATGTTGCTAGGAATCATGATGTAAAATATTTAATAATTTCATTTATTTAGATTTCATTTATTATTACTTACCTAAGATATTTTCCGTTGGAATATATATGGATTCATTTTATTTTCATTTCAATGATTAAATGGGATTTTTCCATCTTATAACCTTTACATGTTGATATTTTCTTATTTATTAATTTATATGAAATGTTTTATTAGTTATATACATATACATGTTGGTTTAATCTCATTGATTATTTATTTCAATCAAATTACATACCCTTACTGAGCATTTGAGCTAACACTTATTATGTTTCCTTTACTGAGGTTATAAAGAAGAAATATATAAATCAGATATCAAGGACTTAGATCATTAATATTTTATGTAACATGTGTTTATTTTTTATTTCCTAATGTATTATAGTTTTCATGTTTGTAATATGGTTTTACAAAATGATAAACCCATCAGTCCTTCAAGATTCTGTTCCTTGTAAACATGCCAATGTAATAAAATAATGAACTGACTATAGGTTTCTATGGTCTGCGAGCTATATGACCCTCTTCTATAGTAGGGTGCATATTATTAGTGCAACATTTGGGATACTACACATCCAAACTATGTGGGTCACCCATTTACCTTTCAATTTAATATTTCTTATTTTCCAATCATATGTTTTTACCCCATTGTGATTTTATCCCCCTTGCATCATTTTTAGAAAATGAGGAGGATCTCAGATCCCCTTCCTTCGTTCCACTCGTTTTGGTCTTCTGTATTGGATCTAAGGGGTGTTTCTTGTGATATTTGGCCAATTATCTTCTCATATACCATTTTTCCTATTGTATCTTATTATTTATTAGGTGTATTCCCTCTCGAATGCACCATATAGGCATGGGTTGATGTGTATATTATGTTGTATTAATGATAGGGTGTGAAGATTACTTTTTGAGAATTATGAATTTTTAAATCCAGTTTAACAGAATCCTAACATCATTGAGGTAGGTGTTTTCATCCATTTCCATTTCATCTTATTCTGTTGATTCTTGATCATTACATTATGGATTTATAAATTATATAATATTTCTTTTTTATGTTCTTTTTTGTTGTTTTGGGGAGTTTTTATTGTGACAATTTGATAAAAACGATTTTCAAAGGGGATTTCTTAGTTATGACTAAGACTATAATTATACTAAGTTTTTAACAAAATCCTAATTGGACTTTTCAAACGAATTTTTTTTGTGGGTTGTGTTTGGGAATAATTATTCATGGATAGGTTGGTTTTTAGTTTGAAATGAGTTTTCACTATGAAATGGGTTCCTTTTCTGGTGTGATGAATGGGTGTGAGATGGTTTCAAATCTCTCATGGATACTTTTATGATATTTTCTATATTTTGGGTATACCTTAGGTGTTTAATTTCACGTGGGAACGTCGATATGTGCATAGGGTGAATATATGGGTGGGTTCCCAAATGATAATGGTTTTCATTAGAAAATATCCCCTCTAAAATCCAAGATTTCAAAACACACCACTATTATCCCTTTTCCCTTCTTCATCCCTATTAAAATGTTGTTTATAAATACCAATATTTTTTAGTTGTATTCGGGTTTCTAAATGATTTAAAAAGATGTTTAAAATGTGTTGTCATGATTTTATCATGTTTTTCCATTAGATATATTTTTTGATAAACAATTGTTCATCGAGGATCATTTATCATCTTTAAATCACATGGTGTGTTCTAAATTTTGTTTTCGAAGTATATTTGGATTGGAAATTTTAAAGGACTAATTGGTACCATTTATTATTTTTGGAAAATGGTTTAATATATTATATTATAGGAATGCCTAATTGGGAATTTTTTGTGTATTATTATGAGATGAGTGCCACGATAGTGTACTATCCATGGAGAGGTTCATCGCAAAGGTAGTTTTTTGTGTTTGGTATAGATAATTATGGTGGATGTTATTCTTAGTTTTATCCACATGTGTGAGGAACTCCCTGCTGACCACATACTACTATCATGGGATTCAGGGGAATCATCTAGAAGTTTGAGTTATAGTTTCTTATAGACCAATATTATGTGGTTTGGTACCTCATTTATTTTTTGAGAGTCCAGGAGGAACATGAAACTTGATTAGATAGTTATAGAGTCTAGTTGGTTTAAAAATATAGATAGTAACCATACATTGTTAGGTGAGTCCAAACCAATTATGTACCATGATTTCTCTAGAGATTCTATAAAGATTCCCATTATTATCTATCGACATGTTCAGACTATTTTTTCATCACATTGATTTCCTAACATGAATTTCATTAAAAAAATTTAATTATACATTTCCTCTTATAACATAGACAGTTGTATTTCTTAGTGTGGGTCCTCATTTGTTTTGTGGTTTTAGAATTGGGTTTTCAGATGGAAATCCATTTTGAAATTTTGAAATTTGTGTGTGTTGTTTTAAAATGGGAATTATACTTTTAATTAATTATATGATAAATAATTATATTATTAATCTATTTAAAACTAGTGTTTATGTATTGTTTTAGGAAAATAAATAAATGTAATCATTAGTTATTACCTACTAGGATATTTATTCTCACAACCTACTTATTCCCCTCAATGTTAGTAGATTCGAGTTGTTTTGTAGTTTCATGTTTTTCATTTGAGTATTCCATTATAGAAAGTTGGAAATGGGATTAGTGGTGACCCATAGGTCACATAGGGTTCTAATCAGGTTCCATATTGGTTTTAGTTTTTATTTTATATTCTTTTCTATTATTTTGTTATTTTATCTGGATCTTGTTATATTTATTTAGTTTCAGATATTTTAATATTGTATTGTCCACTCTTCTTTTTTTATTTTTTTCTTGGTTGTTTTTTGGGAAAACCATTCCAAATAGTTTAATATATTATATATGGTGCTAGTCGCAAACCTATGAGGATCAGGGATTCCTCTCAGGCATTATCACAGGTCAGGTCTAGTTATGGCCTACCCTGGTTTATGAAAAAATGGAATCAATGATGCTATTTATTATTTTTTGTGTAAGATAGTGTGGAGATATATGTATCAAAACAAGGTAGGTTGGTATAATAAGAGCATCACAAAATCTAACATATCTTATACCTTGTGTTTCTATAAGAATTATAGGTTTTGAGTCTTTCTTTGGGTTTTGATGTGTGTGTAGGGAATAAAAATGGAGGTGGAACGATGATTTATAGTATTATTACATGGATTATTTTTCCATATGGAGCTCATGTTCACGATTAAATTTCCTCATAGTAGTTGGTGCATTCTTGGGTCATGGCCCACTAAGAATGTTCCTAGGTAATGAATCATTACTAGTTTAATATTTCAGGATTTTGGGGTGAGTTTTTTTTTCAGTTTCGGTTTGTGTGCATAGACTTTTAAAAAGAAATTAGTTTTGGGAAAAGTAATTTTTAAAAGAGTAAAATGAATTATGGAATGGTTTCTGTTGTAAAAGATGAATTCTATTTTTTACATGGATTGGATAATGGGTTTCGATATTTTGATTGTTGCCTTAGAAGGATGTGGTCCAATAAATTAGAATTTAAATGGTATATTTTGAAAGATGATTTTGTTTTTTATGATGTTTGACATATTAACAAGCTTCTTCGTCTTAG
Organism: Viscum album; assembly: GCA_963277665.1. Lineage (NCBI taxonomy): Eukaryota > Viridiplantae > Streptophyta > Magnoliopsida > Santalales > Viscaceae > Viscum > Viscum album. The sequence goes on along the minus strand of OY728119.1, from coordinate 690,370,617 downwards.
TACTATATTCTGGTTGAGTATTGAATGATTTTGATTTTTTTTTTGTGTTTGGACATTTTTTTGGGTATATCACCCAAAAGGATACCCAAATTTTCAAGGGAGTTCATTCCAATTTATTTCCCTTTTCAGACTCTCTATGGAGAATTTTAGATTAGTTATTTTTATAATTTCATATATTCCATATCAGTCAATGTATATTAGAGGCTACATAGTTGCTTAAGGAAGTCAAGGTATCTTCAGGTCATTGGGAATTCTCGATGATGGGAATGACCATTTAATTTTGGATTATTTTGATATACAATCTATAGATCGATGGAATATGATCATCCTAGTGTCATTTCATGATTGTGCGAATTGATAAGTTATTAAGACTACTTTTTTCTAATGGTTCATCCTATATTATTCAATGGTGAGAAAAGTAGTGGAGATATTGGGTGTTCATCAAAATCAGTAGACGGTGAAGGAATATGTTGACCACTTTAAAGAGTCTACTACATTTTATCTAGATGTAGCATCATAGGTTTACTAAACTTTTATTCAATTAATTTGGGGCATTCATCCAAAGATCGACGTGTAGGAAATTTATTCTAGTGAGGTGATGTTTGAGAAGATAGTGGAAGAGATGTTTCTCACCTAGTTAGTTCGTCAGCAGTAAAAGGTGGTACATGGTTATCATGAAGGTTCCACATCATGTTAAAGCTGTATACCAGGAAAAACATTTCTTGAGGGGACTTATTCATTGGTTTTGGTCTCTCATTTTTTCATCCTTTTCTTGTGTGCTTCATGTGTGGCATATTTTGGGAATTTGAGGTTGTTGTTTTTATCTCTGAATTCGTTCCATCAAATCAAGATTTTGGGTCACATAGAGATAATATAGATGTGAATTTTAAAGAGGATGAAATATCTATTAGAGGGTTTCATATCTTGAATATGGGGCATAAAATTAATCACAAACAAGGGCTCTAGCCACAATCCTTGGAGTGAATCTCTTCACATAGTCAGGGTTTCGTAGTGTGGGGGATTTTGTGGACCAAATTTTATCCCCAATGTTGGGGTAGAGATGGTTTTAGTTTCGTTATTTTAGTTTTTCTATTTTTATAATGTATTTTACTTTTAATAAATTTATAATGGTTTTGATCCTTTATTATTTGATTGGTTGTACCTTTTTAAATGTGGGTCTTTGATTAGATTTTCTTTCTTGGGTGTGCCTATTTCTTTATGGTACATTATTTTTTTCTAAAAGTACCCCCTTGGAGATGTTTTTTATTTATGTAAATGATTAATCATAGCTTTTTATTTTTTATTAGTTTGAGTTAATTTCTTTGGTTTCCCCTTGTGTTCGTTGTCCGTCTTGTTTGGGGAGTTACTTTTTTCAGTTTTTCTGTTGTAGTGTTAGTTGGGTTCTTGTGATTCGGAGAAACCTCCTTTCATTTTAGTCCTCTATGGTTCTTCTTATTCTGTTTCCCTCTATATTTTGTCCAGTGTGAATTGTGTTAGAATTAACCCCTAGGTTCATGGGTCCATTTGGCTACATTTTTTGGGTTGAGTTTTGATCCTTGATTGACTGGGGGACTTTATGGGGGTATTATGTGTTTGTGGAGGGGATAATTTTCCAGAACAACATTATTTTAACTTTTTATTTATAATATTATTTATTTTGTTTCTTTTGGTTGATGTTTGAGACGAGTTCCAAACATTGATATTTGAGTTTTTGGAGTTTTCAGATGGCTTTTTAGCCTATGTGTGATTTGTGTGCACGATTTTGGGGGTTAACCATGAAAACAATATAGGATAAGTAAAATTTCCTTTTTAATAGACTTATAGAGTTACTAGAAAGGTTTTACCATGGTGTTTGAAAAACCATGTGAGGACAAGAAGAACCCATGAGAACATATTTTTTTGTTAGGGGTAAAGAGCATGATTTTTTTCAAGTTACAGGAAACTATATGGCAAGCATGAAGGAAGCTCGAATATTTAATAGATCAAAATCACATGGTCAGTGCATCGTTCCCCAAAATTTTAGCCAAACCATGTGAGGTGTCTCTATACTCAAGTAGGATTCCCATGGATGGTTCATGGTTTGGAAAAACTATGATGGAAAACAATGCATGTTTCTTGGATTTCATAAAATATTAAATTCTAAGTCTGACCATCTTATGTTTCATCCCCTCTCAAGATTACCTCCCCATTGGATCATTTTTTTAGAATTAAGGGGCTCCAAATATTCCCTATTTTGGTGCTTCACCATCCGTTCTATGGTAATTTTGCACTGATTTTTTTCCATTTTTATTCGGATCTATCATTTTCCCTTTTAATTATTGGTTTTTATGGGTGGGGTACCTCATTGATGAAACCTATAAGCTAGAGTTGATGTGTATATTGGGTTCTCTGGATGTTATGGTTTGTAGATAGGTTTTTGGGTGTTGTTCTTCATTACCATGGAGTTTTTTTGGTATCCATACATTGTTGAGGTTCGTGATCCCAACCATTTCTTTTCTAGTACATTCTATTGATGCTTTAAATTTTTTAATGCTTGGAAAATTCTATAGTCATTCTTTTTATGTGTTTTTTTTGTTTGGAGGAGTTTTATGGTGTAAATTTTATGTAAATGATTTCCAAACAGTTTTCTTTAGTTATGACTTAAATTGTATATATAATAAATGTTTGAATAAATTCAATTTGGACAATTTAAATTAAATTGGGTAGAGTCGTCTGTGTTTGGCCTTGATTATGATGGGGTAGTTTGTTTTTCAATATGAATTAAGTATTATTTATGGAATGAGTTCCTTTTATATTATGATTAATGGGTATAAAATGTTTTCAATGATCTCTTAGATTCTTAATTGTTAATTTTTGTATTTTGGTGATACATTATGTGTATCATTTTATGTGGTTACATTCCTATGTGTACGAGGTTCACACATGGATGAGATCACAATTGATAATGGTCTTCATTAGAAAATGTCCCCTCTAAAATTCTATATTTCAAAACACTTCTCCCTTCCCCATTTTCCCTTATTCCTACCCTTTCATATGGGGTTTATATGACACAATATTTTCATAGTGGTATCATGTTTTTTAAATGATTCAAAATATTGATTATAATGTTTACCCCAAAGTTTAGCCTGTTTGTCCCCTTGGATACATGTTTTTACAAAAAAAACATTTCATTGAGGCCTATTTGACATCATTCAATCATGTGGTGTGTTATCTATGTATTTATTAAAATATATTTGGTTTGGAATTGATAAAGGCACATTTGGTAATCAAAGGTATTGTGAAAAATGGTTTGAAAGATCCTTTTATGTGAAGGCTTGGTTAATAATGGTGTGTGACGTTGCATGAGAAGGTAACCTCTTTAGTGGAACCTCTATGTAGAGGATCACCATATAGGTGGGGTTGGTGTTTATGCAATGAAAGAACATTGGATTTGGGTTCTATTTTGATCCACACATGTGAGAACCTCCCCACACACCATATAACACACTATAGAATAGACCATCGATAGTGTTGGCATTTTTTTGTGCTAGAAAAGGCACTGATAAAGGACGCATTTAATAGTGCTAAAAAGAACACTGATACATGGTATCTTTTATGAGAACTTTTATATAGAACTAAAAAAAGGTACCATTTTTCATCACAATATTTTTACTGTTGATAAAGGGTAGATGTTTTCATCTGTTTTTTAGCATGGATAAAGGTCCAGAATAAAATGATATTATTAAATAACTAATTTTTAAATAAATATAAAAAAATTTCATTTAATAATTATTAATAAAAATGAATAAATAGAACAAACATATATATAAATTATGAAAATTTATAAATAATATATATATAATTAGTAGATATGTAAAATGAATAAATTTAAGAAAAAATAATATTAATTTTAAAAGTGTAAATTATTAAAAATATTTTCATTTTAATAATTAAATAAAAATTGATAAAAAACAAAATTTAATATTTATATATATATAAATTATAAATATTAATAAATTTTATATATTAAATATAGATATATAAAATGAATAAAATTCAAAATTATTTAAAAATAAATTAATTAAACAATTATTAATAGAAATGAAAAATTATAATATATTTATATATTTATTAATTATAAATATTAATAAATAATATATATTAAATATAAATATTTAGAAAATGAATAAAATTTAATAATTAAAAACATATATGTAATGCCCCGACCCCAGTTACCCAGAGTCGGTGCATTATTATGTAACATTGGCATGATCACTAAAGATCAAGTCTCAAAAGGCCGATTGGTTTAGTAGCATTAGAAACACTAGATATATTCATAAGTCTTACATTACATCATAATGTAAAACAAAACTACAACAACATCTTGTCTTCATATCCCCTCATACTATCCCTACATGTCATTTATAAAATACTTCTTCACATCATGGAAAATTTAAAACATTGAAAGGGGTGAGCTGAGATGCTTAGTAAGGATAACAATATAGCGGAAACTTTCATAAATATACATTAACATTTAAGGCAATGTATAACTGAAACGAAAGACTTTTAAACTTGAACTTTAGCATAATATGGAAAAAATTGAAATAATGCCATTTACTTATTCACATGGACATTCTAGTAGTCGAATAATCACATGAAATATCAATAACAACATTCATAATGATGGAATGCATAATTCCAGACTATAATAACAACATAGTCAGGACCTTGTGCCATGAATTCAAAAAAGATTTTATCAAGGCCTCGTTCCAAGACACTAGTTTGTCTCATGAGATCTACCGATTCTTCGAGGATCTATAGTGGGGTCCACCCATACCTTATTAAGTCCAATACATTCCTTATTTGAATAGGTTTAAACATATCATAAATAATACCCAATAACCATAACATAATCGTGTCACATAAAACATACATAAAGGAAACATAACATTTCCACATTTCAATCACAAGATATAAATACAACACATTCATATAATCAAAACATTATCAAAAGAATTTTAAATACCAAAATAAAATAAAAGTAAAACGTGGTATATATTTTTCAATTAATAAAAGTTATGGCTTGTAGAGGAGGTCGAAACTCAAATAATGGTCACGGCGGTGAAGAAGTCGTTGTCGCCGCATACGTAAGACACAACATTCCTTTTTTCATTTAGTAAAAATGATTCGTATAAAAATATTCCTTTTGAATAAATGTAATAGTCAAAGGGGTTTATACACCGTATAATATAATGTTTTGTATAAAACAAAATATGCCTCAATGAATGGAGATTGAGACGAAGTCCCTTACCTCGTGTCCGACTTGACTCGATCGTTCTTTAATCTCCTAAATAATAAACTAGAGTTAATTTCAACTTGCTTATGTACCTTTTTCAAGTTCATTATTCCTTTCATGTCAATTATTACCATGTTAATGACATTATGTAATTATTGAAGTTAATAATGGTCGTTCTGTCGATCTTTGGTACTTCAGTCCAAAATAAACTTTTTATAATCACAAGTTGTTCATGTGGTAAAAAATCCATTATATCCAGAATTATATTCATGATGTAGATATCATATATATCATATATATCCAGTATATAAATTCATTTAAAATATTTCATACCATTTAGAGGTATGAAATGAAATGCACCATTTATGGAGACTGTAAGTCGTACATACGCAAGAACACTACTTTCATTTCTATTTCATATTTAATGGAATTAAATCATAATGATATAAAGGTATATTATAATACTAGTATAATATAATATATAATATCAATAACTCCATCCTTTACACATCCCACATATGGCATTAACGATTCAAATCACTTTGAGGGGGCGGTAGTCCCCACTTCCTAGAATGAAATTATCGCGTTTACCCATAATGGAAATCATAAAGGTATGTAATAAATGAAAAATAAAGAAGAATAAAGAAAACATAAACATAATATATATTATATATAAAAATAGTGTCATCATAATGGCCACCATGAGAGCTATTAAAATAAAATTGAACAATCATCGTTTCGTGAGGCAGTAATTCGCCACCCACAGAATGAGTATGTTCATTAACCATTAGACGGAGGTGTGTGTCAGTTTAAATCAAATAATTACAATAAAAATTCCTATTATATTGAATATAATTGTTTTGTTACAAAATAAAGTAATAAAAAGAGTTTAGGGGGCGGGAGAAGCAAAATAAAATTAAAGAACATAAGAGAATACATTACCTTAAAATCGGGTAACTCCTTTTGATTTGAGCCAAAGGCTTCCTTGGGAATACATCTGCACAAAGTGAGTCTTCTAGAAGTAATATAGGGAAGTTTTGAGAGTATTTTGGTAGATTTTAGCCGATCCAAATGGCTTTTATGGAGTGAATAAGGTGGTAGAGGTGGGGGACTTTATAAGAGGATAGGAGGGGCACTCTTGGAAACTCATGAACTGTTACATTATTATGAAATTATTTTCGAATTTTAATTGCCCCCCAATGATATATTTAAATAATAAGGTGATAAGGGTTCTAAATCCACCCATACAATAGGATTTAGACAAGTGTATGTCATATATTTTACCGTATCTTTTAATTTTATTTAAATCATTCATTAATGTGGTAATCGCTGCATCATCATGGTGTGATAAATAAATTTATTTGTTTAATTCATAAAAATTATAAATAAATTACCATGATTTAGGAAATATTTTTGTATTTACAATGTATTTTTATATTCGAATGTATAACTTGTATAACCCCTTGTAAGAATGGTTTTAGTAAAACAATACATGTTTGTGACATTTTTATTTTTACTTTAAATAAAAGGTATTAATGTCATTATCTTACCCATGTGTGTAACACCCTAAGCTTCCACGGTACGTTTCCCTTCGAATAATGCGATAGCGTGTGTTGTACGCAACGTCGAGTTCTAACACACACCACAACTAATTAAACTAGCCGTTGTGAATAGTAATACCTACTTTTTGAAATCATATATATTTTATATTTCAAAATGGACTTCATTTTTGGATTCGGAATATTGAAATTAGCCTAGGGTGAAATTTTGGTACTTTTCGGATAACTTTTATATTTTGATGAATAGTGAAAATTACTAAATTTTAATTAAAATCAACTTTTTTAATCAAAATAATTAGTATTGATAAATTATGAATTTGAGTGGTTTTAATGTATATTTAGAATATATTTTTACCATTTAATTTAATTTTTTTCATTGGACATAATTTCACAATTAAACCAGACATAAACAAGTGTCAATCTTTTGATAGTTATTATCTCTTAAAAACACGCTTTTTATTTTAACATCGGGAATTAATTTTAATTTAATTTTTTCCACTTCTATGTTTTGAATTTGGAAAAATGGATTACATATTTGGAATCAGGATTTCCAAATTATGTAAATAGGTAACATTTATTTTTACACATTTTGAATAATTACTACGGTAATGATTTTATTTACCATGGTTAAAGGGTAAATCCGGTAAATAAGGGTTAAAAAATAATATTATAATAATACAAAATTACCCTAAAACGTGTCCTAACCTTATTGGTGGACACATACCCGACCAAGGGCATCCTTGGGTCGATTTGGTGACCCCTTAGAGCCACTTGTATGTTGTAGCGACACATTATATTAATAAAGTTAAAATAAAAATAAAAATGGCATAAGCTTACATCTTTTAGAAGAACAATTTTTACATAGGGTTATACATGTTGGATTTTCGATTATAAATATTCATTATAAAGGTAAAAAGATTTCCTACATAATGATATTTTATTTATAATTTTTCTACATCAAATAATTTTAATTATTAATGACACAATAATGATGCAATGTTTACCTCATTAATAAATCATTAAAATAAATAAGATTATAATGATTAAAATATTATCTAAAACCTGTACAATTATTATTGTATGATGTTATTTAGAAAATGAGTCATCTTATCTTTGACCTCAATGATTTTTTGACCATTATAAACCGAATATAATTATATTATAAAGTAATACTTTCACACTTTCTTAAAGATCCCTTCCTCTCCCTTATAAAAGGAGACCACTTCTACTCATTCCTCACACCTCCAAGCCACATGGATCGTCCAAACCCAGCCCAAATACTCTCCCAACTTTCCTCAATACAACCTAGAGGCCTTATTTTGATTAGAAAGCCAACCTACGGAGCCCTTTTGATCAAATCAAAAGGAAGAGCCCGAAGAAGAGGTAATGATTTCACCACCCTTTTCCAAGTTCATTTCTTCTTCCACTTCTTCTTCCTTTGTTTTTACCATTATAAAATAATAACTCCAGTATCTCACATATACTATGATGTTATTATAAATAATGTACAACCATATTCAGTATTCTATCCACCCTTTGAATAACATGTCACCATACGTGCGTACGTACGGCTTACCGTCTCCACGTCGTGGTGTAATTGTTATTCAATATATTATTATTTGGATGGGTATAATAATGATGTGAAACTCATGTAAATAATAAATATAACATGTTAATTATTCTGTATATATGATATTACATCCATTTATATATTATTTTAATATCAAAATAATGATATTGTCGCTCGTGCGTACGTACGGACTACCGTCTCCACGAATGCGATGAGATTCATTCTCCATCATATCCATTCAAGTATAATTATCATTTGATGATTTAAAAATTATTTTTAAAGACTTGATATCATTCTGGATATGAATAATATACAACCTATCCTTCACAAACATGTCTTACGTAACAAAACATACAAAAGAAAACAAGTAAGTTCACACCCGAAACAATGATAATACTAAGATATTATTATCAAATCAATATTAAAAGATCATATATGATATCATAATAATGTATATGATTATTTTATAATTTAATAACAATTATTTAACCATTATACAGGAGGTTAACCTACGTCAACCAAGGAAAAGTTCAAGGTAAGGGTTATTTCACAATCTCTTCATTATCCGAGGTTGTTTATACGTAATAATCTACTGGGATCTCTTTATCATCCACATCCATGTTTTCTTAAAAATGTATTTCAAAACATTTTTTTTATTTACAAGAATATGGGTTAAAGTCATTTATACCCTTGTTTGACTTTTTATAAGAGGAATCATTCCGTCATTTTCAAAACAAGGTCCTTTTTAACCTTTTCGACAGAATTAAGATAAGAATGTTTTTTTTAACTTATACGACGGGTGCGGTTATTTTCCGCCTTTATAAAATCGTCAAAGCTTCCCTTAAAAGCTTATAAGAATATTTTCAATGAAAATGTTTTATTTTAGAAATATATGTCTCTTAAATGATTTCAAAATAGAAAGAGATATTTATTTAAAAAGAGTTTTGATTTCATCTATGTCAACATCCTTTAATGGATTTTACGCTTATTTGAGGATGATATATCATGATACAAAACTTTTATATTGTATTGAAGGTTTTGTGATATGTTTGACTGTGGATGTGATATTTTTTTTATATACCATTCATGGTTTATGGTGAATGTATTGAAAATTCTTATGCTAGTTTTAATACGAATGTTTGTGTTATGTTTAAACCTTTTCATATGGGAATGCATTGGACTTAATATGTGACGGGTGGAGCCCGCTATAGCTCCTCGATGCATCGGTAGGTCTCATGAGACAAAATAGTGTCTTGGCACAAGGCCTTGGAAAAATCTTATTTGTAGTCTTGGCACGAGGCCTTGGCTATGTGGTTATGATAGTCTGGCATTATGCATTCCATCATTATGAAAGTGGTTATTGATATTGCATGTGATTATTCGATTAGTAGAATATCCATGTGAATAAGTAAATGGAATTATTTCATTTTATTTATGCCATACTATGTTGAAGTTAATGTTTAAAATTCTTTTGTTTTAGTTATACATTGCCTTAAATGTTTATTCTTATTTATGAAAGTTTCCGCTATATTGTTATCCTTACTGGGCATTTGAGCTCACCCCATTTCTATGTTTTATTTTCCCAGGATGTGAAGAAGTAAATTATGAATGACTTGCAGGGATATTATGAGGGGTTAACAGTGTGGACTATGGATACAATATGTTGTTGTAGTAGTTTTTTTTATTTTGATGATGTAATGAAAAACTTATGAATATATCTAGTGTTTCCAAGGCTACTAAACCAATCGGTTTTTCGAGATTTGATCTTTCTTGTGATCATGCCAATGTTATGTAATTAATGCACCGACTCTGGGTAACCGGGGTCGGGGCGTTACAGTTGGTATCAAAGGAAGTTTAGTACAAACCTTGGAAGCTAGATTTAGATAAACTCTGATTAGAGCACGTAGACCTAAGATGAACTTTGAGGGTTAGTATAGAAGAACTTCCTAGAATTTTGGTATTGTAGAGATTTTGTGAGTTTTCTGAGCAATACATCCATGTCTGGATACGAGCAGGTAGAGGCGGCTCTGGAACAGATGTACCTAGGGGTAAAACCTGAAAACACCACTTTGAGCTAGACTCGAACGGGAACTGGTGCACGACAACGGGCCTTGCTGCACTCTTGGTTACGACACTCCCGGGGGATATGCTTAGGATAACTCTCATTTTCTTTACAAATCATTATGAAGGGTTTATGAGTATATAATTCCTCAAAGAAAACATTTTTATGATTATGGATTATATCCATAAATAGTTCAATTTATGTTGAGTGTTTTATAAGTATGGGATTATGTATTTTGATTCATAAACTGATCTAGTTTATGTCATTGTTTAAAAATGGCGCCTAGTGGAAGAAATGGAAACCGTATCAATGCACGCACTCCATGTAGGGATTTCCCTCCTGATCAAGATAATTATAGTGGGGCTGGGGATGCAACTGGTGCCGATCAGCTAATCACCATACTGGGACAACTTACTCAGGTTATGAATAATAACCTTACCCGTATGGAGCACCCTGATCCGCAGCGTAGAGGATCAATGTTAGATCAATTCATGAGGCAACAACCACCAACGTTCAATGTAAGTACAAATCCATTAGTAGCCGAGCAGTTGATAAATTCCCTTGAGAAAATATTTCAGGCTTTGGGGAGCAGTGAAAGGGAAAAAGTTATCATGGCAGTTTACCGCCTCACTGGAGATGCTGATCAATGGTGGTCATTGATTCAAAACATGAAGGAAGATGATGAACTATCAAATATGGAATGGAGGGATTTCAAAGATCTGTTTTTAGAAAAATACTTTCCTCGCGACCATCGAGCAGATATGGAAAGGCAATTTTTAAGTCTGAGACAGAAGGAGGATGGGAATGTCACAAATTATGAGGCTAACTTTACAAGGTTAGCGAGGTATGCTGGAGATTATATTCACAACCTAAGAAGTAAGATTGATCATTTCTTTTATGGGTTAAAACCATTTCTCCGTCGAGCATTAGTCTCACAATCCATTTCATCGTACGAAGACATTGTCTCATGTGCTATCAAGACCGAAAAGGAATTCTCTAAGTCTTATGACTTTAAAGAAAAGCAAGAGAAGAAGAGACCTGCTGATCAATCTGGGAATGGAAATAATGGGAAGAAGGGAAAGGTTGAATATCCATCCTGTGGTAAATGCAGGAAGAAACACCCTGTTACTTTCTTGAAGGGAATGGGAGTCTGTTACAAGTGTGGTGAAAAAGGCCACCAAGCTCATGATTGCAAGGGGAAGAAGGAAGCTACCAACGTTCAGTGCTACAATTGCAGGGAGATGGGGCATTATGAAAATGAATGTCCTAAGCGTCAGGAGAACTTAACTCAGAAAAGGCCAAGGGATCAAGGCCAGGCTTATGCTATCACTACTGCTGAGGTAGAAGCTCCGAAAGACGTGGTGGCAGGTAATTTAATAGTTTCCTCAAGTTTAGAAAATGCATTATTTGATTCTGGATCATCACACTGTTTCATATCTTCCCAGTTTGCTAAGAAAATTAGATATTTCCAATTTGATTTAATAAGGGAGTTTTCAGTTAAAACTCTTAAGGGAAGTATCATTGCAACAAAGTTTTGTGAATCAGTCCCCATTAGAGCATATAAGTTTTCTTTATCTGCTGATCTCATCGTCATACCTATGATTGAGTTTGATATAATCCTTGGTAAGGACTAGCTTTCGGACTATGATGCGATGATTTATTGTAAGAAGAAAGAGGTTACGATTCTTGATGATAATGATAAGGAACAACTTATTTTTAGAGCAGAATCGTCACCACCTAATTCTTATTTAGATCCACCCCCAGTAGCTCAACTTAATTCAATTATTGGGGAGGATGATAATGAAATAACTGTCGGTGAGGAATGGAATGTTCAAATAGAGGATGTACCTGTTGTGAAAGAATTTGTAGATGTATTTCCGGAAGATTTACCTGGACATCCTCCAGAATGAGATGTTGAGTTTTCCATTGATTTAATTCCTGGATCAAGGCCTATATCGAATACCCCTTATAGAATGGCCACTGTAGAATTAGTCGAACTAAAGAAGCAACTAGAGGAATTGAGTAATAAGGGATTTATTCTCCCTAGTGTTTCTCCATGGGGAGCCCCTGTTCTTTTTGTTAAAAAGAAAGATAGATCTATGAGGTCATGTATCGACTACAGGGAGATCAATGCTATAACGATAAAGAACAAGTATCCCCTACCTCGTATTGATGATTTATTTGACCAAATGTATGGAGCTCAATACTTTTCAAAGATTGACCTTCGATCTGGATACCATCAGTTGTGTGTGAAGAAGGACGACATTCCGAAGACAGCATTTCGAACCAGGTACGGGCATTACGAGTTTACTGTAATGCCGTTTGGATTGACTAATGCACCATCTGTATTCATGGATCTGATGAATAGAGTTTTCAAGGAGTATCTCGATGAATTTGTGGTGGTATTTATTGATAATATCTTGGTATACTCCAAAACCTACGACGATCATGAAAATCACTTGCGCATTATCTTGAAGACTCTAAGGAGGCATGAATTATATGGGAATTTTAGAAAGTGTGAATTCTGGCTTCAGGATATTTCTTTTCACGGCCATATTGTCTCTAAAGATGAAATATCTATTGATCCTTCTATGAGCAAGGCAATCCAAGAATGGCCAGCACCTACGAGTATAACTGAGGTACGTAGTTTTATTGGTTTTCCAGGTTATTATCAATGTTTCGTCCAGAATTTTGCCTGATTGGCTGACCCATTAACGAAGATCACACGTAAAGGGGTTAAATTTGTTTGGACAAAAGAGTGTGAATAATGTTTCGAAGAACTGAAGAGAAGATTTGTCAATGATCCTATATTGACTCTACCATCGGGGAATGATGGGTTTTTTATTTATAGTGATGCATCAAAGAAAGGACTTGGTTGTGTCCTTATGAAGAATGATAGAGTTATTGCCTATGCATAACGACAGTTGAAAATTCATGAACATAACTATCCTACTCATGATCTTGAGTTAGCAGCTGTGATCTTTGCTTTGATGATATGGATACACTACCTCTATGGTGAAAAATGTGAGATTTATACTGATCACAAGAGTTTGAAGTATATTTTCTCACAAAAATAACTCAACATGAGGCAAAGGAGATGGCTTGAATTACTCAAGGATTATGATAGCACGATACACTACCACCCGGGGAAAGCAAACAAGGTGGTAGATGCTTTGAGCAGAAAAGACCATGGAGTTTTGAACATTATGAGAATTGAAAGGGATCCAATTATCATGGATCTAGTGAAGATGGACATGGGAATAACCAGGGAAGGTGAAACATCAATGTTTTTTCAAATGGTTTCCAAACCATCTTTACTAGAAAGGATTAAGAGTTCTCAGACCGATGATGAAGAATTTCAGAAGAATATTAAAGCTGTGAATGATGGGAGATTGAGAGACATTGTGTATGAAGATGGAATTTTGAAATTCGGGAAGAGACTTTGTGTTCCCGATTTACCTGATCTGAAAAGGGAATTGCTGGATGATGCTCATAGTTCCAATTTCTCTATACACCCTGGGAGCACCAAAATGTATAGAAATTTGAAGGATCATTTTTGGTGGGACAACATGAAGAGGGAGATTTCTGATTTTGTGTCAAGATGTATGGTTTGTCAACAAGTGAAAGCTGGAAGGCAACAGCCTGGAGGAGTCATGCAACCTCTTCCCATACCGGAGTGGAAATGGGACAATATTACGATGGACGTTGTCATGGGGCTACCAAAGACTCCTAGAAGGAACGATGCAATATGGGTTATTGTTGATCGTCTTACCAAGTCAGCACATTTTCTTGCTATAAGTGAAGATCTACCCCTGGAACGTCTAGCAAGACTATACATTAATGAAGTTGTGAGACTTCATGGAGTACCCCTATCGATTGTTTCTGATCATGATCCCCGTTTTACTTCAAGATTTTGGAAATGTCTTCAGAAATCCCTGGATACTGAACTTCATTTGAGCACTGCTTACCACCCTCAGACAGACGGACAATCAAAACGGACTATTCAGACCTTAGAAGACATGTTGTGATCTTGCTCACTTGACATTCAGGGTATGTGGGATCAATATTTACCACTGGTAGAATTTTCCTATAACAATATCTTCCATTCAAGTATTCAGATGGCACCATATGAAGCATTATACGGAAAGAGATGTCGTACACCAACCTGTTGGGATGACGTCGGTGAAAGAAAACATGTAGGTCCAGAACTGGTGGAGGAAACGATGGAAAAGCTGAAGGTAATCCAAAATCACATCAGAGCATCTCAAAGTAGGCAGAAGAGCTATGCCGATAATCGAAGGAAGGATTTAGAATTTCAAGTCGGTGATCATGTTTTCCTAACGGTATATCCATGGAAGGGAGTCATACGTTTTGTTAAGAAAGGTAAATTGAGTCCCAGGTACATCGGACCTTTCGAAATTCTAGAACGAATTGGGGTTGTAGCTTACCGATGGGCAATGCCGGCAAGTCTCTCCAAAGTTCACGATGTGTTCCACGTATCTCTGTTGAGGAAATACATGCCTGACCCAACGCATGTACTCACCTATTAGAAATTAGAACTGGAACCCGATCTGTCTTATTGTGAATAGCCTGTCAAGATTCTTGATACAAGAGAACAAGTACTGAGAAACCGGACGACGCGTCTGGTAAAAGTTTTGTGGAGAAATCATAAGATGGAAGAGGCAACGTGGGAACCCGAGGAACTTATGATGAAGAACCACCCGAGTCTTTTTATGCATTAATACCCTAGAAATTTCGAGGACACAATTATTTGAAGTAGGGGAGAATGTAACACCCCAAGCTTCTACGGTACGTTTCCCTTCGAATAATGCGATTGCGTGTGTTGTACGCAACCTTGAGTTCTAACACACACCACAACTAATTAAACTAGCCGTTGTGAATAGTAATACCTAATTTTTGAAATCATATATATTTTATATTTTAAAATGGACTTAATTTTTGGATTCGGAATATTGAAATTAGCCTAGGGTGAAATTTTGGTACTTTTCGGATAACTTTTATATTTTGATGAATAGTGAAAATTAATAAATTTTAATTAAAATCAACTTTTTTATTCAAAATAATTAATATTGATAAATTATGAATTTGAGTGGTTTTAAAGTATATTTAGAATATATTTTTACGATTTAATTTAATTTTTGTCATTGGACATAATTTCACAATTAAACCAGACATAAACAAGTGTCAATCTTTTGATAGTTATTATCTCTTAAAAACACGCTTTTTATTTTAACAACGGGAATTAATTTTCAATTAATTTCTGCCACTTCTGTGTTTTGAATTTGGAAAAATGGATTACATATTTGTAATCAGGATGTCCAAATTATGTAAATAGGTAACTTTTATTTTTACACATTTTGAATAATTACTGCGGTAAATATTTTATTTACCGTGGTTAAAGGGTAAATCCGGTAAATAAGGGTTAAAAAATAATATTATAATAATAAACAATTACCCTAAAACGTGTCCTAACCATATTGGTGGACACATACCCGACCATGGTCATCCTTGGGTCGATTTGGGGACCCCTTAGAGCCACTTGTATGTGGTAGGGACACATTATATTAATAAAGTTAAAATAAAAATAAAAATGGTATAAGCTTACATCTTTTAGAAGAACAATTTTTACATAGGGTTATACATGTTGGATTTTCGATTATAAATATTCATTAGAGAGCTAAAAAGATTTACTACATAATTATAATTTATTTATAATTTTTAGGCATCATATAATTTAAATTATTAATGACACAATAATGATGCAATGTTTACCTCATTAATAAATCATTTAAATAAATAAGATTATAATGATTAAAATATTATCTAAAACTTGTCCAATTATTATTGGTTGATGTTATTTAGAAAATTAGTCATCTTATATTAGACCTCAATGATTTTTGGACCATTATAAACCGAATATAATTATATTATAATGTAATACTTTCACTCTTTCCTAAAGATCCCCTCCTCTCCCTTATAAAAGTAGACCACTTCTACTCATTCCTCACACCTCTCAAGCCACTTGGCTCGTCCAAACCCTGCCCAAATACTCTCCCAACTTCCCTCAATACAACCTAGAGGCCTTAGTTTGATTAGAAAGCCAACTTAAGGAGCCCTTTTGATCAAATCAAAAGGAAGAGCCCAAAGAAGAGGTAATGATTTCACCACCCTTTTCCAAGTTCATTTCTTCTTCCACTTCTTCTTCCTTTGTTGTTACCATTCTAAAATAATAACTCCAGTATCTCACATATACTGTGATGTTATTATAAATATGGTACAACCATATTCAGTATTCTATCCACCATTTGAATAACATGTCATCATACGTGCGTACGTACGGCTTACCGTCTCCACGTCGTGGTGTAATTGTTATTCAATATATTATTATTTGGATGGGTATAATAATGATGTGAAACTCATGTAAATAATAAATATAACATGTTAATTATTCTTTATATATGATATAACATCCATTTATATATTATTTTAATATCAAAAGAATGATATTGTCGCTCGTGCGTACGTACGGACTACCGTCTCCACGAATGCGATGAGATTCATTCTCCATCATATCCATTCAAGTATAATTATCATTTGATGATTTAAAAATGATGTTTAAAGACTTGATATAATTATGGATATGAATAATATACAACCTATCCTTTACAAACATTTCTTACGTAACAAAACATACAAAAGAAAACAAGTATGTTCACACCCGAAACAACGATAATACTAAGATATTATTATCAAATCAATATTAAAAGATCATATATGATATCTTAATAATGTATGTGATTATTTTATAATTTAATAACAATTATTTCACCATTATACAGGAGGTTAACCTACCCCAACCTAGTAAAAGTCAAAGGAAATGGTTATTTCACAATCTCTTCATTATCCGAGGTTGTTTATACGTAATAATCTACTGGGATCTCTTTATCATCCACATCCATGTTTTCTTAAAAATGTATTTCAAAACATTTTTATTATTTACAAGAATATGGGTTAAAGTCATTTATACCCTTGTTTGACTTTTTATAAGAGGAATCATTCCGTCATTTTCAAAACAAGGTCCTTTTTAACCTTTTCGATAGAATTAAGATAAGAATGTTTTTTTTAACTTATACGGTGGGTGCGGTTATTTTCCGCCGTTATAAAATCGTCAAAGCTTCCCTTACAAGCTTATAAGAATATTTTCAAAGAAAATGTTTTATTTTATAAATATATGTCTCTGAAATGATTTCAAAATAGAAAGAGATATTTCTTTAAAAAGAATTTTGATTTCATCTATGTCAACATCCTTTAATGGATTTTACGCTTATTTGAGGATGATATATCATGATACAAAACTTTTATATTGTATTGAAGGTTTTGTGATATGTTTGACTGTGGATGTGCTATTTTTTATATATACCATTCATGGTTTATGGTGAAAGTATTGACATTTCGTATGCTAGTTTTAATACGAATGTTTGTGTTATGTTTAAACCTTTTCATATGGGAATGCATTGGACTTAATATGTGACGGGTGGAGCCCGCTATAGCTCCTTGATGCATCGGTAGGTCTCATGAGACAAACTAGTGTCTTGGCACAAGGCCTTGGAAAATATTATTTGTAGTCTTGGCACGAGGCCTTGGCTATGTGGTTATGATAGTCTGGCATTATTCATTCAATCATTATGAAAGTGGTTATTGATATTGCATGTGATTATTCGATTAGTAGAATATCCATGTGAATAAGTAAATGGAATTATTTCATTTTATTTATGCCATACTATGTTGAAGTTAAAGTTTAAAAGGATTTTGTTTTAGTTATACATTGCCTTAAATGTTTATTCTTATTTATGAAAGTTTCCGCTATATTTTTATCCTTACTAGGCATTTGAGCTCACCCCTTTTCTATGTTTTATTTTCCCAGGATGTGAAGAAGTAAATTATGAATGACTTGCAGGGATATTATGAGGGGTTAATAGTGTGGACTATGGAGACAATATGTTGTTGTAGTAGTTTTTTTTATTTTGATGATGTAATGTAAAACTTATGAATATATCTAGTGTTTCCAAGGCTACTAAACCAATCGGTCTTTCGAGATTTGATATTTCTTGTGATCATGCCAAAGTTATGTAATTAATGCACCGACTCTGGGTAACTAGGGTCGGGGCGTTACAAAGTGGCTCCATGGGGTCCCAAAAATTGACCCATGGATTTTCATGGTCAACCATGAGTCATCCAATAAGAGTATTACATGTTTCAAGGTAATTTCATATTATTATAACATTATTTTTACCTTAAATTACTCTATTTACCTATAATCATGGTTAATAAAACTCAAAAGTTACTATTCACCAAATATTATTTTCATCCCATTGATCAACATTTTACTTCCTAATTATAACCATGTATGTCGGACTTTTGAAATTAAATTCACAAAAGTGGTAAAAATTCATTTGAACAAAAAATCAGTTTTTTAAGTACCACTTAGTGGTTTCACGATTCATTAAAAATTGAAGTTTTTCAGAAAAATAAAAAAAATTCATCCTAAGCTATATTTGATATTCTAAATTCAAAGATGATGACTATTTTAAAAAATTCAAAACATATATTTTTCATTAATTAATTTTATAATTAATTTCTGTTTTCAAAACAAATAGCGTGTTTTTATGAAAAAATATCAATCAAAAGATTGAAAATTGTTTATGTCTAATTTAAAAGTGAAATTAATTCTAATGACCACCATTGGATAAAATGGTAAAAATATATTCTAATTATACTTTAAAACCACTAAATAATATAATTTATCACTATAAATTTTTTTGATTAAAAATGTTTTTTTTAATTAATGTTTAGTATTTTACACTATTCATAAAAAATTGGATATTCTCAGGAAAAATTGAAAAAGTCATATTAAGATAATTTCGATATTCCGAATCCAAAAATGAAGTCCAATTTTAATAATAATATTTATAAAATTTCAAAAAGTGGGTATTACTATTTTTAACAGCTACTTTTATTGGTCGTAGTGTGTTAAAATCTCGAACTTGCGTATAATGCAAGCTATTACATTAATGAAAGAGAAGTGTATCGTGAAAGCTTGGGGTGTTACATTATCCCCTCCTTCAATAAATTGCATCCTCGCAATTGTAAATTGTTCATTGAAAATTAAAGATTGAAAATTGAAAATATCTTTGTGGAAAGGCCATATCGGAAATAGGGTTAATAAAAATATAACTTTAAAAGAAATAAAGGGAAGTACAAAGGTCACCCGAGATAGCCCATACTAGGATTATATGAAAACATGGATATGGGGGAGAAATAAACCATCAAGGTCTGATGGAGAGTTGTAGAAAACAGTATTAGGAGGAAGTTAACTACAAGAAAATAAATAACCTGTGATTGGTTAAACGGTCATTGATTCCCCAGTAGGAAATGATAACCGATAATGTTATTGTTTTAAATTAACTTTCATAAAGTTTAGGAATTCATTTTGGAGAGTTAATATGAATGTAAGGAAATATACTTACTTATCATGTAGACAATCATTCTTCAATAAATTTTTACCACAAACCTATCTTTCACTCCAAAAGGTAATAGAATTCAAAAATAGTATATTTATCCTAATCGTACAAGGTTACAAATATTAACACATACCATTTAGATTAGGAAAACTATTTTTTAATAACTGGGGACTTCCTGTAGGCTAGTGGTAGGTAATAAAGACCTATCACACTATGGCTATGGGTTCGATTCCTAAAGATTTTTCCGACATGAAGGGTTATACCCCAACCCGTCGGTTGTCCTTTTCCTAAAAATATAGTATTATAATATTTGAAAAATAATCTTCAGAACTTTTTTATCCTTAAAAAATACTATCCACAGTTAATCTTAATCCATTCCAACCATTATCGTTATCCAAAATACCTCTTCCCAGACTCTCTCTAAAAGGACTCTAAATTCCAAAATCAATTATAACATCATATTCCCCAAAAAATTAATGTTTATCTTTTTGTCACATACTAAAAATATGATTAACATCGTCATATTAAAAACTTAATGAAAACAACAAATACTTCAGTACAATACTTATATATATCACATTATTCTTATCACCATAATATAGTTCATGAGTCCAAAAACACAGACACAATAATTATTCAACATCAAGTATAGTGACATCATAATATTGGCCTTGATCCCTTGGCCTTTTCTAAGGTAAGTTTCCTTGGAAAATAGAGAATTTATTTTCATAGTTCCCCATTTCTATACAATTGTAGCATTCAACATTGATATCCTCTTTCTTTCCCTTGAAATCACGAGCCTGGTGAACTTTTTCTCCACATTTATAACAAACTTCCATTACTTTTAGGCAAGTACTGGGGTGATTATTACCACAATTATTGCATAATGGAACATCCTTCTTTCCCTTTTTCCCTTTATCTGTCTCTTGATCCACCATTCTCTTCTTCTCTTACATTACTTTGTTGTCATAATACATAGAGAATTACTTTTCTGTCTTGACAGCACAGGAGACAATATCTATGTATGATGAGAAGGATTGTGATACTAATGTTCGATGGAGAAATGATTTTAACCCATCAAAGAAATGATCAATCTTACTTCTTGGGATACGTATTTAATTTTCATCATGCCTCGCTAACCTTGTAACTTTAGACTCAAACATTGCAACATTCTCATCCTCTTTTTTCCTTAGACTGAGAAATTGTCTTTCTATATCTGCTAGATGGTCATGAGAAAGTTTTTTTCTAAGAAAATTTCTTTAAACTATCTCCATTACATACTTTATACTTATTCAACTTCCTTTTTATTTTGAAATAATGACCACCATTGGTCAACATCTCCATTGAGGCGGTAAACTGCCATGATAACATTTTCCCTTTCACTACTCCCCTAGGCATGGGAATTTTTCTCTAAGCAATTTATCCATTTCACAGCTACTAAGGGATTTTTACTCCCATTTAATGTTGGTGGTTGTTTCCTCATGAAGCGGTCTAACTTTGATCATCCACGTTGTGGATCAGGGTGGTCCATACGAGTAACGTTATTATTTATAACCCGAGTGAGTTGTTCCAGAATGGTGATAAGATGATCAGCACGAGTTGTATCACCAACTCCATTATAATTATCTTGAGCATGAAGGCATTCCCTACATGGAGTGCATGGATTGATATGGTTTCCAGTCCTTTCACTAGGTGCAATTTCTAAAAAATGGCACAAACTAGATCTGTTTATGAATCAAAATACATAATTCCATACTTGTAAAACACTTCACATAAATTAAACAGTTTATGGATATAATCCATAATCATAAAAATGTTTTCATTGAGGATGTATATACTCATAAACCCTTCTTAATGGTTTATAAATAAAATGAGAATTATCCTAAGCATATCCCTTGGGAGTGTCGTAACCAAGAATGCAGCAAGGCCCGTTGTCGTGCACCAGTTCTCGTTCGAGTCTAGCTCAAAGTGGTGCTTTCGGGTTTTATTTCTAGGTACATTTGTGCCAGAGCCACCTCTACCTTCTCGTATCAATACAGGGATGTATTTCTCAGAAAATACACAAAAACTATACATGACCAAAATTCTAGTATGTTCTTGTATACTAATCCTCAAATTCTATCGTAGGGCTATGTTCTATAATCAGAGTTTATCTAAATCCAACTTCCAAGGTTAGTACTAAAATGCCTCTGATACCAATTGTAATGCCATGACCCCAATTACCCAGAGTCGGTGCATTATTACGTAACATTGGCATGATAAAAAAAGAACAAGTCTCAAAAGACCGATTAGTTTAGTAGCCTTGGAAACACTAGATATATTCATAAGTCTTACATTACATCATAAAGAAAAATAAAACTACAACAACATCTTGTCTTCATATCCCCTCATACTAACTCTGCAGTTCATTCATAAAATACTTCTTCACATCCTGGAAAAATTAAAATATTGAAATGGCAGAGCACAGATTCTCAGTAAGGATAACAATATAGTGGAAACATTAATAAATAAACCTAAACATTTAAGTCAATGTATAACTAAAACAAAATCCATTTAACTTGAACTTCAGCATAATATGGAAAAATAAAATGAAATAATGCCATTTACTTATTCACATGGATATTCTAATAGTCGAAAAATAACATTAAATATAAATAACCAATTTCATAATGATGTAATTCATAATTCCAGACCATCATAACCACGTAGTAAAGGCCTTATGCCATGACTACAAATAAGATTTTGTCAAGGCCTTGTGGCAAGACACTAGTCTGTCTCATTAGATCTACCGAGGCATCAAGGAGATATAGCGGGATCCACCCATCAGTTATTAAGTCCAATGCATTCTTTACATGAAAAGGTTTAAACATATCATAAACAATTCCTAAGAAGGAAAACATAATCGTATCACATAAAACATGTATAAATGAAACATAAAATTTCAACATTTCAATCTAAAGATAACAATAAAACACATAAATATAATAAAAACAATATCAAAACCATTTTCTATACCAAAATAATATAAAATTTAAACTTGGTATTTATTTTTCATTTAAATAAAGTTATGGCTTGTAGAGAGAGGCGAAACACAAATAATAGTCACGGCAGCAGAGAAGTCATTGTCACTGTATACGTAAGATAAAAAATTCCTTTTGTCTCTTAGTAAGAACACTTCATTTAAAAAGATTCCTTTTAAATAAAAGTAAAATTTAATGGGGTTTATACAACGTACAAAAGAAAGTTGTATATAAAACTAAATATTTCTCAATGAAAGGAGATTGAGACGAAGTCCCTTTCCTCATGTCCAACTTCACTCGATCATTATTTAATCTCTTGAATAATAACCTAGAGAGAATTTGTACTTGAAAAAGAACCTTTTTCAAGTTCATTATTCCTTTCATATAACTTATTACCATTTTATGAACATTATGTAATTATTTACGTTAATAACAGTCGTTTTGTTGATATTTGGCACTTGAGTCAAAAAATAAACTTCTTATAATTACAAGTTGTTCATTGGTAAAATATCCATTATATCCAGAATTATATTCATGATGTAGATATCAAATATATCATATATATCCAGTATATAAATGATTTTATAATATTACATAACATTTAGATGTAATAAATGAAATGCACCATTCATGGAGACGGTAAGTCGTACATACGCATGAACAGTACTTTCGTTTCTATTGAATATTTAATGGAATGAAATCATAATTATATAAAGGAATATTGTAATTCCAATATAATATCATATATAATTTCATTAACTCAGACCTTTATATGTTCCACATATGGAATTAACGATTCAAATCACATTAAGCGGGCGGTAGTCCGTACTTCCTAAAATGAAATTAACGCGTTTACACATAATGGAAATCATAAAGGTATGCCATAAATGAAAAATACATAAGAATAATGAAAACATAGACATAATATATATTATATATAAAAATAGTGTCATCAGAATGTCCACAATGAGGGGTGTTAAAAGAAGATTGAACAATCATCGTTTCATGAGGCAGTAATTCTCCACCCACAGAAACAATATGTTCTTTAACCATTAGACGAAGGTGTGTGTAAGTGTAAATAAAATCCTACTCATAAAAACATCATAGAATATTGATGATACTGGTTTTGTTACTAAATAAAGGAACAAAAAGAGTTTAAGGGTTTGGAGAAGCAAAATAAAATTAAAGAACATAAGAGAAGACATTACCTTAAAACCAGGTAACTCTTTTTGATTTGAGCCAAAGGCTTCTCGAGAATACTTATTCCCAACGTGAGGCATCTAGGAGTAAAAGAGGGAAGTTGATAGAGTATTTGGGTAGAGGATGGCAGAGCCAAATGTCTTCGAAGGTATGAATAAGGTGGTAGAGTTGGGGGCCTTTTATAAGAGGAGAGGAGGGGCACTCTTGGAAAGTCATGAAATGTTACATTATTATGAAATGCTTTTCGAAATTTAAAGGTCCCACAATGATATATTTCGAGGATAAGGTGATAAGGGTTCGATATAAACCCATCCAATGGGCTTTAGAAAAGTGTAAGTCATAGATTTTACCTTTTCCTTTCATTTTATTAAAATCATTCATTAATGAGGCAATCGCTACATCATCATGGTGTGATAAATAAATTTATTTATATAATTATTAAAAATTATAAAAAAATTACCATGATTTATCAAATCTGTTTATATTTCCAATGGATTTTTATAGTCGAAAATATAACTTGTATAACCCCTTATAAGAATTATTTTAGTAAAATAATACATGTTTGTGACATTTTTGTTTTTACTTTAAATAAAAGGTATTAATGTCATTATCATACCCTAGTGGCTCCATGGGGTCCCAAAAAATGACCCATGGATTGTCTTGGTATACCATGAGTCATAAAATAAGAGTATTACATGTTTCAAGATAATTTCATATTATTATAACACTATTTTTACCTTAAATTACTCTAATTACCTCTAATCGCATTTAATAAAACTCAAAAATTACTATTCACCAAAAATAATTTGCATCCCATTGAAATGAATTTTACTTCCTAATTATAACCATGAATGTATTATTATTGAAATTAAATTCACAGAAGTGGTAAAATTTCATTTAAATTAAAATTCAGTTTTTCAACTACCACTTAGTGGTTTCACTATTCATCAAAAATTGATGTTTTCAGAAAAATACCAAAAATTTACCATATGATATATTTGATATTCCAAATTTAAAGATGATGTCTATTTTATCAAATTAGAAACATATATGTTTCATTAATTAATTTAATAATTAATTCACATTGTCAAAATAAATAGCATGTTTTTAAGAAAGAATATCAATCAAAAGATTGACAATTTTTTATGTCCAATTTTAATGTGAAATTAATTCTAATGACCACCATTGGATAAAATGGTAAAAATATATTCTAATTATCCTTTAAACCCACTAAATAATATAATTTATCACAATATATTATTTTTATTAAAAAATTTGTTTTTAATTAATGTTTAGTATTTTACAGTATTCATAAAAAATTAGATGTTCTCCGAAAAAAATGAAAAATTCATATTAAGATAATTTCGATATTCCAAATCCAAAAATTAAGT
Organism: Viscum album; assembly: GCA_963277665.1. Taxonomy (NCBI): domain Eukaryota; kingdom Viridiplantae; phylum Streptophyta; class Magnoliopsida; order Santalales; family Viscaceae; genus Viscum; species Viscum album. The sequence continues at coordinate 690,344,998 of OY728119.1, read as the reverse complement.
CCAATTTGAATAATAATATTTATAAAATTTCAAAAAGTGAGTATTACTATTCATAACTACTACTTTGATTGGTAGCGGTGTGTTAGAATCTCAAACTTGTGTATAATGAAAGCTATTCCATTAATGAAAGAGAAGTGTATCATGAAAGATTCGAGTGTTACATTCTCCCCTCCTTCAATAAATTGCGTCCTCACAATTAGAAATTGTTCTTCAAAAATAAATGGTTGAAAATAGAAAGTATCTTTTTGGAAAACCCATATCGAAATTAGGGTTAATAAAAATATAACTTTAAAATAAAGAAAGGGAAGTACAAATGTCACCTGAGATAGTCCATACTAGGAATCTATGAAAACATGGATATGGAGGAGAAACAATCCTTCAAGGTCTGATGGAGATTTGAAGAAAATAGTATTATGAGGAAGTTAACTAAATGAAAATTACAAACTTGTGATTGGTTAAATGGTCTTGGATTCTCCAGTAGGAAACGTTAACCGACAATGTTTTTGTTTTAAATTAACATTCATAATGTTGAGGAATTAATTTTGGAGAATTACTAAGAATGTAAGGAAATATACTTACTTGTCATGTAGACTCTCATTCTTCAATAAATTTTTACCACAAATCTGTCTTACACTCAAAAAGTTAATAGAATTAAAAAATATTATATTTATCGTAATCATACAAGGTTCCAAATATTAACAAATACCATTTAGATTAGGAAATCTATTTTTTAACAACCAGGGACTTCATGTAGGCTAGTGGTATGTAATAAAGGTCTGTCGCACTATGGTTGTGGGTTCGAACCCTGCAGCTTTGTCTGACGCGATGGGTTATCCCCTGACCAGAAGGTTATCCTTTCCTTAAATTATTGTATTATAATATTCGAAAAATAATATTAAGAAATTTTTTAACCTTAAACAATATTATCCAAAGTTAATCTTAATCTATTCCAACCTTTATAGGTTTCCAAAATACCTCTGTCCAGACTCCTCCTAAAAGGTCTCTAAATTCCAAAATCAATTGTAACATCATATTCCACAAACAAAGTAATTTTTATATTAATGTCACTTACTAAAAATATGATTACCTTCATCATATTAAAAACATAATGAAAACAACTAGTACTGCAGTACAATCCTTATATATATCACATTATTCTTATAACCATAATATAGTTCTTGATTCCAAAAACACAAACACAAACACAATAATTATTCCACTTCAACTATAGTAAGAGACTAATATTGGCCTTGATCCCTTGGCCTATTCTGAGCTATGTTTCCTTGGAACTTAGGGCATTCATTTGAATAATTCCCCGTTTCTCTTCATTGTAGAATTAATCATTGATAGCATCTTTCTTTCCCTTGAAATCACAAGCCTGGTGACCTTTTTCTCCACATTTATAACAAACTCCCATTCCATTTATGCAAGTAATGGGGTGATTATTCCCACAATTATCACATAATGAAAAATCCTTCTTTCCCTTTTTCCCTTTATCTATCTCATGATCCACGATTTTATTCTTCTCTTGATTTACATTTTTGTCATAAGTCATAGAGAATTCCTTTTCTGTATTTCTAGCACACGAGACAATATCTTCGTACGATGAGAATGATTGTGATACAAAATCTCGACGAAGAAATGGTTTTAACCCATCAAAGAAACTATCAATCATAATTCTTGGGTTACGTATATAATTTGTAGCATGCCTCGCATTAATTTTAAAGTTAGACTCATATATTGCAAGATTCTCATCCTCCTTTTGCCTCAGAATGAGAAATTGTCTTTCCATATCTGCTCGATGGTCATGAGGAAAGTATTTTTATAAGAAAATCTCTTTAAACTGTCTCCATAACATACTTGATACTTCTACAACATCATTTTTATTTTTAATCAATGACCACCGTTGAACAGCATCTCTAGTGAGGTGGTAAACTACCATGATAACCATTTCCCTTTCACTACTCCCCAAGGCATGGAATACTTTCTCTATTGAAATTATCCATTGCTCCTCTACTAAGGGATTTGTAATCCAATTTAATGTTGGTGGTTGTTTCCTCATGAAGTGGCCGAACATTGATCCTCCATGTTGCGGATCAGGGTTCTCCATACGAGTAAGGTTATTATTCATAACCTAAGTGAGTTGTCCCAGAATGGTGATAAGCTGATCAGCACCAGTTGTGTCACCAACTCCATTATAATTATCTTACGTAGGAGGGAAATCCCTACATGGAGTGCATGTATTGATACAGTTTCCATTCCTTCCACTAGGCGCCATTTCTAAACAATGGCATTAACTAGATCAGTTTATGATTAAAACTACATAATTCCATACTTGTAAAACATTTAACATAAATTGAACAGTTTATGGATATAATCCATAATTAAAAAAATGTTTTCTCTGAGAAATTATATAGTCATAAACACTTCATAATGATTTGTGAAAAAAATGAGAATTATCTTAAGAATATCCCTTGGGAGTGTCATAACCAAGAGTGCAGCAAGGCCCGTTGTCGTGCACCAGTTTCCCATTCGAGTCTAGCTCAAATCGGTGTTTTTGGGTTTTACCCCTAGGTACATTTGTGCCAGAGCCACCTCCACCAACTTGTATCTAGGCAGTGATGTATTTCTTGGAAAATACACAAAATCTATACTTTACCAAAATTCTAGGATGTTCTTCTTTACTAGTCCTCAATGTCTATCTTAGGGATTTGTGCTCTAATAAGAGTTTATCTAAATCCATCTTTCAAGGTTAGTAATAAACTCCCACTGATACCAACTGTAATGCCACGACCCCCAGTTACCCAGAGTTGGTTCATTATTACGTAACATTGTCATGATCACAAAAGATCAAGTTTTGAAAGACCGATTAGTTTAGTAGTCTTTGAAACACTAGATATATTCATAAGTATTACATTACATCATAATGTAAAACAAAACTTCAACAACATCTTGTCTTCATGTCCCCTCATATTGTCCCTACAGGTCATTAATAAAATTCTTCTTCACATACTAGATAATGTAAAACATTGAAATTGGTGAGATCATATGCTCATTAAGGATAACAATATAGCCAAAACTTTCATAAATAAACATAAACATTTAAGGTAATGTATAACTGTAACAAAATCCTTTTAAACTTGAAAGTCAGCATAATATGGAAAAATAAAATGAAATAATTCCATTTACTTATTTACATGGATAATATAATCGTCGAATAATCACATAAAATATCAATAACCACTTTTATACCGATGGAATGCATAATTCCAGACTATTATAACCACATAGTCAAGGACTTCTGCCAAGACTACAAATAAGATTTTTCCAAGGCCTCATTCCAAGACACTAGTTTGTCTCTTGAGATATACCGATGCATCGAGGAGCTATAGCGGGCTCCACCCATCACTTATTAAGTATAATGCAATCCTCATATGAAAATGTTTAAACATATCATAAACAATGCCCAAGAACCATAACATAATCGTATCACATAAAACATACATAAAGGAAACATAAAATTTCCACATTTCAATCATAATATATCAATAAAACACATTAATACAATCAAAACCTTTTCAAAACCATTTTCCATACCAAAATAAAAGTAATGTAAAACATCGTATTTTCTTCATTTAAAAAAAAGTTATGGCTTGTAGAGTAAGCCGAAAATCAAATAATGGCCACGACAACAGAGAAGTCGTTGTTGCCGCATACGTAAGACAAAACATTCTTTTTCATTTAGTAAAAACTCTTCGTATAAAATTATTCCTTTTAAATAAATGTAAATGTCAAAGGGTTTTATACACCATATAAAATAATGTTGTGTATAAAACAGAATATGCCTCAATGAAAGGAAATTGAGATGAAGTCCCTTACCTCATGTACAAGTTGACTCAATTATTATTTAATCTCATGAATAATAATCTAGAGTTAATTTCTACTTTCATAAGAACGTTTTTCAAGTTCATTATTCATTTCATATCACTTATTACGATGTTATGAACATTATGTAATTATTTATGTTAATAACGGTCGTATTGTCGATATTTGGTACCTGAGTCAAAAATAAACTTCTTATAATTAAAAGTTATTCATGTGGTAAAATATCCATTATTTCCAGATTTATATTCATTATTTATATACTATATATATCATATATATCCAGTATATAAATTCATTTATAATATTACATAACATTTATAGGTAAGAAATGAAATGCACCGTTCAGGGAGATGGTAAGCCGTACGTACACATGAACGCTACATCATTTATATTTCATATTTAATGGAATGAAATCATAATGATATAATGGTATATTATAATTCCATTATAATATAATATATAATATAATTAACTTCATCCTTCATACGTCCCACATATGGCATTAACGAATCAAATCACTTTGAGGGGGCATTAGTCTGCACTTCCAAAAATGATATTATCTCATTTAACGTAATGGAAATCATTAAGGTATTCCAGAAATGAAAAATACATAAGAATAAGGAAAACATAAACATAATATATATTATATATAAAAATAGTGTCATCATAGTGGCCACCGTGAGAGGTATTAAAAGAAGAATGAACAATCATCGTTTCGTGAGGCAGTAATTCGCCACCCACATAAATAGTATGTTCTTTAACCATTAGATAAAGGTGTGTGTAAGTATAAATAAAATAATTATCATAAAAACATACTAGTATATTGAAGATATTGGTTTTCATACAAAATAAATGAATAAAATGTGTTTAGGGTGTTGGAGAAGCAAAATAAAATAAAAGAACATAAGAGAAGACATTACCTTAAAATCGGTAACTCTATTTGATTTGAGCCAATGGATTCCTTGGAAGACATCAGACCAAATTGAGGCTTCTATGAATAAGTTAGGAGAATTTAGAGAGTATTTGGGCATATGTCGGTAGATCCAAATGGCATTGAATGTGTTAATAAGGTGGTAGAGGTGGGGGCCTTTTTTATGAGGAGAGGAGGGTCACTCTTTGAACGTCATGAACTGTTACAATATTATGAAATGATTTTAGGATTTAAAAGGTCCCAAAATGATATATTTAGAGGATAAGGTGATAAGGGTTTTAAATAAACCAATCCAATAGGATTTAAACAAGTTTATGTCTTAAATTGTACATTATATTTTAATTTTATTTAAATTTTTCATTAATGAGGAAATCACTGCATCATCATGGTGTGATAAATAAATTTATTAATTTAATTCCTAAAAATTATTAAAAAATTACCATGATGTATGAAATCTTTTTATCTTTCCAATGGATATTTATAGTCTAAATGATAACTTGTATAACACCTTATAAAAACTGTTTTCGTAAAACAATAGATGTTGGTGACATTTTTATTTTTACTTTAAATAAAAGGTATTACTGTCATTATCTTACCCATGTGGCACCATGGGGTCCCAAAAATTGACCCATGGATTATCTCGGTCGTCCATGTTTCATCCAATAATAGTAGGACATGTGTAAAATTAATTTCATATTATTATAACATTAATTTTACCTTAAATTACTCTAATTACCTCTAATCACGGTTAATAAAATTAAAAAGTTACTATTCACCAAAACAAATTTCATCCCATTGAACCCCATTTTACTTCCTAATTACAACCATGTATGTCGTATTTTTGAGATTAAATTCACAGAAGCGGTAAAATTTCATTTAAACAAAAAATTAGTTTTTTAACTACCACTTAGTGGTTTAAATATTCATAAAAAATTGAGGTTTTTCAAAAAAAATACCAAAAACTCACCCTAAGATATATTTGATATTCTAAATTCAATTATGTTTTCTATTTTACATAATTCAAATCATATAAGTTTCAATAATTAATTATATAATTAATTCTCGTTGTCAAAACAAATAGCGTGTTTTTAAGAAAAAATATCAATCAAAAGATTGACAATTGCTTATGTCCAATTTCAGAGTGAAATTAATTATAATGAACACCATTGGATAAAATGGTAAAAATTTATTATAATTATACATTAAACCAACAAAATAATATAATTTATCACTATAAATTATTTTGATTAAAAAAGTTGTTTTTAATTAAAATTTAGTATTTTACACTATTTATAAAAAAACAGGAAGTTCTAAGAAATAAACGAAAAAAATCAAATTAGGATAATTTCTATATTCCGAATCCAAAAATGAAGTCCAATTTGAATAATAAAATTTATAAAATGTAAAAATGTTTGTATAACTATTCATAACGACTACTTTGATTGGTCACATGGTGTTAGAATCTCGAACTTGGGTATAATGCAAGCTATTGCATTATTGAAAGAGAAGCGTATCATGAATGATTGGGGTGTTACAATATAAATGTATTATTCATGTTTAATTTTATTTGAATTTTCAATTTAACATTTGTCAAATATTTGTAACATTGATTCCACATACATATGCATAATTAATGAATTTTTATATCCAATGCGTGTAGAAAATTATTTACGCAGTTGGTGAAATCTTATATAGAAACACATAAAAATAATTTTTATGTAATTTATTAAAATTTTAGTGTATTTTTGAATTTGACTATAACATGATACATTTAATATATTATGTTTTTAATCAGTAAAATTAATTTATTTAATTTCAATATTATTAATGTTTTGTACTATTTATTCATTTTTAAAAATTTCCATTTATCATTTTTCCTTTTTTGTATTTAATCATTTTTTATTATTTATATTTATATTTAATATGTTATAGATTTTCCAATATGTATTTATATTTACATCAGTATATATATCTATATTTTTTAAATATTTATATTCATTTAGTAAAACATAGACATTTTATCAATATTTATAAAGTGTAAACATTTTCAATTACTCAATTTCAATAATTTTTTAAAATAAATATAATAAAGATTATATATTCATTTAGGAAAATGACATTATGAGGTGTTGGGGAGGTCTCAAGATTGAGTCTAGTCAACTACTTCCTTGTGTGTGTTTATGTGTTTCTTTATAGCTTTGTAGTTCCCTTCCCTGATCGTTTATAATCATGTTATATATTTGTGAATAACATTAAAAATATTATGGTAAATAAATTTTTATGAATAAATATATTTAAAAATTTATATTTACTATAGTTATAAATTTATAAATTCATAATTATTATAAAAAAATAAATATTATTTTTTAAAAATATTTATATAAATATTAATTAATAATTATATATATTTAATTAATTGAAAATGTATAAGAAATTCCTTTAAATAATGAATATTCTATATATATATATAGAGGTCGAAGCCTTTATTTATTTGGGGAAATGGGCTATATTATGATGAAAATCATGAAAAATACAATGTACATATATACTTGGCGAGACTCAAACTCGAGACCACACAGAGACCCAAGGGGGAAGCTACCATTGAGCTGTACACTATCAGATATATATATATATATATATTAGTTTTTTTTAAAAATTAATATTTATATAAAATAAATAAATAAATAAATAATTATATGATTATAATAATTATAATAATTATATTTAAATAATTAATAACCTTATATATATTTATATATATTAAATAAATAAATAAATATATGTATATATATAAAGATAGAAATGTATTTATAATTATAAAAATATAATAAATATATTAGAATAATGAATATATTTACTATATTTACATTTATATATACATGTTAAATATATATAATTTTATAAATATATATAAATTTATAAATATATTTATAAGGATAAATAAATAATTATACATAAATAATTATAAAAAAATAATTATAACAAAATTAATAAATGTATATTTACAATATTTATAAAAATTGATATTTATAATTATATATAAAAAGTCAATTATTTTTAAAAAAGTAGCAGTGTAATTTTAAAGAAGTTATTGTAACTTTAAATAATTATAAAATTATAATAAAAATAAAAAATTATAAAAATATCATTATAATTTTTATATTTATAATTGTAATTATAAATACTTTATTAGAGAAAAATAAATTCACTGATAATGGCTCATTTTATCAGCACTTTTTAGGGAAAATAATGATAGAGAATCATCTTTGCTAAAAACGTTCTGATAAAAGACAACTTTATTAGTGCTTAAACATTAACGTCGATAACATGACTCTTTATCTAGGATTTTTTGAATGGGATAATAAATGTGTCCCATCCGATTTAAAATAACCATAACCACGACTCATTCAGTCATGATTCTCATGCTCTCGTGGAACAGCACTACTGTCGTTGCTACACCTCTGTGTTCTATGAGACGAATCAATGATTAAATAAATACTATGTGGATTTCTCTTTTTGTCTCATTGTTTGATTTTTGGGGTTCCATGGTGTTCATTTTTTTGTCTTTCATATCCATGTAGAACCCTATATCTAATCTCTCCCTATCTCTCAGTTACATATACCTACAAAATGCCACCACTAACCTGTAAACTCATCCTAGAATCGTATGAGACCACTACAATCTATGTCTCCCTCCGTTGTTTCTAATGATATTGATTTTTTTGATGTTTATATTATATTATTTATTTTTTACCTTGTAGATAGTGCGGGTTTTCATTTATTGAATCTTGTTTACATAGTATAGGATGCACATGAAGTTGAAAAATTATTAATGATAATAAGAATAATTATGAATATATGGGTATATATTGTGAAAATAATATGCATAAATTTTCATAGAATGATAGTTGTAGATTTTCACTAAATTAAAATTTAAGGATTAGTGTCACCTATGTGATATAGTATAAAGAATAAATGATGTTTTTTTATATTTCATAAAATGATATAATTTTATATTTGTTCTGATATATTTTCTTTCATTTGATTTTTTTCATTTTTCTTACAAAATTTGACTATAAATATGTATATAATTTCACATGTTTAATATATTATTGAATAACAATAAGATGATATAGGACTTATAAAAACTATTAAAGGTGTTTTGTTAAACTTGTAAGAAATTTTTGAAATTTTATTTTTGCTCAACATAATTATAATATATTTATGAATGTAGTAATTTTTACAGTAAATGTGTTGATAAATTCATGATAGTTAAATTGAAAAAGGTTGTTGGGATTACATTGTTGTTGGTGATATTTTTTAATGAAAATTGAATTATTTTTTTGAGGGAGGTCATAAAACCATTGCAATATCTGTAACAATAATGAGTTATTTGACTGTTTTCTTTGATTTTGATTGTGGATTGATAATTCATTATCCAAGTGTGAAAAAATGAGATTTAATGCCAGTTTTTTTTATCAGTGTCAGTTTTTAACCGATTTTTATAAAGGCAACATAAAAAAGATTATTTTTGGTGTTGGTTTTTAAAAAACTACTGCTGAAGACCCTCTTTGTATATTTTTTGGCATCGGTTACTTTAAAAAAAGATTATGAAAACTAATTTTTTTTTAAAATGATTCAATGATGGTTTTTAAAAAACCGACATCGAAAGTTATTTTTTTGAAAATAGAAAATATCACACATCCAAAATAATTAAAACCCCTCTAATTAAAACATAATATACTAAAATAAAACTGTATTTACCATTGACTAAAAATCTTTAACATATATTATTTTAGCTAGTTAATAAAAAAATTATCTACACATTTGTATTATAAAGTATAAATAAAGTACATATACCTAAAATTTACAACATTATCATTATTTTTTATTGTTGAAGAATTCATATAATTATCAGTATGTTAAAACACCTACTATATCAAAAACGTTAGTTTTATGAACCCATATGTATTATAATTCATAAATATTAGAATATAAAAACCTCAAATCCTATTTAAATTTAACTAATAGTTTGCAGAAATAGATTGAATATGGGTAAAATCAGATTGAGAATAAGAACAATAATCATTTAATGCCTACGAAAACATTGAATGATATGTGAAAATAAACAGAGTAATATGGTTGAAAATATAAAAAAAATTAATATAACTAACATTGTCAAATTTAGTATTTTCCCCAATTGTGATTATCTCACACATTAATCATAGAATATAATAACCACATTCAGAATTTAATTTTTTCTGATGACACTAAAATTAAAAAAAACTAATAATATATATATATATATAAGAAAAAAATAGAATAAAATACAATATAAAAAATAATTAAATATACTTCCACATATTTGATTTTTTTTGTTTCATTATCTACATGTATTTCATGTAAAAAAATTTACATGAAGTGCAGTTTCATATATATAAACATATAATACATGTCTATACAATGATAATTAAACATAATGAGCATACGAAAAACAAAAAAAAACGTACATGTCTCATATGGTGGAATATATTTTATGAACATTCCCTAATAAAGAGAAAAACCGAAATAAGGTGGATTCACATGGGCACAACATTACATATATCCAATTCCCCCTACAATACAAAAATATCATAAGTAATGAAATTATAATGATCATTAGTTCATTATTATGTTTCTATTCTTACATATCATGAAATGGAAGACACTAATACTCAATATTTTTATGTGATAATCTCTCACAAATATATGCACATCTATCAAGATTATTCACATGTTTCACATCCATGGAAATGAATTCTGAATCAATAAAAATATAAAAACATATATATTCATTTTAAGAATAACTCTGTGTAGATACCTAATTTATAAAGAAAAATATAGTCATGTAAATTTAAAACCATATTTTATTAAAAAAAATAAAAATTCAAATGTCTATTTACATACATGTAAAACAACTACCCAATATTCAGGTCGAGCACTTCAAAATCAACTATATGCATTATATCATCATTGAGTAATCTCAGTGGATATTCTCTTCTAAATATACTATTCATCATCCAAAACTCATAGATATAATTTAATGAACAATACGCCTTAGATTATTTTTTTATCCCATAAGAAATATCTGAAGTTCTATAGTCGATTGTTTATGAACATTTTTTTCATTTTTCCAGCTTCTTTTTCTTTCAGATAATCCAATATAAGTTAAATTTGATAAATAATTATAGTTAATTTTGAATTATTTTTAATTAATATTTTAAAAAATGAATACCTCATATGATATATAATGATGAAGGCCAGTCGGTCAAAGTAAAAAATGACCCAGAAAATCCCCAAATTAGGTGATCTTCTTAGTAGGAAATGGTAGTATAGCATTAGGATCTATAATATCAAGTATTGATACTATATTCTAACCCATATTCATAGGCTAGTAATGTATATAATCCTCAAAAAATGCATGATTCCTAAGGAAAAAACATGTATATGAGTATCTCCAGTAAACAACTCATAATATACGTTTTGGTCTGAGCGCGGTGGTGGATGATCCAAGTGAGGAGATGGGGTAGGGTAGTCTGGGTGAGAAGAATGTGAAGGCTAAAAATAGGAAAAATTATATTAGAGTTCATAATTTATAAAATATAAAAAATTATGACAAATGAATAATATAATTATTGGTCTGAACGAGGAGGTGGATGATCAAAGTAATCAGATGTGGTAAGCTAGTCCCACTAAGAAGGCTAAAAAATGAAAAAGTTATATTAGTTTTCATAATTTATAAAATCGAACAATTGATGACAAAATAATTAATATAATTGGGAACACAACTCATAAAGGGCAGGGTAGGAAAATGGGGCAGGGTAGTCTAGGTTAGCATGCTGGGAAGGATGAAAAGTGAGAATGTTATGGTAGTGTTTATAATTTATAAAACAAAAAAATTGATGAAAAATAAATAATATACCTAGGAAGGTTTCTCTTATGGGGATAGGTAGGAATATGGGGAAGGGAAGTCTGGGAATGTATGTTGGGAAGGCTGAAAATTGAAAATGTTATATTAGAGTTTAAAATTTATAAAATAGAGAAATTGATGGAAAATAAAAAATATACATGGGAAGGGTATGTAGATTATGATAGTCTTTCCAATGTGTTCTAACCAAACCATATGCACTGCTGCTTTAATTTGATCACTCGTAGACTCTTTCATACCATTTATCTCAGATTCTAAGGATTTTATTTTTAGGTTTCTTTATTTCTTACTCTGACCAAAAAACATCTGAATACTAACACCTTCCTGATATCCTTTAACACGTACGAGGTGTTCTAACTTTCCCAATGTAGTGGCTATGATGTCCACCCTACCCTCAGGGATAAAAGACCCATTTGTCTCTTTCTTCTGAAGGTAATCATGAACATAAAATGAAAAATTTATATTAGTGTTTAAAATTTATAAAATATAAAAATTTAAGAAAAATAAATAATATTTACTTACAATTTTATTACATACAGGCTTAGTTTTCTCTATAAGATATTGTTCATTTTTCATTCTTATTGCTCATTTAAATTTTCCATGGTATGTGGGAATAGATGGTGGACTATGATTAATGTCTTATGACCCATTACTAGATCGATATGTTAATGCGTAAAATTTTTCTTGAGTCATTTTAATCTCTAAATACGGGTACCATCCACATGATAAAGTATGAGGGTATACATTTATCAACTAAATATATTGATGAGATCACCTAATGGCCTAGTATATTAAATAATCTAATATGTAATTAGAAAAATATATAGAAATTTTACAATATAAAATAATTATCATACATGAAATTTTTCATCATGATGAATGTTGAAAAATAAATTCCATGTGGCTACATCTATAAACTGATACTTTAGTTACGAGTTTTCTAATCATCTATTTCAAAAAACATAATTTTTTGTTAGTTTTAGTTTAAAATAACGTTGTTGAACCACAATAAAAGAGAGATGTATTATCTTAATTTATTTGGTTTTCACAAAATTGAATTTCATCTATAATTAAATAAATTAAATATGTCATTTAAAATATTTAATATTCCAAAAATGAGATAAAATAAATCAATTACGATATTTTACCATCATGGCCTCCAAAAGATTTTTCGTTTCCATAATATCCACTGAATACCAATCATGATATAAAATAATAATCCTTCAATGATTCTTCATCAATATATATTGAATAAATTTAACTACATTTGGGCTAGCTACATTATTATCATCATCAAATTGGATGTGTAATCTGTCATCATCAAAATAATGTGATAATTTTGTTAAACATGTAATACCACTTTTACCATCTTGATAACTTGATTTTTAAGTAGTTGCAGGAGAAGTCCCCTATTCTAAGGACACATCAGTAGTCCTTATTATTTTTTAAATTTATAGTTTTCTTTCATTAAATAAGTATATTACTAAAAATTTAATAACATGAAAAAATAGATATACTTTGGAAACTAATCCTATATATTTATATTAAATATTACTACAAGAAAGTGTAATGAAATTTTGTGTACCTTTATATCATTAGAAAACTGAATATTTGGTAACAGGAAATAAAAAATAAGTATATAAAAAAGAGTCATGCATTTGTACTTTTCAAAAAAACAAAATATAAATATTTTCTAGAAACATTTGAAGAAAAGTTTAGTTTTTTCACACATGCCATAATCATGGTCATTATGTATTACATGAACTATGCCTTTTGTATAATAATCTTAATCATATTGAAATTGTGTAATAGATTAATAAGGATCATGTAAATCAATAACATCATAAACATCATCCTAATCAACCAAATCGTATATTTTTTGCTTGTAAAATGATTAAAAACTGATTGTTTGATGGATAAATGACATAAAATACATGTTTATCATGTGTTTCCATGATAAATGTTTCCTTATTGTTATTAGATCATTTCAAATTAACCAGTTTAAGCCCATATTCATCATGTTTCACAACACTCATACAATCAACCTAATTACTCTTAAAAAATATGACTTGATATTTATTATAATCAATTTCCCATATGTCATCAAGAACTCCAGAATAAGTCGTTGTTGTAGAAATTGGGTTTTTATATTTGGAACATGAAAAATGCATTGCTTTATTGAAAACCATCACAAAACTATTCTGAACATTACTCTTGTCATCCATATTTTTTCTATAAAATGTATAACTATTAATATAAAAACTGGACCATGTGATCACATTTAGAGATGGTCACACTACAAAACACTTCAATGTTTCTGATGCTGATATATATATGTTAACTTTCTCTTTAATCCATGAAACATGTGTCTTATTATGAACAATCATCAACCACTTTTCGTTTCCTTTCTGTTATAGTAAATTTAATTTAGCCATATGTGAGGATATATATGATTGAACCTCACTGTGTTTTCCCAAATATATAAATGTTCATGCATCACTTCATCACGTGGAATGATCATTTCCATTAAGCCTTGAACCCATCTACCATCACTATCAAATTCCATATGTCGAGATATAGGGAGACCAAGATGCTCCACCTCAAACCAATAATCAATATAGAACACAATCACCTCTTCCTATACATATTTTGGATAAATAGAGGGCTCAAGAGGATACGGACTTTTAATATATCTTAAAAAATTTCATATATCTTTCAAAATGATACATCCATTATAAATAAATAGTCTGACATATTCTTAAGTCACACATCAAATGAATCATACGACGAAACATTATATCAAATAAAATAGATGGGAAATATATTTTTAGTTAAAAAAGAATAAGAGTTTCTTCATTCTAAAATACACTTAAAAAATTTGGACAAACGAACTTGCTACAAATATAGTTGAAAAATTACATAACCAGATGATAGTCGTTCTGATAGCTGTTAGAAATATACAATGCACTACTACTAGCACAATTTATTACATCAATATATGAAAATCATGATATTTCATACCTATTAATTTAAAATCCTTTAATTAAATCAAATTATTCACATTAAAAAACACTGGGTACTTTAATACCATGAAGAAACTGAAAAAATTTATCTTTTCAATATTTCTTAATGTGTGACAAGATAAAGGTAAATATGTTCTGTTTCCTTTCATTGTCGGAGATAACTCCATATGTATTATCATTAATATCAAGTCTAATATTGCATGAAATCCGTCTTTTGTGTTTACATTTATGTCTAACTAAGTTATAATCAAATTGTCACATATTTTTTTCCAAATTCTTTATATCGATGTTATGTTTTATATAAAATAACTCAAAAAAATATTTAAAAGAAATAGATCACTTCTTCCAGATATTTATTTGATAACCAAAAAATCTTTTCTTTCCAAATGTCCATTCAATATTTTCCCCCCTCATAATATTCTTCATCTGAATATTTATAATGGGGAAGGTTGTACTATTTTAAACAATAAAATTATATTTTAAATCTATGATAAGGATGATCAGTTCTAAAAAATACTTAATGTATCAAGTACACTATCTTTTTTCCTCTCTTCTATTGAAAATATGAATTTTATTGTTCTCAAATTGGACATGCTTCATGTCACTTAACACTTTATTTAGATAAGTTTCCAAATACAAGAAATTTAATTATACTGAACATTATCATAGCACACCAAACAAAATACTCTTTCTTGTATCCATCTAAAACATTAACACCTTCTACACATAGTATTTTCAAATTGTAAATCAACAATGAAAGATACACATCAATTTCATTTCCCAATTATTTTAGTCCAAAAATCATCAAGCTCATTATAACATATTTTTTCATCATAAATAGATGTGGGTACATGTTTTAAACTACAAGGAAAATATGCCATTAACTATCTTGGTTACTGAGTCTCTGATATGGATTCATTCCATCAGTACACAATCCTATTCTGTTATTTCTAACATAACTTCCCAAATCATGATTTGTTTACCAATACTATTACATAGTGGTGAATTGGTTGGGTGACGTATGTTTCTATCAGATATTTTTTCATCTGATGTCGATATTAGCTTTTGCTGTTAATTTTATTTTGAAAATAGTGTCTTCAAATGATGATTTATTGGAAGGTACCAAATTTCGTTACCAGTAGTTTTGATTTAGGTACTTAAGAATGAGTCACAATTAAATTATTAGATTTTTATGAAAAAAATATTGGGTTATATCATTAGAAAGTTCAAAATTTCTTTTTCATGATGATAGATGATAATACGTGAGAATGAATTGGAGATGACATTCCCATCTATCTTTTAGCATGATGTCCCACATATAAGACAACATGATAAATCATAATATTCTTTCCGATAAAGTACATAATCATTAGGTAAAGCATGCATTTCTTTATATCCCAATAACATTGGGCATAATATTTTTTCCACCACTTAATTGGAATATGGAAACCCATGGCCTTTTAGAAGTATCTCTTTTCAAAGCTCAGGTAAGGTGAAGAATATTTAATCACTCCACCAATTTTTTTTAAGTTAACTAATATCAGAACTACGGATAACAATGTATATTTAATAAAACCTAAGAATAATGGTTTCACAAAATCTCCATACAATAATTCAATTTTTTTTAATTTTTTTGATGGTTTCAACACCTAAATCATGAATTAATTATTCAATATAATCCAATAACTCATTATGAATATTTTTCTCAACATTGGATATTGAATTTTTAGTTCTTTCAACGTGCCCGATCCAACATTTATAATAATGATAAAACCATAAAAAATTATATGATCCTTTATTTATCTAGAGATTAACATTCTAACATTAAAACACATTACAGAAGGAAAAAAAATCAAACCATTGTTTTGAATACGTTTTTTAAGATATTCCAAGAATTCATTAACCCCTTTTTCATATTCACTAGTGGTTCATTGTAGAGGTATACAATTATGATCTATTCAATAACTAATATTACAATATAATTACTGAATATATTAAATCATAAAAACATTTAAATATATATATATATATTGATAAATTGTAAACAGAAATGCATTTATTAAAAACTATGGATAATAAGATATGAAACATCAGATATGAAACACATTTATCAATATTGAATGTTTTATTTTTATATTATGAACATGTATTATATTGATATTATAATTTAATTATAATATCAATATTCTATAATTTATTTGTTTATTTTACATAGTTTTTCATTATTTTGATGTCCCACGAGTCAAATATATTGAGGATTGCATTAATTTAAATGGAAAAAAATTACCTATTATTAGTAATATGAAATAATAATTAGAATAAATGGTCATATTATAAGTTTAATCAATCATAATAATCCAAAAATTATGATAGATAAAATTAAATACATTACTAAATTTTTATATCTTACATCACATTTGATTCATTATTACTTGTTTTTCATTATATAGTGAAATTATTATTATAACAATAATTCATATATAAGAGAAAACATTTATACCAACTGAGGAAACCAAATTAAAAAATACATTCTTTCTTAAATAATTTTATATTAATATATAATAGATATCCTAATAAAATACACCATTGAATCTATAGTTTTTATATCATTCGATGCTAAATTATAAATTTACTTCAACTAGATTTATTCATTCATTTTATTTGATCCAACAATGCGTCAAAATTATATCAGGGTAGGGGGTCACAAGTAGTAATTAAAATAAAACATAATGTCTCAGTATAGATGTATGGAATACAACCATGGATTACTAATTAATCACCTAAATATGTAAAAATCATGGGAACTATTAATAAATATATAGGAATCATGCACAATGAAACAAGTATAGGTAGATATTTCAGAGAAGCACCATTATTAAAAATATTCATGGAATGAGAATTCATAATTAGGAAACACATTAGCATAGAATATATTAGAAACGTAATAATAATATAATATAATCATGTTGTGAAAACAAGAATGCTTATTAAATACATAAAAGTATAATATTATGTTTTCTTATAAAAATCCTATTCGGGTATTAAAAATGCATTATAATGAAACATACATGGTATATCAATAAATATAAAATATCATAGTAAATCAACCTACATGGAATGTAATATGATGTACATGTTAATCTTTATTTTCCAATAATGATGCATGTATTTCTATATCCTTTCTTTTCTAGTCCAAGTGTAAAAACCATAAATATTATAAATTAGTAAAAATAAAAATATGCTCACATCAATCAAGGTGAAATGATAATAAACTATAACAAAAATCTACATGAACAACATTCACATCCCTATCCACTTGGAATTTTCGCCCTATATGGGATGATGACTTTTATAGATTACTATTAACCATGTAACAATTAATTTATAATTAACTATTAACTAATAATTGTATAAAATCAAAACCATAATTAAATGATAACAAATTTATCTTCAAATTTAAAAAAAACATTCAAAATTCAGAGTTTAACCCAAAAATAAATCCATATATGTACTTTACTATATGGAATGAATTGTAAAATTAAACATAGTATGATTGAAACAAAATATTATTGTAAAAATGTAAAATAAAGATTAAAAAAGCTAAAATGAAAATGTATTTAAATGTCACCGAAAATTAGATTCAGAAGAGATTATAATCTATATACGATGGAACATGGGGAGATAATCAAGAACTCAAACTGTAGTTTGTAAAAATGGATGAAAATCGATAGGAATGAACATTCAAGATCAAAAATAAGCCTTCGAATTCATCGTGAGTCGAGATGAGTCGCCACAGTTTAGATTTAGAAGATCCATAAAATGAGGGTTTCTTAATCCTGACTCATTTTAAAAGAATTTCAGTGTTGGTTTTTACATAAAATGATGCAGAAGAATCAAAAAAAATATTCAGCATCATTTTTTGGGAAAAATGATGCCGAAAATATATATTTTTTAAATTATGGCATTGGTATTTATAACAACAGAATCTAAAAATCTTGAGTTTGCGTTTAATGGTGTCAAGTTTTTGAAAAACTAATGCCATATATAATTTCTTTATAGGTTTTTCGAATCGGTTATACTAAAAATTGATGCCAAAAACCACTCATAAAAACCTTTTGTGTCGTTTTTTAGTAAAATAGATGAAAAAAGTTTCTCAAAAATACTATTGGTGTCTGTTTAGAAAACACCGACGTCATTTCTTCGACATTAAATATGGTATCTCCACTAGTAATCATTGTTAACTATTAAAAGGACCATTTGTTTCACAGATAATTTTGTGTATATAAGGATTAATTATAGTGAGATATATACACAAATCAATACACTTCATCTATAAAAGTCTCGATTTTCCTGAATGATGCATGAAAATTGTTACTATCATAAAAAATATGTATTACTTAAAAAATATAGTACAATTAACTTTTACTATCATTGTTTAATCCATCCACATATAATGTATTTCCTTTCATCTCTTATTGATGGATTTTAATTCCTCATTCAAACTATACTTCCTCTCTTCATTGTGGTTCCAAAGTTCCTTGATGTCATACATATCACTTATATTGTATTCATTTATCTATATTAAATATTTTCTTACATCCTTGAATACTGTATATCCCAACACTTTCTTAAACTCCATTATCCTTTCATCCTCCTCATTTACTACTTTTTAAGAACACCAATACAACCACAAGTTTTTAAATCCTCTACACCCTATAAAACATAAATTCCTCTGATGTGAGCATAATGCACGTTTTCAATAAAAAATGTACGAACAAAGATAAATAAGGACTTATCATAGGTTCTATAAGAATGTCTCATTATGTTTTTCCAAATAGCGCCTAAATTATTTATGAAATTTTTAATCTATGTTTTGAAATAGAGAAATAAAACCATCAAACCACGTAGAAGACATATTATATATAAGGATAATATACATCAAAAAGGTAGAGTGTAATGAAAATTACATGTTCAAATCCTTGAAAAATGAATACATATTTAAATGACATACTTGAACTATTTTAACAGGCTTTTGTTCTTTTCAACAGTGGTTTTGAAAAAATATCATAATGTAACCAATTCATAATTTTTTATGATATTTTCCACTAAAATTAGAATCTTTCAAAAAAAGATAATGAATAATAAATTTTCATAATCGTTCTTTTCCTCCAATGACCCAAATTATAGTGAACATGGTTTCTAGAAAGGCTAATAGATGCCATAATTTAGGGTATGTTTGAGGATAAAATATAGTTATATAGACAAATTAATGGATTAAGGAATATTTGATTTTATATATCAACATAATCCAAATTTATTTCAGTTTGGATTTCAATGTCTATTGCCAAATTTTTTTAAATGAAATATATTATAATCTATAATTCAAATTAAATTTGGGATAATTTTGAATGTGAGTGGGATTTGAGAATACAATGGATAAAAATAGTAATAAAAAAATAAGGGACTTGTTATAATGTTGGGGATTAATATGGTATGTTAGAATGTGATTTACTGTATACATTATTGTGATTCATCGAGTTCTATGGTGAGGGTGATGTAAAATTTTTGCTGTTTTTTATCTTCTTTGTGATTTTATAGAAGTTGGGTTTATGTTATGTATTATGGTACACATTGTGTGGTTCTTTCATAAGGGAACCAATTATGTTAAGTATTCTATATATTTAAAATTTAATTCCTAATATAAATGGATATGTTATAATCATTTCATTACTTGTATGGAATAATTATAAATGATTGTTATTCATGAGGGATAACCTCGGATGCTAGGGGCCTAAGGTTGAATATCATGGTACCTGTGATGTGGTCATTTGTAGAGGGAGATAAATAATATTTTAACCCCCTATGATTCATATGTTAAAATGTTATGAGTTAATTTATTTTAATTTCAATGAACAACCATGGGATAAAAAAATTGTATGATTAATATAATTCATTCGCATGAAATGATTTCATTACATCTAAATATCATGGTTTCATTATTAGTATCAAATGACTTTAATTAAATTTTTATTTTGATTGTTACTTCTTTGAACATTTACTCAAATATATGTGTTTTATATTTTATGGGCCATTTTAGTATTTAGATGAGTATTTGTATACTCACACCACCCAAATGAATCTCACTGGATATAAAGCTCTTATATTTGAGATACAGGTGAAGGAAAATTACTAGTAACATAGATTAGTGTTGGTTCTGCTTTGTGGGGATGCGTTGATTTTCTCATTGTTGTTTTAGGTTTATTTTAAAACATTGAGATGAAATATTAAATAATAAGTGGTAATTTTAAATGTTTTATGGAGTAAAATATAATCCTCATTAATTTCATCTTCTGAATAGTTATTAATTCATTTTTAATGTTGAGACTCGTCAAAAATCTATTCTATTCTGTTCAAACTACAATGAGAAGTAGTAAAAAATGATCACCGGTACCTGGTATGGGATGAATACTTCTCAGATTAATTCACAAAACATAGGTGAGTATCTTGATGAGGTGGATGATGTGTCTCAAGAAACAAAATGAAATAATAACTATTCAAGGGATAATGTTTATGGGTATGGTAGTTATATATATCTTAAACCTTTTGATGTATTTCTAGGGTATCAAATACCATAATGGTGTAGTTATTTTCTTAAATTCAATTAAACATTTCCTTCAAAATGGATGCATGTTAATCATTTGACAGATGATTATGAAGATGGAGTCAATGCGTTCAACATGTTTTCAATGGAGCATGAATAAGACCATTCTCAAATCCATTTTCAGTGTTTATATTTTTACTAGTCAAGAAAAATAAAATTCTTGAATAATCATGAAGAAAAAATCTTCCTCAAATGATGATGATAGAAATACAGATGAATAATATATTGTTTATGATGAAACTACAAAATTATCAGTGGATCAACTACATATTTATGAAAAAACAATAATGAAGAAAGATCATAGTGTTGGATAAAAATATCACGTCTAGAAGCCGGGGTAACAAATTTAAGGATCATTGGAATAAACAAGAGCAACATATTGAACCCAATAATTGAATATTCATTAGTTACCATGGGGTCATAATGAGGATGTAGATATTAAAATGGCCATTTGTTTTATTGTATATTTCATAGCATGGTCATCTAATATTATAAAGAAACATGAGGTATGTCTTTACATAATATTTTCAAATATAAAATATGTAATTGTTTGGGATAAAATGTCAAAAGAGAGGTATGATAATAAATATGAATAAATAATGGGGAGTCATATAAGGAACATAAAGTGATCAAATAAGGAATCAAAGTGACATTATATGAGTAGATTCTCCTCATGAATTCTAGATAAACATCTATTATCATTAAAAATTCATGTAGAGACACAATTTAATGATGGAAATAAGTCTGAAAATCGATATGAAGAAGATATATATAGGGCTTTCATGATCGACATAATTGGTCCTGAGACTATAAATGAGATTCTCAAGCATGAATGGTTGGCCACCTTAGTTGTGAATACATGAAGAGGGTATATTTTCATAATAAGACTATATAAATAGTGAGATAAAATGTTTCATAATGTTAATAACTTTTCATATTTTCTAAAGAAGATTATAATAGGAATATATAGAGAGAAAATATTTGGAATCATAATACAGATTCATTAATCCCTATATCATTTATATGATAAAACAGATGTTGAATAAAAAATCAATTAAGAGAAAAAGATATGAGTTACTTAAAGAGTTTGATAAAAAACCATAGTTGATAGAATTTTTTTATTCCTACAATATAGAGGTAAAACTCTATACTATGATCACATAAAATATATTTTTAATTTTTATATTACTTATTTTTTTTATGTTTTTGGGGAGTAATGTATGTTGATGGTAGTCAATATGGATTCCCCAAATAAGTTAACACAATGTTCTAGTGTGTGGATATCCAACCATCTGACCACACATAATTTGTATTGTGAATTTGAAACACACTATAGTGAACATTTTTTAGTTAAAATTAAAACAATATATTTGTTAATGTGTTTTAAAAATACATTTTTTATAATGAAGTCGATAAATATATGTTAAATCATGGAATAAAGTCGGTGTATGGTGAGATAAATCATATGGATTAATAAAAATGGAAACAATTGGGTATATATAAAAATATTTATCTATCAAAACATTTTATAGAAATTTATTTATTTTAGTAAATATTTTTATTGTACAAAGTAACATGATAACAATTATTATGGATATTTAGAATAAAAATTTATTATAGAGACCATAAGTAAAGAAAATACTAACATCCACAAATTGATAATTTCTTAATGTAATAAAAATTTCATTAAATATATTTCATAAAAACATATATGTGAATATTTTCTCAGTACAATCATGTTTTATGATAACCTTAGTATGAAAGAAAATAAATAAATTAGTTTAGAGATGGGTGGTAAGCATACATGTTGTATGAATGTATATTGACAACAAATCTAGGTGATTTACTACTATATTGGGGATCTTATACAAGTTACAACCGTATAAATATATTTGTTGTGTGCAACATTAGCATTAAAATAATTATATATTATTTTTGAAATATTTCTCATAAATAATTATTAGAGAAGAACAACTTTTTTTAGAAGTGATTACCTACAAACACTAATATTGTTAATAGATAGTGTAGGTGGAGGAAGATTTGGAGGTGTAGGTGGAGGTAGAGGCATAGGCGAAGTCGGAGTCGATGACCAAGGTGGAGGAGGAGACAGAGGTGGATACTAAGGCAGATGAGGATATGGAGTTCAATATTGAAAACAATAAAATTATTGTGAAATAAAGTATAATTAAGATCATACCAATATTACATTTGAATTTTTTTAAGAAAAGTGTGAAGAAATATTTTCCCTTAAGATAATGGACATTGTGTGAGTCTTTCAGGTAGATTATTGAAAAAAATATTTTTAAAAATTGTTTTGGTGATTTCATACTAGACTTTAAGTGGTGTATTTTTTGAGAAATAACCTAAATACAACTTATTTTTTTCAAATCGATTATCATAGGATACAATTTCTATTATCACATTCCTAGTACTATCAAATATTTCTGAACTTTTAATGATACCTCTCACCAAATAAAACTGTAAAACAACAAAAATAGTTACAATTTCTTACACTTGAATTCTCTACACTATAATGAAATGGACATATTATTGGAGCCAATAGTTAATTGATAGTTATAAAACCCCAATTCAATTATATAATAGGTTTCTAATCCATGTTATATTTTTGAATAAATAAGTGTGCAATCAACGACCAAAGATAACAACTAAATGAGAGGACTATTAGAAGAAAACCATCATTGAGATATCATATTCATCGACAAGGGATGATGTCAAGGGAAACAAAAAATAATCTTAAAAAAAGCCATGTTATGAATAAATCATAGAAAATGGAATCCAAAATTCCCATTAAATCCTAAATCACTAAAAATCCAATCTAACACCCCTCTAAAATTTAAGCTAGTATAATGATTGACAACATCCAAAAAATACTAAATTTCATCAGTTGAATCATGAATTTTTAAAAACAAAAAATAAATTGTTTTTTCTTTGGTGGGTTGTAGAATTATTTTGGTTATTCGATCATAAATTCAATGAATTATATAATATCAAATATTCATGTTAAATTTATATAGATGTAATTTTTATGAATGTGCATATTTATTATGTAAAATAATTCATGCTCATAAGATCATTAATAAAATACTCAAAATAATTATCACTAAAATATAAATGAGAATTGAAATATTCAAATTTTTATAAAAAATAACTATGAAGTAATCATAGAGTTTACCATCACTCAAAAAACAAATTCATATTGTTTTGAAATTGACAATAACATTAGTAAAAATATAATGGACCTAATCAAAACTAGAAAAATAAATTCATAATTTTTAAACTTTAGGAAAATGATATATAAGTGATTATTTATGTGTAAGAAACATCATAACCTCAATCTTATACAATATGTGTACGAATAAGTCTCAACTAAAACCTAAACACGATGTAACCTATATGACTCAAAGTGTATGTTTCCATTTTAAAATGAAATTTTCGTAAAAACCCCAAGAAGAGTAATAAAAAATGAGTAAAATCATTTGGATTTTTCTGATACTTTTTACAAATGAACCACATGTAATTTGAGACATGTGGGATTCAGATATACCTAAATCTGATGCACGGTGTGACCTATATGACTCCAAGTGTATTTTTTATTGAAAATTGACATTAATTATATGAAAAAAACATCTTACATACTCAAAATAGAGAAGAAAATTATTATTATTTTGTTACCTTAGGAAAATTATTTATAAGTCATTATTTATGTGTAGTAATCAACCTCACCTAAATCTAGTCCACAATGTTCCCAGTATGACTCAATGTCTCCTTTATCAGTATCAAATTGAAATTTTAATACATAAAATTAAAACTAACTAAAATCTAATAAACAGTGCTTATATTTACTTGATGATTTAGAGTAAAAATTAATAATTCATTTTTGATGTGTAATAATCAGTTTCACATCAAAAACCACACACTATGTGATCTATATGAGTCAAATCACGTGTTTCCATTTTAAAATGACAGTATAGTAAAAAGAGAAGTGGAATACTCAAAAACAAGGGAACACATTCATATTATTGTGATAATTTTAAAAATTTATAAATAATTCATATGGGACATGTAATAATCATCCATACCTTAATCTACAGCACGGTGTGACTATCATGACTCAAAGTGTGAATTTCTATTCAGATTTGACATTAATCTTAGTAGCAAAGACTACTTAGATACTAAAAAATGAAAAAAATAATATTTTTTTGGAACTTTAGGAGAAAAAACCATAAGTCATTTTGACATGTATGAATCAAATGCACTTCAATATGACACACGATGATCCTGATATAACTCAATGTTTATGTTATTAGTTTAAAATTAAATTTTTTATAAAAAAAATTAACTCATTGAAAACTAGTAAAACATTGATACTTTTTTTAATAATTTAAAAAACCAATAATTTATTTCTGATATGTGGGAATTAGACTCACATCAAACCCACTCTTGATGTAACCATTATGACTCAATGTGCATGTTTCCAGTTTAAAAATACATTTTTGATAAAAAAAATAGAGTGTCATTCTCAAAACCATTGAAATACATTCAGATTGCTTTTTTTACATTAGTAAAACAATCCATAAATCATTTGAGATATTTAGGTTTTAGATACACCACTATTCGATGCATGGTGTGACTGATATGACTCTAAGTGGGTCTTTTTATTCAAAATTGACATTAATTTTGTTAAAAAAATAAAAAACTCAAAACCAATAAATATCATTATGACTGTTTTGGTACTTTAAAAAAAGATACATAATTTATTCATGATGTGTAGTAATCAGTCCTAGCATAATATGATATATGATGTCCCAAATATGTCTCAATATGTCTCTTATTAGGTTAAAATTGAAATTTTAATACAAAAAAGTGTCACTCACTTAAAATTGAGGATACATGATTAGATTGTATTGAGTGACTAGTAAAACAAATCCTAATTCATTTTGGAGTCATAGGATTCAGTATCACATCAATCCGATACACTATGTGATCTATATGAGTCAAAGTGCATGTTTCTATTTTAAATTGAATGTTTAGTAAAAAAGACTTTTTTCAAACTCAAACCCATGAAAAAAACATTTTTATTATTTTCAAACTTTAGTAAACTTATCCATATGTAATTTTTTATGTGTGTGAACTAGCTTCACATCAATCAGATGTGTGGTTTGACTAGTATGACTCTAAGTTCCTATTATTATTCCAAATTGACACTACCATTTGTAAAAATGACAATTAACATACTCAAAATATAGAAAAATACTTGTAATCTTTTTGTACTAAATGGAAATCATCCAAAAGTCATTTTGACAAATTGGAATCAGCTACACCTCAATCTGATACATGATGTGGTCGACATGACTCAATATGTCTATTATCAGTTAAAATTTGATATTTTAATAAAAAAAAGTCAATCACATAAAAATGATAAAAGGATATCAGATTGTAATGATAATTTTGGAAAACAATTCATAATTCATTTGACACATATAGAAATTAGTCTCTCATCCAACCCACACATGACACAACCTATATAACTAAATGTGGATGTTTATTGTTTAAAATGACATTTTAGTAAAAAAAATAGTGGAATTATCAAAAACTAGGAAACAAATTATTATTTATTTGATACTTTTATAAAATGATTCATACATAATTTGGGATGTGTAGGAACTAGACTCACCTCTCTCTGATTCATAGTGTGACCAATATGACTCCATGGGTATCTTTTTATATTAAATTTGACATCAATTTTAGAAAAAAATGAAAATGTCATACTCGAAATGAGAAAAACACATTTTGAGAGTTTTTTTTACTTTTCTAAAATGATCGAATTTTCATTTTTTGGATGTGCGGGAATCATCCACACCTCAAACCGATACATGATGTGCGTAGTATAACTCAAACTATTTGTTACCAGTTTAAAATTAGCATTTTAATACAAAAGTGTCAGTCACTGAAAATTAAAAACACACACATGGATTTAATAGATAATTTATTAAAATGATTCATAATTAATTTGTTATGTGTATGTATTAGTCTCATGTTATACCCATACACTATGTGATGTAGATGACTAACAATGCATGTTTCTATTTTAAAAATACAATTTATTAAAAAAACAAAAGTGGAATAATGAAAAATAAGGAAACAAATTAATATTTTTTTTGATAATTTAGAAAATGATCTATAATTAATTTTACTTGTTTATGAATTATCCAAACCTCCATCTGATGAACGATGTGACCGGTATGTCTCCAAGTGCATCTTTTCAATATATAAATCATATTTTAGTTTAAAATTTTTATCACATCACCAAAACTGAGAAAACAATACAATGTTGTTTTCACATAATTTCATTTCATATCAATTAATGAATATACTTATCATTTATATTTTTATACTAATTTAGTTAATTTTAAAAAATAGTATTTTTAAAGATGAATAATAAATGGCATGTGATGCATGAAAATCAACCGCAATGCAATCTGATACACATTGTTCCCGGTATGACTGAAAGAGTAGTTAAAAACTAACACTTTATATTTAAATTATATCATTATATTATCCCTACAATAAAAAAAATTTATATAGGTGATTTTATTTTCTCATATAGAGGTGGATTGTTATTTTATATACGTGTGTTCTTTTTCTCTATAATAGTTTCATTTATTGTATTTTTGTTCAAAATTTTATTTAATTTAAATTATGTATTTGTGACTAATTTATCTAATTTTTTGTGATGTTTCTAGTGATGCAACGTTCCATTATATCACACAGTAGTATGCCATTTTTCTGGTACTTCATTATGTTGTATCATCAAAATACAATATTCCACTTTATCATCTCCTTTATAACCTCGGACAATAGAATCATTAATTAGTGAATTTATCATCACATATAAAGGGTAAATTATTCAACACTAAATATATTCATTAATAAAAAGTATCTTTTATCAGTGATTCTCTAGTGTTGAAAAATACATGTTCTATTTAATCACGTTCTGGTAGTCAGTATTTTTTAGTGCTGATAAAGGATTATTCTAGTGTTGTTAAAGGACTATTTTTTGTAGTGGTACAATTATCATGTGATGATTAGGGGTCATCTATTGGTCCGAATAAAGGTTTATTATGGAACCTGATTAGAAGGGTTGTTACCCTTGTATTTAATGATAGGGTTGTAGGGTTATTCAATTAAATTGGCTACTTTAGAGCTTCTTGTTGTTTATTGACTTTGGTGCTTCACCTTACGATAGAATGTGATTCCCAATTGATTACATCTAGGGAATTCATCTATAATTTTTGGGATATTCCTAGGATTATTAATATGTATGTTCTGATTATTTTTGTTGAACTTTCATTTCCTACCAAACATATATTTACCCGGTTTTGTTATCTTATTCCTCTACTGGGATAGCCGGATAGTTTTCTTTTTATGTGTCCTCATTTAGTGCACGAAAAAAACTAGATTTATCTAATGATAAATATTCAACAAGGTTACCTAAAAGCAATATATATTACTCTATTTTTTAGTGCTAAGAAAGGAATATCAATGGTGGTTCATAAAATTGAGTTTTTTAGCGATGTTAATGGGGGTCTTCAACAGTGCTAAAAAAACTGATACAAAGTGGTGTTTATCAAAACAAAATTGAAGTGATGATAAAGACCATCCTCTATTATTACCATTATATTTTCTCTGATAAATTTATAATTAAAATATTATATTTAATTAAAAATAATATATTAATATATTAATATATTTATATAGATATAAATTTAATATATATTTTCAAAATATGTTTTAGATAAGGTAAAAAAGTATTTACACTTAATATATATTATATTTAGTGAAATGTATTATAAAATAGATAAAAAATTTAATTAATAATATTTTTAGTATTACTGAAGCGAATAAGAGTTTCATTTGTTGTCAATATTTATTGAAGTACATAAGAGGTGAATTTGTTGTCAATGAGAAGTCAATATATGAATAAATGGTATTGAGGAATAATTTGGTGAAGCCTTGGAGAATTTTTGTTGATTCAAAGCATTGAATGATGTGCTATATCAAATCTCCATGAGGATATAACTCTAATGATTTTGGAACTGGTATTAAGTTCCCAGACTTGTAACAATGGGATACAATGTTATAACACTTGAATAAGTACACAAAATACTCAATTGCATAAGGAAATAAGTGACATCCATCAATACTCACTAAGTGGATGAAGTGTTGAAGGGCATGAATTATGTTTTAATATATGAGGAATGAATACATGATCCATGCATCATTCCTGATTGGATTAAAATATTGTATTTGAGATCATAGAGTTGTTATTTCAAAAAGAAAGGAATGGATAATGATTGGTGTTGAATAAGAGTGGAGAATGGGATTTTAATGAAGAAGTATGGCTTGGTTTTTTAAGGTGAAATTAATACTTGGTTACTTAGTTTTTATGCAAAGTACTTACTATTCATTTACATAAAAAGAAGCCAACAATGGTGGCCAGCTGAGGACCTCACGTCAAGCACTTACAGGACCTGATGGTCAACCGAACTCAAAGGAATCCCTCGAGGC
This sequence comes from Viscum album, assembly GCA_963277665.1. Taxonomy (NCBI): domain Eukaryota; kingdom Viridiplantae; phylum Streptophyta; class Magnoliopsida; order Santalales; family Viscaceae; genus Viscum; species Viscum album. The sequence continues at coordinate 690,314,942 of OY728119.1, read as the reverse complement.
CAGCCTCACATGAGGTTTAAGTGTGGGTCATGTGTAAGCGTGAATGTGCCGCAAGGTAATGAACCCATGAAACATGGGTGCTAGGTGCATTCTTGGAGGAGCGTATTGGGAGCTAGACCACGCTCGGAGGAGGATAGTGGGCGCTAGAGCGCTCCTATAGGAGAACCAGTGCGGGGTGACACCGAAGGGGGAGAGGAGTAATCTGAGACACAATTGATGTGGATTATATTATAAACAAATTGTTCATGTGTCTCTGTTTTGATGTGGGATGGCCAAAAAAATCCAGAGATGCGATCTCAACCATGTGATGAATCAAAGATACATGGTCCACTGTTCGATCAATCGCGAGATTGATCCCATCGATCCAGGCTAACAATTTGATCACACGCTTTGCGGATTTAAACGAGCGCCGTCTGAACTCTCCATCTGAGGAGTCATCAACATCTGAACACTTGAGCTCCACCTACAATCCAGCGATGAAGCTGAACGATGATCTCATATCTCTATGAATCATTTGAGCTCATTTCAAGATCTTGGTGATCGTCTAGAAGAACCAAACTCATACATTCATTAAAATTTTCATGCATGAGATTGAAATAAAGAATCCACAAAGTCCAAAGAAACTGATTGTGAGAGGCCACATCATGTCACTCGAGCACTCAAATAGAAGCCTTTCATGCGTTCTAAAACGCATGCATGATAAATAATCAAAGATAAAGAAGGAGTCTACATTGAATGAAATATACTGAGACACACAACCCTATCTTGATCCGCATTAGAAGATTTCAAAACACCACATATCTCGGGTGTTCAATGATTTTAACCCCATGGTTTTCAATGAGATCTTATCATATAAAAGGAGTAGCACATGTCATGAAGTAGTTTCTACCATTATTGAAGAAAGGAGCTCCTATTTCTCCGAAGAAACATAGCAACTACAAACCCCTCTGGTTTGAAAAAGTAAAAGGTTTCCACAAAGACTTGCTATGTGAAGAAGTGGAATCATGTGAATCCCTTGCGTGAAGGAGTCCCGCGCAGGTCATGCATACAGGATAAGAGAAAACACATTGGTTGGAGAAAGAAGTTGTGCATCCATTGCGTGAATAGAAGAATAGCTAACCCTCTGCTTCGCGAAAGAACTCGCACCCCCTATGCGAGGTTCCCACAACACACAATAGGTAATTTTAACCCTCATTGTGACTTTGTAAGGAGTATCCCATGGGTAAATCAACCGGTTTATTTCCCCACTTGTATTTCTCAAGTGACAATAGAACCACGAACCTCTCAGGTTCTGTGAAGAAGATTTTAACACACCTGATGAGTGAAAAGAGTAGAACTCGTGCCCTCCTGTTTTGGACAAAGAAGAAGAACCTGAGGCATTGTGTTTTTAAAAAAAGAAACACATGCATGAGGCTGAGGCTTTGATAATTTCTAGAGAAGAAAAACAAACACATACACTATTCCCACACCAATTTGGGTTGCGTGTGAATGAAGAAGAAAAAATAGGGTGCATGAATGGTGAAGTTTATATGCATGAGTTGAGACACCCATGTGTCCATGAATAATGAGAACCATGGAAAACACTAATTTGGGATTGAAGAAGACCCATGCATGGGAACATAAAATTGAATGAATTAATTTAGACAAATGTGTGAGTTTTAAGACCCAAAAGAAGAAGAGAAATAGAAGAAGATAAAGAGAGTTGGTGTAAAAAGAAGATATTGTGTGTGTTCTCAAAATGTTACACCAATTGTGGTCTTCACACAAGAAAAAAAATGTGCATTCACGCATGCACATGGACACATGAAGATAGTTAAAACGAAGAATAAAAAATTGTTAGTACACATGTGTAAACAAGAAGAAGCCATGCCAAGCAACTCATGCATGAAGTATAATCAATTCATATGATGCCAATAGAGCTGATATAAAGTGTTTGAATAACCACAACAGTGTAAGTGATTCTTTCCAATAAAACAATTAGATGGTTTAGTGTATTCAGATATTTAACTAAGGAATAATCATTTGAGATACCCATGCAATCCATACATGTAGTGAGTGTGAACTGAGACTGAAGCCAGACTAAATTAAAGAAACTATTCTATCTAATTTTTCAGTAATTGTGAATTCAAGAAGAAAGAAAGTTCTAATATCATGAATGATCATTCTTTCATATTGTATTCTTTAAGGATTTGTGTCCACTATTGGAACACATCTATGTGAGGCCAGATATTCATCAGAAGAAAAGAGAATTTCCTGGGCATTGATGAGTTGAGCACTAATCAACTGAAGTGATCAGAGTTGTTGAGGAAAGTCAACAGACCATATCGAAGGTTTTTGAATATCTACGAAGAGATTCAATGGAAAGTGTGATTCATCAAGACTTTGTGGACATATCAGAAGATCATATACAGAGATTCAGAGAGGAACTTAAAGAAAGTAACTTCTCGTGTGCCTCGAGATCTAGAAGAACCCTATGAGATTCAGGTAGAAAAAGAAGACTTCAATGAGACTCTGGAGCAGGCCAGTGAGAATATGGTAACACTGTGTGCAGTAGTATAAAGAACCCCATGAGGGACTTAGGAGGGATACAATGCTAATCTGTATCTACCATTGTAATTACTAACCAGATTATAATATATAATCTATGTTAGGGAGAATAACCAAAAAAGCAAAGAGTAGGTCTTTGAACCGAACCATGTAAATACTTATGTCCAGGGCATTTACATTTACAAAATCAATCTAGGTAAGGTTGAGACACACAAGAAGATTTAAATTAGGCTTTAACCAACCATTGAGGTTTAATTGAAATGAATCAATTTGTCAACTGATTTGAAAGGGATCACTCATTCACACCCTCTCCCTCTTAGTGATTCACACTGATCTGGGCACTTCAATTGGTACCAGATAAAGGTTCCCTCTAAAAGGCCCAAGGGAGTCTTTATAGAGTTTATATTTGAGGAGATGAGTGAAAAACCACAAATGGAGATATCTTCCAAGACATAGAAGAACATAAAGAAGAAATAGACAAGGAAGATGAAGAAGGATCTTACTACCACTAGGGAGACAACTTCTACATAAGGAAATATCAAATGTTCAAGATGTGATAATGGTTAGTATTATTTTGATGAAGCCTGTTCAAGCTGTGATGATGATAGATCAATTATTTATCTTCATACAACACTTAAAGATCATCAGAATAAATTCCCTAGAGAAGTGGCAAGACACATTTTGGTAAGTATTAGTTCTCTTCAAGATGAAAAATTACTGCTGGAAGAAGAATCCAATGCCATGGAAGAAGCATTGGCTAAAAAGGTTTTCATATCCAACACTCTCACAAAACTAGTGAAGGTAAAGGAATAAACAATTTCTCTTTGCAATGAAAGACATGCTCATGTTACTGAAGAATTACAGGGATGTATTTGTGAGAATGAATTATGTGAGATTATATTTGAAAAAGCATTTAATGCATTTGAAAAGTTTCATAATGTTTCTATGATTGTAAAATATTCACAACTAGAAGAAATAGACTACAATATAAAAGATATTGACATCACATTGAAACAATTAATAAATTTTCATGAAGAAAAAATAACAATGTTGAAGGAGAATTTGGAAAGTAAGCTGAGATCAGTTGAGGATGAGGAAAAGTTTCTCAACATAAAATTATTATAATTGGAGGTGATATTGAAAAACCATAAATCATCCCATGATGAAATTTCCCAATCCTATGAAAGAAGAAATGTTTCCACTATTTTTCATTGAGAAATATGATTCCAAATGGAACATAAAATCATCCTCTAATCCAAGGGAAACATCCCCCATGAAGAAGGTATCCCATAACCCAATTATGTTTGCTTCTACTAACACAGTTTCATCTCCATGTATAGGTTCAAAAACAAAATCATGGAAAATGTGGATTGATTAAAATGATGATAAATCCATCAAAACTTCAAGGTTTTGTACTAGAATGATTAAGAATATAAACTCTCATAAGGATTCTCCAAATAAAGAAGAAAATTCCAAAAAAATCTCTAAATCTAGCCAGACTGATACTATGTGTAAAAGGAGCTTTTTTTGGCTATTGTTGGTGTTTGTGGATGTTTGGGAATCAGGCCAATGAATGCTTGAATAATATGTTAGCATATGAAAATTATGGAATACCTGTATTCATGGAAAGTAGATGTGAAGAAATCATGAAACCTACAAAGAAAATGATGAATGCAAAGATGAAAAAGAATGTGTCTAATAAGATCATATTTGAATATCTTGAAGACTTTTGTGATAATTGCTACAGAAGTGGTCATAGTCATGATGAGTGATTGTTTAGTCCTACCATACCTCAGGCATATGTTTATAAAAATCATAGACCACAACAAAGGTAGGAAAATGAAAAAAGAGTTGAGAAGTCTTCCATTGGGAATATGCAAAACAATGAAGTTAAGAAAACAATGAAAGAAATTATTCTCAAAAGGAACTTCAAATTGGATTGTAATAATTTCATCTCAACCATAAAAATATGTTTCTACTATGGAATGAAATTTCATACCATGGACACTAAAACATAGCCATGGAAATGAATGTATGTAAGCTGAATATAAAAAGAGAATCAATCTATAAGAAATTGGGATTGACTGAAAACATTACAGAAGACAATCTTAATTTGTTTCAAAAGAAATGTAACATGAAGACAATGAGGAATCCATGTGGAAGCTCCAAATCAGAAAATTTTAAGGAGTGTTTAGTTATCTGCCCTAATCCTTTGCAAATTTCAAGAGAACTGCAATGATCTGAAGATGAAATACTAGCTAATTCTATGAAAAAGAGAAAAATGTCATTCCACATGAAAGAGAATTCGAATTTCATGAGTGTTTTCAACACATGATACCCCAAGTTTCTTAAAACTATTGTGTGGAAGGTGAAAGAAGGCTGGAAATCAGGAAAACAAATATTATACTATTTTACCAGGTAAAATGGAGGTAATTGAACAATATTCACAAAAGAAACTTCACTACTGATAGAAGTGAAGAAAAACAGTCCACACAAGTTGAAAGTGAATGTAAGTAAAGAATCCATGATGACAATTAAAAATAAAAATGTTAAATTGAGAGGATACATCAGCATGAAGAGTAACAGACACTTTAGGGAAGTAAAGAAAGGAGTTCTTGGGTTGAGAGAAAATTCTCAGCCCCAGTGCTTTAATTAAGAAGCTCTCAAGTGTTCCATCTAATTCCCTTATACTTTTATACACATGTTCTTACATTAAAGGAAATTGAAGATGAAGGTCATTCATAAAATGGCAGTTGAATAAGAAAATTGGATAACTACATGTTGAACTCATTATTTATGATTTGGTAATTACTTAAAGTGATCCAAGGTGGAATATTATCAACATTGATATCATCAATATTTTATCATGATATTCCCCATGAAGGAAATTCAAAGGGAAAAGTTCACCCCTTGAGGGGGAGAAAATATAAAAGGGATAACAACAAGGATTATGTCATGTCAAGTCTTGAAATTCACATCATATCAGAAAGCTGTAGCTAAGGTATTCCAATCACTCTTTTATCCTTTGGTCTTAATTGAATTTATCATATCAATTAAGGGTAGTTATGGATTGATGAAAGGATGGGATGAATGGGGGGGGCTTTATCTTTTCACTTGAACTTTTTAATATGTTTGGTGAAGTATTTGCATGATTTTGAATTTAAATGATAAATCTACACATCTCCAATCCCCTGGTCAAGAATTGAACCATTCTGAGCATGATTTCACATGTATGGTTGTTTATGGATAGCACTGAAAACCTTGCTCATGTCTCTCTTGTTTTATACACTGGGTGAGCCCATATAGACATAGAGTTGATTAACTAAAGACTCTTTTCCTACCGAACCTTATGACATCATCCCTCTCTAAAAATATTTCCAAATTATATTATTGAATGGGAGGAGGACATGTTTTTTAAGAGACTCTACTAACAGCTTTGAATTTCGATTCCAATAAGGGTGATAAATTTTTGGCACAAATATTGACCTATTTAGAGTGTGGTTATGTGATATTGAAAAATAAATACAAAGGGGGTGATTGAAGTGAATAAGAGTTGAATTTGTTTTTTAATATGGATTGAAGTACATACGAGGTGCATTTGTTGTCAATGAGAAGACAATATGTGAATGAAAGGTATTGAAGAAGAAGTTGGTGAAGCCTTGGAGAATTGTTGTTGATTCAAAGAATTGATTTATATACTTGATCAAATATCCATGAGGATATAACTCTGACAATTTTAGAACTGGTCTTAATTTCTAAGACATGTATCAAAGTGATACAATGATACAACACATGAATAAGTACATGAAATACTCAATTGCAGAAGGAATTAAGAGACATTCATCAATAGTCACTAGAGCGCATATAGTGGAGCATAGTGTGTTCTAGAGCGCGCCCGTTGGAGAACCGGCGTGGGGAGGAACGAGAGGGGGGGATGAGTAATCTACGACATGATTGTCTCATGTTGTATTATAAAAAAGTCTTTCCCGTGTCTCCGTTTCTATACGGGGTGGCGAAAAAATCCAGAGACGCGATCTCAGTCATCTGACACATAACAGACACGCATTCTGCCATTCGATCAATCACAAGATTGATCCCATAGATCCAGGCCGACCATCTAATCATGAAATTTTCAGATTTAAATGAGAGTTGTCTTATCTCCCCAGTAGAGGAGTCTTCATCCTCTAAACACCCGAGCTCCACCTGTGAAACAACAATGAAGCTGAATGACTATCTCATCTCTCTGGGAATCATTTGAGCCCATTTCAAGACCGTGGTGATCGTCTGGAAGAACCAAACTCATGAATGCATAAAATATTTTATTCATGCGATTGAAATAAATATTCCACGAAGTCCAAAGCCACTGATGGTGTGAGGCCACGTCTTGTCGCTCGAGCACTCAAATAGAAGCCTTGCATGTGTTCGAAAACACATTCATGATATATAATCACCGAGAAAGAAGGATTCCACATTGAACAAAATATATTGTGACTTATGACCATATCTTGATCTTCATTCGAAGATTTCAAATCACTGCATATCTCAGGCATTCAATGATTTTAACCCCATGGTTTTGTATGAGATCCTCACCTATAAAAAATGGATCCCATGTTGTGAAGAGGTTGCTTTTATTATTGAATAAAGTAGCTTATATTTCTCCAAAGAAATAGAGAAACTGTAAAACCCTCTGATTCGTGAAAGGTAGAGGTTTCCGCACAGCCTTGCTATCCGTAGAAGAGGCATCTTGTGCATCCATTTCATGAATAATTCCTACGAAGTTCTTGCGTGGAGGAGAAGAGCGAACCCTTTGTTTCGTGAAAGAAGCCATGCATCCCTTGTGCGAAGAGATAAAATGGTAACCCCATGGTTTGTGAAGGAACTCACACCCCTTGTGCGAATTTACCACAAGCACGCGATAGGTTCTTTGAACACTCGTTGTGCCTCTATTAGGAGTATCCAATGGGTAAAACAACTGGTGTATTTTCACCCTTGTATTTCTCTTGCAAAGACAGAACCACGTACATATCATTTTCTCTAAAGAAGATTTTATCACAACTGAAGACTGAAAGAGGAGAACTCGTGACCTCCTATTTTGGAGGAAGAAAAAGAACCCAAGGAACTGTGTTTCCACAAAAATAAACAAATGAATAAGTCTGAGGTTTTGATATTGATAAGAAAAACTCACACATATACCATTCCAACACCAATTCGGGTTATGTGTGAAAGAAGAAGAAAAAATAGGTTGCATGTATGGTGGAGTTCATATGAATGAGTTGAGACACCCAAGAGTCCAAGAACATTGTAAACTATGGGAAACACTAATTTGGCCTTGAAGAAGACCCATACATGGAAACATAAAATCGAATGAATTAATCAAGACATGTGTGTGAGTTTTAAGACCCAAATGAAGAATATAAAGAGAAGCATAGAAAGATAGAAGGTATTAGAATAATAGATTGTGTGTGTGCTCAATGTGTTACACCAATTGGGGTCTTCACACAAGAAAGGATAAAATTAATTGTGCATAAATTCATGCACATGCACTTGTGAAGATTGTTAAAAGGAAGAATAAAATATTGTGAGTACACTTGTGTAAAAAATAAGAGGAAATTACATGAAACTCATGCATTAAGCATAATCAATTTAGATGATTCCAAGAGAGATGATCTTCAGTGTTTGAATAATCACATCGGCGTATGTTATTCTTTCCATGAAAACAAGTAGAAGGATTAGTGAATTCAGATATTGAACTATGGAAGAAGAATTTGAGATACCCATGAAATCCATTCATGAATTGAATGTGAACTGAGACTGAATCCAGAATATATTAAAGATAATCTCATATATGATTTTTCATTAATTGAGAATTTAAGATGAATGATAGTGCTGATATTATGCATGATCATTCTTGCATATTATATTCTTCAAGAAATTGTGTCCACCATTGGCACACATCTATGTGAGGCAAGGTCTTCCTGAGAAGAATAAATAATTGACTCATCATTGTTGAGCTGAGCACTAATAAACTAATGTGATCAGAGATGTTGAGCAAGGCCAACATACCATTTCATTGGTTTATGAAGATCATTGAAGAGATTTGTCGGCAAGTGTGATTCAGTAAGCCTGTGTGAATATATCAAGAGATCATCTACAGTGAATCAAAGAAAAACTTAACGAAATAAGCTCCTCATTTGACTCAAGAGATAGAAGGACCCTGTCAGATTTGGGAGGGGGGAGAAGACTTCAGTGAGACTCTAGAGTAGGTTGGTGAGACTCTGGTAACAATGTGCGATGCAGTATAAAGAACCTCTTTTGGGACTTAGGAGACATACAGTGTGACTCCGTATCAACCATTGTAATTACTAACCAAGTTATAGTGTAGAATATGTCTTGGGGAGAATAACCAACACAACAAGGAGTAGGTATTTGAACCAAACCGTGTAAATCCTTGTTTCCAGTTCCATTACATTGACAACATCATTTGAGGTATGGCTGAGACACACAAGAAGAGTGGATCAAGGCTTTATCCAGCCATTGAGGTTTAATTTAAAAGAATCAATTCGTAAAATGATTTGAACGGGATCACTGATTCGCCCCCTCCCCCACTCAGTGATTAAACTGATCTAGGTACATCAATTACTAAGTAATAGTTATTTAATTGTTATTTTAAGAAAATAAAAAACAAAAAATTTATAAAAGATCTATAATAACTTTAAAATGTAATATGAACATCAAACGACCATAATATCTGATTCAAGTGCCTGTTTGGGCTCTAATACATACCAAATTGAAATTTTTTATGAGATATACGCCCATAGGGACATAGTTGAATATCTGATACACTTTTAAACGCCATAATGGAAATGAAGACCTATAAAACTAAGTCTTTTTTTGGGGTACCCCAATTTTGTTTAACATTTTATGGATTTTTGGCCACATTTAATGGGGTCTTATTGAATTTTTTTGGTGGTAGCGAAATTTATTTCTTGGTCTTACATTCATATTGATATTATGGTTTTTAAATTTTATCATTTTTCATCACATAATCTTATTTATAACTAAATATATTCATTTTTTAGTTTTTGTCTATAATAATCACTCATATAAATACATATATCAACATGTATACATAATAATGTATATTATAATATATTTAAATTAATATATATTATAAAAATGTTTTATAAAAAATATCATTCCATTTTATACATTATAAAATATATTTAAAATTTCTAAATATATATATGTGTGTGTGTATTAATAAAACAACATATTTTTATATTATATTCATGTATATGTAAATGAATACAATATAGAATATATTTGACTAAAAAAATTGATATCTCCACAGACACATATTGTATAAATGTTTTTAAAAAAAAAATATGTATGTATATATATATGAATAAATAATATATATTTCTATATATATGTAAATATATATATATAAATAATCATAAATATCATTAAACAGACAACAAAACAACTTGGGGTAGTGGTAAATGTGTTTCAAATTCAAAGGAGAGGTGGAGTGTTTGAATTTAGGTAGGTGTGCATGAGGCTAGAAATTCAAAAAACATAGATAAAAGGGGTTTTAGTGTGAAAAGCACTAATAAAGGTTAGAGAGTGATGATAAAGGAGTAGTGGAAGAATTGATAAAGGATTCGGGATCATGTTTGTCCTAGAATATTTACTTTTACCCCCTTTAACAGATATTCCTTTATCATCTCTAAAAAATCTCTCTTAATGGTCCCCTTAATAGTGCCAAAAAATGTGCTGTTTAAAGGTCCCTTTAATAGAATGAAAAACCATTTTTAAGGGATTAGTTTAACAATGATTTTTAGCACTTTTATTGGGGACCTTCAATAATGATTCTATAGAACTATTAAAACATTTGGGATTTTAACCATGTTTTGGTGGTCGACACTTTTTTAGAAGTAATAAAAGCCTATTGTAGACCTATTAAAGGAATATTTTGTAGTAGTGTGGTTTGGATTTAGAACTAGGATTTATGATGTAAATATATTTTAAAAATTGGAATGTGGTGTGTGTTTTTATAAAATCGGAAATATATGTTTATTTCATTAAATGATAAAAGCCAATTTTATAAATGTATTTCAAAATACATTTTAAGGAATAATTCAGAAAAGTAAATAGATGAACCCTAATGTGATTACCCGATGGCCTATTTATGATCACACCCTACTTGTTCCCTAATAACTCCGTAGACCTGAGTTTTTTTTAAAGTTAAGGTTTCTAATTCGTGTTATCCTATGGATGAGGTCGGTATTCTTATTGGTGGTGAGCAAGAGGTCAAATCGAGATCTAGTCATGTTTTGGATTGGATTTATTTTTTTAGCTTTTGTTATGTTCTGTTGTTTTTAGATCTATATTTGGTTATATTTATTGACTTTCAGTTATCTTTAGCATGTTCTGTGCACACTTCTTTGTTTATCTAGATTTTGGTTGTCTATTGTGTTATATCAATCCCACTTTGTTTGTATTTGATTCCTAGCACAATTTTATAGTTTAGGAGGATCGAGAACACTAATTGGGCCTTTCTGGGGACTGGGTCAGTATCGGGTCAAATCGTATCAGACCTAGATCATGACATCGATGGATCAACTGCGATGTTTATATTTAGTCGTTTGAGGTGAGTTGATAGAATTTTTTTTCATTATATCTATTACATTCTGCTTCAATTTTTATGTTTTATATGAATTTGAATATATCATTTTTTTAAGTACAAACAATGTATGGAAGGGTAATTCCACGATTTTCTAAGAAATCATGACACTTACAATATCTTTTTTTTGATGAAAATAAAACCCAACAATTACTTATGATTCCAAAGTCTCTTTTCATCAGCATAAGGGTAATAGGGAAACCCCCATGGTATATTGCGGGACATCTTGGGTTCCCAATTAATAGTCTAGACTAGGTTGGTTCATGACATGTAGCCTTCATCCAGACATGTTAGAATTTTCCTTGTATTTCTATATAGATACTCATATAATGTGATTTGATTTCTATAATGAAAAATGTTGTTATATAAAAACTATACAAGGGGATTATATTCATCCCAACCATTTTTGAATTCAATTGAGTTGGATCTCAACCAATATTACATTTTTTGAATCTCTTTTTAATATTTACCATAATCCATAGAATATGATGTTATATTAAATATTGAATCAACATAATTGGGTTGCTGAAGAATTATCTAGAATTCTGAGGTAAACCATAGATCATGGTCGGATATAGTTCAGAGTAGTACTCTATATATCATTTTCAATTAATTTATGTATATCAGATAATGTTTATCCCATGAGAAATATTCTCTAAAAAAATATGAATAATTTAGTAGGCGATCAACAAAAACCCAAATAGATGTATGACCTTTAGAGGTATTAGTAAGACCTAAAATAAAATCCAAGATTTTTTTTCTATGTTTTATATTAGTATGATCAATTTTTTCATCATCCATATAGAGTTATGTCATTTTTCTTTAACTTGGTAATATAAAAATGAATCTTGATATATAATATCAATTCACCCTATTGATTGTTTACATAGAGGAATTGTTGTTAATAACTCTACAAATCATTATTTTTCTTTAATGGATAATGAAAGATGTTCTGTGTGCTTCCTCCAAAAGACCCTTCTTCATTTTTTTATTGAACAGATTCATATTCATTTCCAGAAATATATAATTGAATAAAATTCAATTTCTTTTTCTAAAAAATTCCCTAACGTCTTCTATATCTATATATCCTCATGGATTCACTCATGGACAAAAGGTTGGATTGACATTTAAGAAAGATAATAATTTCCCAATTCCCATAAGATTCTCAGGTCCATCCATTGAAAATATAATGGAATTAGGTATCTTTAAATCCTTATTATGGTTAAATTAACATAATCATTCCTACATATTGAATCATTCACCTTATTTTACATTCCAAGGTTTAGTATATTCACAACTCATAGCTCTTGATCATATCCCAGCATATCCTTTAACACATGCTCAACTCATTGAAGCAAATATATTCTTTAACCTCTTGTGATCAGTATATATATAATAAATTTCACTATAGATATAATTCCTCCATATATTTAATAAAATATTACCACTTTTATCTTCATATCATATTTCAGGTAATTTTTCCCATGAATCATTAATGGTAATGAGGTACAACCTACAATTATTTCATTTTAAATGAGAAGAAATCCAAATACCAACATTGATAAATCACTATATATCATAATCCTTTATGAACTATAGGTTAGTGTGTAAAAAGGTACAATGATTGACCTTCTCTTGATAAATTTAAAATTGTCTCTCTAGAAATCTATTTAGAGGAACCAATATCTAATTATAGTTAACATTGTTTACAGATTTGAAAATTATTGGAAATTTATCACAAAGAATCAATGGTATGTATCCAATCCATGAAAACTATATATCTATATTAAATTAGTTAGTATAGGAAATTATAAATTCAACTTCTTCATTGAAGGATTTATATAAATGAACCAATTATAATTATATGAATGAGGAATTGTACTTTATATATTCAAAAACCTCACTTTCTAAATTTGGAATACAATTTATCATTTATCAATGTACTCAAAACAATCATAAGATTACTTTCACTAACATAATTTCTCATCAAATATAATAGAATATAATCTAAATATCCTAAAAATATTTTTCCAAGTAAATGTCTAAAATATATAATCATCATATCAATGAAGATATTCATGGTTTTTATAATTCTGAAATACATCACTATGAATATATAGTTCCCATATCAATTACTAAAGGATGTATTGAACATATACCTTCTTTCCACCATTAATAGATGATATCTAGGCTGATGTTCTATTTTTAGAAGTAATAATCCATTACATTTTATTTAACTAGTCAAAATTATTAGGTGGAGGATATTTTTTATTAAATGTGATCATTTAAAATTTATTAAAACAAATTAATAGAAATATTGTTCCATTTTTTTTATCAGCATATATAATTAGTTCATTCCTTGTTGAATAACATATTTTCATAAAACCATTATCCAAATTCTCAGAAACATACTTAATCAATTTCTATATTTCAACTATAGGGACATTTTTTAAGGATTCCTTGAAATATTCATAATAGTAGGTATAATTTATATTTAAAATTCATCCTCATGAACTTGGGGAGGACCAAATAATTCTTATATAAATACATTGAAATATTAAAAAATGAATGAAATGTCTCCAATATAGAGTTTTCCGTTGAATTTTTTCCCCAAATATCCTTCATTATTTTATAATAGTACACATACATGAAAACTATTTTTATAGAGATCCCATAGTCATCCTTACACAGATAGATGATTAAGAGATAATTTCTAATCTCAAATGTGATTTATCTATCCTACAAAATTGACATGGGATCCAATAAGAGATAGATAAGTCATAAACCAAATAATATAAAATTAAAAAAAATGTAGAATAATAGGATTTTATATAATTATATTCCCATAAATTTCTATCGGATATGTATTAGATACTTTGACTTCCATCATCATAAAATTTACAATTTTAACTGATAAATCAACTACTAATTTGTAGGGTGTTGAATAAGTTCAGTTTGAAAATATTAAAGATAATAGGGTGTTGTTGTGACTATTGTAAAATAATAAATTTATGTTATTTAGTGTATTATTAGTGTTTCTTCCACCGTTTCATTTTCATGTCCCTCTTTAACAGTTTTCATTGCATAAGATTTCCCTTTCTCCAATTCATGTAGTGGTTGCTGACATCGATTATTTTCATTAACCATTGGATTTCTGTACTAGTTTTAAATTTTTTATTTTACCCTTATATTTGATTAATGGACGTGTTAGTGGGGTTTAATTTTTTGATATCATTTTATCAATTTCATTGGTTAGACTCTTTTTGTCTCTTTATCATTCCTATGTTTTCTGTACTTCAATCTCATTATTCACTCATTTCCTAATTTCATAGAGGTAATTCCATCCATTCTTATCCCTATATTACTAGATTATTTTGAGATAAATTATATTTCATCCTTGGGTTTTATCATTTGAGAAAAAATAAATCACAATATTTAACTTCTTGTCACCAGAACGGTTTTATTCATGGTAGTATCCAATATTAATTTCCCCCTTGTGAAAAAATAAAAATCTATTCATTGTGAACAATGTTCTTTATTTAAAACTCCCTTCATATAATTTTTTAGTCCACTAAGAAAATGACTGAATTTTATTTTTGGATCAATGAAAAAATTATAAGTATACATTATAAATCTAGTGATTTTAAATTATAGGTACAAATATATATATTGTACCTATTCTTCTGATAATGTAATTATCTCTCCAATTTAGCATTATGAGTTGATGTAATATATTTATTAAAAAATGTATTCATAAATCCATATGATTTTATGGATTCAATTTATACCTCATACTTCATTTTCTTAAGGAGGAACCCCATTTATAAGCTTTGAATTCTAAATAATAAATATCAATAATTTTTTGGAATTGTTAATAATTAGATATTGAAAAAAATTATTCCTATTTTGTTGGTTTATATATTAAAAATTAGTGGATTAGAATACCCACTAGTGGATGGCAAATATTTCGACATGAAGGAATCAAATGATTATTGTTCCTTTATTGTAATGTTTCATAGTTTTACAAGGGTGGTTTTATTTTACACATCCTAAGAGAGTTGGGAGAACATTTCCATGATATTTTTAACTCCAGATCCCATCAAATACATTTTTTCATTTCATTGTCTACTAGACTCATATTTATCTTTAGTTATCTTGGTTCCAATAATATATTGAAACCCAAATAGTTAGTATGAGTGTTAAACCATAATATCGATAGTAAATATTCGTATGATAATGATAGTAATTCCTATGATCTCTAAATTTATGAAACCTTCATTTCAACCTATAAAATATTTGGTTTATCTTATGAAACCATTATTTCATACATCAACACATCATGTTTAATATATGTTGATTTATGTTTTATCCTCCTATTCAATGTAATTTAATCCTAAAAATTATTTAATCCCTAATTTGATATGAGTTGGGATGTCCCAAACATAACATATACACATATGACTTCATTTTAAAAAAAATACTCATTATATATTAATATTAATCACACCCTATAATGTATAATTTTAGTTTAATTTGCGTTTATATATATAAAAAATAATTTTACAATCATATTTTAACATCCCATATAAATATCATTACAAATTTCACTCTTCTAGATAAATTATACTAATAAATCTTCTTTATTATTAGGAAATGGAAATATTTATAATGGTTACCTTAAACACCCATTAAGGGGTGTACAGAAGATATACGGATCGATGATACTAGGCGATCATAATATAAACATATGGGTATCAAATCATAATCAATGTACATGAATATATCATCCAAAAATCATACCTAATAAAACATGGATAATAATTCAAGAGGCATGAAATATATTATTAATTATAACATGTGAAATAATGCTTAAGAATGAAGAATCATTAGAATTTTTTTCATTAATCATGGAAACATAAAATATGAAGGTGTCCTAGCTAAAAAATTTTGATCATTTATTAGCATAGAAAATAATTTATTATATCAAGGATTAGTTCAATGGCCATTATCACTAAGTGGATAAAGTCTCATTTTCGATATGGATTAATCACCAATTCCATAAACACAATTAATTAGGTTTACTGTGTATTACTTTTCATGCGATATCATGAGATTTAATGATCGAAATAATTTATTAGAGGGATATATAATTCTTGATCCTCTAAATATATAATGAAAAACCATACTTATCTGTTCTACATGAACATGGGAATACATTTAATTCCACTATAGCTTAATAAAAAATGATGAAAGAAACAAGTCTAATGTAAATTTCCATAATAAATGATCTGAATGCATCCAAATAAGTAATATTAATTGTATCATTAGATCTTGTTCTTAATTTATTACAAATAACATTAGAAGAAATTAACTTATATGAAAAACTCTTTAAAATGAAATCAAAAAATATGTGGAATTTTTAAAATATTATACATTACATTTTTAATGACATTAATCTTAAATTTAAATAAATTATTTACCAAGCTTTAATAAAAATAAGAATAAAAGAAAAAAATACTTTTTAGAACAATGAATATATAGAATGGATTCTTCATATTTGAATCTAATAAAAATAAAAATTGAAATATATAGGGTATAAAATGATACGGAAGTATCCTCCCACACCATTTAATTAAATGAATATAAAAATAAAAATATTAAATTATGAAATAATAAAATTCAAGATAAATATATCTATAAGATATTTATTAAAACATGTATTTTTTTAGAAATATTTATATACAAAAAGAATATATTATTTTGGATCAATATATAAGAATATTGTTATTGAATTGTGATTTAATATGACTTGAATTTGAAAGAAAAAATTTAATATCTAGAAATATTTATAGTCCAATAATATAAATTGGGTTTTAGAGATAAGTTACATAGATTTTTTTCATATATAAATGTAGATATATAAAATCCATATTTCAATATGGGATTACAAAAAGTATACATTTACTCCCAATATCAACAAATAAAATTTAAACTATTGTATAATAAAAATAACCATCTTAATAACTAATTGAATAACATTATTAACATCTATAATATTATATAATATTAAATTATTATAATTTATAACACATATTTTTGTTATTTTTTATTTATTGTCATCATAGATCTTACCATATTTTGGTTATTCCATTGAAATTTGGTAATTGCAATGTCAATTATCATTATTTTATAATAATATAATTATATCTTGATTATTCATGGTGTGTGAATCATTGGTTTAAAAAAATTATATAGTCTCATTTTCATTTTATTGATGGTATGCGTTTGGTTTGTAAGAATTGAATTAATGATGAACATGCTTCAGGCAATTTACCTACAATAAAAAGTTAATTTATAATGACCATTATTTTTTGTTTCACCATTAAACTAAGAAATAAATAACATAATTTACCGATTAATATAATAAAATCCCACTATTAATGTCTTCATTACCATATATAATGGTAATGATGGTGCTCGTACAGAATATTTCTTGTAGGTGTTTGAAGTGACCCAAACCAGAACATAGTATAGTAATGAATGAGTAGTAGTATAGAGTTATATATTTGTAATATAATTTTATAAATTTTATAATAATTTTAATATGAAATAATTATAGTCTATAATTATATTTATAAATTTATAATATGATAATGTAATTGAAAATTATGGTGGGGAACTATATTCTTAGTTTAATTCTCTTCTTCTTGAAGTAAGTTCCTTTAAAAGGAAGAATTTATAATTACTTCTAGGAATTATATGTTTTTTAATGTCTAACGAGTTATAAATAGTGTGTACTTTTAAGGTATTATAGAGGTAATTGATGGAACAATATATTAGGTAGAGGTAGATGATAATTCCATTTATTAGTAAGTTTTGAGTGGAAATATGAAAAATAGTGATACCCTAAGGTGTAAGGTTGCAATTTTACATTAAAAGTGGATCCAAAGTTGATAAATAATGGATATTAGTCATTAAGATACTAATAAAAAAAATTATAGTCATATTTAAAGACATTTTAGTATTTTAAACCATTATTTAACCTTTTAACCACATTTTACCTTGCTTATGGCACAATAAGTTTTACCTTGGACACTTTTTTCATAATAATGAAATGGACTATTTTAGAAAATTTTGAAGTGTTAATTATGTTTTAATATATTTCATCTTATTAAATTTATTAATAAAATTTTTTTAGCTTTAAATAAAAAAAATAATGCATAAATATAAAAAACGTTTTTATAGAAAAATAAATTTTAATCATCATGTGTTCTTAGTCATATTTCATCTGAATTACTAAATAAGTGAGATTTGATATATTTTTTATACATTGAACAATTTAATTTTATAATAATTTTATTCTAAATGTAATAAATTTAATTTATTAAGATAAATATAAAGAACAGTTACAATTTTTTTCGATATATATCTATTTTAATCACATCACACTATCTATATTAAAACAATTCCATGTTATCAACACATTGTTATTAAAATAATTCCATCAATTTCATAAACACATCAAAAAAATCATTAATGAAGAAAATAATATTAATAATAATATATAATTAATAAAAAAAGACAGTTTTTATAGTAATTGATATTGATTAATTATTATCTCTTTGGTTCATTCTAGAATTATTTATTAAAATTTTTAAAACATTAATATAAAAATTTACTCAAAATTAATGTAATTTTTGGACAAAATTTTATACAATAATCATATAACAAAGGATGATAAATCCAAAAACCGTGTATAATAACCATATTAATTTACTACATATAGTCTTATATGTATCCCTAAAAAAATTCTCCCTATTAAATAATTTATATTAATATATGTTTATGAAATTTATTTGGTGATGTATTATTTATCTGTTATCATTGGTGGTATTATCTCTGTGATAAAATTCGATGACGATAATTTCAACATTCAAGTATTTTTATTTACTTGTGTTTTTATTCCCATTATTATTTTACTACTTATGTTTTTTTTAGTTTTCTTATATGGTATTTAATTTTTTATTATAAAATTCTTCAATATTGAAATACAAATATTTTAATTCTAGTATATCTTTTTTATATAACATAATCTATCTTAACAAAATGATTTACTGAAAGAGAAAAAGATATTAAATCCTCAAGGTGGTACAAATTCAGTCTAAATAAATCAAAAAAAATCATATGATATATTTAATGGGAAAATACCACTTTTGTATGTTATAATTATTAAGGGTTATGATGCTTTAATATGATATATATTATAAGATTTAATCAACTATAATTTAGAGAAATTATTATTATTTATTCTGAAAAGGATAATATCGGATATTATTTCGACAGTCATTCTCAGAAAAAATGATTATTTCGTAAATAGATAAATTACAAGAGAAGTAATATATATATATATTTAAGTGTTAGTGAAAGCTAATATAAAATTTATATGTTTAAAACCACCTTACATGATGTGATCCAAATATGTACAATGAGTTAATACCACAAGTATTTGTGGAAGATCAACTAAATCAAGTTATAAAGAAACTAAAATGTTTGTTAAAATTTAAAAAAAACATATAGATATATATTTATTATGGAAAATTTTGATGACATGATGTTCATAGATGATTAAAATACTAACTTTCTAGAGTACAAAAACAATTTTTATTACATGGAATGGGTAATTACATGAAATTATAAATGAACACCATACACAAAAATTATATTTAGATCATAGGAGATAGACACAAAGGGGGGAGACACATATGGTGAAATAGTGATTTACATTAGAAAACGTACATGGATGGTATAATGTCTACCAATAATTCACATATCTTAGAATAGGTTTACCAACAAATTTGTGGTATTTAATATGAAGAAACATTTTTTCCAACAGAGATGACAATGTCCATTCATTAGTTACTATTGATAACATCTCATTATTATTTTGACATATATCCAATAGATGTTAATAACATTATCATTAACCATATTGTAGAATACAAAAATTACATGAAATATATTAAATGTTGTGATATACCGAATTTGTCTTCTATAATTTTCATAGTGAAATAATACATTTAAGGATTAATGAATGATACTTAGAGTTGGGTCACTATGATTGATGATTCAGTCAACGTGTTTTGTATCATTAATAATACCGATGATTATTTTATATTACAGTGGGATAATGGGTGTGTTGTTACATTTATAGTATTATATATATTTGTAATACTACATATATATAAAATGATATCCAACCATTATATTCTATAGAGGTGTGATTTTGAAACTGCATCTTGATTAATAAAATAGGAGAAGATACTCAAATATTACTATGAATATTTGTATAGGATGATAAAGGATGTTACATGGAATAATTAAAAATAAATATAACTATATAGTGTTTATTCAAGATATCATAGAGAACTCAAAAAGGGGTTCTTCACCAGTGTTTCATTAAAAAAATTATAGTGAGGTATAGATCTATCCATTAAGTTAGAAGCATGTATATGATACCTTCTATATAATCCATATGAACTATAAAGACCCAATTAATAATATACCATATTCAGTTGTTACTATATTATATTAGAATAACATAGAAATGATCATATTCTGAATGAATTAATAGTTTGTCATTAAAAAATAAATAGATACAAATATTTTTTCCATTTTTATCAATAGAGTAAATCTAAAACATAGTAATAATGAAAATTATGCATTTTGGAACTCATTAAAATATTCATTCATCATATACTGGGGAATGGAATAAAAATAATGTTGAGATCAAATTATTAGAAATGGTTATATACGACCAAATCTATATGTGAGAATAAATAATAATCAATATGATAATGTAAATAACAGAAAACAAATTAAATTTAATCCAAACATGAACATAAAATTAATCCATTGAAAATATCAAAGAAGTAATCTCATGGAAAACTGAATTAATAATAAAGTAAATTCATAATTTTGAACATAATAATCTTAGACATAGTTCTATATTTACTTCTTATTCCTTACTCTAAGATAGTTTAAACTATGGGTTGATATACAATAAAAACCCCTTTAACAAGTCTATCCAAATAGTTTTTCTTATATGAAATGTCAATGTATTGAGGGGATATCTATAAATAGGAACAAACTATAACTTAATTCTCAATAAATTCATCATATATTGAATAGTCAATTTAATTCATAATGATTATTCTTCATTTATAAATATCTGTATTTTATAAGGGAAACAAAATATCAATATTTCCCCAACCAACCAAATAACATTCATCAGAAGACACCATATTTATTCGAATTAAATGGTTTAGGAAATAATCATTACCATGTCATAAATACTATAGATAATTAATAGATATCCAATTTCCAATTAATAATGATCAATATAAAGTGAATTTTTCAAGAGAATGTAAATTAACAATAAAAATAATAATACATATAATATGACCATAAATTCGTCAAAAAATAGGTTTTTTGCTAAAATAAATATCTTTTGAAAAAAAAAATAGACTTAAAAAATTAGAATAATATTTCATTAAAACGTTTCCTTTGTAAAATATTTTATAAAATAATAAATAAAATAAAAAGTTTAAAATATTTATGGTCATGTAAAATCCCTTAACATTGTATACATTAAAAATAAAAAATATTTTCAACTGTTTTATAAATGAAGCTGATATGAACCTTTTGATGTTAATTAGAAAAATTCCTTTGAAACCATGTAAAAATTAAATGGTAAAATAAAATTTCCTTATTAAATTTTTTTTAAATAAAAATAATTTTTTAAAATGATTTTTAAAAAATATAGACATAAAAGGGAAATATACCCATTAAATTGAGAAATACTGAGAAATTATTCGTCTAAAAATTTATTTTCTTGATTCCAGTTAGAAACGGATGAAAAGTATAAATAGAAATATAAAATCAACAATTATTTATAGAATAATAAAATAGGTATATTTTATGACGGATATATTGTAATATACATTCAATGAAAAATATATTCACTCAAAAAAGTGATTGTAAAATAAATTCTTACCTCTTTGGTAACATTTAAAATATAAATCTTTGAATGTTTACCAATGATTTGAAATGTTAATAATCCATAATAAATGTATTATCATGTTAAATAAATTGGTAGGTAATTATATACACCACATAAAAGAAAATAAGTGATTATTATCAAAGATGTCTCAATGAAATAAAAATAGAAATGAAATGCCTTACAAAGATAATATAATGATGTAATAATTTATCAATAATTTTATTATGTGTAATAAAAATCCAAATAAATAATAGAAATTAAACATAAAATAATCAATGGAAATTAAATCCATAATCTTGTCATAATATAATCAATTGAGTAGTTGTATAACTCAATAAATATAAATTGTGTTTAGATTCCCCTTACCTTGCGCATCTAGTATATTGAACAAGATAAATCCTTCAATAAAAGGATTTTAATTTTTTTATTAATTTATAACATAACTATATCAATATTTATAATATCATATATTATCCACTTATAACATCTTATCACCTATTCATAAAAAATATCTAATTATTATCACTATTTCCGATCCTAACAAATTAGTATTGTCAAGTATATTTCTGCACATATGTTTTGATTCCTGTGAATAGGTTATTGTTGAAAATATAAATAATGATATTCATTTTAAAAATATCATATTTATTAATAAGATACAATTCTATAATTAATATTGTAAGGAGGAGATAGAAATATGAATTACATCATTTAGGGAGATGGTAGAATATACGTAAGCATGAGCGATGTTTTCCCTTTTCGATGGAAGGAAGGAAAGTAATGTAAATAAAAATAAAAATTTAACAAATAATTATTATATCATGTTTTCCAAATATTTTTCAAATACATCTGTATTACAATAATTGTATATTTTATAAGAAAAATGGATCACATTGATGCATGGAGGTGGTAATCGAAACTTACACATGAGCGACTTTATTATTTTCCAATAGAAATAATGGAAAGAGGTTAAATGATATATTAGTTTAATAGAATCATAATTATTTAATAAATATAAAATATAGTCACTGTTAAAATATTTATAATCATTCTTTTATAATACTTATAAATAGAAATTACAATGCTTTGTGGAGACAATACGTCGTATATATACTTGACTGATGTTTTTGATTAATGTTGGATAAAAATATGTGGAAATGGTTTTACCATAATCATAATAACACATAAGTATATATATTATAGCCTATTAATTATTTTATTAAGTTTACTATTTATTTAGTGGATTTATATTGTTGGTTGGAGTGGATAATCAAGAGGGTGGGGGGTGAATTGAGTTCCAATAAAAATTTCTGTTAAAATTATTTCTCTTAAAATCCCCCAAATTAAAAACATAGTGAAAATTTAGTGAATCGATACAGAGTGTAAATGTTCAATCAGTTTCTCAAAGATTTATTAGGTCTCAGTTAACATAATCTGAATATAAAATTATGGTTTAAAGCTAACTTACTGGTTTACAATAAGTATACACACTTGCTAATTTAATTATCAAAGTATCGTTAAAATAGGTTTTTATTTCAAAGATGTAGCAGTGGAATATGAAATCTATATATATTATACAAAAAGAATTAATCAAAAAAGCACAACAGAGGTAACCAAGAGGTACAGTCTCAATCTGAGACTTACTCCTCCCAACAATTTATATAAATTGATCCACACCCTCGATCATGGGTAAACAACAGTGAACACACTATTCAGGTACAATGACCTCTACCACAGTTCTACATGGGAAAACAAACAACAGCTCACAGTTTTCCATGTCTGACTCGACCTCTACCACTCTCCACAGTTGGAATCAAAGAGTAAAGGAGTTTGAGTGAGGATTTAAGAATCCTCCAGTTTAGCTCAGGGGATAGTGTGTGTATAAAATAAATAGGGTACACACACTACTCGAAATGTAAAGAAAGAACCACTAAAAAAAGTGAGAATGAGTTTAGAAAAGCATTAGTGATTGGCAGTGCAGCTCTAGACTCGTTTGATCGATTATAAAAGTTTATGAGTCCTTCTCTGGTTTTTCTCTAAAAAACCGAGTGTCGGTTTCTTCCTTGGTTTTAGATTCAGCTTATCAGCCTGAGTGCATGAATTGTTTGTTGTAGTTATTCACTCAAGATGTAGCTTCTGTTATCCTCTAGAATACGTAGCTTCTTGTATGTCCAGTGTTCATAGAGTATCGATTTTTCCATTCACAAAATGCACCACGTTTGAATGATATTCAGCACTTTTCTTTTTCACCCGTGCACCATATTTTTCTACTCATTGTTCAATATCTGTATATTTGCAGCTAGGTCTTTATCTTCCCTTTTATAGATTTCAGCTTCGACAAATGGGAATGATTACCTTTTTCATGGGTACAAGGTACGGTTCCCTCACATGGAATCAAATATCATTAAATAACAATAACTGCATTAAAAACATTAAATGTATCAGTTACCTTAATAAATAAACATTATTGAGAGTATTGAGTTTGACTGGATGGTCAATCATTAGTAGCCTTTTGTTGCTAGACATGTACGGTGGATTTTGTGTACACATCCTTCCATTAGTATCTCTTTGAACTTTCATCGGTAGCTCTAGGTATCAGTAACATCTTCTATCGGTAGACTTACTATATAGGTAGCTCGATAGACTTCTATCGGTAGCTCAATTTTGTCGGTGTCTGTATCAGTCGCTCTTGGTTTATCAGTAGCTTCTTGGTACCGGTATTTCAATGTATCAGTGACTCTGTACTTGTACTGGTGGATCAGTAGCTCCTTATATTGGTAGCTGTTTTCACATGTATCAGTGGACTTACTCGATCGGAAGATTTCTATCGGTAACTGTCTGTGAGATGGTTCTATCGGGAGACTTCTTTATATCTGTAGCTCTGTACATAGTAGGGATCAAGTGTATTCTAGTGGACTTAAGCATACCGGTAGACCTGTTCTATCGGTAGCTCTGTTTCTGTCGGTAGCTCTATGCATATCGGTAGCCTTAGTGTATCGGTGACTCTGTCTATCGGTAGACTATGTCTATAGGTAGACTGAGTACCAGTTTTTATTTATCATTAGATACACACAGATCAGTGACATAACACTATTGTTTTATGCAAAACATATCTGAATGGGTTAGAAGAACTTCAGAACTCATATAAACATAGATACACATTGATTAACATATCTCAAGGATTATTTTAATATGATTATCATCTTGATAATGGAATATCATAGATTAAGAGAATTTATAATATAGAGAAACATTAATTGGGATTATCAAATGTATGTAAAAGAAAAATTGGGATTATCAAAATAGGTGAGGTTAACAATCTACCCATTTTTTATAATCAAAACTTATGGTATTAGCATTTTAATATAGTTAAAAATTTTATCAAAGGATATATAAATAAATTCAATTTTCTCAGAGAAAATAGTATGTTATAGAACATAATTTATCAGAGGTAG
Organism: Viscum album; assembly: GCA_963277665.1. Lineage (NCBI taxonomy): Eukaryota > Viridiplantae > Streptophyta > Magnoliopsida > Santalales > Viscaceae > Viscum > Viscum album. The sequence continues at coordinate 690,289,195 of OY728119.1, read as the reverse complement.
AATTAAATGGATATTATCGGAGACATGATAGATCTTGGAGAAAATTTTTCTTTATTATTTATTCCTCCATTAAAACCTCTCCCGTAGGAGAATAGTTCTTCCTTTGTAGAATCTTGGTTAAAATATTTACCCCCCTTTTTGATAATCAAAAAGCGAGAAACAAAAAAGAGAAGATGACAAAAAATAAGAAGGAAGAAAAAGCCAGTTTCATTGCATATTGAAAATAAGGTAAAAGGAAATAAAACAAAATACAATGAATTCCTATAAAACAGTCTAGCCATTGGGTCAATCCACATCCTCAATGTGAGATTTTCCCTTGGGTGCAGATGAGGATTCTGGTGAGGTGGATGCAGGTGAAGGCTAAGGATTTCTAGAAATGATCATAGGAGGTTGAGCCACAGAAACTGTTCCTGGTCTGTACTGGGGAGGCCTTTGTGTGATCATAGGTGTGAAGCTTCGAATAGCTTGTGCAAGAGTCAGCTGAACCAGAAAAATAGTAGAGGCAGATGTAGGAAAAACAGGAGGTACAATTACCGGTCTAGCATAAACATGCAGAAAAGGCAGCAAAAGATTTCTGAAATCCATAATTATCCCTCCTCCTCTCTCCATAGCAGAGATGAATTCATCCTTGTTCTCCATAAATTTTTCCAATGATGGCGTCAATTCTCTTAGCTTGCTAACATGTTCCTGGAAGGCTTGATTGACAGGTGGAAACTTCATATTTTCCAACAGAAGTTTGAAATGATTTTTGAGATGATGCTTGGTGAAAATCTTAGAAAAATAGCAGTCCACCTTATCTTTCACTTCTTTCTGAGAGGAAGATGCTTCTCTCATATATTCTTGGAATACATTCATTATTTATCTAGCTGAATCTCAAGTAGCAAGCACAACATTACTCAGTCCAGATGAGTCCATAGAGCCACTGGTTGAAGCTTGACCAAGCCCCTCCTTCATCACATCTCAAATTTGATTCAAGTCCACAGAGGATGTAGATGCAACAGAACCAAAAGGGAAGGTTACTATTTCCTTGAAGTTCTTGGTCAACCCACTGATAAGGTTTTGAACCTAGGAATCTTGGGTTTTAACATGATCCTTCATGGAGGTTTTAAAAGCATCAAACACTGAAACCATCTGACTTACCACACTCTTGACATAGGCTATGTCCTTTTCTGCTTGGGTATTTGAGCTCATGTAAGAGTCTAAAGAAGAAACTGATTCCTTTATAGCTTCAAGATCTACTTCAATTCTAGAAACATGAGCATGACATTCTTTAAATTCTTTCACTATTTCTGCCATGAAGGATGAAAAATTACAACTTAGTGAGAGTTCAAAAGATCCATCCAACATCCTCATCTCATCATCAAAACAATGCTTCATCTCACCAACTAAGGCATTAAAATATTCTTTTATCTCATCCTTCAAGGATTCCAGATCCGCCCTGGTGATCATATCAGCAGGTGCAACTGCAGTGGGTACTCTATGAGAAGCTAAACTGAACACTGAGTCAGTCATGGTCGATTGAACTAAATAGACCGGAGAAACTTCCATCTTCTTTACCTATTCCACAAAAATTTCCTTAAGATTTTTCTTTACAGTATCCAGATCATGCATTCTGACCACATCTTCAGGTAGTAACTCAGCCTCAACATCATAAGTAATCTTAGCTCTATTGAGAGATGCTTCATTGTTAGAATCAGGATAGTCTAAACCACAGACTACAAAACCAGGGTCTTCTGCCTAGTACTCAAAATTAACAGTCACTCTAACACTTCCAAACATGGTTTGATGCACCCCCTCAACTGGTTCATCCTCATGTAAAACAACAACATTCTCAGCAGCATTCTAAGAAATACTTTCATCCTGAGGAGAATCTTCTATCATTTTCATCTCTGCAGCAGCAGGAGGGTCTTCCAAAGTAGAAAGGGTATGTCAACTTCATTTGCATCCATAGGAGGAACTAAAGATTGTCCAATCACATGATTGAGGATCAAATCAGCTGACAGAGTTGATTCACTTTCACGAGCATCTTCTTCATTCTCCATAGCATCCACTTCAACATCCTCTAAAGAAGCTTTTCCCTTGTCTGATTTATTTTGACCTAGATTTTTAGGAGTTGGGCTAGGAGGTAAGTCAGCATATCCTCCTATATCAGCAGTGGACTCTTACTCTTTTGAATCATCACTATATTTTGGTTCTTCTTCAATCGGTCCTAGACTTGGATCCCTCATATCCTTAGGTATTGAAGGATTATTCATAGGATTAAATTTGTCATATACATTCTAGTAATCATTGACCAATTCTCCTCTCCAAGGGTTCCAATTAATCCTCATATATTTGCACACTATGGATGTGATACAAAAGTTATTCATCACTACCACTGTCTCATCTTGAGACTCAGCTAGCCCTTTTACTTTAATCATCACAGTGATCAACTTAGAAAAGAATAGAGCATTTGTCCTTGATTTCTGCCTTATTATTTCTTCCATTTGGATCATCAACAGTCATCGTAGATTAACTTTTACACAATGTATTAAGATATGTAGGAGTTAGATATACTGATATCTCAAATTGGAAAATTCTCCTCTCCTCGGTATCAAGACATGCTGAACATACTTGAACAACAATCTGTTCTCTCCATCCATTTCTGCAGTAACTAATTTTCTTTGACTTCCATCACCAGTCATCTCTTTCAAAGCAGTCTCATAGTCGAAAATATCAATGGTAGGTGAAATAACTATCGAGACATTTCTAGATACACCTTCATGCGGAACATTCAAGCACTCATCCCACACAACAGATGAAAATGACATCTCCTATCCATTCACAAAAGAGGATACTCTATTTTCATTCTCAGATTTCTCAAAGCTCAAATAACTCTAAAATTATTTCACTAATTTTGGAATGTAGGGACCATTATTGTTTGAAAAACACACTACCCATTTTTGATCTTCATGTAATTTGAGCACTAAGGACATTCTAAGCAGCAACCATCCTACAAACATCTCCTTTTCAATCACAATGGTTCTATTCTGCAGATGAGGATTCACTGGTCACCTTCCCAACCTAGTTTTATCATCACTTCAACTTGTTTCTTGCTCGTACTTCTGCTTCTTTGCTTTAGTCTCAGTAGTGTCAGATTTGATTGGAGGAAGGTATGTTTTTTCCATCGCTGGTTTGAGAGATTTAGGGTTCTCAAGAGATCCGAGAGGTAAAGTTTGAGGGTAAAGTTTGGAGGCTCAGTAGATTGAGATGTAGCTAGGACTTTGTTTTTATCCTTTAGGAATAATAAATAATTGAAAATTTTAAAAAAAGATTCTGATTCTGGCGGTAGACAGAAGTTTTAAAACAGTGTACTCATCGGTGAGAATTTCTATCAGTGAGGTTACATCAGTGATAATTTACATCGGTGAGAATTTTACATCAGTGGGAATTTACATCGGTGAGAATTTTACATCAGTGATAATTTTACATCAGTGAGAATTTTCATCGGTGAGAATTTGCATCGGTGAGAATTTACATTGGTGAGAATTTTACATCGGTGAGAATTTTACATCGGTGAAAATTTACATCGGTGAGAATTTCACATCGGTGAGAATTTCACATCAATGAGGTTAGCTACCAATCAAGGCTAAACATACCTAACTCATGTCTAATGTAACTTATCCTATCTGAACTCAATGATTTAGTGAAAATGTCGGCTAATTGATGTTCAATACCTATAAACTCAAGAGTAATATCACCCTATTGATAATTATCTCTCAAGAAATGGTGCCTTACATCAATTTGTTTGTTCCTAGAGTGAGACACAGGGTTCATCGAGATATTTATTTCACTAGTGTTGTCAATGTTGATAGAAACATGCTTAAAGTCATATCCATAGTCCAAAAAAGTGTGTTTCATCCACATAATTTGTCCACAGCAACTACTAGTAGCTATATACTCTACTTAAATAGTAGAAAATGCTCCAGACTTATGTTTTTTACTACACCAAGATTTTATGGATTTTACCAATAAATGACATGTTCCAAATGTGCTTTTTCTATCTAACTTGCAACCAGCAAAGTCAGCATCTGAATAACTCATCAATTCAAAGGATTGTCATTTTGGGTAAAACAAACTTAAGTTTACATTATGTTTAAGATAAAAAAAATTATTTTAATAGGATGTAAATGATATTATTTTGGGTTAGCTAGAAATCTTTCACACATGCATACCCTAAACATAATATCTGATCGACTAATAGTAAGGTAAAGTAAGCTTCCAATCATACCTCTATAATTGGTTTGATCTAATGGTTTCCCAGTTTCATCTATATACAATTTACAGACTGTACTCATATAAATATCACTTTATTTAATACTAACCAAACCAAAACGTTTTAGAGGATCCTTTGTATATTTACATTGATTCAAAATAAAACCATTTTCATTTTGAAAAACATGAAATCCAAGAAAATATTTAAGTTCTACCATTTAGCTCATTTCAAATTCATTTTGAATAATTTTTGAAAAATCATTACATAAAGAGTGTTTAGAAGATCCAAAAATAATATCATCAACATATATTTAAATATTAAAACATCTTTAGATATTATTTTAATAAAAGGAGTTGGGTCAGCAATACCTTTAGTAAAACTATTTGAAATAAAAAATTTCTAAGTCTATCGTACTAAGCTCTTGGAGCTTGTTTTTATCCATATAAAGCTATAAGAAATTTAAAAACATGATTTGGAAAATGAGGATTAGTAAATCCAGGTGGTTGTTCAAAAAAACATATTCAATTATAAAACCATTTAGAAGAGCTCTTTTAACATCCATTTGATATAACTTGAAATTTAGATGAGCAGTATAGGCAAGTAATATCCTAATCGCTTATAATCTGGCTATAGGTGCCAAGGTTTCCTCATAGTCTATACCTTCCTCTTGAATATATCATTAGGAAACTATTCTAGATTTGTTTCTAACTGTGTTTCCTAACTCATCAACTTTGTTTCTAAAAACCCATTTAGTGACTATTGTTATAGTGTCCTTAGGTCTTTCAACTAATTCCCAGACTTTGTTTCATTCAATTTGATTCAACTCTTCTTGAAAAACACATCATCGATATCCTCATTAATATTTTTCGGTTCTAGATGTGATATAAAGGCTTGATGTTCAACCTGGTTTCTTAGAGAAGCTCTAGTCTGTGTCCCTCTATCAAGATTACCAACAACAACATCCAAAAGATGATTCTTTAGAATCATTGTTGATCTAGTAAATGTAGGACTGGAACATTCAGGATCATCTATAGGTTCGGGTTCTATAGAAGCGGATTCTGGAATATGTCTAAAACTAAATGTTCTTACAGCAAGTTCATTAGATTTATCATCAAGGTCCAGAACACTCAAATCTTCTTCAAGATTTTTAAAAGAGATTTTAGGCTCACGTGGATCAGTTTCATCAAACATGATGTGAACAGATTCTTCCACACATTTAGTTCTTTTATTAAATACTCTATAGGCTTTTCTAGTAAAATAATAACTAGGAAAAATTCCTTCATCACTCTTAGAAGAAAACTTGTCATGATTATCCTTTGTATTAAGAATAAAAACATTACAACCAAAGAATATAATGTAACTATCATTAGGTTTTCTATTATTCCATAATTCGTATGGGGTCTTCTTAAGAATTGTTCTAATTAAGACTCTATTAATAATATAAAAAGCTTTATTCATAGCTTCAGCCCAAAAATAAACAGGCAGGTCATACTCATTAAGCATGGTTCTAGCAATTTCTTGAAGGGTTTTATTTCTTCTTTCTACTACACCATTTTGTTGAGGTTTCCTAGTGGTATAAAAGTTGTGACTATAGCCATTGTGTGATCAATAAGATTCAAAATCTTGATTTTCAAACTCACGACCATGATCAATTCTTAGGGTTTTAATCTTAAGTCCACTATGGATTTCTACAGATTTAGTTTATTTAACAAAGTAAGAACAAGCTTCACTTTTGTGAGCTAAGAAGTATACCCAAGTATATCTAAAAATGTCATCTACTAGAACATTGACATAGTGATTCCCATTAAAACTAGAATCTGTAGAAGGTCCAAACAAATCCATGTGAACCAACTAAAGAGGTTGAGAAGTTGAAACTTCTTTTATTGATTTGAATGAAGTTTTATGTTGTTTTCCCCTTTGAAAAGGATTACAAACTTTTTCATTTGGGAATTCAAGCTTAGGTAGGTCTGTAACAAATTTTTTCCTAGTTAATTTTTTATGTGAATAGATGTCGTAGTGTCCTAATATTCTATGCTAAATCCATGAACCTTTAAGAAAAACATTTAGGCAAGTTACATTTTGTTTATCTAAGGAATTCAAATCAACATAATATATGTTTTCATTTCTTAAAGAAGAAAATAGTAAAATATTTTTAGAGTTAAAAACATTAAAAGAATAAATTTCAAACATAAAATTAAAGCCATCATCACAGAATTGATAAAAACATAATAGGTTATACTTAAGTCCATCAACAAATAATATTTTAGAAATTAATACTAAATCGGTGTTACCAATCTAGCCTAGGCCGATGATTTTTTCCTTTAGAATTATCACCAAAGATGGCATGGCCTCCATCAACTTTTATCAAGATTTTTAAACAAGAGTAATCTCTAGACATATCTCTTGAACATCCACTATCCATGTACCATACTTTCTTGTGAGAACTCTTCAAGAAGGTTTCCTACAAAACAGATTTACAGAGAAAATTATTTGTTACAGATATCTTCTTGTGTCCAGAAAGGTTTGTAATAAAAGATTTTGGTATCCAAATTTGTCTTGAGGGTATCATATAATTTACAGAATAAATATATTTCCAATGATAAAATTTATTTGATCTGTAACCATATGAAAAACTAGTTGAAGCATACGAATTTCCAAAACTAGAATAAGCAGAATTTTGTCCATACTTTGGAATAAAATTAGTTTTAGTAAACTGCCTTTTTTCCAGGTTGGTATCTCAAACTAGTAATGTATTTATGTGAAAATTTCATACCTAGAATTTTAGTAAGTGTATCTTTTACCTTTTTGAACTTCTCTATGTCATTTCTAAGTTTAGCATTGGACATTTTCAGTGCAGTATTTTCCTTTAACAGTTGATCATTCTTTTGTTTTTCTACATCAAATGCAGATTTAAAAATGACAGTGAGAGCATGTTGTTTCTTTAGTGTATTATACTTGTCCTTGAGTTCATTACATGTTTCTCCCAGCATATTACAGTATTCAAACAAGTCATCCTTAGACATATTTTCATCATTTTCTGAATCACTATTATTTCTAGAATAATAATCATTTAGAATAGGGGAAACAGGTACCCCAGATGTGTTGGTCATGAAGAACATGTTGACACGATTCATTTAGGAATCAAAAACATCAGATTCACTTGTTCTTCCTTTTGAAGCACTCCATGTTTCTTTCATATATTTCTTGTACTTCTTGTCCTTATAACCATAGTTCTTTTTGAATTTCAGTTTTGGACAGTTAGCCTTGATGTGTCCTTTCCTCTTGCATTCATAGCATACTATATCATCATCCTTTTTAGGAATCTTCCAATCCTTTTTCCAATGCCCTTGTTGTCATACTTTCCTTTGTAATTTGTTTTTTGAAAGATATTATTTTTCCTATAATACATCTTGAATCACCTGTCTATTTGAGCCATTTCAGCATCACCATCTGAATCAGAATCTTCACTGTTTGAACTTTCAGTTGGTGCATGTATTTTCTCCTGGTATTTCCTCTTATAAGCAGTAGACTTGAATGACACAGATTTTCTTTTGGGTTTAACATCATCCTCTTTGTTACATTATGTTCTTCCTCACACATCATATGTTTACATATTAATTCCTTAACAGTGAGTGTGCTGATGTCGCATGATTCTCTAATAGAAACAGAAGTTCCCCTCCATCTTTCTGGTAGACATCTTATGATTCTCATGATCTGTTCCTTTCCTGGAATAGCCTTACCAAGTGAACTCATTGTATTTACAATCTCATTTAACCTGAGATACATGTCAAAAATAGTTTCATAAATATTCATCTTAAAGTTATCATATTTAATAGTATAATTATTCAATCTTATTTCGTTGACATTGGTGTTCCATCATGAGAAAAAACCAAAGTATCCCAAATTTCATAAGCAGTTTTGCAAGCAGATATTCTATTAAATTCAACATCTCTTAAAGAACAGTACAAGGAATTCATAGACTTACAATTATTATTGTAATCATTCTTTGTAGGTTCATCCCAATTAGTTCTTTATGTTTCTGGAATTAAATATTGTGACTTTATAACAGTCCAGATATCAAAACCCATACATTCCAAATGTATTTTTGTCATATGGTTCCACTGGGAATAGTTTGTGCTATTAAATAAAGGTGGACTGTTAGTAGTAGCCCTCTATAGTCTATCATACATAACTAGATTTTAGAAACGATATTTGAAGAGATAAAATTTAGAACTAACATAAATATAAGATCTTTAAGGATAAAACTAAAATCACAGTTGAAAACAGAATGTTTGAAAACTTCTTAAACAAAAATAATCTGTTGATACCAAATGTTGGTCTGAGTGGATACTCAAGAGGGGGGTGAATTGATTTTCAATAAAAATTTCTTTTAAAAATATTTTATCTTAAAATCCCCCAAATTTAAAAACAATGTTAAAATGTAGTGAATCTATACAGAGTGTAAATGTTCAATCAGTTTCTCAATGATTGATTAGGTCTCGGTTAACATAATCTGAATATAAAATTAACTTTTGAAACTAACATACTGGTTTAAAATAAGTATAAAAACTTTCTAATTTAACAATCAAAGTATCTTTAAAATAGGTTTGTATTTCAAAGTAGTAGGAGTGGAATATAAAATCTATACATAATATACTTAAAGACTTAAACCATAAATAACAGCAGAGGTAACCAAGAGGTTCAGTATCAAGCCGAGACATAGTCCTATCAACAATTTATATAAATTGATCCACACCCTGGATCATGGGAAAACAACAGTGAACACACTATTCAGGTGTAATGACCTCTACCATAGTTCAACGTGGGAAAAAAACAACAGCTCATAGTTGTTCTGGGTCTTTCTTGACCTCTACCACTCTCCACAGTGGGAAACAAAGAGTTATAATGTTTGTGTGAGGATTTAAGAATACGCTAGTTTAGCTCATGAGATGGTGTGTGTATAAAATAAACACGGTACACACACTACTCGAAATGTAATGAAATAATTGCTAAAGAATGTGAGAAAGAGTTTATAAAGGATTTAGTGATTGGAAGTGTAGCTCTGGACTCGTTTGATTGATCATAAAAGCTTCTGAGTCCTTCTCTGGTTTTTCTCTGAAAAATAGAGTGTTGTTTTCATCCTTGGTTTCAGATTTTGCTTATCAGCCTGAGTGCATGAATTGTTTGTAGTAGTTCTTCACTCAAGATGCAGCTTATGTTCTCCTCTAGAATGATTATCTTCTTGTATGTCCAGTGTTCTTGGAGTATCGATTTTTCCTTGCACGAAATACACCACATTTGAATGATGTTCAACCCTTTTCTTTTTCACCTGTGCGCCTTCTTTTTCTACTCATTGTTCAATATCTATATATTTTTAGCTAGGTATTTATCATCCCTTTTATATATTTCAGCTCCGGAAAATGGGAATGATTACCTTTTGCATGGGTACTAGGTACGGTTCCCTAACATGGAAACATAGATGATTAAAAAATATTAACTGCACTAAAAACATCATATGTATCAGTTAGCTTAATAAATATATAGTATTGAGAGTATAGAGTTTGACTGGATGACAATCATTAGTATCATGATATTGTTATACGTGTATGGTGGATTTTGTGTAGAAGTCCTTCCATCGGTAGCTATTTGAACATGCATCGGTAGATCTAGGTATCAGTAACTTTTTTATCGGTAGACATACTCTATCGGTAGCTCGGTAGACTTCTATAGGTAGATCAATTTTGTCGGTGTCTGTATCGGTCTCTCTTGGTTTATCAGTAGCTTCTTGGTACCAGTGTCTCATTGTATCAGTGACTCTGTACCTGTACTGGTGGATTAGTTCCTCCTTATATCGGTAGCTCTTTCCACATGTATCGGTGGACTTACGCTATTTGCAGATTTCTATCGGTAATTGTCTGTGAGCTAGTTCTATCGGTAGACTTCTTTATATATGTAGCTCTATACATATCGGAGATCAGGGGTATACTAGAGGACTTAAGCATACCGGTAAACCTGTTCTATCAGTAGCTCTGTTTCTGTCGGTAGCTCTATGCATATCGATAGCCTTAGTGTATCGGTGACTCTGTCTATCGATAGACTAAGTCTATCGGTAGACTGAGTACCAGTTGCTCTTTATAAGTAGCTACAAATTGATCAGTGACTTAACAATTAATTTTTATGCAAAACATATCTGGATGGGTTAGAAGAAATTCAGAACTCATATAAACATAGATTGAGATTCATTAACATATCTCATGGATTATTTTAATATGATTATCATCTTCATAATAGAATATCATAGATTAAGTGAATTTAGAATATAGATATACATTAATTGGGATTACCAAGGTATGTAAAAGCATAATTGTGATTATCAAAATAGGTGAGGTCAACATATATGATGATATAAATTTGGATGATTCAAAAAAAATTATTAATTTTCTTTTTTATACATCACTTAAATGTTATCATAAAGACACTCGGAAAGGTCTTTTAGGTCAAACAGAAGAAATAATTTATTGATATATAAGTTTAGAATATAATTGTGTAGGATTTGGTAAATCTAGGATTCTTAATTTGATGTAAATAAGAGAGTGGATCGATTTCCTTTTATAATCGAGGTTATTGGCACACCTATAATTTTTGGATGTTTTTAAATGTATTATGTCACATTCTTGGACACATGGCTAAAAAATTTATTATAATAGAATTTAATAAATAAATGATCAACATACGAACAGATAATAATTTTTAATAATATTTATAGGTCATTTTAAACCTATTATATTGGATTTACCATTTCATTAGAAATTTTTACATCATCTGTTGTTAAACTTTTGTAAAAATTAAATTTCCATAATTTTATATTTATGATAACAATTAGATTATAAATGGAAGAGGGTTTAAATTTTTTTATTTATCTTACTAATTGTCATGTTGGGATTTTTTATGAAATTTAATTTTTTTTAAAAAATATTATTTTCCATAAAATATCATCACATCTATTTTTGAAAATATTCATTTATTTTGACTTCAAAGACATCGTGAAAAAAAATTAATTATAATATATATATTTAACCATAAATTATTCATTATTGTTAACAATAAAATTCATATCAAACCATAAATAATCTAAAAATATAACTCTTTATGTTTTTAAAATCATATTATTTAATTTTTCTACTACTTTCACAAGAACAATGTTGTCAATGTATAGAAGATTAAAGTAATTTTGTAGAATAAAAAAATTATTAATAAATTAAAATAATGAAAATAATATTAAAAGATTAAAATAATATTTAATATTTATTCATCTATTTTAATCCCTATATTAAAATATAAAATATATTAAATGTAAGAGAGTGACATTTTAGTATTTTCATTTCTTAATGACCTATAAATTTCATTTTCAATATAAAATAAATCAAAAATTCCATATATTCTACTTTTAGATGGTTGTGGTGTAATATATCCCATTAAAAATAAATAAGGTAACATTTTTGGTTGATTTTTGGAACCCAACTCTGTGTTTTAACCCTCTTTTACCAATTTAACCCTTACCAAGGTGAGAAATATTAACCATAACATCTATTTATATTGACAAACAAATAAAAAATCCAATTAACCAAATTTAAACCTCAAGAGAAAAAATATGGAATCCATTTTTGATGATAAAATATTTATAAATGTATAAAATAAATTTTATTAAAAATACGTAAAATGAAATTAAGAAATTTTTGAAATTTTTTTAAATTATAAAAAAAAATTATATCTAAATAATAAACATATATAGTAAAATTAGAATTGATTATATTATTATATTATTATATGGATTATAAGACACATTAAAAATAAATCCAACATACAATTTTTCATTTATAATACTTATTTTAATGAAAAAAAATGAGAGTATTTTCAAATTAATAATTTTTAAATATTCAATGAAAAATAAATCATATAAAAAATACCAAATAACAACCCAATGTAAATTTTGATATTATTATATAAAAATTTATTTTCAATTTAAAAGATAAAATTTCTAAAATTTCTATTTAATAATTATAATTCCCATGCACAAATTGAAATAAACCCATTTTGGATGGAAAAATATTTTTAAAATATAAAATGGCTTTACAAAAAATTGAGTTCATATTTCATAAAATTTCATCAATAATATTTTATTTATTGGGGCTGTTATACTAATATTTTATAATTTTGTAACTCATATTCATACCCTCTAATTTATTGGCTAGGTTAGAGCATTTAAATAATAATATTCCTATAATATATCTCAATTAACTTCTAGATCAGTGTTTCCTTTTAATGTTTTTAAACACTTAAATTTATTTTAAAAGAATTATATCATAAAATATTTAGATATTACATTCTACCGACCATAAATAAATTTAACCCGCTTAAATTTTCTCAATCCTAAAAGGAATAACCTTTTTTGAAATCCCACATTATACATAGGAAATATAAATCTTCATATATAATTTGAAATTTGGAAACATAACTATTACCTCAAAAATTACACATTTTATTAACTGGATAAAAAAACATTGGTGGGATGTTAAAACATAGTCATAGAAGATAAAAATAACATAAAATCAATAATATAGACTTACAGATAACATGAACATGATAATGTTAATATATACATGATCATTATTCAATGAGGAGTTATATAAAAATCAATTAATTTGAAATGAAGGTATCTGAAAAACATTTATATTTCAATATCATTTTCCTAGAGTGGAGGTATTAATTTATTCTGAAGTCTAATAACATAATAAAATATAATTAAATGATTTATTTCCATTTCAGTATAACAATTTCATCTTTTAGATTTTCTTTGATGAATTTCCACTTCACCTCTTACTCAAAAAAATGAATATTATAGATGAATTTTTCATGTATGAAGCACTAGAATTTACTATTATAAGATCTAAAGATTCATAATAGATGTAAAAGTAATTATAACTTTATCAAAATATTTAAACAAATCAAAATGGTTATGACATGTTACCTAATATGGATAAATATAAAAAACGCATCACTAAAACCTCTATAATAACCATAGGTTATAATTAATAAATTCACTAAATATGTAACTATAATCTCCTCCAAAATGTGTCTGACCAAATTACTAACCAAGGAATATATAATATCTTATCAAAATATAATCCCTATAAAGCATAATGTAACTCAGAATGTAAAATGTAAATACCTTAATCTTGTGTTATATCAATATAATATATATTTCCCAAAATAACCCAAATCAACATAAAACGACAACAAAAACATATACATTGACACAAGTTAAACATTTTATTTTTTCCTCATTTTAAATTTCATCCGTTGAGAATAATACCCCCTTTAATTAAATCATATATTTTCTCTAAAATTATTGATAAATTATTCTAAAATAAAATTAATCAATATGTCACACAATCAATTTTCTATACCATGGTTATTTGTATAGAAAATCACATACAACCTAATTATTATAACTAATAATTACATTAATAGTGTAGATTATATTAACCCTTACTGTTATAAAAACCTTTCAGATCAAATTACCTAAATTCCCATTTTCGAACCCATTAATACAAAATCATTACATTAAATAATGGAACAACAATATTTTTTTTTCCAAATACCCAAAATTAATAAAACTAAAATAAAATCTTCATAATATAATATATAGTTACATCAATCATTTATTTATTTCATAAAATTATAACCAATAATTTTTATTTTATTCAATAATACTTCATTTCAATAATTAAAAAAATGATTTATATCTCATATTTCTTCAATATCAATCAAATAATATTTTTATTTAATGGTGACTTCTAAAATTATTCATAACTCATATATTTTACCCATAAATTAGTTATCTCAAACTATATTGAATATAACATTTTTATGAATTTATTCACATGACCATATTGATCCTTCTCTTGATATGTCATCCTATGAAAATTTAAATTATAAAATTTATAACTTTATTCTGTATATGTCCACTTGTAAAATGTGATTGTGTTCCTTTAAGACATTCTTGAAGCACATCTTCTAAATTATTGACATAAAAGATGTGGAATAGTTTTCTTACCTTGGTTCTTATCACTTGACATTCCATATAATTACATATTTATCTCATTTTTGTGTAAGTAAAGTCAGTAATGTTGAGATTTTTAATCATGTAATGATTTAGTTGATTAGTCCTAAAAACTAGGTTTTATATTCCTTATTTGGATTAATTTGGTTTCTACTAATGAAAATTATTACCTTATTCATAACATTATGTTTTAACATTATCTGTTCTAGTACTATCTATTTACCTAATCCAAAAATAATTGAATGTGAAACAATAATCATAGTGGGAAACCATATAATAATGAAAATCATCTTAAGTAAGTCAAAATTGATACTCATTGTTTGCAATATATGAAACTATAGGTTTAACCAAGGAATCCATGGTCATTATCTATTTAGTAATTTTATTATGGTTTATAATTATATTGTTAATCAACCCATGAATATATATCGGTATTTTCAAACTAGATATTCTGTAAGAGAATGCTCATAGTGTACTATAATGACTATGAAGATATTTTGGACCAACACCATTCAGAGTTATTTTCCCTAGATTAATATATTGTAAAATCACATCCACATATATTATTTATATTATGATTCATTATAAGTAAATCCACATAATTTTTACCTTACTGAAATATTTATGACATTTTAAAAAAATTAGAAAAATCCTCATTGTTTTTCATATGGATATGTTCCTTTATCATTGTTTAAAAAATATAATTCCAATGTGTTTTACTTAACATTATCTTCTACCAACTATAAGGACCCCAAATCTAGTATCCTAGATCTATAGGTTTGTTATGGAAATTGGAATAACATACAAGTGATCACATCCCCAAGGGATGAATAGTTTTGTAGTATTTAATAACTTGAAACACACATGACTATAACTTTTTACATTAGAATATATCCTAATAATAGTAAAAATTATACATCATTGAACTCATTAAATTATTACTTCATAATGTATTGGGAAAATGAAAACAAAATAAGCGTGATCATAAAATAAGGGTGAGGTAAAACACTCCGTGAGGGTTTCATAAAATAGAATATAACTTGAAATAATATGTAATAATCAACATAGAATGGTAAATAACAAATAACACATTCCATTTAATAAGTAGCATAATCATGAAATGAATCTATAGATAATTACAATGTAGTTATATCATTGATAATATTAACTAAATTATCAAAGATGAAATTGATTATTATTAGATTTCCTGATCTCAGTCATCATGATATCTTTACAAAAAATGAATTGTCCCAATGTAGATTATATTATGGGTAGGAATACACTAAAAATTTTCATAAGGCCATCCAACTAGGTTGTTTAATGTAATATTTTTATTTACTAAGGGGATATATATAACCAAGATCCACCCATCACTGTATATCTAATGAAATAATTATATATTGAATGATAAATGTAATATATGAAAAGTATTCCTTATCAATAAATATTTTTATTGAATATTGAATAATGAATATCAATATTTACATAGTCAATCAAATAACATTCATAAAAAACACAACATGTATAAATGGTATATGGTTTAGAAAATATGAATATTCACTATACAATAAATATGGATATTTATGAGATATAAAACATATAAATGAAAATGATCAAAATAAAGTGAATATCTTAAGTTAATTTTAAATACCAAATACCTAATAAGTGATAAAATATGACTATTAATTCATCAGAAATATTGGTTTAATATATAAATCATGTCTTTTGGTAATTAAAAAAATTAAATTAAAATTAAAATAATAATTAAATGAAAACTATTCTTTTTTAGTCTATTAATAACATAAAAAAATATGCTCAATAGTGTAATATAGTTAGGGAATTTTGTTAACATCTTATACGTTAAAAAGAAACAATCATTTTGATTTCTTTTATTGAATGTCAAAAATAAAACATTTATAAAACATTAGAATGATTCCATTCAAACTTCATAAAATTTCAACGATAACATGGAATTTTCTTAAAAAATTAATATGTTAAAAAAATTCCTCTTTTAGAACATTTTTAAAAAATATTGATAGAATAGAAAAGCACTCCTGGTCAAATGAGTGTAAAGTAAGATGAAATGAATTAAAAATATAATATACTTAATGTGTTAATTAATAAATAAATTGATTATGTGTAACAAGTTAAAGTCCACATAATAAATGTGTTAATGCAGAATAAAAAAAATGTGGGTTCATTACACACATAATCTTGGCATAAAATAGTCAATTGAGTAGTGGTATCAACCAATGAATATAAATTGGGTCACAAATCCCCTTAACTCATTATTCATTGTTGTTGAACATTCTTTAACCTCATATATAATGGTTTTAATTTTGTTATTAATTTATAAATGAACTATATTAATATTTCTGACAATATATATGATCGACATTTAACATATTATCAATCGCGTTGGATCCAGTGTGATGAAAATAATGACTTGAGGGGGAGGGGTGAATAGTAATTTATAAAATTTAATTGAAAAAAATAGAATTATAAAATAATGATCTCAAGTGTGATTTATATTCTCAATATGATGTATATCACAATTAAAATGAAGAAAAACAATGATTCATAGTGGTTTGTGTCACTAAAATCATTGTACACTCCTAAACCTTCTCTTCTCCTTAATAATATTAGTACTCACTAAGATTCTCACTTTTAACGATATGAGAACCTGTTACATACAATGACTTTTATAAGAACCTATATGAACAACCTAGAATTATTATAGTTGAAAAATCATTTTTCTATTAAAAAACATTTGATCACTAGTTACAACCCAAAGTACATTTTTGGTGATGGGAGAAACTAAAAATGAAATACATTATTTTAAATGGGAGAACCATAAAACATTCTTTAGGAATTAAAAATATAATAAATAATAGATTATAAAATAAAATTAAACACATTTAAACCGAAAATGATGAAAAATATTAATCATAATGAATCTCAATGACCATTGATCACTAGAATGGAAGAATTTCGAATATTGATGTTCTTTTTTGATCAATACCAAAGTATATAAGTCATAATATTTTATTGAATGAATGGGAGTACGAACAACTACGTCAAAGTTGTATAAGAGAGTTTATAAAATGATCTAGACAATAATTGCTTTTATTCCTAAAGGATGGCTCTAAATAATAAATCATGCATGATAAAAAAAAATATTTTGGGAGCATCTATATATCCTATAGTTACATGAAATAAGTTAGTGTTTAAAAATAAAATAAAACAATTATTACCTTTTATTTAAAATGAAATTCTAAAAAACAATGATCAATTTCAATCATTAATTCAGCATTACATATTACAATAAAACAATCAATATATTACATATAAAATATTTAAACTATTCATAACTATAATACATTTTAAATAAACTGTATAAACATATTTTTTATTACAATATTAAAAATATATTAATATAAAGTACCATAAGAAATTCAACTTCATATATATTTGTAGATCAAAATTTTCAGGATTATTGTTACAAAAAAATTAATTATCTTTTAATAAAATATGATAGAATTCTTAACTAATTATTTATTTTGAAAACATTAATTAAATTACATGAATTAGATAAATAATTGGAACTATTGGTGGATTTAAAAAAGAGATAGGAGCTATATTGAGCTACCATTGTTTTGTGCTCTATTGATGTACTAGTAGTGATAAGAAGTATGTAAATATACTATTAGTGTCAAACAAGACATACCATTGATGGTTAATAGTAGATTGATCTAGTGTTGATAAATAGATGATTTATCATTGTAAAATAGAAAAATATATAATGTTGAATCAAGAAAAACCAATAAAATATTACAAGGATATCCTACTTTTATGAAAGATTCTACCACCATTTATCAGGGATGAACTATTGGTAAAACAAGAAGATTCTATTTGCACATGACTTTTAAGAGGTATTTACTTGTGGAGTTAAATTTACAACTTCAAGTAGTGATATATGAGTGGATGATGATCTATTAGTGAATCATATTTCTTCCATTTCATGGATTTATTTTATTAATGCAAGAAATATTTCCTTTACCTAGTGAAAATGGTATAATATTAGTGTAGGAGAGAAATGATAGTGTAGTAAAGGAGATCTATAATTAGATTCCCAATGGTAGTTTGATCTACTGTTGATAAACAAGACAACCTATAATGACTTGATAATTCTCATTATCATGAGAGTACAAAAAAGTTATTAATTTGTCTTAAGTGACAACCCCATGATACCATAGGCAATAAATATACACCGAAGGGTTTGAAATAAAAACAAGGGATCATTTATTCCTTAATAATAAAACCATTAACCAAATAACCCACAAAATGATGCATGATCAAATGAATGGAAACTCATCAAGTTAATATATTTCAAAACCACATAAAAGTGTAAAATACTGGGAGACCAAATGAAAAAAATGCGAATAGAGGCCAAAATGTATGAAATCGTATATGAATGGTAAAGAATGATTATATACCTCGAGAATCAGGGTTCAAAACACCAAGGGATTCCATCAGATTGTATCCAAATAGATTTGGAGAGGTTATCATATTTTCAATGAAGATAAATACCTATTTAGGTATTTATAAAGTAAAAAGTGAGTAGTTTAGAGGCAAAAATGTATGAGACCCACTTTCCCAGGATCTCACTTTGACTATGTGCAAGGTTAGTTCACATGGTTAGACATAACATTCACTAACCATGTGTTAGCTACTATATAGATAGTCCATTTAAGGACCTCCTCACATAGTCTCCATAACAGTGTGCACACCATGATGATGATCTCTTCCTCAAACCTACAATTGCATACATTTTCTATTAGTAATTCCACACAGTTTGGATAAACAATTTGTTGTCTATGCACCTATCCTTTAGCCCCCAAAACATATTGAACGTTCACCAAACTCTCCCAACATTACCCCCTAAGCATTATATCAATAAATAAAAAAATAAGTGGTTATATACTCAAAAACTAGGGTACTACATTCTACCCACAATCTATCTTTCTATCCTCCGAATATACAAAAACATCCTTGCCATAAAAGAGTTCTAGCCACTACTCTTTCATTTCCTTCTCATGTTCCCATGTTTCTTCTTAAAACTCACCATGTTTCCAAAAAACTCAAACTAGAACAATTATTTATCAATGTTATACTTTTTATTTCCAATCCACAATTCACACTGGGATATGTAGTAATGAGGCATCTTGCTCTAGTTAAATGTGATCCCATCGTATCACATTGTAAGGATTATGATGATACTTTTTCAACTGAGATACATGGAACTCATTATGCAACAAACTGATACGTGGTGGAAATCCAAATCTATATACCACCTCTATTACCCGTTATAGTATCATGAATGGTGAAATGTATCGAGGAGATAACTTTCCATATTTCCCAAAATGATAATTTCCATGCCATAGAGAGATCCTCAATAACACAGGATCACTCATGGAAAATGACAATGGCCATCAAGAATGATCATCATAATATGTTTTATGACTCTAATCCATATCAATCCTTTTTCTGATTAACTAACGATTCTCTATTATTTCTTGGGAAATCCTCGGCCCAACTAGTGACGTTTAACCAATTTCAACCCATCATAGTGGATAATGAAAATGATTCCCATACAATAATTCATATAGAGCTGTATATATCATGGAATGGTTGATTTTATTATAAGAAAACTCCACTAAGGGTATGTTCTACTCCCATGAGACACGAAAATCAATTACACCAGAATTAACATGTATTTGAATGCTTGTACCATCTGTTGAGATTTCAAATTCATATAAGGATGATATGTCATGATCATATTCAACTGAGTGGCAAGGGATTTCAATAAGGATTTCCAAAAACGAGACTTGAACCTCATATCTATGTCTAAGACTATTGACACTAGTACCCCAAGCCTCATTACCAATTCATTGATATATATTTTAGATATATCTGCCGCCATATGAGTTTCATGAATTGAAATTAAATGGACCATCATGGTAAGATGATCCACTATCACCCATATGGCATCGTGTTTAGGAAATTTTCTTAGGATACCTATAACAAAATACATATCTATCTGATCGCATTTCCATTCTGTAATCTATAAGTACTGTGACATACCTTCTGGTCTTTGAAACTCTTCTTTAACTTAATGATAAGTTAAGAACTGTGATACAAACTCAACCACCTTTATTTTCATGCCTCTCTACCAAACTGCACCTTCAACACCTTATACAACTTCTTTGTTCCTAGGTGTACAACCCATCTCGAATGGTGGTAATAATGAATGATTTTTTTATAAAAATTACTAGGTACAACCATTATATCTTAGAAACACAAAATTGAACACCCATTAAGTTTCCAGCCCTCAATGGTCTCCCCACCATTATGTTTTAAACTCAAAACCTTGTAATTCTACATCATATGCCCCTACCTCTTTGACCATCTTTACCAAATAATGAAAAAGAAGAGGTGAAAAAAATTGCAACATCACCTTGGTCTTCACACTCCACATTCGTGTTGGCTAGGACCAATGTCAAATTTCATTCATCTGATGCTTCTTTCGCTAACTGATCATATGAATTTTTGCCTAATTCATATACCACTGAATTTCCTCTTCCTGCTGTATACATCAAGTCAAATTCAATCATTTGGTGTTACTATATTCATCTCCATTGCATAAGATTCAAATATCTCTATTTGAAAATGTGTTTCAAGCTTTTATGGTATGCGAACATGAAAATTTCTCACCAAATATTTAATGACACCAAGTCTTCAAGGCATGAATGAATACTGATAATTCTAAGTAATGTGTTGGGTAATTATTCTCATGCACTATCAAATGCCTTGATCCATAATCCACAACATGGTATAGTTTCCTAAGAAAATATCCCAACCATAACACTAAATCATCATTGTACACTAGATATTCCCATCCAGATTTTAGTAAAATCAATCTAGGTGATGAACTAAAAAGAACATTTATCTCTGGGAAAGACTTCTATAATTCCTGTTACCATTGGAATGGAATATTATTCTTTGTAAAGTCTATCATTGATGAGTTTATAAATGATAATTCATTCACAAAGTGTTTTTAATAACCAACTAGACCATGAAAACTTTTTATTTGAAAAAAAAAGTTTGGTAGTTTCCACAAGATCATAAAATCTATATTTTCAAGATACTATAAAATACCTTTTTCTAAAATCAAATGGCCACGAAAGCATACATCCTGTATTCAAAAATTTCATCTAGATAGTTTGGTATACAGAATAGTGATATCTCAATATTTTAAGCACTCTCGCTAGAAGTTACTCATGCTCAGCCCTTATATTTTTATACACCAAGATGTCATCTATAAACACCCCAAAAAAAGAGTCCAGACATTTTAGAAATATTCGATTCATCAAAGACAAGAATACTATTGGTGGATTCATGAGACCGAAAGGCATGAGTACATATTTTTAGTGTCCATATCTAGTTATGAATGTTTTCCTCAAAATATCATCTTTCTGAACTCACAATTGATGATATACTATTTGCAAGTCAATTCTAGAGAACCACTGAGATCCCTTCAATTGATCAAACAAATCCTCAATGCATGGAAGTGGATATTGATTATTTATCATAACATGGGTATGATCATGATAATAAATGAACAATTGAAGAGTTCCATTAGATTCCTTCATGAACAAGACTGAAGCTTCCCATAGAGAGGTACATAGATGAATGAAACCCTTGCTTTCTAGCCCCTCCAATTTCACTCTCAGTTCCATTAACATTATAGGCTACATCCTATAAGATGGATTAAAAATAAAAATGGTCCCCAAAAGGAGATAAATCATAAACTACACTTAAATAATAAATGGTAACCTTGAGAAATTCGCAAGAAATACATATAGAAATTGATCAACCAATATTGAAAAATTACGTCCTAGATTTCTTCTATTGATTCCAAAGTCAACACTGCTAACTAATAAGAGATTGTTCCCATCATAGGTGCCAAAAATCATGTTGTACCCTTCTTCACAGCCTTCACTCCTTAGAAGCGGTGATGGACACCATCAGCAGTCATTAAAATTATTTTCCTACTATAATAGTTGATTGGAGCCTTAAAAAATTTCATCCAATCCGTTATAGACATCGATCTCCAACATAGAGAAGTCCCATTTCATATCATCTCCAATAACCGTTATAGAAAATTCTCTACAGACACAGGTTTGATATTCTCTTCACTAAGAAGAGATTGATGTTTTATCATAGAGGGAATCATTTCATATATTAAAAATAGTAGGATTAAAACACAAGAAGGAATGAAGGAATGAAATGAACCAACATCAAATAGTAATTTCATGATGGTAGAATTCAAAATAATTTCACCTCTCACTGTAGATGGTCCATCCTGATGATCCAAATCATCCTCTCAACTCTATACAGTTTCTTCATCTATGAACACTATTATTTGTTGGATTTCTAAGATTATACTTGTTGAGGACTCGTGGTATTTCAAGAATCCCCATGGATATCTTTTCTCTAATGATGAGACTGATTCTGCTGGACTTCTCCTGTCATAGAATACAATTCTTGCAACACCTGAGAAGTGTCTTGAACACATATACTCATATGACTTCAACTAAATCACATAAGGTTTCCCATATTGTTTCCATTCGGGAATTCCCTTGGTGTTTCCAGTATACTTTTTCTTTATTTTGTCTAAGGAATCACATTGGTAGAATCGCACATGGATATTTTTTAATGGAGGATGGTTTACTGATCCCACTGTCAAATTCTGATTTCTGCTCCAAACATGGATATAGGTATATGTCTTTCTATTTATCCAAACATTGGTTTTTCCACAAATTATAGTAGGGTTCATCAGACTACCACTTCACATAGATCCTAATATTTCTCACTTAGACACTATCTCTCAATTCACCATATCTGTATATTCGTTAATATAGAGCACCACAATCTTCGATCGAATTTCTAACCTTTTCCCATATTTGAATATGTGCGCCTTCATGGATTCACTCACCACATATTCTAGTGAAAAACATATTAAATTATTGGATTTATCTTTATAATAAGTGATAGATAGATTCTCTTGCTTCAGGCTAAATATGTCTTTCATCTTCTATATTTTGAACGTGTGAAGATATAATTGTTTATTAAACAATTCCACAAAATCCTCCTATGTAATGCCTTGATTAACTTTATCATGAAATAAAAGTTCCCTACCATTGGTGTGTAAGATTATCAAGAATATATGTCAGCAATCTCTTCTCCCTAAACATGGATAGAGTTTCTACTCTTGATGGTTTTTCCAACAGGTTCTTCTTGTTCTATTGGGATATCATCAACAAATAAGTTATTGAGGTTGTAAGGGAATTCATCTATCACTCTTACATGTGATTTGGGATGAACTCAAACATTATTTCCCTGATTACAATGAAAGATAATGCATTGGATATTAAATATTTCAAGCATGTTTCTACTTGGAACACCATTCTAAAAGTAATTAGCAAAATTATGGAAATCTGGCTAGGTGAGATTGCAAGGAATCTTATTTCCTAAAATCATTTTGGTTTTGTACCAAGCAGGAACATTCAGAATTGTCTATTCACTACTTCAGAGTGAGTCGATATAATGAGAAGTAAGGTCAGGGATGGAAGCATGACATTAAATTTTGATATATCAATGTCCTATGACACTATAAGGTGGGATTTTATTTTCAAATTTTTGAATATGCATGGCTACTCCGAGAAATTTATTTGTTTGGTGTACTCCATTTTGAATAGTTCTAGCCTGTCTATTTTGGTCAATGGATCACCCAGGGGCTTCTTTCAATTCCCTAGAGGAGTTAGGCAGGGTGACCCTTATCTGGCCTATTGTTCTCTATGGCGGAAGATTATTTGAATATATGACTTAATGATCTTGTTAACACTAGTTTATATCAAGTGATGAAATATAGTAGGAACTATTCTACTCATTCTCACTTGCTCTATGCTGATGATATACGTCTATTAATCAAAGATGACATTAAGGACATCTCTTGAATCAAGTCTATCATTTCTCACTATGAAGAAGTTGCAGGCCAGGGCATAAGCTGGAAGAAATCATTTGTTGTATTTGGAGAAGGAATTTCAATCTCGGAGAAAAACAGAATTGATATCAGGCTTGGTGTAAAGAGAGGTACACTACATTTTAATTACCTTGGGATACCTTTTTTTGGGGAAGGGTGAAACGAGTATAATTGGAAGGTATTTCTCTTAAAATTACTAATCAGTTGACCAGTTGGAAAGGTAAGACCATGTCTCATGCTGGTAGGATATGTCTTGTTAAATCTGTCATAACATCAATGTTTGTTTACTATTTTTCATTATATAAAGGGCCAAGTTCTATTCTTAAGTAATTGAGAAGAATGATTCGCAACTTCATTTGGAACGGTTTGATTCACCAAAGGAAACAGGTTACTGTGGCTTGGAAAGACTGCATAAAGCCTGTGGCTATGAGAGGAATGGGAGTTAAGGACATCAGAATTTTTAATGATGCACTGCTTCAGAATTTTACTTGGAGGCTATAATTTGATTTTAATTTTCATTAGAATTTCTTACTAATAGATTTGTTGATAGGGTACAGAAAAATCAGAATGTGTACATGAGATCCTCTATTTGGACATCAGTTAAGAACACTTATTCTCATATCATGAAAAAACTCCAAATGGTTGGTATGTGATATCTCCCAACTAAATTGTTGAATATCTCATGGCTGTCCTCTCCAATTAATGATCATGTCAATATTCCACTACCTTGGAGGAACATATCTATCTATGACCTGTAGGGGAACTCTGAGGCTTGTGCATTCATACCTTGTATTCATTGTTTGGATATATCTAGATGTTCCTATGTTGACTATGATGTACTTGTATGGAAGTCTATGCTCAATGGATCCTTCTTCAACCAAGAGTCTTACAATCTACAGTGTGGACACACATCTGGAGTACCTGCATGGGTGGATGGTGTAAGAAGGCCCTTCATTCATCCCACTGATGCATTGCTGATATGGTGAATTTGGAAAAATCGGCTGCCAATTAAACCTGCCTTCCAAAGCGATAGACTGTGGATTGCCTAAGTTTGTTGCCTATGATTGGATGAAGATGAATAAGTCAAACAATGTTCATTCACTTCTCTTTTGTTGGTTTATTGTGGATGTATCTTCAATACACCTTTCACTACCACTTGAGTTTCAGTTCGGTTAGAACACTGCTCACTTCGGTTCTTCAGGCAGAATGCAGTGAGCAGGTTAAATCCCTACTCACCCCTGCTGTTGTTTCTCAGATTTCATACATTTAGAGATCCCGAAAGAGTATTGATTTTAAAAATGGTATGCTCTCATTTAAGGAGGGTGTTTTGGCGATTCATCGATGAATTAATCTTTCTTCGGTGAATCAAACTGGATCAATGAATAATGATATATATGACTTTATTATCTTGAGATCTCTTTGTGTAAGTGGAAAAGAGAGGAAGCCTCGAATTATAAATCATATCCGTGGATTTCACTGATATATGACTGGTTGAAGGTGAATGTTGATGGGGTAGCCTCTGGTGCACCTGGTCCTACTAAATGTGGTGGGGTATTCAGGACTCATCGGGGCTTTGTCAAAGGCTT
This sequence comes from Viscum album, assembly GCA_963277665.1. Taxonomy (NCBI): domain Eukaryota; kingdom Viridiplantae; phylum Streptophyta; class Magnoliopsida; order Santalales; family Viscaceae; genus Viscum; species Viscum album. The sequence continues at coordinate 690,263,126 of OY728119.1, read as the reverse complement.
ATTTTTTCACTATATAGGGAATGGGCATGAAGTTAAAGCTGAACTATGGGAAATTATAACGGTGAAAAGGTATGAAGTTCGTTATGGTTGGAAAAAGTTATTGATCGAATTAGATTCCTCTGTTGATATGCAGATTTTGAAGGACCGGTCTAGGAATATTCCATGGAAGATGTTATCAGCCTCGATAAATTCTCTATGACTTTCTGAATTGATATGTCTGGATGAATCCCTTGAGTATAGAGAGGAAAATCAGGTGGCAGATGTTCTCTCTAAAAGATAAATTACTGAGGATAGTTCCAGCAGGTCATTTGTTCTACCTGACTACTACAATGGTTTGGTTCACAATGATAGAATTTGTGTTGTGCACACAAGGGTATGTAAGGCTCCCTATTTTTGAGTTTTTTTTATGTTTAAACTTTTTTATATATAATCTTTTTTAGGAGCAGGTCCTCAACTGTCTGTCAGACATTTCAGCTATATCACCAACATAAACATTAGATCCACCGATGTGCTGATGAACTTGAAGATATTATTCGTCCAACAGAGTCACAGCACTGCCTTCTGGGGTTTAGAATCACCCCAGAATATGCTTTTATTTTTCTACATGAACTACATGTAATGGTCTACATGCATTTGCTCATCCATCTTGTTTTCCATGTACACAACCTGAAAAGACTCGACGATGCTCTCAACCAGATCTTGGTTCACCTGTGGCTCAAGTGAAACAACATTATCAATAGCTTCTTTTGGTTCGTTTCTACATTGGATACTTGGGTCCATTATCTTAACAAACAACAAACATTTTAAGTCTCAATCTCATGAACTTTATGGCTTGGTATTTAAAATTATATTACATATACTATCACAATTTTTTTTTAAAAATAACCTTTTCATGTTCAATTTATTTTTGGAAAAAATATTATTTCTTTCAACAATCAAACCATTTTCAAAATACACAAAGTATCATATTTTCAAAATCTATCATGTGAAATAAAATTCAACATTTTTAAAAAATTTATAATTTTTTAACAGATCATATATCATTACACAATATTAAATATGAAATCATAATGGGAAATCATTTCTCTAATGAATGAAATGTGGACCTTATTGGATAAACCAATGAAAATGAGATTCTACTATCTTATATGTGTCTCCAAAACAATTATATACCCAACACCCTGGTAACTTGAAGTTCTTCATTAATGGGTTTGCTACATCCTTTTATGCTATAAATTTTATGTCCAGACAATCCAACTCATTTATAAGATCACAACCTAAGTAATAAACAAGGATGAATCAAATCCAAGACCAAAAAAATGATACCTACTTGTTACGAAATGACCATACAAGATGATACCATTTTTAATGACCCTCTAAGTCTCATTTTCTTGAGTGTAAAAAAATTCATTACATGGAATTAAGTGACATCCCCAAGACTCTAATGGATGGAAATAAATACCGATGGGTTTTGAATACATGTGGTGTATGATATATCCTTAATGATTATAAACATTAACCAAACATATCACTAAATTATGTATAAATAAAAGAAAGGAAACTCAACAACATAATATATCTCAAAACCATATCAAAGTGTGAAATAGTCGAAGACCAAATGAAAAACGAGGTAAATAGTGTATAAACTACTAAATAATCTTAAAATACCACAAGACTCCTTGCTATACATGTTCAAAGCTACAAGACCACTAAAAAACCCATGTATCATGCAGTGATGCTAAAAACGTGTGACACATTACCTTTTCCTATGCTCCCTTGAAGATAACATCTTCAGAAGCATCAAATTTCTAAATCAGTGGTGAGTATAAAACTCAATAGGTTTTCCCCAATGTTTTACCAACTCAATCCACTCGAGTAGAATAGTCAGCAAAAATTTTATAAAGTATTTTATATAAAACAATATTTCAAAAAAAAATTACAACTATATATAAACAAGTTTCCAAAACCAATTCTAACAAAAAGCATACAAGTATAATTGAAAATAAATTTTGAAAGGTATTTTTTAGAAAATTTAGTATACCAAACATTAAAACCACTTCTCAATATTCCTTTAGAATACCCAATGCATTACACAAATCCACACAACGAACCATGCATGATACACGATAAAAATTTCATACTCATGAGTAGTTTCTCATCGATCTACCAAGTAATAACAAGGTAATTATATCCCACATTCCATTAAATATTTGGAACCTAAAAAAAGGTAGTGTTTCAACCAAGACTCGTATATTCAACATGAACACGAACACCACAATAAAATATATTTTTATTGAAACTTATTTCCAATTAAACATTTATGAAGTTTCTGAAAATCCACAATTTTAAATCATCATTTGTAATTCAAGAAACTAAAGCAATTTTCACAATATTTTTACAAAATTTCCCAAATCTACCAAAAAAGTTAAATCATCACTGAAGTGATTTATTCCATTTATCGAACTAAGATTTCACAACAAATGTTACCCAATTATCACAATTTGGAACTAATAAAACAAATTAAATTAATAAGAGTTGAGAGAAAATCCATATACATTAAAGGATTCAAGGAAACTAGAGAATAAACAAAGAACGCTCAAGAAAATAGGGTCAATTCTTCACTGAACTGCCTTATAACTTTTCTATAAGAAATATCAAGACAAAATATAAATTTATTTGGAATTAAACATCAATGTTCTACATATTACATATGTAGTTATAATAATTATAGAAAAGAGGAGATGAAGATCTATGAAGATCTATGAAACTGATCATGATCAATGAATAACGATCACATACCTCAATAATCCAGGTATGAAACACCAAGGGAAGCCTTTAGATTAAATCAAAATATCTTGGGAGAGGTTATACTATAATTAAGGAAGATAAATAAAAATGTTTGGGAATCTTAGAAGCAAAAATGAGCAGTTTAGATGCAAAAACATGCAAGATCCACTTATTTAGAATCTCGCTTTAACAATGTCAACATTTAGTTCCCACAGTTAGACAAACTGTGCACTAACCATGAATTAGTCACAATATAGATAGACCCTAGAATAGCCTCCTTACATGATATCATTAACCATGCACAAAATATTCCAATGATATGTACCTCAAACATAATATTGAACATGTTTCTCTTAGGATTTCTGAACGGTTTTGATAAATCATGCGCAACACTTGCGCCTCTCCTTTAGCCCCAAAACGTATTGAATGCTCACAAAACTCTCTCTAAATTCCCCTTTATAATTTATATAAATAAAAATACATAGAAAGTGTTCATTACTAGAAATTATGGGTACTACCCTACCAGTGATGAAATATCTACCCATTTCCAAGTGGTAGAGGGACAATATTCCATTGATGGAATGAAACACGTCATTCATTTTGAAGGAATTACTAATTTTATGTCATTGTGAGAAGGATTTAAATTTACCATTAAATTAATGAAAAACCAGTGATATACCAGTTAGATAAAAATCATAGTGTCTCATAATGATATATGAAACAAAGAACTCCCACTGAAGGTTTGAAACGGGTGCTGCCATCCCTAATGCCACCAAATGAGGCATCAAATCTGCATTTCGTGTCGATCCTAAAAGCATGTAGTGAGTGAAAGATTAGATGGTTTTAGGTTTCATGAAAATAACATGTTAATATTGATATTGTCAATGTTATCGAAGAAGAAGTCCACCCAAATCAAAAAAGATATGTGAGGGAGATATATTAAGGTGTGAGATTCCATAAACAAGATCATATGTTAGAGATTAGTCAAATAAAATGGAAAAGTGTAAGTATGAGTTTTCAAAAAAAATTGAAAAGAAAATAATGTTTTTGCATCCAACATGGATTTAATGGTGAGGTGACTCTATTTTATATTATACAAATCACTCCCTAACAGCCATAGATATGGATATCGGGGATCAACACTAGTTACACCTTTAGAAAAAAAGGGATATGACCCAAAAATCAATCTAGAACCAAATACTACCTCTTCTTTACAAGCTCTATGGGCCTGATATATAGGACCAGTCTCCTTAGGCTTATACACATCCAAGCATTCATCTGGCTTCATGTGGTCTATTTATGGAAATATCTCTAATGGGGTTTACCACTTGAGTCCCATAGTTGTGGTTTTGGGATTGTCTTAGTGTCTTTCATTAGATGGACCAAAATTGTTTTATCAGAAAAACCTAAAAGAAGTTTATTAATGGAAAAAATTAAAAAGTATTAGGATCCTAAAAGACTATCATCAACAGAACATTTTCAAAAACACTAAAATTTTAAAATATTAAAATACATTTAATGTTAACAATAATAATAAATTTAAAAATTAAATAAAAAAATGTTATAAACAATTAGAATTAAATTTAATGTAATGAGATTTTAATTTATTAAAATAAACAACACTATTAAATTATTAAAACGACTTTGAAACCCAAAGAATTTACCCCTTTTTGTAAATTACAAAACCAAAAATCTATTAAACATATCGAAAATAATCTAACTCTTTTTGAAATTTATTAAAAAGAACATCAGAATGAGATATTTAAAAATAATATCCCCTTTAATCAAGATCAACTACTTAAAAGTAATATAAAATTAAACTATTCAAACAAATAAAGAGTTAGGATAAAGTAATTGTTTAACAAAGCACATTAAAAAGTAATATATAATTACCATTTAGTTACAAAAGAATTAAAAAATTATTTAACTATAGAATACTTGTAAAAAATTATTTACGATTTCATATTATAAAAAATGAGATTTTAAAATTCTGGAATCCCCAATACTAACATAACATCCTCAAATTTAGTAGGTTCTAAATGTTTAATGACAATTTCATTCAACTATTAATAAGTAAGAAAAAATAAAAAATATGTATCACCTTTATTTATATGATTCCAACGAAAGAGTTATATAATATCTATGTGTTTAGTTTTAGTGTGTTTGAAGAGGGTTTTTTGTATTTGAATAACACAAGAATTATTATTTTAAATTGAAATGTTATCAAAACTGATATTAAAATCATATAGTTTTTTAACCTATTTAATTTGAGAACATGTAGTTGTAGAAACATATTCATTCTTAACTATTGAAATTAATATAGATCTTTTTTTAAAAAATCCATAATATTTTTCAAAAAATGACACGTACATTTAGTTCCATTATGAACATCCCTAAGTCCTCCATAGTCCAAATCAGAGTAAGAAAATAAATAAAATTTTTATCATTATAATTTAATAAAATAGTACATAAAAACCCTTGATATATATAATTACTATTTAATAAACATTAATAAAACATTATTTATTATTGTATTAAAATCATGAAAACACAAAATCGATGATCAATAAGTCTTGCAAAGATACAGTGAGATTTAATAGACATCATATCATGCCTCTATACAATTTAATTTCAACTATCCTTCCAAATTCATCTGAGCCCAACTGGGAATTTATTCTCATTGGTGTTTAATATTCTTACTAGAATCATGTCCAAGCCTTTTTACATTTTCATTATTATAAATACCCTAACTTAATAAAATAACATCTCTCTTTTCATTAATTTTCAATCAAAAGAACAATTTTAGTTTCCCATTAATCTCATGTCAATTTCATATTTAATTATTTTATAAAAACCATTACATAGTGAATAATTTGTCAATCCACATATTATATCACGAACATTTATATGTGTAATCAATATATTACTTGAAAATATTTTTATAAACATTGATGGATCAAACATTCCTTTAAAAAATGATTTTATAATACACACTATGTTAGTATTTCCTACCAAGATCATGGGGGTTTATTAAGACAATATAAGGTTTTATTAATTAAAAAAAATGATTTAGATACTTCTCATTTTAAAATCTAGTGGGGTTTTTTCACATAAACATATGAAATTACTCCATTTAAAAACAAACATTTTGAATCCATTTAAAATAATTTCATGTTTTGAATATATGAATAATATGATATATTTAAATTTGATTCTATCCATGAAATATGAGAAAAATAATCCTTAAAGTCAATAAAATCTTCTATCGAATAAACATGAGAAAATATCTTTGCTTTATTTGTAACAATGTATCTAGCTTAATGAATATTATTACGAAAAATACATTAGGTTCTTAATATAGTTTTATGTTTGGGTAATTAAACTAAATACCACTCATTATTCCTTTAAATTTATCTGAATTCATTATACATATCATTATTCCAATTTGAATAAATTAAAGGATTATCAATATTTATAGGAATGAAATCATAAACAAATGACGATTTTCTTAGTAATGTGGAACTTATTTTCTTGTTTGAGTACCATATTCAACATTACTAATTAATTTTTGAAAAGTGTGATATTTTAGTGGTTTAGATCCATTTAGATTATTTTCATATGGTATATTTTCTCCATTATCTGATGCATTCTAATTATCTTATTAATTATCTCCAATAATATTATTTCTATATATTCATCATTTTATTTGTTTGATTCAAAATCCTACTTAATAGAATTATTTTCATTAAAAATAGTATGAAAGAGTTATTTTATAGCTAATGTATTTTTAATGAAAACGATTCAAGTATTTCAAGAATTTTAAGTCTTTAAAACTATCCCTTTAAAACTTTTAGAAATATTATTTTCTAAATTATATTTTTTATTTGAGATATTTGATTTATATCCAAAAACCATAAAATATCCCACATTATTATTAAACCATTTAAAAGGTTTATAATGGGTCTTTTATAGGAATGTTTTTATAGATAATATTTCTAAAACATGGATAACAAAATTTAAATCTTCTTCTAAAAACTATTTATGCATTGTAAATTCCATTATCATTGACATAGTCATTTAATAAACCATCTATTATTTCATTATACAAAAATATTCTATTGTGGAATCCCTGAGGATGAGAAAAAAGGTTTATATCAATTTTGTTTGAAAAAATTATCAAATTATAAATTCACAAATTTTACACTACTATAACTTCTGATAGAGATTATTGATTTTTTTAATATGATTACATAAAGAATATAATAATGTTAATATTTAATTTTTATGAGATATGAAATATAAATGATGGAGTATATTGTAATCAACTAACATTACAAATACAAACATCCTACCCCCAAAACTAACAAATAATATAGTTCCAAACAAGTCAAGTAGTAATAATTATAAACATCCAGTAGTACCAAAATCATTTAACGCTTTAAATATTTCATCACGTTAGTTAAATTTTGAATATAAATCAAACATGATGTACTTACTCTCATTAAACTTGGTAATTTTGGAAACATATTCATACTTTTAATGTTTCTGAAAAATGTCAATGTTTTTCTGAAGAATCATCCTATAAAACAAGATTTCATCAAATTATAAAACATTAAACACTTAAACTTTTATTTTTAGCAGGATATAATAGATATGGGATTCATCTACTTGAGAAATCCTCGATGATGAACTCCATAATGGCTGTAGTGGTTTGCCCTAGGATAAAGTCCAAAAATAAAAAAGGTGATACCACTCTTAGTGAAGGTGGGGGATGATTTGTTTTCTGGATTTTGGAGCCACACTAGTAAATATGATGTATAATTAGTATCAATTTTTCATAGAAGAATATATTAATCTTTTGCTTAGTTAAATAATATAATCAGTAGGGAATACATTTTCTAATCACTTATCAAAAAGTAAAATTTAGTTGTCTCTTAGAATAAAACATTTATCATTTTATATAATAAAATTTAATCCATCATCATAAAAATATGATATAATTATTATATAATTTTTTAAACCAAGTAAAAATAATAATTTTTAAATAATAACTGTTCTAGAAAAACCAACTTCACCAAGACCTTTAATATAACTTTAAGAGTAGTCTCAAAATGGGATATGGACATCATCACATTAATTGAAAGATATATATTTGGGAATATATCATGTAATGTTCTCAAAGAAGTAAATATCTAGTTATCTAGTGTCTTTAAGAAATCTAAGGAATATTGTTTTGAAATTAAACAATCAAACTATCTATTTTGGTACTCATCCTTACTTGGTTCAAATTGGATTAGTAGTATAAAATTTTGGCACCCAATTTGATTAAAATATTTTATTAATGGGGTGATTAGAATATATATATATATATATGTGGATGAATGTTATAGAATTCCTAAATTATTAAGTAAATATAATTGAAAAATAATTGGTATTATTCCCTTTCAATCTATATTAAAAACATATTAAACTATAAAAACATGTATTTGAGATTTTAACAATGTTATACTTTATTAAAATTATTATTAAAATTTTATAATGAAAACCATTTTTATTAATATTTTGTTTCTCTAACATATCATTTAAAAAAATTGGTCTTTACCTTTTACCAAAATTAGTTAAATTATTTTTAACATTTACAACTTCATTTTCCAAATCATTATTTTATTTTTGAACCGTTTCTAAATATGTATAAACATTATTATTGAATCCAAATGATGGGTTTCTTAATTTTTCATTTTGATTAATTAATTTCCTATAATAATTTTCATCTTTAGTAGAATAATAAAAAATAAATTGAATATTTTTCTTAATGTTTATCATTTACATATAGAATTCTTTTAACAATTTCATTTTACACTTCTAGTTTATGAATATTCAAATTATAATACTCATTAGATATATCATTCTAGGAAACACATACTTTTAGATCATCCCATTCCATTTATTATGATTTATTTTAATCAAATTATTATTTATAATATTATGAAAGTATACATCTCAATTATCCAAAATCCTTAACTTATTAAATATTACATTCATTTAATCTAATTTTTAACTTTTTAATTCCAAGAATCAAAATCAAATAATGAATCATAAACATTTTAATCATAAAAATTAGAATTATCTGATAAATACTTGTGATAAATAATCTCTTGAGTTATTAACTAATTAAATAGTGAATAATTTTCCTAAAACCTTATGACCATCATGTAAATACTGCATGTTTTATGTTCACTTCTAATCACTACGACATTCAAAACTATCTAAGAGTCCCAATATCCAAACACATCCAATTTTTCTTTTCTACATTTTTATTTTTTATTATTTGGATGTTTGAGTTTAGGAAATTCCATTATTATGTTCCATTAATTCTCAAAATCATAACATGTTAATTTTAAAACATCATTAATATTACATGAATTGCCTCCCTTATTTTCTTTTAGATAAATTCCATTTATCTTCTTTTCCCATTATTGTTTCTCGTGAACTGAAAACAATTTATACTAATGTGAGCCATATCATAGTAAAATTCCTATAAAACTTCTTCATAATATTTTTAGGTAACAAAATAATTGTTTAATTTAAATTCCTGTTCTAATTTTAGACTCATCAGTTGCAATATTTTTTCGTTCTAACCCATACTAGAACAAATAACCTATTTGTTTATCTAATGTATACTCCCTATAATTATTACTCTCATCGTTGCAAGACATCATTTAATTCCATAATTTTGGAAGATATTTTAGTAATATTTCAACCTAGGATATGTTTTCCAAAACATCTCTAAGAGAACTCTTACCAATTATAATACTTGTAGAATGATGGAACATCTTGTTTAATGATCCTTTTTATCACTGATTGAAGTCTTAATATTATTATAAGATCATTCCAAGCTAGGATATAGATATAATTTTAGTATCATAGATATTTAATTGATTTGTTACCCTAATATCATGGGAAATCATAGAATATGAAACATGGATATAAATAGTATTACATATACTAGAGTAATATTTTTAAATTTATAATTCAATGCATTTTTACCTTTTTCATACCAACTTGTGTATCTATATAATATTTGGGTGGCTCATATATATTTTACATGAGACTCTAGTGATCAAACTATATGTTTTCAATTATGAATCCATCATTTAACACCAATATCAATATCCACCCACTAAAAGAATGAATTTTGTGGAATCTATCCTCTGTTAACATTTAAAAATTCCATCATAAAAGACACATTTATTTAATTATTTAGATGGATAATTCAAGGATATAATTTTATTAAAGAGGTAAAAATAAATAACATAATTAATCAGAGAGGAATCCTTTATGTTAAAGAAGTTACTATTATATGATTCTATTTTTATGTTTCAAATTGTAATAAAAAAACTGTAAATATCCAATAAGGGCCAAACACCTCTAATTCCAATTTTTGTATTGATAGTTATATAAATAAAGACAATGGAGTGTGGGAGTGTGAGTATTCATTTTAATAATTTAATAAAAAATAGTTAGATTATAATATAATGATATGTAGTTAGTAATTTTTTCTTGAAATAATTTATGGAGAAATTTAAAATAATGAAAAAAATATATTTTTAGTTTTTCAGATTACCAAACTCGTATTCCACTCCTCATCCTACCCTACTAATCAAGAATATCAGTTCCCACTAAGAACCTTACTTCAAAAATTGTGTGAACCTATTAGAGACACTATCATTGGTAATAGTGGAACAACCAGGTCTTTTAAAAGGACATGAAACACTAGTCTATAACCAAAATTCTGATAGGGAGTCAAATTTTTTTTTTATCCTTATATAATTAATAGTCAGTGAAATAATTATTTTTATTGTGAAAACCATAAACCAAACACAGTGATATAAAAACAAAAGAAATAAAACATATGAAAAAATAAATATATATAAATAAATCATCTAATGATAAAATGATATTGAAGATGTTAAATATCAATGATCGTTGATGTCTTTAATAAAAAAAGGTTAAATGTTTATGTTCTTATATGATCACAAGAAATGTACAGTAGTCGAAGTAGTTTCTTGAATGAATGATAGGAGAAAGAAATGTGTTTATTCCTTGATAATTTGTCACATGAATTAATATAAAATCATTAAAGAAAATATATTCTAGATGAATCTATATATCCAATAGCTACAAAACACATTTTAGTGTTTAAAAATAAAATAATGTTATCATTACCTTCAATTGAAAAATTCACACATTGTAAAAGAAATTCACTAGTTACTTCTTTATGAATTATTCAAATAAAAAATTCAACATGTTAATTATAAAAAAATATATATTTCATAACTAAAAACAATTAAATTAACTCAATAAAAATATAGTTTATTAAGATATTAAAAGTATTTTTAAATAGGGAATCATACGATTTTCAATTGCATATATATTTTTAATAAACAATGATCACCATTATTTTTATATAACAAATATTTATCATGAAAAATATATAACAAAATATTTAACTAAATATTCATTTTTTAAAAATAAATGATAAAAAATAAAAAAATACATTATACTAATAGCCTATTTAAAAATAACTTAGAGATAAATTGATCTTAAATTTTATAGATGTAGATTGATCTACCAATGTGGTTGAGCGGTATAGTAATCTATTATCTATGTCAAACTAGATCTACCATTGATGTGTAATGATATTTCTATTTACCATTGATAAATAGATTTTTTATGATTATAAAATAGAAAAATTTCTACTATTGAATTAAGAAATATTACATATAATTTTTAAGGAGGCCCTACAATGAAGAAAGATTCTACCACTAGTGGTAAAGGATAAACTACTAGTAAAACTTGAATACAATATTTTAAGGCCCCTCATAAGAGGTATCTACTGGTGGAGTTAAATCTATCATTGCATGAAATGTTATATAGGTAAATTATGATCTCCTAATGGATCATATAACACCTGTTTCATGAATATATTTCATTAAATAATGAACTACTTCCATTAATTGGTAAAAATGGTTGGAGATAAGTATTAGAGATATATTCATAATGAATAAACAAGATATATTGGGGGATTTACAATGGTATATTGATCTATAATTTGAAAATCATATCTATCGAGTGATAAATATCTATCCATGTTTGGTTGATAGGTTCATAATCTACCATTGAAGGAATGAAACAATACTACAATGGTGGAGTAAATTTTATTTGGAAACCACTATAAAAGGATTGAAATCTTCTATTAAAATAATAAAAAACAAGAAATCTAGTGGTTAGATAAATATATACTACTGGTATAGTAGTTGAATAAATAAATAATTATCAATGAAGTTTAGAAATATGTGCTACCATCGCTGATGTCAATAGGGTCGATGTTGAACCAATATTGCATGCCATGCATAGAATTATGCAACGACAGAGTGATGAAGTGGTTTATAGTTTCATAAAAAGAAACATAGATCAATTATCGCATAAATAGTCTAGAAGATAAAGATGACCCGAATTGAAAAATAAATGTGCATGAGATAGTTCGAGGTGTGAGATTTAAAAAACCTTATCAAATAGTGGAGAAACGTTAGATCATTTGACCAAGTGTTTGTACAAGTTTATTAAAAATAGATGAAATGTAATTTTTTTTTCATGTACAACATTAGTTCTAAAATGCAGTTTTACTAGGGTATATGATACAACTCTTCCCCTACCACTATTCGAGATGGCTACTAGGGATCAACATCGTTCAAACCCTCTCACACCATATGCTAGGATCCAACATGCTTAATAGTCCCATCCAATACTCCTTCCATGCACACTCTACATGCCTTATACATGTGTTCAGTCTAAATAGGCATATACATAGCCCATTTCTACTGTACCTCTATGCAAACTATAAATGACAGACCCTCGGATATGGGATACCGATTATATTCCATAAGAATGCATGATGGATAACCCAGGTGGATCATATTAGATGGCCCTAAATATATATGAAAATAATAATTTAACTAAATTTGATTAATAAACATAAAAATAAAACATAAAATATTAAAATCAAAGAACAATTAACACCCTTAAAATACATTCATAACCTGTAAATATTTGAATGATTAAAATGAATTTATTGTTACCAATAATAATAAACATAAGAAATAAATTTTTTATATTTCATATTAAAATTTAATTTAATTAAATGATATGAGATAAAAATACATAAAAATAAATAAAAATATTAATTTATTAAAACAAATTTCAAATTCAAAATTATAATTCATTTTCACTTTTTCATTATTAACAAGTCTTATTATCAAAACTACAATGTTTTATCTTGTATGTTCCATCATAAATGTTCTGGTTCTTTTGAATAGGTTATTGTTTCATCATATAAAAATTAATATTATTTTAATACATATCATTGTTATTCATTAGTTAAATTTTTCAAATCATTCATGAATGGTTGAGATAGGAAAATAAATTAAACAGTTCATAGAGACGGTAGGACATAAGTACGCAGAAGCGTTGTTCTCACTTTTATACGGATAGAAATAAAAAAAGGTGAATAATATTTCACTTTCATATAATAATTTTTTTCATATATATATTATATTTTTATTAAATCTTTCCATATTATCATCTATATAATGAATAAATAAAAATGGATCGCATTGCTTCATGGAGGTGGTAGTCCACATGTTTTCCCAAGAAACATTATTGTTTTCTAATTTTTTGAATAGATTGAATATAAATTAAGTAATCTGTTTAATATACCATTAATATTTCATAAATATCACTTATAAATTTTATAACATTATTTATAACCATCCTTTTAAAATGGTGATCGATAATTAATTACACTGCTATATTGAGACAAGTCCTACGTACACACAAGAAATGTTCCCACTTAAAATATGATAAAAATAGGTGGAAAGTGGGTTTTAAATAATAATAATAATACTAAAATATTTATGAAAATATAATTTTAAATTTAAATTTTTATAATATATTTATAGTAAATATTGTGTGAAAAAAACATAAATGATTTGGTAAGGTTAATTACCTCATATTTTGATGGCTTCTTTTATATCAATTCTTATAAACCATTGGAATGGTATTTTAAGAAGTTAAAAACCTATAATTCATGAAAAATAATTTTATATTTTAATTGGTTATGATTGGGTAATGTTAATTTTCTCATCATGTGGAAAAGAAGAGAGGTGAGGGGTGTCCTTTTACAATTGATGTGAGTAGCACACATGAGATTTTTAAAATATTTATAATATTTATAATGTCATTTTTATTGAAAAAAATATATACAAATTAACTCATATTGTAATTTTATAAGAAGAAATTTAAAATACATCCATCTAATTTTGTTTATGTATGTATTTATATCTTTTAATCCTTTTTCTATTTGGTTTACTCATTTGTCAACTATTTATAACCATAAATATAAAAAAATAGTTTTCAATCCTAAAGGGTTATAATATTACTTGTAATGAAAAAAATAGATCATTAATTTAAATGAAATAAAATTTTAGAGAATTTATTATCATACGTTTCAAATTTCATGATTTTTCATAAATAATTTATTAACACAATATTTTTAATAAAATACCATTAATGTAATTTATAAAACTATTCATTTATTTTGAATTTAAAGTCATCAAGAAAACAAATTAATTAGGGTATGGAATATATAAAATCATATTATACATTATTATTAATATAAAAATTCTCGTGAAACTATAATTCATTAAAAATATTGTTTTTTATATTTTTATAATCATTTACTTTAATTTTTCTATAATATGCATAAGAACTAGGTCAATATTGTATAAGCATTAAAGAAAATTATATGTCAACTAAAAAGTAAAATTAAATGAAAATCATGAAAATAATTTTATTATTAACAAAATAACATTTAAAAATCTATCATTTGTTACTTTTTTCAAATTTAATAATATTAAATAAATAAAAAAGCAAGAGAGTGAGATTTTGGGATTTTAATTCCTTTTAAAAATATAACTATCATTATTAAATGAAAATTTTACTAAAAGACATATATTAGAATTATGTATTTATATGGTCAAATTAATCCCATAATGTAAAATTATGGTAAGTTTTGGGATGATTTTGAGACCTCATCTCATTGTTTTGACTATATTTTACCTATTTTACCCTTAACAATATAAGAAATATTTACCACGCTTGCAATTCATAATTAAAAATATAAACGAAACCATTTACCAATTTTGAACCTCTCTATTAAAAATATATTAGTTAAAATTTTTATTCAATATCTATATTTGAAATAAATAAATTTTCATTTAAATATGTATTACATAATTAAAATGACATTTAAAAAAATACTTTTAAAACATAAAAATTAACTAATAAGAAAATCATTAAAATTTATGATTAAATTAGAATTAATTAAGTTATTATAAATCAAATGGATAATATTTAACTTTGAGGGTAAATAAGGAATAAATTTATTCTTCTAAATTACTGGATATTAAAAATTAAATTCTAGTATTTGAGAAATAAATATTTTTAACTATTCAGAAGAAAAATAATAATTTCAAAATAATAAAATTATATCCCAATATGTTAATTTTGTTATGATAATTTTAAAAATTTTGTTGATTTTATAAAATAAAATTTCAAAAAATATATTAAATAAGTATAATTTCAATGCACAAATTAAAATAAAATAATTTTTTAAGAAAATGTACATTCAAATCCTAAAATGACATTAATAAAATTAATCTATGTATTTCCTATAAATTTTTCAATAAATTTGTATTTTTTAAACAAATGGATATATGAATTGGTCACAACCCAACTCATATCTCACATGAAATTTAGTATGAAAATAATGTTTACAGTGAATACATGAGGTGAAAGGATTTTCCACCAATAAGAAATAGTGAAAGATTAAATAAAAAATGGAATTAAACCCAAAAAATTGAAGATGAAACTGGAGAAGGATCATACTACAGCATGTTCTGGTCCAATTCTATAATAATGTATTTTAACACCACTTGCATGACCTTTCCAATATGTTGTGAAAGCTCTAATGTGGTAGAATACTTCAAGGCCCTTGTAGAAAATAATAAATCCCCACTGCTGGATTACAAACAGGTTATCAAAAACATATACAAAATCGCCTCAAAGAAGAATCTCCTCATATAAGTACTTCATTTGTCCAAGAGAGTCAGCCAACAACCCCAAAAATTAGAAAATAATATATCTAATGTAGTTCCCATAAAACTGATCCATCCCTCCAGCAAGAACGCCCGAATAGCCAAAAACACACATTAAAACAAGAAAACATGATCATTGCCAAGGGTTTCCCTATACATAAAATTGGAATTTCTTTTGAACTCATAATCTTCTTTTGAGAGAATTCGAAATCTAACATGAAGATAAAACTCATCAGTGACTTCACCATATTTTTATTTTTGTAGAACAACTGCATCTTGATTCTCCATCCAAGACATCAATTCCTCACATAGGTCCTCTGCATTGACTTTGTATAAATATTTCAATGCGGGATCCACATCTTAATCAGAAACATATCCTTTTGGAACAAAATCACTATCATAAGTGGAAGAAGTTTGATCCTCGATCGACTGTATATTAGTATCAATATTTTGAGTGAGAGAAATACCAAAAGACATAGTGACAATTGTCCTTTCTATGTTATAATAGTCTATATGTTTCCGGGTCTTCTTGGGATTTAGAGTGGTAAACCCCTATGAGTTAGTCATTGTCTTTTTTCCTTTCCTTGCACATGATTTTAATTAATCTTCCTCAATCTGAACATCTTCTTCACTGATGTCATTTAAAGACCCATTAGACTCAGAGTGAAAACATTCATCCGCCTCTTGGTCGTGGGGCTGAATAAGCTCCTCCTGGTTATTTCTATCAATGGAATTGTGAATATATTCAATATTGATGGGTAAATCATTATCCTTTAATTAATGAGTCACAGATTTCTTATGTTATGCCTTATCTATATAAAGATCTATATCCTCGTCCAGCTTATCGTTATGCCCTCTAGAAGAATCCACCCCAAAAGGAACAATATCAACTTCGAGGCTATCATTGATCTGTTCTAGTTCCTTTTATTCTTTTCTCTTTTCCACCCATGTTGATATATAAAATAGAGATCATACTAACTCATTGTCACAATAATTCAATTCATTTCCAAATTAAGGAAAATTCAACAATAGTCACATAGGTTATCATGAACCACTTACTAAAAAAATCCATGGTTACCATTCTGAATCCAAATATTGGATGAAAGATTTTGGGAAACATCTATCTTAGTACATATTCTAGAAACTAAGGGTCTGGATAAATTATTCATCATAAAATCCATCCTCAATGTATTTCCATGAAGTCAGGAAATTGTAAATATGGTGAATTTTTTGTACATATGCAACTACAACCCCAAAAAACCGATCAATATTGAAAAAATGGGAGATTCAGTGTGAGGATCAAAATCATGGATCCATTGAAGAACTCTCATAAAACTACCCCCAAATTAAAATCAGCATATCAACTAAAGCCTATAATACTCATCTTCAGAAGAGAGGCAAAAAAAGACATTGGAAGAGTTTAATAATCCAGTGTGAATGCTCGAAAACCCATTAGGTTCAAGAAAGATTCTAAGGAACATCAATGATGGTCTGTGCTTAACAAAGTTAAAAACAAGAAAAAATCATAAATATGAAGAAAAACATTTACCTCGTTTGGCGAGAAAGATATCGTCTGTTGCCCTCGGTGACAGAAGTGTTTCTGTTCGATAGGTAGACTAGAAATGATGATGACCTTTGCGCTCGGATCCACGATATCAACAGATCTTCCAGCCACAACATCTAGGAAGGATCAATGGATTGATGTAGGGTTTCTCACTCTCTCACCCTGGAGAGTCATCCTCCCCAACCTTCCTCATTATCATCCCATAAAAATCATAAAAATCTTTCAATAAATTTGTATTGAGTATGACTCTTATTTATAAATTTTATAATTAGGTTACTGATATTAATAACCAAAAATTAAAAAGAAATTCCATCCGATAAAATAATCATAATTTTTAAATATATATATATTTTCTTAAACCTCTATGTGACATGTTAAAAATGATATTGGAAACATAAATTTACGTAAAGATAAATATAAAATAAAATACCAATATGTTACCTGATCTACCATATAGTAAAATTTATATACATGACATAATTTCTCATAATTTTTATCTTAAAAAGTCGATTAGAATTTAATCTTAATAAATTTCACAATAATATAGTTAAGAATATCCTAAAGTAATTATGAGGAAATAAGGATATGTTCATCGTATTAAATAAATTTATGAGTATATTTTAAGGGTTAAAATAATTTTTTTAATCCAACAAATATAATATTATACATAATTATTATTTCATGTTTTTCATAAATGGTGGTGATATTTATTAGAATAGTTTGAAAAAAAATCACAAAAAATGAAAATAGATGTATATTTCATTAATATATAAGATGCTATGAAGAAATATGTCCAGATCAAGAATTTAATTAGGAAATATATTGTGTTGAGTTTCAATTAAGGAGAAATTTATCTTTAATTTTCCAAAAAGTAAATTTATTTCACAATCTATGGAACCCAATTCTAATTGATGGAATTAACAATTTCACCACAAAAACAATATCATTTGAGAGATTATTTTCATGGGAAATGTCATGATTTTTTGGTTGGATATATATTATAATGTAACAGGACCATTGAAAAAAATTATCCAAATAAATGCATAGGGTCAATATTGAATATCATAGTATTAGATACATGAGATATTTGATGTAATTATTATAAAATATGTCATTGTTTTATAAAAAATTTAATATCGATTTGTATTCCATTCATGTCTTTTAAATCTATGATATATGCATAGTGGAATAATAATTTAACTTTAATGTATGACTTTTATGTTTACCTGATCTATAATAACCGTGGATGTCAAAAAAATCTCTACGATAACTATATACTGAGAAAATTAGTTGGCCCAGGACATAGTTAGGGAACATTTGTGTTTTCCCTATGATGGAATGATTTTTTAGGGCTTCATATAAGAACACATGGTTATGATTTTCCCCATTATTTATAGACAAGTCTCATTATAAGTTTTATCAAAATTATAACATGACCACTCTGCACATTAGAGGTCCATGCACCCATAGAAAAATATTACAAAATTTTTAAACAAAATAAAGTATAATAATACAAAAAATCCAACAAACTAAAATATAAAACATAAAATAAACAAATAATATGATTATACATGACTACATATAATATCCCAAACCCTTGCTCATACCCTACCTAGCCTAAACAAGTGAAAAAGTTCCGAAATAAAGTATGATCAATATTGTAGGCCACTTATTCAACCATGATCCTAATCTAGTGTAGCGGGGGAATTCATATATGCCTCTAGTTATTAGCGGTGGAAATGTATGTGTCCATATCAATAAAAACAAGTATTTGTTTCCACGTACACACACATAAATGTATTTATATTAATAATAATACTCATAGTAGTAATAAAAATTTTCTAAAAAGAATCATAAGGACGCCCATAATTCTAGAATGTTGTTCCCAAATAAATAACATGATACTAATATAATGACCACATTCCCTGATAATAAGCACTAACATAACTCATAATGGGGGTGTATATAAAGTGTTTTATTATTTTCAAAATCATTAAAGAGTGATCACCAAACCTAAACATGATGTTTTAGTATCATATTTTATAAAATTCAATTAAAACCCAATTCTCATGACTTAGAAAAAATTAATGAAATTTAAAAGTTTTGAACTCCCAAAAAAGTAAACAATAACTCCCATAAAATTTATTGGATCATTTTAAAAAACTTATAATCCAAAAAAACACTTAAAACATCCAAAATAATGAATAAAATCCATTCAGAAAAATCATTTAACACTCAGTGTGAATGGAAGTATTAAGGAAATTTAAAACATTTTATTTTTATTAAAAAATATATTATATTCAATGGATACTAATTAAATATTGGGTTTACTATTAAAAATTTTATATCCCCATGTAACTATTTTATTAAAAAAATACATGTTTTAAATTAATAAGTAGTCAGGAGTTCTAGATATTAAAGCATTAATCAATGATAAAACTATCTAAATGATGTGAAAACAAGTCACATTCAACAATGAAGTGTGAATACAACCATATAAAGAAATAATAATTTCTAATAAATATGTAAAAACCCTTAAATAGGGGAAAAACTAAGTAAAAATAAGGAAACCTGAAGCCCTTGGTTGCTGAGACCAATATCATAAATCAACATGATGAAATAAAGAACAAGAGAGTAGTAGGTACGGTTTATTGAGAATTACATAGATAATTTAGATTAGACCCATGAATAATACCCTTATATTATCCAAAATAGGACAATAATTGTATGTAGATATATTTGGTGGTCTCTTACACAAAATTAGAGGGTAGGAGGGTGATTTTTTTATTAAAAACAAAGAGGGCTGATTAGAAAAATTGAACATTATTAAAATTATGTATCAGATTAACCATTTTCCTATATAGTTTACTAAATCATTTACTATCATAGAACATCATACTGAAATCACAAGGTCACCCCCATGGTTTTGTCATTTTGTTTGGTAAATCTTTTGGAAACCATGAAAGATAGATCTGTTACACTATATGAAAATAAATCATTTAATAGAAAAAAATAAAAGGGAAAAGTTGTTTTAGTTGTGGAAATGAACCCATTAATAATTATTTCTTCCCTTATAAAGATTCGAAAGATTTATTTTATCAGTACATGGAATAATAATTGACTTATTAAACATGACCCATATCTCAATAAGCAAGGAACATGATAACCATAACTAACAGAACACTCACAAAGACAACTGAAATGAGAAAATGTCGACTCTAAATTTCAATAAAACAACCAAATAACATCTAAAATCAAATAAAACTACAAATCACTACCTATCTAATTCACACATCCAACAATTCCTTTATGAAATCACAAAAAAATATATCAAACAAAACAATCTCCCCACTATATTAGAGTTGTCTAAAACAATTATTCTTTGTGGTCAAAATATTACAATAGTTGAACTAATAGAAACATTCAGAATTTTGGTGATATAATTTACCCTATTCATGACTCCAAAATGAAATGATTTTCAAAAAAGAGACTTCCTACCACATGTTATAATAATATTTAGAATCAAAGTCAAATAAAAAAACAGAGAAATAAAATCCAAAAGATACAATAACTAATACATCAAATAACATTTATATTAGGAGTAATCTAATGAGTTGAAATTAGAGAAACTTTTAAATATGTAGATATAGTTACACTCCATTTCTAAGAAACTATATTACCAATACTATTGAGAATAAGCTATACTAACACAAAAATGAATAGTTTTATAGGATTTATGTACTAAGGCAATCATATAAATTGGAATTCAAAACTGATGGAACAATATTTTATGACCCATAGATTTAGTTGACAAGGAGACAATGGTAGGACTACTAATAACACCACCCATATATTCATCCTCAAACCAATTTCCCTAAACATTATTAGTGATCAATTTACCAATCCCAATAACCGGGGAGATAAAATTTACCTCATGACAATTTCCTCCCTTAATGTTCCATTATAGCATGTGAAACTAAATCCTAACACCCTTGACTAAATATCAAGTTAAATCCCATTTAAAAATAACAACCCTTCAAGGAATTATCTATACACAACTCCAGAATATGGTACTAGGTCAATGATATAACCGACATACACTACCACTGACCAATCACCCTGCTGAAGAAAGTATATCTCCATTATATTCACATATTTTGTAGACATAAAAAAATATTATTGGATGAAAATGGCCTTATAATTATCTCAATAATATTACATTAGTGGTTCATCTAGAACATGAACTTTCACAACATCTAGATTTTACTATCTAGCATAATGGTTTCCAACATGATTTTTTGAGACATAAAAAGTTCAAGAAGATAAAATACATTTTTTTACCCTAACTCCATCCTTCTTCCTGATAGGGGTCTCGATGACCATAAATTATAGGATAGTTTAAATTAGGATACTCTATAATAAAATCCATATGTTGATCATCTGAAATCTTCATTCATGAGGGATTACCTATAGGTTCCCATTAGGAATCATTGAAGACTTATGGGGGGAATAAAAAATAATAGATGCATGAAGAAAACTAAAAATACATAAATATTACAATATTAAAGAATATAAAATTAATAACAATAAATCAATTCATAAATTATCACCTATAAAACTACTATATTAATATAATGTTATTAGATATCCATACACAAATATTATTATTAAATAAATTTTGTAAATTGAAATTAAAAATTTTATCGCCAAATGTGACATCGAAAGAAATTTACATAGTAATTTCATTTTAATTAATTATTTATTTAAAATATTAAGAATAATTAAGAATGGTTTTAATAATAAATATTATAAAAGTAAGAAATTTTGTACAATAAAAATTAGAATTTATATAAAATTAATATTTTAAATTATAAAACAATGTTTTACTTTATTCAAAATAATATTATAAATATATTCATTTAATTAATTTTTCAAAAAGAATGAAAATTAAATTTCAACAAATTGTATACTTATTATAAATAATTATTTTGATAATAATAGAAATAAATTTCAATATAATAATATGTTTCCAAAAACTAATATGATTTTCAATATTGGTTTATTTTACTATTAAATTATTGAATGAAGAAATAATATTCTAACACTTAAAAATAATACATTTTTTATAAACAAATAAATAAATAATAATGTAAACATAAAAATAATATTATAAATTATGTTTTAATTAAATTTTATATAATTTATTATAAAATATTTGAAATAAACATTTTAATATTCCATTTTAATTGTTTTAAAATAAAAAAATTATTTTTAGTTATAAATGTAATTATTATAATTATGAAAATTATTATTATTTAAATTATAGATTTTAAATTTGAAAATTGTTTATTTAAAACGAAATTATTATAGTATTTATATAATTTTTTAATAGAAATGAATTATAAATTAAAAAATAGAGAAATGGTTCGTTAGAAAAGAACAATATAACAAATTTAAAAAAATTAAAAAAATTTGGAATTTTGTATTGTTAAAAAAATGTCAAAATAACTAACAAAAAAAAGAATAATGAAAATTAGACAATATAATTAAACATTAAATGTGTCAAATTGAAAATATTTAAATATAATAATGATAATGTGAGATAATAATAATTTAATTTAATATTAATAAAATATCATTTAATTACAATTAAGATGACGTGAATGATTAAAAAACAACTCAAATTTTTGGCTCCTCTTAAAACCAACTCCAATTTTCTCAAAGACTTATAATAACTATAATATTAGTAATCTTAATATATATATTGTTTATATATAATTGTGTGTGTGACTTGTAGCGAAAAAAATAACATAAGATTCAATATTCTTTCCTTCCTCAACACGATAGACGGTTAAATAAATATAACAAATTAATAATTTGGGGGAAGCGAGGTTATAAAATAGTTTTTTAGTATGCCAATTTATTGAAATTTTTTTATGTTCACCACACATTTCTGGAGTTCTTCACACCTTCTTGAGAATTACAAAACCTACGTAAGAGGGATGTTTCTTCGACACCCTTTTTTCATTTCTTATGGTGTGTCCAAGATAAGTTATTTAGTCTGAGTTTAAGGTAAGGGTTATTTTTTATCTAACAATTCTATATATGTATATATATGTTTAAGAATTTATATACGTTCAAATTATATAATAAAATAATATCTGTATTTTATTAATTTTATCTATTCTATGTTTTTTAAAACAATGTATCTATTTTTTTATATTATGATTTGATTTATATTCCTTTTATAAAATTCCATCATCAAGTTATTTTGAAATAACATTATATATTTATTTATATTTATATTTTTGAGAAATAATGTTTTCAAAAATTAATCTATGATTTTATATGACTTCTGTTGTTATTGATAACATTAAATTGTTTATTTTATAAGTAAGATGAGAAAATTTATTACTTTACATATAATCTATCATTTTATGTGTTCCATTATTTTATAAGAAGATTTAAATGATAGAAGATATTATTTTTTCTGTGAATTAATTTTATATATTCATGAATTTCATTCATAACATTGGATACGACCACCATGAAAGATATTATTGAAATTCCATTCACATTAATTTAGTCATTCATTTAATTTATTTATAATTTATATTTTTGTATTTTAATAAGAGTATATATTTTAATGTATTGATTTATCCAAATTTTTTTATAAAATATTTAAAACCATGATTGTTCCATGTAGAGAAATTGGTAATATTATTTTATTTTGGGATAATTATTTATATATATTTTTTAAATTATTTTTCTGTTATAAGTAAGAAAGGAGGAACCATTTGAAATATTTTCTAAATTTATGGCAATGGTATATTGGATGATTTAATGTTGTATGGGGAGTAAACTCATGACCTCAAGGGGATGTTATCCCACATGTGTTACAACTAAGTATCATTATATTTTTTCTTATGTCTCTATGGAGTATCATGATTAATGTATAAAATTATTATTATTATCTAAATATAAAAATATAGTTATATTTCAAAATAATTATTTCAAAATATTATTACTTCTGAAATTACTGTATTTTTAATAATTTCATATTACTAAATTTCAATTATTAAAAAACCATTTTTTATGAATTTATTTTAGAAAATGAAATATTTTAAAATTAATTACTAGTGATTTTAAAACAACTTAGTGAAAATTTTAATACTCATCCATTATTTTAAAATTATTTTCACATGTCAAATAAAAGTTCTAAGATGAAACATCACTCTTGGAGCGAGCATACGAGAATCTCTTTAGTTATTTTATTTCTACTTATATTGGTTTATTTGTAATGTATATGCCTAATTATTTAAAACATAGAATAAAAAAGTTCTCGGTGGGTAAGATGATCTTTGTATTTTTCAGTTATATTTTATATAGAAGTACACACTATTTTTTTTGTCCTAAACCCAAAAGCCCGGGTTTGTGAAATCATGCATGTTATCAGAGCAATGATATAGAAATAATTTGTATATTATATGTTTTTTAAGATATAGATCATACAATTTTTGTATTTATTTTTTTTCCCAATTCCGATGATAAAAATTTAGAATTTTTTTTATTCGAATGAATGAGTTTTGAGGGAACAATACAATTAATGGGGGAAGGATGTGATATCCATAGAAATTTGTGTAGAAATTTTATTTTTATTAAGTATTAATTTATTAGATTAAAACCAAAAAAAAAATATTTTCATAAAAAATATTATAGAATGAAGATATTTTTTATTCTCAAAATATGATTTTATATTAAATAAATATTTTCTATTATATAAAAAAAATTAAGTTTTTTTATATAATATCTTAATTTGATTAATTTCATTATTTTTTAACAATGAATCAAAAAATTATTTTAAAGGATTATAATATTCAAATAAATAACTATTTTGAAAATATGTGAAATATATTTTAATATAATAAAATTATTTCAAAAACTAAAATAACTTTCAATGTGGGTTAATATTTTTATTAAATTAGTAGACGATGAAATAATATTTTAACACTTAAATAAGATTCACTTATTATAAATATTTAATCTAATAATATTTTAAAATTACTCATAATATTATAAATTATAATTTTTATTTAATATAATATATTTTATTATAAAATAATTTAAATAATCATTTAAATAAATAAATTTATTTTTTAAAAAATAAAACAATTAAATTTAATTATAAATATTATTACTAAAAATATAAAAAATATTAGTATTTAAAATCTGGATAAAAAATTATTACTTTGTTAAAATGAAACGAAATTTAAATAATATATATATATATATATATATAATGTATATAAATTAATAATTAATAAACAAAAAAATATAAGAGATAACATGATGTATAAAAAATGATATACTGAATTAAAAAATGATAAAATGTTTAAAAATAAGAAATATTGTATTTGAATTTTTTTTAAGAAATATTATAAAAAAAGTGAAAAATGATAATAAGGCATTAAAATAAAAAATTAAAATTTGAAATGATTATAATATTTAAATAATACAAATATATAGTGAGATAATAATAATATAATATAATAATAATAATAGAATATCTTATAAAAATAATTAAGATGACATGGATGGTAAAAAATAGACGAATGTTTTAAGATCCATTAGTTACCTACACCCACTTTTTCGAAGTCTTCTAATACCTTAAAAATTTGGAATATATATATATATATATATATATATATATGTAATTTACATATAATTTAGTTTGTAATTTGTGGCACAAAAGAAATATGAGAATCAATTTTCCTTCCTTCCTCAACATAATAGGTGGTTATGTATGTTTAGTAACAATAATGATGTGAGGGATGTAAGTTTATAAATGATTGTTTCATTCTACCTCTTGGTTGATTATATTTTTATATTATGTACAACTTGTTTCTGTTCTGTAGATCTTGTTTAGTGTTTGTCAACCCATATAAGATGGTATTGTCTTCTGCACCCTTTCTACATTGCTTCTAGTCTATCCACATTATGGTAGTCGGTCCAAGAATTAGGAAAGGGGTTTTTTTTTACAATATATAAATATCAATATATATTTAATTATATTTATACATTAAAATTCAATAATAATTTTTTTACTCCATTTATTTTATATATTCCTTGTTTTAGAAAAATTTATATAATTTATTTTCAAAATATAATTTGATTTATAAACCTTTTATGAAATCCCATTATATTGTAATTTTCAAATAAAATATGGACATATATATAAGATTATACATATATATATATATTGGATAAATATTCATTTAAAGAATTAATCTTTGATTTAAATGAGTTTTTTTATTATTGATATCATTATATTGTTTTGATTAAAAATAATATTGGAAGATTTATTAGTTTATATATAAGATATAATTTTATTTGTAGCATTCATTTGTTGCAAGATATACATTTTAAATATATTATTTCTTTGTTTGAGTTATTTTTATTTGTTTATGATTGTAATTTATAATACGAGATATGTTCATTATAAAATATATTATATACATTCTAGGATCATAAATTAAATAATTCATTTAATTTATTTAGTAATTACGATTATGTATTTTAATAAGCAAATATTTACTTATGTATGGATTTCTCTTAATTATTTTGAGAAATTCCTTAAAAAACCTGATTATGTCACACTGAAAAACTAGTAAGATTATTATAATATATGAAAATAATTTATGTATGATTTTTAATGGATTTTTTGGTTATTAATTGTAATGGTAGTAACATTTAAAATGTTTTCTGAAAGAATAGAATAAGATTATGTGATGATTTAATATGGTATGTGGAGTGATCCCTGACCTCCAGGGGATGTTGTCCCACATGTTATACAACTGCATGATCATATTATTTTTTGTTATGAAACTGATTAGTATTAGGATTAATCCATTAAATTATTATTTTCAAAATATAGAATCCAAAGTAGTGTTTCAAAAAATTATAACATTTGAAATTAATGAATTTTAAACCAATTTGAACAAAGTATGTTTCAATGTTTCAAAAAAAATTTATAAAAAGTTATTTTATCGAATGATTTATTCTATAATTACATAACAATTATTTTAAAACCACTTAATGGGAAATTTAAGGGTAATTCATTGTTTTAAAATTATTTTAACAGTTCAATTAGATATTCTATGATGAAACTTTTGTCAGGGAGTTATCACACATGAATCATTTATATATTTTATTTTTGTATATATTTGTTAATTTGTAATGTATATGCCTAATTCTCCAAAATATATAATAATAAATTTCCCTATCTATAAAATTTTATGTGTATTTTTAGTCTTATTTTCAAAAAATACACTGTATTTTTTTGTGCTAAAAACTAAAGCGATTCTTTAGGGCTTCACAACAAAACCCTTTGACTTATTTTTTTTAAATACTGAATAATAATTTACCTTAATAACATCAACATGGAATAATTTTAAATATATTAAAATCACTATATCTAACATGAAATACAAGGGGGATTAGTACCCATTGATAACTTAGCTATCTTTTGGAAGAAAATGTTTTAATTTCTGCACTTCTATATATTTTCATTAAAAAATATTTACAAATGTTCCATATGGATTTTAATACCCTATTATCTCACCATGTACCACTATTACAACTCCCATATCCAAAATAAAATAAAATAATTTGAAAACGACATAGAAAACATAAAAAAATCTAAAACAATGTGAATTTTAATTCGGATATAACATATAATTGAATAGAAAGTGAAAATCTGAAAGACAAATCCTGACTTCCTTATTAACTCAATTCTAGTTACTAATTTTTTATGGAAAAAACTTGTTTATACGTATTTACAATGTCCTATCAATACCATATATAATCTACTATCACTACCCAAATTACAATCAGAACTCTAGAACCAAGGACCTCTAATGAACATAGGATCTTATTACATTTTTTCCTGATCTGACTTCGAGACACACCATAATGTGGTTACCAAGTTGACCCTCTATAAAATCAAAGAATGTTCATGATTACCTTGATCTAGAAACTAGTTCAATGATATTAGTTAAAAATATGTGTGAATTATTTCTCACATTATTGATAACTAAAACGTAGTGAACAGTTTTTTCAAAAATTATGATATTACCATTCGATACATCAATGTTCAATGTTCCTGGTGGAAAAATTAACTTTTTAAATATATATATATATATATTTAAAATAATAAAACCATCTCAAATGAAAGATACAAATAGAATATAATAACTTATATATATGTTTCCACCTTGATCAACACATCAAAAAAGTAAAACTAATGAAAAATACCAAATAAAAATCAATGCAACTACATGATTCAACATTCTGCCCCAAAAACACCAAAATAAAAGTTTAACTATTGCGTAAACCCAATCCAAAACATGAAATTGAAATAAAATTATTATATTGAATATGAAACGAAATTGTTATTTTAATAAAACATCATTACATGAATAAACTTTAAAAATACATCATATTTCATGAAAGTTTGAAATATAATTAAAAACTAATGTCCCTTTTTATACAAATTATAATCAGAGGATATCATTAAAAATATAATATTTCCTTTAAAAATTGTGGGTTTTATATTTCTAAAAAATAAGTTTTTTCTACATAAAGATAATATTTGTAATTTAATTCAAAAGAAAAAATTTCCAATCAAATAAAAAGAACCATTAGTTTTTCCTTAAAAATAATTCCGAATAATGATATGTAACTTTTAAAAACAATCAAATTAATTATATTAATAATAATATTGAATATATGAATAAATAAATAGGGAAACACCTCTGATCTGATAGATAAATTAATAATAACAATTAATGTGATCCATCACATCAGTTCATTCGATGCAATTCATTATCCCTAATTCTTGATCATACACTTCAGGGCCTACCTGATTGAAAAACTCCAAAATTAATTCATGATTCATGTAAAGGTCCATTATGAAAGGAATAATCATACACTAATATAGCTTGTGTACCTACATATACCATTATCTATAATAGGCTTCCCATGGAATTTGATATAGTGTTTGGAAACTCAATAAAAATAATTAGTTGTATCCTTCTACATACATTTACACATATATAGAAATAATAATAATAGTTGTAGTATCATCAATATATCAATAAAAATCATAAAAATTCCCACACGTCTTATACATTATCCCATAATCCCCCCTAAATCCAATATAACCCCAATGTTCCTAGATAGGGATACGACACCATAAATCATATGTTTCATGAATAAAGTGTCTATTATTTTTTGAAAATTTCTTTAAATAATCCAATATATACTCAGAACATTATTTTATAATCAAATATTATAAAAAAATTGAAACACTATTATAGAGCTCAAAAATTTCTATAACATTTTAACGGATCCAAACAATTATTTCAAGAAAATTGAAAAAACATAAAATACAACAAAACATTCAAAAAAAATTTGGAACAAAAATACCTCTATAAACATAAGAATAATTTCGTTTGAAATAATTCATTAAACACATGGTTTTTATGGACTATTTTATTGCAATTAAAAATAATATTTTTTAATAAAATAATATTTCACATTCGATAGAAACCAATTAAATACTGGTTTCACTTTTGAGAATATTCATATCCCAAATTAAACATTCATTAGGAATATAAAACCAAATTTTATTGAAAAATTATTCAGTGGATCAGGAATGTAAAACATAAAACAAGGGGTAAAATACCCCAAATTGGTCAAAACAAATCACCTTCCACAATTAGGTGCTAAAAAACCACATGAAGTGATATAACCAACTATTACAGAAGTATAAACCCTAAAACAAATAAACAATCAAGTTAAAATTGATCCACATGAATCCCTTCATCTCTATGATCTCTCTCTTTAAATGAATATTAGAAATAAGAAATAATAGAGAGTATGGGAATTCTTAAAAATAATTGTGTTCATAAATTAGAAAAAATCCTTAAAGAAACTCCAAATATATTCTAAAGGAGGAGGATTAATTGACAGTGAGATTTCTTGGGGGTCCCATGGAATGTATTATGGAGGAGGATGGTAGATTTTTTGTTCAAAAAATTAGCATTTTTTGGAAATTTGAACATTAATACCATTTGGGTAGGCTACACAATTAAGAAAACCATAAATGAAACATAAAACTCCCACTGGAGTTGTCATAACACCGACATACAAAAGTCATATGTTCTGAGAATCCATAACTCAATCATGGTATGCATATCTATTAAATTGTAGACTAATATTCATTGTTCCACAAGATTTTTTCTATTCATATTCTAATTGTGCAACATTACTAAAATTCCAGAAATTCATGAAATTATATAATATTAATCATAAACATAAATACATGATGAAAAAAACATTAAATATGATAAATAATTTAAAAAGATATTCAGAGTGATAGAATGTATTATTATCATTTTTAGTGATACATTAATATTAACATGAGTACAATCATGTATGTGATACAATATGTTTTATATGGTACAATTATGGAATTAATAGACAATACGTCAATAAAAAATATAAGATTTTATATTTTAAAATATATAAAAAAAATTCCTTACTATAAGTGAAAAATTTAAGGGTGTACCCATATTATTAATTCATATAACCAGAGGCCAGTAAAATATCATAGCATGTGTACCATCATACATTGATTAATTTATATACACTATTTTATGATGAAATAATCATGAGTGGTTGGTTATATTTTTTCATGTTATATACTGTTTCTTAAATAAGATGGAATTTTCCACTTGTATAATATAAAAGTACATAAGGGGAAATTATTATATTATAATTAGGAAATGTGTATTACTCATGGTTTTAGTACATATTCCATTATATATGTAATTTGAGCATAAATAATTCCTGGGATGAGATTTTGGATGTTTGAGATGTTTTTACATGTTTTTGAGGTGTTTTAAGTGGTGCAAAATTTATTCATGTTTATTATGAACCATACACCAACTTTAAGAAACCATAAAAGTTGTTTGAAAAGTAATTGGGAAGGTGCTCAGTTTCTGGATAGTTTTTCAAAATAGTGTGATTTTCCAAGGAAAACTGTGAAATATAAAATAAAGGGAAAATCATGTTTTCTTCATAGTTTGTCTATGTTTTCAAACCAACCATTTTTTGTGTGTCCTCGAAATGGTATAATTACATGATTTTCACTTTGTTATTTTAAATCATGCATCCTAAACAAAGGGGGGTACTATTGGAATTTTGAAAATCTTGGTTCCTATCATATTTAGGTGTTGTAAGCATAATTTATTCACCAAATCACTAGTATCTCAAATACCCAATACTCCCAAGACTCCTTTGAAATTCATTACAATCCATATACATTTTTTTTCAAATTGAATAACGTCAGAGATCTTTATTTGTCAAAAAGATATTGTTCCCCCTTAGTCTTCATAGATATAAATTTTTCATCTCCAGATAAAACATAGATCCAATATAATATTGATAGATCTATATTCAATGATGTGAATTTTTTATATTTTTATTAAATATATTAAAGGGAATAATATTTAAGGAAGAAATTTTAAGATATTAGTGTTATTAATTATTTTCACCAACCATAGAAATATAGGTTTATTCTCTCTCATATACTCCTTTTCTTTAACATTAATGATTAGTTTTGATAATGCGATTATCATGAAATGGTTGGAAAATACTCATTTGATTCTTGATGGATGCCTATTTGGGTAATTGATTTTGGGATAATAGATAATATAATGGTTATTTCGAAATCCATTGTGATAGTTTTTAATGATGATTTTAAAATCATAATATTTTTTTTCAAACAAGGTTTTAAAGAAATGATTTCAATAAATTGATGGTTTATATGAAATGTTTTCACATGGGTTTTGGAATATGAATTTATTGGGAGTTCATTTATTTTAGTTTGGCCCAAAATATTGTTCATGTACTATTTGAAAATAAGTATGTGACATGGGATATGTGGTGTGTTCTATTCAGTTAAAAAGAAATTGGCTAAATAGTGATGACTTAGTGGATTAGTGAGAGATATTTTTTTGTAGGTAACAATAAGTAGGAATGTGTGTGTGTCGATATATGTAATTATTATAAAAAATCAATGAGAAATGTTTTAAATTAATTGATTATTATTTTTTATGGGTCTTTTAGCGGTTTTGATATAAATTATTTAATTTCAATGAAATATATTATATAAATTGTAGTTCATTTCATAGTTTCATGAGTTTTGGATTTTTTTAGAGGAAACATATTGAGTTTATACTAACCCCATAGTTGAGAATATTGGTTCATTTATATATGTCATCTATCGAGAATAATATTAATTCATGGTAACTCGTATATTTAGTGATTATTCTTGATAGAAAAAATGAGTAATGTGTAAGTTAATCATGGAGATATTTGAGGGATGTTAGTATTGATGAAACTTTTCTGTCTTTGAGTTTATTTTTATTTCAGTTTCATCTGTTTTATTTATTATTTTCTAATGTTACATTAATATTTTCATTAATATTGTGTTTGTGTTGTGTTGTATTATTGATCGTGAACCATATAGAGGATTTATTTTTTAGGTTCCATTTTTTTAAATATTTTATTTGAAGAAAAAAAGTCATCTCCCAATATTATTTCAAGCTATTTTAATTATTTCAGACCTTTTTTATCTTGGTGATTTCACCTAAGGCTAGTAACGACTAGATATATTCTCTAGCTAATGAGGAGGGCGAGATTTTATAAATGGTACTAAATGTTTCTAGTCCATGAGTGGTAAATAGTATATAATTTTGTTCTATCGTTGAGTAGGAAATAGTATTAGACAACGATAAAATATTTATCTCTCAGGATGGTTGATAGGACGATGGATTGTTGGAAATTAAATCGTATTGCGTAAAAATATGTGGGAAAACATTTTGGGGTGAAATTTATGTCACTAAAGATTTTTGGATATAAAAGTCTTGTATATACATCTATGTGTATTATCATGTCATCATTACAGTCTTATCTAATGAATGTTTCAAAGAATTAATTATCTTTATGACATACCATTAGTGATGAATTTATCATTATCTATTTTAATATTTATGAAAAAAGGATTACATTTTTTCAAATTGATTGATTTTGAAAATATTGGTTGTTGTAGTTGTTCACAGGTTGATTTGGAATTTTTGAGCCCTCAATTATTATATAGTGAGAGTAAATTGATTTTCTTTCTATTCATAGAGAATGGATACTATTAGATATCGTATGAATCAATAAGAAAATGCAATAGAAATTATTTTTTCCCTTAAGCCACAAGTGATATAAAGACTAGTAAAAAGAATATTTAGGATTTTCATGCCATGGATAAGGGTAAACAAGATTAAGATCATGGAAAATTTGATCAATTTGACCAATTAAAAATGAAAAATCACCCCACTATTTAGGTGGATTTCGAACCAGAAAATGAAGAAGATTGGTCAAATATGATACATTGATTTCCCTGGGACTCTAAAATAGTTGATTGTAAAGTTGAAATTTAAATACTAGAGGATTTATCCTTCTGTTGGTAGTCTTTATATATTTGTGATAATGTTCAATAGGGAATCACATTGGATAATTTTGAATAATTAGTCAATAAAAAATTAAATCCTTACATGTTCAGAAATTATAAAAAAATAAAATTATTCGTTTTGAATAAATGAAATCTCTTCATAAAATAGTTTGTGGTGAAATTTATTAATCAATTCCAATTTTCCCTAGAAGTTATGGAATGTGAATCTTTAGTTGATGATTTTTGTTATTCTGTGTCGAACTAGAAATATTCTATAAATATTTCCAATATTTTTATTATGATCAACAAAAATATGGTAAAATAGGAAACAATTGAAGAAAGTGATATCTCAGGGAATACAGTTAGAGGTTTTATGTTTATTCCCATGGGAATAGGTGGTAACTCTAATAATGAAAATAATATTAAGATGGAAAAATTTTCTTATAGTGATGGGAAACCTCAAAATTATACTATAAGATCAGTAGACTTAACCCTCTAAGGAAAAGTATATCAGGATGTTTTCAATGTGGTTCTTTATGTATATGAACTTATATTGTATGAATTAGACTATATGTTTTCACAATTTTAATCAAATGGGATATCTTTAGTGTTATTATCACTGTGCACCAAGTATTGGTGCTAGAGACAAATATCATGCTACTCAAACATTGGATGTTTTAACAGATTATAATAGTAGAATAAATACAATAATTAGAATAGAGTGACTAGTGGTGACTTTAGGAAAACCTTGACTTCTCCACACAAGTAATCAAGTTAGGGAAAAAAGAGAAACACGTAGAAACTTTTCAATTTTATATAGATGTTCAAGTGATAATGGATGATAAATGAGGTCCTTTAATGGTTATTTATGATATTTTTTGAATTGTACAATTATAAAAGCATTGTTTGATATGGTTAGATCCCACACATTTATTTCTTATAGTTTTTAATCATATGGGTTTTCATGATGAGATAATTCCTTCTTTGTTATAACTTTAAAATCCTCTTGATCAAAGAGACTGCCAAGCTGTTATGTGTAAATTATGTTCAATAGCTATTAATGGGGAGGAGTTCCTTTTTTATTTATCAATTTTGGAGTTATATGGATTTGAAATTATTTCTATTATGAATTAGTTGACATCATTTTAGTCACGCTTCATCCAATATTCCTAACAGGTTCGTTTAACATATCATAATGGAATTACGTATCTATTTAGAGAAAATTGGTATGTAAATTCTAGTATAACATGAATCCTGGAACCATTTCATAGAACCATCTCTTAATAATTGACAACACGTACTTTTACCTCAGTGTATGAGGTCAGAAATATATATTTTTTAACTCTCATTGACGAATTTATTGAGGGTTTCCAGAACATTTCTTAAACTTTCTACCCAAAATAGATATATAATTTATGATTGATCTCCTACCTAGGACCAGTTATATTTCAAATATGTATTATATAATGACACTACTATAATAGAGGGATTTAAATTTCTAATCAGATGATTTGGAATTTCAAGGTTTCATTTAATCGAGCACATCTCTATGGGTTGAAATAATTATTTCTGTGAAGAATGAAAATGGACCTCTTAGGATTTGTGTAAATTAACATAATATTAACTAAGTCAAAAAAAACTATTAGTATCCTCATACATGAATCAATGAATTTTTTATCAATTAAGGGGATTCTAATTTTTCTTGAACATTGATTTACTATTGGGATATAACCACCAAATATTTTGGATAGAGGGTATTTTTAAGAATGATTTTAGACTTAGATGTGGCAATTATGATTTTTTCCTTATTCCTTTTGGTTTCATGAATTCACCACCCATATTTTTTTCTTATATGAATAGAATATTTTAGAGGTATCATGATTTATTTATAGTGGTGTTTCTTGATGATATTCTGGTGTATTCTAATACAAATTAATATCATGAGAAAAACATGGATACACTGTTATGTATATTTTGAGAGTGTCAACTTTATGATATGTGATCAAAGTACTATTTTTGGATACATGAAAAAAATAACCTTTCACATGTAATTTTAAAAATTTAGTTTCCATGGATCCTAAATTTAATGTAGTTCTTGCCTCTTGGAAACCCTTGAAGAATGTATATCAGATATACAGTTTCCTTGGATTATAGAAATACTACTTTTATTTTGACATGATTCTTCTTATGTCGAATCATTGATGAAATATTTAACAAGAAAATATATTAAATTCCTATTTATTTTTAATGAAACGAATCCATCAAAGAAAATAACATTAGAATTATGTTAGTACATATCCATATGTTACTAGAGTCTAAATAGGGCTATGTTGTCTATCATGATGCATTAGGATTAAGGATTTTATGTGTTATCTTTAATAGAGATAATGTTAACTCATATAGTTAATGATAGTCATGCATAAAGGATAAAAACTACCCATCACATGATTTAGAGTTATATAGTGTAGATATTTGATTAAAGGATTGTATTCAAGGTAATTTGGGTTAGAAATTTATGGTGTATATTGTTCATAAAATATTGGTGAAAATCTTGTCTTAAAGATATTTTAATGTAATGAAAACAAGATGGTTGGAATATCATAATATGTTTGACTTGGAATTATTATATACACAATGTAAAATAAATTCTATTGTAGATTCCTTGAGCATTATTTCATATTCGTAGTTAGCTAAATAAGCTTTATATCAATAAAAGATTTTCTAATTAATATATTATATATAGATGGATTATAAAGAAAAAATTTATGTTGCGGTTTCCTATCCATTTTCAATTATTAATATTTTTTGACCATGTTATAAAGGCTTTTTCATATGTTATTGAATGCATTGACTTGTATAAATAGCTAAATGGCGGTGAGACAGTTGTGGGATTGATGATGGATGGGAGTTCAGTGTCATGGTTTAGAGAATATATGATTATACCATTGGATAATCATGAATTATTTTTTTTGGATCTTTAACCATTTGATATTAGCAATTCATCCTGGTATTAAAAAAATGAGAAAAGTGTTTAATGCACAGTTTTTGAATTTTGGCACGAAAATATTTGTTGTAAATTATTTTTTGTGACGCCTCTTTTATTAGAAAGTATAGGTAGAGTATTAATTTACATCCCATATATTATAGTCATTACAAATTACAATGTGGAAATGCAAGTAGACAATCATATAATTTTTAATAGGACAACCAAGGATGGTTATGAAACACAATAACATATTTATGATAATGGATTGGCTCTAAAATCCAGATCAATTCTTCATTTTTTGTGAAATTAATATGGTGTAAGAATATCTTAACTCTATATTTTTGGAAATTTTAATGTTTTCATGATATTCTTGTCTCGATTGTATTTGATTGATACCTAAAGTATCAATCCCAATGTTTGAAATATTTAATGAAATACCTTGTAAATAACAAGAAGATTAAATAACACCATTGGAGTTCTCATATAATAATAATATTCAGGCCAAGATACATATGGATCATTTTGAAGTAATTTATTGTTTTCAGTTTATTTCTTTACTTGGTTAGATTGAAATAGGAGATACGACACATATTTGACCCAAAAATTTACAAGATACAACACATATTATTTATATGATCTAAAAAAATATGAAAGTGACATAGTTTCATAAAAAGTTATATAAATATCATTGTTTAATACAATTATCATTTGAGGTAACAGATAATGTTTTCATATGAATCTATCTAAGGCATTATAATATTCATTTTGGTAAGAAGGGATAGTTTTCATCATTTTGAATTGGATCATTTGAGTTACATGAAGGAATTGTTGATCTGAGTTAATTGTTATATTTAGCAACAATGTTTATTTTTATGCATAAAATGTTTCATGTATCTTAATTTAAGAAGTAAAATACTTATATTTTATAAATGATTCTATGGGACTATGTAGATCTAGAACTAGATGCAACATTGATTCATTTTCTAGTATGTAATGTTGACATGAATGAGAAACTGCAGTGTGGGAAAACCTCTTTTTTGGGAATCTTTTATGTAAAAATGATATTTTTTGGGAAGAAATGTGGGAGCGTGAAAAAGAAATGTTGGATTAATGGCCCAAAATCTTCTAGGAAAACACCAATTTTCTACTTTCTCAAGATAGAATGACGAATGGTGTAGAGAATGTTAACCATATGATTTTGGTATGTGAAAATTTACTTATGTAAATTTTGTTTATATAATGTATGGGTTGATATTTTAGATATTTTGGATTGTTTTAGTGTGATTTGGAGGTGTTTTTGAAGGTGAATAGTTAGTGTATCGTATGTATAAACCGAGCACCACCACAAAAAAATCGGGAAAATATTTTTGGAGTAACTATTTAGAAACCTTCTCAGTGCACAAATTTGATGAAATGTGCTTTTTTAGGGGAATATTTGAAACTCAAAATAGAGGTAAATATTAGGTTATAACAAGGTAGGTTGAACCGTTTGAACCAACCACGAATTGTGTGGAATTGAGAGAGTATCACCACATTTTTGGTGTATGATATTCAAAATCAAGAAGCTTAACCCTGAAATGTATATTTGGAATAACAAAAATCATGGATAAAATGTGAATTAATTCCAATGATCATTATTAATTGCCTAATTCTCTAGAATCTCAAATTCCCTTTTCAATAAGGATTCTTTCGGTGATTATTTTCGAACTGCGGACGTCCTTTCTCTAATTGAAGCAAGTTGGAGATCTAGAATCATATATAATTCATTGTTAATCACAAATATTCATAGATAAATTTTTATCTTCTTTCTCATAGAAATAAATATATTCCATTATTGACAGATATATGTTAATGATGGTATTTTTTTAAAAAATGATAGAATCTATTTAATGTATGACAATACAAAGACAGATATAGAACATATTATTATTGTTCTTTATTTTCAATAACTCTTGAATGGTATGTGGATTAACTCTCATCTTCATATTTATTATAACATGAAGTCTTGGTTTTGATTAAATTATTTTCATGAAATGGTTGAAAAATAATAATGCGATTCTTGATGGAAATCAATTTTGGTAATGAATTTAGGAACCATAGGAAATTGAATAGTTTTAGGAAAGCCATGGTGGTAATTTTGAAATAATGATTTTAACATCATGGTTTTTTTTAAGCACACAAAATGTTTAATGAAATTTTCATCATAAAATATTTGGTTTATTTTTAATCAGTTTTTTCATATGTTTTTAGAACATGTGGTTTCCATGAATTCATTTATTTTGATGTGACCCTAAATAAAGGGCCTATACCATTAGGTTATGTGGACAAGACCTACGATATGTGGGATATTATATTGGGGAATAAGGATATTAGACACCTTTTGAGGTCTTTGTGGATAGAGCAGAGACCTTCCATGAGTATATAATTGAACTGAATCTTGAATGTATGTGTTTGTGTGTAAATATGAATGATTATTTAAAATCAATGAGAAATGATTAAAATTGTTTCTTTATTATTTCATATGGATCTTTTTATGGTTTTTATATGAACTATTTAACAAAATTGAATGGTTTTTTATAAAATTTGATAGCTGGTAATTTTCCATCTGGTGTGAGTTGGGGAGTCTTGGGGGAAACCCTTCTAAGTTTATACTCCCCAAATCATGGGAACATGGTGGAATTTTTATATTTAATCAGTCGGGAAATATGTAATTTTAGGGTATCTCATTTATTTGGTGATTATTCTTGATACCGTATGTGATGAAAGAGGGGTTGGGGTGTAGAGATGTTTGAGAGTTGTTTCTGTTGATTCCACTTTGGTGTCTTTCGGATCAATTTTATTACAGTTTCTTATGTTTAATGATTTTTTTCTTTTGATAACCTAATATTTTTTTTATTTTTTTGTTTAACTTTGGATGTATTGTTGATTATAAATCATATTGAGTACTGTAATTTTATATTTTATGTTTTTATGAATGTGTTATTAGATGAGAAAATTATCCCCCATTATTATTTGAAGCCCATTGAATTTATTTTCATCATTTAGTAACAAAGGGATTTCCCTAAAGTCAATAACAAATTGGTCTCTTCTCAAGCCAATAAGGTGGGATGTCAGGTTATGAAATACCAAACCATCTTTAGATGAGTAACATATTATGTGATTATTTACACAAATGAATGGAATTTGATATATTCATTCAATGTGGTCAATATAATTTAAATAATAATGAATGTATGAGTTTTGCCTTATTAGATTGCATATTCCATGTCTACTAGTCACACAATATCTAGTTTGAAATTATTATATATGTATATATATTATAAATATAATACATTATGTGGAAGATATCATCTAATAGATATGTCAGGTTTTTGATTGAGATCACGTCAAAAAAATTGTCGCTGGTGTAAATTTTCTGTTTTTCTAGAGTTCTCTAATTTAAAACATCTATAAATTAGGTAATTCATATTTTCCGTCAATTATAAAAAGAGTTATTGTGTCACTTAGTTATACCCTTGAATAATGATTAAATTAATGATATTATTCTTATTTTGAAATATAATGATTTTGATAAGCTATATCCAAAATAGATGCTATGGATTCATAAAGAATTAGATACATTATTGGTAATGTGATAATTATATATTTATAAAAGTGGGAGACTATAAGGATCACTAAAGTTAGTATTTTATTTTGTAATATATTCCTCAGATTTTATCAAGTGATAATAATATTAAGCGTATGAAGGAAAATAATAGAGTGATATTGTTATGGGAATATGATGCCTAAATCATAATGTATAATTTGTCCTGTGATACTAAATATTGAGTAACTTTTCTTCCAAATTTTTTCATTTGATATGAATGATCGGGATGATTAATATATGGTATAATTAATATTATATTCATTTGAAATGTTTAAATTTTTATATAACTAATGATAATATTTTAGGGGAAATGCATTTAAATTTGGATATAATTTAAAAAAAATTCTTTGCCTCCATTATAGATGGAGGTGAGCCTATATAAAGAATTAATATTTATGTTTTGTGTGTGTGATACTCCTAAGATAATGTTAAAGATAAAAATTCCTTCCCAATTCTCCAATTTTTTTTCAAAGTATATGTTTTTAACACAACTTTTATGATTCTAGTAGCTAGTGGTCAATATATTTAGTTGAGAAAACATTGGATGTCACTAGTTAATATCTAAAAAACACACTCTTATGGAATTAAATGAGATGGAATACAATAGAATTTTTTTTCAAAGTTTTATGTAAAGGTTCATCATTTTATGTTTAAATGATAATGATAGATCAAATATTCTAATGGGTTATTATTTGTACATACTATGAGAGATGAATCTATAATACCTATTAAAATTTTATATTCAAATGAAAATGATTTTTCAAATTGTAAATATTGATAATTTTATTCTATTTTGTGTATTACAAGTTGTAAATTAGATAAGTTCAATATTTTAATAACATGAAAATTATAAATATTTGTTGTTAAATAGGTTCAAAATAGATAAATCGGGATATGTTTCATAGCCTATTTAAAATCAGATTAAATTTTCATCTGAAAATAAATAATTCATGTGAATAAAAAATTATTTTGATTGATAATAAAAATCCATCATTATATTTAAATTTCAATGATCAAGAATTTCCTTTTATATTTTACTTTGTGTGCAATTTTAATGAATTGTGATGGGGTTACATATTATGATAAATAAATAGATATATTTCCACATGAGAGGACATCTAAATTATTGAATTTAGTATGATAATAGATT
Organism: Viscum album; assembly: GCA_963277665.1. Taxonomy (NCBI): domain Eukaryota; kingdom Viridiplantae; phylum Streptophyta; class Magnoliopsida; order Santalales; family Viscaceae; genus Viscum; species Viscum album. Next base: position 690,221,212 of record OY728119.1, on the reverse strand, counting down.
TACTATTTTTCTGATTATTAATTTCTCGTTTAAATTAGTTATAGTAAATTAACTTATATTGGTACATTTTCTTAATAAGGTTATGCATTCAATGGAAATAAAAGAAGGAAAAATGAATCAAAATAAGAATAATAAAAGTAGAGTATGTTGTTTCATCTCAATACATAACTTGAATTATGTGGAGGAAGTCATATTTTAAAGGCACGAGGGTGGAAGTTACACATCCATTGGTGGTTTTTGTGATTACAAGAGAGTAATATATGATCTAATGAAATAAAATTTGATTTAGAGGTTTTAATATATCAGTATGAAGTACCACTTAATCAAGGATAAGATGGAACATGTGGGGACCAATGTGGAGTATAATTCAGAATAAGTTCATGTGGATGGTAACTTCAAAAACAAATTCATTGAGGATTCTGTTATGAACTATAGAATATGTTTGGTAGTTAATTCTATCCTAAAATATTTGTGTGTTCAATTATTTAATTACAATATTTTATTATTTAACATTTTTTGTAAAAATGAAACTATATTGAGGTTATTTCTATAAAATTTATATGATATGAAATTAAATTATGTATTTATTAAAAAAATGAAATATTGGTTATTAGATTATTAAAATAACATAGTAATAAAGTAGTGTCCATGTTTTGAAATAAAATTTCATTTGGGAACATTTCAAATATATATTTATCAACATTCATATAATGTTTGATATTTTATTTATAAGATTTATGTTAGTAAAAAAGTATCATTCAATAGTTTTATGTTTCTAGATTGGTATTTATATATATTATTCAATAGGATCGTTGGATTTTTTATCACTTTGATAGGGTAATTAGGTAAAATAATCAAGGATTAATAAATTAACCACGAACACTAGTCCAGTGGTGGTGACTTATTTTCTTGGTCAAATAATTAATTCACGTTTCAATAAAACTTCATTAGAGGATCTTTTAGATATAATAACAACTAAGATATAAATTTCACAGTCTAAATCCATATAATTTTTTTATTTAATGAAATTTATTGGCCAAAAAAATTATAAATTAAATTAAATTAAATTTCACCATTATTAACACATCCCCAAATCCAATACTATTAATTTTTTGTATTTCATGGGAATAAATTAAATATACATTAAAAAACTTTGTAGAAAACATTTATATTACATTTAATAATGTTTATGGGCTAAATCTAATCAATAGTTAAACTGTCAAATAAAACCAAAAATTACTAGACAGAAATAAAATTTTTATTGAAAAAATATATATTCTGCTATGAAATATAATTATCTATTAAAATTGGTTGTTTGATATTCATTATACCAATAAAAAACATTATAGAATGATTTATTTTGATATACGGTTATCTTTAGGGTCAAATGTAATTATAACATGGAGGAATGATTTAGAGGGTAACCAGACCAACCCTCTAAAAATTTAAAAAATGTTAACTTTTTCATTGAAATGTATAACACTTGATCAATATAGGAGTATATAATGGAATCATAATTGATTTATCATGTTCTATAGAGAGATTTTATTTTATGGTTTCGACTAGAATGACCTCTACTCCACTTTGATTATAAAATATGTTCTTCCTTTATGATTTTTTTGTAATATCATAATTGTAATAATGTAATTTAATAATTAATTTAAATTAAATTTTATTCTCTTATTCCCATATACATTTTCCAGTTTTATCTTTAATTAATAAAATTACTTTCACTTATATTATCTATTATGATTTTTACATAAATTTTTAATTTGAGTTAGATGTATGAAAAATAATTGTCCCATTTATTTTTATTTTTATTATAAAATATTCAAATATATAACATACCGGATTTTTCACTATATCATAATGTGAGTACTATTCTAAATTGTATGATTCATAACAATTAGATGTTAGGATCATATAATCTATACTCATTAATTGTTTTAATATTTATTTATTTTTTGATTAATTCAATATGTCCTGGATGAGTGGAATTCCTAGTAAAATTCATGGAATCCATGGAATACTGGAACATACAATACATAAGGGTTTATAGATTATTTATCCTTCACTAAATACAAATTTTTTATAATTAAAATCCTGGAGAAGTCATAGATTAATATATAAACATATTATAACATGGATAAAAAATCATTTGTGAATTTGATGTCAATTTAATGAAATGTTTTATAAATATAGTTGATAGGAAATGATTAAATTAGTGATAAACAATTAAATCCAATATATATATGTTAGTTTAATAAATTTTATTTCTAGAATTTAATAAATTAATATCTAGAAACAAACACCCCCATTCCATTGAAAAAAAGAATATTTGTTCCAACAAATAATTAGTAACATCATCAAGGATTTAACCATTGAGTTTATATACAACATAAAATAGATAATTCGCTATTTAATGGTTTATATGAGAAAATTGTTTATGATTATAATTATTACCATTTTTGGTGGTAGTGTTTTAATGAGTAATTCATTCTTGATATTCATAAAATAAATAAAATAAAATCAATGAAAAAATTTAGGAAATAATTGATATCACTCCAATTAAAAAATTTAAATTAAAGGTTAGTATCAGTATAATATTTACAAAATCTGTGTGTTTGAATTACCTATATAATATCTTATAATCATAGATATTTTTGTATCCTTAAATAGATCATTCCATTAGTCAAATTTACAGTACCACTAGGCATAACAAAAAACCAAATCTTTTTATGATTCCTCTTCCAAATCTATACATAGACATTCCTTGGGAACAAAACTGAATAAAAATCACTCTCTCAGATATAAATTATTAATGTATTTATATTTATTTCACATTAATAAAAAAAATTACTATATCAAATAAATAATAATTCAAATTCTTCATCATTACCATGGGTGGAATGTAACGATCATTATCATTAACTGAATGAGTTTGAGGTGTATTATCTACTATGATTCCTCAACTAGTTTCCCATAAATAAATAAATCCTTATGTATTCCAATTATACATAAAATAATAAATAATTTGTATATGTTATATAACTAAAATATGTAATAATTCATGTAATAACATGAATTGACTCTTCATAGAGAATTTATTCATTACTTTTCAAAATACATTTATACCAAACAGAAGCTAGTGGAATTTGAAATTTTAAGATAAATCTATTCATTAATGCACTGATAGGTTCATGATGATTTTTCCTACTATTAAATAATATAAAATTGAATATAATTTATCAAATCAATACTTATATGAGATTTTATTAGTGATATAGAAAACTCTCATTGATATATCATTTGACAATTCTGTTATAAGATTAACTCTTATTGCTGAAAAATATCTCATTACAAATATAAATGAATATAAATAAGAATTGAATAATCTAGAACCTTATCATATCAGAAAAACCAAATATAATCAAACTAAATAATAATATAATATTTTTGAGTGTGTGTTTGAGCTAACAAGGGATCATAATATAAGTAGTAGTGGTTAAAAATCCCAAAATTCACCATCTATATAACTTAATTATGTATACCTATTAAATAAAATTGTATTTTTATATCATATTTGAATATTATTTTTGATTTTATAATAATAATGGATAATCCCAAAAAATAATTTATTCCTATAGAGACAATTGTAATATTTTCTCATTAGAAAACCAAACATCAACCAAATGATCAATTTGGATCAATTCTGATATAAAACCTCTCTAATATATCTCCTCTTACTAGTAAACTATTTATAAAGGATTATGTAGAATTAATATTTATGAATCATTTTGAACTAGATTTCTTAGAAAAACTCAAATTCTATTATAATAATTGTGGGTGACACTTCCAAATAACATATCAATTTGTTCCTTAATTTTTATGGAAGGAGAAACACCTCCCTTATTATAACCATTCCATTGAGTCTTCATAATCCCCAAATACATTTAATAAATTATTAATAAGAATTACTCATGATAAATATATCTCTAATCATGCCTCATCTTTTAAGAGACCATCAGAAAGTATTATAGAAGTTCTTTCCTCCTTCATTTAGTCTCGCAAAAGGAATATAAAAAATAAATATGAAAAAAAATTCCTATATATTACAATAGAAAAAAATTCAACTTATGACTTAACTATTTCGAAACAATAAGGGATATATAAGTGAAACATCACTTAAATTGTTAAATAATGGTGTTAGGCATCATATAGAAACATAAAAACCTACATTATCTGTTGAAAAATAAAATAAGATTTTAAAAACACATGAAAGAAAAAACTCACCATCGACATTTATTTTCCCCAATAACAAATTCCTTTTCCTATTCCATATTTGGAAGTAATAAAATCAATTAAATTGATTTTGAATTGTAATAAATTTTTAAATTAGTTGAAATTAACATCCACATATTATATTACATTGTATACGACCGTAATTATAAAATTTTTATTTTAGGAAATATGTACCCATGAATGGAAACTCCAAACCATTTTGAATTTTTATTCTCACCATTATATTCATATAATGTTAAATGAATACTATATTTTCTTGTTTCATTCACAATATGGAACATAAACATAGATGATGTAGACATTAGACAAACATATTTCATAAATGTAATTACCAGATCAATATTGTGTACTCTATGTTTGGTTTCCATGAATCATATTTGAGAATCCATACAATTAGATAATTGATTCACTACAATCCTCTAATTAATAATAAAGGATGTTATTTTGAACAATTTTATTAGTTTTCATGTTAATTTATTTATAAATGACATGGAATATGACTAATATGTTAGAATATATCCATTAATTATATTATAAAACTTCTTTATTAATGTAAGAAACACAAATAGATTCCCATAATGTAATATTATACAACAAATTTCATGACTAAACATCCATGTTAAATATTTTCCATGCCCTGTGAAACCATATATAGAATCTCTTTTATTTTCAAAATTAAACTGAGTGTGAGTTGAAGATTGAAACTTCTCCTTTTAATTTTCCAATGAGATCATTTATTTATAATATTCATACCATAATTAACAATGTTTTCAAAAATAATGCTCCATTAAATGATACATTGCTAATATTTATTTTTAAAATAATCTAATACTCACATAATTCCCCAAATATCCAATAAAATATGACAAAACATTAAAATGTGATTGGAATAACTAATTAAAAATAATACAAGGAACAGCTTTTATATAAAAATATATTCTTCCTCCACATAGTGTCACATCTAAATGAAAACACATCATTGTATGTTTTATGTATGAATTACACTTTAATAATAAATCATACCTTGTCACTATATTAACTAGTCTTAATGAATTATTAGAATCCAATTCATTCGTATGTAAGTTTAAAATAAAAATTCCTTAGGTTATACTCAAAATGATATTAAATGTATTAATCCATACCTTTGTATTAATCAAATATATCAAGATGAATCAGGAAAAATCATTAATAAATTTTAATAAATTGGAAATTTAATCAAAATTTGATATTAAAATGGAAAAAAATTCCACGATTATTCAAGATAGTATTATCTAGCCTATTTCTCAAAGGGAGTGAGTTATTCTGATTTAATTAGACCATAAAAAGTGTGGAATAACTATTTTTACTCAATAATATTTGGTAATTATCCAAAATAAACTATACTAATGTAATGATTTTAAATTATTTATATGAAACTTAATACAGAATTTTGAAAATATCACTTAAAACTTCTCTTTATGGAATGAATATTGGAAATATTTACACTAAAATTTAATAGTTGTTTTCTTTATTGACACACTAAATACAGTAAAATACTAATATCACTTATAAAATAAGAAGAAATAATATTCACATCCCTCTTTAGAAAATTCATATATAACATAATTCCTTTTAGAATGTGTATCTATCCTGTGACATTTCGACGAATCCTAATGAGTTATTTTTAACTTTCTTAATATAGAATTTCATAAAGGTTTTAATAGATTATTTTAAAATTTATGGAATGTCATTTTAATAATTCATAACTTCACGTTATCTGGACCAATTTTTTTTTATCAAATTAAATAATTACATAAATTTCAATAAATTGCATTCAATAGTTACTAGTCAGTTTTTTTTGAGACACATAATCTCTCATGAGGTTATTATAGTTTATCATTAAATTATTATGGTGATCCATTAACATCATTATATAATTTTAATTATTGATATATAGGCCATTATGGGACTTTTATATTTATATTAGTGGATCATCCACAATTTTTGTGGGTTTTAGCTTATACTCATATTGTAACATCAACTAAATAGGTCATTCCCTTTTGATGAGTCTTATACATGATCCTAAATTAAACATAAATATAAACAGACATTATCCCCAATAATAAAATTTCATAATTAGTCATTTAGCTCTAAACTAATGTGTGAATCAGTTTATAGATCCATTGGGGATTTCCATTTTCAAAAATAGATATGATTCACTATCCCATTTATGATGCCTAAAAATAAAGAATAAAAATAAATTCGATTTCACTATCATATAAAGTGAACTGTTTATTGTGGTTATATTAGTTGAAATTTATTCCTCATCAACTAGGTGAAAATTTCATTATTTATAATGAACATTCAATATTATTGTTTTTGATTATGAATAGTGATTCTAACACATGCATAATAAAATGTGTACTATTGGTTTAATCATTTGAACACGATTTATTAATATTCTAAAAAATTGACAATACTATTATTCAAAATAAGAATATAATTTTAAATTATTCTAATTCAAAAATACCTAATAACGAATTCTTTATTGAAGAAATTTAATCCCAAACTCCGTGAATACAATAGTTTGACTGAAATATAATTACTTGGTTTCTGTAATTTTTCTCTAAAATGTATTAAATAAATAAATAGATAAATTTAAAATATATTTTAAAATATATATTTTTAAGATAATAAAAATTTAAAAACTTGGGATTAAATGGTAATTAAGAGATATATAGATAAATAAGAGCATTCAATTATTTGTAAATTAATCACTTATTACATAAAGGTGAATGATTTAGAAAAAAAATACCCCCTCAAAATTACATAAACTATAGTTTCTTATTGTCTGTCAATTTTTAATGACTTTTATCGGATATCTAAATCTTGTAAACCATGTCAGTGATTTTTTAAAATTTTACAAACAACAGATATTCCCCAATAATCCATAATCATTAGGAAATATTTTTGAAAATTGTGGCATAGATTTACCTATATTATCATCTCTATTAAATTGGATTTGATGCTGTTAGAGGCTAAAGCCACTAGTTATAACAAATATCATACCATTTTTGAGTTCCACATAACACACATCATCTATAGGTTTGAACCTCATGTGCCTTGACGAAATATTTATGTACCCATTTTTTTTATTTAACCATAGAATACCATTTACAAAACATGGGGATATATATAAATATTCTTATAATTATATATCTTAATGATATATATTTTTTATATTTTTAATGTGTATGGTAAAAAAATTTTGAGGAAATTCAATGGGAAACAATTAATATTTTATATAATAATGTATTGAGAACATCACACTTATCATTCTACCTATAAGTCACAAATTGAATGTTTCCACTAAGGATAGTTTTAGGTAAAAGACTTTTTCACATATTAAAATAAAGATAAATAATTTTTGGATGTAAAAATAGAGAATAATTATTGAAAAAATTTATGTGATGAGTTGTTACTAAAATTTAAATTTTTAGAGGATACGTGTATAGAGTTCAATTTTAATTCCAAACTCTATAAGGGAAAAATATATGTTACTCCATGAAAAACACATTTTATGATAATTCTTTCATGAAGGTTATCTAGTAAGAATATTTAATTCTAAATTTCACTTTAATTGAGGAAATATTAATTGTTTTTTGGAAATATCATTTACATGTACTAATGAATAAATATATAGTGTATTGAATTTAGAATACACATATTATAATCGGAATTCCCCATTAATGGTCATTTTTTAATGTTATACAATGAGAGGAAACATGTATAGGCTACTAACCCAAATGACACTGATCCATATATTAATTGAAATAACTCCGGACATAATAGTAAAAGACAAACACAAATCCAAATGAGGAATCACCTCTATAAATATATTTCTCTGTCAATATTTCATATTATCACAATAATTTTGAACTATATTAATCACTCCCTAACTCATGTTATATTTCATACTTTTTATCATTCTATTTATTTATCTTCTATTTCATAGTTTTTATTTCAAATGTGTGTGTATTTACTAGTAATAAATTAATAAATAAAAATAGATCACCATAAAAAGTTCAATTTTTCCAACCATTTTTAGGAATAAATATATATTGTATTTTTCACAAATGGTTTATTTCATTCACCATAAATTTATAAAATAAAGGTTTTTTAAAATCTAATGGTTAATGAATACAAAATTATATAATAGAAAATTAATGTGACCCCACTTCTGAGGAGATACATATAAATATTATTTATGGAATTATTTATGAGAATTTTTTTTTTTGAGTTTTTACCCGAGATTGTTAATCTATTATTTATTCATAATCAATGAAAATATTATCCTATAGTGTACACTAATATTAAATAATTACTTTTTAAACCAATGATTATTAAAATATTTAAATATCCTCCCTTAGACGTATATTAAAAACATTTAAAAACCCCTTTATATTATAATAAATTCTTTTTTATATCCATATTATATTCCAAAATCCCTATCCCTAAAATTATTTATATTTTAAAAAACTAATTAATAAATGAGCAGTTTCATCATGTAATATGTTATGATTTATTTTTATATGTTTTAGTTTTGTATATATAATTTATATTCATTCACTTCAGACTCTAAGTATTATGGAATTATTAATATATATGTTCCCATTTTAAAGATTTCTTTATACATCCTAGAATGTATAATTTCAATAATAATTCATTAAATTATGCATGTTAATGTTTTTCATCCCTCTTTCATAGTTTTGTATATTTTAATACAATCCCATAACAAAATAAAAATCCTTGAATAACACCTCTATATAAATGTAATCATTTTTATAATAATTAATGTTGATAGATCATGAAAAATCATATATTAACATTATTTTTTACTGAATTAGTTAAAAACATTGATAACATTGCATCATTGAGAGAGGAGTTAAATTTTAATGAGAATTTTTTTTTTGCAATTATGATTTTCATTAGGGAAACAAATTTATTTGAACATATAATTTTGTTAAGTATATTTTATGAAATGTAATAATGATGATTGTATTTAGGATCTCACTAATTATAGAAATAAAAAAATTAGAATGTATGAATGAACTTTTTTAGGTTTTTTTTTTGTTTTTGAGGACATGAAATATCCTTATTATTGGAGGGTTATTTTCAAATATTGTTTTAAAAAAAATTTAAACAATACAATGTTTTCCAAAAAATTATTTATTCTTGAACTAATGATCAAGTTTTAAAAATTGTAAAAATTTAATAACATTTCTTATATTTGTCACTTTTCAAATGTAGTTAGTTATTTCAATTATAACATTGATCAAATTCATCCAAATTATGTGATTCCTATTTAATATAATTTTTGAGTGACATTAATATACATTTTTTACAAGATAATTGAATTATTATTCTATTTTTTAGATATTTAGGTCACATTAAATTTATCCAATAGGTTGATTAAGAAAACTGAAAAAAAAAGTGATGATTTATTATTTTGGGAAAATCAATAATCTCAAATTCAATTAAATTCATTATAGGTAATAGATTGTTAGAAAAATAATAGTAAAAATATTTTATATTAACATATAAATTTCCTATAAAATCCATTTTTTGATTCACAAAATTATTATTCAATTTAGATGAGAACCCCCATTATGGATATAATAAAAAAACCATATCTCTAAATGAGGAAGAAATTTATAGTAAAAAAATCACGATTAAGTGTAATAGAATTTCAGAGAATTTGGATTAATAACATGAATATTTTCACATCCTAAATAATGTTCAAATTTAGAACATTGATGAAAAATGAATTATACAGTATAAGAACATGGATTTTAGTAAGAAACCATATCCTTAGTGAAACATGTTCAAGTAATATTATATTTTTTTGTGGTCAAAAAAGGTGATAAAAATATTTTTACCCGATTTATATAATTTAATTATTTAATATAAATAATATGGTAAGAAAAATACAAGAATTTATGGTTTATTTTCATTGATGACTTTCTACATAACTAATTTATTTTACAATACTTGTGTATATTTCTCAATAAATGATCCACGCTATACTCATTTTAGACTTTTAACTATTTATAATAACCTTCACATTTATGGGAAATGGAAACATAATATGAAATTTATTATAGATAACCAATAAGTGTAAATATAAGTGATAACAATATTATATCATTAATAATAATAATAGGAATTTTTGGTATCATAAATATATATAAGAAAAATTTACACAACAATCCATATATCATAAATCATAGAATAACATAACATATTAATTAATAGATAATGAAAACGGGATTCAATTAACCCGATCTATTATATTATAACATAATTGTGATAAAATGGATGAAACTATGAAATAATAAAAATATAGCAAACCATTAGTATATGAAGAAAATTAATTTCATGTATAATTACATCAATTTTCAATCATATGAGAAACTAATTTGAACTCGAAAATAATTACCACATTATATATAAACTAGAAACCAATGTAGTGGATGGTGATATAGGACCTTGTATGTCATTCATCCATACATACACATGGCACATGAAAACAATGTTTTATTATATCATAAAGAACCAATGGAAAGAAAATGTGTTCAATATTATAATAACTCAAATCAAATAGTTTTAAAATTCAAAATTCTATCAATATTCATCACATGATATATCCATGGGAAGATATATGTATATAAAATGAATTTTAATAACATTCAACATAAATTTCCTTTAATAAAGATAATAAAGAATATGGTATTTACCCCATATTGATAATGGGTATACTGGTATGTCAATAATTTCTATAATCAATCAATGTGTGGAATATATGTGATAACCCTTAAAAAATAAATTATAAAAAAGATACTTATTGAGGGAAAACATTTGAAAAAAAATCTAGGTTATAAATTGAATATGATTTGTAATTATCATGTTAGTGATGTGTTATTCCTATACAAGAGATGTACCTTAAATATCCATCCATATAAATAATTTTAATGTTTCTATTTAGATAATAACCTCTATCATGAATAAGATATTTCAATGAATAACGAATTAGAAGGAAAATAGTTATTTATGATTTTAAGAAAAATATTTTTTTGAAATAAGAATAATATTTGATTCTTTAAAAATCATTTTAGAAAAATATTTTACCAAACATGGAGTATAATAATTTCTTTTAGAAACTAGAAAAATATAGTTGAAACATTTATTGTGAAAAATAAATGGTGGTGGACTGATTTTTTTTAAGAAAAATTACAAAAATAGATTATTTCACACTTTGAAGAAAAAAAAAACAAAAAATATTTAAAACACAATTATCTAATGAACATAATGCAGAATAAAATGAACTTAATAAATTAAAAATTAATAGATAATGGAATTTTAAAAAGTATCCAAATAATTCATATACAAAAAAAGGATGTTCTCAATTGGGAATAATATATGATATATATTAGCATTATAAGAAACCCTTTGTGTAAAATATAAGGGGAAATGAAATTTTGAGGGGGGATAAAAAATATTGATAACCAATGAAAATTAATAGGTGATTTAGAAAGAATAAAAATTCCCCAGTTGGATTAATTTTAAAAAAGCCTATTAACCTTAATATAATATTTACCATGAAAACATTAGGGTTTGAATAATATTTTAATCAAAACACCTGTATCATTTGGTATCTTTAGAATAAAAATTAATTTAATATAGAATGTGATATGTATTTTAAATCCTCAGGAATATGATAAAATATATTCATTACGTATTATTCAAACCATATTAAATAAATCATAATGCACATTATGAAATATATTTCATGAAATTAAGTTTTATACAAATGACCCATTACCATAACCTCTGATTTCTATTTAAGTTGTTGAATATCTAGTATAAAAATGTAACTATCATAATAAATTATTTAATAATCATATTTAAAAAAATTCCTTTTACAAACATAATTATTAAATATTATTCATATATTTATTAATTATTTTAAATATATTTTCAATAATAGGTATGGGTGATCCAAATCAATTTGAACTAGTTTTATAATAGCAAGTTATTTCATCATTAATCTCCCAAGGTTAAAAATTAAAAAATAATAAAATTTATTATCATTGATTTATTATAATTATTTATATTGTCATAAATTAATTCTATGATAGTTTTGGTTATGAATTTTGTATACTAAATTAGAGAAAAGCATATTTTGGTGAATTTTATGAACATATAGTGTTTTCTTAAGTAATGAGATTAATATTAATGTCTTAATTATATAATAAAACTAAAAACATTTACATATTATTTATCATATATATAATGAGTAATTACCTACTCATAGTCATACATTATGTTATTTAATTTTATGGTTCATGTTGGGCATTTGACTGACCTAAATATGATCACAAAAAAATAAATGGACGATTTTGATTATATAAGGCGTTTATTTTGGATTAATATCACATTTATGTAAGTATATATTATATATATAATTTCAATTTGGTGGAACATATTTTGAAATATTTTAGTACATAAAATAAAAAGTGTATGATAAAAAGATAGAATTCTTCATTGAGGCGGTAGTTAAAACAATATAAAGTTAATGTTTTAATTTCTCAAAGAATGAGAACAAAATATATTTAGATTATAAATTTATAATTAATCACAATAACTATGTTATATATTTCAAATTCATTATTCAATCAACCCACTATAACTTTTAAGAGAGGCATTTTTAAAACGAGCAGTTATCACTTCATGGAGGCGATATTCTGTAGAACACATGAATATCAGTTTTATGTTATATAACAGGAAAAGGAATAGGTGGAAAATAGTTATTCATAATGATTAATTACATTAATTATAAATATATTTATTAAGATATTTTATAGTAATTTTAAAAAAATTTAATGTATAAAAGAAAAAAATATTTGAAAAACATGTACGAATGTTCAGAACAAAGGAGTTCCCTTAAATGAGTCTATAGAAATAAAGGTCTTAATACAATACATTATTACCATATTCTAAATTGAAAGGAACATGGAAATAATAAGTTCCTTATATATTTCAAATTAATTAATCAATTAACCCACTATAACATTTAATATTGGTCTTTATAAAACTAAAAGTTATCTCTTCATGGAGGCAGAAATCGATAGAATGCATGAATGGAAGATAAATTTGGTATAATAGAAAATAGAAGAGGTGGATAATAATAAATAATAAGTAATAATAAAATTAATAATGTTAAAATAAATACTTATTATATTTTATAATATTTTTAAAATTTATTTAAAATGATTGAGGGAAGGGAAAAGTTGTTTGATAAAAATGTAATCCTGTTGAGACAATAGGATTTCCCTTGAATGAATCATTTCAAATATGGTATTAATCCAATATATTGTGAATATATACTCAAATAAAATGAATATTAATATAAAATATTTGTAATGTGTAATTTTTAAAGGGAAATATAATTCTCGGTGTGGTCATGAAGGTGTCGTGGGAGGCCCCTTCTATAAGTTGGGTGAATGAAATGTTTATAAATATTTTAAATTAATAAAATCTTGTAGAATTATTTAAAATTCATTAATAATTATAAATGATTAATACATTATCTTATTGTGTTATATGTTTTAAAATATCTCATCAATTCATTTTAACATTTGTTTTAAATAAAATGTTTAACCCCTTATTCATAGAATTATCACTTTTTACATTTTTTGTTTTATTGTGGTACATAATATTTACCTATGTAATTTAATCGTAATACCTAAAAAATTAGTGGAACATGTTACTTAATATTGTCCTGAAAATTTAAAATAATAAATCTATTATATTAGAAACAATTATATATTTAAGTGAAATTCATTTTTACATTATATTATGTTATGTGTAAAATACCATTTTTTGATAAAAGTTTCTTCTTAAGCATAAAATTTATGCATATGCAAAAAAAATATTTAAAGAAATTTAATTATTCGAATTAATTTTATTATAAAAAAATGAAATTTATGTGGCTCAAAAATGATGAAAAAATCAAAACATTGCAAAAACATTATATTTGAATAAAAGAAATGAACAAAAAATAGTTTAAATGGAAAATATTACTTATGTTTTTAAAATATAAATAATAGTTTTTCCGAATTCAATATTTTATTTTTATAATATATATTTTTAAATAGTGTATACTTCTTTAAATAATTAATATTATTCATAAAATTATAAAACTATATCTTAAAGTTATAAAGTTTACAGTTTTGGTAAAAATTGTATTTTTCACTCTTCAGCTAATAAACAATTATTCTAGAAAAATATCAAAAAATATTCTTTAACTTATGATGACATTATAAATTCAAAAATGAATTTATTTTTTATAATTAAAATTATATAATTTTATATTTTCACATTTAAATAAAAGTCATAAAATAAAATGTGAATTTTTTATATGAAAATAACATTTGAATGTATTGCACATATTAATTTTTATCACCAATAAATTACTAAAAAAATAGTTTTATGATATTTTAGATTGTATTTATATAAAAAATATAAAAAATATGTTTATTTTATTTAAATATGTAAAATTTTATTTTATTTTTTTAGAAGAAAATTTTTTTGAATCCAATGATCTCATTGATGTTATCAATTCATTAGTAATTAAAAAATTTATTTAAAAGAATAAAAAAATTTCTATTTAAATTAAATGTGTTAAATGAATTATTACATGAATAATTAACTAATTATATGATCATAATTTATATTCCCCCCCCCAATATCTCCATGTATGATCAATGAATAATGTTACTTATAGTGTCATTTATTAATTAAAATTCCAATATCATTGATCTCATGTAAATTTTTTAAATTTTGAACTTCTTTTATATAAGACTTTTCACAATCCATAATTATTCAAGATTATATTATGATTTTTCCTGAGAAAACCATACCAAAAACATCTTTCCCAATATTATATATATGATCTTCATAATGGGTACTTCTATTTCCCAATTTCATGGACGTATTTTTTATTTTATATATTTTTTAATATGGTTAATTAATATTATACCCACTAATTTATCGACTGTATTAAAATGGTCAATTTTCATTTTAATATATCAATATTTGGTTTCAGTTTTAGGGTTTTTTATAATAATCTATTAAAAATGAATATTTTTGTTAAATTTTATGTTGTTAAAGGTAAATAGTGAATATTTCGATCAATAACATTATAGAATAAATTATTTTTTCTTTTAGATTTCATGAGTTTCAGATGAGTGTGATAAAGTAGATAAATATTTTTATCGTAAACAGGACACTACTTTAGGATATAAATGCTTGTCCAGACCACCTGTGAAATATTTAGTGATTCATCACTTAAAAGGGAGGTGTTAGTATGACCAATCCTTTCTAATGGGTTGAGAGTATATTTTATAATCTTTTTTCAATTAGATAAACCACACCTCCAAGATTATGTTTCCTTATATTATAACTCTTTGATTTTTTTGTAATATTAGAAGTGTTTCAATTTTTTTTACTATCCATTAAATTTTAAAGATATAATATTATAATAATCTACCAATGACAACCCATGAACATATAAAATAATTTTTTTCATTCTGAAATTCAATAGTAAAATTCATTATGAATGCATAATGAAATAAGATGTATTTATAGTAATTAAGGACTCTATAATAAAAAAATATTAACGTCACCTATGAAATTATAAATAAATTATTCTATCTTATAATTGAATATATGATATATTTATATCATAGAATGAGTAAATAAATTTTTTGAATGTGGAAAATTATGTATTGGTATTTCTGTGAAACATTAATGTTTTTTTATAAATAATTTAATGTTATAAAAGAAAATTAATTGTTATAGAATAGATTCATAAATTATTATTTTATTTTCATAAGATTATTTGAAAATTTTATGATACCTTAATTAATTTATCAATGTGTTAAATAATCAGCTATAGTTTTAAAATTGTATTTTTGAATAAATTATGAATTTAATTAATAAATAAAATTTTCATATTTATAAAATTATTTTAGTTAAATTTATATCATTTTTTAATTACACACATTAATAAATTTCTGGGGATATTTTTTTGGAATTTTCTATAATAGTAGAATTTTTATAAATAGTAAAATACGATAATTAACAGTATTTAGAAAATAAATGATTTATTGAGTAACAAATGAGTTATTGATCACGTAATAACATAATATCTGACTCTCTATAATTATTTTAATATATTAATAGATACAACTCAAACTATTCATATCCTTGATCCAAAATAATAAACTAATGGATAAAATAATCAAAAAACACCCCTCCCCACCAATATAAAAACCACCCCTCACCACCTCTTCTACTTCTACATAAAATAATTGTATCTTGCTTATTATCTACCCAATTCCCATCTCAATCCCCATCCATATATCCATGAACATATGGTCTCACAAAATGATCAAAACCATGTTTCATAAAGACATTCTCAAGGAGAAGAATTCAAGAGGAAAAATCATCTTCCATTTCCTATTATTTTCTTTTATTATTCGATCATCACCTCTCATTATTCTATTGGAAATAAAAATCTATTATCTAATAAAAACTGGAATTTTATATGGTTAACAAAAAAATTCATCATCAAACTCTTTATCCACTACCTTTTATTCTGAAGATGGGATCATTGTTCGTGACATTTCAATTTACAGCCATCGTGGATGATAGAGTTTAAATTTCCATTACCACATTAAATAATGGTCATAAAACTATAATTATGGAGAAATAATATTTTATTAAAAATATTATATGTTATCTAATGTTCTGGAAGCATTATATAAACATTATATATATTAAAATGATATAGTTTTTGATGGTTGTAAAAACCGCCAAAATAAAAAAAATCATTTTCATTAATGTTTTAGCAACTGATTCATCATCATATCAGAAATATTTTAAATTTGGAATCATTTAAAATCTTGGGAACATATTAATACCATTTATTTACATTTCTTTATTTTTTTTATTCCATTCGATATAAAAATTCTTTACGAACCGATCATGGAAACCATGAAAAGATCACACACAAAAAATGAAAATTACAAAATATTATTATCAATTAGGTGGAAGAATGTTATAATAAAATCATTAAATTATTTATAAATATTAATATTATTTTTTATAATATTATTAACACTTTGTAAACCATTATATAGGAGGTTTGGAAATGTTTTAATAAACATGAACCAGATGTAGTGGGATATTCTTTAAAAATACTCCTATAAATATTTATTTTTACTAAATTAAGAAAGAATGTTTTTATGATATAAGTATTATTATTTTATGATTATTTGATTGTTCTTTGGAATTTTTTATGATGATGGGATATACCTATATCTCACTCCAATGAAATGGTTATTTTTATGTTGTAAGTTGATCGTAATAGTTATTCTACGTGTAACTACGATGGTTACATCATAAGGTAGTCATGGAGGTTACATTATAAGGTATCAGTGAGAGTTAATAATCATATGGTATTCATCATTGTTACAATTTTCATTAATTACCTAATTTTAATTTATCATTTTATTTGTTTTTTCAATTTTTTGTGTAAATCTCTTGTTTTCATAAAGTAATTATATGATGTCTTATGGGTGTCAAGTATGAAATTGTGAAAATGATTTTTTGTATTTTTCAGTATTGATTGATTAATAGTTTCCCTCCTTCTTTTTATGTCCTTCACAAAGAATTTTTTTCGTATTCAAATTTTTTATAAAATTCATAGCTTTTAAGGAATGATAATATAAAATATGAAGAAAATATGAATATTTTGAAGAATTAATATTTTATTAAAAACTTTTTTATTATATAAAAATGTATATTATTTTAGTTGTACCCACATTGTATCCTGGTTGGTTGTCTTGTATTTTTTATTACTTAATAATCTAAATATAAATATAGAAAAGATATGTGGTAATGTAATAAGTGTATTCTAGATAAATTAACTTGATTATTTAATGGTAAGGATGAGATTATATAACCGGTATCAGAGCACGGTTTAAAAACCTTATAAATTAGGATGATGGAAATATAATACCCAAATTTATTTTTATAGTATGGTTAATATGAAATGATATATAATTTGATAATTACCATGTTGCTTAATTTAATATATTTTTGTTCAGAATGTTTTTCTGTAATAAAATATGGATGCTGAAGTATGACGGCATCGAGAGGAAAATATCATTCCAAATATGCAACACAGAGTGGTGGATATTATAATTTAGTAGTTTGTGGTAATAAAGGATCAGTTGACGCTAACTATAAATTGAAAAAATATTCATGAAAGAGATTATTAACTTGACTATTATAGAGCATTTTATGTGGAAAACCCCTCAAGATTTTAGTGGATATCCTAATCCAATAGTGGATGAAGGGTTTATTAAAGCCTTTTAAAAGATAATATATGTTAAGGGTTGTTCAGATAATAAAATATGTTAGAATTTATATTTACCTTTTTTGAAGCTGGAGATGACTAGTAGAGGTAACTAGTCAAGAATATC
The DNA here is from genome assembly GCA_963277665.1 of Viscum album. Lineage (NCBI taxonomy): Eukaryota > Viridiplantae > Streptophyta > Magnoliopsida > Santalales > Viscaceae > Viscum > Viscum album. The sequence continues at coordinate 690,202,319 of OY728119.1, read as the reverse complement.
AGAGGTAGCGAGGAGATCAATGCCTTAGATTTGGAAGAATTTAAGAATCTTTTCATTCAAAAATATTTCATAAATGTGGTTCGAATTAGGATGGAAAAGAAATTCCTTTAATTGAAACAAAAAATGAATGACACCGTGGCCGTGTATATATTAAGATTAATCCAATTGTAATGGTATGTTCTAAATCATATTCAGGGATCATTATATTAAAATCAATTATTCTTACTTAGGATTGAAACCAAGATAACAATGGGATTTCGGCTCTAGTGAATTCAAAAGTTATTTGAAACATGAGATCGTAGAAATGGATTTTGGTTATGATCATGAGTACTTTGAAAATAATCATAATACGAGGTCATTATGGAACCAAAAGGGTAACAATAAATCAATGAAATCAAATGTTACGAAAATTCAGTTTAATTTTTGTGGGAATTGTGAAAAACAAATCATGAGGAATTCCTTGACAAATCTAAGAAGTGTTTTCTATGTGGAAGGATTGGATATTTGTCCTAACATTACATTGAAAAACATATTAATTTTGGTATATTTAATCATGATAATAAAACTCTAAAGTATTTCAAATTTTATGAGATGGATCATTATGAAAATACCTTCACAACAAAATATTTTAATGATGGAATAAGTAAATGTTATAATGAAAGGTGTAGTGGAATCCTTTTTGACTAATTCATAACATGTTATTCCATATAATGAAGTGGTTTCATGTACATTTTTTACTCTGATTTTTCTAATGTAATATTGGATATGAGGTTTAAAACTTCTTTTATTTCAATGAAATGTTATGGTAAATTGTAAATTTCACATCCATAAATGAAATATGTTCTTTTGGTTAAAATTCCAGGGGAATATTAAGAAAAAACCAAATTATAAAAATATTATGAATGTTGTATGTGGAAATAAATTACCTAAAAAACTTTTTGTTTTTACCTTAGTATCATTCTATGTTATTCTATGTATGGAATGAATTTATTTTATCATTCTATGATTGACTATAGGGGTAAATAAGTTGTTTTTTTGAAATTGTTTCAGTTTGTATTCAAGAATGAACACATACCATTGATAAAATACCATGAATATGAGAAACTATTAGAATATTGAGAATACATTTATCATGCACATATTGTTGAAAAAAAGGAACTATTCAGATTAATGATGTTTTTATAGAAAATGAATTCATGGATGTGTTTCTAGAAGGATTTCATGTTGTTATAACTTATCATGAAGTTTATTTTACTATTGAATCATTTCTAAAATGTAGTCCAATCTCAAAATAACTTTATCAAATATCCCATGTGGTACTTATAGAATTAACAAATAAGTTTCAAGTATTATTTTGATAAATATTTCTTTTATTTTGAACTTCATTGTGGGGTTCTCTTGTTCTGTTTGATAAATTGAAACATGGATCCCTCATGCTTCCCATTGATTAGAAATATTTGAATAACAGAAGTGTTAATAATTATTATCCATTGGATAATATCTATGACTTGTTTGAAAAATCCAAGGAACTATTTATTTTTCCAAGATTGACTTAAGATCCTGGTACCACCTGCCGAAGGTGAAGGATGAACTCATTCTGAAAAAAAATATGCACTAGATATGGGAATTATGAGTTTTTATGACAATTGGTTTGTAAAATTCTCTTAATGATTACAGGATCTTATGAATAAAAACTTCAATGTATATTTGGAAATGTTTTTTGTTATTTTTATTTCTGATATTATATTGTTTTCAAAAAGTTTGGGGGATAAAGAAGAACTTCTTAGGATTTTCATACAAACACTCAAATAAAATATGATACATATAAAATTTATCAAATGTTCTTTTTGGTTGAAATAAACCACATTTATTTGGCACATTGTAAATAAGGATGAAATTATGGTTGATCCAACTGAAACATAGTGGTTGGTGAAAGCCCCTGACCAATAAATGATAGTGAGATTCATACTTTTTTTGGATTAGGAGTTATTTCCAAATTTTTGTAAAATAATTTTCACAGTAATATAGATTTCTGAATATGTTAACACAAAAGGGGTTAAATATATTTATAGCGGAGAATGTGATGTATGTTTTCAGGAATTGAAAAGAATATTGTTGAATCCCCAATTCAACCCTCCCAGAAATTCTGATTTTCATCTATATTGATGCTTAATAGAAGGGACTTGGTTGTTTTCTAATGCAGAATAATCAGGTAATAACATAGTATTCATGACATAGGAAACCTAATGAGTTAAATTATCTAACACATAATTTGGAATTAGAAGATATGATTTTCACATTACAAATTCGTAGGCATCATTTATATGATGAAAAATGTGAAATATATATTGACCATAAATGTTTGTAGTATATATTTACTCAGGATGAATTGATAGTGAGGAAGAGAATATGGATGTAAGTAATATTTCATTTTTATTGCATGATCAATTACCATCCTAGAAAAGATTATAATTTGAAATATGACATGATTTTAAACCATCATGTTATGTCAAAAATGTTACATTTGGAAGAGGACCCATTTGTTAATGATTTCATGAATTTTGGAAGGGAAGTTGTTGGTGATAGAAATTAAATTGTTTTGGTATAGGTGTTAGTGTAGTGGTCTCTCTCAGACATAATTTAGAAAGCATATAATGATGAATGTGAGTTATATAAAAATGAAGAATTTGTATATAAAGGTATGTTTTCTAAATTTATTGTTGATTAATATTTTTTATTGATATTTCTAAAGTGATTATGTGTTCCTTTTGATTAACAACTAAAAAATATTTTTTAAGTGAATATCATTGTTCTCCCTTCAACGTTTATCCTTAAAACAGTATGGTATATAGATTTATTTTGGAGTAATACTAGTATTTTGGATTGAAAATAGATATTTATAATTTTACCATGAATTTTTTGACATTTAAAAATCGTAACGAATAAGGAAAACTATAAAATGAGATTAATCTACCTTTTCCAATTCCAAAATGGAAATGGGAAATATATCAAAGGGCTTCATGGTTAGTCTATCAATGATTTCTCTAGGAAACAATGCAATTTGGGTTATTGTTGACTAGTTGACTAAATATTCACATTTTCTTCCTATTAGAGATAATATTTCTCTTGACCATCTTTCCCAACTATAAATCAAATAGATTTTCAATTCACCTAGTGTTACACTCTCTATTGAATCTAACAATTATCACAGGTTCACCTCTACCATTTGGGAATGCCTTCAATATCACTAGGAACAAAATTAAATTTCATTAAATCCCTTCACCATTAATCATATTTATAGAAAGAACGACCATTTTAGAAATTGGAGGATATGATTCTAGTTTTTTCAATAGATTATGAAGGATCTTGTGATCAATATCTTTTTTTAGTTGATTTTCATTATAATTACAGTTTTCATTTCAGTATATAGATGAATCATATAGAGACATTATATTGAAATCATTATCAGAAGCCATCATTTTGGGATGTAGTCAGTGAAAAGAATTTTATGTGACAATAATTAGTAGAGGGTTCGGTAGGAAGTGAAGATAAACCCCAAATATATGAGGACAACACTTAGCACATAGAAAATTTATGTTGATAAAATGAGGAAAGAACATTATTTCAAGGTATGTGATCATGTTTTCATAAAATTTATCCTTAGAAAAGTGTTATGTTTTTTGGATGGAATGTAAAGATAAATCTATAGCTCATCGATTCTTCTAAAATGATGGAGAATGTTGGGCTAGTTTTTTACCAAGTAGATTTTCCTCCCACATAATATTAGGTACACAATTTTTTTTTATGTTTTAATATTGAGAATGTATGTTCCATATTCATCTCATGTTCCGAACCTAGAAGTAGTTCATCTGAAATATAAACATTATTATAAAGTGAAACTTGTTTAGATTCTTGAACACACAGTGTAATCATTTCAGAATAAGTTAATTCACTAGGATAAGGTTTTTTGGAAAAACCACATAGTGGAAGAATCACCATGGGAATCTAAATTTTATATGAAGGAAATTTATCCTCAATTTTATAATAAGTGAATAAAAATTGAATGGACACAATTTCCATAAGGTGGGGGGATAGAATGTACCAAGATTAATACTTATATAAAATTTTTTCTTCATTCTGAAAATAAATATTAAACTTCATTATAAATGTATAATGAAATAAGTGGTATTGATGGAAATTAAGGAATCTATACTAATAGAGTACTAACCATACATTTGAATGTATAAATAAAATTATTTTGCCTCAAGAACTACTAGAAAATAGTTATATATCCATGGATTTATATCCACACATAATAAAATCCATGGCTATATCCATCCAAAAATCCACAACCGGAATGAAAATTGTGGCCCTACCCTCCTCCCCCCACTGTTAATCCTCTAATCCCTCATGATTCCTCTATCCCTTGTGATTCTTCCCCCTACCAAACTAGTGATTGTCCCCCCATCCCCCACTACTTCTCCCCTTATTCGTAGTTTCATCTTGGCTCTATCACCCCCAGCCTAGCACAACTAGCCCACCTCCCATCCATAACAGCTCCTTCACACCCATCCCACCTCCCCTCTATTAGGGCTCGGGTGCACCCAGCCAACCTCACCGCCATCTCAGTTCCAGCACACCCAAACCTTCCAATTCATATTACCACTTGAAATCCCCCTAATATAATACCCTGAAAAACCAAAAATAACAAACTGAAATCGATAGTTGGCTTGCATATTCATCATTTTTCACCACCATTTCAAACCAATGATTTCGATTCCACACCATTCATTTCTAACTAGGTTTGGTTTCTCCAAATCACCATTCATAATCACCTATTCTTACCCACCACTTCGACGCTATTCCATCCCAAGTTTCTTCTTGTTGTCCTCCCCTTGGTTTTTTTGTAATCACCCATTCTCAACGATCCAATATTCCTAAGATTGTTTGTTCTTTTCTCATGCCCTATTTCACACTCTTCTTACCTAAAAATTAATCATTTTTGTTTCTTTGATATCCATTAAAATATTTAATATTTTTCTTACTATGTTTTCTATGTCAGTTGAAGCTGGTTCAATACCATCTTAAAGGCTTGTAGGGACTTCTAGTAAATGTATCCAGACATTGACCTTTTACTAGAGGAAATATATTTTAGGGAGGAATAAGAATATACTTGAGTCTCCATTATTTAAAATGATAGTGTAGAAAATGGTATTAACGAGAATCTCAACAATTAACTTTTCCAGGTACCCACTCGTCTTTTTTCATAATAGAAAAATTAATATAGGTTTGGAGTTCCTCATTTTGTGTCTGGCATTTTTTTCTAGTCCAAATATCATAATAATTAATGTAAATATTGGATTTCAATCTTCCTTTTTAATTAAATTATATTATCATTAACTTATTGAAGGGAAGATATGATTTATATTAAGAAAATATTGAGATGAAATAAATATCCTAATATATAGGGGAAAATAACGGTGCAAGATTCCGGAGAATCCAGAACAACATAAAAAAACTTTTGCTAAAGACAATTCCCAATACTAAAAAGTTTTCATCAAGCCTTAATTCACTTTTGAATTTACATAAAAACCATTCTTTTCAATTCACCATCTGTTAGGTTCCTTTTATACTATGAAATTAAAACAACACAATTTAGCCAATCTACTTCTGCCTCCTCTTTATGTAATTATTCACATTTCATTTCATCAAAATATGAATTTGGAGAAATCATTGACCTTGATATTGTAGGCATTGTAAAGGATGAATATGAATTTTATCTACAAAAAAATGTTCTTGCATCATTCCATACAACCAGTGCTCTACTTGATATACTATTTTCTATTTTTTCACCCCACACAGTTGGTATGGATTTTGAATCAAGATGCTTTCTAATTGTTGTTAGTGAACTATTTTCATGATTTGACACTATATGTGTCATAGGAATAAATGTTGGATTGGTTAAATATCTTTTTGAAAATTCCAACATCAATCCATTTAATTATTTTGTTGGAGTGGATTTGAATTTCTGGTAGGTGAGTTATTGATGTAATTATTTTTCTATGTATTCAAATCTGACCACATATACAGATATTTATGCTCTTTATGTTTCTAGGTTATCTTTTTAGGAATCATAACTTTATAGGGGACTTAATAATGTTTATTTAGTTTGGCATGGTATTTTTCAAGATTTATGGTTGTCTTTTGGTAATGTGTGGTTTATGACGAGTAACAAATCACGACAATTTTCCTTTGATTTTGAAGGTAGTTTTTCCTTTAAAGAAAAATAGCTTAAAATAATTGGTTTCATTTAATTATTTTATTCTCCTAGTTCCATGTGTTTCTTCTAGATGTTAATGAATGATTTCAAGTGTTTCATTCAAATGATACTGAATTCTTGCAAGTGATGATCTGTAACATATATTTCTCTAAGAGACCATGCGAAAAAATCAATGGTCTGTATTGAAGATTATCTTCTAGCATAAAAGAATTTTCTAAAGGCAATTATATTTGAATGAAAAGGTATGGTTCCTCATACATTTGAAAAAATTGTAGTGATGTGTTTTAATTTATTAAAAATAGTATGATTCTTAATTTTTATATGTGTGTTTCTGACACTTTCACCAGGGCGTGCGAGTCCTTCTTGTTGGGGGATAGTTGTGCTATATATTTCCCCACATTCCGGCTTTCTAAAGGTGGGCGACATCTATTCCTTGTTCATGGATGTTTTCTCCTTGATCAAATCGGGATGATGGGATGTCGGTTCATTATTCTTTGGAATTATCCTCGGAACTCTTCACCTAGTCTGAGTCTCCCTTATCGATTTAAGACGTTGTTCGTGAAACTCTTCCTAGTGTCATATCTTCATGGACGCCTGTTAATTGCACTACTTCTATCAAAACATTTCAAGGGTTCTAGTTAGGGAAGAAAACTTCGGTTAGGGGAGAAGTCACTTTGGACACCATTGGCGTGTCTGGATGCTTGGAGACTGGTGCGTTTGGGTTTCTTCCCCTTATTATAGGGCTACTCAATGGCACGAAAGCCCGAGGCATCCCACATCGAACATGGGGAATCATATTCATTAGGCATGTATCTATGTTTTTCATAGCTTCCCATGTTTAACATAGAGTATATTGTGGGTTTAACGTCTAGAGGAGATAGATCAGACTGATTAGAACATTGATTAGAGTAAATCATATGGGTGCAACCCTTAGAGGGAACACTGATATAGGGGGTGAGCTATCTGTACCTCACTGGGATGTGACGGCCTCGGTAAGAATCATGATGGATGGTGGAGTGTTTGAATTAATTGGAAGGTGAATGGGATGGAAGTTCCATGAAGACGATGGTAATGATATGCTTGAGTTTCGAGGAGACTTCCTACGTATCCCCATGGTAGGGAATCAATGTCTGCAAAGTTTGGTAGGGAGAAGGGATGCCTAAGGAGGTGGCTCATGAGAATGGACACTTGTATTGGACTCTGAGGAAATGGAACTTCTTGGTTGGTCCATGACCTTATCGAAACACATAGGCTTGAAAGGAGACCAGAAAATGGACTTGAATTTGGGCGTACACATAAGGCAAAATCCTAATGATGTGTATGGGGCTCACGTTGGGTTAGAATCCCAAGATGGTTTGATGCCACTAGGACAGAAAAAATATGAAGGTCCGACAAAAGGGGATCACAATGGCGTTCCACCGAATAGGGGACACAACGGATTACTGCTGATTGAGGTCACAATGGTTTTCCACTGGATTGGGTCATAGCAGCTTACTGTTGGATGGGCCACAATGGCTTACCGTTGATTGAGGTCACAATGGATTACCACTGGATGGGGTCACAATGGCTTATCGCTAAATGGGGATGCAATGTATTACTGTTGACTGAGGTCAGTATACCTTATCACTGGATTGGATAGAAAAGTATTACCATTGTACGGGGGCGCAACGGCTTACCGCTGGTTGGGGTCAAACCTCAAGGAGGCTTCCTACGTACCCTATCTATGAGACAAGGATCAAACCCACATAGTTCTTGTGGTATGGGGTTAGTGAATTGTCTTGGAGGAGGACCTAGGATCTAATGGTTGTCGGGATTGAACCTCAAGGAGGTTTTACCCTTACCTTGCCTTGGAAAGGATCAAATTCCCCATAGTTTGGGTGGGAACAACGGCTTATCGCTGACTGGGGAGGGAATAGATTTTCACAGATTGAGGTCCATAGTTTAATGATGTGTAGGACGAGGGAGAAAAGTCATGAATGGGGGTTAGAGTGACTGGGTGTTGGGTGTGAACCTTATGGAGGCTTCCTACATACCTTGCCTTGTCAAGGATCAAATTCCACGTAGTTCAGAAGGAGTGGGCGAACCAACGTGAAGGGGGGTAGGAGCGACCAGGTGTTGGGATTGAACCTCAGGGAGGCTTCATACATACCTTGCCCTGGCAAGGATCAAATACCATATAGTTTAGAAAGAGTTGGTCAACCAACGTGAAGGGGGTCAGAGCGATAGGGGGTTGGGCATGAACATCAGGGAGGCTTCCTATGTACCATGCATTGGCAAGGATCAAAGACCACGAAGATCTGAATGTGGTTTTTGGTGAACCAGCGTGATGATAGTCGAGAACATTAGATGGTGGGATTGAAATTCAAGTAGGATTCCTAAATACCTTGCCATGGAAAGGACCATAGACCACGTAGTTCAGTAGGAGTGGGTGAACCAACGTGAAGGGGGGTCGGAGCAACCAGGTGTTGGGCTTGACCCTCTGGGAGGCTTCCTACGTACCGTGCATTGGCAAGGATCATAGACGACATAGTTTATAAGGGGTATTTAGTGGACAGAAGTGAAGATGGTCAAGACCAATGGATGGTGGGACCAAACCTCAGGGAGGCTTACTATGTACCATGCATTGGCAAGGATCAAAGAACTCTTAGTTCATTTGGGTTGTGGGGCTTACACTATAGGCTGCCCGGAGAGGGTTTCATGGTAAATGCTTTCTCTAAGCCCATGTGAGTCAAGCTCGGTGTGAGAAACAAGATACTACAAAGACCAAATGATCACATCACGGATGGTGCATCCATGGAATGTAGAGTGGGGATAATGCACAGGTAATGTCCCATAAAGTAAATAAGGGCTTACGCGTGGTCTGAATCCCATAGGGGAAACAGGGGCTTATGCGTGGTTAGAAACCCAAGGTGGGGGAGATTAAGACTTACATCCAGAGGGAGGCCCGGGTGATGACAAAGCCAACATGGGAGGGATTTGGCACCCAGGAAGAGAGGAAGAGCTGGGGTGCAGCCTCCTATATGGAAAGCTAGGGGTTTACACTATGGGGATTTCCCTTCCCCTATGGAGAGATTCTGCTCCGATAATGATGATTTCTTTCCATGTGAGAAATTATTTTACTCCCACAGATACTAGTAGGTGTAGATAATCTATGATACGGGGCACTTGATGTGCAAGGAATGAGGAAAGGTCACAGTTTAACGTCATGCGTTAAGGTTTATGGGCTTGTTAGTTTAACATCCTATAGCTTGGAAGAGGCGGGTTCACTCCGCACACCTAGGACATACATAATCAGCACCCTCTACACCTTGGTGAAGAGAAGGGGCAGGCAACGCTGTGACTATGGGGCGTCATGAGGTGATCCAATTTGGGGTCCACGTTAGCGTGGCTTTTCGAAGAAGCAATATCTGTATACGTGCCTATGCGAAGAATCATGAGGCGAAGAAACTCAACGTGAAACATCACCAAAGGGACTTTAACATTACTTCGTAGAATCATAGAAGGTTGTACAAGAAAACGGTTTGTGATGTTGATGTTTTGGGCATGGGAGGCCCTCAAAAATGATATCCAGAAGAGAGGCATCGAACACATGCACACAAGGGGGAGGATTGTGCGCAAAACAAAACAGTTTCATGGAAAACACCAGGCTGGCGTGAAATTGAGACACTTGTTCATAAAATACTGGGTTGGTGCGCAGTTGTATAGGTTTGGAGCACAAAGGGGGGTTGCGGTTTTGCATGAAATTGGCAATTATTGCACACAAGAAATAAGGAGTGTATGCAATTGGAAGGTATTTCACACAACTGGAATGGATTTCACACAATTGGAAGGGATTTCACGAAGGGGACATGACTCAAAGGGATTTAGACGAGGGTTATGTCTGAGTGGTATCGCACGAAGGTCGACCCCTGGGTGACCTGTAACAAAAAATCATGTACCTGAAAGTAATATTTTTCACGCTGGAGAGGCGGATTTCACAAAAAAGTGATGGTTCGGATTCTTTAGCCGCCAGATGTTGATAAGGGAACCTTCTATTTATATGTTCTCTAGGTCGTTTGATTCACATGGAAATAGGTCTGTGAAAAATATTACACGCCAGTGTCGGTAGTGAGAATGTTCAACCACGCGGGGGAAGCCGCATGTAAAATTCCACACCCATATTCGGTGGCATGGATATTTCCACGCCAGCATGAAAACATCTTCGGATCCCGAGGTTCACCATGCGGGAGATATTTTTTCTTACACACTTGAGATTTTTTCATGTATCCCTTTCAGGCACCATGGAATGGATCACTGGTTCAAAATAGGTCTTTGATTTATCACGTCAAAACCTCCTTCATCCCTTGTGTGTTTTTTGGAATCTAAAAATTCCCCCCCTCAGAATCAGATTAGCATGGGGACACGTAGGTTAGATTCTTTTTGAAACTCTGAGACGCCTAACTTACTGGAGTCAGTGCACACCAAAACCCACAGATGTACGTAAAACTAGGAAGTGGCGCACAAATAACTTTTCACGTGAATGTTAAAAGCCAGCTCTGCACCTAAAGAAACTCTCATGTGTCCCTCAATCCATAAGGATTTTCATTCCACAATAAGTCCTGAGCTCCCACACGTGAAAAACTTCCCCTGTCTTTCACAAAACACTACATCAGTTGTGTGTAATTCCTCGAGTTCAACCGTCATTTTATGCGTAGACCCAGGGTTTTTCGCACCACATCCACTGTTTTTCCTGAAAAATCATCATTTTTCGCACCGCCTACTAGTTGTTCATGCTGCCTCTTGTACTTTTGTGTCGTAGTAGTTTTTTCGTGCAGACTCCTTGAGACCTCATTGGATGAAGATGGGTGCTAATCCGGCTAATGCTGAAAGAGAAGCTATGTTTGTCGCTCGAAGGGATGAGATAGTTTCCAACCCTGAGGTTTATGGTGCCTGAAATATCGTATCCAACAACCATACTCTCTTAAACATGTTGACCCCATCACATAAGGAGTTTCTAATGTCTGACAACTTGCTGATATGAGACATCAGTATTTTGGAGGAGATACATGTTCCAATATTTAAAGTCAACACACCGCGATCATGGGTGACCTGGGAGGATGAACTAACTCGATATAATATCACTATCAAGGGCCATCCTACTATAGAAACCAGGAATATGAATTTTTACATACTGAATCCCAGGACCAGGACTATTTTAGGAAGCAAACCAGTCACAGAAGATTCTTCGGCCCATTATGATAATACTTTCCGACAGAGTGTTACCGATAAAACGAAAGGATAGTTGTAGGACTAGGATCTATAGTCTGGAGGAAATTTTACCAGTGAATAGGCCTAGGTGTATTGGGCACGCCAAACGTACGACCAGTTTGGGGTCGAACTGTGGCACATCAGTTTGTTCGAAGCAGTGTGGACATCGTAGTTTCATTTCTACCATTAGTATCATCTCGGGCCAGAACTGTTTACCCAATGGTCCCCCAATACTAATACATCTATCTTCACCATGGGGAAGTGGGTATCATACTTTGAGAAATTCATTGCATATGGGGTATCACTTTGGATGGGCATCACTATATTGAATTTCAACCGACAAGGAACATCTGGGGAGACAGGTCCCGAACTCATATCTTAACATGGAATCTGTTTGAGCTCGCTAAAGAGAGGTTGGGATTCTAGGATTTTTTAAAGTACATCACCTAAAAAAATGGTTTAGCTTGTTTTCTCAAAGTGATCCAGAAGTCAAGATGTCAGGGTGAGGAAGACGGTGTTAGACCACAGCACAACGGAGAAAAAGATGATCGTACTAGAGGAACCTGGAGGCGGGGGAATATCAATAATGGGGCATCAGTATAAATGAGATTCGAGAACCAAATTTCTGGTACACCATACTTCCTACAACCTTCCAGAGTAGGTGGATCTTACCCATGAGGTAAATAATGATGGGAGTTTGTCCGACGACATTGGTGATGGCTGGCATCGTGGCCGCTAATCAGAGGTTCAACCTGGGAGTCCCCGTTTTAGCCCGTTTGTGCGCCATTCTAGGGATCATTTCAAGAGGGGTTCGCTAGGGGGGATATGTGGTCCCTTCCATATCCTTCGTGGCATGATCGCAGATCATTTCAGTGGGTATAGATTTATGACCACCATTTTTCCTCCGGGTAACGTCATGCAACCTTCCTTACTGAATATTTCCATGGTTATGCTTTTGGCACTCAATGAGGAGGGGGTAAAGATCAGAATAGAAAATCATGCCAATTTCACATTTAGAAAATTCCCCACTTCAACTGGCCATATGATATCCAATGGGAGAGGCTCATTGGAGAAAAGGTAATTCTTCTAGGGAATCAGAGGTTGGGTTCTTGTGTCCTGGATTGATGGGAAGATCCTTTATGAGCCATACGGTCCATCAATATTCACTATGCAGTTTGGATGCCTAAAGAGGATGTAGAGGAAAGTGTATATAGATGTTTAGGAGGACTTGAATCCCTGAATTCTACACTAAATGTGGCCGATGTTCACATCTAGCTATGGTGATGTCATTACCTTTCCCCCACCAGATTCGATCCTGGTCTCTCGATAGAATATGCCAAACATTAGGTTGTAACATACCCTGAGAGACTTTTTCGGAAGCGAGTTCAGCAGCACAAGGTAGCCAGGGTAGAACCTGGGTGGCAAGAGAACAGACAGTGTGCAATTGGGAAGGAAAAGTTTGTATCCAGTTGGGCAACTAGGCCTGGACAGGCCAGGACTACAATTGCGAGAACATCACACAACATGGTCGCACCTTCCATAGTTAGGGGAGAGGGGATCAAAGAGTGGTCAAAGAACTTCTCAGAAATAAAATACGATATCTGCTTCATCCATATGATGATACAATCTTCCCAGATCTATGGTCGGTCAAGTTGACCCTACGACAGTTGATGAACATCAAATCCCTCTGGAAAAAGATAATACAAGATGAAATCCTTCTGCCAGAGATCAGACTAATCTGGGTTGATGACAGGTTAAACTTACATCACTGAAACGCGTACCTGAGGGCCATGGATGCGCATAAAATCTAGCAAGGTTGGTGTGAGGAACCCCCTCCCCCCTCCTAGTGAAGCTAATGCTCAGCCAGGACCATGATCCGGACAAGATATCGCCCGAGGATGACAACAACTACGAGGAGCTGGAGGGAAGTGAGATTGAAGAGGAGGAGGAGGAAGGAGAAGGTGAAGGAGAAGAGGAAGGAGGAGGTGAAGGAGAAGAGGATCTTGAAGGTGGAGGGTCTCAAGGGATTTCCCACAAAGGGAGTCTTTGGGAGAGGGGTGAGATCATTGGCTCTGAGGTCGACATAACTAAGCTACTTGAGGTATGTATCAATACATATCTATCATTACCCCCTTCATTTTATTGTTACTTTCAATCAGATCTCCTTATTCTGCTCAGGTGCATATTGGCACCAACCTAGAGGCTCCATCTGAAGGGGGGAGGAGGAACCAATAGAACAATATGGGGAGCCAATTCCCATTATTGAGATATCAAGTGCTGAGGAATCCCCTATAATGACTACTCCTGTGGTAGCTGTAACACCGGAGGTTGATGCCTTCAGATCTTTTATGTTCATTACATAGACACCAGTATTTACCGTCAGAGTGCTTAATTGATCAGTTTGTTCATTTTTTTGGCAGTAATCACAGCCTTGGAGGCTCAACAATATGCGGAATCTAGGTCATTCATGAGTCATTCAATGGAAAACACGTTGGCCCATTCCAGGCACACATCCCAAACCGAGCTGACCCCATAACTCAGTGAGTAAAGAGCAGTAGATATCAGAGCTATTAATGTCAGGGAGGGGCTAGATGTTGGTGAAGGAGATACCATGACAAAGATGAGAGAGGAAGGTCTCCGAGACATTGAAGAGCCCAACCGCCAGGGTGGAATACCTGAAGAAGACTCTACCACTGATTTATTGGATAGTTTACACAACTATCTGCCAACAGATCCCGATGAGATATATGATTCTGATTCGAAGGTGGCCGGTGAGATCCATATGACACGAAGTAAGATGTGGAAGTGTATCAAGTTCTTTCTTGGTTAGCCTAAGACAAAATGGCTAAAAGGATAGGATATCTCCACACCTGGATGCGCTTTGTTTGAACCAGAGTGGTGGATGTTCACGTCTTCATTTGACAGTTTGTGACTACATGGCTGAGATGTTGCGTGAGGGTAGTCGATGCTATGATGTTTCCTGATGTCAGAAAGAGTTGGTGAGTACCCAATAATTCCTGAAGGTGGGACAAGAGGTATGACTCCTTAAGAAACAGATGAAAGCAAAGGATGTATTCATTACCAACTGTTCCGAGCATGTGGATCTACTTAGGGCCCTACTGGAGGACGCCCAAGAGCAGCTATTGGTAGCGGGTCACCAAATGACTGAACATCAAACAGAATAGGCAGAAGCAGAGGCTATGTAAAGTGCACACTGCTCTGTGGCTGCTGATGAAGGGAGGGTTCTTAGGGGGTGTGATGCAATCCTGGAGGCCATAAGCCAAAAGTTAGTGGTGCAAGAATGATCTATCCAACATGCTGATCCTTATGGTCCATGTTTCGGTCGAATTCATAAAATTATTCCTCCTTAATACCAGTTTTTATGAACTACATGTATGGATAGATGTATGGATAGATTCATTTACTAGTTTCATTGGTTTAATGCCTTCAACCACAATCATGAAATAAATAACAATCCATTCCTAAGCTCACATGGGTTGTACCCGGTCTGAGAAACAAGGGATGCTCGCACTATTACATCATTTGAATGTATGAGTGCCAACCATGTTTCAGGCACCTGAGGTTTGAAAGACCAATCTAAAAACCCGGGAAGAGAATGGAGATGCCGGATTAGGGGACGAGGACCTCAGAATAATCGGCGTGATGTCTTCCCAATGTTCTCTAATGCATGAGCGGGGTAATACCAGGGGAGTTTGAAATCAACCTGAACATAAGGTAGTGGATATTGTGAATCATAATAACCCATATTTGGAACAAAATGGGGGTGGTGTGACAATAGAGGATAACTATTGACCGTTTTTTAATTACAATATCCATAGTGTATTAGTATACAATTGGGATGACAAATAAGGGCGGACTGTTGACCATGTTCGAAACATGGGGACGGACTCAGAATGTCTTCCATTAGTCTTCTAGAGTGTTGGCACATGATAGTAGGCAATTCATAGGCTGATCATCCATAATATTAAGGGGATTCTTTTGACTTGAAATAGGATGAGGGTCTAAAAAAAGGGCATGTAAAACGTGGAAGGTTGAATGGTGGTTTCTCGAATGGAATCCCAAACTATTGGCGTTACGCAACCTCAATGAGAACACATTAGGTGTGTGTACCATTCCAATAACGGATCATTCCTTATTATAAAAAATACATCTATATCAATGAAACTATCACCTCGCAATGTTTCATGGGGAATCCAAAACGTGATTAGTGTAGAACTGTGGTTATAGGGTTCCCAGAAAAAATTCAGGTCAAGGGGCTGAAAAAAAGGAGGAAACAAGATTTCCGATTCTTGGGGATGTACCCGAAAACATGCGGTCTGGGAGTTACTAAGAATCCCATGAAGATGGGAATCAAGCTACACATTGTTCGGAGGGTGGCATGTAATGAAATTTGTTCCAGATATAAGGTCATGTGAGTCTGGACCTTGCACCAAGAGAAGTGGCATTTGATTGATCTTTTTTGTTTTTTAGGATGTATGTATTTTTTTTGTGAAGCGATGGACCTAGAATGGAAGGTTCAGGTATATTCACATTAATAAAGCCATATGAAGTCATTGAAAATTTTTATGGTGTGTAACTGATACCAAACATGATTTCTCCTTGAGTGAGGACATCACAATGTAGTGCCATTTTTTCGTTGTGCGGCCAGGACGACTATGTCCCCATTTATGGTCATGTGAGGAGAATAACAATGAATTATTAATGTCATGAAGGATAGATGAAATAGTTTAAAGTCATATGGGACTAAGAATAATAGATTAAAACCACATGGATCAAATGTATAAAGGAGATATGAGGTTCTAGAGGGGATGCCCACAACATTATAAAGAATAATCGACCTGAATGAGGACAACATCCACACCTTACCATGCACAATTCCGGGGAGGAATCCTCAGGCCGAGGGGCCAGGGAAGATTAGTAGGAAAATGGATAGGAGAAACTGGCTCCAAAATCAGCTGGACCTAAATATGAGATGTCTGGGTGTTCCTATGTATCCCATGAGAATGGGAATCAAGACACACATAGTTCTTGAAGGTGCATTTTAACATCATACAGAACAACATATAGTTTAATGTCATGTGGGACAAGAAGTATGGGGTCTAACACCTAGATAGTGGCATATGTGGTGCTGATAATTAAATCCCTAAGAGAATGAGGACATAATCCCATACCATGCCACACAGTCCCATAATTGTTAAACCCTCGAAGGAAGAACATAAGAGATAAATTAGTGGATCTCAAGCTGGACCCAAATACACGATGTCTAGGAATTCCTACGTATCTCATGGGAATGGGAATCAAGCTTTACATAGTTCTAAAATATATCTTAGTTTATGGTCTTATTGCTCAGACCATAGAGGAGCAGAATCCTTCCAAGTAAGTGCAGACCTCAACTCGATCCCAAATCCAACGTCAGTCAAACTCGGTGGGGGAAACAAGGGAGGAAATTTTATTTTTCAATAACAGGAATGCATTCCAAAGGGAAATTTTTTCGGAGCCCCTAAGGATGCATTTTCTACAGTTTTTTCTTCCTACCATTAAATTGGGCACTAATGGATAGTACTAACCGTGTTGAAATTCCACACTTGGCATGATGAGTTGGAAAATGATTTGAATCATGCGACCAATATTTTGGGCATATTGGGGTTGGTGTATTGATAGAGGATAACTATTGAACATGTTTATCCATATAATTTGGTATGAAATGGGAACAACAAATGAGAATCAACCGCTGACCGTATTTTCAACGTGGGGCCTATATCAATTTGTTGTTTGAAACCCTTGAGGACATTGGACCATAATGGTAGGAGGGCCCTTGGGCCAAGAATCCATGCCATTTGGGGGTCCCTTTGGATGTTAAAGGTGATGAAATACTAAATAAAGGGGAACACGAAGCCTGGAGGTTGGGTGGGAACATGTCTGGGTAAAATCTGACACTCCCAGCGCTGAACCAGAGTAATCTTGG
Source organism: Viscum album (assembly GCA_963277665.1). Taxonomy (NCBI): domain Eukaryota; kingdom Viridiplantae; phylum Streptophyta; class Magnoliopsida; order Santalales; family Viscaceae; genus Viscum; species Viscum album. The sequence goes on along the minus strand of OY728119.1, from coordinate 690,184,806 downwards.
CCACAAGGGTGAATCGCCATAGAGGGTCGAGGGGCTGAACGTGATAGAATCCAATTTGAAATGATCTGTACAATACAAGGGGTTAGTGAACTCTCTTGAGAAAGAGGCATATGACATGGCTGTTACAGACCTTTACATGAATGAGTACATAATCTCATACCACACCATACCCCTCCCTAGAAAAGGACTTGCCAAGGGGCCAAGGTGAAATGGAGATTTATAATATATGAATCTGGACCCAAAGAGTAGACATTCGGGAGGTCCTATATATCCCATGAGTATGGGAATCAAGGCACACATTATTCTTATAAGTTGGTAATGTGTTCTTTACCATCATGTAGTATGGATACAAATGGGTAAGATACCCAAAACAAGGGATGTGTACGGCGCGACGAGTAAGCCAATGTGAATGATGGAATAATCCCACACACACCGTACAATCCAAAGTGAAGACATGGGTTGTGGGCCCATGATTGGGCCACAGATAGAATGTCGTGGCCAGATTGCAGATTAATGTCTTGCAGTGAGGGCGTTAGTGATCATAGTTTCAGGTTGTAGAGATAAAACTGAGAATGGGCAGGTGTTGACTAGATTCACAACAGAACATCAATTCTTGCATAATCGGAGGTCAGGGGAAACAATTGAGTGTCAACTACTGACCGTATGTGTAATATGAGACCTATATCAATTCATTTGAAATCCTTGAGGATGTTGTACTGTAATGGTAGGAGGGCCCTTGAGTTGAGCACCCATTCCATATGGGGTTCCTTTTAGACACAGAAGAATGAAAGCCCAAATGTTGGGGCCCAAAAATCATGAAAAGGCATGTTCTCATGGAAGGGTCATAAGTGGAGAAGTAACACCTCATAGGGATGCTTGTGGTGTAGCTAGATTGCCCGATGTGAATAAGGATGCTAGTCCATACAACAGCACACAATCCCGCATGAAAACTTGATCTGGGGGATGAAAGGGTCGAGGGACCTGATATTAGGCATCTCCGTCCATTGTGGCCACATAACCTCTTATGTGAGTACTACCTCATCATAGTTTTTAAGCCCACACGAGCAATGCTTGGTGTGGGAAACAAGGACTTGGACTTGGACCTACCCATTATATAAGGGCTAGATAACGGGAATCGCCAATGGGAGATCACCGCATGGAGACACAACAGGGAAGAATGAACCACTGCACTCAATTTTGGGACATCCTTGTGTGACTCTAATGAAAAAGGATAGTTTTTGAACATATTTGAAACCCATTGTCCAAATCACATGACCTGGAATGAGAACAACAATTGAGAATCGACTGTTGACCATATTTGCAATGTGAGACTTCTATCAATTTTTTGCTTGAAATCCTTGAGGGTGTTGTCCTGAGATGGTAGGAGAGAATTTAAGCTGAGTATCCATGCCAATCGGGGGTCCTTTTGGATGTAAATGATGATGGAGTCCCAATCAACGACATGGGTGGAGCATAATAGTGGCCATGCATTTTTAACGTCAAGCAGGGTAGTGACAATGATTGAAATATCTGGGGAGTGGGACGTATGGTAGGGTTATGATGAACTAGACATGAATTAAGGCCAAAAACTACACCACACCATATGTCCATACCTGAGGGAAGATTATGATGTTTGGGTTGGTCCAACAAATGAAATGTTTGGGCATTATTACGTAACCTATGAGAATAGGAATCAGGCCACATGTAGTTCTAAAGGGGCCATGCTGTTTCATGTCATGTGGTAAGGATGTGGTAAATAATATTTCTGATTCCTAAGTGATTAGAATAATGATGAGGGGCACATGGTGCTGTCATCTTATTCCAAACATGAGTAGGACCAAAGAATCTTGCACGACATCATGTGGGATTCTCCAAAAGAACTATGACCAGGGAAAATATTTAAAGAAAATCTTTGGGGGGATAGAATCAAGGAAAAATGTCTAAGAATTCCAGCGTATCCCATGCAGAAGGAAATCAATACACACGTAGTTCTAATGGTGAAGTTTAATGTCTTGAAGGATGACATGCATTTTAACATTTTCCAGGATGTTTCATAGTAGTTTGAGGTCTTGAAGGACCCAATACAGTTTAAGATCATGTTGGACCAAATAATTTAGCGTCATACAGGACATAGAAGTTTAGAGTCATGCAGGACCGGGTAATATAGGGTATTGCAGGAGAATTTGGCTCAGGAAAAGTATTTCTGGAGGAACATGGCATGGGTGGGAAGATTTATACACTCACCATCAATAGTTACCAAGGAGTATGAACCATTGGGGTTAACCTTTTGAATTATGTAAGGTCCTTCCCATTTTGGTTCTAATTTTGGTGGCCTTCATCCTGGATTCATAGGTGTCTTCAAGGCCAAGACCAAATCACCTTGTAAGAAATATTTTAGGTGAACCTTCTTGTTGAAAGCTCCACCTATATTATTCTGATGCCTTTCAAGATTGTGTCAGGCAAAAATCATGTTCTCATCAAGTGCTTCCAACTCTGCCAGATGAATTTCAGCAACTTTATCTGGAACCTGCTGATTATAGACTAATGTGCCTAATGAAGGAAACTGAATCACGATAGTAAGGAGAAATTCAGTTCCATATACCATATAATAAAAAGTCACCTGAGTTTAATTAAATTTCATTGTTTGATAAGCCCAGAGGGCGTTGGGGAGCTTATCTGGCCATCTCTTCTTGTTCTGACCAACCATTGTCTGAAAATTGTTGGAGGGTCTTGTTGAAATCCTCGATCTACCCATTTCCTTTAATGTGGTAGTGGGAGGTATGGTTTGAATGGATGTTGAACTTGGCGTACAATTTCATCCACTCAACTGCTCAAAAGTTGGTCTTATTATCAGCGAGGACGGCATGAGGGACTCTAAACTGGTAGATGGTATTGGAGCTCTCGAAGTCAATGATGGAAGATGGCTTGACCTCCTTGAGTTGAACTGCCTCTTCCCACATGGAAATGAAATCAGTAGCGGTCAGGATGAACTGACATTGGTGAGCCATCACTGATGGATATAGTCCCATGACATCTATTCCCCAAACTGCGAATGGACTAGAGTACCTGGTATCTTGGAGAGGCTTTGGCAGCTGATGCATGAAGTTATCATGAACCTGGCATGCATGGAATCATATGGAGAACTCGATGCTGTCATGGATCATGGAGGGCCAAAAGTACCCCAGTCATCTGATCTGATGGGACTGCTTTGGCCCAGTCTGGTGGGCACCGCAAGAACTCGCATGAACCTCCTGCATGACCTGAGAAATATCGACTCCTTAGATTCAACAGAAGAGAACACCATCAAACCCATTCTTGTAGAGTATGTACTCAAGACAGGGACCCCTCTAGAGGGTAAACTGCATGTGTGGCATCAAATTTGCTCGTGATCGGCTTGATCTGCCAGGAGAATACCATGTTGGAGGTATTCAACCAAAGGTATGCTCTAATCATGAGCTATATCAATCACCGCATCCCAGGGACCAGGGGTCCTGATGTGGACGGTGTGGCAGTAAGATGGCTTAACTGTGGGGTGTCATCATCATCATGAATAATGGGAGAAATGACTCTCTAATGTTCCATGTGGATAATATGGTACTCCTTCTCAGGCTCTGCAAGTGATGCAGCTAGGCCCGCCAAGGCATCAGCTTGACCGTTCTCAGATCGAGGGACATGAGTAACTACCGACCGATATGGGAATTGGGCCCTTAGTAGGAGAGTTCACTCCAAAAATGGTACGAGATCTCACTTTATGATGACATAGTCACCGTTGATCTACTTGATGAATAGTCATAATCCCCTTTCATATGAAAATGGGTCACATCAATCTTCAGGGATAGGTTGAGGCCATTGATGAGAGCCCAATACTCTACCTCATTGTTGGAGCATCCTTCTGACAATATAAATGAATATGGCAGAATGGATTATGCCAGGGTAAGGAAGATGATACCCATGTCCACTCTGTTGGGTCTGGGGTCATTGATCCTTCTACCAGTGGGACTCTAGGAATCACCATCGAAATGCATCGGCCAACAAAGGATGGCCTAATATACTGAGATGGTTTCCTCATCAAGAAAATCAAGGTCCAGAGATAGGTTTGTGGGGGTTGTATGGGTAGCAAGGAAATATATTAATTTTTGTCCCTTAATATCATTTTAATGTAAAAACATGATTTCAAACTAGTGAAGGATTTATTCCCACCGTGTCGGGTAGCCTGTCAACATGGTACAACTCAGGATGTACTTTAGCAGGTCTACATTGGACCCCAGCTATACATCGTGGTGCTGCAAGTAATGAAAAATCTTCTGTACTGCGTAGACGGATGCAAGAGAGATTTTCTCAATGGGGGAGTATCTTGCGTCTATATCAAGGATTATGCGGTTGATGTAGTAGAGGATATTTTCAGTTCTCTGATTGTTCTTTTGGGCGATAAGGGCATCGAGTGATCATTCCAGGGTAGTCACATAAAGGACCAATGGTTTTCCGGAGATGGGTGGCATCAAAACCAGTGGCTGGAGCAGATACTTCTTGATTTCCCCAAATGCATTTTGGAACTCTTTTTCCCATTCATGGGTGTTTCCTTTCTTCATGATCCAAGAAAAGGGCTTACACTTTCCAGCTAGATTCTCAATGAATCGGTGTATATAGGGAAACTGGCCATGGATGCACCGAAGTTCTCAAATGTTGCTCCGGGGAGACATCTGGCTGAGGAAATTGATCTTCTCAGTGTCAATCTTGATACCCCGGTATCTGAGAACAATGCTTAGGAACTTTCCATAGGTAACCCCGAAGACATATGTCAATAGATTCATTTTCGATGGTATGAATGGAGGAAGATGAACACTTTCTCAAGGTCCTTTAGATGGTCATGGAGTTGGCGAGATTTGATCACCAGATCATCCACATACTCTTCCACTAATATCTCGTGGATTGGCTTGAATGTGAGATGCAAGGCCCACTGATAGGTGGAACCTGCATTCTTTAAGCTGAAGGAAATGACTTGGTTACAAAACATACCTTGTGGTTCCCTAAAGGATATAGACACCTCGTCCTCAGGGGACATCCATATCTAATTATATCTGGAATATTCATCCATGAATAAAAGGTCTTGGAACCCATCTGTAGGGTTGATCAACAACTCTGTCACAGGAAGGGAAAGATCATCCTTCAGGCATTGACAGTTGAGTTCTCAGAAGTCGATACAGACCCTTCTCTATCTGTTTTTCTTCCTGACTGGAAAAATGTTGTCTATCCATTTGTTGTACTGGACCTCTTAAATTAAATTGACTCTGATGAAGTTATCAACATCCACCTCTACCATATCACCCTGAAAAGGGTGCATCTTATTGGGATGCTTCTTGGACCCATGATGATTTGTAGGGTGTCTGAGGTAGTGGATGGATACCTGAGGATCTAGTCCTGACATCTCATCATAACTTCTGGCGAACACATCATAGGGTTGTTTCAAGAAGTCTATGTACTGTTATTGCTCCTCGATGGACATGGAATCACTGATCAATGTGGGTCTCAGGTCTGCCTCGCTACCACAGTTCACCTATACTAAATCATTAACTTTGTAAGAGATGCCCTCTTCAAAGGCATGGGGAATCGTCTAAATCATCATCTTCACTTGTGGTGGGGGAATCCTCAGTGGGAGGAGTCGCTTCAGAGTTGGCATATCCTGATGGGAAGTCATTACCCGCCTGAGAGGCAATAGAAACTATATCAGAATACTTCTGTGCTGCCACAACCATAGCGATAAAGGATGTCGATCCGATCCAATCTGGCCTTCGGCCCAAAGGGCAGCACTTGATGATATTGAAGCAATAATGGCTTATTGGTTTGAGATGGTTAATTCCAACCCAGTATAACAAGAATTTATGACGTACTATCGTTGGCATGGAGTATAAATCATGATACCTTATGGGGGATGAAGGCTCTAGGATCACCTGAGCCTGATTTTTATAGGAGGACGTGGTTATTTTCCATCGTCGCATAGACATGGGAATGTGTTCCCCCTTTTCCCAGACAAAATGAAGCATTGCCCAATATTTGGGGTTTTAGCCTCCAATCGGTGGCTTAGTAAGATTTAGGATTCATCTAGATCTCTCCACGGGTCATTTGTAGTGGTGGCATGCTCAACCTCTTTAGTCTGAATCTGCTTGTCCATTCTCTTGTTATTGTTGGCACCCAGATAGCAGGCCTCACAAGAAGCAAAGGGGGATGCGTCACCTTGAAGAAATCCCACTCTACCATTAAGGGAGTACTTGATGAACTGGTAATATGATTAGGGAACTGCTGTATGTATGTGGTTCCATGGCCTTCCCATCAACGCATTTTAGGAGTTGTCTTGGGAGACTACCATAAATTTTGTGCTGGAAACTACCTTACCAAACTGTGTCTTCAAATGGATCTTGCCGACCGGAATCTGTTATGTCCTATCATATCCTTGGATTCTTATGTCAGAGGGACACAGATCATCTTCATAAAATCCAAACTTCCACAGTGTCAATGTCGGGATAAGGTTAATTTTAGAGCCCATGTCAACCAGACAGCGACGAACGTCCACACCATTGAACTGTCCGATGATGTACAATAGGAGAATGTTCCCCTATATGGGGAGCCTTTATCTTATACAGAGAATGAGATAAGGGATAGTTATTTATAATTATCAATCACCTCAGCATGAAAGGCCTTTGCATCTACTACCTCAATCTCAAACTATAGGGGGCTTCTTGATTCCTTAGCTAGGGCCTCACGCATATCTGATGATAGGCGAAGGGCCTCAAGGATGGAGAGCCATGCTGGGAAACTGGAAAGATTCTTAAGAATATAATACTACTATGTCAGCTATGAACTTATTGTTACAGGTGGTATCTCTATAATAGGAGGTATGGTGGGCCCTTCCGACTAGACTAGTGGGTGACTGGTACTGGGAACATCCTTCTGCCCATGATTTGAAGCATGAGGAGTACCAGCCGTACTAAGACTATCCAACTGGGAGAATTCCAGGGGGATTGTGGCTATTCGTGGTGATTCCTAGGTGTCCATGCTTGGTCTAGTATAACCAACGACAATGGAGGTGGGCCTGACAACACCGGATGAGGAGGTTGCACGTGTTGAGCTCTATGCTAGGCCTGCTGTCTAGTTTTAGTGGTGTGTATGGCCTAGATGGAAGTTCCAAGAGATGTGCCTCGATGAACCATATGTTTGTGGATCCTCCAACATTGGATATGACTAGGGATGTTGGGGAGATCCACCCAGCACTCCCTATTGTCGGGAGTCATGTAGGGGTTTACCAGCTCCATGGTATTAACCGAAGCGTCCCCTTGGATGTCAATTGACGATACATCTGCTACTGAGTGTATTATGGGAGCAATCTCAATCTCTAGGGGAATGAAGTCTCCAATATTATGGAATGTAGACGGAATTGGTGTGGAAAATTGGTTTCCCTTTCGTCGTCGGTGTTTTATCTTCTGCGAAGAGGTCTACTAAGACGACGATGCAGAAGTGGCGGCTGCAGCTTCTGAAGGCTCTGGCCAGTTCAGGTGTCCACAGATGACACAATTGGCATGGGTGAATATTTTGTGTGCCATCCATTTATCATACATCTAGGATCCATGAGTGTAAAACTAATTCCACTCACCCTCCCTATCACTGCTACTATTTTCCTTTACGAAGACACATGCCACTTGTTCTAGGGTCGGGACCAACCTGACTATCTTGTTATCGACCTGATCTTGAAGCCAGCCATTGATCACATAGAACTTATTGAGGGTGTTCCCCATGATCCGGTGATAGGGTTAGTAGTTGGGGTGATCATTAGTGTTCACCACTACTGGCCTTCTGCACTCAGGAAAATGCACAATCTCCTATTCCAAGTATCTTTATAAGTAGATGGGGACCGGATTCTCGTTGAATGAGTAGGTCTGGTTTCTTTTCTCAAGAATGGGGGGATATGGAATGTTACCATGATGAGGAGTTGGAGGAGCCTATCGAGGAGGTGGAGTCTAATTATCCCACCTGGGTAGTGGTTGCACATTGTGAAGGGGCGCCTGCCGATTTTGCGGTGGACGCTGCTGGGTGAAAGGTTGTGCCTGTGGTGGTGGGACTCTGTGAGGCTGTGGAGGTGGATCCAATGGTAATAATTCTTGTTGCAAGGGGTCTCTATTTTTTCCACTATTGTGGGCTTGTCTCTGGAGGCCCTCCATGTGGGAATTACAGGAGGGAACATATGTGTCTAGCTATCCTGTTGTAGGGATTCTTCCAGGCATTGGGCCTTATTAGTGAAATCTCAAAATCCTCTAAGGTAGTTCTAGGTTATCAAAGAGGGAACTAGTTCCGTTTTGACATTCCCTACACATATCATCAATAATTTATCCTAATTCAATGGCATGTCAATGGTGTTTTCAATCCCTTTCTATCAGGTGATAAAGTCTATGACACGCTAATTAGACCTCTGTTTTAACTAGAAACGGTCTTCGATACTCGTATTTTGAATGGCGGAGCTAAACTGGTATAAAAACTACATGAAAAGGTCCTATCACCCTGCTATTGACCTGATGGGAAGTTGGCTATATGAGAAAAATGCAATCCCTTCCAATTTCTGCATAAAACATTAGATTTTTGTGGCTTCCTACTGTCCTAGAGTTCCCAACATGGGGCCACACCTTGAGGTAACATGGACCAGGTTCTATGGTGGGTCCCCTGTCACGTTCATGGAAAACAAATGTGGGATTCCCAAAACCTAGGGGCTCTAGTATATCATCCACCCACACCATATATGGCTTGCAATCAGTTGGGAGTGCCACCTATCGCATTTCCAACGCCTCGAGGAAGGTGATGAGTGCCACCATTAGATCATCTGGGGGGTCCCAATCTTGATGGGGATAACGTACCACGAGTGTGTTGGTGAGTTCTTCAACATTTTAAGTAGGCCCAGTGGATCGTGGATTAGATGGTGGCATGACCGTTGGGGCAGCTGGGGGAACCCGAGCTGGGTCCCTTGGATTTTCGTGTCGTTCCGGAGGGTTTGGCGAGCCATACCGCACCCTCTGGCCATAAGTTCCAGCTTCAACCCTCTCCACGGGGGCAGGATGTCCAGGGTCTCTTGGAGGTAGCTCGCAGAGGGGAAGGTGTTCCTGCCCCTACAACCATGTCCTCGTATTTTTGTAGTTTGGTCATCATTTTGATGTGCGTTCAATGAGGAGGTCATCGACCAACTTCTTCTTTTCAGCAAGTTTCTGACGTAACATGGATTTTTCGGGGTCTTCCTCTGTCTTCTTCAATGATCTAGACAGGTTGGAGGGTTTTGTGGTTCCAATAAGCTCTTTACCCTTACCGTGATTTCGACTAAGGACTAATGCCTCAGTGGGAATATGGATAGCCATCAGGCTTCTCTGTTGATGATTAACCCTCTTTGAGGGGTCCAGTAGTTATGGAACGCCTTCAGGGGGAGGTCCCCATCTAAGAGATCTAACTCATTTTCCACTTTTGATAGGTTGTCCAGGTTGACCACAACTCTACCTTGGATCATGTCCTCAATGTCACCTAGCATGTCGGGTTTCCATTAGATAAGATTAAAGAGAGAGGAAAACATACTACCCCCAGCCACTGATTTGCACGTGGGGGGAAACCTCCTTGATAATCTTGTGTTGTGCCTTGAAACTCTGAACGCATTGTTGTTGGATGGCCTAATGGAGACCTAGTGACTTGGGACGTTGGGCCATAGGGAGTGTGTCCAAATCAACAAAATGACATTACTCACCAATTTATTCAAAATGCACATGGCTCCATGGATAAACCAATCTATGATGAAGAAGGTGAGAGTACTTCACCTAGAGGGTTTGATGGAAACACTCAACTTTCTCTAGGGCGAGGGATTATGGTTTGTAGAAATTCAGCACTGCATGGGCAAAAACATATTAGGGAAGTGGTACGCTGTGAGGATATTCCATAATATCTAAGGCTCAGATTCAGTGTATGGCCCTTCATTACCCAACTCGTCATCCAGAGGAATCTAAGGAACCGGTATTAGTACTAAACTAGTCTTCTAGGACGGCAGGCTGGCCGGTGGAGAGTACAGCGAGCGAGCCAAAAAACCGCAACAACTGGGGATGTCCTCCGAATAGTGTAGTGACATAGCAACCATATCATTGTAGAATGGGATGATGGCTGCAATTCTTGGCACATGGGATAGGGCTACTGGAGATGGGTCGGGATGCTGCTCACTTGCAATTAGTCCCCGGAATAGATCTTCATGATCTATAGTCGAGGTAGAGAGTGATTCTAGTGATGATGGTGGTGATTGCACAACTGTGACCCTTGGGGTTGCTAAATTGTCATCCAACTAGATATACCTACATAGTCTAATGCCTTCTGGGTGTACTAGGCTAATGCACCTCATTCCGTCTACAGCCCTTGACATAGAAGAGCGAGGAGAGGGTTCCCACACTGAGTCTTATTCTGCTTCAGTGTTTGATAAGTGGATTGGTATGATCAATGTACATACCATTTCATAATTATTCTTATGGCGGCGATGACCTGCATTCCTTCTCTGGGAAGGATCTTCTGCACATGGTAGATTTTTGACAGAAGGAGTTCCTTCAGTCGTACCAGTGCTAGGGTGGAGAGAGATTCCACCTGAGTAAGACGAGGTGCAAGGAGCACCGGGACAGATATCAAAGGGGTCATGGGGATGAACTCTGTGGGTAGCGTTGGACTGGGAAAGACCTCAACTGGAACAAGTAGGATAATGGGGAGGACATAGAAGTTTTTTTCCCCTGGTGACATCAGTATGAGTATGGTCCTTGTACTGGCCGTGCTGAACATGGGAAGGACTTTCGTGCTGGGAACAGGTTAAGTGAAGATATCCCTCACTCCTATGATTGTTGGGGTGAGAAGGACCTTCGCACGTCACTATGAGGACACGAGGAGGGTCCCCACACTAGACAGAGACCGAATAAAAAAAGTCCCCATACCAATGGTTAGTTGTAGGAGGAATTACTCTATATCTGGTTTAGTGGGCACGGGAGAGACTTTCGTACTGATCGTCATTGTCATGGGGAGGATATTTATTTGGATTGAAGGGGATGACATCTATATAGGGTGGAATCACTGCGAGTTAGTCTGCGGTGGCCACTGCTTGTGTTGGTGACCAAGGGAGTCAACCCAGCCAGCCAGTGGGGCAGTTGGGGACTCGATCCAAGTCGGCCCTATGAAAGTCCCTGCTCAGCCTATACAAGGAGTTGGTGATTTGCATCAGCGATGGCTCAGGCCACAGTATCTAATGACGTTGACAACCCTTGGCGGACGTCCTCTTTGGCTTTCAAAAAACAATGGCGTGAGGTTAGATGGACTGAATCTTGTGGTGCAGGAACATGGATTACCTGCTCCTCGTCCAGTAAGACTGGGTGGCGGCACTGGAGCAGCCTGGTTGGAGCCCCTATTGGGAGCCCCTAGAATGTGATCTTGGATGGGATGACCATGATATCTCCTACCTCATCAGAATAGGGTAGGGAGTCATCAAGACATTCCAGGGAGAGGCTCCTAAAACGGTTATATGTTGGAGTGGGGAGTAGTGGCTCCATGTATGGCCATCATGGGTGGCATTGATGACGAGGCGCAGATGCCTCTAAATCTAGGTGGGCCATATCCTAACTCTGGATAATACCATCCTCCTCATACCATCATACAAGGTCATTGATCGCCCTTAATTGGAGGAACTATGAGGGAGAAATGGGGTGGAGGCGCACAATGGTTGTGGCCATTGAGACCGTCATAGAAGAGGTATAACTGCATGGGACTATCACACTGGTATTTCCCCTACCTCTACATCAGTGTGCAAGTGGTGGTAGATTTCTGGGTAGAGTATCTTTGTTTGTGAAAGTAGGGATATTAACACATTATTGCTGAAATAATAAAGGAACCAGCGACCAATTCCCCAATTTCATCTAGTATTCCACAAACGGTCAGAGGGTTCCACACTGACAACGGCACAGATCGAGATGTCCAACCCTCTACTACCCAACTTCTGGTGAGTTTCACGCCAGGCCCGCTATTTTCTTGGTAGGACCTGGTGTCGTATTGCTGTATCCAGTGACACATTAATCCATTGATACCACAAACACTACTAGTATCCATATTAAGGAGAAGATCTTCATGTAGGGTTAACCATTTTTGTTTCCGACACTTTCACTGGGGCGCGGGTGTCCTTCTTTTTGTGGGATGACAGTGTTGTTTGTTGCCCCACATTCCTGATTTCCAAAGGTTGGTATCATTCGTTCCATGTTTAGCGATGTTTTATCCTTGATTGAAATGGGATGATGGGATTTCGGTTCTTCATTTAGTGGATTCCTCCTCAGAACTTGTCGCATAGTCCGGGACTCCCTTATATATTTAAGACATTGTTCGTGAAACTATTCCTAGTGCAATATCTTCATAGACACCACGTAATTACACTGCTTCAATCGGGACATTCCAAATGGTCCAGTCAGGGTAGTAACCTTCAGTCAGGGGAGTAGTCACGTTGGACATCACTGGCATGTCTGGACACTGGGAAACTAGCACGTCTGGGTTTCTTCCTCTTGTTATAGGGCTTCTCGAGGGTGCAGAAGACTAAGGAATCCTACATCGAACGTGGGGAATCATATTCCATAGGCATGTATCTGAGGTTTTCCTCAGCTTCCCATGTTTTAAACAGGGTATGTCGTTGGTTTAACGTCTAGAGAATATGTATCAAATTGATCATATTACAGATTAGAGTGAATCATATGGGTTAAACCCCAGGAGGGAACACTGATATATGGGGGGTGAGTTGTCATGACTTCACCGGGATGTGGTAACCCGGGTAATAATCAAGATGAATGATTAATTGTGTGAATGAAGTGGATGGTGAATGGGATGCAAACACCCTGAGAATGATGAGAATGTTTGTCTTGAGTCTCATGGAGACTTCTTACAAATCCATGTGGCAGAGAATCAAAGTCCGCATTGTTTGGTAGGGTGAAGGGATTCCTACTTAGGTGGTCGATGAGATTGGAAATGTGTATTAGAAATAGAAGAAGTGGAACCTCTATGTTGGGGAATGACCTTCCTGAAACACATAACCTCCAAGGGAAGATTAGGCAATGATCCTGAATTGGGGTGTACAAATTGGATGACAACACGATGATGTTTATGGGGCTCACACAAGGTCAGAATCCCATGTTGGTCTGACGCCACTAGGATGGACCAAAGATGAGGGTCCCAGCAAAGGGGATTCTAATTAATTTTTTATAAATATGGGATGCAAGATCTTATCATTGATTGAGGTCACAAATGGATTATTACTGGATTGGGTCACAACGGCTTACCACTGGATGTTGTTACAAAGGATTACCACTGAATGGGGTCACAACGACTTATTGCTAGATGGGGTCGCAACAGCTTACAACTGGACTGGGTCTCGACGGCATACCGCTTATTATGATCACAATGACATTCCACTAGAAGAGTTCGCAACGACTTAACATTAGACGAGGTCGCAATAGCTTACTGCTGGATGGGGTCCAAGCTCAGGGAGGCTTCCTACGTACCTTATCTAGGAGACAAGGATCAAACCCAAGTAGTTCTTGTGGGTTGGGGGGCGGTGTTCTGACATTGATTTGGACCTGGGGTCCAGTGGTTGTGGGTATTGAACCTCAGGTAGGTTTCCTACATACTTGGACTAGGAATGGTTCAATGTCCACGTAGTTCTGGTGGGTGCAACAGCTTACCGCGGACTAGGGAGACAACAACTTTCCACTGATCGAGGTCTACATTTTAACATCATGTAGGATGAGGGAGAACCAACGTGAACGGGGGTTGGAGCCACAGGGTGTTGGGATTGAACCTCATGGAGACATCTTATGTACTTTGCCTTGGAAAGGATCAATGTTCATGTAGTTCAGAAAGAGTGGGAGAACCAACGTGAAGGGGGTCAGAGCGACTGGGTGTTGGGATTGAACCTCAAGAAGGATTCCTCCGTACCTAGCCTTGGAAAGGATCAAATAACACATTGATTAGAAGGATTGGTCAAACCTATGTGAAGGGGGTCGGAGCGACAAGGTGTTCGGCTTGATCCTCTGGGAGGCTTCCTACATACCTTGTCTTGGCCAGGATGAAAGACCACCTAGTTCAGAAGAGGTGTTTGGTTAACCAGTGTGAAGATGGTTGGGACCAATGAATGGTGGGATTGAACCTCAGGGGGGGGGGGGATTCCTAAGTACCCTACATTGGAATGGATCAAAGACCACATAGTTCACAAGGAGGGGGAAAACTGATGTGAAGAGGGGTCAGAGCGACTAGGTGTTGTGCTTAAACCTCAGGGATTCTTCCTATGTACCATTCCTTGGAAAGGATCAAAGACCATGTTGTTTAGATGTGGTGTTTGGTGAACTGGTGTGAATATGGTAGGGACCAATGGATGTTGGGCTTGAACATCAGGGAGGCTTTATACATTCCCTGCCTTGGAAATGATCAATGACCTCATAGTTCATGTGGGTAGTGGAGCATTCACTCTATGCTACCCGGAGAGGGGTGACATGTTAGATGCTTTCTATAAGCCCACACAAGTCATGATCGATGTGAGAAAAAAGAGACAACAAAGACCTACTGATCACATCATGTATGGTTTGTCCATGGGATGTAGAGTGGGGCTAATGCACAGGTAACAACCCAAAAAGGAAATAGGGGCTTACACGTGGTCCGCAGATCAAGGGGGAAATAGGTCCTTATGCATGGTTTGCAGCCCATCATGATTGAGATTGGGAATTACTCCTGGAGGGAGGCCAGGGTGATTAAAAAGCCAAACCGGAGAGGGATATGGAACCCATGAAGAGAGGATAAGCAGGGGTGCTGCCTCCTGCAAGGAAAGATAGGGGCTTACACCAGGGTGGTTTCCCATCCCTTGCGGAAAGACGTCACTCTGATAAAGAGGATGTCATTACATGTGAGGAATGATTTCAATCCCTTTGAGACTAGTATTCATAGAGAATGTCCGAGATGGTACACCCCACGTGAAAGGCATGTGGGAAGGTCATAGTTTAACATCATGTGTTGAGGACGATGGGCTTTTCAGTTTAATGTCCTACATCTCGAATGAGGTGGGTTAACACCACACCCCTAAGACATACACAACTGGCACCCTCTACACCTTGGTGAAGAGAAGTGATAGGAAATTCCATTACTAGGGGGTTTCATGAGGTGATCCCATTCGGGGTCCACGTTAGTGTGGCTATGTGAAGAAGCTATAGCCGTAAGTGTGCCTATGCGAAGAAGCATTATGCGAAGCAACACAATGTAAAACCCCACCCAAGGGACTTTAAAGTTACTTTGTACAAGCCTAGATTGTCATTCGGGAAAATAGTTTGTGATGTAAATGTTTTGGGCATGAGAGGTGCCTGAAAATGATGTCTAGAATGGAGACATCGAACACATGCGCACAATGAAGGATTATTGAATGAAAAAAGGAATAGTTGCGTGGAAAACGTCCAGTCGGCATGCAATTGAGACACTTGCACGGAAAAAAACGGGTCGATGTGCAGTTGGATAGGTTTGGCACGCAAAGGGGGGGGGCTTTTGTTTTTCACAAAAGTGGAAAATGTTGTGCGCAAGAAATAAGGGCTACATGAAAGTGGAAGGGATTTCATGTAATTGGAATGGATTCCACGCAATTGGAAGGGATTGCGTGCAGGGGACAGGACTCAAAGTGATTCAGATGAGGGTTTAGCCCAAGTGGTCTTGCATGAAGGCGGACCTCAGGGAAACCTGTCATGAAACATCCCATATCTAAAAGCCATATTTTTCATGCAGTATAGGTGGATTTCATGTAGAGGAGACATTTAAAATTATTAAGCCGCTAGAAGATGATGGGGGCACCCTTATATTTATAGGAACTCGGGTTCTTCTGATCCACACAGAAACCTGTCAGCATGAAAGATTTTGTTCCAGTGTCGGCATCATGAATGTTCAACCGTGCAAGGGTGGCCACATGCAAAATTCCACGCCCGTGTTCAGTGGCGCGGATGCTTCCGTGCCTTCACGGAAAACCTCCTCAGATCCCACGGTTTTCAATGCGGGGGATATTTTTTTTCGCGCACACCTTATATTTTTTCATGCTGCGCATCTGGGCACCCTAGAATGGACCACTGGGTCAAAATATGTCTTCTCTTTGAAACGCCAAATCATTCTTCAGCCCATGATCATTTTTCAACATCTACAATGTGCAGTAACAAATACATCTTTAATTATATTCAATTTATTTTATGATATTATTTAATAATAGGATATGTCATGAAATTTAGTTTACTTATATATTTAATGAATATTTTATGATATTATTTCATAACAAGATTTTTGTTACTTTATATATGTTTCCATTAGTGTAATTCTATTTAAATAGTAATACTTTAAACCAAAAAATGTAACTATGGATAATCCTTAATATTTCAAAATTAAAAATAATTGTAATGAATCAATGGAAATACTGTTGTTCTATTTCCATTAATTTCATCGAATTTTATTTGATTTCTATTCACTATTTTTAAATATGAAATTTATACTCTGCAGTTAAACATTCTAATATAAGAAGAATATAAAATATTGAATTCCTTAGAAACTAGAAATATTAGGCAAAAATTATAACCCATGTTTAAGTTTCATACATCTTTTCCACAAATAACTATTTGATTAGGACAAACCCTAGAGTTGTTCCCATAAATGATACATAATTCATTTCTTCTTATGAATGAATAAATCTCTATGTGGAGTGACATTTACTTTTTGGTGTTTATTTTCAAGATTTTTTTCTTTTTTATTTATCTTCCTCATATGAATCAATATTTTATATGTTTCATAATAATAATTAAAATATCATTACAGTTTGATCTTTTTACACATTAGAGCCACCATATTAACATCACTATCTGCATGCGCAGAAGATGATTTCCTGGTATTGAGTTACAGTTCAATTGAAATGATCAATTTAGTGGTTTTTTGTTTGATCTCATTTAATAAATTTTTTAGAGTCTCTGCTCTGCACCACCATGAGAATCTCAAGGTGTAACTGATATTTTATTTCTATTTTAACCTCAGTATATGCATTCTAACCACCCCATCTTTAGATAATATAGGATGACAAATCTACTGTTCTATATGATTTATTGCTCACATATGATATGCAGTATGTGTATAGGTTTATGCAGCATCTATATTATGTGTACTGGTTTATGCATCATCTATTGTATGTGTACAAGTTGATGAAGAATCTATTGTATGTGTATAGGTTTATGACCCATAAATTACATAAAATGATCACATGTGTTCTATTATGACTCATTTATTGTATGTGTACAGGTTTTTGCAGAAAACACATAATATGAACTTTTTCTAAATTAGATACACATGAATAAATAATGTATGAATACATTGTTTAAAGGTAAATAAACCTATAAACATATTGTAAACTATATGTGGTACGAAATTTCACGCTTCCATGCAACCCATGTCTCTCCCAAATTGATAAATTTCATGTGTTATGCACACATTGTTTGAATTTACCTGCACATGTACACATACATTCTCATTGTTTAAAAAAAATTTGTATGCATAATTGTATTATCTCAAATATCATAACCCCCCATTACATTAAACAATATTTATTACGTATTCACTTATAAATATTCACTCTAAATTTTTTTTATCTATTTCCATATTGTATTTTCCTAATATCTTTAATAAGAAAAAGTTATTTTAATTTTTACTTGTAACGATATCAATTAGGTATCTTGAAAATGATGTGAAATTAATAACAACATTGCATAAATGTGCAATAAATTATCTGAAATTATATCAATATTAAGTGGATCTTATAAACATTTTAACATTATTTATATCTTATTGATTGGTTTCTAATTTTAACAACAATGACTAACAATATGTCAAGTGACATTGTAAAATACTTAAACAATTTTAATTACATTTTCATTTAAGAAAAATATCTTCTGGTGATTTTTTTTGGTTGAAACACAATTTTTTTTGAATTTAAAAGAATTTCAGGGCTTAATTTTTTGTTTAGAAGTGTTTTTTGTCATTGGATAGGGTTTAATACATAGAATCCCTCTCATTTGGATAAAGGGTGAAAAAGCATGTAGTACAACTTTCTCTTTCTCATCTCTTAAAAAATAGGGAACAAAGTTAATGACATTTCTTGTTTTTTTACAGATGTTTCAATAAATAATTTTGTATAGGGAAGGATGAAAAAAATAAAAATAAAAAAATGAGTATATTTTAATGAAGTGGGTCAGGGAAAATTCCTAAGAGAGGTGATTTTCTAGGACAAGACCTCAGAGTTTTTCGGTTACAATTTCTGAACCTTTTCATTGAAGTTATCATTCTTCCATAACTTTTTTAAGTATTCCTTTTATGATAAAATATAGAATGTTTATTATTATTTTTTATGATAAAATCTAGCGTGTTTTAGATTTTCATATCCTTTATTTTTTGAAATTTTTTAATAATATTTTTTAATGTTATATTTTATATCAAATATAATTTTCCCAGTTCCATAGTTTCATTTTTTTAGTTTTATTTTATTTGTTTCTTTTATTAAGAATGTGATTTCAAAAAAATACTTGGTAATGTTCAATGAAAATACAAAATATTTCTTTATCTGTTAAGTGTGCTTGAAAATAACAATGCCTACTATAAGTGCACAATGTGTTGTAAAATATTATATGGCAGTTACCTATGTATCATCATTAGTTAAAATATTATTCATTTTGAAAATTTATTTTAGTAATGATATAATAATGAAAATAATAGTGTGCTGTTATTTTTAAGGTGTTAGGTTTAATTAAAACAATAGAAGAAATACTAGTGTGTGAGTTATTTTGGAACTAAGTTATAGTGAAATAAACTAGAAGGAACCATGTATATGGTTTGAGAAATTATGTATAAGGATTATGTGCTCTTGTTTTGAGATAGTAGGAGTGTTCAAATAATTTTAACTATTTTATACTGCTAACATATAAATTTATTGATTTTATATATTATGGATTTGATTTTTATAATCTCAAAATAAATTTGGCTCACACCATTTTTCATCTTATGAATTATTTGGAACTTTTACATGGTATCTGACTGAGTTTAGGAAATGACATACCTATTTCCCATAGTGAACTGCAACAAACACCTTTGAATTAGGGCATCATTCCAACTTTATCCTCACCATAGACCTTGTTTTATTTTTTTGATATTAAATTATTGAATCTGATGTTGATTTGGTTTCATTTTAGGTACTTCAATGAGAATATCTAGGTTGATTGAAATATATATGAAGATGGTAGGTTCTATAAAAAGAATTAGACAGTATCATATCATTACAAGGGAGAACATAATTTGGTATTTAGTTGTTTAGAATAATTTATTCCAGCTACCACTTATTGGAATATTTTGAAATTCTTGATTTTATTATATTATTCTTGTTGAGTGATTGTGCATAAACCATTGAATACTATTCATGATGATGTTATTGAACTGAATATATTTTTGATGGTTATCAAAATAATATTTCTTATGGTAAAACATGCTGATTATTAATTTTTAATGTATGATGATGATTACTATGAAATTAATACTTCATGATTTGTTTGTAGAAAATATGTTAAATATTCATTATTGAAGTTATAGAGGTAATATAAAAACACTATTCATGGTGATTTTAATGATAAATTTTCACGTTATTTGTCTCTTATCCTACTAAAAGGAGTTTCTTTACATGTTGTTCTGCGTGTTTGAATGGAAATAATTTTTTATTTTCAATTAATTCATTCATGTGAACACTAAATTTTCATTCAAAATGGATAAATATTGTTACTTTTTATAGAAATTATGTTATTTTAGCATTATTTTAACATTAATATTCTGTTCCATATTTTCATTCCCTCCATCTTTGGGTGATATTTTGGGATTTTGGGGGGGGGGTCTATGGGGCTATCCAGCATGGGGGTGAAATGGGGTATATAGGGGGAGTGGGTTGTGCAGGGTGGGGGTGGGGAATTCCAGGGGGAGTTTAGGGGGGAGGGGGGACGTAAAAAAAGGGGGTCCAGGGATTGCAAGGGGAGTTTGTGGGGGAATGGGTTATGCAGGGAGGAGGGGTAGGGGGTCAGTCTTGGGGGTGCGCATGAAAGATGGGTGGATATCCAGTGGTGTCCATAGTGTGGAGGGGGTTGTGCAGGGGGGTATATGCAGGGAGGAGGGGTCAATTCAGCATGGCCGGGAAGGGGACGGTGTCAGTGGGGGGGGGGGGGGGGGTCAAGGGTGTCTATATAGGGAGGTGTAGGTTGGGAGGGGTAGGGTTGTCCATGAGGCATGAGGCTATCCATAGGGTGGTGAATGTGGGGCATGTTGGGGTTCTATCTAGGTGGGTGTCCAAGAGGGATGGGTGGCTGTCTAGTGGGGGTGTAAGGGGGATCTGTCTGTGGGGGTGGTCTATCCAGGGTGGGTGGGGGGCTACCCAGGAGTGGGGTGCAATGGGGTCTGTATGGGGGTGCAAGGGGGTCTGTAGGGGGGGTTGTGTTATGGGGAAGGGAAGTTGTTTTCCAAGTGGTATGGGGGGCTATCTTGGGGGGGGGGTGTAGGGGGGTCTACAGGGGTGTATGTCAAAGGGTTGTCATCGAGGGATGGGTGGCTATCTTGGATGTGGGGGAGGGGGTGAAAGGTGGTATGCAGGGGTGGGTGGGGGGGGGTTGTTTAGTGGGGAGTGGAAGGGGGTGACTTGGAGGTATGGGGGCTGTCCAGTGGGTGAAAGGGGGTATGAGGGGGGTGGGGGTGGGTGGGGGTCAATATATGGTTTTTCTAGAAGGGATGTGGGTGGTCCAAGGGGGTTTAAGGGGGTCTTCGGGGGGAGAGGGGTTGTGTAGTGGGGATCTGTCTAGGGGGAGCTGGGGGGCATGCATGTGGAGAGGAAGGGGGTGTCCAGGAGGGAAGGGGGATATCCAGGGGTGCAAGGGGTTCTGTATGATGGGGTTGTGCAGGGGGGATCTTCCCATGGAGGGGGTATGACCAGGGTGGGGGTGTAGGAGGGGTGGAGGTGCAAAGGGGTGTAAAAGGGGATGCAAGGGGAGTCTGTTGAGGGGGGGGGGGGTCTGAAAGGGGTTGTACTAGAGGGGGTGGTGTAAGGGGGTCTGCAGGGGGGGCTTCAAGGGGCTCTATAGTGGGTCTGTATAGGGACGGGTGGAGAAGGAGGGGTCTGTTGGGGGATTCTAGGTGGGGGGGGGGGGGTTCTGTTGTATAAGGCGGTGTCTAGGAGGGGGTGAAAAGAGGTACGGGTCTATCTAGGGAGAGGGGTGGGAGGGGGAAGGGGGTCTGTAGATTGTGTCTAAGATGGGGTGTCTAGGTGGTGGGGTGAAAGGGTGTCTACATGGGTTCTCCAAGAGGGGGTATGACTAAGAGGGATGGGGGTGTCGAGGTGGGGTGTGCGTGGGGGGTACAAGGGGTCTATAGTGGGGGCAGTGGGTCAATCCCTGGGGTTCTGTCCAAGGGGTAACTATGAGGGTGGGGCCTGTCTTGTGGGGAGGGGGATGTGAGGGGGGTGGGGGTTATACCAAAAAGAGGGGGTGAAAGGGCGTTTATAGGGGGGATTAAGGAGGGTGTGCAGGGGGGGCTGTTTAGGGGGTGTCTCAGAGGGGGGTGTCTTGCGGCTGTCCAAGAGGAAAAGGGGGATGTACATGGAGGGGATGGGGGAGGGGGTGGAAGGGCGTTTGAAGGGAGAATGGGTTATATAGGGGTAAGGGCAAGGGGTTCTGCCTTGGGAGGGGGAAAATTGGTTCTGTAGGGGTGAATGGGGGTCTGTAGGGGTGCAAGGGGGCCTACAGGGCAGTCTATTTAGGGAGGGTTGGTTTCTGTCCAGATTTTTCTTATGAAATGTTAAGGGATATAGACGTGTTTTCAAACCATGTCTATATACCTTTTCCTACTATTTTAACCATGTATATAACTCTTTAGCCACAGGTTCAAACCATAACTATAGCCCATGAATTGCTTAATATTCTTCCATGGTTTGAAACCATAGCTATAAAGTTCATTCCATGGTTTGAACTGTGCATATAGGGCTATATCCATTGTTGGAACCATGGATATTGGGTTTAGGCCACGTTTGAAACCATGGCTATAGGTTTTACCGTATATCCATGAAAATATTAGCCACAGTTCATTAAACCTTGGAAATAACCTATAGCCATGGTTTTTGGGCTTATATCCATAGTTTGGAACAATGGATATAGCCTAAATATATAGTTGTGAAAAGTGAAAATATGCTATATTTATTTCAACGAATAATAAAATAAATTTTTTCAATGTGAGAAATTAACAGTTGGTATTTTTTTTAAATTGAAAAATGTTTATTTATAATTTTATATATAATTTAATGATATAAAAAAATTTCATTTTTATAAAATAGATTAATTAAATTTTTTATTTTATTATGATTATATGATAATTTTATTTGACCGTTATTATTTTTTCAAGCACTTATAAAATAAATTATAGTTTTAAAATTTATATATTGAAAAAGTTTTATGATTAAAAATTTAATTTATTATATTTAAAAATTTATTTTCATAAAATTAAGTTCATTTTTAAATTATAAATTCCCAAAAATGGCTAGCGGGATTTTTGGGTTTTTCAAAAAAAAGGTTTAATATTTGCTGAATATTAAAATATAGAAATTTAAGATATTTAACAACTAAAAAAAGTATTCAGCCATATATGATTTATGGTTGATGTAAGACAATAATATATAAAAATAATTAATTATTTGAAACATTTATTGGTAATTCTAAAACTTTTCATAGTCTTGATCCAAAATAACTATTTAATGAATAAAATAATAAAAAAACACCCCTCTCTTCCACTAAAAATACCACTCCTCACCACCTCATCTCCTCACACCTTAAAGCCTTGTATCCTATTTCATTTCTACCCAATTCATTTTCCCAAACTCTTCCCCATTCTCTAGACCAGATAGTGTCACCAAATGGCCAAAACAATGTTCCTTAAAGGGTTTCCCAAGGATAATAAATAAGAGGTACAATCCACATTCATTTTCTTTTATATTCCATTTAATTTCATATATTTTCTTATTCTCTCTTCACCTCTACTTATCCAAGTGTAATTAAGACTATATTAACTTATATATACATTAATTTTATATTTTTGATGAAAAAATTCACCATCAAACTCCTTCTCCACTTCATATTATTCTAAAAATGAGAACATCATCCGTGATGTGTTGATTTACCATCATCATGGATGATACACTTTCAATTTCTTATACAACATTCATGGATAGTAATAAAATCATTATTATGTTTAAATAAAAATTCATTATACATATTGTAAGTTATATAAGGTTCTAGACCCATTATGTTACCATTATATTAATTAAAATTTTATAAGTTAGTGCAAGTCATAGAATCAACTAAAGTAAACTAAATCATTTTCATTAATGATTTATATAAATATTCATCATCATATTAAAAATTAGAATCTTTTTAAATTATGGGATAATATTTATTCAATTTATTTCCACTTCTGTAGTTTTTATTCCATTCTTCTAGAAAATAAATTACATACCAATCATGGGAGCCTGGAAAAGAACGCACCCAAAATGATTAAAATAATAAAAAATTATTAATAAATTGGTGCATATTTGTTATAATAAAAAAATAAAAGGAGTAATAAATATTAATTTCCTTCTATAAAATAATAATATTACTTTTTAAACAATTTTGTAAATGTTTTGATAAAGTTTTATGTTAGGAAAACGAGAGTTATGTGAATTTTCATTAAAAATACACTTTTAAATATCTTTTTTTGCACGAATTGAATGGAATATTTTTATGATAAAGTATTCTTATTTTATGATTATGGTATGGCTACTGGTAATTTATTATTATGAAGGGTGGGACATATATCTCCCTAAAATTTATTAGGTGTGTTTATGTTTTAATTTTTCTGTAATGGTTTTTCAAAGTTTAACTACGAATGTTACATCATGAGTAAGCTATGAGGGATTCATTGTAAGGTATCAACAATATTTATACATCAAAAGGTATTCAATAGGGATATAATTTAATGTAATTAATTAATCAATTTACTTTTATTTTTTTATTTATTTTTTTCTAAATTTTATGGAAATATCATGTTTTTATAAAGTAACTATATGACAATTATTGGGTTAGAAGTATTTATTTGTGAAAATGATTTGATATATTTATAAGAATTCATGGACTAACATTTTCTCACCTTATTTACATGTCCTTTAATGAACATTTTGTTTTCAACCCATGTTTTAATATATTTTTTATAGGGTTCAACTATGGGTAAGAGAAAAGAGGAAAAAAAGATAAATATTGTGAAGAATTCATGCATTATTAAAAACAATTATATTATGGAAGAAATAGATAATATTTTTTTAGTATCCAATTGGTATTCATGTGGGTTTTCATGAATTTTATGTTGATAAAATTCTATAAAAATATAAACTAAAAATATATCCGGGAATGTAATAATATTATTCTAGTTGGATTACCATGTATATGTAATATTTAAGGATGAGTTTTTATAATAGCATATATATTTGATTTTTTTATAAAACTAGTTAAAATATAATGTAATTACTTTCCACATTCCACTTTAATTTCATCATATGTATGGGTTTCTTTCAATGAATATGTAACCCTCTAATTAGCCTGATTCATATTTATAAGATGTCAAATTGTTGAGAGTGATTCTCATTTAACATTATTTAAATAATCATTGTTTATATTTATGAAATATTTCATTAATTAGTGACATGTGTAGTTAAATAGAAGATTACATATACTGTTATATCCTCAAATAAAATAGGGTTCAAGGATTGTTATAACGTCTATAAATTATAATTTATTAAGATTAGTAGGCTTGTTAAGGTTTGGATTAATGTTAAAATATATATTAATTATAATAAAAATAATATAATGAATAAGATATAAATTTATTATTAATTTTATCATACCACAATAATATCATATTCCTAAATCACCAAAATTATACTCAACCTAATTTTAAATAATTATTTTTAGTAATTTAATAGTGTCATTATAATATAGTAATTTCAATAAAAAATAACCACCCATGCAGTTTATAAACAAAAAAATATTTTTTAAATGGAATAACATCATATATGATGATGAATCTTGTGTGTTAATATATAAATTAAAGAAAATAATTTATTCATAGACATTATATGGGAGATAATTTAACACCACTAATTACTCATAAAAGGTGAATAGAAATGTGGAGAGGTGTTTTTGGGAGTTTCCCTAAGTGTGGGGGAGATTTGAGTTCATTACTTTTATAGTCTTTAATGTAAATCAAAATGTTTTGAAAAATTATTCCAAAAAATAAATATAAAATGGAGAAACCTTGGATTATGAATAGGAATAATTAATTAAATTAAATAATGGAGATTTTTGAGTACTATAATTGAGACCTTTTCTATATATAATTGGCATATACACTAAGAGTTGGATAAAATTAAAAAAAATCCTAATGAATGGTTGTATATGAATGTAAGTATTATATTGGGTAATATATAATTTTTATTATATTAATATTATTATTTTGGTGTTTTTATATGTTTTTTTATTATATTTTTTATAAACATGCTAACAAATTTAGGGGTGATCGATTTGATTTGAGCTGATATAGATGAAAAAATAATTTGTTTATATTTAATAAAACATAACATGGTGATCATAAAAATCCTTATTGATAGAGTTGAAATAATGAAATATATGAAAAATTAAATGAAAATTATCCTTATAGATCATGTGTTTTTTTAGTTCTATCATGTCTTCATGAGAAGAAAATTCTTGTTCTAGTCTATACTAGTATCATTATAACTATTGAAATTACCATGGTTTATTTTCTATAAGAACCAAGTGTATTGAGGGGATGAGATTGATATTCACCATGGGAATTCAGAATGATTTTGGTATTCTTAATACCTAATGGAGTGAATCATATAGTTATAATATCTTTTGTGGTTTGAAAGAAATATCATAGATCATTAAACTCATGGGAATACATTAATGGATATCATGTCATGGAAATAAAGTTTAGGAAATCATGACATAGATTTATATAATAATGTTATGGTTGTGGTAAATATTATAGTTTAATAAAAAAACAGTTCCCATGATTTGGGTACTGAGATAGATTTTGAGCATTGGATTTCAAATATATATTTTACCAAGAATATAAATCCATGTTGAACCTCAACATGCCATGGGTTGTTTCATCCATTTAATAAAAAAAGTGTCAAAATTTGTGAGGTGTGATGAAAAACTATTATAGAAATCCAATCTTTATAAAGGGTATTATATAGGGAATTCGGTCGATTTTGAGGTGAAAAACAATGGTTCACACTAGATCTAAAACTAATAAGTACATCAAAAGGATTTCAAAAGATTGGCCAACTTGTTTATTCTTGTTTTGAACATTTTTATTAGAGTATTGAAAATATTTTTTTTACGTTACTCATTTTTAATAATATGACAAATACATTATAAGAGTGATCACAACCACTAGGAAACATAAGAATATCTATTTTATAAAATTGGTTGGTTTTCCTGGTAGAAATATCTTGTGTCGTGTAACATTTATTACTCCCTATATATCCATCATCATTAATAATAACATGGTCATTAGATTATAATAATGACTAAAAAATTTGGGAATACTTTTAATAATTTTAATTTGGAATATTTTACATTTTTCTCAAAGAAATTCACCCTTCCATGTGATCTAAGTTTTCAATTCTAGAGAACATAATATAAATAGTTATACATGGTGTATTTATGATGGATATGGAGAAAGGATATATAAATAATGGTTTCCCACCTTATTTTCATAAAAATATCACATATTCTTTATTCCTCCCATTGGTGTTACTTGAGTAACATAGTGAGTGGAATAAAAATATAGAGATTTCAAACAAAAGTAAAATTTTGAACAAGAGAATTAAGGAAAGAATAAAATTTATCTTCATATTTTATAAATAAATGAAATATTTAAATTGTATAATATTTTTTTAAAAAATAATGGTCTCAAAAAATTTCATATCGTTATTCCAATTTATTTAAAACCTTATTTTAAATTCACATTCTAGAGGCAGATATATTTTTATTATTAGTATTTGATATATGTCCATTCCATGTTAAACGAGTTTGATTTGGGCACTTAAAGTATTCCATTAGGGAATTATTCAAAATATATTAATAGAGGAACATAAATAGGTGTTATTCCATTTTTGTAATGTTCCATTCCACCTAATAAATCTCAGGTAATATACTTCTTTGCAGTGTTTTTGGTTTCATTACACAATGACATAATGTAGTTCAAGAAGCTGAGATTTGATATTTTGTTCATATGATTTATAATATTATATTAATAATTCTTTTTTTGTCTAACATGGAGCATATTATACTATATAGATTATTCTTAATATATTGAATTCTTGGAATTAGGGGGAAGTCACATATTAGTGGGTGGATATAATCTTTTTCCATTTTTTGAATAATCTGAAAATGAATTTTTTAAGGCTTTTAAAAATGATAATTCTGTGTTGGTTTTTTCATTATATTTTTCAAATAATATATTATTGGTTTTAAATCACTATTTTGATAACATTATTTCTATTTTTCAAAAAATTATTCTAACACTCTCGTAGATTTTAATAACATAGAGGGATTTTGGTTTATTTAATATTAAACTGAATTATAAATTATATATTTGAAAAGAGAATTGAAAATGTGGTATATGTTGAAGTGGTTTTACTAAAATTATGGATTCCATTGAAATAATCTTAATAATTAGTGTTTATTCCCTAGGAATTTTTTTTTGTTTTATAAAATTTGTCTATTTTTAACATTTATCTAGAAAAACGGTTTTTTGATATTTTCCAAAACAAAAAAAATATATTTCTATTATGGTTTTTGGTGATATATTTTAGAATTATTTATGGGTTATATTATTTAGAGTCGTAAGAAATAATCTATGATTGGGGTGGTCTGACCATGATATGTACTCTTGTACTATGGGTTGTTGGTTTATATATGGTCTTTGACATTTTCTATATAATTAGTTTGGTGGGATATAGTTCATTCAAATAGAATTATATCTCTAAGTAGTGTGTTATAATGTATATTTTTATAATAAATATATGCTTAAACACTCTTTTTATAACATATACTATTATAATTTCATATAGGTAATTACTTATTAGGATAGTTGGATTTTCAATTTGTTTTTATACTGATCCTATAAGAATTTTTATATTTTCCTCTCTACTAAACTGTTATATATCATTAATTTTTTTTGTGAAAATGATGTTTTATAAAAAAATCATGGATGATGAATTATATGTCGATTTTTTTTCAAAAATTATTTAAAAATAAGTGTTAGTTTTTTGAAATGATTAGAGAAATGTTTTCTGGAATTGTTTTCATTAAAATGAAGTGTTTTTAAAATTTTTAATTTATTAGAAACATAGCATTGAAATTTAATATTTTGGATTACACATGATTGAGAATGAATGAAATTCATTGGGGATATCCAACTAAGTATTATACTCATACCTAAATATAAAACATTTTTTAAGTATTGATGTTGTAAGATGGGATGAAAGTAAAATGAGTTATTTTTTTATTAATAGTAGTGAAAAATATATCCAGTTTCACTTACATGATGATGGAATTGGATGATGATGACTTAATATAATTTATTTATTCATTATTTATCCTTTTATTTTTTTTATTGCTCATTTTTTCATTTATATAATTATTTTTAACTTTTATAAAAATAGTTATTATTTTCTTATATCATCCTAACTAAGATGTGTTAATAGAAATAAAACACTTCGCATTATTGGTTTATTTTATGGATGATAAATTATCTTTCAAACTTTTATTTTACCCCTAATAACATTTCTCATACATTAGATGGTTATGGGATGCTAGTGAAGTCATGCGGTATTCCAGTTCATATCTTTGGAGTATTGTATCTGTATTGGATAATTATAAAGTGATATCAAATAGATATTAACATAAAAAATGGGTATTATATTAAATTAATAGAGATGTGAATGTTAGTAATGTAATTATACATTCCAAAAGGAAAAACTAACAAATTTATAACCAACCTCAATTGACATGTAATGCCCTAATATTTTAGAATATTTATATTATTTATAAAATAAGACTATATTCTAATGATTTATCCAAATTCAGAATATATCATTATGATGACATGGAATTTTTCTTTTTATACAAAAAATTTATTAATAAAACTTCTTTTAAATAAAGACATAAAAATAAAATAAAAATGTCTACAAAATATGATTAAGAATAATTAATGTTTTAGAATAATTTATTTTGTATAAAATTAGTTTTCTTTATAAATTTTATATTCATTTCAAGGTTGAAATTAGTGATTTTTATATTTTTATATTTTCTAAAATGAAAATATTTTTTATATTTGGGATATTAATATTTTATAAGGATAATTTATTATTTTTTTCATTAAATAATTGATTTTATAATGAATAGTAAAAAATATAGTTTTTAATGAATGTATAAATTTTATTAATAGATCATTATATAATAAGGCATAGAAATATATAAAAAATTATAAATAATTAAAAAAAATTTATAGGTTAAAATTAAATATTCTAAACAGTATTATAAATCGATAAAATCCATGTTCAATTTTTAGAACTTATATAACATTTTATTATAAATTATGAAGATTTTCTTATTTTCATTTAATTTATAATTTTTTCTATAATATTAGTATTGTATTAATTAAAAATAGGAAAACCAATTTTTTATTTAAAATAATATAATTTATGTCATGAAAATAAATAAAATTGTTAATTGTAACCTTAGAAAAAATTTATTGTTAAAAACACACTTTTCTTAAAATCTATCTTTACATATCATATGAATTAACTATGAATTTATGTGTTATAAAACATGTATATTTTATATAATAAAATTATTTTTATATTATTTATCAGCATGTAAATATATATAAACAAGGTTAATTTTAATTTTGATAATTAAAATTAATTTTCATGATTAAAAAAATTACTTACCATGGTAAAATAAAACATAGTAAAATTGAATATTTCTAAGGGAAGAAGACATAAAATGTATTCAAAACTTGTGTAAAAATATTTTGGATGGGAGGTATCTTGGAAAACTGTCCTTTACTTCATTATTTTTATATTTTGGAGCATTTGTCCCATGGATTGTGATATACCATTGTTGAAATGTATTAAAAACATCAAAAATTAATTTCCTCTTAACATATAAAATGAGATCACTTATTAAACATAATATACACCTATAACATTGAATTTATTTCGAAAATATTCCATATTTCTCCTCTAGGAATCATCGAATATTTTCATAAGCATGTAGTCCTAATTAGTTTTCTTAAAACCTCTATTTCATGGGAGATTTCTAAGATAAATCTCATGTTAACAAATTATGTATTTCGTACTCATTTATCAATTGTATTTAAAATTAATACACCATGTTAAATACATTATAATACATGAATGTGTGATACCATATGTAATGAACTGACCTGAGACACAATATGAAATGGCACACGAATCAATCCATAATTGGCCCGAAGGGTGTTCTCAATCCCCATGGTTTGGAGAAACTAATTTGGGTCTCAAAAAACAAGGATATGGGAACTATGTTTGTCAAAAAACAAAAATATAAATTGAAAATAAACGTAAATAAAATACTAACAAACAAGTATATTAAAAATTATGAGATACAAATAACAAAAATGGTATTTCAAACAAAAGTATCACATATCCCCTCAACACATCACCACATGAACACCATATATATTGTAAATCATAAGCTCCACCCATTACAGCCAAAAAGACCATGACCTACACAAAAAATTACACCCACCACCTACGAGTGATTATTTCCCTTTTCCTAAAACTAGTATATGAAAACCTAAAAGAACGTGATCAAAAGGGATGGTTTGAGAAAAAAATCATATTATTATTATAATAATAATTTATTATGAAATCCATTATTAATAGAACATTCATGCTTAATTTTTGATAAAACATTGAATGAGAATATTTTAAATGTTTATATCATAACATGGTCGAAAACAATTCATTGGATATTAATCAAATATGCTTTAAAAGTGAATTTCTTTTAATCTTGGAAGATATAAAAATTATTGTGAAAAGATTAATTAATTAAGAATTTATCTAAAAAAATATATGAGTAATTAATTTTAAAATTTTAATTCAAAAAATATTTAAAATTATGTATTTGTAAAGTGTATAAAAATGATTAAATTAACATTTTCATAAAATATAAGGGTATAAGTAAATAATTTCAATGAGAACTGTCATGAAATAATAAAATAAAAATAAAGAACAATTTTCATATTATCGGAGGTTCATTAGTTATTGGCTATGGGATCCTTGTTCTATATAGTTAATAAATCATAGCTAAAAGTGTTAACATGTCCTTATTTTTTAGGCCTATGGGATATAATGAATCAACAACCCATTCTGGAAAATAATACTTAACTTGGTTTAGTTAGATATTTTATTGTCAATCCATTTATAGGGGTTATATTCTATGCATTCATGTCTTAGTAACAAAAAATCCACATAGGTTCACATATACTTTTCATTAGTAAATCTATAAATTATTATAAAATAAATCCTTTAGATTAAATTCATCATCCATAGTTCTAATACCAAGTTTCATTTATTAAATTTTTATTCCAATTTTAAAAAAAATAATAGGTCGTTGTCAAGTTCATTCATTTAAAATTATTCATTCTTTATGGAAATGTTTTATCATGAATCAACGTCAAATAATTTTGTGAAATAACATTATTCATTTGAATCCATCTTTTCTCAAAATCCATAAAATATTTTCAAAGCCTTTGAAAAAAGAATTTTATTTCACAACTCCATGCATTTCATTTCAAAAACCAATATCAAGTAATATTTATCGAATACTCAGGATTTTCATTTCTATTCATCCAAATTATATGCACTAAATATTTCATACCATTTATTTTCATAAATATCATTTATCGAATAATTTTATCAATTTAGGTATTTTTTTTTAAATCTATAATTAATATTTAGAAGCTCCTTTCAGGGGTTTTCTCTCACACGAAACATCCCATTTTAGAACAATTTATCAATTTTTCAAATCAATATTTGGAAAGTATATTAGAAAACATGATTAAAATATAAAATCATTAAATGTTTCAATGTAAAAATATTTCCTTAAAAAATCACATAACTTATTTGTAAAATTTTATAACATCTAAAGAGGGATATGTCATAACATTAAAAGAATTTTCACACTTACAAATAAAATAAAATCAAAAAAACACCATTATGATCATCACTATGAACCTAAATGGCATTATATTATATCTAAAGGATAGAATAAATCATGGGAAAATAGGAATATGTGTTTTAAAAAATAATAATGTGTTTCAGTTCACAAAAAAACATAGAATAAAACAACAATTTAATTTTCCTTTTTCAATTATACCCTGAATGTAGAGGGTTTAAAACCTTTTAAGTTAGTTGTTATAATGATTGAAAAATCACAAGAACTAAACATACATAATTTAATGAATTTATTGTCATAAAAATGAATTATAGAGGCATTTCAGGGAATAATAAATGAAAATGACGGTATTATAAACATTTTTCTAAAAAAGGGAATTATGAAAAGGTAACATGGTTTTATACTTATATATATATATATATCATCTTTCCCACATATGAGTTACTCATTATACCTTTAAATATTTCATTTTCTTAGACCTACCCTTTCCCAGTAACATGCTAACATTATATAACCCCTAGAAGTGTGGTTATGCATAGGATCATCAATATACATTTACACAAAAATAACATTTCCCAGATATCCAATAGAAAGTGGTTGAGGAAACCTTACGTAAATAACAGTTATATTAATTAATATTGTACCATTTAGGATTTACCCATACATATCATATATAAATACATTATTATCCTTACAAAACCTATAGGGATTTTCTCTACATTTACAAAACTCATATATATTGGACCATATACTTAAAAACCCCCTACAGACTATTTATTACCTTTATATATCCTATAGAATATCCATAATACCCTAAAAACCCATGGAAATAAGCAGTTTCCCTTCTCCAACTCCCCAAAATCCCCATTCATAATTGTAGGAAGAAATTAACAAGATATAGTTGTTATAACATGTGAAAGGATAAAAAATTAATTAAAATTTTAAAATTTCCTTTCAAAAGACTTATGAATTAGAATAAAGCCTCTGGGAAGTATAAAAATAGAAATGATATAATTATATCCATTAATTATTTCATTCCCTGTTGATGCTAAAATATGCATGTATTGGGAGAGGTACAAGAATCAATGATCGTTTTGAAACAATATAGAGTTAAAATGGATCAAAACCCACTTAAGGGGATGGTTTAACAAAGTTATAAACTTTCTTGAATGGTCGTAGCATGTGGAAGTCTATTAGACATGCTGAGATTGAGGTGGAAAGCCCTGCATAGCATAACTATAGCTCCCAAAAGTCACCCATCTCTATGGATAATATGGATGTAACCACTAAAAAACAGAAATCAAGTTCACTGAAGTAACCCTACTGTTTGGAAATAGAGGCAGGAACCTCTATAGTATGTAGGTTTGTTCATATAACACCATTTCTTTGAAAAACACAGAATCTCCCATAAAATCCTTTATTTCAATGTTTATACCCTATACTTCATTGGGACTATACATACCCCCATGTCTAACTTTTAATGTAGATGTAAACATTAAGATACCGAAAAAGGATCTGAATTCACGAAGCTCAAAAAAAACTAGATAAAGAGAAAAGATTGACTGCTAATGGTAACCAACATTCAAATAACCAACAATCATGTGTTATTGAGAACCCCAACCCACGATGGAGATTCGTTTCATGAAATTACATGTCGTTAGCATAAGAATAAATTAATTTGTGGATCTTGGGGTCTCCCAAGATAATTATACTTCATGAAACAAAATTCATGAGAACGAAGTCATCAAATAGAGTAAGGGTGACCCCGTTTCATGAAATATTCCATTTTTCAGGAATTCCATCATTTTTGAATACCCAAAAATATATGAAGCCCCATCCATTACCAAACCCACCCACTGTTCCTCTCTAAAGTGATACCTTTCAATCAACACCAATTTATGGAAGTAGAGTTTCCATGGCCCTTTTACCCATCCAAATCATGTTTAATCACTCCTAACAAGATTGTGCATATAGTTTCACCAACCCTTGCATCCACCCCTATTTCTTGAAGAATGAACTCATGCATTACCACAACATTTGTTCCTAATAATTGGTATCAAAATTCGTTTTTATTCTATTAATAAGCATTCTACCATTGGTTCCCATGATTTCCACTCCCCCATAAAAGTGTTTATTCCTTTCCAAACCTTGAGGTTGATAAATAGTAGACACATAATCCCCAAATGTGGAATCATCATGGGAATCTACAAAACATTTCTTGTAGGGAGTCCATCTTTGGGATCATCCTCTTCTAACCTGAACTGGTTTTCCTGGGAATATACCTACCAATGTCTAAACAATATGAAATAAAATTTTCTAGACCCATAACCTAGCCATATGATGTTAAACTGCAGAAAAAATCATTACCACAAGAATTTTTATTTTAGAGTTACCTCGTGTGATTGATAATTGATGCCCCATTTCAGGACCTAACCTGCCGAGGTTGGACCCGTGAATACCCCGTGCTTTCCACCAATAGACAAGGGATAGTGACTAGTGCTAATTAGAAATATCACACAAATGAGAGGTTTTATAATAATGTACCTACACACACACATATTCATGCCCTCACAATAATGAAATGTAAAACAATTCAAAGAATTCATACCTAAATCTAAGATAACACAATTGAGAACAATAGTAATGTTTTGAAAAAAAAGCGGTAGATTACATGCCCAACCGAGATAGAAATAAGCCCAATCTACTCCAAGGGATACGACTAAGTGAATATTACACTCCTTGAATGTAACTCAATCTATCAAGTACAATCTATGATCCACCCAATCCATATCCCCCTAGGACACCATAGAAAGGTTTTTCATCTGTAGAAGATACAACACGTACATAAAAAGACCATGCAGGGATAAGTATATAAATAATCAGTAGGACACTATAAAAACACTTATCATGATTAACCATGTATAGTCAAATAAAAAAATATTAAATTAATAAAAAAACACAAAGATATACTTAGGAAAGTCTCCTTTCCATCAAGCGGTCATAAGAAACTGTCAGATATAGGAATATGCTCGAAGAAATTCTCATTCTAGGAGAACTCACTATATGAGCCATGCTATCTTCTGAGACACTCAATAAAGTGGTATAACTGATTTAGACTAGTCCATAGAAATTGAATGAATCAAAGAAGAATGTGATACAAAAATAGGGGGACACACCCAGATCTGATGGGGAACATCATGAACCTAATATTGGTCAACCCACTTCATATGAGATCGTACATCAACTATTCAACCATATATACCGATGCAGCCTATTAGATGAATGATCGACACTCTACTTATAGGGTTATGATTATTCCACAATATTCAGCTAGAAAATGAAGGATTATGGTGGATCTCACTCCAGTCACACAAAGGGACACCACAACTCTATATGAGCCTCTACCCTTATAGGGGATCACAATATATGGATTTGGATAATGGAAAAATGTAACCGTGAGGGAAAGGACCAAGATAACTCACCCTTTATTTTTAAAACTTTTGAAAAAGATCCTCAAGAACACATGAATGTAGTAAAAGATGTGTAGAGGGGTTAAATTCCATGTCCCCTGACCCCATGCGTTCACATGTAAATGTCTCAGGTCATTCAAACCATATATTTTTAGATGAATAGTACAAGATGTGTTGACGGGTTATACATCGTGTCATAATATCTGGGGTCCCTCCCATATACTCCATCCATGTTCCCATACATGGTTTCAGACCATGTGTGCATGCCCACGTAGGTGTACATGGGGTTGCCCTTGTACCTAGTCCATACCATACCATGTGGTGGAGTACAAGTCATATAGGCAACTTGTTTACTAAACATGATGTTCGTTAACTTCCCATGTACATGTTGAGTCATCAAAAGGGGACTACACATCCTACATTATGGAACAATTCTTTGGGTGTATCGAATTTTATCTAAAACAAATCCTGGTTCTACTCCCGCTCATTCCCTCACATTCGTTTCCGGGAAATTAGCTCCAATCACACCGAACCTCATGGATCTACTATAGAAGAACCCATAAAAGACCATTTTCTATAATTTTTTGTATGAATACAAAATATGTATTTTGATCTTCTAAATCATATTCCATGAATTTAGATTAAAAATTAAGTGTTTCTAAACTAGTCTGATCAATTCAACCTACTACCTTCGCACATCCGTTACATCATAGTGAGTCCATATCATCAATATCAGATCTTTTTTCCCATATTAGCTTATGAAAAAACCGATTCATCGGTAAACTATCATACTACATGGAAAAGAAACAATTTCCATGATGAACAAGCATATGAGAAGAAAAAATCAAAAAAGACAACCAAAATTCAATCAATGTAAGTTTTAATCATGGTTTTTTTTTCTATTCGAATGATAGGAAAATCAATCAAAAAAATTATCACAAAGATAAGAATCTCCAATTAAAACACACAAGGATAATCATATCCCTCAAGGCGATCGATCCACAAATCAATCTGTTCATCTATTGATTTGAGTTCATCATAGAAAATTTGAATGAGGATGAAATACAAATAAAACACAATAATTACCTCAATTTGGTTCAATCAATGATGACGAATGAAAACTCATAATCATGTTTTCAATATTCATCCAATATGAGGCGTGTAGATTATCAAACCATGACTCTGTTGTCTTTTTCATGAGGGTATTCTCCAATTATCTATCCAATGATCTCACATATATCAAGGGTTATGAGGATAACCCATGGATTCTGAAATAAGGATTTATTTAAGAATGAGTAAATCACTACATGAAAAATTCAAAATAAAATAATTTAAAATAATTATTTTACTCATTCCCATTCTTGCGATGAGTTTTCTACATACGACCCACGCTGATAAATGTTATGTCACACCCATGGTAAAATCACCATCCCAAATTCAATGGTGACCTCTTATTTATGATCTGAGCATCTTATTAGAAGTTATTTTTCCTTTTTATGAAAATTGTGCAAGCATGCTATTAAATATATCTATTATATTTTAAATATATTTATAGGCACATCATCCCTCATAATCACATAGTATTTTATGGAATATTCTTGAAAATGGTCCATATAATATCAAAAAGATAATACACGAAAATAAGAGACATTACTATAACTCTTTTTTAGAGAGTGATGTCCTAAAAAGCCAAAAAAGGTCAAAAATGATTTGGGTACTGAGTATGAATTTGAGACTCCAACTCAAATTTTCTCTCCTAGTGATTCTTGTATTTCCACTGAACATGCACTGATGGAATCGATCACCCATTAAGGATCCTCTCATACTAGTCCTCATTCTATACTGGTTAATTAACAAAGGTATCTCAATCCTTGAGGTCCATCTCACCATAGTCAATAACTTGTGGTGGGTCAATCTGTACCACATCATCTATGACACAAGGAAGACGCTGTGTACCCAGTCCAAGTATGGAGGTTTTTCTATGAAATACACTACCTTTACAAATCTACACGATGTTTGGAAAGGGCTGATAAACCTTGGAGATAGCTTTTCAGCCTAGCTAAATCTCTATAGTCCATGTCGAGGTGAAACCTATATGAACACATGGTATCCTTCCTCAAATTCCAAAGGCCTCTATTTCCTATCAACATTAGACATCAAATAGCACTATCTAGTCTTCAACATCTCTTAGATGAACTTTACCTTCTCCATTGTAGTTTTCACTAGATCTGGTCCCAAGTGTACTAACATTAATATGTTATTACTGCAAATTGGTGACCTATTGGGTTGCTCGTACAACACCTCATATAGAGCCATACAAATAGTGATTGATTTTTTTTATGAAAACTCCACCGGTGGTAGGTTATCCTCCCAATAACTTCCAAAGTCCAACATTAAAGCTCAATGAATGTACTTCGTTATCTGAATAGTCCACTCATTCTAGACATTATTTTATGGGTGAAACACTATGATCACATGTAACTAAGTCCCATAAAATTCCTATAATACCTTCCATAGCTGACATGTGAAGGGATTATCATGACCAAAAACAATCATCGATGGATATCCATGGATTTAGACTATCTACTATATGTAGAGGCATCAAAATATCTCTACGGAACACTATTATCATATATCCAAGATGTGGGATGACATGGTGTGTTGGTCTAAAATCACCTGGATGGAATTGTTTCCCCAGGATGTATGTGGTAAGATTGTCATGAAGTAAAAATATATCATATCCCACATCCATTCTATAACCTCAAGGGTTTGAGTTAAAACAGCGAAAACATGGTGTTCAGCCTTCACTTGATGATAATTAATGAATCATGAAACAAACTCTATAACCCATTTATTCACCCCTTTCCACCATAAATGACACCAGAGGTCCTGATACATCTTTTACATGTATGGATATACCACCTAAGGGTATGTGTGAAAATATCACACATCCTCATCCAATAATTTAACTGGTACCATTTTGCATCCTCTGAAAATAATGTCATGCTCCCCTCCTTTAGAAAATTCACCAGGAGCATGCACTATGGATATCTGTTCTTATAGGGTATCACAGTCTGTATAACCCAAATGTGCCTACCTGACTTGTACTAAGAGTGTGGGTAAAACCCATCTACTTTAGGTAATCTAGTCTATAAATATCTATAAAGGATAACTCTAATGATTCCAACTTCTCTATCACCTCTCTAAAAATAACGATCAAGATCTCCCATTAAGAAATTCTTCTACCACATTCCCCTTCCCAAGAATATATACAATTAAAAAGTGATTATCCTAGGGGAACTATATCCATCACGTCTATATAAATTTGGGATCCTTTGGATAGAATATATAATTGAGACTATTTGATAAGAATATACGATAAACAACTCACCCATCAAGATTTGTCACCACTTATTCAATGTGAATAAAACTACTCATAACATAGGATTGTGGGTCACATAGTTATGCTAATGTGGTCTAAAATGGTATGGAACATAGACAATAACCATTTTCCGTAGCATTAGAACACTACCAAGTCCAATCCATGATGTATTATAGAACACTATATACTCAAATCCATGCTTCAAGAATGTCAATATGTGAACTCCGGTCAGACACTACCTCAACTGTTGAAAATCCCACTAGCACATTTTTGTCTACCCAAATGGATACCTCTTTCAATTTAAATCAGTTGTGGGTGATTATATTTGGGATAAATCACTTATGAATCTCCTGTAACAGCCTGCCAACCCATGGAATCTATGCACCTCCATCACACTCTTTGGTAGCTCCCATGTTAATATTGACTCAACCATGGCCAAGTCCAATGCCACTCCATCTGCTGAGATAACATGTCCTAGAATTTGGACAACCAAAATCTAGAATTAACACTTTATAAAAATTATGTAGTGCATGTGTTCTTAATGTACATCTAGAAAAATCCTTAATTGTCTCATGTGCTCCACTTTGGACTCCATGTACAAAAGGATATCATCAATGAATACTAAAAAGAACCAATCTATGTTAGGATGAATGATCTGATTCATGAGTCCCATGAAAAATGTTACAGCATTCATCATACCAAAGGGAATCACTATGTAATCATAGTGATTGTACAGACACCTGAAATCCATATCTGGTATATTCTCACCACATACATGTTATTTTCAATAGCTTGACCTATGGTGATCATTCAGGAACCATCACACCACTTTTAGTTGATAAAAGAGGTCATCGGTCATCATTATTTTTATCTTGTACTCCATGATCACATTTTTTAAGAACCAATAATCCACACACAACCAGAATCTCTCATCTACATTCCTGGAAAAAAAACTAGGGCTGCTAAGGGACAAACACTAAGTCTCACAAATCCCCTTTTTTTCAAGTCATCCAACTACACCTTCATCTTTTGACGAACTACTAGAGACATCTAATATGATGTTACTAAAATCAGTTCCATCCCGAGGTGTAAATTAATTCCGATGTGTATTTATTGGGGAGGTGGTAAACTTGGAACATTTACAAGAATGAAATCCTCATACTCCTCCACCAATATAGGAAACTGGGAACTCATGGAATCCACTACACCAAGCGTTAGACTGGCCAACTTATAAGTAATCAGACACACTCTGAATCATGAGTCCATATTCTACTAAATGTGTTAACTTTACTCTGAAAATGAAAAAAATAGTTCCATCATTACGAAAAAACATCACTTTTCACATAAAAATTAATGAGTTCATGAACTATAGATAACCAATCCATACCAAGAAATATGTTGTATTTCCTCATTGTTGCCAAAAAGTGATCCCATAGAAAATCCTCACCTTTAAGAGGTATGTAACATTGTCAGCAAAAGTTTATGATCATTGAGTACTCTCTAGTAGGAGTCTCTAAGAACAAGAATCGATTCAACAGTTCAACCAGAATATCTAAATATCGAACAAGAGAATTGTAAAGTAAGCATTGTCTAGAATACGTGTCTATAAATGTTGCTTCTAAAGTAGAAAAGATATGTATCACACCTTGTACCGTCCCTAGAGGTCCAGAGTTATTAGGCTTCATAGATTACATCGAGCCTCATCCCTTCCCAACAGATCCTTGGGCATGATATGAACCAACTGGGGGCCGTTGAGGTAATTAGTCAAACATGTGCCACCTACTACTACCCTACCAGCCCATCTTCTATGACTTCTACACTAAAAACCACCATTATAATACCCATGTATCTATCTTAATGGTTTCTTAACCATCTCATGATTAGCTATATGGCAGGATAATAAGGCTCGTAATAGACTTTTGAGACCATATATTAAGTAACACCACTTGTACCTTAGCTAATTTGACCAACCATAAGATCCCTGACCCGCGAACCCTGATTGTTGGGATTACCACCTTGAGCTTTTGACCCACATAGATCCCTATGACTACCATCTATTACCTACTACTGAGGTCTTAGCTACCATGTTATTAGTGCTTCCTATCACTACAGGTGTCTCGTCTACCAGAATCCTTTCTACCAAGATGGATCGCTCAACGACTCAAGCATAGGTGGATGTTCTAAGAGACAACACTTATACCCTGATATCACAATGCAAGCCATGATCAATGATTTGAGCCCTAATGAACTGCTCCCATACCATATTCAATTAGTAATGTGATAGATCTATAAACCTCATGGAATAATCCACCACAGTCATACTGCCTTGTAGTACATATAGAAGTTCATGTATCTGCTCTAATCACAACATCGCTGGATATAACCCATATCTAAATAGAAATTGAATGTCTGTCGAAGAGGGAGATATCTTGTCATGTAACTGAGTCCCCAAGATCCACTATTGGCCCATAGATTTATGAATAATACTTTCTACAATGACTATAATCTGATTAGTTGGCATCCTCAGAAGGAGAAAACCCTGAGTGACTACCTCTAGCTAGTGCTCAGCCACCTAGGAGTCCAGTACACCTAAAAACATGGGACGATTTTGTCTATATCTCTTATTCAATGAACTCATCATGTGTTTATCCTCAGATGGTAGTGATGGTACTATTTATTTCTCCTTGGGTGGTTATATTACTGGTGAAGCCCTTAGAGGTTATATCACTAGTACAAGTCCATGTACTTATGCCTCATCACTAAGTGTATCATCCTAGTGATTAGACAGTGTAATCATAGCTAGCTGTCTATGAGGAGGAATCCAAAATTTAAATGAGATGTACCATGGTCAAAAGAGATTATATGGTGAGCTAAACCAAGTAGGACATGGAAAAAACCACCATTCCTATAGGATGGATGTACTATAAATTTTTCCCCCAAACAAAATTTTATGTATACTGAGGTGGAAGTTAGGTAATTAGAGTCATGTTGTATGGTTATGTTAGCCTCCAACACAAAATAGGAATCCCTATACCAAAATAAAAACTAAAAACACTAAACATTATTTTCCCAAACCAATCTCACCGAATAAAGTCCAAATTTAGAATCTACCCACTCTGATACATCTCTGTCATGACTTGACCAACTGAGTTCCAACCCATAACTATCCTAATCCTTCCTCTAATATTTTAGGGGCTAGAGACTAGAACAAAGTAGGAATGAACAAAAAATTGGATGCATTAGAAAAAATTATACATACAAACTCACACATCTCCGTGCCTACAAAATTATAAAATGTAAAACAACCAAAAGAATGGATATATACATCAGTGATCTCACAACAGAATACAATAGTAATGTACATAAAAGATGGGAAAAACTAGCCCATCCAAGACTGTAATGAGTCCAAACTACTCTAAGGGTGAGGAATAAGTGAAAACTATACTCCAAATAAACACCTCAGTCTTTCAAGATCCAACTACACTCCACCCCTCTCTATTCTCCTAGGACACCATCAAATGGGACATCATCTACACAAGACATGACATGAGGATGAAAAGCCTATATAGGAGTGATTATAACAACAATTATTAATACACCTTGAAAACAATAAACATGATGAACCATGTAGAGTCATATCAATATAACATATAACAATCAATGTACAAAAAACACATAGATATACTCAAAAATGTCACCACACCATTAAGTAGTCATAACCAACTATCATCAATATGATTCTTTATAATTAAATGATCATTTTAAAGGAAATCACAACAAAACTCATTATATATTTAGAGAAACTTTGAGAAGAGATCTATATCATTGGTCCCCACCAAATGAAAACTAATTGTTCAATGAATTTGATACATATATAGGGTGTCAGGCCCAAAACCGCATTGGGGACACCCAGAAACCCACCCTGATCAACCTGTTATGAAGGGGATCATATGTCAACAATTAAACCGACCCTATAAATGTGTCTTATTAGATGTAAGATCAACAATATTCTTAGGGAGGACATAGTGATTTTGAAAAATACAACTAGGGAACTAAGGATGATATTGGATCACACATTTATCTCACAGAGGGACACGGAAACACTACCTAATACTCAGCCTTTAAAGGGGATCAATATCTTGTGATATATATGTAATTAAAAACATTACCCTTGAGGGGATGGGATATGAGATCTCAGTAAACCTATAATTTTCCAAGTAAAGAAAACAATGTGACTCAAGAAATCTATAGGGGAATAAATGACATTGAGAGAGGTTACACATCATGTCCCTTAACCCCATGTCCTACTAGTGTAAATAGACAAAATTATTCAAACTATTTCCTTGTAGAGGAAGAGTAAATGATGTGTAGAGAGATTACATTCCATGTCCCGGTATCTGGGGTCCTGCTTGTGTATTCTATTTGTGTTCCAGTACATGATGTAAAACTGTGTACCTGTCCCCTTGTATGAGAACCTGGGATTTCTTATTTACATAGTCCAGTCTATGATGTGTGGGGTAGAAGGAATAGTATAGGTATCCTATGTACTCTCCCCATGTCTGTGTACTTCCCAAGTACATGTCGACTAAACCAAAATGGATTACATGTAGTGTAGTAATGGACTACATGATGTGTGTATCAGATTTTTATAGAAACCCTGGTTCTTCCTCCCACTAGTTCACATGCTACCATCACTTTGGAATCTGGATGAAGTCTTACTAAATATCATGGATATAATCAAACCTAAGCCTTCCATATCCATTGACCAGAATCCATAGTTTTATTTCATCCGTAAAATGGATTCCATTCGTCTCAATCCACTTCCATGAATCTATCTCAAAAATTTGGGGTTTCCAATACGATTTTATCCTTTCACTGCTACTAATATCTCACCTAGGTTACAACATAATTAGTCTAGATCTATAATCATGGATAATCACACTAAGAATAATGTGCAAAAAAATTAGTTCATCAGTAA
Organism: Viscum album; assembly: GCA_963277665.1. Classification (NCBI taxonomy): domain Eukaryota; kingdom Viridiplantae; phylum Streptophyta; class Magnoliopsida; order Santalales; family Viscaceae; genus Viscum; species Viscum album. Next base: position 690,140,487 of record OY728119.1, on the reverse strand, counting down.
ATCATTGAACCACAAGAAAAACAATGCATGACCTGGATGAACATTGAATGTTGGTACGGAAAGAACAAATAAATCAATAAGAATGAATTACAATTGATTTTCATGAAGATCAGTGTTTAGTAATATTATAATTAGAGTCCAAACAATCAAATATTAAATAAAAAAGTTAATAATATCCCAATAAACCCTAAAAATATAATCCAATCTCAAAAGGTTATTGATCTTCAAATCAATCCATTCGTTGACTGATTTGTGTTTGTCAAAAAAAATTGGAATATGGAAGAAATCAAATAAAACACATGACCTTCTAGATTTGGAATGATCTCTAATGAATAATGATGCATAGTTTCTATTGTTGGAAAGATAAATAAAATTCAAGGTGCATTGATAATCAAACCATGATTCATTCATTGTTTGACTGAGAAGATTCTATAAGGGTCACTCCAATGATCTTTCATAGGTTCTAGGGTTAAAAATCTAACCTTGGGATTCAAGCCTAAGGATATAATTAAATATGTGTAAATCACAATGTGAATAATTAATAATAAAATATATTGTCTAATTATTGTATTCATTCCCTTGTTCGTAATGAATGTTTTGCATAGGACCCATGATGACTATTGTTAAGTCACGTCTACTGTAACACCACCCTTCCTAACTCAATGATTCCCTCATATTTCTGATATTGTAACACATTTAAAAATTATTCTATTTTTTTAGGAAAACCACTCTCATTCACTATTAAATATATTTAATATATTTCAATAATTTATTCTAGGCACACCATGTCTCATAATATCACACTATTTCAACACCTAGTCTTGAAAACAAACCATATAATGTAAAACAATATTACATGAAAACACTAAGATATTACACCCAATGTATTCTCATCATGGGATTCCCCTCCTCCCCTTCCTTGGAATATCACCCTTCATCCAGTACCCCTAAGCATATTTCTCATGTCATACCCACACCTCCCATCCTTGGAACATGATGTTAATCATTATAGACTAGTTCTGGCGCAAAAACATAAATTAGTTCATTGAACAAAATAGTTTTTCTTACCTATTTCTCAAATAGGGTATATAGGAAAGTTCTATGATGTTCAATCTAGATATACCAATGCATAAGGGAATCCTCCTTGAGGTTCACTCTCAATGCCCCAAAATACCACAAAACCTAAAGTATAAATTATACATCCACTAGGACACAATTAACCATCCACCAATCCCCACAATATGGTAAACCTATAAACATATTCTCACAACATGACAATAATTCGTGTGACCCACAATCCCCCATAAGACATTAAACATATGAACCAATTGTCCCCTTAATATGTCAAACCTTTGACCTACCTTATCCAAAAATATATCAAACCTATAAAACACATATAAAAAGTGGATATAAAACCTATTACCCTCAATTACCTATAAGGTGTTAAACATGTAACCCCAAAATCCCCACAAGACATTAAATCTATCTCCCACTTGTCCCCACAAGTTGTTAAACCTTTGACCTACCCATTACCATACGATGTTAAACCTATTAACCATTCGTCCTTAGTAGATATTAAAACTATGAACCAATTACCCACCCACCCCCCCCCAAATGTTAATCCTATCACCCACCTGCACCTATATGATGTTTTATATATAACCAATCTATCCTCACAGGTCATTAAACTTGTGATGTGATGCAGAATATGTACCTCTTTCAGAAGCATGGTATGACTGATTTAAAAATACATAAAATACATATAGACCTTGTGTCAACTACCACATTGATGACATGGGATGAAATAGGGTTTGTTCCTACGATACCTCATATGATATTACACTAACAACAAAAGGAGAATACTTTTCACGTTTCAATCAAATCTAATATCTGGAATGGATCAGACATTCCCCAAATTAATATATACTCTAACTAATGGTTTATACCTTTTTGAGACATAAGAAACATAACTAACCAACATCATCCCCACAATGAAACTAGGAACGAGTTTTAAAAACAGAACCTAAATCTACGATTGATACCCGGACTAGGCGATAAGATCGAATGTTGAATCAATAAAAGGATAAACTAATATCCAATTATCCTATTTGGATAAAATAGTCAAAATCATTGATTAATGTGATTGAATCCTACCACCTATAGAATTTGGGAATGTAGCGAAGAAGGAATAAAATCCCTTCCAAATAGAGAGATAATGCATAGTCCTAGCAGAAACCTTCAATATATAAAAAATGGTGAAAATGATGTGAATAATATTCTACATCAACTATAGGTACAAGTAACATTGCGGAACAATCTTAATTTGTTGACAATTGATCAAGATATTTGGTGCGAAATTACACTAGAGAAATAGAGGACCAAGTATGAAATTCATCTACAACGTGGGGAGGATAATTTTTGGAATCTATAGTCTACAAAAACATCAATGTGCATTGTAACACCCAAAATATTTCATAGTGTGTTATTTCATCAAAATAATTCAATAACTTGCACTACACGCAACACTGAGTTCATGCACACCATGACTTTCCAAACAAGCCGTTCAAAAGAGGTTATGAATAGTATTAACTATATTTTAAACTTTATATAATCCTTATAATTTTAAAATCCATATTATGAGTTTCTTACACATAATGTAGGAACAAATTCATTTTCAGTATTGCACTTTTACCAACTTTTAATAGTGAACCCTTTTTAAATCCAATATTTTAAACTTTTATATATTCAATTTGACTAAAAAATTTACTTTTTAGATTGGGGACATCAGAAATTTACAATGAAATATCCCATGATTCCACGGTACGCTTTCTTTTGAATAATATAGTAGCGTGTGTTGTATGCAACTTCGAGTTCTAACACACACCACAACCAATCAAACTAGACATCATGAATAGTAATACCTACTTTTTGAAATTATATATATATATATATATTTAAAAATGGACTTCATTTTTGGATACGGAATATCAAAAATATCCTAAGTTGATTTTTTTGTATTTTTCTGACAACTTCCAATTTTTATGAACAGTGAAAAATACTTAAAAACAAATTTTTAATCAAAATAATTTATAGTGATAAATTGTACTATTCGGTGGTTTTAAAGAATAATTAGAATATATTTTTACCATTTTATCCAATGGTGTTCATTAGAATTAATTTCACTTTGAAATTGGAAATAAACAATTGGCAATCTTTTGATATACATTGTTTCTTAAAAACACGCTATTTGTTGTGATAGCGGGAATTAATTATAAAATTAATTAATGCAACTTATATGTTTGTAATTTTTAAAAATATACATCATTTTTGAATTCGAAATATAAATTATAGCTTAGGGTGAAATTTTGGCATTGTTCTGAAAAACTTCAATTTTTGATGAATAGTGAAACTACTAAGTGGTAGTTAAAAAATTGAATTTTTCATAAAACTTAATTTTACGGCTTCTATGAATGGACTTTTGAAAATACTAGAGACATGGTTAATATCAAGAAGTAAAATGTGGTTCAATGAGATGAAAATAATTTTTGGTGAATATCAACTTTTTACTTTTATTTACCATGGTTATAAGTAAATAGGGTAATTAATGGTAAAAATGATATTAATATTACCCTAAAACATGTCCTAAATCTATTGGAAAAGTGTATCTCGACCAGAAACAACCTTCGGAATAAAATATTATCATTTAGGTCCACTTGGATTAGATTAGGACATTTATTATTCTTTAATTCAAAGAAGAGTTAAAAGAGTTAAAATCAATGTTTATTTACTAAAACATTTTTAATATAGGGTTACACATAAGATAAATTATATTTTAAATATTAATTATAAATCTAATATGATTTCATACATAATTATATTTTATTTATAATTTTTAGGCATTATATAATTTAATTTATTTATGACACAATGATGATGCAGTAATAACAGTAATAGAGAAAAATTAAAATAATTGATACTATAAATACCCAAATAAATATATTTTGACGCTTTTAATGAATTAAACTAATTTTATAGGATAATATGACATATTAGGATTGATTTAATTGACTTTTTTCTAAGTAATAATTCTGTTATGAGTTTCACAAAAATCAACTATTGAATAGTGTCAAAATTTACGTAAACTAGTTTTTAAAACAAATATTATATTATTAATTGATATTAAATTTAAAAAAATCTAAGGTTCGGCCAAGAGACTTATGTCATGATATGAGTATCATTAATGGACCACTTGGAGGTCTCTTGGATATATATAGTATGTCTATTAACCATATAATATAAAAGTACAAAGAGACATTGTAAAAGTGAAACTAATTAACTTAGAGTGAATACTTAAATATAGGGCTTAAATAGTAACCCAAACCTGTATAAATTCTATTGGTTGATTTTTTTTCGACCCATACCCACCTTAAAAATTAAATAATAAGCTTTGGACCCATTAGAAACCAAATATTAATTTCTTAATAATTAATATTTCTAGCTTTTCCAAAGGTGCCCCTCACCCCTCTTATAAAAGGGCACTCCTCCTTCTCATTTCTTCACACCTTAAAAGCATTTTGGTTCGGCCAAACCATGACCAAATACTCTCTAAACTTCTCTCAATACAACCTAGACGCCTTATTTTGATCATAAAGCCAATCTACGGAGCCCTTTTGATCAAATCAAAAGGAAGAACCCGAAGAAGAGGTAATGTTTTCACCACCCCTTTTCAAGTTCCTTTCTTCTTCTACTTCTTCTTTCATTGTTATTACAATTATAAAAAAATAAATCCAGTACCTTATATATACTGTGATCATATTATTATTATTTTACAACCATATTCAGTATTCTATCCACCCATTGAATAACATGTCACCATACGTGCCTACGTATGACTTACCGTCTCCACGTCGTGGTGTAATTGTTATTCAATATATTATTATTTGGATGGGTATAATAATGATGTATAATTCATGTAAACAATAAATATATCATGATAATAATTTTTTATATATAATATACCATCCAATTATATATTAATTTAATATCAAAAGAATGATATTGTCGCTCGTGCGTACTTACGGACTACCGTCTCCATGGACGCGATGAGATTCATTCTCCATCGTATCCATTCAAGTATAATTAACATTTTACAATATAAAAATAATGTTTAAGGACATGATATAATTCTGTATATGAATAATATACAACCTATACATGACAAACATGGCTTACATAACAAAACATATAAACGAAAACGAGTAAGTTAACACCCAAAACAACGATAATTCTAAGATATTATTAACAAAGCAATGTTAAAAGATCATATATGATATCATATGAATGTATATGATTGTTGTATAATTTAATAACAATTATTTCACCATTATAAATGAGGTTAACCCACCCTCAACCAATTAAAAGTACAAGGTAAGGGTTTATTTCGCAATCTCTCCATTATCCGAGATTGTTTATACGTAATAATCTATTAGGATTTCTTTATCACCCACATCCATGTTTCTTCAAAATGTATTTCAAAACATTTTCACCATTTACAAGAATATGGGTTAAAGTCATTTATTCCCTTGTTTGACTTTTTATAAAAGTTTTATAAAGGAATCTTTCCGTCATTTTCCAAACAAGGCATTTTTTAACCTTTTCGACAGGATTAAGGTAAGAATGATTTTTTAACTTATACGGCAGGTGCTGTTATTTACCGCCGTTATAAAATCGTCAAAGCTTCCCTTACAAGTTTATAAGAAAACATTCAAAGTAAATGTTTTATTTTATAATTATGTGACTTTTATATGATTTTAAAATGAATATTTTAAAAATTTGTGAAAGGTACCCTTTATTAAGATCATAATTTTAAATGTTTTAAATATTTATCTTTTTAAATCTTTTTAATTAATGTCCATGTTTTCAAAATGATTTTAAGGATTTATTTATATGGAAATAAAGTTTTTGAAATGATATTTCTTTTCAAAAGTTTCAAAGTGGTATGGGACACTTTGATTCAAAAATCACTTTTAAATTACTTCCTTTATAAATGTGTGACTTTTCAATGATTTCGAGAAAAGAGATATTTCAATCAAATAGTTTTGACTTCATCTATGTCAATATCCTTTGATGGATTTTATGTTTATTTGAAGTTCATTTATTAGGATATAAAACTTTTGTACTGTATTGAAGGTTTTGTGATATTTTTTACTGTGGTTGTGTTATTTTTATACCATCCATGGTTTATGGAGAATGTATTGAAATTTCATATGCTAGTTTTAATAAGAATGATTATGTTATGTTTAAAACTTTTATTATGGGAATGCATTGTACATAGTAAGTGACAGTTGGAGCCCTCTATAGCTTCTCGATGCCTCGGTAGGTCTCATGAGACAAAACTAGTGTCTTGGCACAAGGCCTTGACAAAATATTATTTGTAGTCTTGGCACGAGGCCTTGGCTATGTGGTTATGATAGATGGAATTATGAATTCCATCATTATGAAAGTGGTTATTGATATTTCATGTGATTATTCGATTAATAGAATATCCATGTGAATAAGTAAATGGAATTATTTCATTTTATTTTTTCCAAACTATGTTGAAGTTCAAGTTTAAAAGGCTTTTTTTAGTTATACATTGCCTTAAATGTTTATTATTATTTATGAAAGTTTCCGCTATATTGTTATCCTTACTGGATATTTGAGCTCACCCCTTTTCTATGTTTTACTTTTCACAGGATATGAAGATGTAAATTATGAATGACATGTAGGGACAGTTTGCGGGGATAAGAGTGTGGTCTATTGAGACTATGTTGTTGTAGTTTTTCATTTTTATGATGTAAAACATTATGAATATATCTAGTGTTTCCAAGGCTACTAAACCAATCAGTCTTTCGAGATTTCATCTTTCTTGTGATCATTCCAATGTTATGTAATAATGCACCGACTATAGGTAACTGGGGTCAGGGCATTACATTTGGTATCAGAGAATGTTTATTACAACCCTTGGAAGCTAGATTTAGATAAACTCTGATTAGAGCACATAGATTTAAGATGGACTTTGAGGATTAGTATACTATAATTTTGGTATTGTAGAGATTTTTTGAGTTTTCTGAGCAATAAATCCCTGTCTGGATACGAGTAGGTAGAGGCGGCTCTGGCACAGATGTACCTAGGGGTAAAACCCGAAAACACCGCTTTGAGCTAGACTCGAACGGGAACTGGTGCACGAAAACGGGCCTTGCTGCACTCTTGGTTACGACACTCCCGGGGGATATGTTTAGGATAATTCTCATTTTCATTACAAACCATAATGAAGGGTTTATGAGTATATACTTCCTCAAAGGATGCATTTTTATGATTATGGATTATATCCATAAACTATTTAATTTTTGTTATGTGTTTTACAAGTTTGCGATTAGTTATTGTTATTCATAAACTAATCTAATGTATGCCATTGTTTAGAAATGTAGCCCAGTAGAAGGAATGAGAACTCCAACAATGCACATGATATAAATAGAATAAAGGATCGTATATTTCATGGTCTTATGCCAGAATTTATAATAGAAATAGTCTTGTATGTTTTATCATCATATGAAGAAATAATATCATGTGTTGATAAGATAATTAAAGATTTTACTGTGTCCTATGGCTTTGAAGGGAAGCAAGAGAAGAAAAGGATGGAAGAGAGAAAGATGGATAAATGGAAGAGGGAAAAGAATAATTTTCCCATATGTGATAAATGTGGAAAGAAACACCCTGGAACTTGCCTCAAAGGAATGGGAGTTTGTTATAAGTTTGGAAGAAAATGGCACAAATTACGTGACTGCAAGCGTATGAAAATGGTTTCAAATGTACAATTCTTCATTTGCAAGGAGTTTGGACACTACGCGAACCTATGTCTTAGTCATCAGTCTATTCCGCAAATGATGCTATTGGATAATAATCAAGTTATGATACTACCACAGATGAAGAGAATGATTAGAGTTCTTATGTTGATTATGTCATTTGAGTGTTGTATCAATAATGTACTTGTTATGGAGTATATAAGGATTGTACTATTGTACTATTTCCTTATGGACTTGAGATTGTGTGGAACAAAGAAAAGTGACTCAATAGAAGGTTAAATTTTTGGAAAATATATGGTTGAGAGAGAGATAAACCATAATATGGTTCTGATACTGAGGTAGTGATTTTAGAATAATACATGATTATTTTGGATAAATTATATTGGATACTCTTGACTACCTTGACACTGATTAATGATTTGTATATTCCATCATTGTTGGGGTTTACATCATTTTTGGATTGAAGGAGTATATCTATTATTCTAAAAGTAATAAGGGATCATGAATGTAATCAATAAGGTTTTATGGTAATTCAGGATGTTGCAGTGTTTTAAAAGAATAAATGATGAAGGTGATCACATGTTATTACATGTCAAAAAAAAGTATCTTCATTTTGTTTACCTTCCTTATAAATTTTGGACTGAAGTATTTTAGATAGTTCTAGTTTCGAGTATTTTGGATTTCCATAAAAGGAAACCTCGGAGGTCGGGCGGCAACTCGTCACGTCCAGCAAGGCTACGAGACTTGAACCCACAACCGAAGGGCGACAAGGGTGTATCACCTACCACTGACCCACGTGATGTCCTGGTTTGAATAATGTAATTTTTTATGGTTCTTCTAGATGAATTATAAATTCATTTTTTTAACCCAATTCGAATAGGATAAATAGAATATTATTTTTATGTTATATTATCATTTAGAGTAAAACATGAGTTTGTGGTAGAACTTAGTTAAAGGTTGAGAATCTACATATCAAATATATATTTTTCTTCTTCTCTTATTCAATGAAGAAATTAATTCTTATACAATAGTGAAGTGATCTTAAAAAAATGTGTTATCTATATACCATATGTTTTGCAGAACCGATGGTATTTTAAATCATCGTAGATTGATGAATTTAAGGTCCTCAATATTACACTTGTCTGTGATTGATGACCTCAATCACTACCTGTAAATATTTATGTTTTTCCCCTAATTATATGTCTCTAATTACCAACAATGTTCTCCAAATAGAGATCATAATTTGGTGGTGACCCTTTCATTTCTCTTTTCCTCATATTAAGACTAAACTTTATCAACCCAATTTTCGATGTGGGTTTTCCCACAAAGATATTTTCTATATTCAGACTTTTATTTTCGAAGAACAATTTCAAATTGCGAGGATTCAATTTATTGAAGGAGGGGAGAATTTAACACCCCAAGATTTCATAGTGTATTATTTCTTCAAAATAATTCAATAACTTTCACTACATGTAACACCGAGATCAAGCACACAATTACATACCAAACAAGCCGTTCAAAAGAGGATATGAATATTATTAACTAAATTTTAAACTTTATATAATCCTTATAATTTTAGAATCCATATTATGAGTTTCTTAGACATAATGTAAGAACAAATTCATTTTCAGTATTGCACTTTTACCAACTTTTAATAGTGAACCCTTTTTAAATCCAATATTTTAAACATTTATATTTTCAATTTGACTAGAAAATTTACTTTGTAGAATGGAGACATCAAAAATTTACAATGCAATATCTCATGGTTCCATGGTACGCTTTCCTTTGAATAATATAGTAGTATGTGTTGTACACAATTTCGAGTTCTAACACACACCACAACCAATCAAACTAGCCGTTATGAATAGTAATACATAATTTTTGAAATTATATATATATTATATTTCAAAATGGACTTCATTTTTGGATACATAATATCGAAATTATCCTAAGTTGAATTTTTGGTATTTTTCTGACAACTTCCAATTTTTATGAATAGTGAAAAATACTTAAAAACAACTTTTTTAATCAAAACAATTTATAGTGATAAATTATACTATTGAGTGGTTTTAAAGCATAATTATATTATATTTTTACAATTTTATCCAATGGTGTTCATTAGAATTAATTTCACATTGAAATTGGAAATAAACAATGGTCAATCTTTTGATATATATTGTTTCATAAAAACATGCTATTTGTTGTGAGAGTGGGAATTAATTTTAAAATTAATTAATGAAACTTATATTTTTGGAATTTTTAAAAATAGACATCATTTTTGAATTTGGAATATCAATTATATCTTAGGTTTAAATTTTGACATTGTTCTGAAAAACATCAATTTTTGATTAATAGTGAAACTACTATGTGGTAGTTAAAAAATGGAATTTTTCATAAAACATAATTATACCGCTTCTATGAATGGAATTTCAAAAATCCGATAGACACGGTTAATATCAAGAAGTAAAATGTGGTTCAATGAGATGAAAATAATTTTTGGTGAATAGTAACTTTTTACTTTTATTTACCACGGTTAAAAGTAAATAGGGTAATTAAGGGTAAAAATGATATTAATATTACCCTAACACATGTCCTAATTCTATTGGAAAAGTGTATCTCGACCAAAAACAACCTTAGGAATAAAAAATTATCATTTAGGTCCACTTGGATTAGATTAAGACATTTATTATTATTTAATTCAAAGAAGAGTTAAAAGAGTAAAAATCAATGCTTATTTACTAAAAAAAATTTAATATAGGGTTATATATAAGATAAATTCGATTGTAAATATTAATTAGAAATATAATATGATTTTATACATAATTATATTTTATTTATAGTTTTTAGACATTAAATAATTTATTTATTTATGACACAATGATGATACAGTAATTACCATAATAGTGAAAAATTAGAATAATTGATACTATAAATACCCAAATAAATATAATTTGAGACTTTTAATGAATTAAAATAATTTTATAGGATAATATGACATATTAGTATTTCTTTAATGGACTTTTTTAGAAGTAATAATTCTGTTATGAGTTTCACAAAAATCAACTATTGAATAGTGTCAAAATTGTCAAAAAAGAGTTTTTAAAACAAATATTATATTATTAATTGATATTAAATTCCTAAAAATATAATATTCTTCCAAATGACTTATATCATGATAGGTGTATCATTAATGGACTACTTGGGGGTATCTTGGATATAAATAGTATGTTTATTAACCATATAATATAAAAATACAAAGAGACATTGTAAAAGTGAAACTAATTAAGTTAGAGTTAATACTTAAATATAAGTTTAAATTAGTAACCCAAACCTGTATAAATTATATTGGTTGATATTTTTTCGACCCATACCCACCTTAACCTTTAAATAATAAACTTTGGATCCATTAGAAACCGAATATTAATTTATTAATAATTAATATTTCTAGCTTTTCCAAAGGTGCCCCTCACCCCTCTTATAAAAGGGCACTCCTCCTTCTCATTTTTTCACACCTTAAAAGCCTTTTGGTTCGGCCAAAACCTGACCAAATACTCTCTAAAATTCACTCAATACAACCTAGATTCCTTAGTTTGATCAGAAAGCCAACCTATATAGCCCTTTTGATCAAATCAAAAGGAAGAACCAGAAGAAGAGGTAATGTTTTCACCACCAATTTTCAAGTTCCTTTCTTCTTCCACTTCTTCTTTCTTTTTTATTACCATAATAAAATAATAACTCTTGTATCTTATATATAATTTGATGTTATTATAATTATGGTACAACCATATTCATTATTCGATCCACCCATTGAATAACATGTCACCATACGTGGGTACGTACGACTTACCGTCTCCACGCCGTGGTGTAATTGTTATTCAATATATTATTATTTGGATGGGTATTATAATGATGTAGAATTCATGTAAACAATAAATATAACATGATAATGATTCTGTATATATAATATACCATCCAATTATATATTATTTTAATATCAAAAGAATGATATTGTCGCTCGTGCGTACTTACAGACTACCATCTCCACGAACGCGATGAGATTCATTCCCCATCATATCCATTCAAGTATAATTATCATTTTACGATTTAAAAATAATGATTAAGGACTTGATATCATTATGGATATGAATAATGTAAAAAATATACATCACAAACATGTCTTACTTAAAAAAACAGATAAACAAAAACGAGTAAGTTAACACCCAAAACAACGGTAATTATAAGATATTATTAACAAAGCAATGTTAAAAGATCATATATGATATCATATGACTGTATATGATTCTTGTATAATTTAATAACAATTATTTCACCATTATACAGGAGGTTAACCTACCCTCAACCAAAGAAAGTACATGTTAAGTGTTTATTTCACAATCTCTCCATTTTCTGAGGTTGTTTATACGTAATAATCTACTGGGATTTCTTTATCAACCCCATCCATGTTTCTTCAAAATGTATTTCAAAAAAAATTCACCATTTACAAGAATATGGGTTAAAGTAATTTATTCCCTTGTTTTACTTTTTATAAGAGGTTTATAAAGGAATCTTTCCGTCGTTTTCCAAACAAGGTGATTTTTATCCTTTTTGACAGGATTAAGGCACGAATGTTTTTTTTAACTTATACGGCGGGTGCGGCTATTTACTGCCGTTATAAAATCATCAAAGCATCCATTACAAGCTTATAATAATATTTTAAAAGTAAATGTTTTATTTTATAATTATGTGACTTTTAAATGATTTCAAAATGAATATTTTAATAATTTGTGAATGGTACTCTTTATCAAGATCATAATTTAAAATGTTTTTAAAGATTTATATTTCTAAGTCTTTTTAATTAATTTCCATGTTTTCAAAATGATTTTAAGGATTTATTAATATGGACATGATTTTTTTGAAATGATATTTCTTTTAAAAAGTTTCAAAGTTGTATGGGACACTTTGATTCAAAAATATCTTTTAAATTACTTCCTTTATAAATGTGTGACTTTTCAATGATTTCGAAAAAAGAGATATTTTTCTCAAATAGTTTTGATTTCATCTATGTCAACATCCTTTGATGGATTTAAAGTTTATTTGAAGTCGTTTTTATGATACAAAACTTTTGTATTGTATTTAAGGTTTTGTGATATGTTTTATTGTGGATGTGTTATTTTTATACCATTCAAGGTTTATGGAGAAAGTATTGACATTTCGTATGCTAGTTTTAATACGAATGTTTATGTTATGTTTAAACCTTTTCATAGGGGAATGCATTGGAATTAGTAAGTGATGGGTGGAGCCCGCTATAGCTCTTCGATGCATCGATAGGTCTCATGAGACAAACTAGTGTCTTGGCACAAGGCCCTGACAAAATCTTATTTGTAGTCTTGGCACGAGGCCTTGGATACGTGGTTATGATAGTCTGGCATTATGCATTCCATCATTATGAAAGTGGTCATTGATATTGCATGTGATTATTCGATTAGTTGAATATCCATATGAATAAGTAAATGGCATTATTTAATTTTATTTTTTCCATACTATGATGAAGTTCAAGTTTAAAAGGCTTTTGTTTTAGTTATACATTGCCTTAAATGTTTATTATTATTTATGAAAGTTTCAACTATATTGTTATCCTTACTGGGAATTTGAGCTCACCCCTTGTTTATGTTTTATTTTTCCAAGGATATGAAGAATTAAATTATTAATGACCTGCAGGGATAGTATGAGGGGATAAGAGTGTGGTCTATGGAGACTATGTTGTTGTAGTTTTCATTTTTATGATGTAAAACATTATGAATATATCTAGTGTTTCCAAGGCTACTAAACCAATCGGTATTTTGAGATTTGATCTTTCTTGTGATCATGCCAATGTTATCTAATAATGCACTGACTCTAGGTAACTGGGGTCGGGGCGTTACATGCATCCCCAATATATATCAGAAATACCGGTTGACATCAGGGAATTAAGAATATCATCCACCGTATATGTTCTAAAAACTGAGTCTATATTACTTATATGTCTCTAGCGGCAGGAGGTCAGTGACCTACTGCTAACAGACACAGGGCCATGGAGATTATTGGTATGAAAATACATTATAAATACATTCCAATCATGATAGCCATTGTATCTTCAATTAGATGGTTCCCATTACCCTTGTCACCTCTGAGATCATCCATATGAGGTTGATCGACACCCTTGTTCTGTAAGAATTACATGAATTAGTTAATCATACTAGGGATAAGGCCCACCAAGTTATCAAATCATCTACAAATCATTGAAACTGCCACCCTGAGGGCTGTGTCGGTAGAAACCATGCCCCTTATGGTGTAAAATGGATTTAATATCTTCTCCCCATCCCATTTCCACAACACAATCCCCAATATTGAGGGTTTAGTATATGATTGAACTATTCCCATAATTGACATGACTCATGAGCTTCCTATGAGACCGAACACTTAGCTATGTTAACACTGGACCCAACCAGTCCCATAAGTCGATGAGAAGATTGTCATCATCCTCTCTCAAGTAACCCTAGTATAGAACACTCAATACTGACAGTAGTGGCAGCCTCATATAATTTAATAATAGGAGTCTACTTTTGTTTCACTAGTGGACCTTGTGACATATAACGTTTACCATCATATCTCTATAATAGTTTTATAAGGATCCTAATTTCCCCACCCAGGATTATGACCTTGGACACCACTCATGCAGACCAGACTAACTCTCCCAGTCACTAGGGCTTCCAGAATACATTTTGAGTCAACCCATGATAAATAATTGTAAGAAATAATCCATTTGGGTATCATTGAAACATTTATAAAGTGATTCTTCTTGTTGAAAAAGTGGGACTCTATGTTGTGTGTGTTGGAGAAGTAGACCACAATATGAAACTTTTTTGACAAATGGGGTTTAAATAGTGAGTTTTTGAGTTCAAGGGATGTTATCACCAATACATGATTTATTTAAGAACCTTCAAAATGGAATGAATGATCCGGAGGTCGTAAAAAAAGATAACATACTAGGAGGTGTTGTTTTCCCATGCTTGAAATTTTTTTCTTCCTCAAAATTGACAAATAGATAAAAATGTTTTCTAAAATGGGGATTTCGTGCTAGTGGCATGGAGACATTGAGACTAGAATTACATATGTTTTTAAATATCATAATATGAAAATATTTCAAAGGAAATAGGGGCCCCCATGTTTTAGTTTGGTAGTGCAAGGTGACTAGGGAGACAGAGACTAGGGTGGGTGGTCTTGCGTGCTGAGAGGGTACATGCGTCCAATGCTCATGGTGGTCAAAATGCCAAAAAATTGAGGTCCAACCATCATAATTTTGTAGATATATGGATACATAGAGATAATTATATATCCATTTGTGCATGTATGTTCGGTCACTCAAGTGGTGGTGCGGGCGTGCAAGTATAAGGTTATTCAGAAGTTGTGAGCCAGTTGATAGTTGCACGCCAATATTTGTTTGGGCATAAATGGTTGTTAGTATCCCATGTTCTGAGTTAGTGAAGGGTGTGTCACACAAGTGGTTAGGTTAAAAATACACATCGTTCGTGGAGAAGCATGCCAGGGCCTAGAGAAGTGCACCTGCCTTGGAGAAGCACACTAGTCACTGTAGGGATGCGCGAATGTCAGAGTATTGCCCAAAACACCCAATTGTTATGTTTTATTCATAAGTGGATGAATGTAGAACATCAACAGGGCATATACATAAAGGGAAATATGAATTAATTTTTGATAATGAAGGGACACACACATCTTTAAAATTTGAGTGGATATTCTAATGAAGTAGTCAGCACAATACAGTTGAGAGAGAAATGAGATTTCATATTGTGAGTGGTTGTAAACCAATAGAGATGGTTAATCTTCATTGACTTTGTATACAAAAGTGTGATTTTAGTGAATTTTGTAATCATCACATCACCTGTGCATGCTCCATAGACATAGCCCAGTGAGTTTAAACCATGTAAAAATTTATGTGTCATGTTCTTGAATTAATTTAAATTTATACTTTGCTACTGGAAAGAGAGAGATGATGTGTTTTCTTAACAGTGAAACAACATCAATATGGGAAGTTGTTTTAATCTTTCGTA
Source organism: Viscum album (assembly GCA_963277665.1). NCBI lineage: Eukaryota > Viridiplantae > Streptophyta > Magnoliopsida > Santalales > Viscaceae > Viscum > Viscum album. The sequence goes on along the minus strand of OY728119.1, from coordinate 690,124,535 downwards.
CCCTGATTCACCCCCTCTCCAGGTTTCTATCCTAGTGGACCTAACAATTGGTATTACAGGGAAGGGTTAATATAATTTTTTTCTCTTTCAAATGGAGGCCATCAATGAAAAAGGGATTCCGATCTTCGACGGGAAGAATTTTTAGCTATGGTAGAATCAGATGCAACGAAACTTATAATCCTTGGAAACAGATGTTTTCACTCAGCAATGCATGGAATAACAACCGATATTAATAGAGTATCATTATTAGAATTCAAGAGAACATAATTGGATGTTGACACCAAGGGAATTAATGCTTTAGGGGGAGCCTGTTCCAATGATATCTAAACAAAGTTGATCCGATGAAAAACCTAACATTCCATGTGGGAAAAGATATTAAATATATATGAAGATGATTCAAAGATCGTATAATAGAAGCTAAATGTTCTGTGGGACCAATAGTATGATCTGATAATGAACCCAAATGAGTCTTTTTATGCATTCTTTGATAGGGTAAATGTTGTAGTGGAAGACATGCGTGATCGTAGTGAAGTAATTAATTATATAAAGACTTTGAAGAACATTTTGAGGAAACATTTATCTCATTTAAATCCTAATGTATTATTTTTGGAAGATAAATACCCAAAATATCTAAAATTGGATAAACTGGACAACACTCTTGTTTCAAATGAAATGAGAAAGGATGACAATGATGTTGGGTTAAAAGTGAAATGTAAAGATGTGGAAGTCAATTCCATGAAGAAGCTCCCCATTGAAGATTCTTAGAAGAATAAGAGATAGAGGAGGTGATGTCATTCCTTTCCTTGAATCATCAATGAGGAAAAGAATATTTCAAAGGGAAACTTCAACTTTCTTACATTAGATGTGGAAAAATTAGTCATCTGGAAGCAAGGTGGGCCAAGAAGTCTCATGAAGATGAAGATGTTGAAATCAAAATCCCCAAGAAGAAATATTCAGCCTATGTTAATGGTATGAAATAGTTAAATAGAAATTTCTATAACATGGAGAATCTTCTTTCATAAGAATGTGACAGATCATATGAGTTTTTGGTTGAGGAGATTGAAGAGAAAAAGAACTGTAATGACCCTAGAGATGTTTCTATAGTCCCACTTGTTGGTAGTACTTAGAAAAAGGAAGAATCCGACTTTGATGATGAAGTATAAGGAGAAGGAAGTGTTGATATTCTAGCTGAGTTAGAGGCTCCTCTTGATGAGAGAGATGTTTGGAGAGCTAAACAAATAAAGACACAAATTTTGCTCATGGCGCCCAACTCTATATGGACCATTTAGAAGAAGAGAAGTATGAGTTGATGGAAGAAATTGATAAAATCATTTCATCAACACCAGAGGAATCAGAATCAATTAGTGAGTATAAAATAAATATTAAAGAACTGAAAAGGGATATCAATGGATTGAATAACACAACGAATGATAAAATCAAGTGTAACGATGATCATAGTGGAGATGTTGTCAATCTACAAAAAAAAATTAATGTCCAAGAGAAACATCTAATTCCCAACATGTGATTGGGAATAAAGATCATTCAAAAGTCTGAAAGGTTAAATGATTAGCATAGTAGTTCAGTATGAAAGATTTAGCAATCGAGCTCTGATGTTAAGGCTGGTTTGGGGCTTAGTAAGAATCAAAAAAGTGGTAAGGGTTGAAGTCAGACTACAAGCACATGTTCCAAGAATAAAAATTTATGTGGGTATAATGAAAAAAAAAATCAAGGAACCAAAAGAACTACTAGATGTATATATGTCAAAGGTAGGAATGTTCCTTTCATCAGGTGTTATTGTTGTAGAAAGATGGGACACTCACAAAATGTGTGTTCTATAGACAAAAGATATCAAAGGGCACAAGAACAAAGGTGGAAGTCCAAAAGATAATAGTTCTCTAGAACATATATCGAAGGAAACTATTTTTTGTGTTGAGGATTTGGTTACATGGATAGATACTGTACATCAACCATATAGATGAGTGTTCCAAAGCAGAATCAATGTATTCACAAGAATCAGACTAATGAACCAATAACTGAGTTGGAAATGAAAAATAGATTTTCCGCTTTTCAAGATGAAGTTGGTCCATCATACTCTGAGAAAGATCATAAGTCTCAATTTTTGTCGACTGTCAAGACCAAAATATGGACCAATAAAAGAGAGCAAAGAAGGTAGATTTTACTGAAAGTTCCCTTAAATAAATAGACTACTCTTGTGTAAGGATCCCTGACAATAGTTACACATATCACATGACATGAAATATGGATCTTGTCATAGGAATAAAATTTAAAAAATAAGGGGTTTTTGAGTTTGGAAACGATGAAGTCTTGAAGATAATAGGATTTGGAAAGGCCAGGTTTGGGGGTAAATAGATAAGACGAGAAAATGTGTTTGTTGTAAAAGGTCTCAGTAAAAATTTTATTAGTGTCATTAAATTGTGTAACTCCGTGAATTATATATGGTTTACCAAGAATATTTTCTTCATAAAAGGAAGAAATGGTACAATGATCCTAACGGAAAAAGGAAAAAGGTAAATCTCTATACGGTAAGTGGAGAAGAAGATGTGTTCTTTCTATCTAGAGAGGAAGAAAACAAGCTATGGAATAAATGACTAGGTCATCTATACCAACCTTACCTAGAAGATCTGGTGAAATGTGATGCAGTTAGAGACCTCTCTAAGCTATCACATGATTGTACACATAAATGTGATTCTTTTCATCAAGATAAGATTTTCAGAAAGACGTATAATGTAATGGAAAAAAAGAAAACAAGAGTGATTGAATTGGTACATGCTTATGATTTTGGACACATCTCCCCAAGATCCATTGTCAGTAAGAGGTATTACATTATTTTAATTTATGATAATAGAACAATGGCATGGGTATTCTTCATTCCCATAGTCCAATGTGTTTAGTTTTCTTAAAAAATATCAGAGGGAATCTGAAAGGATACTTGGGTAGAAAATTCTGATGTTTTATATGGATATGGTATTGAATTCACAAATAGTCAAGTGGAAGACTATATAGAGAAACATCGGATAAGGCATTATGTTTCATCAGTAATAAATCCCCAACCGAATAGTGTGTTATAAAGGAGAAATCATATCATAAAAAACATGTCTAGGACAATGCTTAGAGAAAAAGGCCTACAAGATAAATCATGGAAGGAAGAAGTATTGATGTCGGACTAAATTTCTAATAGTGATTTGTTGTTCTTGAAGGAAGGAAATACTCTATATGGTATGTGGTACAAGAATAATCTAATGGTCAATAATTTTGAATCTTTTTAAGTAAGATATTTATACTCAATAATGAACAACATTGGAAATTTGAGTCACGTGGAGATGTGGGAATATTCTTTGGATACTCAGGAAGAAGAAAAGCTTATAAATTATTCAATAAAAGGCTAGGAAAGGTAGTTGAGAGCAATGATGTCATGGTTTTGGAAAATTAAGGGAATATTCAATACCACAATGAACAATTTCATGATGAATGTGATGATATGGAATGAAATTCAAATGGAGAAGAAGTGGTCGATGCTGATTCAGAAGAACATACCGATGATGAGCATGATGAAGTAAACTATGTATCTGCACAGAAGCTATGAATTCGAGTTGAGATTGATAGGAAGAATATCATTGGTGATCAATCATATCTAGTTCATAAATAAATAATGAAATCAGTACATCATACATCTTTCTTATATCAGGTATTGGATAAATTCTTTGTTGATGTCGCTGAAGATGAAAACTGGGTTCAGGCTTTGAATGAAGAGCTAGATCAAATTGAGAAGAATCAGACATGGGAGATTCTTTTTAGTCTAACTTACAAGAATGACATCAAACAAAATGGTTCTATTGCAACAAGATGAATGATGATGGCCTAGTGATTCGAAACCAAACATAAATATTGTATAAAGGATACTACCTAATAGAGAGAATATATTTTGATGATACATTTTCAGTAGTTGAAAAACAATAGACAATGAAATAATTAATTTCCATTATAGTGAAATGTATTTTCAATGTGTTCCATATGGATTTTAAATCTACATTCATGAATGGTGTTTTGGATGAAGAAGTGTAAATTGAGTAGCCATATGGTTTTCTCATTCATCAAGATGAGAACAAGGTCTGTCAACTAGAGAAAGAGTTATATGGACTAAATTAATCACCATGATCATGGTACTCAAATATTGATCATTATTTTATGAAGAATGGTTTCCATCATGGTGGAGTTGATTACAACCTCTATTTCAACAATGACAGTAATCAGAGGATGATGGTGCTGGTTTTTGTCGATGAAATAAATTTTTGTGGATCAGATGAATCTCCTTGTAGATAGTTTTCATAATTGATTAAAAGTGACTTTGAAATGTCAACGATTGGAGATTTTAAATTTTTCCTTGGTTTACAGGTAACATAGGGAATTAATGACACATTTATATCTCAATATGAATATAACAAGGAGGTTCTAAAGAGGTTTGGGATGGAAAATTCCTTGGAAATGAGGACTCTGGTAGCTATCCATATGAAACTATCAAAATATGAAGACAGAAAGGCAGTTAACATCAAAGAATATAGGAAACATTTTTGTAGATTGCAGTAATTGATCGCAAAAAGGGCATACATTTTATTCACCACATGATAAGCAGTGAGATATCAAATAAATCCCAAATAAAGACACATGAATGCAGTGAAATGAATAATTCGATATATCAAGCGGATGGTGGATTTCAACTTGATTTATAAGGCCAAATTTTAGTAAGAGTTATTGGGATGTACTGATGCATATTGGGTTGGTTCAACAGATGATTGGAAATCAACATCAGGAGGTGAATTTTATCTTAGTGGTTTGTTTATATCATGTATCTTCAAGAAACAATATAGAATTTAATTGAGAACCACAGAATATGAGTATATTACTACCACTCAAGCATTCACACAGATATTATGGATGAAGCAGAAAATTGATGATGTGGTCATTAATGTGAAGTCTCCAATCAGAATCCAGTGTGATAACTCAAGTGTTACAACTCTCAGAAAAATTATCTTCCATCACTCACAGAAAAAGCACATTGAGATACTGTATCAATTTTTTAAGGAGAAGGTTGAGAAGAGAATCTTGAAGTTAGAGTATGTGCATCTGGAGCTACATGTTACTGATATTCTGACTAAGGCCATACCCATGGAAGCGTTTAACTGGAATCAATAGGATCTGGGAGTTTAGTCAACCTCCCGCACTTGAAAGAGTATGGATGTGGGGACCACCTCTCCTCGAGGTATGATGTGTGTTCCCTAATTTGATGATAATTTTTCTCTACTATGTTGTAGTCTACAATGGAGTGACCTTTGGTTTGGTTGAAAAAGATTTAAAAAGAGTGACTCCTAAATGGGGTAAAACTATGGCTAAAGAAGGGGAAATATCATTTTCAAAGGCATGTGGAGAAGCTGGTAGGTTGAGTAGAGAGATAGGGGGAGTTTAATAAGACATGTGAAGAAGCTGATAGGGTGAGCACCAAGTTGAGAGTATGAGGTGTTCAATGTTATCAACCAGATATTATTTTGAACAACTCAAGACCTAAGAAGATAAGTAAGAAAGCATTAAATTTTATGATCCTAGAAGTTATCTATCAAAGAATATATATGAGGATCGCTGAGGATCAAGATAAAATCAAAAGAGTTGAGTAGGAATAGTGTTTGGAGGTTTCCAGCGATCAACAATTGGTATCAGTTTCGAAATTGGTATCAGTTAGGTGTCAATGGTTGGTGTAAAAAATGAAGTAATTCATTGATGAACTTTTCATTTACTCTTGTTTATCACACCAAAAATTGATTATGTGGGCTTAGAGTATCTATTGAGTAAATCCATGATCGCTATCTGAATCACAAGAGGTGAATGGTGGTACCATTTGGATGAAGCTTTAATAAGGTTTCAAACTACAAAGAATTTTTAGGAGAATAATTGTAAAAAAACTCCGAGGGGGAGATTTTTGGTAAAAAATACTTCAAGGAATTATTGAATCATTTCTGATGTTTTTTTTTTGTTGACAAAGTGGGCCTTCATGTTGTGTGTGTGGACTAAGCAGAACACAATTTACAAATTTGTTGAAAGGGGGTTTACATGGTGATTTTTTAAAGTCAAGGGATGTTTTCAACAATCCATGATTTATTGAAGAACATCGACAAAGGAATTGATGATATGGAAGTGGTACAAAAATAGAAGATACATGGAGGCACCATTTTCTAGTATATTCCAAATTTTTGGCCACAAAATTGAAAAATAGAGAAAAGGGTTTTTGGTAATTGGACTTGCGCGCTGGTGTCTAGGAATCTTGGAAACATGCGATCAATTTTTTTCAATATCAGAATATCAAAATATATCAAAGGAATGATGGGTGCCCATGTTTTTGTTTTGGCATTCAAGGTGTCTAGGGAAATAGAGACTAGGGTGGTTGCACTTGTGCGCTGGGAGGATATGTGTTCACATTGCTCAGGGTGGTCTAAATTCTAATAAATACAGGTCTAAACCACCTCAGTTGATAGAGAGCTAGACAAATAGAGGGAATTATTGCTATAGTCACAAAAGTAGTTTCGGTCATGCAAGTAGTTGTGTGGACGCGCAAGTATATGGTTGTTTAGAAGTTGCTCTCTTATTTATAGTTGGACATCAATATTGGTTTGGGAATAAAAGGTTTTGATTCTCCCAAATTCTAATTTGGAAAAGGGAGTTTCATGCAAGTGGTTAGGTGACCCTTGTGTTCCACTCGTGGAGAAGCGTGTCGGGGCATATAGATGTGTGATAGGTTTAGGGAAGTGTTCCAGTAATTCTAGGGCTGCGAGAATGTAAAAATTATTTCCCAGTACACCCATTGTAAAGTTGTATTCATTAGTGGATGAATGCATAACATCAATAGTGCATCTACATACATAGAAATATAAATTAATTTGTGATAATGAAGGGACCTACAAGTATTTAAATAGTGAGTGAATCTTATAATGATATTGAGATCACACTTCAGTTGAGAGATCCGTGAGGATTCATATTGTGAGTGGTTGTAAACCAGAAGGGACAATGAGTCCTCTTAGAAATTTGTAAACATTAGTGCACTATTAGTGAATTTGGTACATCGACACATCTTCGGTGTATTATCCATGGACATATCCTAGTGAGGGTAAACCATGTAAAAATTGTTTTGTCTTGCGCATGATATTATTTCTGTTTATACATTGTTACAGGTAAGAGAGAGAAAGGAGTTTTTCTTAATAGCAAAAAAATATCAATAGGAGAAGTTTTTTTAATCTATCGTATCCTAATTCAACCCCCTCCCAGGGTATCTAACCTTGAGGACTTAATAAGAATACTAGATCAGAGGTACTCCCTACAACAACACAAACTAGTTCTGAGGTCCTCCCCATGTTGATAAAATTACTTTCTCTAAATGACTATCCTAGGGAAGGTGGGTGGATAAATTCGATGAGGGTCATAGTCACAGTACAAATAATAATTCATTGGGGTGGGGACCCAATATAATCCCAAAAACATGTGCATGGAGATGTCCCATGACAACAAGGAATTACTATGGGATAAAACATGCCAATTTTTACCTCTCAGACTCATAATCAATAGATTAGTTGATGAGCGAACCTTTACCCTTGATACCATCATTGGGGGAAGAATTCCATAAAATGAATATTATAATCCTAGAAGATGATATCCACTGTATCACTGAATCCCTATACTAGTTACTATATATAGTGGTTGTTATAGAAACTTTCAGTGGATTCATAGTGAACCCATCTCCATGACCATTAGTTTCCCTCCTCAAAACCTCCTCATTGAATGTTGGGGAGATATTAATTTTTGGGTTGATTCCCTCAGATGAAGGTGAGCAATATTCTGATCATAAAATAAATACATCTTTTCTTGTGCATGATGATATAATAAAAAACCCATCCTATATGGATATGATTCGGATGTTGTCTCCCCCTCTGAGAGACATTCAAAGGTGAAGTACACGTTTGTCCAGCATGGTACCTTTTCCTGAAGATCAGGAATTATGAAGAATAGGTGCAAGATCACCCATAGGGTAATGAACATTTGTACTTATGGACAATCATGGAATCTAAATAGCAACTAGCCTAATTGTTTTGATCATAAACTTTGATATTTTTCATTCTATATTCCCTCACCAAGGACCAAGAAGCATGCATACTCTAGAGTATTTGGGAAATGATCTTCCACCTTAAAGAATCTTTTTTTTTTCAGAATCATTCCTGTATCTGCAAACATTCAATATAAATTTTATCAAGAGCCTATCTATGATTCACAATGAAATGGAATAGAAAAATAAACATGTGAATATAAGTGGATAGAAAAATTATGATTCTCTCCTGTATAGACCCATTCCATGATAATATCAGGGCTATCAGTATGGCCCGCTAGCTGTATAGAAATGTTCCCTGACAACTTCCATAGTGAATGTCATCACCATTTAACATCTTGTGAACTCAAGAAACCAAACTACTATCTTACGTAATGAGGGGGAGACATCACCCCAATGGGAATCTAAATACATGGTATACACCCTATTGGGTCCCCACACTCATTAGTATATATAGGCACTAGGACTTGGGAGTCCCCATAATGAGTTGATGTCATATGCTCGTTGATATGTCTACAAAGGAAAAGAAACATATTGAGCCTATTGGCCCACAAGTGGTTGGGGGAAAAAATAATTCAAAACCTAATTATTATTCCTTGATTTAGGATATTTAGGAAAAATAAAGTCTCATTTGTGATCTTCTTATTGGTAATTTCTCATACCATGATGATTCTAGAATGGACATCGTATCTCCTTTAGTGGGGAATCCAATACTCCTTGTCCGGGTGCCTAAATTTAAAAATGGTGTTGCTATGGAATCGACAAAGGTATATGATAGGGTATACACAAAATGAAGGATATATTATTTTTCTACACTAATTGAGCTACATGATCACATTCTATGAGATGAAGGCCATATTGGTCCTCAAGTTGATGAGCATGTCAACACATTACTGACCATAAATACTCATCAAAAAGACGTGATAGATTCTCTTGTTACCTATATCAAGGTTCTAAAAAATCATAAAGTGGAAATCCCATCTAGGGTAATTTCAAACTCATCATGGGTGGACCATATTTGAGCCCCCCTATAATTTTTTTAATCCATGATTCACCCCATTCAATGTGCTGAGTGATCCACTTCAGCATATGTTCCACTTTTTCTCAAGGTACGGTCTAGTGTTGGGGGATCTATAACTATATGAATCTTCTATGATATAAATTTTTATAGACTCTCAAATGACATATGTTTTCAGGTTTAGTCAACTTGACATATGATTATTTCTCAATTTGGAGGACCTTCATTGATAGCTCATCTATAATTTTTCTATGCCTTGTGCTAGACTAGCATCAACAACCTCATAAAATGAAAAAATTCATGATGATTGAGTTTTAGATTTTTTCTATTGATGAATGAGATCATATATTCACTCAACATGATGCTTTAATTGGAATAGTTTTCTATAATGAAAATTTATAACATCCATGATGAGTGGGTATCTACCATCATTTCCTTGAACTACTAGAAAAAATTATTGGGTGTTTTTATCAAACATTCAGAATCTGGGAGAATCCTTGTAGAGAACCTGAAAAATTTAGCACTGATTTACACTTATAGATGTCATGAAAAGGAACATAAATGAAGAAAATGTTGTTTTGCGCATTCAGAGGCCCCTGAGAAGGTTTACATAATTCCCCATTTGTCGGAGGACACCCACCAAGTGTATCCCTATTAAGAACAACCTTTACTAGAGCGGTTTCAGTATAAACAAACTCCACATCATATATGTCGCATCATGATAATGTTTCCCCATCACCTATCTGGTATAGGATCATAGGAAACCATTGATTGAAAAGGAAAACAATATGTAAACACCCAATAATGAGCATGTTCTATGGTGTTTCATCTATTCATTGTAAAATTGAATACTGATGTTATCATATTGTTGGAAACCCTATGTGGATAAAATCATTGGATTCACCCATCCCTTCTCATGTCACAGAATCCTTGGACACAACATAAAATAGTGATTTCTCTTAAAATAATTTCTCTATGACAAAGTTTATCAGGGACGAGTCTAGTTGGGTGATGTTCCTGCAAAAGTGGGTTGGTCTATTCTAACCACTATAGTGACAATAGAGACTCTGGTGAGTGAATGTAGACCCTTTTATGTGGAAAAAATGATTATAATGACTGGTTAGCTTATAATATAGTCTCTCACTCACATGGTATCATTCTTTCCTTATTGAGAAAAAATGACCTCATCTAGTTACCATACCTTCTATATCTACTGACTCCACATATACACCATAGCCACCAAAGTATCCAAAGAAGAGAAACTGACGAAATAAAAGAAATCAATTTCCCCAAATGATTCCAGGACTCATCCACACCCATGGTGTTTTCATGTCTCTTTATTTTTTGGATTTTTCAAGAATACATCAAACATTTGAGTACCAAATTGATGAAGAGTAGCAGTAGACCCTTATTAAGCATGTGGAATTGGTTGACAACAATGTTATTCTCCTTAATAAATAGTTTCTTGAAAACCCCTCATGAAACATTGGATGATGTTGGAAAATGTGAGTTTGGAGACATTCATGGAAATACAATACTTATAATGTCACTTCAATCTAGGATATTAGTTCCACTGAAACTATGTAACATTCCTTGTGTAGGGCTTACCAAGTACAACCCTCCCAAGCTTCTCAATCGAGGACACCTCCAATACAATCCATTTCAGCTGACTACATGAATCAAATGTGAATTAACCATGATCATCCACATCCATATATGTTCTGTCCTCACCTATCTAGTAACCAAGCATTATATTTCTTCATCATACTATCTAATAAAATAAAAAATACTAGAAAAAACATCTAGGCACTGACACCTCATTCAACAACATATGTATTTCCCCCCATTTTAGGAATAACCCTATATAGGAATATATATTCACTTTTCCTAGATGAATGATGTATTGAAAAACCAATCCAGCATTCCCTTGAGGCTCTATATTCTCAAAGAAATATTCATGTAAAAGGAAATGTGTGAGGCCGTTGTTAAATCCTTGAAAATAAGTATTTAGTTTAAGAGTCAGTTATATACCATCATGTATTACTATGTATAAGAAGATGAATGAGAGGAGTGTTAGTCCATAATCTAATTTTTGAGAGAAGATAAATGATCCCCATTTAGGGATCATAAAATAACTATGTAACATAGGATACATTTATGAGAATGAGATCTACCACTTATTAGTGGATATCAGTTCTGATATTGGACATATCCCCAAATAGACACTCTAAAATATTGGGCTTATAAAATAGATATGGCTCTATAAAAATAGACAATATACATGTACGAAATGATTCATTAAATACCACATGAAAATATTATACTAACAAATCAATTAAGTTTCATTGTTTCAAGAACATAATTTATTGTAGTCTTATAGGATAAATTAACCAACATGCTTCCAAGAAGTCCCCAGAATCATTTTCCTGGAGAGGTCCCCTCTTAATACCACCTCTTCCACAAATACTCCTGTGAAAGCCATGTATGGGAACTCTGGGGTGACGCATCCCCCTTTGACTCAACTAAGTCCTATTATCATGATGTTGGATAATAATTAAGGGAATGAATGTAGGTCCAAACAAAAAGTATTGATAACATTAATTCCCTTAATTACCTGACAAATACTATATTAGATCCATGGTATGATTTGAATGATATCTTTGTACTTGAAAATCATCATTAAGAAACCAGAACACTCGACTTTAGTGGTTGTTTCATAATCCCCAAGAAATAAAATTAATCATAGATTACCTCTTATTTCTACACCTGATAGGTATTAATGATACCAGTAACTATACTCCTATGAATTACTAAGAATATTTCCCCAAGTCCATTGATTCTTAGAATCCCAACATGTTCCAAAATTCTATGATGGATTTAATAAATTTGACCCATCACCATTAATTCGATGTCAGTGGTGGACATTATAGCCAGAAACTGAATTGAATTGGATCAAAATATTTTTTCACCATAATCTCTTTAGAATTACAAACTCTTATTAAGGATTCATTATCTACTTGATAAAAGGTTAGTGCTCCCGAATAATTAGCTAGAATAGAATATTCACCTCCTCTCTCTGATCTAAATATCTCATATGATTAAGAGGATTGAGGAAATTCCCCTCGTACATCTGAAGAGAGTGTTTCTTCCACTGTTGAAAATATATCCCAAGTGAATAATCGCACTAAGAAAGATTTGATGTCGACAATGATCAACTCAACCATGTCCCTAGAGGAGATAAAGAAATACTTTTCCCTTTTAGAAGAATCATAGTGATTTTTTCACCTAGTGGTATGATGAGATTGCAATTCATGACCCTCAGGTAGTCATTCATTCCTTTGGCCACCCTATGGGTCACCGTTGGTTCAAAAAACCACCCAAGAAGATGAACCCCTCACACAATTCATTATTCGAGGATGAATTTGACATGCTTATAAAACTATTATTTTTGGGAAGTTCAACTTCCTTAGTGGATAGCCAAAATCATCTCATTAAAGACGAATAATAAAAAAAATTAGAGTCTACATAAACTTCGGGGACCTCAAAATCCATTGTTCATAGAATTATTTTCCCCATCCGATGATAGAGTTTTTGATTGAAATTATGGATGGGTTCTAGGATCTATCCTCTATGGGTGGATTTATAGGAATAATTAGATCTTGATGGACCCCATGGTTGAGGATTCCACCACCTTAGGGGTTCCCTAGGGATCATTCTTCCACTAGTTGATACATTTCAATTTGAAGAATAATAGAGACACTTACCACTATCCCACATAACATATCTTTATATTGCTCCTAAAGACCTTTATTGAATGTAATGTGGATGAGTTGGTGGTGAAATCCTTCCAATGATAGGACAATATCACATATTTTGAGAAAGTGTTTGGATTCCTCTATCCTCAATACCTAAATATTAACCCTTTCAAGTGAGAATTCACGTTCACCTTATGAAATTTTCTCATCTTTTTCGTAAATATAATGTCATCGATACTCACCTAGAGAAAATAAATGATAGCAATAAAATTATTTCTCCATGAAATATTTTGGTGTTTCGAGGCATCATAGCACACTAAGCCAATAGAAGAAAATTTATTACAAATCTAAATGATTATTGTTATCCCTGATCAAGGAAAATGAATAATGGAATCATTTACTAGTGGGATAAAGACTTCTAGAATTCCTAGAATAATATTAATCAATTTTTACTATTAACTATCTATTTAAGCCACCAGTCTCAAGAAAGCCTTTGTTCTTTTATGTGACCTCCCTATAACTATCCGTCAGAGTCCATATAGAATAGAAAAACAACATGGGATAGAAAAACATAGATTATATCTGGAACAATATCTATGATGTAGAGTCTAGATTTACCCCTCTAAAAAGAGTTTCCTCACGAATGTATTTATAGTTTAGAATTTTTGACATTATTTGTAGCATAATGAGATATATTTTGTTTCCCCAGTATACCCACTAAAATATACCCTTATTTACACCATTCTAATAGATTGGATCACTTATCTATAATCATCTAGTTTTTTCTAGATAAAGGTCATCAATGTACAAGAATTGAATGAATTCTTATACATACATGAAACCAATGAAAAACTACCCCTAGATGTTGATTTTCAATATGAATCTATTCTCTAGATTGATCAAGATGTATGGTTTTGGTAGATGAATTTATATGGTGCCTTTTTGTGTCTAACCATTAAAAGTCTCAATGATCAAAATCTAAATAGGGTAGGCTTGAGGATCATTTTCATCACTCCACAACATTATATATTTCTAAACTCATTCATTTTGTCAAGATTGTACCCTCAAAATGAGGTATAATATCATGTTATTATAATCAGTTCATACTTATACTTCTAGATTTATGTCCATGTTTACATGTGAAGAGAGACCCTGATCTAGTCATAAAATAGATCAAGGGTGACTATATAATCAGAAAGACTGATCTTGATCCCTTGTTGGAATGTATTCATTTGTTGACAAACCAATTCATATACAATCCAATGATTACACATGTAATTCATTAAATTAATGGTTGATAGGATTATTGTATAATATGGACATCACATCATGAAAACCCAATCCAGTATGACCTTGTAATTTATCTGGAACAACAAAGGAAAATCTCCCACACCACCTCAGGTGTGGTAACTAATTGGTAAACCATCCGGATTCTAGTACTTCTATGTCTATACACTTTAATAACATTGTGAATGATACAACACATGATTTTAGGACTCAAATTGTTGAGCATCACTAATATGGATTTTTTCTACCAGGACGAGCCAATCAAGGGTGAATTTCCATGTGTGCATTGTAGTTTACCCTCAAGTGTGGCCCATATGTATTGAAACCCATCTATAATCATGTGTTTGATTAAATAATCCTATGTTTCATCCATGTATCTGAGATACCTCTATTTTTGTAGTATGTATAAGTTTGTTCATGTAGATCCCATCAGATAGGATTAAATCTTACCCACAAAATTCCGAGATTTTTCCTCATTTATCTCACCATGGTTCATAACTAGATTTTTTTATTCAAGAGGTGTCATGATTTTTAGATCCACTGTTAATTTTTGAATCAAAAAAATATGATTATCTACACTATTAATTATTCTTTTACCTTTTCATATTTGTGGATCAATGTTATGGTACCATACATAAGGATGAAAACCTGACATTGCATGTTCATTTAGGCGGAAACGGTCATATTATCCAAATTTGTAGAAATGGTTCCTCTAAATGAATACAAAATTCAGTTTTTGATTATGATATTGGGATACCACATTTTTCATCTATTTCATTTTCCTAACATTATTCTCAGATACAATGGAAACAACAACCAATCTATCGAGATAATGAATCAATAATCCAACTACAACATCCAGTCCAACCATACAAATCACTAGTAGTCATAGGAAAATTTTTATAATGAGACACTCAACAGGACCCACAAAAACATCATTTAAAAATAGTGGGAAATAACAAAATTAGATGGCCCAATAAACATTATAATTCTCTTTTCTCCTATCATATGTCAACTCAAAATTCCACCACGGAAACCCCACTCCATGGTGTACAGAACGAAGAATGTTCTACCCATATCAGCTCAATTTCCATCACTCTAAATGAGCTTTGATGACAAATAATACATGATAAAATTAAGTAATCCGGTATATGTTAGTTTTAATCCCACAATTAATTTTGGATTTAGGCCTTAAATAACATTGAGGGGAACTATAATGGGGTAAATGGACAGTTCAAAATGAAGCTTGACCTTTTCTCTTTCATTCATGGTGACATGCTACAATCCATAAAAACACTGATTAGACCCTATAAAAAAATACTTCAATGTTATAACACAAATGGGAATGAAATTATTCTATTCATATGATATATTTAAAAGAGAAATATACTTTAATTTCCATGGATGAAAATTACAATACACCACCGACCAATTCCATGTTCCTCAAAAAGTAATTTTCATTGAAATCATGGTCAAAGATAGAATACCTTAAACAAAAAAATGATTCATGAATTATCACTATACAATATTTACAACACTCTTTATTCAATGTTATGGAACTTTAAACTATAGAAACCATATTCCGAGCATTATGAACATAAACAATTTGCAACACTCTTTATCAAAATTCAAATACACTAAACTAGAAGTTGCAATAGTTAGATTTGTATAATTAAAAACTAAAAATACCAAAATACTCAACTTATGATGAATAATTTTAGCCTTACCTCATATAAATATGACATACCTCATATGAATGATATGTGATAATAAAAAAATCGTCAGTATAAGATGTGAAACAATAGTCTTACCCACCATAAATCTGTGATACCACATTATGAAAATGTAGGATTTCTAAAAACATCATTCTTAGAAAAATACTTTAAAATATATCATTACCCTATTCAATGAACATATGTATCCACATATAAAAAATGTGAGATGATTAGTTATCCTCAATAGAGAGGACGTCAACCCTCTATCATTGGACTTCAATCGAACCGTGTTCCAAAACCACGTGTTACTTGAATCTAATTTCTAAAGATTTATAGGGACCCCTGGATCCAACATACTAGGCCTAGACTCAAAAAAACCTATTCTTATTCTTCCCCCAAGTACAATGATTACACACTTATGCTGTTTGAATCTCGTTTTTGGATTTATTTGAGTGGCACATGGAATCCATGGAATCCATGGAACACATTCATTTTTGTGTTCGAATCGTTTACGACAACCATGAATCCTTGAAATACATAACCTTATCAATTTTAATCATTATTACGATATACTCAGTGTATATGTCCCCCAGTATCTCCTCATTCACATAATATTCTTCACCCCAATGTCTTATAATATCAATACCCCCTTATCTTTTTCATCACATACTCACTCGAAAAGACCACACACTATCAGAATTGGTCTCCTACAATATTGTGTTTTAGAACTATTTGTTTCATTCTTGATTCCCATTCCCATGGGATATATAGCGATTCCTTGATAAAAAATCCATTTTCCAGTCCCATATTCAATTCATTACAGGGTCCTCCCCCCAAAATCATAAATTCAACTTTTCTGCAGCATGTGTTGGAAACTTTCATGTAAAATGGGCTTAATGGACCTCCTTTTAGGATTGGTTTCGTGATTTCATGTAATTCAATCATCTTTAGGAAATCCAATCTCTCTGATAAAAGCTAAGAGACCTTGAATTATAGTAACCTAGGTCCATCCATTATAAAATTAAACTATTAAAATCCATTGTATAAGATCTATGACATAAACTAACAAATATCCCTTTGTTCTGAGATCTAGGACCTTCAAATAGAAGTATCCATTGCCCATGTTGTAAAAATCTAAACTAAAAATAAAAAAAACATCAGTACACAATGTTTTATAGAAGAATTACACAAGGTTCTAGACAATGGATTCTTGACATACCAATTGTGAATTGATAAAAAACACTTCCTTAGTACATGTTGTTAAATTGTTCCCTTACCCAATGTACTAAAAATGGGATTCCCTAGGAAAACTGTGGGATGACTCAACATCATTTCAAGAGAGGATAGCCACCGACATATTATATCAATCTCCAATCATCCCATGTTCTTGAAATACTTGTGGATAGATTCCCAATTCAATGGTATATGCAATGACACCTAGAATCCATATATTTGAAACCATATTCAAATTCATCACAATACCCCCCATTTCCTACAAAAATGTCACCCTCAAATTCCCATATGGGCCTCTTCCACTGGTGAAATCACTAATCACCTTCCTTTAATAATGTGTGAGATGGTATTCCCTCATGACGTATGATAAGGATGAAAAATGTGGAAATCTAAATTCATATTCTCCACTAACATCCTCATCACTTGACAATAAACTGTTTCTTTTCCCTATGTAATGAAACAAATATGCATCGTATAAAAAATATGTGATGAAAAACGCATGTTCTTAGTAAACGAAGATAAACTTTAGTCAAACCCTATAAAATGAACATCAGATTACTTATATAAAAATTATAAGATGAAACAAAACCCATATATTCAGAATGTGATATTAAACTGTAGCCTTTTTTTATACAATGAACATAGTATTCATCATCTGAAAAATATGTGATTAAAAAAAACCCATGGCTATAATAAATTATTTCCAGCAATATCATTAAACTATGAAATGAACATAGGATGCCTCATATTAAAATATGATATGAACTAAAACCAAAATACTTAGATGTTGATGTTAAAATATAACCTTACCTAATGAAATGAACATTGGGTTCCTTATATAAAACATATGAGATGTAACAAAATCAACCCCCTAAAAAATGATAAATTGTATCCTTATCCTAGGTAAATCAAGGATTCCTCATATGAGAATTATGATATAAACCAAACTAATGTCCTCATCACATTGAATTAAACTATAGACGTACCCTATGTGATAAACATAGGATGCCACATATGTTAACTATGATATGATTCAATATCATGACCATAGATGATGTCACCCCTTCAAAAATGGTCTCTTTCCTTGATACATTCTAGGAAAAACATATTTCATGATTCCAAACTCTATTGGATACGTAGTGATACACAAACTCCCTTATCCTAAGTCTACCCCCACTAATAACTCGTTTTTTGGTCATCCCCCTCCAGGCTTGGCTTGATCTATTTCGTCCCACACTTCCATATAGTGAATCTTAGAACATAGAAGGATATACCCCTAGGTCACTGTTGGCTCCAAAAATATGGACCGAAAGAAAGGAACGAAAAAAAGAAGGCCGGCGCGCTGCCTCGCGAAGCACCGCCGCGAAGCACCCACGCGAAGCGCCCTGACCATTGCGGCCCCGCGAAGCTCCTGAGGCAGTAATGCTCTGCGAAGGCATTTGACGTTCGCGAGCCGCCGCGAATCACCTGAGGCGGTAATGCTCCGCGAAGGCATTTGACGTTCGCAAGCCGACGCGAAGCTCCATAGGCGGTAAAGCTCCGCGGACGACGTTGACGTTCGCGAGCGCACCGCGAAGCATCGGAGGCGGCGCGCGAGCCCTACTTCGCGGCGCCCCTTCCCTATAAATACTGGACTCCCCCTGAGTCCCGGGGAAGGACAATCCGGCCTTTCGGCTTCCCCTCTCCCGAATCACGAAGCACGCTTTTCCCCAGGAATCATGAGCTCCGTGAGGTACTTCTACTTCGCGAGACTCCTCTGCATTGTCTCGTTTTGAGCCCCTCTTTCGAGAGGGATGCCCTTCGCGAAGCTCAAGGGCATTCGCGAAGGAAGGGGATTCCCAAGGGAACCCGGGCAGCCGCGGAGCGTTTAGGCTTCGCGAAACACCCAACCCATGCTAGGGATCCCTATGCTAAGGCAGGATCGCTACACATCGTGAAGCACCCTGCTTCGCAAGACCCTGCTTCGCGAGGCACCCCTTCTTCGTGAGGAAGTGCTCCGCGAACACTGTTCCACTTTGCGAAGCACCTTCCACTCACACCTATTCCCCATGCTAAGTCCAAGGAACTCCACTTCGCGAAGCTCACTACTTTGCTTAGCGATTCCTCTTCCCGTACGACCCTCCAGGTTTGCACGATGTGATTTCAAAGTCCTGTGGACAATACCACCCATAGCGTTGCTTCGCCTAATGCTTCATCGCATAGGCACGCTAACGGCTATTGCTTCTTCGCATAGCCACGCTAATGTGGACCCCTCGATGGTTTGTTCCACGACCCCCCTTAACCATGGCCTTACTGGTACCTTCCCTTCTCCAAGGACTAGAGGGTACCGGTTATGTAAGTCCTAGGGGTGTGGAGTGAACCCACCTCATCCGAGCTGCAGGACGTTAAACTGCCAAGCACCACGTCCTCAACACATGACGTTAAACTGTGACCTGACCTCGTCTCCCTCACGAAGGGTCCCCCCAGGTCGAACATTCTTTACACCACTCGTCTCCATGGGAATGGAATCAACCATTCACATGGGATGAGATCCTCCTTGTCGGAGTGGCGTATGTTCGTAGGAGAAGGGCGACCCTTGTTCCCCAACGGATGGCTGCACCTCTGCATCTCCGTACTTCCCCACTACCAAGGTCAGTGGAGGGCGTGATAGGGAACGAGGCACCTCCCATCGCCGGACCATGGTCCATCTTTCCCACGCTTTGTCACACCATGGGCCTCCATCATGGAGTAAGTTCCAGCACCGTGGGCCGCCTAACGTGTAAGCCCCTCTTCGCTTCTCACGGACGCATCCTTCGCGACGTGATCGTCAGGTCCTTGCAACCTCTTGTTTCTCACACCGAGCATGACTCACGTGGGCTTAGAGTGAGCACCGACCCTGAACCCCACCCATAGCGAACTACGAGGAATTTGATCCATGTCAAGGCATGGTACGTAGGAAGCCTCCATGAGGTTCAAGCCCACCCGTCACTCATTCACGTCGGGTCTCATTCATGTCCAGCACGACGTTAAACGGTAATTCCAGTCCGACGGCAAGCCATTGTGACTAACCTGAACTACGAGGTCTTCGATCCATGTCAAGGCATGGTACGTAGGAAGCCTTTCAGAGGTTCAAGCCCACCACTCATCTGACCAAGGTCCATCTTCACGTCGGTTCGCTGACAAAGCCACCTTGCACGGTCGTTCATTCACGACGAGTTTCGCCCTCGTCCAGCATGACGTTAAACTGTATGCCCCTTTTTCCCACATGACATTAAACTGCACACTCACCTGAATTACGAGGACTTTGATCCATGTCAAGGCATGGTACGTAGGAAGCCTCTACGCGGTTCAAACCCACCATCCGGTTATTCCGACCTCATTCACGTTGGTTCACCCCCGTCCCGCATGACTGTAAACTGCATTCCCCAATCAGAACTACGAGGACATTGATTCAGGTCAAGGAATGATACGTAGGAAGCCTCCCCGAGGTTCAAGCCCAACTCCCATCTGACTAAGGTCCCTCACTTACGTCAATTCACAGACACCCACCGCCTGTCGTTTATTCACGTAAGGGTTCACTATCGTCCTGCATGACGTAAAACTGTGTTCCATCAATCCCCTGAACTACGAGGACTTTGATCCATGTCAAGGCATGGTACGTAGCAAACCTTCCCAAGGTTCAATCCCACCATTAGTGGACCCACGGGTCTACTTTCACATCGGTACGCTGACGATGCTCATTGGGCCAAGGTCCACCTTCACGTCGGTTTATCGGCATCATCCCGAACTACGCGGACTTTGATTCCCTGCCACGGGGATACGTAGGAAGCCTCGTCAAGGCTCAAGCCCAACTTCACTGTCACCCCTGCGATGGTCCCATTTCACTCTCCCTCCACTCCATTCATCAACCTATCACCCGTCCCGATTCTCGCCCGGACCATCTTATCCCGGTGAGACCATGTCGGTACGCTCTTCTTCGCAGCCATCCATGGGCTGGCCCCGGTATCGACATCCCTTCAAGGAGGACCCCTCAATCCGATCTATCCTAGCTAATGATCTGGTTGGGTTGATCCGTCTCCGCTAGATGTTAAACATTCGGCATACCCTGTGTTGAGCACGGGAAGCGGAGGAAAACCTCAGAAATGTGTCTATGACATATAATTCCCCGCGCTCGATGTGGGATGCCTCAGGCTTCCACTCCCTCGAGAAGCCTTGTGACCAAGGATAACAGACAGACATGCCAGGTACCCCAGCATCCAGACACGCTACTAATGCCTCAACGTGACTACTCCCCTGACTAATGGTTGTTGCCCTGACTGGACCCCTTGGAATTTACCGACAGAAGCAGTGTAATTAACCGGCGTCCATGGAAACATGGCACTGGGAATAGTTTCACGAACTACGTATTAAATCTATGAGGGAGACCCGGACTAGGTGACGAGTTCTGAGGAGGAATCCATAGGAGGAAGAATCGACATCCCATCATCCCGTTTCGATCAAGGAGCAGACGTCCCTAAATAAGGAGAGAATGTCGCCCGCCTTTGGAAAGCGGGAATGCGGGGAAACAAAGCGCCGCGCGTCCTCCCCCACGGACGGACGGGTGCACGCCCCGGCGGAAAGCTTCGGAAACAGAAATGGTGAACCCGACGTGAAATTCTTCTCCTCAATATGGAGATTAGTAGCGTTCGAGACACCAGTAGATTGACGTGTCACCGGATCCAGATATCCAGTGCCTGGTCCCGCCAAGAAAATAGCGGGCCTGTCGTGAAACTCACCGGAAGTCGGGGCAGTAGAATTTGGGACACTCCGTTCTGCAGTGTGTTGGCGCGGATCCTTCTTACAGACATGGAGAATGAAAGGACGCTGGGGCACTGGCTGTCAATCCTTTTCCTCTCAGTACTAATGAGTTGATCCCTTTGTTTCTCAAGAACTAGGTTGCTGTTATAGTGACGTGATCACCGTCCGCTCCCCGCCCACGCAGGGGCAGGGGAAATACCGCCACGACGACCGCCACATCGAAGAATACGGGGCGCCCATGTCCCCATTCCCCATTAGAGGTCATCCAGCGAAGGGTGATCAACAACCTCGTGCGCAGGTACGAGGAAGAAGGGGTCATCCCAACCCGGGATATGGCCCGCTTGGACCTGGAGGCCTCCAGGCCCTGCCGTCAACGCTGCCCTAACAGGCCGCGCAGGGAGCCCCTGCTCCCTACCCCAACATTCAACCATTTCCAGAGCTTGTCTATGGAACGCCTTGAGGACTCCTCGCCTTACGCTGAAGAGGCTTGCGCCGTCCGGCTCAGCCCGCTCAGGGTCCCGACCCGAGGGCTCCAGGCGAGAGCTCCCGCCCGGCCGCGTCAGCGCCGCCGTCCGGCCCCGCAGGAAGAGCAGGCAGGCTACGTCCCTGCACCACCTGCACCAGTTCGCGTGACCCGACGCCAGCGCCGGACCTGGGCTGAGGACGCTCGCCCGGGCGCGTCGACGTCGACAGCTACAGTGGCCCGAGCCACCGCCGATGTGCATTGTGAAGCTCCTGCATATACTGAGCAGGGGCACTCCTTCACCCAACCAGGATCGTGACCCCAACCGCCCCACGGGCAGGCTGGGTTGACTCTCCGGGTTGTAGGCCCAAGTGGTGATCACCGCGAGCTAACCCCCGGTAATGTCACCCCGTACGGAGGTCCTCCCCGTACCACTACTCCACAGAGTGTGGGACTTCCCCGCTACGAGGTTCGTCATGGAGGCATGCCTCGTGCTACCCCCATCCCGCAGGAAGACCTGCCCCGCGGCAGTGATGCTCAGCGCGGAAACATTTCCCGCGCCCACTATACATGGTATGGAGTCCCTCCTCCTACCCTCGACCGCCAACCTGAAGGCACTATCCATCCGGTCCCTACGTCCTCTCTGCAACCGGCGAAGGTCCTCCTCGCCCCAGCAACTCGAGGAGTGGAGGTCAGCCTCGCTCCACTCGCATCGACCATGGAGGTCCTCCCCATGCTCCTGTTGGTTCCAACAGAGGCCCCGCCCACATGGGTACTATTCATGGAGGTCTTCCCCATGTACCCTTCGACATATGCCCCGGTGCCCTTCGCACCCCGGCTATCTCGAGTGGGGGCCCTCTCTGCCACGGCGCCAACACCGCCCCGAGGCTGCCTGATAGGGGTCAACCCTGTCCCAAAGAGCCACCCCGGGGTAGGAGAGCGGGTCGTCGCCGGAACAAGAAGAACCCTGGGAAGGCCCAGGTGGATATCAAACATGCCCTCTTCTCCGACTCGGAAGTGGAATGCGATTCAGCGATGGAACCTTCTCCTCGCTCCTCTGTATCAAGGACTGGGGCAGGAACCAGATGTGTTAGCCTCATTCTCCCAGAATTTGACGTCCACCAGATTCCCATCTCCCTCCGCAGGTACATCCAAGTGGAAGAAATCTTGGGAATTCCGTAGGTCTCGACCGCACAATCGCCGCCTCTGTCACCAGAAGAGCCCTCTACCTCTACCAGAGATCTCGGAGAGTTATTTTGGGGGCCAACGACGGTAGAGCGACGACACGACCTATCGCTGGTAGCCGCGGCTCCTGTTCCGGAAGCTGTGGTTATCAGCCCGTCGTATCGTGACATCGTGGCCAGGTCACCTCACTCTTCGGAGGATGGCCTGGAATTCGACGGCCAGTCGGCTCGTTTGCCATATTCTCCACCACTGAGCTTACTATCCCAGAGGTCCTCTTCGGTACCGCTACCGGTCCCTCAGCTTCCCCCGGTTGACGAGTGGGGAAACATAGGGCCAGACCTTGAGTCCGAGCCCAGGAGCTTCTGGAGTATTCTTGCAGCGGATTACATCCTGGAGAACTTATAGCCGACGGCAGCGCTGAATTTCCATATACCAGAGTCTCTTACCCCTGATGAAGTGGGGTGCTTTTGTCGAACCCTAGGGGCGACACACTTCCGCCTCCATTATGAACGGGTGGTGTACCCCAGAAGTCGAGAGCACTTCGAAGAAATCGGCGAGCAGTGCCTCCTGATCGATCCGGCCGCACTTCTTGTGGCCCAGCACCCTGAGTCACTAGGCCACCAGATCACCCTTCAACGAAAATGCGTTCAGAGTCTTAAAGCACTCTACAGAATCGTCAGGGAAGCCACCCCCCATGTGCAAGTCCATGGTTGGGGACACTATGCCGCTCTCCTCTTCGACCCTATCCGACGGAAGCCCAATTCGCTATGCGACATCGAGGACATGCCCTCAAGAGGGGTCGCAGTCCACATGGTCGACGTTGTGGATAAGGAAGATGAGCTTGAATTCCTTGATGGATACTTACCACCCGAGGGCGTACCGCCGCTGCTCGACCCATCAGGGAGAGTTACCCGTTAGCAGCGGAACCTGCTAGGTCTCCCCGTACCCACCGAGTCGCTGGTACTCAATTGAAACACCGACAAGGGTAAGGAGCATCGGAATAGTCAAGCACTCCGACCCGTATTCCTCTGTGAAGAAGAAGGACGAAGATCCCGAGAAGGCTACGTTACGCCAGTTGCTTGCTGAGCAGAAGAGGCTGGTTGACGAACTCTTGGCTGAGCGCACCGCAGACCGGCGACCCGACTATGGTAATCCCAGGCCGGGGCAGTAGGGGCAGGAACAATTCCCCCCCGGTGAGATGCCTCCGGGAAACACTGATCATCCTACTGCCGCAGACAGGGCAGAAGCCGGAACGTATGGCAAGAGGGCGCGATACGTCTAGCCAAATCCCCCCGAGCGATGGGGAAATCTGAAGAATCCTATCCGGGTTCCCCAAGTCTCCCCACAGGTCGTCCAGCCAGTTGACCCAAGAGCGGCCGAAGCCGTCTACCATGTTGAAGAACCTGGAAATTCACTTGTGGTTAGGGATCCCCGTCAAGACAGGGACCCCCACCCGGAGGATCTTATCGCGGCGCTCACAGCCCGCCTCGAAGCGTTGGAAACACGGCAGGTGGCGGTCCCACCGGATGGCAAGACATATCTTGTGTGGGTGGATGATATGCTCGCACCTCTGGGTTTTGGGAACCCCACTTTCTCGCCTTTTAACGGGACATGGGACCCACCGCAGTACTTGGCTCATTTTTCTTCTAGGTGTGGCCCCATGCTGGGGACCCCAGCTCAGCAAGAAGCTGCCATTCTCCGATGTTTCGTACAGACATTGGAAGGTCGGCATTCGTCTGGTATAGCCAGCTCCCTATCGAATTGGTGACCGGTTGGGAGGATCTTCGCCGACAGTTCTTATACCAGTTCAGCTCCACCACACGAAATACCATCATTGTGGACCTCTTCAAGTGCAATCAAAGGCCTGAAGAGCGGGTTGCAGATTTCATCGCCCGGTGGAAGTGACTTACGTATTCCCTCGATATGCCACTGACTCAGGAGAAACTACTGACGATGTGTGTAGGGTACTTCAAGACAGAGCTGGTACCCTCCCTGATCACCCAAAACTACCATGGAGGGTTCAGAGATTTCTCAGATAAGGCTCAGCGCCTCGAGGAATCCCCGCAACAGGCTAGTCAGGCACGTTTGTTGCCCCCTATGATCCCAGCCAGGAGGACCGCCAGGGCTGAACCCGCCGCGGTGGCACAAATAGAAGCCCCGAGGCAGCTGGAGTTGCTGCCGGCGGCACCACCCCCGCAACCCCGCAGAGGTCCTCCACCTCAAGCACAGGCTCATGCCCAGCATCGACCACCTCAGAACCGACAGGTTCCCCCACGCAACGCGCCACCGCCACCTAGGCAAGACAATCAGGCGCCGCCTCCTCGGCAGGCCCCTCCGGCCCCTCGTCAGGGCTAGGCCCCCAGGCCCCCTATCTAGAAAGAAGGTACCAGACCTATTCGTTCAACGAAAATCAGGTCCCTCACTACTTTCGAAGTGCTCTAGAGCAAGGGATTGTGTGCCTTCCTGAGTGCAGAAGGCCGGCAGAGGCGCATCTCACCGATCACCCCAACTACTGCCCTTATCATCGGATCCTGGGGAACACCCTCAAGAAATTCTATGTGTTTAAAGACTGGCTTTAGGACCAGGTTAACAACAACATAGTCAAGTCAGGCCCAGCACCAGCGCAAGTGGCCGGTGTCTTTGCAGGATTAGGGATCGGCAGCGACAGCGAAGGCGAGTGGCAGCAGGTCCCCAGCCACGGGTCCCAGAAATACGATGACTGGATGGCTCGAAAAACCATCGTCTGTTCCCATGGTATCATCTGGGCACGCCTGAATCAGTCGTAACCTTCAGAAGAAGTAGCTGGTGCCTCCGCGTCGTCTTCACAGTCGGCCTCTGCCCAAAAGGGCAAGAAGCGGCGACGCAAGAAGAAGAAACGCGCACCGCCAGTGCCATCGTCATCCCACACTCTCGGCGACATTATGCCCCCTGAAATGGGTATTCCTCCCAGAATCCGCCCAGCGGTGGATGACTCCTCGAGCGACAGCCAGGGGTACGCTTCAGTTAACACCGTGGAGCTGGTAAATCCCTATATGACCCCCGACGAGGGGGAACGCCAGACAGACTTCCCCAACGTTTCCAGCCGACGTCAACGTCAGTGGAATCGCAATCGTGCCGGTCATCGAGGTACGTCAGTAGGCACTTTTTTCTAAGCCGTGCATGCTACCGAGACCAGGAAGCAGGCTCAACGCAGATCTCAGCATGTGCAAACCCATCTAACACCCTCGGCTCTACCTCCACCGCCGTTCGTGCTATTGGATCGGGGGAGCCGCCTTGTTCGTATCACAGTCAGTCTTGCCTGGCTACAGGCCATCCTCCGCTGTCTGATCCCAGTCCGGTGACTACTCTTCAGGCTTCTACTAGTAGGCAGCATGATGTACCCAGTACTAGTGAATCGCCGGTTCAGCCGGCTAGACCCGATGTGCCTCCAAATGCCGAACTACTTCCTATAAGCAGAGGCTCACGTTTGGCACAAAAGTACGATGTTCTGAAGCACCTGGACGGCATTCCGGCGAGGCTCTCCATCCTTGAGGCCCTTCACCTGTCATCAGAAATGTGTGAGGCACTTTCCGAGGCCCTAAGGAGCCCCCTCCAGTTCGAGACGGAGGTAGAAGCCGTAGAAGCCTTCCATACCGAGACGGTTGAAAACGCCTAATGTCAGGTGGTTATCTTGTTCTCCGGTGAAGATGAGGACCCTCCTATATAGGGGCACATTCACCCTCTGTACATCACTAGAAACATCAATGGTGTGGAAGTCTGCCGCTTCCTCGTTGACACGGGTTCGGGAATCAACCTAATTCTGACCCGGACGCTTCGAAAGCTGGGTATGTCCGAAGGTGATTTAACCCCCTCGGACCTCGGGATCCAGGGGTACGATAGAACAGAGAAAACCCCAGTCGGCAAGATCCGCCTGAAGACTCAGTTCAGTGGATTAATTTCCAGCACCGAGTTCATGGTTGTCTCTCAGGACACCGCCTACAACGCATTGATGGATAGGCCATGGCTCCATCTGCATGCAGCGGTCCCTTCGTCATATCACCAGTTCCTCAATTACACGCTCAACGGTCAAGTAGGTGTGCTCCAAGGAGATGCGTCCCCTTTCGCTTCTTGTGAGGCCCGCTATCTGGATGTGGGTTATTACAAAAGTAAGGACAAGAAAATCCTGGTAAGGGAGGATGAACCCTCCCCGATCACAAATGATCCCTGGGCATGCATGGATGACGCCTACATCCTCCCGATCCACTGGTTGGAGGCCACGACCCCCGACATGGGACACTGATTTGTTGTTTCGGGTACGCAAGGAAGGCATGTTCCCGTGTCCAAGCAACGATGGAAAATCACCTCGTACTACTACATCAACCAGGCTCAAGTCATCCCGGAATCTCCTACCCCTATACGGTACTGGAGTGTCAAGCTTATAACAACGGCGGTGTGCCATACGTGTCTCTTCCTCCGGGCTGGAGTCAACCGACTCAGGCCGACACGTCACCACTGCTTTGATATCATCAAACATGGCCCTTTAGGCTGAAGGCCAGATGGGATAGGGTCGACTTCATTTGTTGCTATGGTCTCAATGGCAAGCGAGTCTCCCGATGTGATGACCGCTGCTGCCCAAGCCGGTACCAGCTGCCCCTCAGATTTTGATAGCCCAGAAGTACCCCCCGTCGCGGGAAGTCCCCCCACTGGTGGGGAGGAAGACTTGGAGGATGCTCCCCCAGCCTTTGAAGAAGGCATATCTGCCACGGTTGATGAAATGGTACAGGTGAACCTTGGTAGAGAGGAAGATCCGAAACCCACATTGATTAGTGCAGCCATGTCCCCCGAGGAGCGGCAACAGTACGTAGACTTCCTCAAATAGCACCGTGATGTGTTTGCTTGGAGTTACAACGAGATGCCAGGGCTAGATCCCTAGGTGGCCGTTCACCGTCTGGGCCTCCCGGCAAAACATCGTGGGTTTAAGCAGCCTCCTTGAAAGATGCACCCTTCTCATGGTGCTATGGTTGAGGCCGAAGTTGACAAGCTAATAAAAGCCAACTTCGTCAAGGAGGTCCAGTACCCAAAGTGGCTTGCCAACATTGTGCCAGCCAGGAAGAAGAATTGGCTGATCAGAGTCTGCATTGACTTCCGCGATCTTAATCGCCACTGCCCAAATGATGACTTCCCACTCCCGGTGACAGAGCGGCTGATTGACGCCACAGCCGGGTTCCAATACCTCTCTTTCATGGATGGGTATTCCGGGTATAACCAGATCCGGATGGCCCCTGAAGACGAGGAGTCCACTGCCTTCAGGGCTCCCCAAGGTACCTTTTGCAACCAGGTATTGCCATTCGGTTTGAAAAATGCAGGTGCCACTTATCAGAGGGCCATGCATCACATATTCAAACCGATTCTCGGGACATTGGTGGAATTCTATGTGGATGACCTCGTAGTCAAATAATGCGAGTGCCAGGACCATCTCAAAGACCTTGAGAAAGTGTTCGGTTTCCTCCGTTCTCGTCACCTGAAGATGATCCCGCTGAAGTGTGCCTTCGGGGTCACCTCCGGGAAGATTCTGGGCTTTGTTGTCAGATACTGAGGTATCGAGATCGGCCCGGAGAAGATCAAGGCCATCATCCAAATGCATCCCCCGACCAACATTCGGGAGCTTCGAGGCCTTCAAGGCCAGTAAGCCTATATATGCTGATTCATAGCGAATCTGGCCGGCAATTGTAAGCCCTTTTCCCGGCTCATGAGGTAGGGCGCCACCTATGAATGGGATGAAGAGTGTCGGACCGCCTTCAAGGAAATCAAGCAGTATCTGCTCCAACCTCTGGTCTTGATGCCACCCGTCTCTGAAAGGCCGCTGGTCCTTTATGTGACCGCCCTGGA
The DNA here is from genome assembly GCA_963277665.1 of Viscum album. NCBI lineage: Eukaryota > Viridiplantae > Streptophyta > Magnoliopsida > Santalales > Viscaceae > Viscum > Viscum album. The sequence goes on along the minus strand of OY728119.1, from coordinate 690,095,074 downwards.
GAGATCCCTCGGTGCGCTGCTCGCCCAGAAGAATAATGAGGGTACTGAGAACAGTCTCTACTATCTCAGCCGCATGCTTCTCGATACAGAGGTCAGATACTCCCCTATCGAAAAGAGCTTCCTTGCGCTCGTCTTCGCCATGCAAGAAGTTACGACATTACCTGCAGCACCACGAGGTGCAATTGGTCTCCCGGGTAGACCCACTAAAGTACATCCTGAACCGCCCTATGCTGACTGGCCGACTAGCACGGTGGGAGGTGATTCTCTAGCAGTTTGATATCAGGTTTGTATCTCAGAAGGCCATTAAGGGACAGGCATTGGCAGACTTTTTAGCTGCCCATCCAACCTCTGCGGATCTATCCCTGGACCTGGATTTCCCTGATGAGACGATCCTATCAGCCGATCATGATGCCCCGTGTTGGCAAATGCATTTCGACAGCGCCTCCCGGAACCCCACCGGTAGGAGGCTTAATGATCCCAAGCTCAACAGAGTGGGCCTGGGTATTGTTTTCATTACCCCAGCGCAAGCCATCCTGCCATACTCGTTCCTGTTGTCAGAAGGCTGTACGAACAACGAGGGAGAGTACCAAGCTCTCATCACCGGCCTCGAGCTGGCCCTTGAGATCCATGTGCCCCATCTACATGTGAAGGGAGATTCCGAGTTGGTAATCAAAAAGGTTAATGGATACTACGTCTTCAAGAAGCCGGAGCTCGCACCGTTGCTGGAGTACACCCTCCGCCCAATGGCCTAGTTCTCCCCTCGACCAGAGGTTACCCATGTCCCACAGTCGCAGAACGGCCAAGCAGACGCCTTGGCTGGCTTAGCCGCGTCGCTCACAGAACCTGAGCAAGATGATTTGGTCATACATGTGGCCCACCGGAGAGTCATTGCCCCCGCCACACAAGAGGATCGTGATAGTCGGCGGGTAAGTCATCTCACTGCCGGACCCTCCATATTGGGAGTCCCGGGTTCATCAGACGCAGTGGTTGAAACCACCCCCGACTGGAGATCACCTTTTGTCGAGTATCTCCAAAATGGTCATCTCCCGGACGACCAGGCCGAACGCGAGTGAATCTGACGCTGCGCGACGCAATTTACCCTCCAGAGCGGCCCCGGTCTCAAACAAATCCTTTATAAGAGGAGTTTCGACGGTGTCCTTCTCCGTTGCCACCATGGTGGGGAGATACCTAAATTTATGCAAGAGGTTCACGCCGGTTCCTGTGGCGCCCATCAAGATGGGCCGAAACTGTCCCATCAAATCCGGAGTTTAGGGTACTTTTGGCCCTCTATGATCCACGATTGTATTGGATATGCCAAGAGATGCCACGCGTGCCAAGTACATGCCAACTTCTTGCATCGGCCGCTGGAGCCCCTCCACCCCACCAAGTACTATTGGCCATTTGCGGTATGGGGAATTGATGTAGTAGGACCATATCCACCGGCAACATCCCGCCAGTGTAGGTTCATCCTGACTACTATAGATTTCTTCTCCAAGTGGGCAGAGGCAGTTCCATTCAATGAGGTCAAGGCCCGTTCCATCATTGACTTTGTGATCTCCAACATTATCCACCGGTTTGGAGTCCCTCACGCCGTCCTCACCGATTACTGCACCAACTTCCGAGCAGATGAATTGAAGAAATTGTACGCTAAGTATGAAATCCGGTCGAACCATACCTCCCACTACCACGCGCAGGCGAACGGACAGATCGAGGCGTTCAACAAGACCCTCTCTAACATTCTTCAGAAGATGTTTGGTCAGAATAAGAAAAGTTGGCCGGACAAGCTCCCCAACGCCCTCTGGACTTACCAGACGACGACTCGCAACTCTACCCAGGTGACCCCATATTCCCTGGTGTATGGAGCTGAGGCCGTCCAACCCATTCAGATCCAGCTGCCGTCGTTACGCACTGCAGTTTATGACCACCAGACATCAGATGAGGTAGCCGAGACCCGTCTGGCTGAATTAGAAGCACTGGACGAGAACCGGCTTCGTGCCCTGCACAATCTGGAAAGGCATCAGGACAAGATAGCGAGAGCCTTTGACAAGAAGGTTCGTCTTCGCTCTTTTCTACAGGGCGACCTTGTACTGGCCCTTCGAGCGCCAATGATTCCCGGTAGGAAACCGCCCAAGTTAGAACCCAAATGGGAAGGGAATTATATCATCCATAAGGTTTACCCCAATAAATCATACTCCTTGGTGACAAAGGATGGGGAGCGTATAACCCCTCCCACTAATGCCAAATTCCTCAAACGATACTTTTCCTAGGGCAAAAAGGTCCAGCATGACCCTAAACTGCGAGATGGTCCCGCATGACCCATAACTGCATCCCCGTCCTTACTGCAAGACGTTAAACTGCAATCCAGTCAGGCCTTCCTGACCGAGGATCATCCTTAGGCCCCTTGGCCTCCTCGGGCCCCCGGCCCTCGTCAAGCGATTCTTTGCCTAGGGCAAAAAGGGTCCTGCACGACCCTAAACTGCAAAATGGTCCCGCACGACCTTAAACTGCATCTTTGTCCTGCAAGACGATAAACTGTGAAATGGTCTCGCACGACCTTAAACAACATCTTTGTCCTGCAAGACGATAAACTGTGAAATGGTCTCGCATGACCATAAACTGCATGTTATGGTCCAATATGACTCTAAACTGTAAAGTCCTGCACGACCATAAACTCCATCTTCATCCTGCAAGACGTTAAACTGCAAGCCGGTTAGGCCTTCTTGACCAAGGCTCAGCCTCAGGCCCCTTGGCCTCCTCGGGCCCCCAGCCCCGTCTTCACCGCGAGATGTTAAACAACATGCTGGTCAGGTCTCCCTGACCACGGCCCAGCCTCAGGCCCCCTGGTATTCCCTGATCTATGCTATTGCGGGATTGTACGGTATGGTGCAGGACTTCGTCCTCATTCACGTCGGGTTACACGTTGTGCCGTACATATCCCCAAATGAGATGCTTATTATCGTCCCGCATGACGTTAAACTGCATTTCTAGAACTACGTATGGCTTGATTATCATCCTTATGAGATACGTAGGAACGCTCGGACGCCTCGTCTTGAGCCCAGCCCCATGCTTTTCCCTTCCACTATTCCCCCTAGGAATAGTTTTCATGGAGGATCTTTGTGTAGTAGGGAGTATGCTTTCTTGGCCCCGCTTATGCAACCCTGCTCGCACAAGGATTGTAAGGGTCGCACCATGTGCCCGCTCCCGTTCTTCTATTCCTTCCACGTCCTCACCGCATGATGCTAAACTGCATGGCCTTCAAGAACTACGTATGGATTCATTCTCATCCTTTTGAGATATGTAGGAAGGCCCAGACATTTCGTCTGATGGCCTAGCCCAAAAGCCAAAATCTGCCCCTCGGGTCAAGACATGGCAGGGTGCACACTTTTTCCCCGACCCGCATCGAGCAAGCCTCGACCCGGCTGCACATTCCCCCCTAGAGGTGTTTTCCCCTTTCGTGGATAGATACAGCTATGCTTCACCCACTCCTTGACTGGTATTCCATCATTTTTCACACCCAGAGGGACCCCCAAGAATGGCCTGGATACAATGACCAAGGGATCTCCTACCGATACGGGCCAACGCCCCCGATGGTTTTCAAGCAACAAGCCGATACAAGACTCGTGTTGCGAATTTGGTCAGCGGTCGACGCTCATTTGTTGCTCCCATACGGGTCACCATAAGAACGTTGTGTTCCGAATATGGTCAACAATGTCCTGGATCTTCGAGTCCACCCTGCGATGTCCCAGACATCGAGTGCAGTGATTCATTCTGCCCCATCCCGAGGCGACAAACTTCCCCCAGGTGGTGCTAGCGATTGGGTCACGGCCCCAGATTTCTCATAAGGGTGTACGGCGTGATGTGGGACTATGTCCACATTCACGTCGGGATCATGTACCATGTCGTACGCCTCCCCTTACGAGGCCCAGCCTCAGGCCCCTTGGCCTTCTCAGGTCCCCGACCCTCGTCCTCATGTAAGACGTTAAACTGCAAACCAGTCAGGCCTTCTTGACAGATGCCTGACCATAGGCCCCTTGGCCTTTCCGGGACACGGCCCAGGATTCCTCATAAGGGTGTACGATGTGATGTGAGACTATTTCCTCATTCACGTCGGGATCATGTACCATGCCGTAGGCCTCCCCTTACGAGGCCCAGCCTTAGGCCCCTTGGCCTTCTTGGGTCCCTGACCCTCGTCCTCATGTAAGACGTTAAACTGCAAACCAGTCAGGCCTTCTTGACTGATGCCTGACATTAGGCCCCTTGGCCTTTCTGGGCCACGACCCAGAATTCCTCATAAGGGTTTATGGCGTGATGTGGGACTATGTCCTCATTCACGTTGGGATCATGTACCATGCCATACGCCTCCCCTTACGAGGCCCAGCCTCAGGCCCCTTGGCCTTCTCGGGTCCCTGACCCTCGTCCTCATGTAAGACGTTAAACTGCAAACCAGTCAGGCCTTCTTGACTGATGCCTGACCTTAGGCCCCTTGGCCTTTCCGGGCCACAGCCCATGATTCCACATAAGGGTGTACGGTGGGATGTAGGACTATGTCCTCATTCACGTCGGGATCATGTACCATGTCGTACGCCTCCCCTTACAAGGCCCAGCCTTAGGCCCCTTGGCCTTCTCGGTTCCCCGACCCTCGTCCTCATATAAGACGTTAAACTACAAACCAATCAGGCCTTCTTGACTGATGCCTGACCTTAGGCCCCTTGGCCTTTCTGGGCCATGGCCCAGGATTCCTCATAAGGGTGTACGACGTGATGTGGGACTATTTCCTCTTTCACGTCGGGATCATGTACCATGCCGTACACCTCCCCTTACGAGGCCCAGCCTTAAGCCCCTTGGCCTTCTAGGATCCCCGACCCTCATCCTCATTGTAATACGTTAAACTACAAGTAGGTCCGGCCTTCCTGACCAATGCCTAACCATCAGGCCCCTTGGCCTTTCCGGGCCACGACCCAGGTCCTCTCTTATAGGAGTGTACGGTGTGGTGTGGGACTACGTCCTCATTCACGTCGGCTTCTTCGTCATACCACACACCTCCCTTGTTTAGGGGTATATTGCCCCCCTTCTCGTCCAGTATGACATTAAACTACATATATAGAACTACATGTGGCTTGATTCCCATCCTCATGGGATACGTAGGACCACCTGAATGTCCAGGATTCGGGTCCAGCCCCATCTCTTGGGAATCCTCATCCCATCCTGGCCCCTTGGCCTATCCTTCCTCCATGAGAGGATTATATGGTGTGGTGTGGGATTATGTCCTCATTCACGACGGACTCGTAATGACCACGCCATGTTCCCCCCCCCCTACTGAGATGTTTCGTCGATCCCTTTTTCGGCGGTTCACCAATGTGCTTATGAGTACTCTGGTTTATTACATGGAATGCCAAGATTTACTCGGACACGTCCGCACCCGCTTTCCAGGCTTTGTGTATCCCTGCATCAGGGCATTCATCATCTCTCACACCCGGAGGGACCCCCAATAACGGTCTGGATACTACGCCCAAGGGCTCTCCTACTGTTACGGGCCAATACCCCTGAGGGTTTCGGTCAACAAATCGATAAAATCCCGCGTTGCGAATATGGTCAGCGGTCAATGTTTATTTGTTGTTCCCACCTCAGGCTAACGCGATATGGACACTGTGTTTCCACCATGGTTAACAGTTTTCCTCTATCGCCATGCCAACCCATTAAGCCCAAATGTCGGGTACACGATTCACACCCTTCACCAATTCATCATGTCCAAGTAGAATCTCAGAACTCTTGGTACCTTTCCTCCGTGCACGTCTGCGCGTTGGGAGAACAAGATGCATCAAAGGTGTCCTTCAAAACACTATTCTGACTCCCCTTTGATAGACGCCCCAAGTATTGCGATAAGGATCTTCCCCCCTTGTTTCCCACACCAAGTTTATCTCACGTGGGCTTAGGGATTGGGTTGACATCTGTGCTTACTCGGGAGTTGTCACCATCCACGGTCCGAGCTCTAAGACCATAAACTAAGATTCTCATCTGGAACTACGTTCAAGACCCCTTATCTTTGGGTCCAGCTTGTGTTCAGCAAGTTCACCTCTCTGGTCCTGCCTTTAGGACCCCGACCGCGGGACGGCGTGGCGTAGTGTAGGACTATGTCCTCATTTACGTCGGGTTTGCAATAGCTACACCACGTGCACCCCATTCTGAGAGTTAGCCCTCCTATTCCCTGTCCCGCATGACATTAAAAGGCATCATTCATAACTATGTGTGGCTTGATTACCATACTCATGGGATACATAGGACCACCCGAATGTCTAGGATTCGGGTCCAGCCCCACCTCTTAGTGATCTCCTGATCTCCCGGTCACCTAGGCCACTTGGTCTGTCCCTCTCCAGGAGGGGGATATGTAGGTAAGATACAAGGTTTCGGGCACCATGCCCCTTTCCCTGGGAATCTGCCATCTCTCGATCACCCTCAATGTTGAGTCCCATGACTCCTTGCAGTGGTTCACCCATGTATTAAGAGTACACTAGACTAGCACCAAGAGTGTCAGATTCAACTTGATCAAGTTCCATCCACTTTTCAAGCTTCGCGTTCCCCTCCATTCGGGCTTCCGTCACCTTTCACACCCAGAGGGACCCCCAAGAACGGACTGGATACTACACCCAAGGGCTCTCATACTGATATGGGCCAACGCCCCCGGGGGTTTTGGACAAAAAATCGATACAATCTCGCGTTGCGAATACGGTCAGCGGTCGATGCTCATTTGTTTCAGGCTAACGCGATAGGATGCTATGTTGCGAACATAGTCAGCAGTAATCTTCTGTCGTCACGCCATCCCCTTCAGTCCTCGAATGTTGGTTGCATGATTCACATCATTTCCCACCCCATCATGTCCAGGTGGAATCTCGACACTTTTGGCGCTATCCCTCCGTGCACCTTTGCATGTCAGAGGGAAAAAGATGCAATATGGCGTCCTTCGGGGCTCCCATGGTCCGAGCTATAAGACCATAAACTAAGATTCATTCAGAACTACGTGTGGCTTGATTCCCATCCTCATGGGATACGTAGGACCGCCCGGACGCCCTGTCTTCGGGCACAGCCCATTTAGGGAGCCAGTCTCTCCCCCGGTTTCACCTCTCACCTCTACATAGGCCCCTAGGCCTAAGATTTACCTCTCTAAATGGCGTAAAATTTGATGTGGGATCATGTCTCCGTCAATTGTGTTTTATAACACTGCGCACATTTCCTGCCTAGCGTCGTCTCTGCTACGTCTGCGCTGCGTGACGATAAAATGCATGCTTGGTCCTATCATACGACCCTAAACTGTGACATTATCGTCCTGACCGCACGACGAAAAACGGCACTGCATTGTTGTGACCTCGTTGTAGAGGACATCACGTTGGGTATTGGTCATGTGCCATGCCATTTGTCAACACCCATCACGGCTTGATCCTTGTGGTGACATCACAGCCTACTACTCTAGGCCTATCGCTTCACAAAAACAAACCATTCACCTTAATGGAGAAAAAAGATACATCAAATTTCGCTTCTTTTAGTGAAAGGGCCACACCCGCACTCCCCTTTCCCCCTGGCACTGGTATCCTACCATGTCACCTTCCAGAACTACGTATGGCTTGATTCTCATCCTTATGAGATACGTAGGAGCGCCCGAGCACTTCCCCACGGGCCCAACCTAAACCTTTGTGTTCGGTCCCTCGACTCGAACATTTCCCCAGAGAACTCATGGTAAATAGGGCTTAGGTCCTCCTTCACGTCGGGTCTTGACTCCATGCATCCCCTGCTCCCTTTACCCATTTATGGTCAAAGGCACCCTTCAGAACTACGTATGGCTTGATTCTCATCCTCATGAGATACGTAAGAGCGCACGGGCACTTCCCCGCGGGCCCAGCCTAATTTCCCTTTCGGTCCCTTGACCAAAAACCTCTCCCAAGGAGGTTGCGTGGTGTGATATGGGGTTCTTCCCTCATTCGCGTCGGGTTGTTCACCGTTCCGTACACACCTCCTATTCTCGTTCATGCCAGGTGTTTGAGTTGCTCCACCATGCGCCTCTTATGTTTCCTCTCACCCATGGTCTGAATTCTACGACCCTAAACTAAGATCCCCCCAAGGGAAAGGAATCTGCTCCCTCTCTCTAATACGTTTTGTTGCCGTATTCAGATGTGTTTTGACAAAGAGCCTGAAGTGTGGGATTGTCACAGGGACATCCCCCTCGTCCCATGACCATGCTTCTTGAGCTTTCTATTTGGATCCTCATCCTCTTCCACATCCAAAAGGACCCTCGGATGACATGGATACTAGGCTTAAGGGATCTCCATGAATGCTGGACCTAAGGGCCCTTCAATCATTTCGAACCAACGTCCCTACAGATATTGGACATCAAATCGATAAAATCCCGTGTTGCGAATACGGTCAGCGGTCAATGGTCATTTGTCTGTCCCCATTCTAGGCTAACGCGACAGGATGCTATGTTGCAAACATGGTCAGCAGTTATCCTCCATCGTCACGCCGCCATCATCATGATCTAAATCTCGAGCACCGTGATTCACACATTTCCACTTCCTCATGTTCAAGTGGAATTCCATCATACTCGGCTCTTTCTCTTCGCGCATCTAGGTGCGCTAATTGACTGTGTTAGTGTCATTGGGCCGGTATTCACCGAGCGTCCCTTTGACCTAACCTGTCCCTCTCTATGTCGGGAAATTCCCACCACTACTACTTGTTTCCCACACCGAGCACGACTCACGTGGGCTTAGTAGTTTTGGCAGGATGTGTACCAACGCGGTCAGGCTGCTCCTCGTCCTGCATGACGATAAAATGCGCTTTTAGAACTACGTATGGCTTGATTCCCATCCTCATGGGGTACGTAGTAACGCCCGACCACTCTGCTTCGGGCCCAACCCAATCCTCGCTCTTGGTCCCTCGACCTGAATAGTTTTCTCCGGGGGTATGTGGTATGAGTTGGACTCCAAGTCCTCATTCACGTCGGTTTCATATCTACCACGCCACACGCTTCCTTCCCTCTTATTCCACGTCCTATCATATGACGTTAAACTATAGGAGTCTTTGTCTCCTCAACGCATGACATTAAACAAAGGTTCTACTCTGAACAAGTTCAGGATGCCCCAAGATCCCACTGGGAAGTGACAGATCCCCTCGCCAGAGAGGCCCTGTCTGAAAGAAGGAATGATCCATGATCAAACCGATGCGCCTATCTGGCGTACTCCCACCACGGTGGTGTAACTACCTAAGTGTTGGATTCTGTTCGGACAGACCATCACTCAATATTCCATGCTTTGCATGCTCCTTATTCGGACCCTCGTCCTCTTTCATGTCTAAAGGGACCCCCTAACGGCCTGGTCTCATGCCGCATCGGCTCACCTACCGTCCTAGGCCAACGTTCCGGAAGACAGGTCATACCTGGAAGGACCCCCTAACAGTATGGATGTTTGACCTATGGTCCGCCTACTGTCCTGGGACAACGTCCCGAAAGATTGATCGATGAAAAATTGATAAAATCCCTCGTTATGAATGCGGTCAGTGGTCGATGCTCATTTGTTTTCCCCATTTAAGGCTAACGCAGTAAGGGTACCGCTTCTCCTCCAAGGTTAACGGTTGTCCATTATTGTCACGCCATCCCCACAATGTTCCGAATCTTGGTTATCGTGATTCACGCTTACCATTTTCATCTATCTGGACCGATTTCAGCACCCCTGGCATTTCCCCGTTCGTGCATAAGAGTATGTTGAAGAAACGGTAATTCGGTCATCCTAAAAGTTCCTTCCCCCATCAAGCCTCTCCCGTCTCTCAGAAATCCGGACTGGTAATCCGAATCCTGGACACCGGGCTCGACCCATGTGGGCCTGGGGAATTGTCTCCGAACGTCCCGCAAACATTGTAGGGATGTAACAAGCCAATTCAATAGTGGAAATCGTGCGCGCTACGACATTCAAAACAAAGAAAAAAATTTTGAAGCACGAAAGTACCAATGAAAGGTTTATGGGTTTGTTACAATACTCTAGGGTTAACTTCCCCCATGGGAGGGTTGACCCCGTCAAAAGAGCGTTGCAGCTCCGCCACCCGTTGGCTTGTGGCATCCAAGTCTTGCTGTTGCTGAATCAGCTCCCGCTCCTCCTCAGCAGCGGCGCGGCGCAGTTCATCAGTCCTGGCTTTGGCCCTCTCTACGTCAGCTTGAACGGCGGCCATCTTTCCAGAGGTCTGCCTCATATTCTCTTCTGCCTCTGCCAGCTGGGCCTTCAACCGTGAGACCAGCTCAGATTGTGCGTCAAGAGAGGCTGAAAGCTCATCTACTCGGGTCTTCATCTGTTGAACCTCGCCTTCAGCCTCCTGGAGCTTCTTAATGCTGGTCACTTTCCTCCGCTGCCAACCCACGCTGAGCCCACGATCATGCTCCCGGATCTTCTCAGCCATAAGATCTCGGATGAGTGCGTGAGGACATTGGGCATCCACTCCCCCAGCGCACAGTTCGCGCAACTGCGAGAAAATCCTATCCATTTCGGCCAGCCATTGTGCTTGGGGAGTGTCCTTGATAAAGCGCGTGATCAGCTTCCATGACCGGCGGCGGACTATGCTGCTGTCTTCCTCGTCGGAGGCCGTTTCGTCCCAGTCTGTGCGATTGGCAGGCTCGCACGCGGGATACGCCCGCAGGAAATCCTCAGCAGGATCAACATCCGGTGTTGAATCCAGTACAAAACCTGGCGCTGAAGCGGGCGCGACATGACGGGGACCGACCGGTTGATCCTCTTCCTCAGATTCCACCTCGATGACTTCGGGTACGACCCTGCTGGTGGTCCCGCCAGTGACGATGTGCGTCGCAGCTTGAGGAGATGGAGGGACTATCGCCACCATCACCGGCATGCCCCTAGGAGGGACACCACCAGACATCCCGACCAGTCTCGCCGCAGCGGCCCACGCCAGTCGAAGAACTGTACGACAAAGAGGGACATAAACGTTAGTTGGCATGGTCTACATGTGACAACAAGGAGACCAGTGGAGGAGACTTACGGAGATCAACCTCCGAGCGCTGCTCTTGAGCCGGTACTGACGGGACCCCGAGACGATACCCCCCGTATACTGTTGGAAGGTCTGAAGATTCCGGAGGATCCACCTCGGGCGCTCTGGTCCCACCAGTCGCGGAACTGGACGCAGCCATAGGCGCGGGTTCTGAAGGTCCCTCATCATTACCCTCCAAGGAGCGAGAACGAGGCCTGCGAACAAGTTCCTCCTGCATGGCTCAAACATTGGTGAGAATTCCATAGGGACCCAAGAACAGATTGTAAGGAGAGAAGTTCGGAATGCTACCTCGAGAGCCTCCGCGAAATCGTCAAATTCTGAGCCTCGGTCTCCGACCTCGCCCTCCTCCAGCGGGCTCCCTCTTCCAGCCTCATCCTCCCGAGAGGAGTCCTCTGATTCCTCCGGCAGGGGGAAGCACTCCCTCAGATCGGCAGCCGATAACTGTGGGGGGACTGTCTGATTCAACAGTACCCTCACCCGGTCTGTCATTGGGCGAGGGACACCACTAGAGTGGACGTAATCCTCGAGCTCTTCCAGGTACTGTTCTGCCTCCACCGGAGACGCCGTGAATCCATCCTGAACTGGGCCTATGCCCGGAAATTCCATCCCGAGGCGATTTAGGTGGGCCCATATCTTGGATGGGCTGAGGAATTGCCGGTTTACATCCCAAATGTCCCAAGCTTCCGGGAATATGGAATCCTCTGCCATGTCAATGTGACGCAGGCGCTTCCCCAGAGCCTGAGTGGATATCCTGCGAAATCCCCTCGGTGGCCGCCCCACCGGATGACCCTGCTCTTCCGGAATCACCGGATCTACCACTGATGCCATACCCTCGGCTAGTGCGGGTCTCGCCGCCATGGCAGCCCTACTACTGCGAGCAGCCCTAGCTGCCCTCCGACCCCGACCTCGAGATAGAGGAGGCCCACCGTCACCAACCCGGATCGTTGGCTGCTTCAGCATCTCTCCTGGGTAAGAAGCCTCCCAACTGATGGTGTACTCCTTCACCAATCCGAAAGCGGCGGTGGATGGAGGCAATGCAATCCGCATCTTTCCATCTTCTCGTGTGAACATGAGCCACAGCTGCCTCATCACACACGGGTGCTCCTCGTGACGCACCTCCCAGTAGACCTGCGGGGTCAGCCGCTGGAGGCACCAGAACTGCCTTGCAAACCGATGCGGAGTGTACGGTTCACAGAGCAGCTCACGATCTATTCATGCCACCAAAACTCCACCTCGGAAGGCTAGGAGTTAAGCCCTATGCTCTTCCGTTCCCCTTCTGTCATCAGTAAGCATCCCCGTCGGCAACGGGAAGGGGTGGAAATTGAACTCATCCACCCTCCACACCCGATTCAGCACCATCGGCACAACTAATTTGAACGGGAATCTCCTGACCGCGTTCAGGATGGAGGGGCGGAAGTTTGATCCCGGCGGCGAAATGGGGTTTGGATACTCGTAAATCCCCCTGATATGCGCTGCGATCCACCCATACTGGAGGTGGAAGGGCCCGCATATCCTTGGCGGCTTCTTTCCCTCGCTAATATCCCGCAGCATTCTGTACAATTTGGTGAGCATCGGAATCCCCAGATTGATCCGCTGCCCCATGTCCAACATCGACGCCATGATAAACGAGCTGGGCCGCACCCCCATGGTTGTATCTCTCACCGGTAGGATCCAGCCACAGATGAGAGTCGCGATGAACGCCGACACCCTGACTATCAGCTGTTGTTCAGTGCTGACACTGAAACCCCAATTCTTCCATTGGCTGTCCTCCAAGACCCGCCAATACGAGTGCCCCTTTCCCCGTTGGGCCGCCCTTGGACAAGTTCGAGGCCTCGGAGGGAACTGTCGATTCTCTGGGAAATTCAGGAAGCATTTGAACCATCTCCTAAAATGGACATCCCACACTGCCTCCTTGTCCTCTCCGCGGACAAGTGCCATCAGCACCGATGCCAGTCGCGGCATTTGCTCCGCATCTCCCCACACGCTGAAAACGGGAAGGAATTCATCATACATGGCCCCTAAGATTGGGACCCCAGAAATCTGGTGGACATCCCTCAGGCTGATGCCCACCACCTCGTGATGCAGGTTAAAAGTGTTGGTCTTAGATGACCATCTACTCAGCTCCTCCGGCATTAGCTGCTTCGGTTGGTAAATGTGGAATTGGGAGGCCCATGCCGCCTCATACAACCCCACTCTCCTCAGCTCGGCCCCGAACTCCTCGCATGAGGAGCCTACCCAGTAGGCCCAGGCCCAGTCATCAGTAAAGTTTTTGCCCTGGCGTAGGACCCACTCATCAGACCACCCCATCTTCGAATCCTGCAAAGCCGCCTTCAGCATGGTATGATAGAGGGGAGGGGAAGTCTTTGGCTTCAATGGATTCCCGTCAATGTCGTTCCGATGGTTGTAGAGACAGTCAGCGGTAACGGGTGTGAAGTCCTCCCGCGCATGACCATCGACCGCCCTGAACCATTGGTGCTGGCACGGTGTGCTCCTGAACCAGCCAGCTGGTTCGTCCCTATTTGCCTCAGGGTTAAAGACATCATCCCTCAGCCCGAAGCCATACAACAGCAGTTTCTTGCACTGCGGATAATCTTTCTGACCCTCCGAGAGCAGATCTGTCAAAGAAGTGTGGTCGGAGTGGCTTTAGATCATCTCCCCTAGGCCTGGACAGTTGGCCATCTCATCCCGGCGAGCAGTATCTGCAAGGACCCCCAATACAGCCTCCTGATGGGCCATTTTAACTCTGGACCTCAGAAAAGAATTCTTTCGGCTGGATCGTGAAGCTCGACCGTGAAGCTAAATCGCGAAGCCGGATCGCGAAGATCGGTCACGAGACCAAGCCGTGAAGTCTGGCCAAGGCCGAGAAGCAGAGGTTCGCTTGGCGCGGATGCAGAGTCGGATACCCGCGGTTTGCCGCGAAGCTCGATTTGCGGAGGGCTTTCGCGGAGTACGTGGATCTTCGCGAAGTCGAGAGCACAAAAAGACAAAAAGGCACGTGAAGACAAAAGAGGTCGGCCCCCTATTTATAGGCGGCGACCCCGGAGCATCGCGGCGTGCCTCACCCGCGCGGAGCATCACGGCACGTCCGGATCTGTGGCCCCGGTCAGCACCGTGGGCCCCCTTCGCGAAGCCACTTCGTGAACCGCCGAAAATTTTGGCGATTTTCCCTCAGACTTCGACCCTTCGCCCTCTGCGGCTCCAAGTCTGAGGGGGGGCATTTGTTGGCGCAAAAAATATGGCCCGAAAGAAAGGAACAAAAAAAAGAAGGCCGGCGCGCTGCCTCGCGAAGCACCACCGCGAAGCACCCACGCGAAGCGCCCCGACCATTGGGGCCCTGCGAAGCTCCTGAGGCGGTAATGCTCCGCGAAGGCATTTGACGTTCGCGAGCTGCCGCGAAGCTCCTGAGGCGGTAATGCTCCGCAAAGGCATTTGACGTTCGCGAGCCGCCGCGAAGCTCCAGAGGCGGCGCGCGAGCCATGCTTCGCGGCACACCTTCCCTATAAATACTGGACTCCCCCTGAGTCCCGGGGACGGACAATACGACCATTCGGCTTCTCTTATTCTGAATCGCGAAGCACGCTTTGCCCCGGGAATCATGAGCTCCGCGAGGTACTTCTACTTCGCGAGACTCCTCTGCATTGTCTCGTTTTGAGCCCCTCTTCCGAGAGGGATGCCCTTCACGAAGCTCAAGGGCATTCGTGAAGGAAGGGGATTCCCAAGGGAACCCGGGAAGCCGCAGAGCGTTTATGCTTCCCGAAACACCCAAACCATGCTAGTGATACCTATGCTAAGGCAGGATCGCTACACATCGCGAAGCACACTGCTTTGCAGGACCCTGCTTCGTGAGGCACCCCTTCTTCACGAGGTAGTGCTCCGCGAACACTGTTCCACATCGCGAAACACATTCCACTCACACCTATGCCCCATGCTACGGCCAAGGCACTCCACTTCGCAAAGCACACTCCTTTGCATAGCGATTCCTCTTCCCGTGCGACCCTCCATGTTTGCACGATGTGATTTCAAAGCCCCATGGACAATACCACCCGTAGCATTGCTTCGCCTAATGCTTCTTCGCATAGGCACGCTAACAGCTATTGCTTCTTAGCATAGCCATGCTAACGTGGACCCCTCGATGGTTCGTTCCACGACCCCCTTAACCATGGCCTTACTGGTACTTTCCCTTCCCCAAGGACCGGAGGGTACCAGTTATGTAAGTCCTTGTGGTGTGGAGTGAAACCACCTCGTCCGAGCTGCAGGACATTAAAATGCCAAGCACCACGTCCTCAACACATGACGTTAAACTGTGACCCGACCTCATCTCCCTCACGAAGGGTCCCCCCAGGTCGAACATTCTTTACACCACTCGTCTTCACGGGAATGGAATCACCCATTCACATGGGATGAGAACCTCCTTGTCGAAGTGGTGTATGTTCCTATGAGAAGGGCGACCCTAGTTCCCCAACGGATGGCTGCACCACAGCATCTCCGTACTTCCCCACTACCAAGGTCAGTGGAGGGCGTGATAGGGAATGAGGTACCTCCCATCGTCGGAGCAAGGTCCATCTTTCCCGCGCTTTTTCGTGCCTTGTGCCTCCATCGTGGTGTTAGTCCCAGCACCGTGGGCCGCCTAACGCGTAAGCCCCTCTTCGCTTCTCACAGACGCATTCTTCGTGACGTGATCGTCAGGTCCTTGCAACCTCTTGTTTCTCACACCGAGCATGACTCACGTGGGATTAGAGTGAGCACCGACCCTGACCCCCACCCATAGCGAACTATGAGGACTTTGATCCATGTCAAGGCATGGTACGTAGGAATCCTCCATGAGGTTCAAGCCCACCCATCACTCATTCACACCGGGTCTCATTCACGTCCAGCATGATGTTAAACTGCAATTCCAGTCCGATGGCAAGCCATTGTGACTAATCTGAACTACGAGGTCCTTGATCCATGTCAAGGCATGGTACGTATGAAGCCTTTTAGAGGTTCAAGACCACCACTCATCGGAACAAGGACCATCTTCACGTCGGTTCGCTGACAAAGCCACCTTGCTGGGTCGTTCATTCACGACGAGTTTCGCCCTCGTCCAGCATGACGTTAAACTGTATGCCCCTTTGTCCCGCATGACATTAAACTGCACACCCACTTGAACTACGAGGTCTTTGATCCATGTCAAGGCATGGTACGTAGGAAGCCTCTACGCGGTTCAAACCTACCATCCTGTCGTTCCGACCTCATTCACGTTGGTTCACCCCCGTCCCGCATGACAGTAAACTGCATTCCCCAATCCGAACTACGAGGACTTTGATTCATGTCAAGGCATGATACGTAGGAAGCCTCCCCGAGGTTCAAGCCCAACTCCCATCGGACTAAGGTCCCTCACTTACGTCGATTCGTCGACACCCACCTCCCGTCGTTTATTCACGTCAGGGTTCACTATCGTCCCGCATGACGTAAAACTGTGTTCCATCAATCCCCTGAACTATGAGGACTTTGATCCATGTCAAGGCATGGTGCGTAGGAAACCCTCCAATGCTTCAAGCCCACCATTAGTGGACCCACGGGTCTACATTCACGTCGTTACGCTGATGATGCTCATCGGGACAAGATCCACCTTCACGTCGGTTTATCGGCGTCATCCCGAACTACGCGGACATTGATTCCCTGCCACGGGGATACGTAGGAAGCCCCGTCAAGGCTCAAGAACAACTTCATTGTTTTCCCTGCGATGGTCCCATTTCACTCTCCCTCCACTCCATTCATCAACCTATCACCCGTCCCGATTCTCGCCCGGACCGTCTTATCCCGGTGAGACCATGTCGGTACGCTCTTCTTCACAGCCATCCAGGGGCTGGCCCCGGTATCGACATCCCTTCAAGGAGGACCCCTCAATCCGATCTATCCTATCTAATGCTCTGGTTGGGTTGATCCGTCTCCTCTAGACGTTAAACTTGCGGCATACCCTGTGTTGAGCACGGGAAGCTGAGGAAAACCTCAGATATGTGTCTATGACATATAATTCCCCACGCTCGATGTGGGATGCCTCGGGCTTCCACGCCCTCAAGAAACCTTGTGACCAAGGATAACAGACAGACATGCCAGGTACCCCAGCATCCAGACACGCTACTGATTCCTCAACGTGACTACTCCCCTGACTGAAGGTTGCTGCCCTGACTGGACCCCTTGGAATGTCCCGACAGAAGCAGTGTAATTAACCGGCGTCCATGGAAACATGACACTGGGAATAGTTTCACGAACTACATATTAAATCAATGAGGGAGACCCGGACTAGGTGACGAGTTCTGAGAAGGATTCCACAGGAGGAAGAACTGACATCCCATCACCCCATTTCGATCAAGGAGCAGACGTCCCTGAATAAGGAGCGAATGCCGCCCGACTTTGGAAAGTGGGAATGCGGGGCAACAAAGCGCCGCACGTCCTCCCCCACGGATGGACGAGCGCGCGCCCCGGCGGAAAGCGTCGGAAACAGTCACAAAACATTTCTTCGAGGACATTCCATACATACCAATCCACACTTCATGATTTCACTGATTTGGATAAACATTGATCTTTAAATGTAAATAGTCTCTCTATGTGAAATGGTTCCTAGCCACAGCATCTCACCTTCCTCCCTAGGATCATTCCTCGAATGATCCTTCCTAATAGATAATGGTTTCAATTAATTATACTTATTTACCCATTCATGAATGATGTAGGTGCATTGAATAGGTTTTAAACATGTTCCATAGTTATTCCCCATCAATCAGTCATTCCCATTTTATTTTCAAGATAATGGAAGTTATGATCTACCCTCATGGGACTTCCCCATGATGCTCACTTCATCTCCATATTGTGCAATACCCAAAAAAATAGAAAATTCATACCACTCACTATTTCCTGAATCGACCAGGGATCACACAATCATAATACATGAGGAGGAATTTCCCAATGAATTTTTTGGGAACACAAGTTCCCTTTTAGTCCGAGCTCTTCGATATTAGACTGGGATACCAAGTTCAAACATTGTGACCTTAAAAAATCTTCATGTTTTTATGGTATTTTCATTATGGTAGGTCCTCCTGGGATTCTTAACATCAGGTAACCTATCTCTCATACCTTGGAAAATCTATAGATACACAGCCCATTGTACATGATTTATGTTCTTAAACCATTTTCAACATATGGTATAAGAATTGTGAAAATTATTTTTTTTATAACTATATTTATAACTGGTATGACCTTAAACCTCCAAAGAAAAGAGGAATACATGTCTATCTGGGAAAAAACCCATAGGGTAAACCTGATTAGAGTTCATTATCCTCCTACTAAGTCACTCTCACATCCTAGTAAAATAATTTTCTTAAATAAAGAGGTAAAAACCTTGTGGGGACCACCATGGGACCTGAAAAAACAAGATAAGCTCGTTAAAATATTCAGTTAAATAAAATGTTAGATATAAATCATAACTAACTTTTACCCACATGCACCTCTATGAGGTTCCAACATTTTATTTTCTATTCATGTATCCCACAACCATGACTATATGTGGTCTATTCAGTAGAGTTCTCACATCTCAGTCACAAGACACTAAACAATGCAACAAATTTGGTAATCACATAACATTAAACTATGTGATAAATCATCACAATAATAATACATTAAAAGACATGTCCATCATATTTTCTAATAGATGATGAAATATGTTTCCGTCAACCTCATCCCATGATGTGAAACTAAAAATAATCATAGGACCCATCATGAGTAAATCTTTCCCCCCATCAGTGCTGGTAGCAAACCACACCAATCTTATTTAACAATATATTAGCATCTAAGACAATACTCTCTATGAAATTTGAGTCTATTCTTTGTTTTGACCAACACACCTAACAATGTTCTAAAATACATGGTGAAATAATTATTAGAGTGTTGAAATATATTCAACCATTCTCCTAGTTCATACTCATGATTTGTGTATCCCATGATTTGGATCCCCAACATCTTTCATGTTTGATCATACTCTCTACCACCAACATCAATGATTTTTACCCACACTGGGTAATCTATCATCTTAGTTCCATGCTCCAAAATACTTAAAAAAATATTTTGACACGTCTGTAGATTCAATACTAGTCAATAGTAAACCCTCATTTGTGTTCCACTATCCCTAAAAAGAGATAGTGAAATATGTTTTTCAAACCGAGTTAACAGCAATACCTGGTCACCCTATCTCTCATTTTTGTTCTGAATTTTGGGCATCCTCGTTCCCAATATTCACTCCCCCTAATTTGGGTGGGATTCCAAACTAGTTTCATAACCCCATTCATGGTCAATCACACATTTAAAAAATGTAAATTGGATGTGTTGAGTATCTCATGATCTATCCAATTTTTTCTCAAAAAGAAATCTCCAAGTGTTCAACAAAAAAATTTTGTCCTAGAGTATTCAAACCATAAATGGATCTCTCATTTAAAGGAAATATTTTATTGTTTTCACTTGTTTATCATACCAATCATTACTAAAATGGGCTTATTGAATCATTTTTCTCATTTTTTGATATGAATGAGATACCAAAAAAGTATTTGGGCATACATAGAATTTTAAAAAAACACTCCAAATGTTCAGTAGGGTCATCCATATATTAGATCCTCTCCCTTACATCAATATGAAATAATATCCATAAGGTTAAAACCTTGTGTCCAAGTTGTTGAGATTATCCCACCTGTGATTAGTTGCCTCCAGAGACTATTATCACTCTTCTGGATCAGATACCTCCTCTTTGGTGTCTGAGAGAACATCTTTAACCATAAATTTGACCTGATTCCATTTTTCCTAACACTCACCTACCAAATAATCTACCTCCACTCTCTTATCCTCGTCCACAAAAAAATTACCCCTCAATTAGACGATCATCCCTTCTTGGGGAGTGAAAACAACCTCATGTTCTGGTACCTTACCTTCTAGGTGAGTGATCTCCACTTTAATGGCATGGTGTTACTGGGTGAGACCAAAAATCTTCTTATTCATAGAAATCTCAACATGATGCAACTCTTCATGTCCACATTAAATGAAACTTATCGGAGTTTATGAATGTAAGATTCTATAATCTACCCCTCTAGTCTATAGGATGACTAACCAATGACGGAGAGATACCACTAGGTTAGGATGAACAATTAGAATACCATGAGTGATGAAATTAAATGCACTTGTCGATTCCTAAGGCTTGATTAAATAATTTTCCACTTTCAAATCCATGTTAGAATGCAATAATATTTTAGGTGGAAAATTATTTTATAGATGGAACAAAAAAAATTCAGTGGTGGGCTCATCTACAAGAATGTCATCTACCAGGTTGATCCCTATTTCCAAATAAAACATATCATTATTGGATCATTCACATATAGTGGGATACCCATAAAACTATTATAGAAATTAAGATTTAGGATTAAACTTCACATCCTCATCAACTACCTCCACTAATGGTCAGATCTCACCCACCATGATTGGGGTATCAGGTCTAGCTTCTTCTGTTAATGACATTTCTGATGTATTTGTAGTCATCATCGCTCCTTCAACTATCATAGTTGATGGTAGTATTTCACCCAACTTCATTGAGGCCCAAATATTATAAATTCCCTCTTATGGAACCTCCAAGTAGTCACATCCACAATAGCCTCCCCAACTTTCTATTTCTGGACATAATTGTCCCTTATATATACCTCAACGTAAAGCATTGATGAATCATGCATCACCACTCATGTATGATCCCAAAAAATAGTTTAGGAAGCCTTTTAAAGATGTATTTAGGTGACAATAGTTTATAGGGATCTAATAAAATTTGTTATGAAGTGGAGATGGGATAAAATAGTTGTATAATATGACTAGATACAGAAAAAGGTTCATGAGTAGTCCCCCTAGCAATGACATTCCCCCTGTAGTTGACACACTGATTATTATGAGTTTCCACATGCATGGATGTGATGTCTCTATCATGAAGAAACAACATGTCATAATTATTTTTTTCATAAATCCCTAACTCTATACTAGGGAATATGGGTTAAAAGGTGGTTATTGATTTTTTTATTTGTTACCCCAGTTATTGGAGTCACATCCACTGATGGTTGGCTTCATATGAGCACAACTGTGAGGAGGGGAACCATGACCCCACTAAAGGGATTGGGATCCCTTATCCATTTCCAAATATTTATAACAAACCACCCAATCCTCTTTTCTCACTTATTCCTAAATATGTGATAAAGGAGTTATGTAAAATTCTTAGTGATTTGGTCATATCCAAGACACACAAGATCTAAATATTTAGCTGATTAATGGAAGGATCATCATCCATAGGGGAGTCAAGAAAGTAATTTATTCAATATGAGTCCTACTCTGACCCCTATTATAGAATCTTGGGTGTAAATATCTCACCAACTGAGAGATACAAGTGATAATTAATTTTTAGAAACATCTTCACATGGCTGATTAAAGGGATTCTAAATTCAATGAGAGAGGAAAAATCTTATAGATCTACTATATATTGTACCACCTCAGCCTGGGTAATATAAAAACCTTCCAATGGATGCATTAACATCATAAATAATACTTACTCAAAGATGAGATGCGTCCATATCACATAAACAGTGGTGATTATTCTCTATATCCACAAAAATTCTTAGGATCCAAGGTAAGAAACCTTATTAGGGACATCCGGGTGACACAGTCTCTTCTCTAAACCTTGGATCTTTTCCCTCAAAACTACTCCATAGGGTTCTACTTCCTCCCCAATCTACTTAATAGATAACATAAATCAGATTTTTTCTCCCCTATATAAATATTCTTCCTATGTAGGACCACACATTGTAGGATCTATAACCATTGCTTCATGTACTGGCCTATCACTGCCTCCGCAACATTACATACCTTCTTCTTACCCTCAAACCCATGGTTGTATGGATCATATTTCATATTTAAACCAAGTGTCTCACCACCTAATCATGACCCCATGATACATGATCACCCAAATCAGTGAACTTTCGTGGATGATAAGATATGATTGGGTGAGTAGCATTAGCTTGTTTTACCCCCTAAAATATTTATGCACAAACAAGAACCACATTTTCTTGAGAACCACGTGTTGGAACTCACTACTTATCCCTAGTTATACCATTTGGGTGATCTAATATATGAAATGGAACTAGCTCATGAATCAATATGTGTTATAAATTTAAAAAAAGTCTATTTCAGTCTACTTATTTCACCAATACCCTATCCCAAAGGCTAATATGTATGGCCACTTCTCAATATCCACCTTGCCTTCATCAGTTACCTTTAAAATAATTGGGGGATGAGGGATTTTCCATCCCAATATTCTCTTACATTCCATCTAAAGGATTTAATCATTGGCATGGTAACCCTATTTCACATACATGACTAATTCTATTATTAAGACTAAAAAGTGGATTATATATCAAAGGAGGAATCCATGTAAGGGGGATTTATCATGCCCTCATCTCATTTCAATAATTTATGTGATAGAACCAAATAGCATCATGGATGTCACCCACTTTTGGAAAGAAGGAATACAAGGCAACAAACAGTGCATCATTACTATATAGATATAAGGTGTGTATCCTTGATTGATAGAATAAGAATATATTATACAGAAATCTTATTTCCTTAAAGGTATAAAAATAAAATAATAAAATAACTCCAAAAATTAATCCATGAGGTTGATATTCTCGGAAATTGAATAAGACTCAGCCAAAATTAACCCCTCCACATGACTTTTTGTGAATTTTATAATAATAATTATAAAGTAAAATTTATTAAGAACCCCCATTATAAACACACATCTTAAAAAAAAGACTCACAATCAATAAAAGGAAATAAAAAATAATTTAAAAGAACAAAAAACCTTGAATATCTCTCCCTGTAATTTAAATATTCACAAAAAATTGTGTAACATGAGGAAAAAATATCCCAAAAGACATCTCTTTAACTCATTGAAGATACATTAATAAAAAACCACAAAAAAGAAACCTAGAGCAAAAAATTAAATCTCAACCAAGCACATACAAAACTGATCAGTGATTCTCAAAAGATACAACACTCTAAAGATCGATCAATAATCCAACCATCTCAAATAAATCTAAAAAATTAAGTGGATTTTTATCTAATGAATGTGATGGATGGTAAAATAAGATTCTCAACACCGAAAATCAAACATTTATTGAATGATAAAATCATCTCCCAACACCTGTATGTTCATGGTTTATCATGAATATGCATCTTCCTAGTTACCCATGTACATTATGAAGGATTATCAACATAAAAAAAGGGCATACAATAATTACAACATTTCAAAAATAGGTCACTACACTGTCATGATAGAGGTCTTAGATCACATAAATATTTATATCTAAAAATCATGGTAAAAATCATGATAACACCGTAGAACAGAAATGAATCTGAATGATATCACCCACTAACCACATGAAGAAAATAATGTCATGAAGAAACATGAGGTAATTCAAAAGTCAAAATACCCAATAAATTAAATCTTATCAGCATAGGAATCAATTATTTCCTCAATAGTGGAAAAAAATGGTTTCAAATTCATTCATAATGAATGATTTCACTATTCTAAAGAAAACAAAAACATGTAGTAATAGATAAATATTAAGTAAAGGAAACCATTATCTTGATACAAACCAGGTTCTACAAGAAATCCCAAAAGCTAAAACATGAGTTCCTCTATACCAGATGGTCACCATGAACTAATGACCTACTGTAGGGAAAACTCAAATAGTATCAACTCAAATTTATGAAATAAAAGTATGGATCAATATCAACCACCAGTGGTTTCTACCCAACTTCATAAAAAGATTCAATCTAAGGCCTATGATTAGAGGACTATTGTCATGAATCATCTCTTACTCTGTAGTTATTCGATGATTCCCCATAACTAAAAATTCCACTTTTAGTATCCCATACATGTATAACCTATTAATATTTCAATGGAAACCACTCCGTTTAAAAATTCATTGAGAATTCAAAAATTAATTCATAGAATAATAAAGTCCAACACGATAGTGATGTAACATCCTGATACATTATTTCATGTACTTCTTGACCCTTGTTTCGATATCATTATGTTTGGAGATTGTCTTAGTTTGTTACCAGGGAAGATTTAAAATTGTTGGAAGCTTTTTTGGATGTTAATGGGTATCAGATTGTTAGAGTAAACTATGTTCTTTTGGTAAAAAAACAGTGTTCTCTATGTTAAGACTCTATAAGATGGTGCACAATATCTTCAAATAGTGTGTCCACCCTAATAAACTGCACAACATCGGATAATGTATATTTTCATGCTCAGCTCATAGTTGGACTATTTATTCCAAAAAACATTGGATCCCAAATATAATACCACTTAGAGAACATACATAGGTCTCATCATCACTAAAATTATATATCCCAGCGAGGTATATTTGAACCATATTATTAATTCCCACAATATTATAATTAAAAATCTATGAACCATCAATTTAAACCCTAATAAAGCACATTTGACTATAATACGAATTTCTTGTTATATCTAATGGGGAAATTGAATCTTATATCCACTTCCCTTTATGTATTGAAGAATTGTTGATTACATTCTATCTCTTTATTGTGAGTGGATCTTTTCTCATTAGGATTATGATAATCTTCCATTTCATTGATCTTAGAGGGATAGATCATCATGTTATTTAGTGATATAATCATTAATGTGATACACCTTGATTCTAGGATTTATTATTTTATCTCTATGTACTTTTTTATTCGTTGGTGTGTCCTGTAATGGGTATTGATTTGATCATGTGATAATATGTAGGTGTTTCCATAATGCATTAGCCTTTAATTGAAACCATAAATTTCATGATTGATTTAATATGAGTTTTTAATATTTAAAACCCATATATGGGATGATTTTATAAATTATTTAAAAAGTGAATGAAAAAGGATCCCCCCCAATTTTAATAGATTTGAAATTGTTGGGTGAATGTTTTTAGAGAAATGATTAACTGAATAAAAATTTAATTTAATTCAATAATTTGATGTCGATTCTTGATAAAATTCAACTAAAATGAAACATGATTTTAAAAGAAATGAAATTTATGAAAAATATATCATTTCATTTTGAATTTGTATATTGAATTTTTAATGATAGATTGATTTTGAAATACTAAAATACCATAGAATGAATGAATTGTTTATTTATTTATTCTAATGTGATCTTGAGTATTTAGTATGTGGCCAGGACATAAACACTAGGACTCAAACTATCTAGATATGGGTTGATGATGGAAACACTCACTAAACCATCCACATCATGATTCATCATGATGGTCTCCTTAATGCGGTATTGATTAATTATGAACATTGCTTGAGAATGAGGTAGTGGGAACACATACTAGATCCATGATGATGATATAAAAGTGTAAGAATCCAAAAGATGGAAACTAATATACCTTACGTATTTTGAAAATGTTGCTTTTTTTATTCATATCTACTATATATCAAATTTTTTTAGAAAATTTTTATTCATTCATGTTTATAAATATAAATTTTTAATATAAAATGGTCATTTTATCAATGTTTTGAAATAATTTACATTTTTAAACTGCAAAGAATGTTTTTTCATAAAAATATAAAACATTAGTTCCATTAAATTTTTATTTAGATTGAAATTATGAATCATTTAATTATTTTAAAATTGATTACGGAACACATGGTGATAAATGTTGTGTTTTTATCTCACACTCCATCATTTCCATCCTTCATTTATAGATTTTGTGGTACCAGTTATAGGGAAAGGAAAGGAACCACTTATAAATGGTATTTTTGCTTGATCCAAATGAATATAGGGTGATGATGGTCTCTAGTTGAGAAATGATACACTTTCTATATGGGGGTTGAGAGACTATTTCTCAATGGATTTAGCATAGTATTTTATTGTTGTTTACATTGGGTTGTTTATCTAAATACTTTTGGTATATTCTCCTTGGAATACCAAAAATGTTTTGATTTATAATCCATAATTATATTTTTAATTTTAAAGAAAACTAATCACTCTTATCTTTAATATGAATCCATGTGTTTTTCTCCAACACATGATGATTGGGAATTCCCTTCGAGCCATGTCGAGACTATCTTAGGAATCAGTGTTTCAGGGTACACTGACTGAGTCGAAGAAAATTGTATCCTATGTGGATATAAATCATCTTTATATGTCTGTATTTTTTCTGGGATGTCATGTTTGATAGGATACAGTATTTTTAGGACTTGTGATGTATTTGTGAGTGATCTCCTAGAAATATATTATTGTACCAATCATGAAGTCACTATGGGTGATTAGGAAAAGTTTCCATGTGGAAAGTTTTTTATGATTCTATCTAGTTAATCATTTTTTTCTTGAGTCTCTTAAAATCATGGAATATTAATCTTTATCTGATATAATTTATATTTTTATATCTCTTGATTTAATTGATTATCTATATAGACATTTGGATGTTTATGAGTCACATATTGATGTTTTATAAATCCGTACCGCTGAGTATATATTTCAATAGAAAACATGATGAAACTAATGGTGAAATAAGGAAAGAAAATCTTCTAGATTATTATAATACTATTTTGATTTTTGTGCATGGTGTCCACGCTCTGGGATAGTTATCATAACTGATTCTTGTTGAATATCCTATAGTGGATCCATAAAGGGATGTGGTTAGAAATCGTGGTCAATAATTTCAACACCAAAATCCACTATCATTAAATGGTTGAAATGATCCTTAAAACGTTTAGGAATGGTAGAAATAATTTTTTCTTATTTTTGAGTTCTTGGAAATGTATGTTTAGATTAAGGAGAATTGTGAAACCATCATGCTTGAGAGAAAAAATAATAGATATTGGGATTCAATGGTTATCAAAAATTAATAAGAGGGATTATGGTGGGTGCATATTAAATCTATTTTCATCATGTAGATTACTCTAGAATATATGGTCTTCAAAAAGTCAATAAAGTTTCTTATCCTCATATAGGTTGATATAACTATGAATCTGCTTGTGAAACATTTTTATTAACATGTCCGATTTTCTCTTGATAATTGATAACTAAGTAACTGAATTGTTGTTTATATGATAGGGTATTGAATATGAAATAAGGAATAATATTTTCATACAGATGCTCACTACTTATGGGGATTTTATGGATAGAGTTTTTATTGATGACCATGACCTGGATTGTAAGACAATGTTGATAGGAGTTTATTTTTCTCATAGTAGGAGGTATACAAGTTACATTAACGTAAAGAGAAATCATGATGAGTGTAATGGGTATATTAGATAGATGGAGTAATCTAGACCTCAAGGTGTTCTTAGTAGAGGCTTTTGACTTCATTTTAGTGTGAAAGGTTGAGAATTCAAAAAGGAATTTCTGTAAGGAACCTATGAAATGTTGTATGTGTAGATTCTCAGTTCAAATGTAGAAATTTTATCTTTTATTTTCTACTCCACACTATTGAATGGGATCATCCACACCTAAAACAACCAAGGGGATTTTAGATACCTCAATAACTAAGGGTTTCTATCCACATTCATTAAGAATGAAACTTCTTTATTTAGTGAAAGTCTATATAATAAGGTGATGTTTTTTAAATAATAAGTAGAGGTACCATCACTATAACATCACCTCTAGTGACTAGTTTCTTTAATTAAAAATAATGTAACATGTCAATAATCAAATGTTTTTTTTATAAAACTATCTATGAAGATTTTAACTTATATGATATATGTCACTCCTCCCTTTGAAACAAAGAGAGAGAGGATACTATGATGTCCCTATTGGGTTTTATCTCTTTTAGATATTAAAATCTCTTGGAATTTTCTAGTTCTTAACATGACCCCTCATAATTTAATTTTTATAATCAGTTGGATGAATTCTCATTTGGAATTGATTTTTTTTGTAGGTGTCATTTTTTTATACCTGATAGGGTGTACCATGTTATTTAGAGAGAATGTACCTGAGGTCATGAATATTTGAACCTTGTTTTTCTTGATTTTGGGTAAGGTAATATATTGTTTTAATTTTTTTTGATAATGAATCACTTGGGGGTGATTTACCTCCAATTGCTGTTGATTTTCACATTGCATTCAATCTGATTTATTATTCCATCCACTTATAATAGATGTAGTTTTATCAATTGATTTAGTATTTAGAACTCAGAATATATCAATTTATAATTATCTTTTGAAACCAAAATAATTTAAAGAGTGAAGGTCCAGTTATATAACATATTGGATAATGTCTTTATATTCTATTGTTTGTCTGCTTGGGTGGATCCTATTTATTTTTCCAAGAATGGTGATGGAATAATTCATGTTTTGTGAATACCGAAAACATAATTTACTAATTGTAAAGAAAAAATATATATTTCCACATATAGATTTTTTTTTGATCAGTTAAAATGGGAAACATAGTACTCAAATATTGAAATTCTATCCAGTAATCACTAGTTGAGAATAAAAGAATCCAACACCCCAAAGTGAACCTTCAAGAGTAGGTATTTCTATTTTCAGTATATAACTATGCCATTTGGTCTGACCAATCCATATACAGTTTTAATGGAATTGATTAATAGATTATTCCATGAGATACTCCGATAATTCATGGTAATTATTGTGGAGAATATTCATGTTTAGTCTAAAGTTGACGAGGATAAATTTCATCATCTATGTGTAGTTATAGAAACCATGAGATACCCCCATTATTAAATGCATCATTAAAAATTTTATTTATAGATTTAGGATGTGATATTATAGGGAAATGTGGTCATGAAACATTTTATTTCAGTAAATACTCAAAATTTTAAATATGTTATGACATTGAAGAATGTTTTTAATGTTTTAAATATTTAGGGATTCTTTGGATTTTCATAAATTTGACTCGGTTTATTAATTGTTTGTTGATGAATGGAATCTATGATTAACACTCTCACATATTTATTCATAATGTTCATTAGGGATTCAACTTTTCATAGTAATATTTTTTGATTTACGGCCCCTTTTGACTTTAAAACCAGTGTTGACTCTTTTTGAGTCTCAATAGGGATTTGTGATCTTCTGCGACACATTAGGTTTTTGTTTGTGATGCATTCTTATATAGGGAATCATGTGGTAGCCTATTTTTCATGTAATCTAGGGACACATGATAAGAACTACCCAACATAGGAACTCAAACCCACGATCATGATACATAATATTAAGAGTGTTTGATATTTAATTTGTATAGAATATTAACAATTTATTCAAACAACAAAAGAATAAGTTATATATTCTCTCAATAATGCTTAAACCTTAGAATTTGGTGTTTACTTGAGTACAAGAAGTATTGTTATATCAATTTTTCCTACACCCTTAGTAAGGGTAATTTCATCATATATTATTTTATTAGGAAAATATTGCATAGGTAGTGAAAGAATCATCAAAAGAGTGGAATACGATGACACAATTTGATCAGTTGAATTTTGGAGATTAGGAGGATGTGATCGAGGTTTTTCTGGAATACATTTATCTAAAATCGTCTCTTCTTAATATTTTTCATCAATATGATAATCTTGATGATGAATTCCATGGTATTAGAGAATCTATTTATGACATGGATACAATTTCTAGGTGTTCTATTTATAATAAAGGTTCTATATTCATTAGTAAAATGTATGTTTTTCCTTTCAAAGTGGGAGAAATTTTGATGGGGGGTCAAAATAATTATCTGTGGTGAGTTCACTATATAACCACGAAGTTGTTAAGTGATTTTGTTATGATGATTATGGTTGCTAGGTTTTAGATGAGACATTGTTTATTTTTCCCCATTTTTATATTTAATAACTAGTCAATTTTGATCATCAAATATCCTTCAAGATTTTTAGAGACCCTTTAAAAACTGAATTGAAAATGTGTGGATATTTGTATTGATATAATGTCATGGGTATATCATACCACTCTAAAAAAGAATTCAATTTTGGATTTTATCTTTCAACTGACCAAATCATACCACTTTTTAGCTAATCTAGATACATAAAAATTTTAGGAATTGGTAAGTTTATATGTGACATTGATCATCAGAGTTCATGGAGTTACTTCTATTATTGTTTAATGTAGGGATCCCTAACTAAAATTTCATTTTGAATAGTCTTATAGGTAGTTTTGGGATCCCATTCTTTATTGGGAATGACATATCATCCATAGATGAATATCTAGATATAAAGTGCTATTAAATTCTTATAATACATGATGTTTACTTACCTTTTCAGCATTGTTGGACATTTTGATAACCATTATAGAGTAATTGAATTTTTCCATAACAACATCTATAATCCATACATTAGTATGGGTCCTTTTGTGTTCTTATATGGTTGGACATATAGATATCCTCTTTGTTGGATGGATATTAGTGATGCTTCATTGGTTGGAAAAATATTTCTCCCAGATACGACATCCAATATTTAGTTTATGTATTATATTATAGTGACAAAAAGGAGATGATAAAATTATTATGTTGATCATTATATAATCCCTTTCGATTCCCCGATTGGTGAATATAGTTTTGGATAGTTTTACCTCTATTTGGTCACTGATGTTTGTGGGTACATATGAGTTTTTTTATAAAATCGGTTATGTGGAGTATAATTTTCCCTACCACCATATTATATATTGATCAAAAAAATGCTTCATTAATCAGAGATCATAAATTATCTTTCTGACCATTCTCATGTCTTTAGATGGGTAGACCATGATGTTGATCTGATTTACCCCTGAATTTTCATCATATATGGATTATTGATTCTAAGACTAAGGTTAATTATGTAATGAATAAATGATTAGTCCATGTGATATGGATTTATGGTTCTGATTCACATCAGACATGGGAGCATGAGGCACTGATGAGGTATTAGTGAACTCATCTATTTGATACATAATATTCTTGAGAATATTTTTTCATAGTGAATGTGTTTATTATTGGGAGGTTGTAACATCATGTTACCTTCTTCCAGTACTTATTGTACATTTTTATATCCTTATACATGGGGAAAATAATGGGTCTTTTTTTGGTGAATGTTGAAAATATTGGTGTTTTTTGGGGAAATTATAGGTTGTCACATGTCTAGGAAATAATATATGGTTTGGACCACCAAATCATGTCCCATATGTAAAGACACTAGAATGGGTAAATTGTTTTTCTAATAAGTCACTGACCCCTCAAAACCATGAACCATGGATAGACGGGTTTAATGGTTGGAACATGGTTATATTAACCTTGTATCCAAACAATTCACTAGATCCATAAGCCTAGTAACAGAACATTAGTAGGGTGTATGGTTAATACTAACCATGTTGGCCAACAAATAAACATTATACATGAGTTTTAATTTTGGTGAAATTTTAATTTTAAATCGTAGTAAGCCTTTTAGTACCATAATCACACTCATATGGACATGACATGAATCCTTGGTCTATAAAGGCTCTTAAGATGTTAAATTGAATCCTCTAACCTCTTTACATTCAATATTTATGCACCAATGATTAAATTTGATCTCCTTATAGTAAGAAGATATCTTTTTATAAGGGATCATAAAATTTTAAGTGCACTCCTACTTAGAGAGTGATAGATCATCATATTTTTGAATTATATTTATTCATGGTTGGATTCCGTAATCACATTCACCTTTTTTCTTTTTTGGAATATCCAATTTTATGTGTTTATTTGTTCAAATGATTAAAAGAAATTCGTTCCGAATGAATTACCCAAAAATTGAAACATTATATTATTTAATGTTTTGAAATGAGTTTCTATTTTATTTGAAAACATTATTTGATTTTATTTTATATATGATTTGAAAATGGAAATTGAAACACTGAAAAACACATGTTTTATTGGAATTAGAAATGTTTGGTCGGTAATTTGAGATAATGAATTGCTTGAACTCAAAGTTTATTGGATATTGATTCTTGATAAAATTATAAAAAATATATATTATTTTTAATGAAATGAATCTAACGAAAAAAATTATGATTTGGTTTTGAAATTAAAAATGAATGTTTATACTTAAATTAAACAATTTAATTTTTAATTTTGAATAGATTTTTAAATAACTAATATTCATATGAATAGATGAATGAATAAATTATTGATTGAAACACCTTTGGGCCTTAGAAGTGTGTAGGTGACTGGTACAAGTATTCTAGTAATCTTACTCTATAGCTATATATTGACTATTACAACACTAAACAAACCAAGTCGAAATTATTTTTCAGGATGGTTCTCCTAATGTTTTGTTGGTTGATTAACCTCAAGGATTAAGCCTTAGGGTGTGTGAAAATAAAAATTGATCTATGATGATGAATGGGAATCATAGAGATAATATAGCCAAAAACTATCATACCATAGAGATTATTACCATGGTTCATTATTTTATTTGACTTTATTATACATGAATATATTTATTTTATTTTTTATATATTATAGTTTGTATATATAAATGTTTTATATTAAATATTCATTTTAACAATGTTTTGATATATTGTCTGTCATTCGATTTCATGACATGTTTTGGTTTAAAAGTCTGAAAAAGAATTTATATTTTTTTATTTATTTAAATTTAAATAATAAATGGCTTAATTGTAATGGTATTGATTTTTGAACCCTTGTTAGGAAACATTAATGATTTTCAGCTAGCACCCAACATTTTCCATTGAGTATTATGTATCTTTTTATACCTCTTTCAGGGAATGGAAAAATGACACATGGAGGAGGTAGGTTTTTTGAACCAATTGACTCAAAATTGATGATGGCGACTGATGGGGATGTGGTCTACCTATTTCATAATATTTGAAATCATGTGCCTTTATAAATTTTTATTTATTTATTGGGTAATTTTTATACTTGGGATTGTTTATCTGACTTCTTGTGGTAATTTTTTCTTGAGGTGTGTTTTTCGTGCCGGCAATGTGTTGAATTATCATATTCAATATTATTATTACATATTATAAACTCATTACCATTAAGATTTGATATGAAGGTAGGACCTAGTTTCTAACCCATGGGGAGCAGGACCCCCCTAGGACAATGTCATGACTAGCTTGTGAATCTGTGTACTAGGGCATCTATACTATTTTTCATAAGAAACACATGAAATTACTATTATTTTTCTAATAAGACTCTCCATTCTCAACCAACATCAATTATCAATCAAATAAAAAATCTTCACATAATACAACCACATATGAGGAATTAACCAATTCAAATATCATTGAATGATCCGCCTCAACTGATAATGAAGATTCAAGAACAAATAGATATGATGTTAGGTAGAAATCTAGAATGATGATTAAAAGGTTTGGGAAAATATATTTTATAAAAAATGATATTTAATGGATTCATTACAAAAAAACATCATTTGTGAAATATAAAAAACATAAACAATTGTAGGCATACTATGAAACTCATATCTCACCTAGACTGAAACCCATGAGATTAGAAACATTATCATTATAATCATTATAAGAAATCATCCTTTTCATAATGATTTAATTGATGAATATAAAATATATTATTTTATTATGAAAATTGTTAATAAAATATTTCCCACTACACTCATCTGGGTCTCATAAATTGGGATTTAATATTATTTAACAATAGAGCATCGGAAGTATCGGTAGATTTGTCAATATGATGATACATTTATATAAAATGATAATAACTACTTCAAAGATCATATTGGTGAAGGAAAATTATTTATTAATTGGAAATTTTTTTGGGATACAATTTTGGATATGTCTAAACATAGTCTCATAAAGTCAAACATCAATCAAAACTCACAAAAAAATATCAAAAAGACAAAACATTTAAAACAATTTCCCAAACCAATTTTATCAATGAGTCATTGTCTCTAAATAACCTGTGATTTAACTATTTATAAAAAACTACAATTATCCCCAAAATTTGAAATCATGATATAAATAAATCACATTTTTTAAAAAAAATTATTAGATCAAGTAAATTATTCCAGGGATTCAAAAGAATTAATATTTTTGTTCTATTTTAGAAAAATTTCCATTTAAAATGCATTATATCACCAAATGTTTTTTGTATATTCATCTAGAACATAAAAATGGGGTTTTGAAAAAAAGTTTTACGAATAAAATATTTCATTACGCGTAGTTTATTGCAATTGAATTTTTTTTGAATAACTCAACAAAACATTATTTAAGAATTAATTTGGATTCCAAATAATTTAAAATCATAACCATAGGGATTATTTTTGAATCAATAAAACAAAAAATGAAACAAAATTTACTGAAAATTAAAATTTAATGTGTAAGAGATTTAATATTGTATACATATTCTAAAGATACCGGAACTATCAGTAATAGATAGGAGAGAACATATTTCTTGATAGTGACTAGGCCCATTATTTTTTATGTTCATTTGGAGTTTTTGAAAATTTCATCATTGGATAACTCAGATGCCCCTTCCATAATCTCTTTTTTAGTGTGTTAATATCTATGGAACTCAGAACAAAATCATGAATATTCATCTTAGTGGAATGATGTTGGAATTTATATAAATATAGAAACAGAGCTTACTATGATATGATTAATTCATAAATAGAAAACCTCATCTATAGAATGAGATTGTTTATTTCATATTAATCCATCAGATGAGGAACTGTGAAGATAATCTATCCCTCAACGCATTAAATATGTGAAAAAATGTCCAACTTACCACCTTGTGTATCACACATTGACTCTGATTTTGTTAGTGTTCTTATAGTACATTCTTCAAACAAGACACAAAAATGTCCTGTAATATGGTTTTTTTTTCAGGAGGTGGTATCATGAATTATTGAAATGGTTATGTTATTATTCCTTCACTTAATACATATATATTTGTGATTCCATTTAGGCTGATGCACATGCAAGGTATACAGGATATGTCTGTGAAATCAAAGAATCATCGGGTTAGAAATATCTGAGACTAACTCCAGAATGGTTCATAATGCACAAAAAATATGGGGAATCAACCCATGGTCTATCATCTTCCTGATTCAGACATTTAAGGATATCATTTCTAGAATATTGGAGGTCCCACACACACAAGACATGAGGGGAATAGAGTTTTTTATATCATCGCCTCATTTTCCTATTATGTTACACACATTGGAAGGACTACCTTTTCTACTATGTGTTCATTTCGTCCAAATGGTATGAATTTTTTTTAAAGGGGATTCCATTGGGATAAAATGCATTTTCCCCACATAGAAAATTTTCTTTTTTATATAACCATACCATTTTATCCATGTGGTTTTTTTCATCTTATGAAAAATATTATAGAATATTTTACCTATAGATCAGCCGTATGAGCTATTAATATACACTCCAATCTCACAATAGTTCTTAGATTGGCATCTAGAGTAACCACATTGATTCCTTAGAGTGTAACATACCTTAATGGAATTGTGAAACCATGGTCATCACTCTATTTAGACACCAATTTATAAATAAATTGACAAAATTAAATTCATCCTCGTCAGGAATGTAAATTTTAATTTTCACTAGGAAACTAATAACTCAAATTAAAAATAATCAACACCCCACATAAACAAGTAATTCAAGACATATCATGAAGAGGTGATTATGATGAACCTACTTACAGAATACCTCTTGATTAATGAAATATTCATAATCTTATTCTACCATAAGTCACCCATATATCATAAGGGAATTCAAGGAAAAGTAATCTCTTTTACGGGAAAACATTTTCTGAGTCCATTTTTACCAAACTAACCCAAAATATAATATAAACTAGGAAGTTAATCAATATAACTCTATCTAAAATATAATTTATGATCCTAATGGTCTAGAAACAAGAACATAAGCATCATAAAAATGATATGGGATTGATTTTTCCAAAAAAAAAATCTAAAAAAATTTGAAATAAAATCCAAAAAAAACTAAGATATTCATTATAATAAGATAAAAATCTCAAAAATGTAATTTCATTCAAACTCATGAAATAAACCACTAAGTAATCACAAAAAGAACTATATGTAACATGTGGATCACAAGCTCTACTAGTTTCATCCCATAACCTAGGTCTCACTAAACCAATGCACCCACCACCTCTGAGTGATGATTTTTCTTTTTATTTGAATTTTTATAATTAAAATTAAAAAATTCTGAAGACATTGATTGAGTGTGATAAAAATCATATTCGGATTACACCATTAATTTTATAAGAAACCAAAATCAATTAAACTATTTATGCTTAATTTTAAATTAAACATGACACAAAAATATTTTCTTTGTTCACAAGAAATCATTCTCAATGGATTATTTAAATAGTAATAATAAAAAATGTTTGTAATGTCATTTTTCGTCAAATATTGAATATATAAAAATCATTGTGAAAACATTCATGAATTAAGGATTTCTATTAAAATAGACATGAGTAAATATTTTTCTCTTTTTTTTCAAACAAAATTTCTAATCAATTACATGGATAGTATATAAAAAATATAGATAAATCGTCATTTTTGTAAAATAAATATTCATGAATAAATCATTTTAATAAAAAATATGTAATAATCAAATCAAGATAAAGAACCATGTTCATTTTCCTTCAGGATCATTTGTTCTGAGATATTAAATCCCTACACTAATAAATCGATCATTCACAACTAGAAGAGTTCACACATTCATAAGGATCATGATGTTGGTATAAAATCAATCAGTACACTCTAATAGACTATCCTATTGAACTTGGTTTTCATAGTTTTTTCATTTTCAATCCATTAATACGGGTAAGAGACATAGTGTTGTCACTTTAGAGACATCAGATAAAATTGGAACGATACAGAGAAGATTAGCATTTCATTTGTTGTTATTTGTGAAGATGTTTGAATTATGTAGTTATGGTTTCTTGCACATGTGATTATTATGGGAGAGATTATTATGGTTTCAAAAGCATGTTTAAAAAAAGAGACATAGGGTAATTTTCATAGTCACACATTAACTACTTCGTATATGATATTATTTATATCATTTAATCAATTAATTGTTCGAAATTAATTCATTTAAATTCAATCCACCATATATAGTTCAAATACACAATTTCATGTTCCAAAATTGCATTATAATTTCATGACCAAACAATAGGTTTTTATCTTGTTCATGACATTTAAAATAAAATTTCATTTAATGAAAATTTCTCAAGAATAAATATCAAATCATTTATTAATATTATTTTAATTATTTCAAGTTAACTTTTTTAATATACACCTAATATTTTTGAAGACTTTGAGAAGGGGTTTTATTTCATAATTATTTTCCTTTAATTTAAAAAACTATCACCGAATGGTTTTTATCAAAAAATAGGGAATTTTATTCCAAATCAACCAAATTAAAATATAAAAACAAATCGTTCCTTTATATTAAAAAAAAAACCTAATTGAAATTATCATTTAAATTCAATTACATTTTCCAAAAATCAATAGTTAATTTTCAAAATCTTGAATCATGAAATTTCAACAAACACACAATGGCATTTCAGCACCATTTATAAATGTATCAAATAAATGATTAGAAATAAATTAAAAAAATAATATTAAATAAAAAATAAAAATATGTTATATTTGATATAGATTTATATAATAAAATAACATCCACAATTATAAAATTTCATAATCCCTATCGAGGGATCCACAATAGCAGCATGAGAAGGTCCACATCATATGATCAAATAATAATAAAAAACACTTCTGCTAATCATCCATCCATTATATACACTAAACATTCCAGTAAAGTATAATAGAAATCATGAATTCAATGGTTTATGTAATTTTAATAATACCTATGACTTTTTGGGTATCACCATAAAAACTGAAACTTTAAGAAAACAAATAAAATTTTTATTTTTAAATTAATATTTGATGTAGAAGGTTTAACAACAATTAATACTAGAGTAATTTTTTTTACAAATTATGGTTTATTAAATTTCAGTGATTTAATTATTTTAAAATCATCAATGAAATTTATAATGTCTTATGGTGAATGAATTGAAAAAATAGGGTTTTAAAAACATTGTTCCTGAATGTGATCTATGTAAGGGTAACATGGTTTTATCTATATGCAACTCAAATGTTTCACAAAAGGGAAAAGTGTTTTAAAATTATTTAGTTAATTGACATTGACCAAACCTTATGTAACACCATTATATAAATAAAAAACCGTTAGATGTAATGGATTGCCTTTACAGAACCCATAGAATCACTAGATTACCATTACAACAGTAGACATTTTCATAGATAACACCTATATAGTAGCTGAGCTACCCTTACATGGATAGGTGTTACCTTTAAAAATAATTTATGATTTTGGAGAAAGAATAAAGTATATATATATATATCTAAGATTATTGTTATGAAACTAAGAAAAACTCTTATCTACCTTTATAGAACTTATATAAATAGGGTATTACCCATACACACCGCATATACACCAGGGGTTACCCTTACATATCTCATAGAATAACCACCTATGCTTACAAATATCATAAAAATGGAGTTTCACATAAGAAATAAAAAAAATAACCCTTTGTGATGGTAATATGAACATACATTCTTGAAGACCTTATACCATATGGAAGGGAAAACATTAATTTAAAAATATTAAATTTTTATTAAAAGTAAATATAAATATAAACCTAAGAGGGGTTTTTAATTAATACAAAATTGAGGTTTTTACATCATCACTATTATTTATATTTTGAAATGTAATTATATTATTGTAATATCAATTCTCTACCTTCCTAAAAAACCATTTGAAAAAGGAATACAACTTCATGCAGAATTGTGGACTACTACATCCAAGAATGGTGTGATCTATTTTTTCCATTTCCACATAACATGGATGGAAAATAAATGTTATTTAATTTTTAAAAATGATATTTATAATACTATTAAAAAATTTTAAAGATAATTTGTGACATTATTTAATTGATATTAAAAATAAAAAAGCAGAGTATACTTAAACCACTTAAATTAATATATTGTGAAACCTTTATTAATAGGATCCCTTTTTGGGATAACATATAGAAATATATATATTTATAATTAATTAATAAATTCATAAATAATATAAAATTTTAGATATTATAAATCTATTTTATAACACATTGGACCACATTCAACAAACTGATGATGATTCAAGAAATCAACTAGACCAACTCAGGTAACCACCACAAGTGTAAACTATTTAAAAAATAAATAAAAAATTTCAATAAATAGATCCAATAAAATTATATATATATATATTTAATTATTTCCAAATAATTTAACTAAAAAATTAATTTCTTTAGTTATCTTGATTGTTTTATACAATGAAAGAATAAAAACCCAAGGTAAGTCGTATTCCATCTCAATTTTACTTCATTGTGATATGATGATTTATCACCACATGTTTCTTTTCTTATAAGATATATATTAGACATGGATTACAATTGATATAATCTTTCACTGAATTTATGTGTTTTAAAGATCTATATCTTTTTCTACCTTCCATGTATTTCTATTAAAATTGTATTAAATTGTAATGTTTTTTTGGAAACACAATTATTGTTCTCTTAGTTGTCATTGTGATTCTTGGAAATATTTAATATAAGTTAGAAATATAATTATATTATAATTTATATGGGGAATTTTAAAAATTTTAAGGGGATTTACATTTTTTCTCTATAATCCCATTGTAAAGGCCAATTACTTCTTTAATTATGATATCCATAAGTAATATGGTTTACTCAAATATCCATTGGTTGGTATAAAATCTTATTCAATGATAATCATTCTTATAGGTTTGATAATTGATTCCATTTACTATTTAATTCGATATTTCCTATTATACATATTGGAAATAGATGTTTTCAACACTAATATTCCTTCTCTATGAATTTATTTCTTATAAAACTATAATGTTTTTAGATAAAATATAATCTCATTTGAATAAAATGTTTCCTCTATTTCCATCTTCATTAATGATAAAAAATATTTTCCTTTAATATTTTGATACTAAAACTTGTGTTTAATCACATGAAATTATTTACAATTTCCACTTTCAATGGAAAATTTTACCATACCATTAGAAAATGTGGGTTTTAAAAAACATTATAACAATATATTTAGTTTGTTTTCTAGCCATTAAAAATCAATAGATTTATCATGAAATATGCAACG
This sequence comes from Viscum album, assembly GCA_963277665.1. Lineage (NCBI taxonomy): Eukaryota > Viridiplantae > Streptophyta > Magnoliopsida > Santalales > Viscaceae > Viscum > Viscum album. Next base: position 690,054,722 of record OY728119.1, on the reverse strand, counting down.
TCATTATAAATCATTTATGTTTTTTAAAATTTATATTATTTAATAATATATATAAAAATATTTTTTTTTCAGAAACAAAATTCCATTATAATTTTTGAAAAAATTATGTCCTTTTCATGGATCAATTATTAAAGAATATTTTAAAATATTAAAAATTTAGAAGATATTTTTTCTTCACATAGTGCAAAAAATTATATATTTTTCATGGATATAATAATAAATGTTTTTTTAAATTAAATTTTTTTAATAGTTTTTTATCCAACTTTTTCAAAATGAAATTTATATGTGATTATATGTTCGTCTTTTACACTAAAGGAAAGAGTTTTTTCTTAAAAGGCACATATGATTTCACATCCATTTTTCCCAATATATACAATTTTTTTGAAAATTATTTTTTATTAGTCTACCATTTTATTTATAAAATTCTATTTTTAGGTGATTGAATTTTTAGTAACAATAACATAAATTAATGAGCACCATTAAAGTGATACCATTAAGAAATAATATGAAAGTCAATTTTTCCAGGTGTTCAATATGATGTGATTAATGATACATTTCATTAGAATACATATGTATAAATGACAAATGGGTGGGGTCCTATATCACCCTAAAATTATTTGTTACATATTTATATAAAATGATATAATTTTGGAAAATTAGTTTTTATTTTGGATCAACTATGAAAACCATGATGTGATGGAGACCCCACTATGTTATATGAACCGTGTATTGATTTCTGATTTATTAACTTAATGGAATAAAGTAGTTATTCCTGTTCCACTTTGTTTAAGGAAACCAGGAACTTTTTCTTAATCCACTAGTCTAATCATGCAGGGCTTCCTATTATACCATGTTTTTAGAAACAATTAATTATTAATCCTATAAAAATTTATGTTTTATATTCTTATGAAAGTGCTATAGATTAATAATATACTTAATTTCAATGAAATTTCATATCTTTTTTCCTTTGATTATTCTCTAGGGACCATGTTTATTATCTCATGTTTCCAAACCCTTTTTCATAGTACAATTTTTTTTCATTTTATATTCAATTTCATTCTTTCATGATTTAATGACAAATAATATTGTTAAATATTCTTTAAATATGAATGTTCTTCCCTGAACATGTTTTGTCATATTATTATGACCTCACCCATGCTGAAATGGGGATAATCATTCCGTTTCTGAACACAATTTGTGACCCCTTTCTTATGTATCCCTTCCCAAGGATATTAAGTTGATAATAAATTATGTGAATTCATGAAGGTAGTAGAGTGTGTTTCAATTATAGGCAAATATTATAATGTTTTGAAAAATATGTTTCATATATAAATTGCACACAAAGGCACTAGACCATTCATTATTTGTATTTGGATATGATTACCTACTTTTAATGATTAACTTATGGTGATGTTATAACATAAAGATAAAATTGTGTTTTCAGAGTAATATGATCTTGTGTGGGTGTGGGATACTGTAATTGGTATCAATGAAGTGTTTAGTTATTTTTAGTGATTGGTTTAATTATTTTGGATGAGCGAACATTAGTAAAAACAATATTGAAATATCAATTTATATGAAAAAACCTATAATTTTATAAATGTTTGGATGATGTGGTTTTAAATTAAATAATATACCTCTATGGATACTATAAATTGGATGTGTATTTGGAATATAATTAAATTATGGTAATCACCCTAAAATTAAATGTTGAGTATTAACTTGATTTTAACTCTGTGCATAATGAGAGAAAGTAAGACTTCACACCTATCGAGAAACTATCCATGGATATGAATTTATTAATATCATTCTAATTTCATGTCATTATGAATGATTTTATTGTTAAAGAATTAGGTTTGGATCATGATATAACAAAACTAAATAAAAACTAGATTGTACTAAGTGTGGTTTTTATTTAACTAAAAGCTATTTTTTGATTACAGTGAGTAATAAATTTTGATGTTGATTTTCATATGAGGTTATATAATATAATTACCTTATGATATTAATATTAATCACTAATTATTATCTATTTTTCCATAAATATCCAGATCTTGGAGGAACCCTAATAATAATGGATGTGATGGACAATGCCGTCCAAATTACTAACCAAATGGGATAAAAGTTGGTGTTAAAAATCATGTGGTTATGTTCCACTAACAATGTAGATTAATGATTGAAAACATGAGTATTTATAAAAATAAAAAACACTAAATAATATAATAGTGATGTTTCTTAAAATATCAAGTGACCAAGATGAAAAATGAATGAACCCTTAACTTCCTTTACGTCAAAAATGTGAGAAGAATCATCTAAAAGAATGGATCAAAGGAAAAAAATAATTTAATTATTGTTGTATTGGATATGAAGCTGGTTATTATGAAAATTAGATGAATTTATTGAAAAAATGTGATGAAGAATTAGTATGTAGAATGATTTAGATGTTTTTAGTTTTGGAATTAGGGATGACAATTCCCTAACCCAATGGATAGTGAGGTTAATAAACATAGCCATCATCACAAGCTAAGTGGATCAAAGAAAACACCATGGTGTCATTTAGCCAATAGTATTACATGAAAAAAGAAAAGTTAATGTTACTCCTCATACAGTACAAATCAATAGTATCTAATAGGAATAATGTTTTAGACACCCCAGTAGGCCTATGATTCTTTCTTGGAGCATAAAAACAACACCCCAATGATTTTATTTTACTAGGTAATAACTAATATTGTTATTGAATCCCATGCTTATATTTATATAATATTCTTCATGAATGTATTTTATCCCTCCAGTAGATTAATTTGATGATATTTTTTTAAATGTACTGTCTATTTTTACATTGAATTCATTACAATAAATTAAATAAAGAAATATTATTTTATATTTCAAACCAACCTTCAAATATTAGTGAAATGATAACTATGTTTCCTCTTGGAAAACTAAATCTACTGTAGGAATACTAATAATTAATCATTTTCATTTTATTTCTCCTATGTAACCAAATATAGTTTCACTAGTATGAGATTATTTAAATTGAAAGCATGTGAATTATTAAAGGGGGATAATGTAACACCGCATTTTTTTGGAATATATTTATTTATATATTTCTAAATTAATACTATGTTTGATTGCATACTCCATAATAAAAACTAGAATAAAATGTGTCATTTCATATTTATTATTAATAAAATTTATGAATAATATAAATTTTATAAAATAAATTGATCGTAATAAATTACAAATTCATAGAAAATATGATTATGAACAATCAATGTTTTAAAATGGAATTTTTCGATAAAAGTGGTTTCCATTATATATTTTACTTTAAATTGAATGGATATATTTAAAACAATATTTATTTTAAATTAGTAAAATTCCCTTCATGTTTATATATTTTTGTCTCATTATCAAGGAATGATGTGTTTTTCTGATATTTTCCCAAAAAAAATTATTATTTGGGGAATTGTGAAAAAAATAATTTTTTCCAAAAATGTAAATTTTATAACTTCAAAATTTTATAATAAATGAATATAAATTTATAAACAATATATTTAATCAAATATATATTTAAGGGGTAATATTAAAAATTCTATATATTATTCTAAAAATTTAAAAACATTATTTAGGTTGTGAAACATTGGTAAGATTTTATACCAATTTAAAAATAATTTAAATTAATCTATTTTAAATAAAAAAATTATTTTGATATTTGGTTCTGGATTTATTTGAAGGAAACATATGTTTCAAAACTTTTATAATTAAAAAAATTATCTCAAGTTGAAAAAATTGTATAAAAACACACATTAAAAATAACAATTCTTGCAAGTCGGGTTAATTAGTAATGAAATTAACATATATAAATATTAAATATTTTATTTTATTAAGTGATTTACATATTTGGAATGACATTGTTAAAAATTATTCAAAATGAAAATTTAAATTTTTTTTGTTTAAAAATAATTATTATGGTGTAAAAATAGTAACCATGGTAAAATTAAAAATGGTAAAAAGATTATTAGTAAGTTAAAAAATACCTAAAACAATTTAAAAAGTGAATCTAAATATTTTTATGAGATATGGATTGTCTAACCCTCCTCAACTCCATCAATTTAAAATTTTGGAAACATTTACCTATGAATGGTGACATACCATTATTGAAATGTGATATATACATCCAGAATTACCCTTGCCTTTACTTATAAAGGGGATCAGTTATACCAAATCATGTTATATATATACATTAAAATTTCATCCTAAAACCCTTCCACTTTCTCTACAAATATACCTCTCAAATTTATAATATTATGGTATAAATTATTTAATATAAGTCTTATATTTCCCAAGATATTACGACTAAAATCTAATGTTCTCAATGTGAGTATATCTTATTCCTTATTCTTTTCTTCTTAATATTACAATACCACATAAAACATATTCTATTTTAGGAATTAATGATATAAAAATCATTATTAATTAGGTGAAATTTTATTATACTAATGGAATATCACTTTTCAACCATCCTCGAAAACCATTAAAAAATAGAAGATGTCTACATGTATACGTGAAGACATTCACCACAATGAATAGTATAATAAAATCATCAATTACAACATAATATAGATGACTTTAATAACATACTTAATTCCAAAAATTTATTTTTATTTCACTATTAATAATATTTAAAGATAATATGAGCAATTCAACATACGATATTACCATTATATGACCAGAGTAAACTTAAACTCTGTAAATAAGCATATTTAGGGAACCATCATAATTTGAGTCTATTTTGAGAAAAAATTGGAATGGTACTGATTTAATGAAAAATAAATATTAAAATAAATGAAATTTTAGAATTATGGACATAATGAATATATTCTGGAACCCATTTGATCATAGTCAATATATTGAGGACATTTTATAAAATCCACTAAACGACCTCAAGTATCCACCATAAGAACAAAATATCTATTATATATATAAAATATAATAGTAACTTACCCATATAAAATGATATATTGATGGAAAATATTCATTAAAAAGTTTTAAATAAAAAAATTTCATTATTAAATATATTATCTATACATTATTAAAAAATTTGGATCCAAGGATAGGTTTTTTCTATCATATTTTTTTCATCATTGAGATATGATTAGTATTTACCACATGTTTCATTATATTTTTATATATTAACCACGAGTTTATTTTATTATAATTTTTATTTAAATTCATGTTATTTACAAATCTATAAAATGTCATACTATCCATCAATTTTTATTATAAATATATAAATGTCATAACATTTCTTAGAAGATCAATTCTAGTAAATTGTATTTTGATTATTAAAAAACATATTTTATATATGATTGAAAAATATACTATTTGATTCTATTATATTATATTTTCTCTTAATTTTTTGGATTTTTTACAATTTAATGAAAAATTATCTTTCTAAATGTATCTGGCTTTTTGATTTATTATACAGGTAGGGGAACTTGTTTACTCAAATTTCCATTCTTTGAGTTACACTACTATTCATTTTTCATCCGTATCCTATATTTGATAAATCAGTAAATTTCATATTTTATAAGATATTTACTCTTTTTATATCGATGGAGAATGATCTTTTAAATAAAATATGATTTATTTATTAATTTATTTCTTCTAAAAGATATATTTTTTATGATAAAATTTGATCTCTTTTAAGGATAATTTTTTCTATATTTTCATGATTATTATTTCGAAAATTGTTTAACATTTTTTTAAAATACAAATATGTTTTTATCAAGTGAAAATACCATATTCTACTACCATTTATAATGGTAAATATTACTTATAATTTTTGAGATGCGATTTTTCACTAATTGTATTTAATAATATTGAAAATGATTCAAGTCATTTCAAAGTCCTACATTTTTTCATCCAATCCAAATTATATTTAGAAATCCGGTATTTTTTTATTCATTATAAGTTATTAAATATTATTTTTGAAATTAAAATTATTCAAAATGAATTATTTTAACCTTATTTAAAGTTTTTTGTCTTCTCTAATGATCTAGTATTAAAGATTCATTATAAAAAATAAAATAATTTATGATGATTACACATAACGTTTATGGAATATGTATATATTTTTCAATTATACACTATTTAAAGCTCATTTTTAATGTAAATGATTTTATAATATTCACTTCAACTTTTTTAAATTCCCATTTTATATTTACCATAACATCATATTTTATTCCAAATATAAAAGAATTTTCTAAAAAAACTTTTATAATTTCACATACTTTTTTCTATTCAAATATATTGATTTTATTTCTTTAAAAATTATTTTTCCTAAATCACACACGAATTTTTTATATAAAATTATCTTTTGGGTGGATGGAATTTTGGGAATCATCTTTTTTACATTATTTAATTCAATTATAGTGATATCGTATAAAAATGTTTCAAAACCAACATTTTATTCATAGTTTCATCATTCTGAGATTAATGATTTTCTTATGGAACAGATATATATATATGGTTGGTAATTGGGTCCTATATCTCTCTTTAACCCATTGGATAATGATTTATATTGAATGTGAAAATTACATGAACCATGTATTGATGCAATATCGATAATTGGAATTAGAATTCAATTTATAATCTTCTACGCTATAGGAATTAGGTAATGATTACTACTCCACTATGTTAATGGAATTTGACTGTTATTACATATCATGTATTTTTATTAGAATTCGGTAGTGATTCATTCTCCAATATGGGAATTTGGTAGTGATTCTATCTCTTCCTTGTTTTGGAATACATACAGTGTTTAATACTCTGTATTTTATTAGTTATATTCCTATATTAGTTCAATGGTTTACAATTATGATTCATTACCATGAAATTACGATTCTTTATACCTATGATTATTCTCAATGGATGATATTTATTATTTATTGTTTCTTTAGTCCATTTCGGTGGTATATTTTTGTTCATTACAGAATACGAGAACATAGTTCATATCTTATGGAGAACTCTTATTGTTCAATGTTTTTTAATATGGTATTTCACCACTAAACAATATATATAATATAATTCTAACTTACTAATGATAGAATATTTGTAATAATTCCCTTATTGAGGATTTTAGGTCACCTCTTTCTTCTGTTTATCTTCTGTTTTATGTAGATGAGTGTACCTTTTGAAAAGTCAAGAAAAGAGTATAATATCTATAAATTGTGGAGAAATGTTCACAAGTGTTGTAAAATAGTTTTCCTATATAACTAATCATATAATACACTAAAACAAATAATATAGTTATTGTGATTTGATTTATGAGTTTAAATGTTTTTCCAACGGATATATTGAATTAACTATAATTTCACTTCAATTTGAATCGAATATACTATTTAAATAATGTGTTTTTATCCCCATATTTTTTAGCGTAGTAATGCGGAGTTTCATTTATAAAATGTTACTCTATAATAATAGGTCATAAAATATATTATAGAATATTTTTTTAATTATTTTACATAGGAATCCACAAACATAATGGATTAGGAGAAGTAATGATTTTTGAATCATTTTAAATTTGAAAATTGTTTAGCATATGTTTATGTTATATGAAATAATTTTAATACATAAAAAATGATATTTAATGTATATATTGGGTTTTGAATTTGAAAAACTGATTTAAAAATAATTTATATTTTAATTATTAAATTCAAAATTTTAATTAATAAAGAGTATAAAAACAATACTTTTGTGGTACACATATATAGCTAAAATGAAAAAATTAGTAATGTTTTGTGATTATATTTCACTTTGGGAATTGAAAAAACTAACTCCACCATAATAGACTATTATAATCTAGGGTAGGGGAGATATGAAAAATGATCCTACAAATCTGCAACATTTGAAAAAATTTATGCAAGTCATCTGAGAAATTGGGATTAAATCCAATACATATAACGTAAAATAATTTGATTAAGTTTTATTCTTATATAAATAAAATAATCATTAATTTGGAGGTGAGGTTGAGATTCACATGAAAGAGAATTGTTTTCATGTAATTTACCTCATTTCTAGTATTTTCATGTGATAGGGACTTTAAGGTGATCTTTGTAATGTAAATATTGAAAGGACTGACACGAAAATAATGTGATATTTTAACAAAATATAAAATCCATTAAAATATTAAATAAAAATTCAATAATTGATGTCAAATAATCATTTTTTCCAATAAACTTTTTATGTTGAAAAAGTAATGAGGATATTTGGACCTAAATTAAATGTGATTATATTTATTAGAGTATAATATTCATTTTGTAGATCACATTTTTTTCAATGTTTTCGATGAATAAATGAATCACAAATCAATGGAATAAAATGAGGAAATGACCAATGATTTGGCCGAATATTATTTAGTTGACTAAATATAATTATATTAGAATATTAATAATTGTTGTGATATTAAGTATTATATGGTTCAAACATCTATTTTCACTATTTACATTCCATAACTTGGCAGGGGAAAGAGTTCTTTAACTAGTAAAATGAATAATTTGAGTAAATTTAATTATAAATTCATGATAATTTCAATAATATTTTCAATATTAATGAGTTCCCTTTTATACTATTAGAATATTAGGGTGGTCTATTTAAGTACTTACTAAACTATTTCAATTCGACCACACTATTAGTATAATTATATGGGTCATTAAAACTACTCTTATTATTTTTAATTTTATGTAGTTAGTATAGAATATTAAGAAATGATTCAAGGGTATTTAATAATAATGGATAGATCAAAAATATATTGTTTCTGATCCATTGGAATATCAAATAGAGTTTACCATATATGAATCATGATATAGATTTTATTCCTGAGTATATTGATTAAGAATCCAATGCTATTTATGGAATTTCGATCATAAAACATACTATTGTTTTTTCAAGTAAAATAATTATTATTTTATTCAATATAAAGGAATTATACTCTTTTATATTAACTATTTTATTATAAAAGTTGTAATTATATTCTAATTATATTTTTAAGGGGAATTGATACTCTATTAGAAAAAAAGAATGATGAATATTTCAGATGTCTGTCATTCTCTCTAAATATTGAAAATATTTTAATATAATTTTATTTTCTAGTCATCAATATTATAAAATATGAGCATTTCATTGACAAGGTTTTGTTGGTGGGATGTAAGGATCAACTTGAAATTCCTAGTCATAGTGTTGTTTTTTATTTCTCACCAGATGATCATATATATATTTATATATAAATATATATATGATACTGATCTAGCAACGGATAATGAGTTTGAATATTTTTTTGATGACTAATTTTCATTTCTTATTAATTTTTAAATATAGTTATTGAATATTTTCAGGTAAATGATGAGTTTAATATTAAAATTTTTAAAACAAACACATTTATGTTTTTCCTAAATATTTTTATGATTAAATTTTTAAGTGATATTTAATTTTTTATAATGAATATATACAAGAAATATTCATGATATATTCACTATTAATAATCTAGAATAGAATGTATTTTCAAAATATAATTTACAGTTCAATGATATTTATTGAAAATGACTTATCCAATTAAGTGTCTCTCCATGGTTAAAAATATTACAATTTTATATGAGTGATGAATGTTTTTTATATTTATATATTGAATATCTAAATTTTAATCATGTAACATGGGAAAATAAATACCATTTACCTTATAATTATGGAATATTTGTTTAGTTTAAGGGAAGTATTTTTCTTTTCCAAAGATCGATATTCAGTTAGGATACAATCATCTATGGATTAAACGGGTGGATATTCTAAAGAATGTTTTTTGAAAAAAATACGGTCATATTTCATTCACAGTAAGGGTTGATAAATCTTATATGGTTGTTAATTTTTTGATGAATCATATCATTCGAATATGACCTAACAACATTGTAGTAAATTTGTAAATTATATTTTGATTTAAATTCTATCAACCGAGGATTATAAGAATAAATTGAATTCAAATTTACCTAATTTTCAATCCAATTTGTATGATGACATATTATTTAAATATCATTTATAGATTGTAGTTATGATGTTCATATAGTAAATTATTATTGATAAATTAATATCAAAGGATCTTTATGAGGACATTTTTATGAATTATTTGTAGAAAACTTGTAATAATTAAAATATATTACTTCTATAGTAATAAAAAAATTCATTTGATACACATATATATTAAACTTATGATAACATTAACATAAAATATAGTGAATTGGTAAAAAAATGGAATGTTTTTCAATGACTTGAGATAATTAAATAAATACATTACCAAATCTACAATTTTAATATTTCCATAGTATGGTAAGTAATTTTTTGTGTACTGTTATGCTTATGGGGATGTCTACAGTTACAAACATATAATTTAGGAGTAATTATATTATTAATGATTAACTAAATTAAATTATCTTCAATAGAAATACCTTATGAATGATACCGATTTTATAGAATAGACCCACGAAGAGTTAGTGAAATTATCATTTATTTTTAAATGTGATTTCATACATCAAACCTATAATTTAAAATAATGTATTCTCTTAACAATAAATAATATTAATAAAACTAATGTGGGTTTAATATCTTTATATATTTTATTTTAAAAGGATTCATACACACACAAAATGGAATTAAATTCTAGATATTTTAATCTGAAATTCTAAAACACCATTTGTTAGAGTAATATGAGGAGTATATTAGTTAATGTGAGTTTTGGATGAAATTTACATGAAAATGGAACAGAAGGAATATCACAAATTATTAACAAGAATGGAAGAAATTTCAAGGATGTTATGATAAGTAAAATAAGAGTGGATATTTGATTATTAGTGGTAGAGGATTCATGAAATATTATACAATGGGGAAATAAGAAATGGATTGATCATAAAATAAGAGTTAACATTACAATTATGGAAGTTTATTGTGGTTATTTTAATATTTATTTAAGAATACATGGAAACAATAGAACCATAAATTTATTTGGTATATGAGAAATAAAATTTTCCCATGATATATGATATTGGTTTTGGGAGCATGGGATGAAGGAGGAGGAGAGATTTATTTTCCAATTATCTATTATGTTAATATATAAATATATATAATCAATGATCAATAGGACTATATAAACCATTACATGTTCTAATATGAATACTAGAATATATTTCCATAGAATTTATTTATAGGATAATAGGAACACTATGGATATGTAACCCTATCTGAGTGGTCATGGACTGATTAATAAAGTTAAAATAGAATTTATAAGTGAACTCAAAGTATCATTACAGTAAATTAGAAGTTATTAATATCATAATAATTCATAGAGTCCCCAAGTCCATTTAATATTGAGATCTGTGTTTTAAAAATATAATATTGATGTTTATTTAGAATGATATAACTAATATATATAAATTTATTATTTATTATCATTGTTAGATACAAATAAATATTTGACAGAAAAATATGTTCATTGATGTTTAGATTAAATCAGTTGGATTAAATTTTTGGAGGCTTTGGAGTGACCATATAATTATTTGATTGTTTATAGAAAACTAGTTATAATTATTTATTAGTGTGTAACCATTTGAAGCATTATATTCTAGGAAATTTAAACAATCATTGAATTTATTTAAAATAAAGAAAAATGCATATTAGGATCCTAGTTTTTATATGATATAAATAACCAAATATAAATACTTTTGAATTATATGGTGATAAACTAGGGTAGATAAATATTTTATTATGATCAATGATAACAACCTAAATATTTTTATGTTTGGAACTATATATGTTTGTGAGCATATAATTAATAAGTCATATTATTATGTTATAAGAAAAGAAAATTGACAACATGTTATGGGGATCCATTATAAATTATTAATAATATTATTATAATTTATTAATTTTAATCATTATTTAAATTATGTGGTACTTTTCATGATATATTTTATTTTTATCAATTGATCAAGTATAAAAACATCCATCATTTTTCTTTAATTAGAAAATGGTTGACATGAAAACTGATACAAATTTTATTGAAATAATGATGACAATTATTGATTTTGAAAAAAGGGTTAAAAAGGGGTCAAGGAATTCTAATATTTAAGGTATTATCCTAAACCAACCTGAATTAAATATTTTATGTAACTTCAGATGGCCCAACACTATGGACAAGGAAATTTTCCTATTACTATAGGTTTTAATTTAGTGTCAAAGTAATAAAATTTACATTATTTTGAAGGATATGTATTAATAAAACAGAACCATAAGATGAATACCACATGGATTTTTGGTATGACTACACTATATATAAAGGAATAATACATTAAAAATAAATAATTTTCTATCAAAAATCAGAACAAATGATTGAATATGAAATGAATAATTTCTCATAATCTATAAGAATATCATTGAACCAAAATCATGTAACCCAACATATACATTTCCAATCACTAATTAAAAATCAAACATATCGAAGAAATGATAACTAAAAAATGGGTGGACGAAGATTCATGATTCATGAGATGTTTCCCAAAAATGTAAACCTATAATTAAACTAGAAATAATTCCAATATATATATATATTTAATAGTAATATGTTATTAAATTTTCATTTTACAACTAGATATTTTGGAGTATTTATTAATTAAACACTATCATTGATAATTTTCTCCATAAACAATTCCGAAATAAAATTATCCATGAATTATAATATGACAATTGTTAAAAAAACGTAAAGAAAAACATATTAAATACCAATATATTACTCAACTAAAATTTTCATACAGTTGGAAGCTAAATAATTAACATTATTTGATATTAAAAAAGATTATTCATTCATAAATAAATATTTCTAAGTGTTGTGTATTTAATTTGTGTAAATTAAATTAACAAATTTTACAATTTTATTTTATAAATACAAATATATTAAAAATAATTAATTTAGAAACTGATATGAAATAATATTAAGAACACATAAAAAAAGTTATATTGATATTTTTTAAAAAACAATTACAATTGTTAGAAATTAAATTTAAAAATTGAAATTATTTTTTTAATTCATCTTGTAAAAATTATATTTCATTTATTTTTTAGGACTTCTATTGAATTTATTATTTTAATGGGAAAAAAATACAGGTAGGGGCAGCGTACTGGACAGGCGCCAGTGACGCTTTAGCATGTGAATGGCGGGGGCCTCTCGGTGGTGGTCAACATCCTCAGATCTAGTCCAGATCTGTGTCTCTTAAAAGATTACGTCGGATTCGGCACTTTTAAGTGTTTTCTTCTATGTGTGGTATCTATGACAACTATAATGTACTCCTCGATGGATGAAAAGTGGGTTGGTCTTATCTGGTCCATATATGTGTCTCAGACCAAATTTGGTCAGATTCGCAGAAGAGAGGGGCAATAATGCTCGTCAATATGTATTATAATTTCTTAGTGGAGGGAATTGTAGACAATTGAGGATCAATGTTCATAGTCTTGTTGTTAGACATTTGTGAAGCTCTTTTGTTAATGTCATCTTTGTGGATTGGCAAATCTACCTCTTCGGGTGGTGATAAGTCACTCGGGTGTCTTTATGGTGATGAAGTCATCTAGATGGCTTGGTGGATGCTATCCTAGATCTATAATTTTGTTTGGGATACAACTTCAGGGTTGCAATGGATTATTAACATCGCACCAGCTCACCCGGCGTGATCGTGTGCGTGGAAGACAAGTGTGCCAATGGTCTATTTGCTTTGGATTTGTTAGGGATTTGGTTATGTAATGGATTTTGTCCCACTAGGCTCCCAGTCAATGTAATCTTAGATTTCATTCCACAGTAATTGATTATGTATTGTGGTTTTATTGGGTTTTTACCCTCTAGGCTTATGGTATTCTTATGGGTTTTCCCTAACCCAGGTCAAATGTGGTTTCTGATATCTTGTTCTATTTTATAATAAATTGGATTTCTCCCCAACCCTTTTGATACGACATTAAAAATAACTATGTATGAATATAAATCCAATAAAAAAATTTCCTAACTAAAACCAATTATTATGTAGTAAATTGAATCATTTTAAAATATTATTTGGAATTTATAAACACTATGGTTAAAATTTGAAAACATAAGTTATATTTTTAATCTAAAAAAAATTGTTTTCATATTTTTATTATAATTATTTTTTCACATGGTTGAATATGGGTTTGTATCTATTTGGAATCCATATGAATCCTACTTGGTTAATAATTATCCAAATAAGGTTATTTAATGAAAAAATAGATAATTTTATCATTAAAAAATTAATAATTAAAAAGTTACCTTTTCAAAAAACATATTTTTTTATGTTATGTGCGCTTATATAAATAATTAATTTTTAACATCCTTATAAATTTAATTTTTAGAATTTATTTAATATCTTAAATAATTATGTTTCATTTACATAATAACACCCATTTTATTTTTTCAATATTGAATGTATATTACTTATGTAAATTTTTTTTACGGTGGTAAACATAAAAATATTAAAAGAAAAAACCTATTAGAAAAATTAAAAAAACATGTTTATCACATGAATAAAAATGAAGAAAAGTGGTATTATTTACCATAACCTATCCCCCACAGCATTATTTTGCATTATTTAAACCTCTTTACCCATGAATAATGACATTCCCATTTGTATTATTACAAAAAAACACCACTCCTCTCAATTATGAATTCTTTTCATCACAAAAAAATTTATATAGAAACCCATACATAACATACATGGATATTAATTTTTTAATGAATATTAAGAACATTACAATAGTTCATGCCTATTGAACTTAATAATTTACTTCCTTTGGAAATGTAGAACCAAAAATTTTATCTAAGTGAAATATCTTCAATGTTTTCGACAAAGATCTTCTATTTAGGAATTCTACTAAAAATATTATTCCTAAACTCGAGGAAGTTACCATAACAAGGCTTTGACCTCAAGTTATCAATAATGTTAATGAAAGGATATATATAATCATAATACAACCACAAGGGTATGAGAATATTAAAATACAATTTTGTGATCATACACTGCATATGAAAAATCATATACATGATTCATAACATAAATATTAGAAGTTCAAAATACATGAATCATAAGGGAATCAAGATAATAATACATAAAATATTAAAAAATTAATAAGAAATTGAATTTGAGATATACACATTAGCATACATTATTTCCATTGTATTCAAGGAATCACTAATAATCCCATTTAGTAGTATGGGTTTACTTTCTATACAATTTTGTTAGTCATGGTTCACATGTAATGACCCAAAAATTTATTAATTAAAATTAATATTGGTACATTTAAATGACTCCTTAGAGTTATGTAAAATTTATGCACTTATTTTGTTCTACATTTTTTTTAAAAAAATATTTATGAATTGTGACTATTTCTAATTTAGCTGTGGAACAGTGATCACATGATCAGTATAAATATAAGGCTTTAATAAATCAAATTTACTCAGAGAAAGTAAGTGATGACCACATGCAGTAGACTTGCCCTATACGAAGCCCAATTGTCAGATCTCGGAAAGGAGGTGGCATCATTGGGCATCTCTCTTAACTAATCTCAAGTCGAGCTTGAATACATAAAGCTCTAGAAGAACCGCCTATAATAGAAGTGGATGTTGATAGAGATTACCACTCGAGCAATGTTATCCGAGCCACCCTAAGTGTCTATCACCATCGTGAACCTTACCGAATTATTTTATATGGGTTCTTTAAGGTTTTATGATACAAGACCCTAGTACTACTACTATGTACATTATCCTTGTATTGAGAATATACATTCTTTTTATTATTATCACTTTGTAAATTGTTTTTAACGTAAAAATAGTATTTTTAGTCAATATTCAACTAGGAAATCTATTTTAATGAATTAATGGATTTTTTAAATAAAAAATATTTTAATAAAATATTTTTATTTTTATTATATTACTTTACTTTAAATATAAATTATCGTTTAATTTTATGAATCAAATTGTAATTTTTATCATGGTTTGAAAGCTGTTTCAGTCAAAACCCATTAATTTTCGATAAATGTTGGTTATTATTTTAAAAGTAAAAAATTCACATATTTAAAAAATTATTTATATAAAATGAATATTATTTTCATGAATCATGACATTGAAATTATCCAATGGTGAATTGTTTATAATTTTCTCAGACAGTCGAACTTTTGGGAAAAAATTAAATACCTTTAATGTATATAATGTTTTTTATGACAACATAATGACCCAATAGTGATGTAATAAAATACAATAAATAATATTTTCGGCCAATATATGCTTTAAAATTAATATAATTTGATTTTGGGTTTTTTTTATTTATTCTACAAAGCATTAGTGGACCCATAAAGACTTATAAAACATTTTTCATTTTAAATTGTATTCTATGAGGGTGTGACTCACTCAACATAATAAACCCTATTATTTTAAGATGTTCATCCATTTTGTGTTAAAATAATGTTTTCCACTACCCTTTTGAAATAACATTGGATAACCATGGTCTGGTTTGTGGTTTTGATTATTTTAATGTGAGGTGTCCCAAACCTAAATAATAATGTATTCCTTCTCCATTCATATATAAAACCACCCTTGATCTCACATCCTCTTCACTCAAAGCCTTTGGAGATTGACCAAACCCTGCCCTCCTCTCTCTATAATCCCCCAAGGTTCCCCAAGCTCCCAATAAACCACTCTCAAGCCTCTCCAATTCTTTTGGGATCACACTTCCAAGTAATGGATTTCTTCCTTTATTATTTTTTCCAATTTTCATTATGTTGTTATGTCATTTTATTCTCAATTAAAAATGTTTGGGTATAATTTCTCACCTCCCCCATACTGGCCTCTTTATTTTCGGATGATGGGACACCCATTTCTCTATCATTAATTCCTCCCATGTACACCCGTTACAATGCCGAAATTTTTTGAGGGATTTCTCTCTACTCTTTTACATCCAATTAATTCTTTTGTATTATGCACTGAGGTTCCATTAAATTTTTTGGGAAATGTATCTATATGACCTCATACTATCCATTTCACATAATTATGATGAGAAACCAATTTATCTTTCATTAACAGTTTTTTAATCCTTATGTCACACCGTTATGCTGCCGAAATTGCACATTGTTTCTCCATGCTATGATCATTATGTAGTGAATACCATACCCATGTCTCAATCTAGTTTATTCAACTTTATGCACATATAAATATTGAATGGTACTTTCATGTATTTAGTCCACATTAATTAATCATGTAATAACATACGAAGTTGATTGATTCTGTGTTATATGATCCAAGTTGCACACTTATGCATGAAATGAAATGTTTAAGAAGCGTGCACCCTGATAGTGCCCCAATGCATTGGGTAAAGTATAGAATTTTGATATATCCTATGCAATGAGTGTTTACTCTTGATAACTCAAGCGAAACAAGTGGATACTAATGCATCATGTTCAATGAGGGTTTACTCAGCCTCCAGGTGCAATGAGCCTTGGCTTATACTAATTCCATGTTAAGTGTTGTTGCCACATTTCCATAATATGGTCATCATGATTTATCACACCTTTATGTTCATGATTCTACTATGATCCATTGATATGCCTATTATCAAACATGTATTGCATTCCTCATGTTATTCCATGTTTATTCCCTTAATGGGTTTTTTAGCTCACCTTTTTTCTAATACATGTTATCAGGTTATCCAGTGCAATGCTAAGTACGAGGGAATGTAGTGGTCATGTAATGAATGTTTTCCATGAAGACGTTTTATTTCATTTGTATGTTGTTATGTGATCATACTAATCCACAAACACATAGGACCTCTCAATCTTCTATTTTGTACCATGTGAAGTTTATGTAATAAATCATATTTTAGTGTGTAATAAAGAGAATGGTTACAATAGTTGGTATTAGAGGATATGTTTAGTTATTTTTGTTATTAGGATTAGAAAAACCATCGTGAAACCTTTGATAAAAGACTATGTATAATAAAAAATCCCTATGTTTTGGTTGGTATTGTGTATGTTGATTATCAAGAAAATATATCTTTGTCTGGATATGAGCAGATAGAGACAGCTCTGGCACAGATGTACCTAGGGGTGAAAATCCTGACAAAGTGTCTCAGGATTGACTCAGGATATCCAAGTACACGAAAACAGGACTTAATGTACTCTTGGTTTTAACACTCCTGGGGGATAGTAATAGGTAAATTAACATGTTTAGTATAAACCATCATTAAGGGAATTAAAAAATCTCTTAAGAATATATGTTGTATAACATATATTGAAGCTGATAGATTAGTATGTTAAGGAAACAAAAACTATTTTTATAACATCTGTTTGGTCTTTGGATGACCCTTTATGTGATTCCTCGAACTTTTCCTTTCTTCTAGCCAATGGCCAGTAATAGGAGGACCCATGCTGACAACCAATGTGATGATCAATGTGATGACTGTGTTAATGATATGCTCAATCCTATGGGAGTAGGAATCATGATATTTTTCATGATACTCTCTCAATTAACTCATCATTTGAATATAAACATGGGTCAAGAGGAACATTCAACCCCCCCCCCCTCGAAGAAAAATCGAGTCACTATCGAAAGCATAATGAGACAAACACCTCATACTTTTAGTGGATCAATTGATTCCTCAATCTCTGAAAAATTGATCAACACCATTGAAAAGATATTCTCAATCCGTCAATGTTCCGAAAATGAAATGGTTCTCCTAGATTATTATCATATGGATGGTGAAGCTGATCATAGGTGGACATAGGTCAAAAATATGAAGCATGAGGATGATATCGAGTCATTGGAATGGTAGGATTTTCGGAAGATGTTTTTCGATAAATATTGTCCATGCACCCTCTAGCTAAAGATGGAAAGGTACTTCCTTTATCTGAAGTAAAAAAGTTGATGATTCTGTCGGAGAGTATGAGGAAAAATTCACAAGGCTTCCATGATAAGCCTCTATCTTTTTCATTACCCACAAATGCAAGGTTGACCACTTTTTGGTGGGCTTAATCCTAGCCAGTGTAAATACCTAGCGATCCACGACTTTGATAGCTATGAGGAAATTGTCTGATGTGCCCTCAAGGATGAAATGGTGATTGGATAACCTCATGGGTATAATGAGGATAAGAAGCTTATGTTGGACTTCACTTGTAGTGGTCTGATAGATAAATCCAACAGTGCTAATAAAATCTAGTACCACACTTTCTAAAGGTGTAGAAAGAATCACCTTGAAAAGTTCTTGTAGGGGATGAAAAAATGCATTAGGTGTGGAAGAGAATGGCACACAGATATTAACCTCTGGCAAGATAAACTCATGGATGTGATAGAGAAGAGTAATGATCTATTCGACAATCAATGTGTTTTTAATTTGTTCAACTGCAAATTACCAGGGCACCATGAAAATCAGTCCCTAAACCGAGGGTTTTTGGAGGCAACCAACAACCTCTAATATAGTAATGGTGAGCTTTTGTCATCACTACTACTTAATTGAACCCCCCGACAATGAAGTTGTGACATGTATGCTAGTTATTCAGTCATGAATAGTGAATATAAATTTTGATTCAGGTTCTACAGATTATTTTATATCCCCAGTGTTTAGTAGAAAAATACCCACACCACCAAAAATCATAGAATTAATGATTTCAGTGAGTATAGAAAATGGAGAAATCATTGCAACCCATGAATATAACTCTTCCCATGTTATAATCAATGGATTAAAATTCATTGTGAACCTCATCATACTCCCTTTGGTATAATTTTATGAAATTGTTGGCATGTATTGGCTTTTCTTATATAGAGCCTACATAAATTGTCGTAAGATGGAAAACACTCTCCATGTGGAGAATTGACCCCAAATTGTGGACAAATTCAAGGAGGAAGATGAATCTTCTTTAGATCCATCCTCTCAAGTGGGGATATTACATACCTATGAGAATGGGTATCTGTATTAGATGATTGAGTCTAAGGAGGAAACTATAATTGAATACATGCCTATTGTGAAGGAATTTTCTGAAGTGTTTCCTGAGGAATTTCATGGTCTTCCTCCTAGAAGAGATGTTGAATTCTCAAATGACCATACACATAGGGAGTTTCCAATATGAAAAAAATTATATTTAATGGATGTTGTGGATCTTGAGGAGCTAAGGATTCAACTACAATAGAATATGTATAAAGGGTTTATACACCCTAGTGCTTGACCATGGGGTGAAGCAGTCCTCTTTTTCAAGAAGTAGGATGGGTCAAGGCGCCTCCGCATCAATTATCATGATCTTAAAAATTCTCGATAAATAACAAGTATCATCTCCCATGAATTTATGACTTATTTGATCATCTATGTGGAGAAAAATACTTTGCCTCGGTGGATTGGTGGCTGGGATATCACCAATTATGGGTGAAGAATGATGATATCACCAAGACTATTATTTGTACAAGTTACAGGCATTATGAAATAATTGAAATGCCTTTTAGACTCACTAATTCGCCAAAAATCTTCATGGAATTGATGAATGGAGTTTTTAGAGATTACCTCAACAAATCGTTGGTAGTCTTTATAAATGATATTCTAATATACTCCAAGCATCTATGAACTATACTCGATACCATGCGGTTGGAGAAGATCTATGAAAATTGAAACAAGTGTGAGTTCTAGATGAAGGAGGTCTCATTCATGGGGCATATCATCACAAGAAATGGGATATCTGTGCACCCTCCAAGACAACAACAATAGAGGAATGGCCATGGCCAACATCCGTAATAGATATCTGTAGCTTCTTGGGGTCAGCTAGATATTATTGATGATTTGTGAGAAATTTCTAACGATTTCCCAACCCTCTTATCAAGATAACATGGAAGGGAGTAAAGTTTTCTTGGAGTGATGAATGCAAATAAAGATCCAAGAAGGTGAAAAGGGGGACTATCATTATGCTTGTGCCCACTTTACCCATAAGTGGAGAAGTTTTTGTGGTATTAAGTGATGCATCGATGAATGGGATGGGTTGTGTGTTGATGCAAAATGACAAATTCATTACCAATGCTTTAAGTAAATTGAATGTTCATGAGAAGAATTACCCAAAACATGATCTGGAGTTGGATACGGTGATCTTCACTTTAGAATATTTTTGGAATTATATCTTTGGGGAGAAGTTTGAAATATACACGGACCACAAAATCCACAATTATATATTCACATAGAATGATTTTAACATGCACAAATGAAGATGGATATAGATGATCAATTATTATGACTCCTCAATCCATTACCACCCTGGGAAAGTGAAAAAGGTGGAAGATGATCTAAGTTGAAAAGACCTTGTGATTCTATCATTGAAGAGAATTGAAAATTATCCAAACTTCTTAGATTTGATGAAGATGAATATGGGAATCATAAAGAAGGGATCATCATCAATCCTTTAACAAATGATTTCCTAACTCTCTCTTTTGGAATGGCTAAATGATGCTTAAATGGATGATGTGGGAATTCAGATGAAATTGGATGTAATCAGAAAATGGAAACCATTGGAGTTCATTGATAATGGAGAATGAATTGTGATATTTGGGAGAATACTATGTGTTCCCTCATGTCTAGAGCTGAAGGAATAACTTTTTAATGATGCACATAGTTCAAATTTCACTATTCACCCAGGAAATACATAGTTGTATCGAGATCTCCAAGAGAATTATTGGTGGTATAATATAAAGAAGGAGATCACTAAGTATACATCAAAGTGTGTTGTGTGTCAGCAAATGAAGGCAGAGAGGAAGAAGTCTAAAGGGATGATGCAACCATTTCCCATACCTGCATGGAAATGGGAGAACATCACAAAAGTATTTTTAACTAGACTTCCGAAGACATACAAAGGAAACAATGCAATATGGGTTGTTGTGGATCGTCTTAAAAATACTGCACAATTCATTGAAATTTGGGATGATTTGTCATTAGATCAACTGGGACATATATAAATCATGGATGTGGTAAGGATGCATGGATTTCCACTGTCTATTGTATCCTATTGAGATCCACAATTCACCACTATATTTTGGAAGAGTCTTCAATAAGCTCTGGATACTGAACTGAATATTTTTACGGCCTATCATCCTCAAACTGATGGAAAATCTGAGTGAATTGTTTATACATTGGAATATATGTTAAGATCATGTTAAATGGAATTTAATGGAGGTTGGGTTCAGCATCATCGTCTGTTTGAATTATCCTATAATAACAGTTACGAATTGAACATTTGAATGGAACCATATAAAGAACTATATGTGAATAGGTCCAGAACACAGAAATGTTGGGATGAAGTTGGTGAGCGTAATCTTCTTAAGACCATAAAGTGTCGAAGAAATAGTGGAGAAGGTGAATACCATTCAGCAGCATATCAAGGTATCCCATAGTCGATAGAAGCATTAGGTAGATAAATTTTGATGAGACCATGAGTTATATGTTTTAAACATGGTATTTCTACACATATCTCCATGGAAGAAGGTCATAATGTTTGGAAAAAGGGAATTCATGTCCTAGGTACATCGGCCCCTTTGATATTATTGATTGTGTTGGGGTTGTGGCCTATAGACTAGCACTTCCACCTACCATTGATAAAGTACATGATGTATTTCATGTATCCCTCTTAAGGAAGTAGATACCAGACCCTTCACATGTTCTCTCTTCAGAGGTAATACAACTAGAGTCTGATCTTTCTTAAAGGAGCAACTAGGTATGATCTTAGATCGTAGAGAAAAAGTTCTAAGAAATAAAACAATGACATTTGTCATGGTGTTATAAAAAAACCACAAGTTTTAATAAGTTAAGTGGGAATCAGAGGAAGTGATGAATAAAAGTTAACCACATCTATTTTAGTGAGGGAAAATTAAATTTCGAGGATGATATTTCATAAGGGGGGATGTTTGTAGTACCCCAAAAATTTATTAATGAAAATACCTCTTAGAATATTTAAATGTTTCCTTATTGATATGTATAATGTATGTACTTATTTGGTTCTATGTTTTTTTTAAAAAAAATACCATTATGAATTTTGACAGTTACTAATATATCCATTGAACAGTGATCATATTATTAGAATAAATATAGGGGTTAAACAAATAAAATTAACTCAGAAAAGTATGTGATGGCCTCATCCAGTAGACTTCCCCCCTACAAAGACCATATTTCATAGCTCAAAAAGGAGGTGGCATCATTGCTATTCTCTCTTTATCTTTCCCAAGCTGAGATTGAATATGTAAAGCTCGAGCAGAACCACCTATGAGAGAAGTGGATGTTGAAAGAGATTACCACTAGAGGAATGTTATCTGAGCCACCCTAAGAGTAGGTCACCATCACACACCTTACCATATGGTATTATGTATAAGTTTTAAGGGGTAGTATAACAATACCCTACATCTCAAATTATGTATATTATTATTATATGGAGAATATACATTCTTGTTTTTACATGGTAAAAAGTTTTTATAGTACAAATAGTATTTTTAGTTATTATTCAACTTTGAAATCTATTTTGACGAATTAATGTATTTTTTAATGAAATAATATTTTTATAAATTAATAATATTATTATTAAATTAATTTATATTAAATATAAATTATTGTTTAATTTTATGAATGATATTGTAATTTTTATTAAGGTTTGAAATATGTATTTTTCAAAACCCATAAATTTATGATAAATGTCAGTTTTTATTTTAAAAGTTAAAATTCACCTATTGAGAAAATTATTTAGATAAAATGAATATTATTTTTGGAATCCGGATGTCGAAATTATCCAATGCTGAATTTTTCATAATTTTCTTACATAGTCAAATTTTTAAGTAAAAATTTAATACTATTTAAGTATAAAATATTGTTTATGAAATCTTAATGACCCAATGATGATTTAATAAAATACTATAAAAATTATGTTTGGAAAATATATTTTTAACAATAATAATAATGTGATTTTTGGTTTGATTTATTTATTTTACAAATCTAAAATGGACCCTTCAAGGATTATAAAACATTTTTTCTTTTTAAATTGTTTTCCTTGAGAGTGTGACTCACCTCCACATAATATACACTATAATTTTAATATTTATAGACATTGGACTTATAAAATAGTTTTTTCAAATCCCATAGGGCTAACACTATGGTCTTAAACCATGGGCTGGTTTGAGATTTTGATTAGTTTAATTTGAGTTGTCCCAAACCAAAATAATAAATAATTTCGTCTCCTTTTCTATATAAACCCACCCAAAATCCAAATTCTCGTTCACTAAAAGCCTTTTTAGTTCGACCAAACCTTTCCATCCTCTCACAATAATCCTTCCAAGGTTCCTAATAATCCCAAGAAGCCTCTCTCTAGCCTCTCCCATGCTTTTGGGATCATACTTCCATGTAAGGGATTTCTTCCATTCTCATTTTTGTCCAATTTTCTTTAAGTTGTTATGCCTATTTTTTATCAATTAAAAATTTTGGAGTTTGATTTCACACCTTCCCCATACACCCCTCTTTATGTTTGGATTATTTGATACCCCTTTCTCTCTCATTAATGCCTCCCATGTATGCCTTTTACCATGCCAAAATTCGGTGAGGGATTTCTCTCTCCTCTTTTACATCCAAGTAATTATTTTGTATTATGCATATAAATTCCATTACATTTGTTGGTAAATGTATCTTTATGACCCCTTACATTCCATTTAATGTAAATATGATGATACGTCTATTTACCTTTCATCACCCATTTTTAAAAATGATTATTATTTAAAAAGGATGGGGATAAAGCCTCATTTATTATTAAAGAATATCAAAGACCTCTTTAACTGTTTAGAGGGAGACCCATTACATAGTTCGAAGACCCAGTTGGAATTTATCCCATTATATGGCCCGTAGGCCCATTTTTTACGAATCCCTATGTCACTCTATTATGCTGCCGAAATTCCACCGTGTTTTTCCAAGACTAGATCATTGTGTAGTGAATATTATACCCATATATCTATAAAGGGTATTCACCTTTATAAAAATATAAATATTGAATGGTACTTTCATGTATTTATTCCAAATTAATTAATCGTGGAATAAATTATGATGTTGATTGATCCTATTTTATATGATCCATGTGGAACCCTTATGCATGAAATGAAATGTTTAAGAAGGGTGCACCCTTATAATACTCCAATGCATTGGGTATAGTATAGTATCAAGATACATTATGTGAAATGGGTGTTGAATAATGCTAATTCAAGTGAATCTAGGGATTTCTCATTCTTTATGTGCAATAAGAGGTTTCCCATGATCCATGTGCAACGAGCCCTGACTCATTCTAATTCCATGTTTAGTGTTGTTTCCACATTTCCATTTATGGTTATCATTATTTATCATTCCTTTATGTTCTTTTTTTATGGTTGGTTCTAAAGCCTCATTTATTATTAAAGTAAAGAAAATACCTCTTTGAACTGGGTAGAGGGAGACCCATTACATATCCAGAAGGTCCAGTGGGCATTTGGCCTATTATATGGCCCGTAGGCCCATTTTTTGGCCATAAGCCCATTCTGTGAATAGTAATTCTATAGTACCCTCACTTCTATAGTTCTTTGTCGCTACAACAATGCTCGTCGTTGCTACAGTTTCGCTGCTGCAATAGTCATTACAGTATTTCTATAGTAACTTATGCCCAAAGCCCATTCTTGTTTCTCTTGTTCTCCGTTGATATGGATATTGTATAACATGTATTGTATTATTCATTTTATTCCATTTTTATTACCATAATGGTCTTTATATCTCATCCTTTTCTTATGTATGTCCTCAGGTTATCCCATGCAACACTATGTAAAAGGGAATGTAGTGGTCATGTAAAAGAAGTTTTCAATAAAGAAGTTATATTTTATGGTTTAAGTTATTATGTAATGATCCTAAGAACCAAAGAAACTAGACCTCATGATAATCTATGTTGTATCAAGTGATATTTAAGTAATAAATCACATTTTAGTGTGTAATAAAGAGCAGGGTTGTAAAATCACCCATATGACTATCTTAGTAGTAAGGGTTCACTCTCAAGATCATCTTAGGAGATAAAGCCCTTTACTGAACCAAGTTCACTAAGTGTTCCCACTATATATATCCCATGAGATATAAATCATTACACCATGAATTGGAGGGATATAAAATTCCCACACATATCATATTGAAATCATACATACATCTTCCACAAGATCATTAAAAATAATATCATAAACCATGAAATGAAATTGGTTTCAGAAACAGGTTATAATTTCATAACCAATGGAAAAGAGACAGGTTTGGTAATCATTCCATCAAATAATAACATATGAAAAGTAGTAGGTTACATATGTATATAACCCATAAAAGTGAAATGGGTTTCATAAACATATAACCCATGAGATAAAATAGGTATTATAAAATATAACATGTTAAATAGAAATGAGTTTTATATGCATCATACCATCCAAACATAAACAAATTAGAGAAAGAATATGAATGGGAACTTTTTGATCATTTATAAGGAATGAATGACTGACACCAATGGATGTCCTATTATAAGGAAAATAATATTTTAAGAACCTTTAAAAAAATTAATAATGAAAATATAAATTATTATTTTAAAAATGGGTTTTAAAATATAATGCCTTTTGAAAAAAAACTCTTTGAAAATATACCTAAAAATATATAAATGAATATAGAAAAAATATTTAAAACCTTTTTTATTGAAAACTTATAAAAGAAGCCTGAAATTTTTTTGGAAACATTATTCCTTCAAAACATATAAAAGAATCTGTAAAATATTTCGAATGAATTATTCCGTTAAAATAATTTGATAAAATATAAATCAATACTTAAAAATTTATGAAAAACTTTTTCTTTGAAATTTTTTTTAGTAGATATAAATAAGTATTGAAATCTTTTTTATTCTAAAAAACATTGAAAATTTTAACACAAATCTTATAAACATTTTTAAAACCCTTTCCCATGAAAACATGTTAAAAATGGTAAATATTGTGAATATTAGTAAAAATATTTTTTAAAAAGAATATAATATTTTAAAATTACGAAGGAAGATTTTATGAAATTATGGTCAAGAGAGTGAAGAAATACGTTCATGTCGGACAACCCTTTTTCAACATAAATTGTTTAGAAAAGTGTTTCAATTAGAAAATAGAAAGGATATAACTTTTTGAAAACCCTTTTTTTAATGTAAAACATGGGTCAATTTATTTGAAAACCATAGGATACTAGGAGAACATTTATAAATTTTTTTATGAAATCATTGTTCTATGGGAATATAACTTTTTGACCGATGGGGGAAATAATTCATATATTCTTTAAAAAAATTCCTTAATTATACCATGTACCAAAGAGTGTAAATATGGTATTGATACATGAAGATATCATTACTAACCATATGAGAATGAAATTTCTGAGTGTTCATGAATGATTAATTATAATTTTTCATTAATGAAAAAATAATAAAAATAATCCTGATAAACCATATGATTGTTGCAATAAACACTTACAAAATGGAAAAATTGAACCACACACCCCACGTAAGAAAATGAAATTTTATTAAGTGTAAAATATAATTTAATGAAGTATAATATTTATATAACATTTAAAAGAGTAGTGTATACACATAATATAATATTATAGGTGAATAACATGACATATGTCTCAATAAAGGAAAATTAAGCTGGAATTACTTTACATATTTCGTTACATTTGAAATATAAACACCACAAAAGAAATAACATAAAAATTAAATATAATTAACCATAAATTTATGTACAAGAATAATTGAATACAACCATGATTAGTATAAAAACCATATATAAGAAATATTAGGTGAAATGGATTGTGCCTCATGAAAAATAAATGCAAGATGAGAAAACCCTTACATTATGTCTTGAATTTTTTGTAAACATTCAGAATTCATATATAATAAATATAAGTTTTGTATAAATCAACAAATCTTCCATAATATTATATATAATTCCATATGATATTACATTATTACTTTATATTATCTATTTATTACCAATTAAATATTAATATAACATTTTGGGTAAAATTTGTTTTGTCTTTCTTATATGTTCGGACTTGTTATTATTGATCCTATTACATATATAATTATTTAATTATTTTCATAATTTAATAATGATATAAATATCATACATATTCAGTATATGATTTTTTATAAGTACATATTAAATGTATTTGTAAAAATGAAATATTCTGTTCATAGAGATAATAGGTCGTACATACGGATGACCATTGTTTACCTTTTTTTAAGATTAAATGTAAATAAAATATACATATAATATAATTATAAAATAAATATTATATCATATTTATCATATATGTTTAATAAAACCATCTTCAATACATTCCATGTCATGTGTGAATGAATCACATCCCTTGGAGGAGGTGGTAATATAGAGTTCCACAAACAAAGTTATGATATTTATAGAAAATTTAAAACGTGTGGGTATGTTTTATTAAAAAAATTAAATAAGAATAAACAAATAATAAATATATTATATATCATATAATAATATAGTATTTTCTATAATTCCCACCCATGATAGATGGTTGAATACAAATAAATAACATTATTTCAGGAGGAGGTAGACCACCATATACACAAAGGGTATGTTCATTACCCAATTGAAATAAGTGTATGTTAGTGTAAGTAAAACCCCATGAATACAAAATATAAGTATATTTATAATAATATGGTTATTAAATAATAATGAAATAAAATTATTTGAGGTTTTGGGGTGAAAATTATACAACCGAACTTGAGACAGAATGTTTCATCTTCTTTGGGTAACCCTTATTGACTTGCACCAAACAGATTACTTGGATGGAATTCTTCCCAAAGGGAGGATTAATGGTTGAATGTAATGATTATTGGTGGATATTTTGGTAATTTCTATGATAATAATTTTCTTTAGTGGAGTAAGGAGTTGATTGGGGGTGAGTACCTCTTTATTGAGGAGGAGTAGTGGTATTGTTGTAAATACAAAAAGGTAAACACTATAGAGAGGTATCCATTACAACATGTTCCCCTAATTTTTTTTTTATAAATTTGATAGAAGTGGGATCATGGTAAAAATATATCCAGCCTATGGCCATTTGAAATGTCTCTATGTTATTTTTCCTCTTAGGATTAATTTTTATCCATTTAGATATCTAGTTTTTACCTTAATCATTGTAATTACATTTATTTAGTTTTACTAATATATTTTCAAAAAAAATGTTGATCATATATTAAATTATAAATTATGATAAATACAAATATGAAATATAGTTTTAAAAACTGTAATCATAGAATATGAAAAATTTAACTTAATGTCAATCCCACAAACATGATGAGAAATGTGATTTTTAAATTAAAAATGTTAAAAATTGCACTAATTTGTTATATGTAAATTAAATATGAGATTGTTTTAAATGACATAAATTGGGTTAAATTAAATAAAATCGATCTAAATATACATAAGAAAAACAAATTTATGAAATTATATAACTATTTAAATAAATTGGTTAAAAATTTAGTTTCGAATTAATATTCAATATTCTCCAATATTCATCAAAATCTAAATTTTTTCAAAAAATAAAATAAAGACATAGAAATTTATTTTTTATATTCATATTTCAAGAATATTTTTTAATTTTTCAGATGAAAAATATTATAGTGTCATAAATTAGATTAAAAATTGGGTGCCCCATTAAAAATAATCAAAACTATATTTTCCAAAAAAACATATTTTTATTCAGAAAAATTTATTTTTTCATTTATTACACAATTAAAATATATTGTATGAGTATAAAAAATAATAATTGAAATTATAATATATATACATTTTATTGAAAAATTAATCAAAATTTGTTTTTTTATTTTAATGAGAAAAAATATTATTTTGGATTATAATAATAGTTTTCATAGAAAAAAAACTTATTTATTTTATAATAGTTTATATATACAATTATATTTATTGATAAATGAAGTATTCATTTTACATATATGTGTAAATTATATTTTCACAATTTAGTTAATATTATTCATAACAACCATTATGATTTCTATGTGGTAGCTATAACATTATCTTAATAATAATATTAATATAATATTTTTGTTTGGTAAAAACTTCACCCTGCATGTAATGAAAGATATCAAATGGGATCCATATTGTTTATAATATAAACAAACATAGAGTTTCATTACAGTAGGATAATCTATGTGTTGTATGTTGTGTACGATAAACTTGGTGTTTTATATAAAAATTAAAAACATAGTTCACTTATATATAATAAAAATATTAAGTGTTATATAAAATGAAAAATATAAATAGAATAAATTGATTTGAAAAAAAAAATCAATAAATATCAAGTTGTTACATGCTACTCCCTTAAAATGAATTCTATCCATAAAATTCATCTGGTTTATTAATGGTCTACTACTAGAAATTTCCATTCATAAAAACCCATAACATAAAAATTAATACAAAAGCACCTCTAAAGAAGGATAGATGAAACCATAATTGTTACATAGTGTAACTTATAACTATGTTTCCACAAAGGGTAACCGAGGTGGAATGTGAAAACATTGGCATGGAAGAGAAATCTTACTATAATGTTCAGATAGAGAGTAATAGAGAAAAAAGTTGGAAGGGTATTAATAATGCCAAATACATAACACAAAGAGGCCTGAAAAAGTTCATTTATATCTTAAAAAATGATGATAAGTTGAAAATGTTTTATTTAAAGAACACTTTTTTCCTAAATTTGAGAAATTTTTATGAAACTTTACGCCTACATGATTTCAAGACAACCTTACCCTTTTTTATTCCTTGATCAGCTACCAATTCATCACATATTCAATGAAATAATGATTAATTTATTATTCTTAAAGAATTAGAAGATCATTAGTTCCATAAATAGAATTATATTTTCTTCTGTATGTATTTACTTACAAAAAAGGATAACACATGTTATCCCATATGAATAGATCATTATATGGTGAGATAAAAATTTAATCTCTAAAACCACATATGATGATTATCTTAAACCACTCTGCAAATGGATAATCTTATAATCCTTACAAAAGATAAAAGTCCAAAATATAAGGTCTCTAAATTTCATAAAAATATCTTATCATTGAACCCCATTATATTATAAAGTTCCCATTATTTTTCACATAGCATGAATGTGAATACCTTCATCATGTATTGTCTGAAAACATTGTAATAACATAATTACCACAGATCCTTATAGAAAACATGCATTTTTTATTATTCATATGTTTATTGGATATATTCCTTAAATCCAAAAAATTCTATAAACAGAATCAATGATATCATAAAGCAATTGCCAAAAAATATTTATTTAGTCCAAGGTAATATATTCTATCCTATTTAATTACTCATAACCAATATAACATAATCCAAATATAATTATATAAACATAAGGAACATATAAATGGTTATATATCACTTAATCCTTTATTTCCCATAAATATTTCCTAGCCATTAATTAACTTTTATATTATATCAGAACTATTAATCATATTCTGGTAAATAATCAATGAAAATCATTAATTAAAAAATCCTTATATATTTCACCATTCACATATTATAATTCATGATTCCAAATATATAAAATACATTGATTATTTCACATAATCCTTAATTCATTGACAAGGCTACCAAATCCTATTAATTAATCCCACTTTACTTTCATATTTAACCTATAGTCTCATAATCATTAGAAATATAACAATTTTTCATAACAATATATTTATTCTGTTTAGGTTATTTCTATTTGGGACGTCAATTTCCACAATGACCATTCATTCTACAGTTAAATCATTTAACCTTTGAAAATGACGTAGGGAGGAAAATATTCCCATCCATTACATTAACGAAACTTGTAATTCTTTCCTTTGTATCTAATTTATTTTTGTACTTATTTTATAAAGTAGAAACGTTTTCTTTTTTATATAATACAATCAGATATGTGATTCTTTCAACATTCTTTACATAAAGGAAACTGAATCTTCTTTCCACTATGGTCTTTATTACTGAATCTATCAGTGACCTCAATCATTATTTTATTTGGTTAGTCTGAGAGATGGTTAAGGTACAAATTTTTAATCATCTTCCATGAAAAATTATTAGGCTTGATCATAATATCATTGTCTCCATGATCTTCCCATTTAACCAGTCATTAGAAAATTATTCATCATATTTTTCTATAACATAATTCTTGTTGGTTCCCTACATTGAATAAAAATAAAAAGAATAGTGTGATCCTGACTTATCATAATGGAAAACCACATAATATAGAAAATTCAATTATATTATTACAAAATTATTACACATCCATATGACACCATAAGATTATCCTTAGATACATCTCTAGAAATAACATTTGAAATTACCCAAGGAATTTCACTATTGTTTTCTCATCCTACTTTCCAATGGTTGAATTAACTATTCCTCTGATAAAAACTATAAAAACCCAGGATTAATATACATGGATATTGCATAAATATTTATCAATATTCAACATAATAAAAAATTAAATTTTCAAGGACAATAATTTTTTTGTGTCTTTGAAAATATGAAAAAAATATTCTAACTCTGGGAATGATCTTCAGTGTTTCACATAAAGATATTCCACTTATGTAAAACTACATAAAACCATTATCTCTAAAATGGGTAAAGGAATCATAACAAATAGGTGATCTCTGATGCTATGTAAGGGTAAAAAATGAGATAAATAAGAATAACACAAGAAAACGATTATGAAAATATGATACCAATATTTGAATATCATAACCTGTTTAACTAATATTTGATACATGATTCATGGAATAAAGATTCCTTGCTCATGATACAAAAATCATTAAGGAATCACAAACATATTCCGTAAAAGAAAAATATTTTAATAAGACATAGAATTTTTTCCAGACATATAAGCATAAAATATGATTACCATAGAAGTCAAGGTATAACTTCCATGCACATATTTGTTTTATGGGTTCATACCCAGTACCATATTAGTATTCATGGTTACCACCATTACAATAATATTCGTCATGGTTAACTCTTAAGAGTATCTTAGAATCCAAAGTCCTCTACTGAACCGATTTCAATCCCCATTCCATTAATTTCAATCTCAGTACATATAAATATTTACACTATTCATTAGAGGGAGACCTATTCACCACCCATCTAATCATGAAATCAAACATACATGTTCTAGAAGATCATAAATAAGAATTTCATAACCCATGAAATGAAATAGATATTATAATATTGTTATCATATCATAACCTTTAAAAAATAACAAGGTTTCATATTCATTTCTAAAAGAAGGTCCCATGTAGAGAAGAATCTTTCATAAGAATATAGCCTTTGAATGAAAAATGGGTTTCATAAATAACTAATCTGTGATAGAGAAATGGGTTTCATACACATATAACATGTGAAAGAGAAGCTGGGTTCATAAACATGGTGCCATCAAAATATAAACCATTTAGAGAATGAATATGAATGGATCTTTTGGATCATTTCCCATGAAGGGATGAGTAACACCAACAGATGTCATTGTAGATGGAAAATAATTTGAAATAATCCATTAAAACCATTTCCAAAAGAAAATTAATTTTCTTGTAATAACGCTGAATTTCCTTGTAATTTTTTTATATAAATATTATGAGTCCGCAAAAATTGACGGCACATGATTCTGAGCCCCACTGTGCCCGGAATAAATTTTTGATGTTTTTTTCGGGTATGATAAGTAAATGTATGAGTGGGTTTTTATAACATTTGAACTAGTGCCTAGAATTGAAATATGAAGGCACAATTGAACTCGCAGCATCGGTATCAGCCAGAAGGTCCGATCCAAGAAAGCTTGGACCACAAAATTTATTAATAAAATAAAAGTGCAGAAACAGGAGAAAGGAAGAGAGAGAGATTAAATGTCAAAACATTCATAGTCACCACCCCCATACACGATCATGTGATCAGCATCAACTGATTCACATTCTGATTGAGTCTCGTATTGTTTAAGAAACTTCTTATAAAACATCTGTTTGTCCAGTTGCTCCTTCGATAGCTTCTCAATCTCCTTCTTGGCAGATTCCCTAGTGGTCACGGTCCTCGGAACTGTAGAGTAGTCCTTCCTTGGTTTCCTTGAAACAGGGGCAGATCTGACACCCTCATTTTCAGAGCCTCTTTTCTTTTCTCCTCGGACAATATCACTATATGATATCTTATTTGCATCCATATCTCTTCCCTTGGTCTCAACATGAGAGTCACCCCCTTTGCAGAGGGTTAGGTCCCCAACTCCAGGAGTGGATTCCTCCGCCCTTCCTTTCTCAGACGCAGAGGAGGAGGGTTGTGCATTCAGATGTGGAGGATCAATCACCATCATAGCGGGGGCTGTACTCAGAGCCTTTTCAGAGGGAGGCTCCTGAGCTCCAATATGATCAGAAGATCGAGACGGAGAAGCATCAGTTATCACCTCTTCCCCATTCCTAGAAAGCGGCAGCTCACAAGTGTCATATTCCAAAAGAGGGTCATTGTCCCTGGTGTCAGGCTTTGGTGAAGGCAGATCCTTTAGATTCACTTTACCACAACAATGATTGGA
The DNA here is from genome assembly GCA_963277665.1 of Viscum album. Lineage (NCBI taxonomy): Eukaryota > Viridiplantae > Streptophyta > Magnoliopsida > Santalales > Viscaceae > Viscum > Viscum album. The sequence goes on along the minus strand of OY728119.1, from coordinate 690,019,962 downwards.
GGGGTTCCCTCGCAGTCCACACTCTTTACAAGAAATGTTTTTACGACAAGACTCCAAAGAGTTACCCACAACCATGCATTTCGTGCAGAAGAGGGGATTGTTTTCATATTCAACATCACTCGGAATTTGATCAGAGGGAATAGAAAGCGTAACGGTGTCAATGAGAGTGGACCTGAGGTCGACTTCCACCAGCATTCTGGCAAAGTGCCCATACCTGACATCTGTCGTCTCCTTATCAAGACGGATGGGTGTTCCGATTGCCGTTCCAATATCATGCAATATTTCTGGATGCCAAAGAACCCAGTTCAGCCCATGAAGATGAACCCATACCTGGGCGAAGAAATTATTAGCACTTGATACATTAAAATCCAATGACCATTCCTGCAGATGAATCCATCCCGGCTTTAGGAACATGGATCCAAATCTCCAAGCTTTCATCTTCACATCATCCGATGGAAATAAACAATGAAAGAATCCCTGACCAAGAGAGACACATTTCCAGTTGTGAAAACCCCACAATGTCGAAATCCTTCGGAATAAATCTTCGCATTTCCATGGCAAAACACCTTTAGGAAGGACAACACGAGCAATCAAAGAGTTCTCCTCTAGTGCTAGTCGTTCTGCAATGACACCAGGGTTAGCCTCCATATGGGAAAGAGAACCCTTTCGAAGAATCCTCCTATGGTCCTCTTTCTTAGACACAGGTGTCGATGCCTTCATGACATCCACGAAGGATCGCTGCCCGCGCGATGCTCCCAAAGAATCTCCAACCGAAACCCTAGCTTCAGCCATATCTCGAGGTCGGGAAGCAACTGGACTAGCCTCCCTTGCCTGCTTCTGCACATCCACATCCAGCCGAGCAGGACCTTGATTAGCACCAGTCCGTGACCGAGCATCATTGGTCAGAGGCTGAGCCGCACAATCCTGCTCCTGCACAGCCCCAAATAGCCGGACGGGTGCTCGGAAATCATCCCTTTCTATGGATCGCCTCTCATCGATCCGGTTAAAACCAAGAAAGTGAAAAAAAGCCATAAAGGGAGAGAAACCGAGATCGCACGCAGATCCAGAACCGAATCACCGCGAAAGAAGAACTTTTGTAGATCTTTCAGAAATCCAAGGGAAGACGAATGCCAATAAGCCCGACTCCAAAACGCCAAGACCTCCAAATTTGGAGTCAAGACGCCGAGGAAGAAAAGGTGTTGGAGCCGAATCGCCGAGACCTGCAGCTTTGGCCCCGGACCACCGAGGACAAAACCGCGGAAATCTGAAGCAAACCGAGAAGAAGAAGAAGCGATGCCTAGATCCACTGGGTACCACCGAACCGGAGATGAATCATGGAGAAGAACGAGATGCTGAAACCCTAGAACCTCTGGGTTCTAGAGAGAGAGAGAGCGGCCTCTCTCCGGTCCCTTCAAGCACCGGTATTCTATTAAAGAAACTTTCACCTTGACGACAGATGGACGAGGGAGAAATTTCATTTTTGGGTTTTTGTAGAAATAATAAAATAAAATAATATAAACTTAATTTTTTTGAGCTTCCATGTGGATATTTCAGGTGTGGTACAGTAGAACTAAACCCTTATGTGGAAGTTGGAAGTGGGGACCACCAGGTCATAACCTCTCATGAGAGGATAATGTAATGGGGACCACCTGAACCATAACCTCCCATGAGGGGTTATGGTGGTGGGGACCACCTATGATCAAACCCCCTTGAAATCCCCCTTTAACTAGGAGAAACCCTCAAATGACACAATTAATGAGGGAGAGCCTCTTGACCTCCTACACCTTAATTGTGCCAATGTACATACCATTAATCATGCCAACACACTACTTAATTGAGCCAATTATATTCAATCCAATTTGAGTTGTTCCTCCGATTAATTTTGGGAAACACTTTTTATTAAAGGATATATCTTTTATTTTTTGGAATTTGGAAGAGGAGGAGCTCTGGGTATAATGCTTATCCAATGAATAACACTTCCTCTATGAATAACGTCAACGACTTTGACCTTCTTCCTCAGAACATCCTTCGACGTAGGATGTGTTCGTTTATATAAAATCGACGTCTTCCTTCTCCTGCGGATGTCTACCAACATTGACCAAGTTAGGGTTTTTAATTATGTATGATTTTATTCCATTAAATATTTCCTTCAAAAAACAATTAATGTGGATCAACTTATTATCAAGTTGTGCTGCAGATGTTTTCCTTGTTGGTTGGGAATAAATTGTTGCGGGAAGTTGTAGGGGTTTATTCAATATTTGATGAACACTTCCCATGTTATCCCTGTAGGACCCCGAGTCACCTTGAGAGGAGAGGGGTGAATCAATGTGTCGACTTTTTCATTTAAAAATATGGAACTTGTTCCCAATTTGGTTGGAACTAGTTAAACATGTATGATGAATATGATCATCAATGAAACATTAACACGCAAAGAGACGACACAACAATTTTTACTTGCTTCACCGCTAAGGGCTACGTCCAAGGAGAATACGCCGAAAAGTTTTCGGTCGTACCAAATTCCACTAATCATCACTAGTTGTGGATTACAATGGTTCAGGAATAGTCACACTGTCTTAGGCTCACTGCCTTTACAAAGGTTCAGGGATATCTCACTGCTTCCCTCAGGTCACTCTTGTTGACTCCCCTTGGCTCACTGCCCTTGGTGAAGTCACACTCAGTTTATAGACGTGAAGGTCTCTTCATCATTACAAAAGAATGAATCCTTTGTTGAATGTAGCTACTCTTTTGAAGTCCAACTTTCACTCATATCATAATCACACTTTGCACGGAAGGTATCGGGCAATCTTCCAGTTTTTGAGCAGCTCCAAAATGACCAACGTACAACAACCTCTCCTGGCGCGCTTCTCCAAGACCGGCGCACAGGTTTCAAGAACAGCAGGCATGTCACATGTGCAGTATAAAATCGTCGCACAGGTGACACCAACACACTTTTAAAACACTGCCTCCTTCAACTCCAAACATGCGCGACTCTACACCTTTAACTCCCAAGCCGCCTTGGTCGCACATCCAACAACCGACATGCTGCCTCCACTTGTGTGACCAAACTACCACTTGAGCGACTCAAGCACTTTCATGATGAGATCTCGAAAAATATCTATATCTTGAACATCATTGAAAATGAGGGGGGTGGTCCTCTATTTATAGGAAAACTGGACCCCCTTGTGTGGTGGCGCGCAAGTGTCCTCACAGAGCGCAGGTCCCGGTGCGCAGCTCCAACCGCCCTAGCCTTTGTCTTGCAACTCACATAAACGACCCAACCAATACTTGTCTGTCCTACTTTCCATTGCAATATTGTGATGTTATGATCATGAAGAACAATAGGTAGGCATGTTTTCAAACTTCCTAGCCATCGGAGTGCATGTCGTTTCTCGGCGCACAGGTCCCTTGCGCGACCAGCCAAAATTTTTCGTGGCCCATATCCCTTTGCCATTTTTCCATGTTCTGATCTTGAAATACAATGGTGTGCAAGTTTCCTCTCATTAATGTACACGACAGGCAAGTCTCTTATCCAAAAACACTTTTCTCCATTTGTCGATTTTCAGGCCCAAAAATTTGGAAAACACTGGGAAACGACCCCAACTTCAATATTGTTTTCTTCTTGAACTGTATGATCACTATGCTAGTAAACATTTTGAACTTCCACAGAGGGTTGACAATAAAAACAAACCACACTCCAATTCATGAATTTAAGAACATGGTTCCAATAATCCCTTATTTTCCTTTGTGGGGTTGGGAATAGATATTATCGAGGGATTTAGGAAATTGATGTTTTAAAATATATTCCATGCTTGTTCATTGTTTATGTTCTTAATGAACCGCTTGCTACCACTCTAAACACAGAGGGTGCGGGCCAAACAAACATGGTCTGACCCAATGTGTTGTTCTTTTTGGGGTTCTTCAAAATGTAGGAATGGGACAACGGCGTTGAAGGGGCTGAAGGAAACGACCACACCACCTGTGACCTCTATGACCCACTTGTCCCCGCGACGCTCTGGTGCCCCAACCGAACCGGCTCTACCTCCCCTGGACAAAATGCGCCACCCACCGTCTAACACCCTGATATTTTATAAGAAATATTTTGTTTTTATGTATTATGTTATATGCAACACCAAAGGAATCTTTCACTACACACAACACTGTCTTGGCTTACGTTACAAGAATGAGAAACCTTCCTCGATAGCTTGTGTTGTACGCAATACCATGTTTCCCTAAACAACGATATGTTATTCAAATATTATATAAACAAGCCGTTATTAATTTTTATTCCAACTTTTTGAAATTTTATAAATTTTATCATTCAATATGGAATTGATTTTTGGATTCAAAATATCGAAATTAGCTTAGGGTGAATTATTGTTATTTTCCTGAAAATATTCAATTTTTTTGGTATTATGTATCTATTTTGACCTAAAATAAATTGAAATAAAATATATTTATTGAAAATTTTACCATCTTTTACCCACATCCTATTAGAATTTGTGAATGTACATAAAACATAATTTTACAACTTATGTGAGTGTAATTTCAGAAATCAGAGAGTCATGGTTGATATCACTATGTAAAATGTTGTTCAATAAGATAAAAATAATTTTGTGAATAGTATCTTTGTACATTTATTTACCATGGTTAAAATTAAATAGGGTAATTATGTGGAAAAATGATTTTATTAATACCATAACACATGTATTAATTCTATTGCATGAGTGAAATTCTACCAAAAAAACCATAGGAATAAAATATGACCATTTATGTCTACATGGATTATATTAGGACATTTATTATTATTTAATTCAAAGAAGAGTTAAAAGAATTAAAATCGTAGTTTAATAAGTAAAACATTTTTAATATAGGGTTATACATAAGATAAATTCGACTATAAATATTAATTATAAATATAAAAGGATTTACTACATAATTGTATTTTATTTATAATTTTTAGTTATTAAATAATTTAATTTATTTATGACACAATGATGATGCAATAATTAACTTATTAATAATATATTTACATAATTGATATTATAAATAACTAAATAAATGTAATATGAATTTTTTTTTGGATTAAACTAATTTTCTAGGTTCATAAATCATATTATGGTTTTTAGATGAATTTTTTCGAAGTAATAATGCTGTTATGAATTTAGCAAAAACAAAATTCTAAATAGTGTCAAAATTTATATAAAAGGGTTTTTAAAAAAAATGTTAAATTATTAATTGATATTACTTTAATAAAAATATAAATATTCTTCAAAAAATACTTATATAATAATATATATGGCATTAATGAATTAATTGGGGATCAATTGGATGTTTATAGTAAGTTTGTTAACAATATAGTGTAAGAATACAAGAAGAGACGGTAAAAGTTAAATTATTTAACTTAGAGTTAAATCTAAATGATAAGGCTAAAATGATACCCTAAACATGTCTAAAACCTATTTATTGAGATTATTTCGACCCATCTCAACCCTAGACTCGAAATAAGTCACTTTGGAGCCATTATAAACCAAATATGAATTTATTATTAAATAAAATTTTATGTTTTTCCAAAGGCGCCCTTCACCCTCTTATAAAAGGGAACTCCCCCTTATCGTTAATTTACACCTCCATAGAAATTTGGATCGTCCAAACCCTACCCAAATACCCTCTCAACTGTCCTTCCTTCATCCTAGAGGCCATCCTTTAGTCAGAAAGCAAACCTATGGAGCCCTTTTGATCAAATCAAAAGGAAGAACCCAAGGAAGAGGAAAATATCTCACCACCTATTTCAAGTTAGTTTCTTCTTCATCTTCCTCCTTCTTTTTTTTACATTATAAAATAATAACTCCAGTATATTATATATAATATGATGTTATTATAAAGATTGTACAACCATATTAGTTATTTTATCCATCCTATAAATTAAAAGTCACCACAAGTTCGTAAGTACGTCTTGTTGTCTCCACGTTGTGGTGTAGTTTGTTATTAAAATATTTCATCATTTGGATGGGTATTGTAATTAGTATAAATGAAATAAATAATAAATATATGATTGTTGTGATTCTTTATATATGATATACCATACAATTATATATTATTTTTATATCAAAATAATGATATCATCGCTCGTGCGTACGTATTGTCAACCATCTCCATGATGTGATGTGACTTGTTCTACATGATCTTCATTGAATAATGATTATATAAATGAATTGAATGAATAAATATGATATATATTACAATAATACCATTATTTAAATGGTTTATCTAAAACCCAAAATTATTAATAAGAATTTATTCGACAAAACATGCATAAGAACATAAAGCAATGAACACCCGAATAACAAGTAGCAATGAAATATTACTAATAATAAGAACAGAATATGACCATATATGATATAATAAAAATTAGTATGATTCTAGATTATGTAAATTAAATTATTTAAATAAATATACAATAGTTTTGGAAGCTTATAAAGCATATCAGACATAAGGTAAGTGAAAATCTCACAATCTCATTTTCATCCAAGATTGTTTATACTTTAGAATTTACCAGGGAATATTTATCATCACCACCCATGTTTCCTCAATATGTAATATTATATCAATCCTCCTAAAATTTTTTAATCCAATTTTTCCTATAGGTGAATATTTATAAAAAGATATGAAAGGAATGTTTTGTTGTTTTCAGTACAAGATACATTTTCACTTTTCTGGCCAAAGTACGAGAAGAATGTTTTTTATCATATACGACATGAATGAAATTTTATGATTTCATAGAAAATTATTTCCATGATTATTAATTTACATGTTTTCAATTTTATTTTTATATTACTTATTTTAGTTTAAAATTTTATGACATTTTAAGAAAGGTAAAATGTTTTTGAAGTAGAAAAGATATTTTCATCACGAATGGAGTTCAAGTGTTTTATCAAAATTATTTCCCATTTATGATAATATAGGGTTCTGTTTCTATCTATATTTTTACATTGATTTTATTATTTTATGATGGAATTATTTTTATGAACTCCTTTTTTATTTTATGGATTTATGCTATGATGGCATGATTTTTAAGAATCCCATTTTTATTACATGGGTTATGCTATGATATATGATTTATGATTTTGTGGAACACATAAGAATGGTTTCATTATAAGATGGGTGGGACCTAGATCTCCCTCCAATGCATTGGGTAAGGATTTATATCTCTTGAGATAGACATGGATGTAACAGTAAGTTAATCTGGTACAGTGATACAGGACTAGAATGGAAAGCAAACTCGGTTCAGAAATGGACTTTGTCTGCTATGATAGTCTTGTGAATGAGGCATGAATAATATGAAAATATTTTCTATGATTATGTGTGTATGCCACAATGTTTCATTTTTTATTTTATGATTATTGGGATTAAATTTCACTACAATGATTTATCCCATGATATGATATTATGATCTCTTTTACAGGTTAAGATTTTCAAAATGTTATATTCTTATGAATATGATATGATTGATATTTCCTCTGTTTACCCTTAATGGGAATTTGAGCTCACCCTTTTTTATGTTTTCTTTTCCCTAGGTCAGGAAGAAGCGTATTAAAGAGGATATTCCTAAAAGGGACTCTAGATATAATGAAATAAATTGGAGACAATATAAATGCATTAAGAACCAATTGTTTATGATTCCCAGTTTCTAAAGACAATATTCCTTATGGTTTTATCATGGTTTTGTTATATGTTGTAATAAGTATGCTTCAATTATGAAGTAATAACAATGTATGTAAATCTTGGGTCGTTATAGTTAGTATCAGAGGAAAGGTATAATCAACCATTTGAAACTAGGATGTGAAAACCTTACTAAAAACCCTAAGGATATGTCTAAGCATAGAACATAATATTAGTTTTTTAGAAATGGACATGAATAACCTATGATATGACCTAAAGTGTGATTATTATGTGGTTTTCCTATTATTATTAGTGTTTCTCAGACTGTTCTTATTGGTTTTAGTCAATGGATGGAACCCTAAGGAACCGTGTTAATGCTGAATGTGACGAGAAATGAACTGATTGTCCCCCTGAGAAACCACGCTTTATGGTATCTTGAATGAATAATCTTATATCCATTCTCACACAACTTTATCAAAATATGAATCATGTAGTTCATCCAAACGAGCAAATAAAGGAGCATCATTCTATTGAATCCTTCATGAGACAGTGTCCACCCTCATTCTGCGGGTCTACTGATCCATTAGTGGATGAAAAATGGATCAGTACAACTGAAAAGATATTTTCAATTCTTCAATGTTTTGAACATGATAACGTCATCTTAGCAGTATATCTTTTGGGGGGTGAAGCTAATCAGTGGTGGAATCTTATCAATAATACGATGCAAAGAGATTAAATTGAGTCCATGGAATGGGACGAGTTCAAGAACATATTTTTCAATAAGTAACTCCGTTGTATTCTTCTAAAGATGATAGAGAAGTGGTTTCTTGAACTATGGAAAAAGGATGATAAATCTTTTGGTACATATGAAGAAAATTTTACAGAACTTGCAAGTTATGGTTCTGGAATTATTATCCAACCTAAGAGTAAGATCGATCTATTATTTAGTGGCTTATGACCAAGACTATGAAGGTATTTATCCATAAGGGACTTAAATTGCTATGAGGAAATTGTTCGATGTGATCCCAAGGTTGAGATGGATATTGGAGTAACCCATCAGTTATATGGGTTTAATAAGAGGTGGAAAATGGAATTAAAAGGGAAATCAAAAGACCACACTGAAATGAAGATGATTTTTCCCTTATTCTCAATGTGTGGAATGAAACATGGAAGGAATTATCTTAAAGGGACACGTAAATGTTTCAAATGAGGAAAAAAGGTCACCGGGGATTTGAATTCCGCAATGATGGGAAAAAGATGTCTAGTGATACAAACAAAGAAAAGGCTACACAGAATGCACCTCCTACACTTCAATGTTACAAGTGCAAGGAAATGGGTCATTATACTAATCAATTCCCTAATATAAGGGTTTTTTTATTATGATCGACTTCAACAAACTCTTAAGGCCAAAGGTAAAGGAAAGTCACATGCAATTTCTATCAGTGATGTGGAGTACGATAACGATGCAGTAAAAGGTACACATACTATCCACTCTAAAGTAACAAATGTTTGTTTTTGATTCTGGATCCACCCACTCTTTTATTTCTGAATAATTTTCTAAGGGTATCACCGTACTACTTCAACAATTAGCTATTGTGTTAGGTTTAACAAATCCTAATGACACAACAGTTGAATCAAATGTTTATAATTATTCTCCAATTGACGTCTATGGGAAAGTGATTCCTATAAATCTTGTGATCCTTCTTATAGTAGAAATTTATGTGATTCTTTGCATGGATTGAATTTCCTTACATGGAGATCATATCAATTTCCAAATAAGGGAAGTCACATTTTATATTCCGGATCAATCAATGATCATCTATTGATGCAAGGATGAATATAACCTTCCAGTGGAAATTTGTTCCTTCTTATGTATCTTGATTCCAATAAATGAAGATTATTTACCTCAAATGGTCGTAGAGAAACTCACGATTAAAAATATGCATATTTTTCAGGAGATTGGTGATGTCTTTCCATAGGAATTTCCAGTTCTTCCACCAAATCGTGAAGTTGAGTTTTTAATAGAACTCATTCCGGGAGCTATTCCCATTTCAAATACACCATATAGAATGGCCCCAATTGAGTTGTAGGAATTGAACAATCAACTCCAAGATAATCTTGATAAGGGACTCATACTCCCTAGTGCATCACCTTAGGGATCACATGTTATGTTTGTTAAGAACAAAGATGGATCAATGATAATCAGCATTGATTATCGAGAACTTATCAAGATCACTATCAAGAACAATTATCCTCTCCCATGAATTGTTGACTTATTTGATCAACTAAATAGAGCTCAATAATTATCCAAGATTGATCTTTGTTCAGGTTTTCATCTATTAAGGGTCAAAATGGATAATATACCAAAGATGCCTTTCTGTACAAGGTATGAACACTATGAATTTATAGTGATTCCATTTTGTCTTACTAATTCCCTAGTTATCTTCATGGATCAAATGAATATAGTCTTTAGAGACTATCTTGATCAGTTTGTCGTAGTCTTTATAGATGATATTCTTGTCTATTCAAAGAGCAGGGAAGAACATGAAGATCACTTGTGAATTGTATTAAGAACCCTAAGAAAGGAGAGTCTTTATACCAAATTTACCACGTGTGAATTTTGGATTCAAAAGGTTTCATTTTTGGGTCACATAATATCAAAATACAGGATATCTGTGGATCCATAAAAAACAGAGGTAATGGAAAGATGGTCGAGACCAATAACAATAACTGAGATCCAAAGGTTTCTTGGATTGGATGGATATTATCGACGTTTTGTGAAAGATTTTTCATGATTATATATTCCATTCACATAGTTGAATCAAAAAAGAGTGAGGTTAGTTTGGACAAAGGAGTGTGATGATAATTTCAATGAGTTAAAAAGAGGGTTATCCAGTGCACCTGTGCTCACACTACAATGTAGTGGAGAAAGGTTTTTGATCTATAGTGATGCATCTAGAAGTGATTGGGGAGTGTTCTCATGCAAAATGATATGGTGATAACTTATGCCTCATGACAATTGAAAATCCATGAGCAAAATTAACCAACTCATGGTTTGGAATTAGATTTGGTAATCTTTACATTATTGATTTGGAGGAATTATCTTTATGGTGAAAGGTGTGATATTTGTACTAATCATAAAAGTATAAAGTGTATTTTCACCCAAAAAGAGATGAATATGCGCCAAAGAATAAAGTTGTAGCTGATTAAGGATTATGATTGCTCAGTTCATTACCACCCTGGGAAAGCAAACAAATTGGTAGACGCATTATGTCAACAAAACCATGCTAGCTTATACGTGATGAGGATAAAAAAAGATCCAATATTTATGTATTTAGAAATGTTGGATCATGGAATTACAATGGAAGGGAAAAATATTATCTTTCTCAAATGAATTTTCAACCATATATACAAGTGAAGATTAAAGAGGCACAGAAAGATGATGTAGAGTTAAAAAGGATGATGAGAAATGTTCCTGAATTCCACATTGATTTTGATGAAATAACAAGGTTCAGGAATCGGGTTTGTGTTCCTCCCATCCCAGAATTGTAGAGGAAAATATTGGATGAAGCACATAGTTCTTCATTCTTTATTCAACCTTGAAGCACGAAGATGTTTAGGGTCCTGAAAGAGTACTTGTAGTGAGATGGCATGAAAAGAGATGTTGTTGAATATATCTCTCGATTCTTGGTTTGTCAGCAAGTTAAAGCTATGAGACAGAAGTCTAAGGGGTGTCGGACCCCGGGACACCCTGGGAGGGGAGGGTGAATCAGGGTGTAAAATTTTTCTTATAAAAACATTGATCGTGTTCCCATGTTGGTAGGAACTAGATAATCCTATACGATGGATATGATCTGTAATGAAACATTCACATGCAGGTGACACAACAATTTTTACTTGGTTCACCACTAAGGGATACGTCCAAAGAGAATACGCCGACAAGTTTCCGATCATTCCAAATTCAATTAATCTTCACTTTCTATGGATTACAACGGTTTGGGACAAATCAATATATCACAGACTCACTGCCTTTACAACTGTTCAAGGATAGCTCACTGAATCCCTCAGGTCACTCCCGTTGACTCCCCCTGGCTCACTGCCCTTGGTGAAGTCCCAATCAGTTTATAGACGTGAAGGTCTCTTCATAATTGCTAAATTAATGAATCTTCTGTTGTATGTAGATGCTCTGTTGAAGTCCAGTTTCCACCCGTAAACAACTCTCACTTTTCACCAATGGTATCAGGAAACCTTCCAGCTTTCGTGCAGTTCCAAGAAGACCAGCAAGCTTCAATAACAGCTGGCATGCTACTCCGAACCCAGCGTTCAAGTCACTTGCGCAGAACAAATTCGGTGCGTAAGTACCAGCAATCCAATTGCATGACACCACCTTCTTCTGCTCCAAACATGCGTGACCCACCATCTTTTACTCCCAAACCGCTAATGAAGAACATCCAACAACCGGCGCACAACCTCTACTTGCACGAAAAAAATACCACTTGCACGACTTAAACACATGAGTGAATGAAGCTCAAAAAATCTCTATGTATTGAACGTCATTCCAAAGGAGTAAGTGTGGTCCTCTATTTATAGGCATTCGGATACCCTGCGCGGCGCTGCGCAACTCTTCCCTCGGCGCGCATGTTTTGGCATGCAAGTCTTCTGTTTCCCTAGGAACATGCATGACCAACCCAAAAACAGGGGCGCCCCTACATCCTTGCCCATATTTGGATGATCAGATCACGAAGGAAAAATGGCAGGCAAGTTTCAAATCTTAATTGGTACTGGTGCGCAAGCCGTTTCTCTGTGCGGAAGTCATTTGCGCGACCAAACCAATACATGCGTGACCCTATTTCTTTTTCCATATTTTCGTGTTCTCATTTTGAAAAACAATCAGCGCACAAGTTTTCTCTCCATCTAGCCAATGGTGTGCAAGTAATTTTTTCAAAACCACATTTCCCCATTTGACGATTTTCAAGCCCAAAATTTTGAAAACAAGGGAGACCAGTTCCACCTTTAATACTGTTATCTGTATATTCTGTATGATCACTCTGCTAGTATACAATTTTAACATCTACTAAGGATTGAAAACAAACAAAAACCATATTGTAATTCATGTATAGAATGACCGTGATTACAAAAATCTCTCCCTTTGGGTTTGTTGGAAATTAACAAATAAATACAACAAAGCACTAGCCAAAGGAAAACCACAACTGTAAGAATCAACTCAGCCAACACTCTAAATCTACGTGAGCAATGCATGGTGTAGAAAACAAGAGAGAATTATTGAATTGGGTTCCCATGTTTTGGAATTCACAATGACACGCAAGAAATTATATTACATTAGTGTCCCAAATAACTCCCAGGAAACTCTCTTATAGTAGTGTCACAGATGACGCCCAAGAAATCCTCTTACAGTAGTGTCATAGAAGAATTACATGTCCAATGTATTCCTTCTCTTCCTTATCATCCTATGACTGACACTGAATTCTCATTGTGTCACAAAATCATTACATGCATGATCATGCATGAACATCCCTGAATATATTCCATTCTCCCCCATTGACAACAATCCCACATACCGGTAATTGTTCATTGTTTAGCTCAAACCACACCCCTGGATATTATCTCCCCCACAAACCTACATCACAGCTACAAACTAGTAAAGAATAGTTAACATAACTACGGAGAGGGGTATTTCGTAACCTCCTTATGCACTTGGAGGTTAATGAACACCGAGGTTCGACTGATGCTTCTCAAACACTACCGCTGAACGTGGATTGGTCAAGATATCAGCCACTTTCTCATCTGTTCCCACATGATCCATTATAATCACGCCTTTCTCAACTTTCTCATTGATAAAGTGATACCTTATTTAAATATGTTTTTTATGAGAATTCTGAACGTGATTATTTGTAATATCAATTGTACTCTTGTTATCACAGTAAATCACTATTTATTGTTTTAACTCATCACCAATATCTACCAATTGTTGTTTCATCCATAACAGTAGAGTGCATGCCTTTGTAGAGGATATAGACTCAGCTTCACCAGTATTAAGGGAAGTACTTTCTTGTTTCTTGCTCAACCAACCAACACATTTATTCCCAATAAATAATGCTCTACCATTGGTGGACTTTTGTCCACAACATCGCGAGCCCATTCAGAATTAGAAAGTGATGATAATTCACTATCTCTTTCTGTAGCGAAGTACAAGCCGTAATTGTGAGTACCTTGAATATACCTCATGATTATTTTTATTGTTGTCATATGCTCTTATTTTGAATTACTCTGAAAATGGGCCGCTAGAAAAGTTTAAAAGACAATATTTGGCTGAGTCAGTGTCAGGTACTGTGGACTCCAAATTATCCTCCTGTACAGAGTGTGTTCTACAGATGCCACATCCTCATGCTTTCGAAGTTTGGATCCAACTACAATTAAAGTTGATATTGGTTTGGAGTCTTTCATATTGAACTTCTTCAGCAGCTCTCTTGCATGTTTTTCTTGTGAAATGAAAGTATAATACTGCCTTTGAATCACCTGCAACCCCAAGAAATATGTGAGCTCCCCAATCATAGACATTCCAAATTTTGATTTCATGTGATAGGAAAATTCATCCACTGATTTCTACTTGCTTCCACAAAAAATAATTTCATCAACATAGACTAGAACCATGAACTGATCCTTTGAAGAATTTTTCACGTATAGATTGTGGTCCACTCTTCCTCTTTTGAAATCCATCTTCTTGAGATACAAGTCCAGTCGAGAATACCATGCTCGGGGTTCCTGTTTTAAACCATATAGAGATTTATTTAGTTTGTAGACCATTGTTTCATCAGAACCAATAACAAAACCCTCTAATTGTTCAATGTAGACTTCTTCTTCGAGTATACCTTTCAAGAATGTTGTTTTGACATCCATTCGATATACTTTATATCCTCTTCGGAGTTCCCTTGAGAGGAAATTCCTTATTGACTCCAGTCTATCCACTGGAGCAAATGTTTCTTCAACATCAATGACTTCAATCTGGGAGTATCCTTTTCATACTAGATGTGCCTTGTTTCTAATAACACTTCCATGCTCATCAAAATTGTTCTTGAAGATCCATTTTCTACCAATCACATTGTGTCCTTTGGGTCTCTTGACAAGATCTCATGTCTGATTCTTCTCAATCTGATCTAACTCTTCATTCATAGATTTCAACCATGATTCATCCTTTGCATCTTCTTTAAATGAGGATGGATCCAAAATTGACAGAAATGTAGATTGCGTGTTATTCCTCATCCTCCTAGTCTGAGTGGGTTCCCTCCTGTCCACAATTATGTTAAATGGATCAATCTCATATCTTAGATTTCTCTAATGAGGTTCTGTTGAATTCTCTCCATCCATAGTTTCTTCTTTATATTTTTCTTCGGAGTCAACATCATGATGTGACTATTGAGTGTTTTTTTCAAATTCCTCTATTTCTGTATTTATATTTTCTCCACGTTCACTTTATTTCTCACTCTCCATCACATCAGCATAAGACGTCCTTGAAGAATTTGTGGTTTTATCTTCAATTATCTCAACATCACAGCATTACACAATCATTCTTAATCACTTGTTGAAAAACTTGTAGGCTTTTCTATTCATTGAGTATCCGAGGAAAATAACTTCATATGAATTGTCACCATACTTCCCTTGATTTCCATATTTTATTTGGAAGAAGTATTTACTTCTGAAAACATTAAAGTATTTCAAAGAGGGATTTCTCCCATGCCATAATTCATATGGTGTCTTCGTCTTACCCATATAGAGTCATGTTCGATTTTGAATATACACTATAGCTTGAACAACCTTTTTCCAGTAATGTCGCGGAATACGACTCTCAATCAGCATAGTTCGTTCCATGTTGTTCCCTTGTCGATTCCTACGTTCAATGACTCCATTTTGTAGTGGAGTTATCAAAGAAGAAACCTAATGTTGTATCCCATGTTTCATCACATAATTCTTAGATTCAATGGATGTGTATTCCCCTAAATTGTCAGATCACAACACTTTGATTGTTCATCCGGTATCATTCTCGGTGATTCTCCGATATGTTTTCATTCAGTCATGGACTTGTCGTTTCCTGTGAATGACCATCACACATGCCATTCAACTGTAATCATCTATGAAATGGACAAAGTACATCTCTCCATGAGTTACAGCAACATTTATCGGCCCGCATACATCTATATGGATTAGATCAAGATAATGAGATGCCTTTTTTTTCTTTGGCCAATATGAAATTTAGAACTTCTTTCCACGATTGCAAGAATCACAACAATTTTTATGCTCACGCTTCAGATTGGGAATGTCCATGACAATCCTCAATTTTGATATCCTCTCCATGTCTTGTTGATTGATGTGTCCCAGTATCTGATTCCACAAATTGTTTTCTTCTTCAACAGTCATGCAACAATCATTTTTTTACTATCAACCTGATACAAGATGCCTCTATTCTGTATCCCTTCATAAGTGAATTTCTTGTCTTTCCCTTGATAGTTCATCCTTTCTGATTTAAAGTGACTATATGTCCGGAGCCACATAGATGACTCACGCTGAGTAGATTATGACGTTGGCCATCAACATATAGGACTTCAGTCTCCATTAGCTCTCCATTAGCTAATTAAGTACATCCACTGCCTTTGATTTTTAGAGCTCCATCATTACCTAATCGTACAGTACCATCAACCTTATTTTTGATATCCATCAATAGGACAACATTACTTATCATGTGAGATGAACAACCACTATCCAGAATCTAGGTACTGTTTCTTTTTGTAGCTTTGAGGGCCACTTCTGCAAGATTGAATTTCCCAATTTTCTTCCTTTCTTTCCACGAGACATTGGATTGAGTATAAAGTACTGATGGACTTTCAATTATCTCATCTATGTACAATGGATCTTCATAGTCGAAGTCTTCCTCAAGAGGGGAAAACCTGTTTGAAAGAGAAACATAGTCTTGTTAACGAGGTTTGGCTTGTCTTGAACTCTAGAACGAGGTATCAATGTCCCTTCTCTACCTGCAATTAATAGCCTTGTGACCAAAGTTAGAACAACAAAAATAGTATCCATAGAAACAATTTCTTCCATAAGATGGAGGATATGAAGGCAGTCTCCTTTTTTGATGTCGTAGATCTTCCCCATTAAATTAGATCCTTGCCTCTTCGAAATATGCAATGGTATGACCCAGATATCCATAGAACTAAAACTTCATTAGATGAAATGTCATCTCACTTAATGTTTTCCCCATATCTTTTTTCCCTGAGTGAATAGATAGACTACCTGTCATTTCTAATGTTTGAAGATAATTTTCCATTCTCCTTTAAGTTTGGATAGAGGGTTTCTTTTTTAGCACTTGAGTTAACATTTCAACATGTCGAACTTTCATCTTTTCTTTATATTGTCTCTCTTTACTTCCAGCAGTTGATATCTCATTTTCACAGCCAATTCCACTCTTTCCCATGCAAGCAGGTCTTTGATCACTCAAGATTTTTCCAACCCCATCTGAACCACACTTGGCTCCTTTAAGTAATTCAGCATCTGAGTATCTTCTAAACAATATTTTCTTCCTGGATTCTTTTGAGATTGATTCTGTCTCATTTTTACTCCTAAGAGTAAAAACTTCCTCTTCAAGACCCTCAGCAGTCTTGGAATTTTCTTCCAGTCTGGATGTGATTTCATTGATGAACTTTCTCTGTTCCTCATTTATCAGCATTAGATCCACTACATCATCATTGATTTCAGGTATTTTAGACTTTACTTTCACAAATTCTCCCAGTCATTAAATTTCAGCTTCAAGCTGATCATCATATTCAGTTAATTCTACTACAATTTTTTTCCACTTATTGCAACACTTACATTTCATCTTAGCATTGATAACATCATACTTAAGTTGAAACATGGGATTGTAACTACTTTTAAAGTGATTTTTTCCACCATTATCTTCTAATTTTTCAACCGTGGACATCATGGAAGGATGGTTTCCAGTTTTAAACTTTGGTTCATTTTCTTCACAAAATTGATCATCATCATCATCTTCTTCAAAGAAAAAACTCTTCTTCAGAACATTCTTTCTAGATTTGATGTCTCTTTTCATGGAAAACATTTTCTGAGGCTTCTCAATGTTTTCTACATCACTATCATCATCATCAATCTTTCTTAAGCACTGAGAAGCAATGTGCCCGACTTTACCACAATGAAAAAAAGAATGAGGTAACTTCCATTTGAATTTCCCTTTTCCCTTCTGGAACTTATTTGCAATGAGATAAAAAATTTCTTTTTCCTCATCATATTCACCACTACTATAATTTGATATTTTTAATTTCACAATGGATTTGAACGCCATTTCCTTTCTCACTCGAGTCGTGGCATGTTCTAGTTTGACACTCATTTCATATGCCACCAGGCTGCTCAGTAGATCATCCAAATAATGTTTAGAAAGATATTTTTACTCAAGGGATAACAAATTTGTATTGTACAGAGGTGGAAGTATTATCAGTATTTTCTTCAAAATGTCAATGTCTTTGATTTCTTCTCCTAGGACACGAATTTCTCCTACCACATCAGTAATTAGATTGTAGAAAGAGTCTGCATTCCCATCAGGATTCATCTTCAAATCATCAAACCAATTGTGCATTAATTTTAGTTTTTCCGCATTCACCTTGTTATCTCCTTCATAAATATTTTCTTGTTTATCCCACATGGACTACGCTAAGGTGAAAATCATCACTTTCAGATAGATCTGATCAGAAAGGACTGTGGTGAGAGCATTTTGTGCTTTAGAATCTGCATCAAGAATTTTCCTTTCTCCATTAGTCATAACCAATCCTATTGTATCAGAAGAATTTTTACCTTGCTCAATGGAAAACAAAACACCCATTCAAAGGGATCATAGATGAGATCTCATTTTTTTCTTCCAAATATGAAAATTATTTCCATAAAAGAGTAGGAATCCCCTAATACTGGCAGAATCTTCCCGGACAAAAAAGTACATATTCAACACCAGCAAACTATACCCTCTGATACAACTTGTAAGACCCTGACACACCCTGAGAGGGGAGGGGTGAATCAGGGTATCAAATTTTTCTTTTAAAAACAAGGATTTTGTTCCCACATTGGTAGGAACTAGTTAAACATGTACAATGGATATGATCAGTAATGAAACATTCAAATGCAAAGATGTGACACAACCATTTTTACTTGGTTCACCACTAAGGGCTACGTCCAAGGAGAATACGCAGACAAGTTTATAGTCATACCAAATTCCACTAATCTTCACTAGCTGTGGATTACAATGGTTTGGGAACAACCACTCTGTCCCATGATCACTACCTTAACAACTGTTCATGGATAGCTCACTACATCCCTCAGGTCACTCCCATTGACTCCCCCTAGCTCACTACCCTTGGTGATGTCCCACACAGTTTATAGACGTGAAAGTATCTTCATCATTGCTAAATAAATGCATCCTCTGTTGTATGTAGATTCACTGTTGAAGTCTATTTTCCACCAGTAAACAACTCTCACTTTGCACTAAAGGTATTAGGCAAACTTCCAGCTTTCGTGCAGTTCCAAGAAGACCATCAAGCTTCAACAACACCAGGCGCTCTACTCTAAACCCATTGCGCAAGACACTTTTATGGCCCAAATTTGGCATGAAAATTTCAGCAACCCACTTTCACGACACCTCCTTCTTCAGCTCCAAACATGTGAGACCCACCGTCATTTACTCCCAAACCACTAAGGAAGCACAACCAACAACCGGCGTGCAACCTATACCTGTGTGACCAAACTACCACTTTCACGACTTCAACACATTCATGATTGGAGCTAGAAAAATATCGTAGTCTTGGAATTCATTCCAAATGGGGAGGGGTGGTTCTCTATTTATAGGCATTCGGATACCCTACACGATGGCACACAACACTTCCCTCAGCGTGCAAGATTTGGCGCGCAATTCTTCTGTTGCCCTAGGAACTTGTGCGACCAACCAAAATACTTGGGTGCCCCTACTTCCTTTGACATTTTTTGATGATATGATCATAAAGGACAAATGACGCGCATGTTTTGAATCCTCCTAGGTACCAACGTGCAAGTCCTTTATCGGTGTGAAATTAACTTGCGCGACCAAAGCAATACTAGCGCGACCTTCTTTATTTTCCCTATTTTCATGTTCTCATTTTGAAAAACAAAAAGCGTGCAAGTTTCCTCTCTTTATGGAAAATGGTGCACATGTATTTTTTCAAAAACATATTTTCTCCATTTGATGACTTTCCGATGCAAAATTTGGCAAACATTGGAGATCGGTGCCACCTTTAATACTATTATCTTCATGTTCTGTATGATCACTCTGCTAGATGACATTCTGAACTTCCACTAAGGATTGACAAAAAACAAAAACCATACTGTAATTCATAATAGAATGGCCATTGTTCAAACAAGGGGATGTGACAACCATTACCCACACTAGAAATTAAATGGGAAAACATCGCTATGGACTTTTTCCCTAGACATCCTAAGATATACAAAGGAAATAATGATATCTGGGTTATAGTTTATCGTCTTATGAATTCGACACACTTAATTGTTATTAGAGAATATTTACCTCTTGATCATCTTTCTAGGATATAGGTGAAGTGGTTAGAATGAATGGAGTATAACTTTCCATTATATCTGATCAGGATCCAAGGTTTACCTCGATTTTTTGGTGAAGTCTTTAACATACTCTAGAAACAGAGTTGAGTTTTAGCACTTCTTATCATCCTTAGATAGACGGTCAGTCTGTGAGGACAATTCAAACTCTAGAAGACATGTTGAGAGCTTGCTCTATGAATTTCAAAGGTGGTTGGGATCAACACCTATCTTTGGTGGAGATTTCATATAATAATAGCTTTCACTCCAGTATTTAGATGGATCCTTATGAAGACATCTATCGAAAGAAATGTAGAACTCCAACTTGCTGGGATGATGATGGGGAATGAAGGCTATTAGGACTTGATCTTGTTGATGAGATGGTAGAAAAGGTAAAATCTATTAAAAACACATAAGAGAAACTCAGAGTTGATAAAATATTTAAGCCGATAACTGAAGAAAAGATCTAGAGTTTTAAGTTGGTGATAAATTGTTCTTATGAATATCTACTTTGAAGAGAGTAATGATATTTGGAATGAAGGGAAAGCTGAGCCCTATGTATATTGGTCCATTCGAAATACTGGATCATGTTGGGAAGGTAGATTACTGACTGGTGCTTCCACCAATTCTCTCTGATGTTCATGATTTGTTCCATGTATCTCTCCTGAGAAATTACATACCCAATCCTTCACTTGTACTAAGCTCAGAAGTTGTTCCACTAAAGAAAGATCTTTCTAATGAAGAACAGCCAACAATGATTCAGGATCGTAGGGAAAAAGCTCTACAAAACAAGACCACTCGCTTGGTTAATATTTTACGGAGGAACCACCAATTAGAAGAAGCTACATGGGAACTTGAGGATTTGATTAGGGAGAGGTATCATGACCTTTTTTTTACGAAGTGACGAATTTTGAGGGTGAAATTATGTTTAAGGGGGATTGAATTTTACACCCAGAGATTTTATGATGAATATTTTTTTTGTATTATGTTATACACAACACCAAAGTAATCTTTCACTATACACAACATTGTCTTGGCTTGCGTTACACACAAGAGAAACCTTCCTTGATAGCTTGTGTTGTACGCAATACTGAGTTTCACTAAACAATGATATGTTATTAAAATATTATATAAACTAGCCGTTATGAATAGTAATACCCACTATTTGAATTTTTATTAATTTTTATGTTTCAAAATGGACTTCATTTTTAGATTCTCCATATTGAAATTATCATAGGGATGATTTTTTGTATTTTTCTGAAAACATTCAATTTTTGATGAATAGTGAAAAATACTGAGTTATAGTTTAAATCCGAATTTTCATTTAAATAATTATTTATTTTATTTAAATTTATTTTTGGTCAAAATAGATACATAATAACTATATATGTTCAATGTAATTCATTGGAGTCATTTTATAATAATTTTAGATATATTAAAAATTTATTTAACTTTTTACCGTCTTTTACCCACCTCTTAGGAGAATTTGCAAATTTATATAAAACATAATTTTACCACTTCTATGAGTGGAATTTCAAAAATCCGGGAGACACAGTTGATATAAGTATGTAAAATGTGGTTCAATAAGATAAAAATAATTTTTGGTGAATAGTGACTTTTTACTTTTATTTACCATGGTTAAAAGTAAATAGGATAAATAAGGGTAGAAATTGATATTATTATTACCCTAAAAATATCCTAATTATTTTTTATAATTTAATTCAACCAAAAAAACATTAGTAATAAGATATGACAATTAATTCCACTTGTATTACATTAGGACATTTATTATTATTTAATTCAAAGTAGTGTTAAAAGAGATAAAATCAATGTTTAATAAGTAATACATTTTTAATATTGTGTTATACATAAAATAAATTAGACTAAAAAATCTAATTATAAAGATAAAAATATTTCCTATATAATTTAATTTAATTTATAATTTTTAGACATTAAATAATTTAATTTATTTATGACACAATGATGATGCAGTAATTACCATATTAATGGAAGATGAACATAATTGATATTATAAATACCCAAATTAATGTATTTTGAGACATTTTCTGAATTAAACTAATTTTTAGGTTAATATAACATATTATGGTTGGTTAGATGAATTTTTTTGTTAGTAATAATGCTGTTATAAATTTAGCAAAAACAAAATACAAAATAGTGTCAAAATTGACAAAAAAGAGTTTTTAAAACAAATATTAAATTATTAATTGATATTCTATTTCTAAAAATATAATTTTTGGCCAAAAGAATTATATAATAATATATATTACATTAATTAACCAATTGGGGTTCGATTGGTAGTTTATAGTATTTTTATTAACCATATAGTGTAAGAATAAAAGAAGACACAGTAAAAGAAATATTTTTTAACTTAGAGTTAAATGTAAATGATAAGGTTAAAATGGTAACCTAAACTTTTATAAAACCTATTGGTGAGTGGATTTCGACCCATCTCCACCCTAGCTTCAAAATAAGTCACATTGAATCCATTATAAACTGAATATGAATTTATTATAAAATAACGTTTTATGTTTTTCCTAAGGTTCTCTTCACCCCTCTTATAAAAGGGCACTCCCCCTTCTTTATAATTCACACCTCCAAATCCATTTATATCGGCCAAAACCTACAAAAATACCCACTCAACTATCCTACCTTCATCCTAGAGTACTTCCTTTAGTCAAAAATCCATCTTAATGAGCCCTTTTGATCAAATCAAAATGAAGAACCCAAGGAAGAGGTAAATATCTCACCACCTATTTCAAGTTCCTTTATTCTTCCACTTACTATTTTTTTTTGTTTCCATTATAAAATAATAACTCCAGTATATTCAATATACGTTGATTTTTTTATAAAAATTGTACCACCATATTAGTTATTTTATCCATCCTATGAATGAAAAAGACACCACACGTGCATACGTACGGCTTAAAATCTTCACGTCATGGTGTAGTTTGTTATTCAAACATTTCATCATTTGGATGTGTATGATAATGAGTATAAATGATATAAATAAAAAATATAACATTATTATGATTCTGTATATATGATATACAATCCAATTATATATGATTTTTATATAAAAAAATGATATCATCGCTCGTGCGTACGTACGGCATACCGTCTCCATAATGTGGTGTGACTCGTTCTACATGATCTTCATAGAATAATGATTATATAAATGAATTGAATGAATATATATGATATATATTACACCAAAAACATTCTGTAAATGAGGTATATATATCCTAAATTGAGGAATAAGAATTTATTTGACAAAACAAGAATAATAACATAAAGAACGGAACACCTGAATAACAAGTAGCAATGCAATATTACAAATGAGAATATAAAAATATGACCATATATGATATAAAAACAATGATTATGATTCTGGAATAAGTCAATGAAATTATTTAAATCATTATACAGGAGGTTCTGATATGTACAAAGCATATCAGACCTTAGTTATGGGAAAATCTCACAATCCCATTTTTATCCGAGATTGTTTATACTTTAGAATTTACCGGGAAATATTTATTATCCACATCCATTTTTCCTCAATATGTAATATTAGTTGAATCCTCCTAAAAATTTTTAAAGCCAATTTTACCTATTGGTTAATTTTTATTAAAATATATGAACGGAATATTTTTTTGTTTTTAGTACAAGATACATTTTGACTTTTCCTGTAAAAGTACGTGAAGAATGTTTTTTAACGTATACAGAATGAATGGATTTTTATGATTTCATAAAACATTATTTCATGAATATTATTTTAAAAGTTTTCATGTTTATTTATAATTAACTTATTTTAGTTTAAAATTTTATGACTTGTTAATAAAGGAAAAATATTTTTGAAGTAGAAATGATATTTTCCTCAAGAATGGAGTTCAAGTGTTTTATCAAAATTATTTCCCATCTAAGATAATATAGGGTAATATTTCTATTCCTATTTTTACATTGATTTGATTAATTTATGATGGAATTATTTTTATGAAGTCCTTTTATGTTATATGGATTTATGTTATGACGACATGATTTTAAAGAATCCCATTTTTATTAGATGGTTTATGCTATGATATATGATTTCTGATTTTGTGGAAAAAATAAGAATGGTTTCTTTATGAAATGGGTGGGACCTATATCTCCCTCCAATGAATTGGTTAAGTATTTATATCTCATGAGATAGACATGGCTGCAACATAAATTTAATCAGGTTCAGTGATACATGACTGGAACGAGGAGTGAACTCGATTCAGAATTGGACTTTGTCTGCTATGATAGTCTTTGTAATGAGTCTTGACTAATATTAAATTATTTGTTATGATTATGTGTGTATAACAAAAAGTTTCATGTTATTATTATTGGGATTAAATTTCACTACTAAGATTTATCCCATGTTATGATATTATAATCTCTTTTTCAAGTTATGATTTTTAAAATGATATGTTTTTATGAATATGATATTATTGATATTTCCTTTGATTACCCTTACTAAGCATTTTAGCTCACCTTTTTGTATGTTTTATTTTCCCTAGGTCAAGAATAAGGGTATTAAGTAGGATATTCCCAAAAGGGACTCTAGATATGATGAAATAAATGGGAGAAAATGTCGATGCTTTATCAACCAGTAATTTATGTTTCACAGTTTCAAACGACACTATACCTATACAGTCCTATCTTGGTTTTGTTATATGTTTTAATAAGTATGCTTCAATTCTGAATTAATAAAAATGTATGTTAAGTATGGTTCGTTATACACTAGCTACACCGCCCATTGAACACACCGCCCGTCGACTGCTTCTCCCACAGGCCTCGCAAGCTGCCCCGACCGTGCGTGCATTCCTAGCTACCCCGACCGCGTTGGCCCACCGGCCTTTCGAGCCCCTGGTCGAAACGCACCCTTGTGGTTCCCCGAACGAACGAACCCACACCCTTGCCATGCCCTGGATGAACTGGCCCCACACCCCCGATTGAACCGCCCTCGCGGCGCCCTTCAGGCTGAGCCGCCCACATGGCTCCCTCCGGGTTGAACCACCATCATGCCATCCCTCAGCCGATCTGTGCCCTCACGGCCGGTCCGCACACTCTCAGCCCTCCGAATCCCCTCACAGCTTGGTGGGTGGGGCCCCGTGGGATGGTCTGAACCGAATGGGATGGCCCACCCATTGTGTCGGTCCATACCCAGTAGTTTCGGATGGATCAACTCGAACCGGAGTCGGGCTGACTACGACCATTTACATTCCTTTGGCCATATCTTTGATACCAGATGTCTGTTTGATGAACCATCAGCGGTGCTGGGAATCTTGGAGCATGACGGTCCCTTTGAGTATTCCCCACTAGAGTTTGGGATATATTTGAGATACGAACAGGTTGGATCGTGCACAAATACAACTTGGCCCCCATGGCTAAAAGGTTAATAACACATAAACCGGGCATCTGTTTGACGAATCGTCTATTGAATTGAGACACCTATGACGTGGAATGACATTGAGATTCTTCATTGGGGGACTTCTCGATAGTTGGAGTATCAACTAATAGCTCATGAATAAGATCCTCTCGGTGACGAGCGAGCGTAGTGCAGAGACCTAGTAGCTGGACGAGACCTAACGACTGCTAACCGTTTGACTCGGAGTGACTCTACTAGCCCAGTGGTGAGCGCCTTGGTGACATGATATAACCATGGTGGAGGAGCATTCTTGGTGATGCGGCAGACCCCTAGTAATTGACATAGGGAGTACCTAAGCAGGCTATGAGGGGGAGAACGCTTGGTGATGCTACAGACCCACGGTGGGAAGTGCCTCTGTGTGATGTGGTAGACTCATGGTACTCTATAGGAGGAGTACCTCAGTAGTCCAAGGTAGTGGGAAGTGAACATGATGTCATGGGAGGACCACTGTACTTGATTGAGTAGGAGTTCTCCAGCAGCCGAGGTTTCGATAATGTGACTGGGGATGTTACATGATAATACCCCTAAAATAAAATCATGGTTGAGCTGAGTCAGTACTTCTGTGTTTTCCACATGATTGAGATGGATTAATTAATAACATAGGTATATGTATGGGAATATTACAAGGTACGGTTATCTATTGATTTCATACTTTTTGGTTTATCCTTGTTTGATTTTGTGATACCTTGAGAGTTTTGGGGTCCCTACGGAGTATCGTTATATTCACGCCTATATGGGCTATTCTCTCACCTTGTAGTGTTCGATGTAGATGACAAACAACACTGATTGAGGCTGAGAGTACCACAACTGGACAGTACGCAGAGGTGGACCATACGACATCTCGGTACATGGAAGAGACATATGGACATGGAGTTCTAAGGAAATGATCTATACCTACCCGTCAGGTTGGAACATTAGAGGATGATCCAGTAGCTGTCTTTTCAATTTCTTCAGTAGTATTTCATTTCAGTTGTAGTTGTACTTTCCATTTGGGCTTTTATTCTAGCCCTTTTTACATTCAACACTCTTTTTTTATACAGTTTACTTGGATTTTCTTCAATCTATGTTCTTTCTTGTGTGTGTGTGTGTTACAGGTTATAAAGGCAATTACTTCCTTTTTTTAGGGTATTACGCCTTTGGTTCTAGCCGCTAGCCACTGGCCTATGGAGGGCGGGCTTGGGGTTGTCTCAGCATGAGCCCCAGGGGACGAGTCATGAAAAATTGGAATTAGAGGAGTTGTTTCTACCATTGAACTTAGGACACTGATCTTTCTTTTCTATGAAGAAATAGATTTTAGGTTACTGAGTGTCGTTCTCAGTTCGGGGAGTCTATTTTTAGTGCGGCGACCAAGTTATCCATAAACCAGGACGCTGAATTCGAATTTCCCACTCAGTGCATGAAAACACTGATTGCATGTGTGTATTCAAAAGTTTTCTTTAGGTCATCTCAACCAGGTCAACTCAACAGGTATAACATTAAACCATAACACACCTATTTCATTTCAGGATTCCTCCATGCTGAAAACTGGATAGAGTTTCAAGAGTTGTATGGACTGATCGCCCACCGAGCGATGAGGTTCTAGTACAGGGCCCTCTTCTAGTAGAGGCACTGGTGGAGGCACCAGTGATACCATTACCCATTGGGCCACCGATGCTACCAGACCTAGCTGTAGACGGTGGATGCCTCTTGAGCGTGTTTCACACGTTCTAGTGCATGAGGCCGCACAATTTTAGATGATAGATGGAACCCCGGGAAGATGGGGATTGGATGGAGGCTGTGCTGAGAGTTTTTCGACTGGTATAAACTCTACAAGACCTCATGGTGATCCTCAATGCCATCCCACTACAGGAAGTAGTAGGAAGATGGTGGAGCTGGATGCTCCAGGTACATGAAAAGGTGACTCTTCCCTAGGAAGACATCAAGAGCCTATTTGGGGTAGAGTTTGTTCAAGTGACTCTTTGCGTAGTGTGTATTCAGGAGATAATTTTTATGCAGTAGGACAGTATGACTACAACTCAGTACTCAGTGAGGTTCACTGACCTCTCACGCTACTCTATAGATATGGTACGAAACCCATTGTTTTGGGTTAGGACCTTCATGAAGGGTCTCAGGTGGGAGATCAGGGCTTTGATGATCTCACTCAACATCCCGACACAGGCAGGGGTGTTAGAGAGAGACCTCTTGGTGGAGAGTGTCCTTTTTGGGTAGTCACCAGTTGTGAGACCCACTACCAGCCATCACATAGAAATGTATTCTGTAGCTGGCAGCAAAAAGATGTCATAGAGGTCTAGGAGTACCAGACCTACATGTGTTTGACCACATAACATAGGAACGGTTGTGAGTGACACCGAAGATAGAGCCATACATTCCAGGAGCAGACAATGTTATGCATACGTAGGGTAGGGTGACATGGCTTCTGATTGTCTGACCCGCCATTCGAATGATCAACAGATGGTCGATAAAACACCCATGAAGAGACATAAGATCGATCGTGGTGGTCCGTAAGGAGATGGAGTGAATGGAAGGGGAGCTTGTCATGCAGCTGATGGTGGGGGAAGATTCAAGATAGTACCACGACCACCATAGGGAGCTCCACCCTGACTGGAGGGGCAGGTGGACAGGGGAGAGCTCGGCTCCAGGAAGCTGAGGCATATGATCATGGCACTCTAGAGATGATTCATAGTATGATCTGTGTCTACTCTACCATAGTTGCAATACTTATAGACATAGGTACAAGTCACTCTTTTATTGCCACTGCCCTCATTCGGAGCACAGAGATTCTGACAGAGCCGTTGGATCAATTATTAAATCTAGAGACTCCTACGAAAGCAGATTCAACAATTACGCACTGGTGCCGGCAGTGTGAGCTTACTCTTGGAGGTGAGATCATTGGTTGATATCTCCTAATTGTAGCGTTGAGGCCTTATGACATAATCTTCGGTATGGACTGGTTATCTATAGCCCATGCTTAGATTGACTGTATTAGGTGAAATGTGTGGTGTGTCCACACTGATGGGATCTAGTTTACCTTCACCAGAGAGAAGGGATCCTTTGAAGAACTGGATAGACTTGCTCTGGGGAGATTGAAGCCGATCACTCATCAATTTTCTATCCTTACACTCAAATCTATTGATGTGGAGATTCTGAGTTATCCTGTAGTGGTGGGCTAGTACATGGTTGTTTTCCCTAATGATGTCCCAGGTCCACCTCCTCGTAGAGAGGTGGAAATTTACATTGAATTGTACCACATGATGACATTGATATCTACAATAATATATTGGATGGCTCCAGTGGATCTTCGTGAGCTGCGGGTACAGCTAGAGGAATTGCTGGGGAAGGGATTGATCTGGCCCATAGTATCGCCTTGGGTATCCCCGATTCTATTCGTCAAGAAGGATGATGGGAGATTTAGGTTTTATGTCGACTACCATCACCTGAACTAGGTGATCGTGAAGAACAGGTACCCACTTCTCAGGATTGACGTCCTCTTAGATCAACTGAATGGGGCACTGTGGATCTTAAAGATAAACCTCAGATCAAGTTATCACCAGCTCAGAGTACGAGACGTGGATGTGTAGAAGAAAACCTTCAGGTGTCGGTACGACCATTATGAGTTCTTGGTTATTCCATTTGGTGTAACCAATGCTCCAACAATGTTCATGGGGATCATGAACAAGAACATTCATCCATACCTCGATCACATTATCATTGTGTTCATCAATGTCATTCTGATATGTTCGACTACTGAGGAGGATCATGCCTATCATTTTTAGGTAGTACTGGAAAAATTCTAAGAGCACCATCATTATGGTAAATTCGTGAAGTGCCAGTTTGGATCCAAGATGTTCACTTCTAGAGAAATATCATACTAGAGGCTAGAGTTGCAGTAGATCTAGCAACGATTGATGTGGTAGTTTCTTGGGAGCCACCCATGAGTGTGACAGAGGTACACAGTTTCTGGGGTTTATCTAGATACTAATAGATATTTGTAATAGATTTATTTAGAGATGTAGCACCACTATCTGCCTTGATGAAGAAGGGGAACCCTTTGTGTGGTCGGAGAGATTCCAGCAGAGCTTTCAGGAAATGAGGAAAAGGTTGACTACTGCCCCCATCTCGAGGCTTCTAAAGGAAGGTATATGTTATGTAGTCTACTATGATGCATCATAGACTGGACTCAGAGGTATCCTGATGCAGAAGATAGCATGGATAGAATATGGCTCTTGACAGATGAGACAACATGAGCAGAACAACACTACCCATAACATGTAGTTAACAGCAGGGGTCTTCTCCTTGAAGATGTGGTGACTCTATATAATGAGAGAGAATTTTATCATGTAATCTGATCACAAGAGTCTCAGTTATATCTTCTCTCAGAATAACCTGAACTTGAGACAATGATGTTAGCTTGAGTTCCTCCAGGAATATGACATATATATATTCTATACTCCTGAGAAGGGGAAGGTTGTTGCAGACGCACTCAGCAAAAGATATTGTAAACGGATGTTAGGAAAAGCGACAGAGTAGCTTGCCAGTTTCCAAATATCCTATGTGGATAGAGATGGATCATCTTTTATTCGGTCTCTTAAAGTCACTCCCCCACCACTTCAGTGTGTTAGGGAGGGGAATCATGGGAACGCCGACTTCGAGACACGATGTACTCAGATATCCACAGGACGACACCTGATGTATTTTCTGATGGCGGGGAGCATGTCATCTTCATCAGAAGATGTAACGTGGTACCAGGTTCACTTCAGGAGGATGTGTTGAGAGAGTTCAATACATCACCTCTAGTGGTACATCATGGATCGGCGAAGATGTACTAGGACCATCGGCAATAGCACTGGTGGCCGGGAATAAAGAAGGTAGTTGCAGAGTTTGTCTCTAGATGCCTCACTTGTTAGCAAGTGAAGGCAGAGCATTAGGACCCATAAGGCTTGGTTAAGCATTTATAGGTTCCAAAGTGAATGTGGGATAGGATATCCATGGACTTCATGACAGTAAATCCATGTACATTGTGGGGACATGATTCAATTTGGGTGATCGTTGACCGACTCATTAAGTCGTCCCAATCCCTACTGATTAAAGAGTAGGGTTAACTAGAGATCATGGGACGCCTCTATGAACATGAGTTTGTGTGGCTACATGGAGTATCCAGGACGATTTTATTTGATCGTGATACACGTTTTACATCCCAGCTATGGAAGGGGTTGCAGGATGTTTTGGGATGCTTCTTCATTTGAGCATCGCCTTCCATCCTCAGACGGATGGTCCGAATGAGCAGACCATTCAGACCCTCGAGGCCATGTTGCGTGCTTATATCCTTGACTTTGGTCACACTTGGGAGGATAACTTTCTTTTGGAGGAGTTTACGTACAACAATAGCTATCAATACACCATTAGGATGGAACCATTCATGGAATTGTATGGGCGACCATGCAAATCACCTTTGTGCGGGACTGACCCATGGGAGTCATCACATGTAGGACCATAGATGGTATGGGCTACCACATAGAAGGTAATGATCATCCAGGAGTAGATGAAGATTTCACAGAGTAGGAAGAAGTCGTATGATGATAGGAGATGGAGACCAGTAGAGTTTGATAATGGAAACCACGTCTTTCTATGGGTCTCACCTCTATGAGGTTTGCGATGATGTGGCTGAGGCGGAAAGTTATCTTCAATGTTCATCAGAGCATTTCAGGTCCTTAGTAGAGTTGGTGTGGTAGCATAACTCTTATCTCTTCCACCTTAGTTGCATCGGGTGCATGACATCTTCCACATATATCAGTTGAAGAGATACGTGAACGACCATTCTCACATCATCAACCATAGCGTGATAGACCTCAACGATTGGGAGACTTTTACGGAGGTTTTCGTAGAGATTGAGGATTGACATGAGTGGTTCCTTCGTGGACGGTTGAAACCTCTAGTGTGCTTTCGCTGGAAGCATGGGATCCACCTAGAGAGAACAAGGGGGTGGGAGTCTCAGATGCATGCTCATTACCCCTACTTGTTAATCTAGTTCAGTTATGGATTACAGGGAAGTAGATCATTGAGGTGGAGAGAATGTAATGTCATTGAATTTCCATGTTAATTTTTTTAATGGGAATTTTATGAGTATGTGAAAATTGAAGGCAAGTGATTTTGAGGCTCGGTGTGCCTGGAATAAATATATGATGTTTTGTTTGGGTATGTTCAGTAAACATACAAGTGGGTTTTTATTAATTTTGGACTGGTGCTCAGAATTGAAATCCCAGGGCATCGTTGAACTAACAGCGCCGGTATTCGCTTAAGGAGACATTCACCTCGATGGAATATGGACAAGGTAGAAGTTTGTTTTTGGGTTTTTCGTGAAAAAAAAATTCATTTGGTTTTATTTTGAGCTTCCGCATGGATATTTCAGGTGGGGTCCACCAGAACTAAACCTCCACGTGGAAGTTGGATGTGGGGACCACTGGATCTTAACATCCAATGAGAGGATAAGGTGGTGGGGACCACCAAAACCATAACCTCCCATGAAAGGTTATGGGGGTGGGGACCACCCGTGATTAAACCCCCTTGAAACCCCCCTTTAATTGGGAGAAACCCTCAACTCCCACATTAATGAGGGAGAGCCTCTTGAACTCCTCCAACTTAATTGTGACAACACACATACCATTAATATTACCAACACACCACTTAAGGGAGCCAATTTAATTCAATCAAATTTTAATTGTGCCTCAGATAAAATCGGGGGAAACTATTTATTATTGGCTATCTCTTTAATATGCTAGAATTGGGGAGAGGATGAGAACCTGGGAAAAAGCTTCTCCCATTAAGAATGCATCATCCACAAAGAACATTGATGACTTCCACCTTCTTCCTAGGAACTTCCTTTGATGTAGGACTTGTTCGGGTACAACGAATCGGCGCCACCTTCTCGCGCCCACGTCAACCAACATTCAACAAGGCAGGGTTTTTAATTATGTTTTTATTCCCTTGATTAATTCATTCTAAAAACAATGAATGATAATCAAATTATTATCAAGATGATCTTCGGATGTTTTCCTTGCGCATTTGGAATAAATTTTTGTGGGATGTTTTAGGGGTTTATTCATTATTTGATTAACATTTCCCATGTTCTCCCCTATTTTTCCTTTGTGGGATGGGAATTTAAATTATCAATGGATTATGGGAATTGTTTTTTTAAAATATATTCCATTCTCGTTCTCTGTTTATGTTCTTGATGAACCTATTGGTACCACTCTAAACGCGGAAGGTCTGGCCCAAAAAAAACATGGCCCGACCCCCCACTGTTCTTCTTTGTGGTGTTCTTCGAAACAGAGGATGGAGAAAATGGCTTCGAAGTAAACGAAGGCAACGACTACGCCTCCCACAACCTCTATGACCCGCAATTCCCCCATGATGCTCCGGAGCCCCAACCAAACCGGTTCTGCTACCCTTGGTCGAACCATGCCACCCGTTGACTCATGCCGCCCACTAGCCTCCTGAGCCTCCCCGGTCGCGCCAGCTCGCTGACCTTCCAAGACGCCCCAATCGCACTAGCCCGCCCGCCTTCTGAGCCCCTGGCCGAACCGCTCCCTCGTGGTGCCCCAGCCGAACCAGCCTACACCCTCATGATGCCCATACAGAACCGGCCCCTTGCATCCGGCCATGCTGCCCTCACGGTGCCCTTTGGGCCGATCCGCCCACGCGGCGCTCTCTGGGATGAACTGCCCTCATGCCGACCCACTGTCAGTATGTGCCCTCGTGGCCAGTCCGCAACCTCTCGGTCCTCCAAAGACACTCACGGCCCACTGCGCTGGGCCCAGTGGGCCGAGTTGGGCCCAGCGGGCTAGGCAAGACCTAACTAGTCATGTAGGATCGATCCAAACTGGTTCGGTTTGACTGGGTCGGACCAGACTAGGGCCCACTATGACCGTTTATTCTATTTTTCCCACCTCTTTGGCACCGGACGTCCGTTTGAAAAACCGTCAGTGGTGCTGGTAGTCTTGGAGAGTTATGGTCCCCTTTACAATACCCCACTTAAGTTTGAGATATTGTTGAGATATGACCAGGTGGGATCATGTACGAATCCAACCGGGCCATCGAGACTAAAAGACTAATAACTTATAGACCATGCATCCGATTGACGTGTCGTTTGTTGAGTTGAGACCCCAATGACGTGGAAGACATTTTAGACACATCTTTGTGGGACATTGTGATAGTTGGAGTTTCTACCAATAGCTTGTGGAGCGGATCCTCCCAGTGATTAGCGAGCGTAATGCGGTTACCTAGTAGCTGGTTGAGTCCTGACGAGTACTGACCATTTGACTCGGAGTGACTCTACATGCCCAGTGGAAAGCACCTTGGTGTTGCGGCAGACCCATGGTACTCAACATGAGGAGTAACTCAGCAGGCTATGAGGGGGAGGACTCTCGGTGACATGGCAGACGCATGGTGGGGACTGCCTCAGTTTGATGTGGTAGACCCATGGTACTCAATTGGTGGAGTACCATAGTAGTCCAAGGTTATTGGGTTGTTGTATTGGTGTCGTGGAACGCCCACTGTACTCGATTGATCAAGATTTCTCCAGTAGCCGAGGATTCGATAATGTGACTGGCGATGTTACTTGAAAATACCCCAAAAATAAAATCTTGGTTTAGCTGAGTCAGTACTTTTTTGTTTTCCATATGATTGAGATGGATTACTTAATAACTTTGGTACATGTATGGGAATTTACCTAAGCAGTTTTATCTGTTGATTTCATACTTTTTGTATTATCATTGTTGGATTTTGTGAGACATTGTGGGTCTCAGGGTCCATACTGAGTATCATTATAATCACCCCTGCACGGGCTATTCCATCCCCTTGTTGTTTTGGATTCATAAGACAGATACCACAGGCTGAGGCTGAGAGTAACAGGATTGGATGGTACCTAGAGGTGGACCATATGGCTTATCGGCACACAGAGGAGACAGACGAACATGGAGTGCTTAGGAAACGATCTTCACCTACCCTTCAGTTAGGAACCTTAGAGGATGATCCAGTAACTGTCTATTTTTTTTCTTCAGTTTTATTTCATTTTAGTAATACTTCTAATTTCTAGTCGGGCTTGTATTCTGTTCCCTTTTACTTTTCCATTCATTTTTATACAGTTTTCTTTGTGTTTCGTCCAGCTGTTTATTTTCGCGTGTGTGTGTTACAGGTTATAAAGGCAATTCCCTCCCAGTTTTAGGGAATTATTCCTTTGGTGCTAGTCGCCAGCCCCTGGCCTAGGGAAGGCGGGCTTGGGGTAGTCACGACATGAGCCCTGAGGGATGGGTCATGACAGTTCTTCTTAAAAAAATATTTCTTAAAACATAAATCATTTTGAAAACTATTTTATTTGAAAGAAATCTTGAAAACATATAAATCAAGATAGAAAACAATTAACACATTTTTCCTAAAAACATAAAAAATAAGAATGAAAAGAATATTAGTAAATTTTTCCATGAAAACATATAAAAATATCTATAAATTTTTTTCAAAAACATTACCTTGAAAACATATAAAAAATATTGAATGCATTTTGAAAACTATTTTCCTTGAAAAATAATTAAGTAAACTTGACAACATATTGAAAAACATTTCCTAGAAAACATTGAAAATAATCTTGAAATGATTTTTAAAAAAATTTCTCTCCGGAACTTATAAATGACTATTGTAAATATGTTGACAAAAGTTTTCCTTGAAAAAATATAAAATAATCATGAAAATATTTAAAAAAAGAATTGAAATAAATATGAAAAAATATAAATAATAATTTAAAAACTTTTCAAAAACTTATTCAGTGAAATAACATTTAAAACATAAGAATTAATCTTGAGTACCTTATTAATTGAATACACTTTGAAAACGTATTCATAAATCATCTAAAACATTTGAAATCCTTTTTTTGGAAAATAATATATACACAAAGATTTTGTGGAAATATTTTTAATTTTTTTTCTTAAATAAAAGTTAATGATTTAAACATTAAAAGTGTGTCTCAAATAAACTATGGCTATGATAGTGGATAAGTTCAGACATGTTGAATATTCTGTTTTCCCCATAAAAAGATTATAAAAGTGTATCAATTGAGCGAAAACAATACAATTATTTTTTTAGAACCATTTTAATAAAAGATAAATCGTGGTTAATGATTTATTTTAAATATCCTGGATTAATAGTAAATATTTTCAAAAATGTTATTATGAAATTGGTTTTTAAGAAGTAAATATTTTCGACCGATGAGGAAGATAAAAGGGGATTTCCATAAAATAAAATTCATTATTATATTAAGTAACAAATAGTGGAAATGGTTCTAATACTTTTGAATATCATGAATAAAAATTTAATAAAAAATTCAGGTTTTTATTGACGATAAAAAACAAGGTTTCATCAGTTAATTTATAAGCATAATAAATCTCAATAAAGGATGAGATTATTGCAATAAACTCTTGCCACTTAGTAACTTTGAATCAAACTCCTTATATAAACAAAATTACATTACATGAAGCTTAAAATATAATTTATAGAATTATATTTATGATATAACATATAAAATTACATATTTCACTTGTCATAGAAGATTATAGGTTCATAACATCGAATGTGTCTCAATGTAGGAAAATTGAGAATAAATTACGCTACCAATTTGGTAACTTTTGTAACTCTGAACCCATGAATAAAAGTTCATTAAAGAGATTTTTAAATATTTATAAATTTAATCATAATAAAAATATTACATATCCATGTTCCATATTCGTAAAACATATATGAAATATTAGGTGAACATGGCTCATGTCTCACAGAAAATAAAAGATAGATTAGAAAACCCATACCTTAAGTCTTGAATTTCTTACTACACATTCAAAAATCTTGTATAATAAATTTCATGTTGTTATAAATCTTCTATAGAACGATACTATAATATTTAATACCATATATTAATTGCTTATGACATTATCCTACCCATTTATTAACAAATCAATTTTAATGTTACATTTTAGGTAATGTCTTCTTTGATTTTTGTATATGTTTTGAATTTTTATTCATGATCATATTTATTATTTAATGATTAAATAATTTATATAATATAAAAATTTATATAAATTTAAAATATATTCATTATTTAAATATTTATAAAAATATATAAAAGGTAGAAGTAAAAATTAAATACATTGTTCATGGGCACGGTAGGCCATATGCATGTTTGAAAGATGTTTCCATTTTATTGATGTTTTGAATGAAAATAATCTAAATAAAAAATATATATAATATAATTCAAGTATAAAAAATATGTAATATTTATAAAACATTTTTAACAAACCCATAATTATCACATTACATGTAAACTATAAACGAATCACTTTTCATTAATGAGGTGGTAGTCCTCACATCCTCAGACGAAGGAATCTTATTTAAACAAAAGTGACAGCGTGAAGGTATATTTATATATAATAACTAATGAATCAGAAATGAATCATAAATATAAAATCTATAACACATTAAAATAATTTACATGATAATTCCAACCCATGAGGGTAAAGGAAAAACAAACAACACTATTTTGTGAGGCGATAGACCACCGTACTCGCGAATGATAGGTTTATTACCCATTATATGCAAGTGTGTATAAGTGTAGGCTGAAAAATTATAATAACAAAATATAATTATATTTATTATATTGATTTTTTTATATTACAAAAAATAAATTTGGGTTGAGGTGGTTTAGAATGAAAATAAAACAAAGGAGCCTGAGGAATGATAGTCTTACTTCATTGGGTAAATCATCTTAGTTTTCACCGAATGTATTGTTTTCATGGATTTATTACAAAATATAGGATTATAGTTCAATGTGAGGGATTATAGGAGGCGTTTTGGTAAGGGTTTTGTAGATACAATGTGTCTTGAGAGGTGTAAGGATGTGGGGGGTGATTTCCCTATTATAGTGGAGGGGGACTGACATTTAAGGAAATGAAAAAAAAGTAAACAATATTGAGAGGTGTAACATACATAATATGCCTCCAAAATTTTTTAAATTTTGATTAATGAGGGGAATTTGTAAAAATATTCCCAGATAATTTCTTTTGGACATGTTTCTAGTATATTTGTCCTCTTAATAGTAATGATTAACCATTATGTAATCTTGGTTTTACCATATTCGTTGTAATTAATTTTAATTACATTCACTGATATTTTTTGTAGGAAACATAGAATAGATTTTTAGAAATTATAAATTACTCTGACATAGAATATATAATCCAT
This sequence comes from Viscum album, assembly GCA_963277665.1. Taxonomy (NCBI): domain Eukaryota; kingdom Viridiplantae; phylum Streptophyta; class Magnoliopsida; order Santalales; family Viscaceae; genus Viscum; species Viscum album. Next base: position 689,981,909 of record OY728119.1, on the reverse strand, counting down.
TTTTCAAAATTATATTCATTGAATTAGTAGAAATTAATTAAGGTTAAACCGAATACGGGATAGAATATCAAGGATTTAAAGTAAAAATGTTGAAATGATTACTAAATTTAAATATCCAAATTTAATGTGAAATTGTTCAAAATTCCAAAAATTTGTTTAAATGATTTAAATTTGATCTAATTATACTTCAAAACCAATTAATTATGTTATTTAACAATAAGAATAAATTTTCTAAAAATGCTATTATGAAATAGAAATCAATATTATTCACTATACATCAAAATATGTGAATTTTTATAAAAATAAAAAAACTATAACTCAGAAAAATATAAGTATTTATCTGTAAAAAATATTGCTTCCCATTTAAAAGAAATTTAATTTTTTTAAATTATATTTAAAATAGGTTCCCCATTAAATGGCGTTAAAATTACCCTTTATCAAATTACATGATATTTTTTTATAAACATGAATTTATTATTATCCTATAAAAATAAAATATTTTGGAATTGTATCAAAAATATTTATTGAATATATTATATATTAAAATAATTGAATAAAATAATCAAGAGTGTATTTTTTAATTTATTTTGACAAATTTTTGTTTCTATATAGATAAATAGTTTCTTAGAAAAGTAACTTATTTGTTTTAAAATATTTAATACATTCACTTATAATAATTGATAACCAAATGATTGAGTTTATATACCTGTGTAAATAATATTTTCAAAATTTATTTAATCTTATTCATAACATCCATTCCAATGGATAGGTGGTTGATATAATATTATTTTAATAATATTAATAGTGCATTATAGTTCATTAAAAACTCAGCCTTGTGTTTAATGCATGCTATTGATGGCACTTTTTAATGTGTGTAACATTATCAAACCATAGTATTCCATGTACCATATATCAATTAAAGTACTATTGTAAAATATTAACATGTTTCTTCATACATGGAATACCAAATATATTAATTTTATATAAAAATGATATATTCAGTGTTTGGTGAAATTATAAATATAAATTGAAAAATATTATTTGAAATAATATTTTAAAAACTCAAGAAGTTTTGGAATTTATACACTCATTATATTTAATTATATATAATAATCTATTAACTTTTATCTGCTCACATCTCTCCTACATTTTCTAGAAGCATTTTAATTTATAAAAGTCCAAACTGACGAACATTATTGTGTTTCCCAATGAAGGACATCCAAAGGAAATGATAACATTCACAGCCAAACTCCTTTAATTAATTTCTTATATAACCCCTTAATACTATTCTACATTTTAAATAATGATAACATCACTATTTTTAATATTTTGATATTTTATTATAATAATTGAATATCATTTTCCTACCTTCTTTCTAAACCACTTGAAAATGAAGACATTGTAATGCGTAAATACAGACTACCACCTCCATGAAGGGTTTGTTATATTATTCATCACTATAATATATGTATGGTTCAAAAGGGTTAATTAACTAAAAAATATGATATAAATTTCATAATTATGATAATTAAATTATAAATTATTTTATTTTTTACCTACACTCATTCTGTGGATAATGAATGTTTCATTAGTGTGTGTGAAAGAACTAACCCCACTAAGAAAATGTGGTATTTATTTTTCTATCATATCCTAAAATGGTTGAATATAAAAATATTTTTAAATTATAAAAATGTTATTTATGAAAATAATATTAATATTTTATGATTATATTGGAAATTTTATATGTGATTTTACTAATAAATTTTATGAGTTAATTTAGTCCCCTTAAATAAGCATATTAATGAACCTATTTTAATCTAAATTATTTTTCCAAAAATTATGCAACTACACTAATTTTGTGGTAATGTAAATATACATAAAACTATACAATTATACTAATTATGAATTTATTTTACAAAAAATTTGACCATGATCAGTATTCCTAATATGTTTAAGCGAAATTTATTAAACCTCCTCATGTAACAGATATAAGTGAAAAATAATTAATAAATGAATAAAACATGAAACTTATAAGACCACGATTGTTGAAATATAGAAGAGAAATTTTATTAATAATCATATTAATAAACATAATTTTATTATTCATGATTTTAATATCAAAAACATATTAAATCAAGATTTTAGGTAAGATGGTATCCATCTCAATATTCTCTCTTTCTAGTTTATGCCATATTTACCATCTATTTCATACTTTGTGGTGTATACATTTACAAGGGCGTATTTGTAAAATATTCATCATTAATTTAGGTGAATTTAATTATATATTTCATTTTTTTTAATTATTGTTATTTTTATTTAAATATTAACACAGTTTTATGGTTTCATGGTCTCAATTTCCACTCCTTGACATGTAATTAATATTACGTAAAAATATTCATTATCATTTATAAATTACAACCTTATGGGATTCTATTTTCAATATTATATATTATATTTTGTATTTAAATATTATGATATTGATATTTCCTTTATATTATTTTTATAAAATGTTTTAAAAACTATAGGAGTTATTGGTCAGCTCAATTCTATTTTATTTGGTTCAAAACACTCTTATTTGGACATACCATTTTTAGTTAATTCTATTTCTCCCATTATTTACTCTATAATTTATTTTTATTATTATTTTTTAAATAAATTTTTTGATAAAAATAATATTCTTCTTTATATTTTTCTCTCTTTTGAAAAAAGAAAATTTTATGAACAATTTTTTTCCATTCAAATGGTTATTTTTCTTCTATAGCAATTTTTTTCATTTCCATTAATATTATTATTTCATTTATATAAACAAAAATATTTTATATCTCATATTTGCTTCATAAATCACTTTTTCAATTTATAAATGGATAATATATTGTACTTTATTTGAAAGTGTTTTTCTATATAGATACACTTTTTGAAAATATCAATTTATCATAATAATATTTTCATTTACATTCTAATCAATCAATACATTTTTTATAAAGTATACATTAAACAATAGTGTTATCCTCACATTTCATAATAATAATAAAAAAATGAAAAATAATTCAAAATTCTAAAGAATTATAAACCAAGGCCATGATTCATAATTTGAAATCACACCTAGATCCAAGCACATCCAAGGAACCTCAGGCTGAGAGACTGATCTGTAAGCCACCTCCTACATCAAAGTATGTTCCATTAAGAAAATAACTCCAACCATGTTACCAAACACTTCATAAAATAACCATCATCATAATATAATCACCATTATAGATATAAGTAATTGATTTTTGGAGGAGACGACAATCAAATTTATCAAACTGTTAAATTGTTTATTATGTTTTCCATCCTAACTTTGAACGTTCCCATTATAGATTAGGATGAAAACTTGTATCTATATTATCAATAACAAAAACTAACATAATCCATGCATAGAACATAAAAAAACATTGAAACACACATACTAAAACCTAGTTATTTACCTTGATATAGATATACTAAGGAGAGGAAAATAGGAACATGAGGTGAGAGGTGGGATTTATGTAGCCCCGACATCTGAAATTAGAAAACCTCAAGGAAGCATAAAACCATTAGCCATTACAAAAAGAGAAATATGGCTCATGTCATGCCAAGAATTCAATTGAATTCCAAAACACATATCCCAAAACTTATTTCTTACCAACCTTCTAAATATGAATTGAATATGTGAATGGGAACTTCAGGTATGTGAAGGGGTTTGATCAGACAAGGGATTCCACAGAAATCAACCCTCATTGAGACCATCAAAATGTCCCTCTAGAATTATAACTATGAAAATAACTCTACCTATACTAGTTTTTTCTATCATAATAATCCAATTATTATAAAAATGAATTCTCTTCCCATTCATATAATTTTTCGATGGATTGTATTTATTTTTTTATAACATAAGCATGTTCACCTAATAAATATAATTTGATTAGCTGGTGAAATTATTGAAATTACTATTTAACTTTTATCTATATGTATAAATAACTTTCGATTCATTATGTCAATTACAATGAATTTATATTTCATTTTTTTAAATATAAATAAATATTCATTTAATTTTCACTGATTTATGATGTGATGAGTATTGAGGGATTTATAAATGTTTTCATATAAAATACCGGTTAAAATGACATTAAACCTATATTCTGTCCACGGTGTTTTTTAATGATTGAAATCATGTGGAACACTCATGTATGATATCCAATATGTTATTGGTGGACCCATAATTATATATCCCACCATTGAATTGTGTACAGTTTTTATATAATGAGATCCTATGTATGGTGAATGTGAATTTATCCTAGACCACTAAGTTATGTTGTCTTAGTAGAGAACCTTTATATATTCTGATGATGTCATGTTTTATGCTGTATCCAAATTTTTATGACATGATACTATTTTGATGATGTGTTATTTTTTACATTATTCCATTTGTTTATATACATTATGTATCCTCTACTATATAATGATATTACTCTTATTTTGAACATATGACATTCCATACTTATTTACTCTGATTATTCCCTTACTAAGAATCTAATATATCTAATTCTTATGTCCCCAATTCCCCAGGTCATGAAGAAAATTGATACGTATGATATATATAAAATAATATCTTATGTGGAGAACTTACAGTATATTATTAATGCCTATTATATATTAATACCATCCTTTAATCGTAGGGAAAATATTTATTGGATGATAAATACATTAACTACTTCTCTTAATGATTTTCCAAATTCATTAAATTTGTCAAACAAATAATGTCAATGGAATGTATGTAAATAAATATTATCTATAAATAATGTAATTTTGGGATAATAAAATCTATTTAATTTTATATGGTTTTAGAGAAGCGATTATATAACTTTATAGGTTAAGATATCATCAGTTAAGGATAAATGAATATTTATAAATTTCATCAAGGGTAAATAAGTTGTTGTTCATCATAATTTCAAAAGGAATCCATAAACCATTAGGAAATTTGAGGTAATATTAAATATTTATTTAGTTTTGGGAATTATTTTAACATCCCAGTACTGCTTTGAAAGGAGCATTTTACACATTATTTTGGATTCCATTTCTTTTATCTGGGTGGGGACCAAAATGAATTGGGCGGATATGTATAGTGGTAAAGTCATATATTCGTTGGATTCTCAACATAAAACCTATTGATTCAGTAGAATTCTAGGTATTTTCCTTTTTCTTAAAGTTGTTATATTAAATATAAGTGAAAAAATAAAAATAAATCTATTTATAACAAAATGAGATGGGGTTTTTCAGTGATTTTGGTAATTTTCAATTACAGGTGTTTAATTAGTATAAACACAATGTAATGTCCCAAATATTGTTTTAAAATATGATGATTGCCTCCAATGGATATTTTCCCTTTCTATATTTCCTGATCTCGACCCAAGTGCCTTCACTAAGAATGTTTGGATCCCTCAAACCCTTCCATGTTTTTTTATTCTTCATTTGGTCATGGTTGCGAATGAGAATTGACTCTACGGGTATCCTTTCTCCCTATATATTCTTATATTTATCATTTTATCCTTGGGTTTTGATGGATTACATTGGGTTTGATGGATTTTAACCGTAAGTTTTTTAATGTTATTTCTAGTTTGAGTTCCTATATCTTCTTCAACTTTGGTCTAGTTGGTGAATATCTTTGCCGGCATTGTGTTTCCATGAAAGGTATGTGGTTTCGTTAAAATGCCCAATTTTTGTTAAACATAAATTTATTTATTTAATTAAAATTTATTGAATTAAATTATATTTCTTGTTTTTTGTAAAATATATTTCAATATGATTTGTTAAGAAAACACAATTCAATTGAATTGGGGTATTAAAATGGGTTTTTGGCTTGAATTTGGAAGACCCATGATTCCATTGAATTGGGTTGTGTTTATGGATGTTGTTTCAATTAAATCACGTAATTTAATTTTTTAAAGTGTATTGTGAAATTTAATTGTTAATTGATATAAATTTTTTATATTGTGAAGATTTCTTATAATGGGTTTTAATGTAACCTCTGTGTTTTATCATCGAGGAAGGAATATTTTTTTGAAAACTCCATGTTATGGTTTTTAAATGGAAATTGGAATATAATTAAATAGAGAATGGGATTAATTATTTTTATTGTTTCTAAAAATAAATTTCACATAATTGTTTTCAAATAGATCACATGAATGTCTTAGGTAGATAGTGAGTTATATGTATGGTACCTTAAACTTTACAACGTTCCAAAACATAAATGTAGCATATCAAATGCATCATCTGATAGTGATGAGTTATATTTATCCATATTTAGAATGGACATGGTACAGTGGCCATGTAACCATGAGTGTTGTGTCTATATAGCCTGGAACTACCATACCTCCTTGGGAACATGACCATGTTTCTTGCTTTATAGTATTTAAAATGAATATATTCCATTGTTATAAACTGTTTTACATGCCTTCTGATTTATAATTTTTTTTATATAAAAGTGTTAATTTAATCTATTTGTTAATTGGTCCATTTTCATAGAAATGTTCAATCTCCTGAAAAGTAAATCATTTTCATAGAATATTTCCATATTTTAAATTGTAAAGATATAATTGTTATAATTATTTTTTTTGGAGATGCCAATTTTTTTTAAAAATGATACCCTATAGGTATTTTTAGGTCACACACTACCACTACATTTGGGTGTTTGTAAATAATCCTATTCCAGGTTCAGGTAAGGGTATATAACCACTTGGAAGTGGTTATAACTGTTTTTCTATGGTATTGGTTAATTTTTTTTATTGGGACATGGGCAGTTTATAATGTTTTATGGTATATTTTCTTATTGTAATTTGTGTTGTTATACTAGTTTTATTTTTGGCACATTACCCCTAATGGGGTATCTTTTTTATGAATTTAGATTTTTATAGTTTGTTTCTATATTGGTAGTGTTAAAATCATTCCCAATTTGTTTTTTATGATGATAGGTTCTAGTCACGAACCCATGGCGACCGTGAATTCCCTTTGGTCGATGTCAAGATAAGCTCGGTTATCGGGTTACCTGGTTACTCAAGCTAGTTTTTGAAGTAGTGGTATCAGAGGGAGGTTTAGCTTCTAATAATGAAATCAGTTTGTAGTTTTGTTTTCTTGTTAAAAATTATGAGGTATTTGAGATTGATTTCTTTGCTAGATATCACTACAATAAAGCCTAAGTCACCAAGGGTGTTTGAGGAATGATGTATTGAGGATTACATTACATATTTTATCTTTTCTATTTGGATAAGTGACTTAGAAATCATTTTTCAATATTTTGGGATTTATTTTACCTTGTTTTTTTGTTTGAATGTTAATATTATGTCTTCTATGTGATTTTTTGATTTTTTAGAATCATGACTATGAGAATACGTGACAATAAGATGCAGGAGGAATTTGATGCTGAAACACATTGAGAAAATCCTCTTGTGGACTGACATCCTATTGAGGTGATTGTGTGCATTGTCCAATCCCTCTGATAAGAATCACCTCATACTGCCTTTCTAGCTGAAACTGAGGAACCATATAGGTATTTTCTGAATACTTATTCTTAAGAGTTCTTTTGGATGAACCACCACCATTTAAAGGCTAAAATTATCCCCAATAGACATAAGAGAAATTGAGTAAAATGGAGATATTATTTGGATACTTAGCCACACCCAATATAATCATTGTTATGTATACCAATTTCATACTAGAAGGATAGAGCAGGAGATGGTGGGACATGAAAATGATGATGAAGAAACATGAGGTATTACAGTGGAATGTATTTAATGTTATCTTTACTAACCAATTCCTTCTAGAGTTGACATTTTTTTCCAAGGCCACTGAGTTTTTCAAACATGAGATGGTTTACATGACTACAAAAAAATGATGCAATCATTTTTTAGATTTTGAAGTTTTAAGTTGAGATAGTATCAAATGATAAAAGGAAGGATCAATATTTTACATTCTAAATATGATCAGATATTCACTATCAGAATTTCAGGATAAATATTCTTTCTTATGCTGATGTGATGTATATAGAAATAATGGTCGAAATGGTCCTTGCAGGTAAGTCAGGGTTATATGGAGTTTCTTTTTCTCCCAGTTGTGTTGTACATTACTCTATGGTTAAGAGTAAGTGTGATGAATATTAGGGGGGGTTCTCAATAGAAGGGGTTTTATGAACCTCTTATAGTGTAAGGAATATGTATTTTAGTTTATTATCATTGTGGAAGGACATAAATTTAAAAGCGGGGTTTCACATTGGCACATGATAACTGTGGATCCTATGGACACTCGGGTAACTTGTAGTGATTCTTCCATGTTTATTCCACTTATAATAGTTGAATGATATAATCAAAACATTATAAAATAGAATCAAATAATAGGTTTCATAAGAAAAATAGTTTCATCCCCATGAATCTGGAACTATGATTCTTCACGCAGTGGAAGAGTCACTAGAGGAAGATGATATTTGTTCAACGAACATGGGATGTACCATTACAATAGGTTCATCATTATTGAATTCTATTTTTATATTGATGAATCTCATTAATTTATTTTAACCCATATTTTTGATCTGCGTAATTATTTTAAGGAGCTCTTGTCTAGTGGAATGAATATTACTACACCCCTTTATACAAAGAGATACCATTTTCTCTCTACTCACAGTTGGATTTCTCACTATATAATGTCAATATTACTTTGATTTTTCTGGTTCTAAACAAGAATGCTCTTAAGTTTATTTTTCAGAGGGATTTGATCATTACCAATAAATACTAGACTCATTTTTATCAACAATGGGTCTCCTTTACATTTCCATGTGAGGTCTTCCAAATATTACAGAGAGAATGGGACCCAATTTAGATCAAATAATGAACTTATTATTTGTTTTTTGGGAAAGTAATATCTATTTTTTCCTTTAATCTGGAGAATGAATCATTGATTGGTTATCTCCCTATAGTTTCTGTCATGTAACCCAAGATGTTTCCTTTTGAGTTATCTATTTTTCTAGTGGTAACAAAGTTAGAGTTTTTAATTGAATTAATATCTCATTATCGAAAATTTCAATTCCCTCATACTATATGGAACAATATGTAATGAATGAGATGAGGTCATAGTAAGATGTACTTCATTATAAAGGATTAGAATGACCGATTGTGTCACCTTGGTCAGTACTGATTATATTTTATATGAAATTTGATAACTCAATTCACATATGTCTTGATTATTATAAAATACACTGAGTTACAATAAAGAATAAGTATCTATTGCCAATGTTTGATAATTTATTTGATCAATTAAAAGGTGTGAATTTTTTCTCAAAGTTTGATAATTAATTGGATTACCAAATGTTTAATATAAAACATCATGAAATTCAGAATAATGCCTTTCATAGAACGTTTGGTCATTTTGAGTACCGTATCATCTGTTTGGTCTTATCAATTCTTCTATAGTTTTCATGGATTTTAGGAATATGATTTTCTAAAAGTATCTTGATACATTCATAGAATTATTTATATGTCTTCATCATTTAATGTATCTAATAATTGTATCATGTTAATCATTTGAGAATAATTATGAGTTTGATGGTAAATAACAGAATTTATGCCAGGCATCCGAATTTTTTTTGGATTTGGGATATAATGTTTATAGGATATGTGTTATCTGAACAAAGAATATTAGTTTATCTTGATAAGGGTAGGGATGTTTTTATTTAAGAACAATGAAAAATTTCTTCATGATCTTTAGATTCTTGAGAATAGACGAATACTATCATCGGGTCATGAATAAATTCTCAATGTTGGATTCCCTAATTATTTCACTAACAAGTAAGGGAGTAATATTTTCTTGGAATGAAAAATTTCTATATTATTTGGTTAAGTTGAATGAATTTTTTACTACTAAATTGGGTTTGAATCTGCTAGGGTACAGGAAATGCTATATGGTCTTTTTTGATACATAATGATCAGGTTTTGGATAAGCTGTTATGCTAGATAATTAGGCTATTGCTAATGTCTCAAGTCGTCTTGGCCACCTGGGTAGAATTATTTTACCCATGACCATGATATTTAATCTTTGATGCACATTATTAGAAGGTGGTGTCATTACATTTTTGGAGAATGGTTTATTATGTATTTAGACCAAAAGATATTATTAATATATTCTCTCAAAATTATTTAAATCCCCTCCAGAGGTATTAGGTGGAATACTTTCATTCATTCAATTTCAACATCGCCTATACCCCGTGGAAATGGAATGTCATTTTAGATGATTTAATTATGAAAAATAAAACACAAGTATTGAAAGAATCATCAAAGGTGCACAACATGATTGATATCTTTAAAACGTAGTATATTGGAGTACAAGAATCACCGGTTATGGAATCCATGGCTAGTAATCAATTTAAATCCACTATTCTTATAACGACTCTTCAAGAACAAATTGATGATGAGTTCCAGAGAATTGATGACACTATTGTTGTTGGGGAGAAAATTCTTGATTGCCCCTTCTCCAAATAAGGAATTATATGAATTTACGAACCATGGTGTAATATTTTATTAGGTAAGGAATGATGTAATGTGGGAATTTTTTAGTTCATAGTGGTCAGTTAAACTAAGAACCATGAAGACGTTCTATGACATGTGGCAGTAATTCTGGTATCTAGGTTTGGGACAAGGCATTGCTGAGCTTTTTTCACACTATTGTTTGTTCAAATTGGTTATGTCCTAGCAAAAAAACCTTCTGGTATTCTTTAGCCACTAATTGTGAAAACATGGTTGAGAGATGAGATACCTCTGGACATTATTGTTTGGTGGCTGCATACCTAGTGAAAAAAGTATGTGATATGGGTTGTGATGGATTATCTAAAAAAATTGGATCACTTTACATCCATTCTTGATATAACCAAACTTGAGGTGTTAAGAGATAGCTATGTTAAAAGGATTATTCACTTTCATAGAGTATAAGCTTCTATAGTCTCTGATATGGATCCCCCTTTCACATATCATTTTTGGAGAGGCCTTCATTAGGTACTAGGATCTGAAATCTATTTGAACACATCATTCCAACCATATTTAAATAGATAGACATAATGATCTAGACATATTTATGAGGATATTCTTTGTGCTTGTGTTCTCGACTTTGTAGGAGCTCGATATGATCATTTGGGGATGTTTTATTTTTCTTATAAAAATAGTTACAAATATGGGATTAGAATGACTTCTTTTGACGCCTTGTATGTATACACTTGAAAATATCTATTATGTTTCTCAGATATTGGCGAATGTTCTTTGGTTAAAAAATATTAGCCCAAGAGGTTACATAGAAAACTCTATTGAATAATCATGCAATGTTTATGGAATAGATCTGGTATAAACCATATTTTTTATCTTCATTATAGGATGTTTGAATTATCCATTACTTACAATGTATTCTTGAATGTCTCACCTAATTTGGGTAATAAATGGATTGGGATTTGAGGAAAACTTGATCGTCCTTTTTTGATACCATTTGAGGTTTTTGATAAGGTGTGAATATTTTATTAAAATTTATATCTTCCACTGCATATGAAATAGATACATAATGTTTTTTGAGTATCTCATCTCTATATGTATCAATCTAATTTATATAACATTCTGAGATGGGGTGATCTTGAATTTTATCCATATATTTCTTTGATTGAACAAACAGTTAGGATTATTGATTTTGAAACTGAGGTACATTGTAGGATAAAGATAAAATAAATTTACGTGCTATGGTAGCATAGTTAAGATTCCTACGAGTTATGGTAGTGATATAAATTAATGAGATAATAATTCCCTCACCTTTTCAACATGGAACCATATTTACAAGCTTTCTGGGAAATTTTTTTTTAGGGAGAACATTCCATTAAACATCTAATATGTTTTTTAAACCCCATCATCGTCTTCCATTGCTTTATCTAGGTAGTGACTAGAAGGAATTGGGATGACCCCTAAAATGGTTATGTCAATGATTTGTTGGATTCTCAACATTAAACATGTTGGTTTTACAGCCTGCTGGGGGGGTTACACGCCAGGTAATGAGGTTAAATGACATCTAAGTTCCAAAATATTAATAATTCCAGTGAAATCCAATGGCAATGAGTTTTTTTAGTGATTTTGGAAATTTTCAATCACATTATATGTAATTAGATTGTAGTCACGTAAATTCCCAAATTGTGTTATAAAATATGCATCTAATATCCATTAGATATTTCTCTTTTCCAAAATAAATTCTCTCGAACCAACATCCATACCCAAGAATTTTTGGATCCGTCAAACCCTTCCAGGTAATTTCATTATTCAATCAGGCATGGTTTCGAATACAGTGTTACTTTCTATATAAGTGTTCTCCCAATCACTTTACCACTTTATGTTTCGATCCTGGTGGTTTTTATTGATCATCTTGGTCTTGAGGAATCAAAACCCATTTTGTTATATTTTTCTACATGGTAGAGTTCCTTGATCTTCTTTTACCTTTATTCTAGTTGGTGTCATCTATTATGGGCATTGGGTTTCCATGGAATGTAGGTGGTTCAGTCAAAATGTATAATTGATGATATCCATAAATTGATTTATTTAATTTAAATTTTTTTAATTAATTTACATTTCATTATTTTAATAAAATGGAATTCAAATGGTTTTTAAAAATCTATTTACGTTGAATATTGGTTTTAAAATGGGTTTTGGAATGAAATTTGAAAACCCCCAATTTCATTGAATTTGGGTGTTTTTATGAAATTTATTTCTGGTAAATTTTTGAATTTAATTTTTTGCAGTAGAATATTAAATTTAATTGTGAATTTATTTGAAATTATTATATTGTGAAAATTGATTAACTAGTTTTGATAAGGTACTTTGGGGTTTATCTTTAAAAGAGATTGTTTTTTGTTAAAAATCCATTTTAAGGATTTTAAATGGAAATTAGCATATTTGAAATTCAGAATAGGATTAATTTTATTTTAAGGATTCATGAAACAAATTTCTATCAATTTTTTTTACTAGATAACATACAACCCATTGGTAGTTAGTGAGTTATTTTGATGACCATTTATGATTTAAAATATTCATAAACATAAATGAAACATGTCTTATCCGTTAGGATATGGTGATAAATATTATATGGATGGATTTTAAAGGGACATTTGTACTTATTACAAGGTAACCTATTTTTTGGAGACCCAAAATACCAGAACAATAGTACCCTCTTATTCATATGGCCATGTTGCTCGCTTATTTGTATTTAAAATATATATATGCTATTATTATACACTGTTTTACATGGTTTATTATTTATATAATCTATTATATATAAAAGTGTTCATTTAATACATTTTTAAAAATTTAAATTATTTTATAAATATTCTAGGTCATGAAATGTAAATCTCGAGGATGGCGTCTCATTCTCCAAGCGTTCTCGAGCTCTCGGCTTGGCTTTCATTTATAGGTTTTCGTCCTCCCCGGCGGTGATGAATTCTTCTTCACTATCCATTCAGATTCACTTTTCTCTTCCTTGATCACTCTGGCCTGTGTTTTCCCATGCTTTCTTCTTCCCCATCGCTCGTTCCTCTTTGGGTTTCCCATCTTTGTTTCTCCTCCATACTCTGTGAGGCACTTTTGTTTCTTCCCAGCCACCTCTCCGCGCTCTGATCTCATGTTTGTTTTCTCCTGTACAGGTCGGATTTGGAGCGAGGGATTCTCTGAGGTTTTGGGCATGAGATTTGGCGGACGTTGGACTCCCAGGCGCTACTGGAGTCATCTCTTCCTGGTTGAATTCCATCCATGGTTCATACTTTTTTTTGGATTTCTTCATTGAGTTTCTACCCAGGGCTACTTTCTTGGCCATCTTACCTTTCTCTAACCAAATGTTCCACTGCTGCTCTCCAGGTCGGATTTGGAGTGATCCATACACATGGGTTTTGAGCCCTGCGGTTAGGCAGTCATAGATTCTGCCAGGTCGGCCATCTTTTGTTTTTATTTGTTCGAGTTTTATTCCCAGTTGTCTGCTGATTTGGTTTCTTTTAGGGTTACTCCCTAGTTTCGTTTATCTTTTAGTGTTCTTCCTCGATGGTGGTTCGTGATATCTGGAGGTGGTTTCATTCACTAGTGTTGATCGTTGGTGGCATGAAGATGCGATGGTGGTGATAATGGCATCATCGATTTGTGTCTCTCAATGTTTTCTCTGTTTGACGGTGGTATCTGGTGAAGTCATAAGGAGAAAAATTCAGTGTTGTTTCTGTTGTTGTGAAGTTGGTGAAATTATGGTGCCATGTTCATTTGGTGATGATGACGGTGGGGCGATAGTATATTGGTTTTCTTCCTTCATCAATTTACTGGGGTTTATATTCTATGGTAATGATACAGTCCGACGGTTCCTCCAGTCGATGGCCGGAAGAGTTCATGACGACATTTCTTGGAGATGGGATGATGGTGAAGGGATAGTGAATTAGGTTATGCGATGATGGTGTTGAATATGTGGATGCGACTTGACAAGACGGTCCTCGGTCCATGCTGTGGATCTTGCGGCCTTCAAGGTGACAATTTGGTTGGATTTGAGGATCACTTTATTTTGAATTCTTGGATCTTGTTTGGTTAAATTTTGAATTTTGAATCCGAAAATATGAAATTTGTAATCCTGATGGACAGTTACCACTACCATAAATTGGATTTTATAAAATTCAAAAAAAGTGTGATTTGAGGTAAATCATTTTTTAGAATAATTCTTCTTTTAAAGTATAAATCATGATTTTTGTAATTATTCTTTTTGAAATTTGAAACGTGAATATATTAAATTGAATGAAATTTCTTTGGTTTATTTAATTTTGGAATATATAATGGGGTACTTGTTGTGACCCGATTGGTATTTATAGGTCACAACCTACATGTCACTTTGGGTGTTTATAGGTTATCTCCTAACATGTTCGAGTAGGTGTAAAGAACCAGTGAGAGTTGATTATGGATTTTGATATGTGGACTCAGTGAGTTGTTTCTATTGGGATATAGGATGATTTTCCAATTTTCTAGTACTTTTGGATGTATTACATTTATTTTTTATACATATTTTATTTTTGGTACATTAATCCTAGTGGAGTTTCTTTTGTCTGCATACAGATTTCTAAAGTTTGTTTCTTCATTGGTAGTGGAAAAATCATTCCCAAATTCCCTTTTTGTATGATGTTAGGCGGTAGTCACTGACCCATGGGGATTCAGAAAACCATTCAGGACATGTTAGGATATGCTCAGTTATCGGTTTGCAAGGGTTCCCTTGCTAGTTCATGAAAAATTGGCAGATTATTCATTTGATAAAATCATTAGAATTAGCCTATGTATAGGAAAATGTCAAGTTTTGTTTGGAAATTTATAGCATATACAGTTTTCTAGTAATTACACCATAGTCTTGATTTTAGTATATGGATGTGGAAGTGGAATAGATTAACCGAAGTATAATTACCCTTAAAAGGTTGGTTGAGTATCAACTCAATGATCACTTGGTTTATGATGTGTAGCACTACAACTTCACACCTAGATAGACATTTTTTGGGTATATGATTTTGATGATTAACAGACACCATAAAACCCATTTAAATGTATTTAAATATAATATTATGGGAACTTAATATGAGAGTGACCATAGTTAACATATATTAGAAACAATGGGATTCATTGGTTAGGGTTGACATATCATTTATAAGTTATTTATTTTATGTCTACTCAAAACTTACTAACTAATTTATATATTCTCACCCCTAATTTATAAATGATTCATGTAATTATTTTATTTCAGAGGACTCAATTGAATGAAGGGTGAGGTGTATTGTGTTCTGATTTTCCTAGTGAAAAATCAAACAAGACCGTAACTAGATTTATAAATATTATGATTATTCTAAACTATGTATCAAAACTTATGACTAATAATGGAAACATTGTTGAATTTCCAAGCACACCCAATACGAGATGGATAAATCCTCGTATAATTTTTAGTTTTTAAGATGATGTAGGTAATGATATTCAATTTATAACATGTTAAAAATTGTTGAAAATGATCTTGATGGAATATCTAAAAGGAACAAAAAAATATTTCATATTTGGAAAAAGGATGGAATATAGAAATAAGCCTCCATGGAAGGATGAATCAATCCGTTATCAAGGTGAGGGGAAAATATGTGTTATATAGTAATAATTTAGATATAATGGTAGAAAGATCATTCCAAATTATATGTCGAGTAATATCATACACATTGAAACCTGTAAATAATTTTATTATTATGTGATGAATAAAATTTCCAGGATGTATTTTATTTATTGGGATTTTTACAACTCATGATTTTGAGATATATTTTTTCTTTTATTAACTAATATGTTTGAAAACCATCTCTACACAGAAAGTAAAAAAAAATTGTAACTTACATATTATATAAATATTAATAATACTATTATAAAAATAGAAAAAGCACGAGTTATTGGGATTATATTATCCAATAAAAATTAAATTAAATTTAGATGATAAATAATAAATATGTCGTCATATTAAAAAAATGATTATTCCTTCTCATATTACTATTTTTTAAAATGTGTTATAGATTGTTTCCTAATAAGTTAAATTGAGTAAATTTCAAATATAAGTATATTTTAACTAATGTGTTATTATTCATTTATTTAGATTTAATAATATTAAAAACACTTAAAATAACCATTTTTAAATAAAAATAGGTTATCTAATATTTTTTATTCTTATAAAGGAATAAAATTTATAAATAATAAATTTTTTATTTTATTAAATAAATTTTATTTTTTATTACAAATTTAAAAATTTTCTTTGGATTATTTTTCAGGATTTTTTTAGAATGGTTTATTTTTGTGTGTTTAGAAAATATACATTTTCACCTAATACTATAACTTTAATGAGAATTTCATAAATTAATTATATTATTATAAAATATAAAAAACATGATGAAAAATTATTTATGGATTAAAATGATTCATTAAAAAAATTAAACTGAGTCAATAAAACCCATGTTTATCATCTAGAATTTAATGTAATCTTTTTTTCTAATAAACACTATTTATATAATTATTTTTAATTATGTGTTTATCAATATTGAATTGTTTTTTCCTTGATTTTATATCCTAATTAATACTATTTCGTTAACAGTATAATTATTAGTTACATAGAATATAACAAGACTTATAATTTTATCATAGACATAATTTTTACTCGTAAAAGTACACTTTTTTCAGAAATGGCATTTTTTGTATTATGTGTGCTAATATTAATTTTTTTTATCATCCTTATAAATTGTATTTTAAAAAATTTATCTCATATTATGAATCATTCGGTTAAAATTATTTACTTAGTCACATTTCATTTTAAATCATTAAATGTAAATTACTTTGGAAATAATGTAGTTACCATGGTAAAACAAAAATGTTAAATGTAAAAAATATAAGATAAAAATATATATGAAAACATTAAAAACATGGGTTAAAAATATGTTTTGGTGTATATTCAACATTAAAACATCATCCAAACCATTAGTTTCTATTATTGAAGACACATGACCCTATAATAAATATTTTACATTCTATATTGTTAAGAAACACCACTCCATTATCTTATAAATACCAACCTTCACCTCCACATTTCACCAGTCATTATGGTGAATTATCATGACCAAAACTATGCCCTAATATATCCAAACACTCTATAGTTTTCTCTTAAGCCTTGGTATGTCCAAATTTTATCTATAAGGAGTATAACGATGTTACCCACACAATAGAATTCAATGAAAATTGTGTTGTTCTTAATGAAGCTATCATAAGTAATTTCATCTTTAATAACCTAAAATATATTATATCTAGGAAATTATTATACCTTGAGTATTTTTAAAAATATAAAATGTTATTATACAAATATAATATCAATTTTTTTACATTTTTTTGAATTTTTTTTTAAAAATAAAATTTCCATCATGCGTACAGACCAAGTACCACCTCCATGAACAATATGATACATTTTTAATCACATCCTTTCATGGAGGTTTTAAAAGGGATATATAATTATAAATATAATATTTAAACATAATTATGATTCATAATTATTATTTTCATTTTATAACTCAAACTTTTTGGTAAAAATTAAAACATTGTCTGTGTGTACATGTTGAATACCTCCAGCAAGTAATTCACATACATAATTTTCCACCACAACCTAACAGATATGAATTTACAAATATATTTATGTAATAGATAATATATATATTACACAATTAATATTAGGTAATGAATTTTTTTTTACATTTTATAATTCATATTAATAATAAAATACCGAGGTAAATTTAATTTCCTTAAAAAATCCTATCAAGGTTCATTTCTTAAATTTAGTCTATTTTGAGAAAACAAATTGAAAATGGATAAATTTTATTATAATTGAATAATTATGGGAATAAAACTATATATATTTTAAGATAATTTGATACAATTCTATAACAAATTTGATCATAATAAATATAATAAAAATGTTTTTGGGAAATTGATTGAAACACATAAACTAAAAAAAAGAAAAAATATATTTAAAATTAAATATAAATAAAACTTAAAAAATTAATTATTGTAGAATTTTTTTCTTAATAATTAATTTTATAAACATAATTACTTTTTCAAGAAGTTAATCTCTCGTGAAGAGTGAATCAAGACTCAAAGTAAGGGGTTTATCATCAAAAATTTCTTTATTTGAGACTTATGTCCCACTTTTTCAAATATTCAGTGGTGCATAAATTACCATGAATGTTTTTTATCATATTTATTATGATTTTAATGGGATTTTACAATTTATTTATATTTAGTTATTTCTTGGTTTTTATATTCAACTATTACCAAACCCACAATTGTTCTTTGTCTTATTTAAAATCCTTTTGAATTTTTTCATATTATGAACCAGTTGTTTTTTCACATGGATTATATAATTACAAATGGTATTATATTATAACTATAATGTTTTTATAGTAATTAAATTTCAAAATAATAATACATACTTCATATTTTTTGATAGAAAATTTACCACAACATTAAGTGTTTTTGGTGGACTCAATTGTTTTATTGGTTCACAAAAAAGCATTATTAGATATAGCATTTTAATATTATTTTATTAAAAAAATTTGTTAATATAAAATGTATTTACATTTTTATAGAGTCTTCCTCATTTAGTCACAATCTCATTCTTTTTTGAATTTAAATCTATTTTAAAATTTAACTTTGTTAAGATAAATTCACATCCTATCCATCAATGGTTTTCCCAATATAACATTATTTTTCCATATTGTCAATGTTATCATTTCATGAATGTAAACGTTAATAATTTTTATGTTTTGTTATGTTCATACTTCCCATTGTGTAGTTTCAATATGAAAATATAATACACATTATTACTATATTTGTATTGATAAATATTATTCTTTAAAATAGTCATTTTACGTACCTACATTTTATCATCCATTCCAAATATAATCTTATTTACCATTAATAATATTAATTTCTTATTTATTTTATATTGAAATATTCTCTTATAAAATATGAATTTTTGTAAAAAAATATTTCAGAAGCATAATAGTATTGTAAGGACCCGGCCTTAAACATTACATAATATTGAATTAAATGAATAATTCACATTGAGAATCTTTTAAGATTTATAGTTTTCAGGAATTAGGCATAACAGATACATTACAACTTGATTATTACATGTAGACACTACTACCCAGTATCTATTTTTCTATAAAAGTGAAAAGCGTAAAAATAAATATGTCTAGTTATATGTTATAGATAGCATGACTTTTCCTTGATCTTATCATTGACCCTATTCATCTTCAAGTCCTGTGGGAAACATTTCAAAAAACATGGGATGAGCATAAAAATCTCAGTAAGGGTTATAAAATATGGAAGGAAACAATTACCCATCAATAAATACAAATCAATGAAACTATACTTTTCAATCATAACATACCTTATGAAATCCTAAGATTTATGAATAACACACACAAATAATAAATCATAAATGTTACTTATGGCATCCATATCAAACATACATTTTATCTATCACATCTATGTAGGGAGTTACACTTGGAATATCCATCATAGTATATTCCCTAAATCTCATAGGAGAAACATCACGTTTACCTCCATCGCGTTACCCAATGCATTGGAGAGCTATCTTGGGCTCACCCACCCTAGGTTTATCACGGAACCACCCGTATATGTTAACAATGACCAATAACCATAACCTAATAATAACACATAAAAAATGTATAATGTAAATATAACATTTCCACATTCTAGTATATCAGATCAATATATAGAAATAAACAATTCATTATCAAATCATTTTTCAAAACCATTAAAAAAGATATTTTTGAATCAAAGTGTCCCATACCACATTGAAGATTTTAAATTAATTATCATTTGAAAACACTAATTTCTTTCTAAATAAATACTAAAATCCATTTTTAAAACATGAACATTAATGATAAATATTTTGAAGGATAACTCATTAAAACATTTAAAATGAAATTTTAGTTAAAGAATTTTTTTAAACAAAAATAGAGACACTTGGAAACAAATAATTGACGAATATCATTTAATCAGAACTTTATAATATCATGAGAAGAAATGGATTCATGATATAATATTTCAAAGGACAGTATATACACCATATAAGAGTGAATTGGTGCATAACAACAATGAAGTCTCAATGGAAATATAAATTGAGATGAAATCCCTTATAAAAATGGTATCCATAAATTAAGGATAAATCAATCTCATAATTATGTGTGAAAAATATAAATAATCCAAATATAATTGGATATTAAGTGTAAAACTATCATAGGTCATTCACACATATTCATAGAATGACATATTCAATAAGTAAATGTTGAACCAAAAGAATCGAAATTGGGTTAAGAAGTTCCCTTATAAAAATACGACAGCCTAATGGCGTCACTTCAAAATTCAGAAATTGAGTTGATGAGATAAAAATGGTATCTAATCAATTTTAAATAAATTTGACATCAATAATTATATATAATAACATATCTCAACATAATAAACTGTATGTTAAAAGACATATAAAAAAATTCTTTTAAAAAGAGGAGGGTGAATGGTTCCCTTACCGATTTGGTAACATAAAAAACATACACCACATGAATGAAGGATAATAAAAATAAGATGTAAATACTCATAAATGAATGTATATTACACAAAGAGTACAATCATGGGCAGTAAATACTCCACACAAAAGGAAATAGTGGCAAATATAACATGAATGGCACAGGAATAAAAAGTGAGATGAAACCCTTTACCACGTAGTAATCAACTGAGTCGTATAACCAAAAGTTAAAAACCACAAAATGAATCACATTATACCATGAATATAAAAATAATAATGATAATATATATAAAATGGAAGTATACAATACAACACATTCAATGAATAAGTGGCGAGAAATGGAAATATCACAGAATTAGAAGTTGATAAGAAAATCCTTTAACTCATGTCCAACTTGACTCGATAATTATTTAATCCAAGGAATAATAAACTAAAGTTAATATCTACTTTCTTATGAACCTTTTTTTCAAGTATATTATAATTATATATCACTTATTATGATGTTATAAACATTATGTAATCATTTATGTTAATAACGATAGTTTTTTCGATATTTTGTACTTGAGTAAAAAAATTAACACCTTATAAATACAAGTTTTTTATATGATAAGATATCCATTATCTTCATAATTATATTAATGATTTAAATATCATATATATGATATATATCAAGAATATACATATATTTATAATAGTACATAACATATGGAGGTAAGAAATGAAATGCACCGTTCATGGAGACGGTAAGTCGTAGGTACACATGAACGCTAATTTCATTTATATTTATTATTTTAATGGAATTTAAACATAATAATACAATGTTATATAATAATTTCATTATAATATCATATATAATATCATTAAATCTATCCTATTTATATCCTACATAAGGCATTAACGAGTCACATAACTTTGAGGGGGCGGTAGTCTGTACATCCTCAAATGTGATTATCGTATATACAAATTATGGAAACCATAATGGAATGTTATAATTGGAAAATAAAGAAGCATAAAGAAACAATAAACAGAATATATATCACATTTAAATATATTTCCATCATATTTGACACCATGAGAGGTGGTTGGAGATATTTGAACAATCATCATTTCGTGAGGCGATAGTTTTCCATCCACAGAAACATTATGTTCTTCACCCATTATATGGAGGTGTGTGTATGTGTAGTTAGAATACATCTCATAAAAGCTTCCTAGTATATTGGGAATACTTTTTTTGTTACAAAATAAACTAATAAAAACAGTTTAGGGGTTTGAGAAGTATAATAAAAGAAAACAATTTAAGACAAACTGTTACCTTTTATTTGGGTAACTCACATTGGTTTGATCCAAAGGACTTCGTGAAGTGCCTTTTGCCTAAGGTAAGGCTTCTAAGGGGAGGATAGGGACGTAAGGATCTTAATTGTTTAGAATATGGATGATTAAAAGGATTGATAAGTGTTAGAAATTGGTTATAAGTGGTCTCCATTTATAAGGGGGAGGAGGGGCTCTTTAGGAAAGCATGAAAATATTGTTTTATTATATAATGATATTCGGTTTCAAAAGGTCCAACAATAATTAAGGTCAAAGAGAGGGTGACTCATATTCAAAATAAAATCATCCAATCCGAATTGGGAATGTTTTGGATAATATGTTAATCATTATAATCTTATTTATTTAAATCATCTATTAATGCGGTAAATACTACATCATTATTGTGTCATAATTAATTTAATTGATTTGATGTCTGAAAATTATAAAAAAAATACCATGATGTAGTAAATCTTTTTATATTTCCAATTAATATTTATAATCAAATATAATACATATATAATACAATATAAAAATTAATTACTAAAAGATGTTTGTTTTTGTCTATTTTTCCTTTACTTTAAATTAATTAATCTAAATTGTCATTATCACTCCCAAGTTGATCAAGGGGGTCCCAAAATCGACCCAAAGATGCCCATGGTCATAAATGACACAAAAAATAAAGTTTGGACAAGTGTTAAGGTAATTGTAATTATTATAATATTCATTTTACTTTGAATTACTTTATTTACCTTTAACCGTGGTAAATAAAATTCAAAAGTTACTATTCATAAAAAATTATTTTTATCTTATTGAACCAAATTTTAGTTCTTGATAACAACCATGTATGTCATATTTTTGAAATTCAATTCACAGAAGTGCTAAAATTTAATTTAAATAAAAAATTTAGTTTTTTAACTACTACAAACTGGTTTCACTATTCATCAAAAATTGTAGTTTTTCAGAAAAATACCAAAAAATCAACCTAAGATTTATTTGATATTCCAGATTAATTTTTTTTTCCAAATTCTAAACATAAAACTTTCATTAATTATTTTTAAAATTAATTACTGTTGTTGAAACAAATAGCGTGTTTTTAAAAACAATAACTATCAAAAGATCGACACTTGTTTCTGTCCAATTTCAAAGTGAAATTAATTCCAATGACCTAAATTGGAATAAATGGTAAAAATATATTCTAATTAAACTTTTAAACCAATTAATATGATAATAAAATCTTATAAATAAATCTGATTAAAACATAGTTTTGAATTAAAATACAATATTGTCACTATTCATTAAAAAATGTTCTTTATCAGAAAAATACCAAAAATTTACCCAAAGAAAAATTTGATGTCCAAAATCTATATAAGAATTTTATTTGTTCAAATAGAATATATAAAGATGAACTAAACTAAATTTAATGAGGGTTCTCCATTAAAAGGAGGTAAATCGACCCGATAATGTAAATTATGCTTATAATTAGATTCATTTAAATTTTAAGCCTCAAACTTTTATTGCATAAAAGTAAATATATATAACAAACATGTATAATCACATTTTAGTTGGTTTTGTTCATTCTTGCCAATACCACGGCTAGGAGTTAACTTCCATTTAAAATAATTATATCATTTTATTAGTGTGCAATGTTTGATTTCAAAGAAACTCGTTGTTGTGTATCAGGTATGCCACGGAACAAAGCAACCCAATTAAAGTAAAATTAATATTTAATTCACAATATTAATAAATAAGAAAATTTAATATTATTAATTTATTCGGGATGTTACATCCTTCCACCCTTTTGGGAATTACATCCTCGCAATTTTAAAATTGGGCTTGGGAACTACATTGAATGTCCCAAATCAGAAGAAGATTCAGTAAAACTATCACTTTAAAAGAAAGAAAGAGAAGCACAAAGGTCACCCGAGATAATCCATAGTAGGATTCCATGTAGGAATACATGGATTCAGAAGAGAAAACAAAGGTTCGAGTTCTGATGGAGAGTGATATAAAACATGTTTAGGAGAATGTTAACCATCATAAAATCACAAACATGTGATGGGATAAACGGTATTTGATTCCCTAGTAGAAAAAGTTAACAGACAACATTTTTGTTTTAAGTTACTTTTCATTTATGAATTTATTTATGATCTTAACTTAAACAAAAGGAAACATACTTACTTGTCATGTAGACTTTCATCTCTGTAGAGACCCGAAGCTTGACGTACATGGACATTACATTACTTTTTTGGAATACTTAATACATAACAAAAAAAGAAACACAAGGACCGTAATAGTTTAGTGTCTTTGGAAACTCGGAATATAATCTTCTAATCGTGGTGAAAGATCTTCAATGTCTCCCATAAAGATCTTCTGTTTTTTTTACCTAAAACCATTCTTTATATCCTGGGGAAATGAAAATATAAAATGGTGAGCTCAAATGCTCAGTAAGGGTAAATAAAAGAAATATCAATCACATCTTATTCATAAGAACATAACATTTTGGAAATCATAACCTGCAAAAGAGAGAATAATTTCATAACATAGGATAAATCATAGTAGTGAAATGAAATCCCAATAATCATAACGTAAAACATGAAACTTTTTGGCATACACACATAATCATAGAGAATCATATCTTATTAGTCAAGACTAATTTCAAAGACTACCTTAGTGGACAAAGTCCATTTCTGAACCGAGTCACCCTCGTTTCAGTCTTGTTTTCCTGAACTGGTATAACCTACCGTTCCAGCCATGTCCATCTCATGGGATATAAAATCATTACCCAATGCATTGGAGGGAGATATAGGTCCCACCAATCTCATAATGATACCATTATTATGTGTGCCACAAAATCATAAATCATACATCATTGCATAACCCATGTAATAAAAATGGGAATCTTAAACATCGTGACATCATAAAACAATTCATATAAGATAAAGGAATTCATAAAAATATTTTCATCACAATATAATCAAATCCATGTAATAATAGGGATAGAAATATAACCCTATATTATCTTAGACGGAAAATAATTTTGAAAAATCTCTTGAAATCCATTCTTAAGAAAAATATCCTTTCTACTTCAAATACATTTTTCCTTTCTTAACATGTCATAGAATTTTAAACTAAAAGAAGTTGATTAAAAATAAACTTGAAGACTTGTAAGGGAAGCTTCTTGGAAATAATTTTTAAAAAATCCATTCATGCCATATAATTTAAAAGAAAACATTCTTCTCGTACTTTTTTCGGAAAAGTCAAAAAGTACCTCGTACGAAAAACGACAAAAGATTCCTTTCTTATCTTTTAATAAAAACTCACCGAATGGTAAAATTGGATTTAAACAGTTGTAGGTGGATGGAAAAAATATTAAATATTGAGGAAACATGGTTTTGGATGATAAAATACACCCCATTAAATACCAAAGTATAAACAATCTCGGATAAAAAATGAGATTGTGATATTTTCCCTTACCTTAGATCCGATTTGCTTCGTAAGTGTCTGAACCTCCTCTTTTTGACGCGCCTTCACTTAACCTCAACTTAAAAAACTAAGGATGGTTTTTTAAGAAGACCAAGACCTCTAGGATGATACTAGGGAAGTGGAGAAGATATTTTGGAAGGGGTTGGCCTAGCTTGAATGCTCAAATTGGTGTGAGGAGGAGAGGTAGGAGGTGCCCTTTTATAAGGGAGGAGAGGGTAACCTTTGGAAAATCTCAAAATATTATTCTATATTAAGGTCAAATTAGGTTTATAATGGTTCCAAAGGATCTTATTTTGAATATAAAGTGGGTATGGGTCGAAATAATCTCATCCAATAGGATTTAGACAAGTTTAGGTTATTATTTTTACCTTATCAGTTAGATTTAACTCTAAGTTAAATAATTTAACTTTTACCGTGTCTTTTTGTTTTCTTACACCATATGGTTAATAAACATACCATAACAAGCCAAACGAACCCCAAGTTGTTTATTATTAATATATCTATACTTATATAAGTCATTTGGAAGAACCTTAGATTTTTAGGAATTAAATAACAATTAATAATATAATATTTGTTTTAAAAACTAATTTAGGTCAATTTTGACAATATTTGGTACATGATTTTTATGAAATTCATAACAGAATGATTCGTTCGAAACAAGTTACGTATATCAACAATAACATGTTATATTAACCTCTAAAATTAATTTAAGTCATAAAAAGTCTCAAATTACATTTATTTGGGCATTTATAACATTAATTATGTCAATATTTCATTAATAAGACAATTATTGCATAATCTTTGTGTCATAATAAATGATAATTATTTAATCCCTAAAAATTCTAAATAAATTCCTATGATGTAGATAATTGTATTAGATTCTTGGAGACTATTCAGGTTCGAAGTTTCATGAAGTTTATCACTAAATTAAAATTATTATACTTATAATATTTAAGAATGTGGCATGCTGTCACATTCTTTGGTTTTAATAATAATTAAATTATTTTCATGGAACAAAGTCCATAAAATGAATTTAATTAGACCCTTAGGTTATATGGGTATACTTTTAGCCATCCAATATGATTTTCCAAGTGTTAGGGTAATTTTATAATCTTATATTTACCCTTAATTACCCGATTTACCTTTAACTATAGTAAATAAAATTTACCGTAGTTACTATTCACAATGCCCAAAAATATAAAGTAGCTTATCAACATAATTTGGAACCACTGATTCCAAATATGGAATCCATTTTTCCAAATTCAATACACAGAAGTTTCAGAAATTAAATTAAAATTAATCTCGTTGTCGAAAGAAAACAGGTTTTTCTTTAAAACATTGAAAAAAATTGAATTGATTTATCCCAAGAATTCAAGGTAGAATCAATGCTAATGACATACATTATATTAAATGGTTAAAATATATTCTATTTATACTTTGAAACCATTCAATATTATAATTTATCCATATAAATTATTGTGATGAAAAATGATGTTTTTAATTAAAATATAGCGTGTTTTTACTATTCATCAAAATATGAATGTTACAAGAATAATATGAAAATTTTATCCAAAGTAAATTTTTATTTCATGATTCCAAATAAGAATTTTAGTTTGTCAAATTGAACTTATAAACATCTCAAAAACTAGATTTAATGTGGGTGCGCCATCAAAAGGCGGCAAAACTTCATTTTTTGAAAAAAATACTTATTTTACATGAAAATTTTATTTTGTTCTTATAAAATGTTATAGAAGTTGTGTAAGATTAATAATAATGTTATAAGATTCAAAATTTAGTTAATACTATTCATAACGACTAGTTCATAATAATAATATAATAATATATCGTTGTTTAGTAAAACTCGATATTGCGTACAACACACCTATCGAGGAAGGTCGCGATTGCGTGTAATGAAAGCCAAGTCAAGGTTGTGTGATGTGAAAGAATCCTTCATTGTTCCGTATAACATAATCCAACAATATTTCATTTATACATTGAATATATATATATATATATACTCAATGTTGCGTAGAATATCTATTATCAAAATTGTGTGTAACACGATCCAAGAATAGTGTTGCGTATACTGCATGCTAATACGGTGTTGCGTATAGCGCAAGGTAATCTTGGTGTAGCATACAAAAAAATACATTAATGAAATTAAAAGAATATTTTTCATAAAATCTCGGGGTGTTACATTCTACCCCCCTTAAAATGAATTTCGCCCTCGAAATTTATCGGGGTTATAAATGGTTTACTATTCGAAAGTTTCATTAATAGAAACCCACATCATAAAAAGGAATACCAAACCCAATATTTAAGAACAAAAGTATAAAATGTAACGGTTACCCAAATAAACTAATCACTGGGTTTCCACATAGGTGAAAATATGGATATGGAAGAGAAATCTAACCATCATGTTCTGATGGAGAGTGGTAGAGAACATGGCTATGGAAAAGCCAGCAATCACAAAGCCATAAATTTGTGACGATCTAAGGTACCATCTGATTCATCAGATATAAGATCACAAGGACAACATTTCTGGTTTTCAAGATCATTTCCCTAAAGTTGAAAATTTTGAATTAGAAGAAATACTTACTTGATTTTGGTACAATCCCACCGTTGTTCGTGCTTTGAACAATTTCTACTTCATCTCTTAAAGAAATGAAGTTGAATTTCTTATTCGTGAAGTGTTAACAGATCATGTGATAGAATGATGGGTCATTCCATCTATTTCAAACAAAATTTTAGCAATAGTTATCAAATATACATAAGTCCGTCTTTGGTGAGGTTAATCATATACAATTCCAAAAATGAACTTATACTTCATATATCATACCGCTTAATAAAATAAAACTAGTTTCTACTAACCAGGGACTTTCTGTAGGCCAGTGGTATGCGATAATGGCCCGTCGCACTTTAGCTGTGGGTTCGATTACCACAGCCTTGGCCGACGCGATGGTTTGTCGCACATCCTTCAGGTTGTCCTTTTTCTAAAACTACATTATTATAACATCCCATCAACAATATCAAAAAAATGTTTTATCCTTAAAAAATACTAACTTATGTCCAACATAATCCATTCCAATCTTTAGGCTTATCTAAAATAATTTGGTCCAAGCTCATAGTATAGAGAAAATGATCACGTGAATTCCATCATTTATCCCTCATATATCTTGTTCGTCACATTCTAGACATGTGAATACCATAATCATGTAATCTCTTGAAAAATGAATACCCATTGAATCTTAGTGAAAACATGAGTGCTGTCAAAAGATAACTCTTTACACATTAAAAAATCCTCAAAATTCTATATACTTAGTCCTTATATCAATAATGAGCTCATGAATACAATCATACATCTCATTATCTTCTTGTCCCTTCATTATGCGCATATCATCTACTTTCCAAAAATATTTCAATCACTTTTTTTTCCTAGTTACCAGTATCATATAATTATTGAAAACCAATACATAGATATTCCAAAATTCCACAATACCATAAATGAGATTCCATGATACTATTTTGAAATCCCATTACATAGACACTTAATCATTCCACCACATCATTATCATATTCAACATCTCCAATCATGATAGCATGTGACTTCCCTTTTTTCCTTTGCCTTAAGTGGTTGCTCATGTCGATCATCACTAACCCTTGGATTAGGGAATTTATTAGCATAATTCCCCATTTCCTTCCACTTGAAGCATTTATGTGTAGTACGTTCATTCTGGGTATCCCTTCCTTTGTTTTCATCATTGGGCATCTTCTTCCCATCATTGCGGCTTTCAAATGCCCGATGACCTTCATTTCTACATTTGAAACATTTACTTGTCCCTTTAAGAAAATCTCTTCATGCTTCTTTCCACACTTTGAGCATAAGGAAACATTCATCTTCTTTTCACCATTATTCTGAGATTTCTCATTTAAATCCATCTTTCGTTTCTTGTCAAAACTATAATATGGATAAGTAACACCAACTTACATTTCTACCTTGATAGAACAACATACAATTTCTTCATAGCTTCTGAAGTCTCTTATAGGTAATTCTCTTTGATGATTTGGTTTTAAGCCACTGAAGAATCGATCAACATTACTTTCAGGTAGGATGATTAATCCAGATGCATACCTTGCAAGCCTTGTAAAATTCTCTTCCTATATACCAACAGATTCATCATCCTTTTGCTTTAGTTCAAGAAACTCCTTCTCCATCTTTGTTCGAAGAATGCGAGGGATGTACTTATTGAAAAATAAGTTCTTGAACTCGTCCCATTCCATGGACTCAATTTCATCTCTTTGCCTCGTATTCTTGATAAGATTCCACCATTGATCAGCTTCACCTTCCAAACGATATACTGCAAAGATGACATTATCATGTTCAAAACATTGAAGAACTGAAAATATCTTTTAAGTGGTACTGAGCCATTGTTCAACAACAAGTGGATCAGAAGACCCACTGAAAGAAGGTAGATGTTGCCTCATGAAGGACTCAATAGAATGGTGTTCTCTTCTCTGCTCATTTGGAAGTTCAGAATGATTCATAGCATGTGTAAGTATAGAAATAAGATTTTGCACTCCATCTCCCATAACATTTGTTTGTTCAGGAGGAAAATCATTGCATTGTCCATTACATTGATCAACACGGTTCCTTCGGGTTCCAGCCATCATCTAAAACCCAAAAAAATATTGTTAGAGGAAAAATCATGCTAGGGAAAACAACATAATAAAGGGGGAGTACCCTTAATATCTAACATCTTAGGTTAAATTCTATGATCGTTACCGTAGTTCTAGGATTGTATCCTATACGTATACTTATCCTTAGGGACATCCCTAGACATACCTTAGAAATATCTATAGGGATCTCACTAAAGTTCTCGCACCCTAGTTTCCAAAGGTTGACTAAACCTTTCCTCTGATACCAACTGTAGAGACCTGAAGCTTGACGTACATGGACATTACATTACTTTTGCGGAATACTTAATAAATAACAAAAAAAGACACACAAGGACCGTAATAGTTTAGTGTCTTTGGAAACTGGGAATATAATCTTCTAATCGTGGTGAAAGATCTTCAACGTCTCCCATAAAGATCTTCCGTTTTTTTACCTGAAACCATTCTTTATATCCTGGGGAAAAGAAAACATAAAAGGGTGAGCACAAATTCTCAGTAAGGGTAAATAAAAGAAATATCAATCACATCATATTCATAAGAACATAACATTTTGGAAATCATAACCTGCAAAAGAGAGCATAATTTCCTAACATGCGATAAATCATAGTAGTGAAATGAAATCCCAATAATCATAACATAAAACATTAAACTTTGTGGGATACACACATAATCATATAGAATCATCTCTTATTAGTCAAGACTCATTTCCAAGACTATCTTAGTGGACAAAGTTCTTTTCTAAACCGAGTCACCCTCGTTTCAGTCCTGTTTCACTGAACTGGTATAACCTACCGTTCCAACCATGTCTATCTCATGAGATATAAAATCATTACCCAATGAATTGGAGGGAGATATAGGTCCCACCCATCTAATAATGATACCATTCTTATGTGTGCCACAAAATCATAAATCATACATCATTGCATAACCCATGTAATAAAAATGGGAATCTTAAACATCGTGACATCATAAAAGAATTCATATAAGATAAAGGAATTCATAAAAATATTTCCATCACAACATAATCAAATCCATGTAATAATAGTGACAAAAACATAACCCTATATTATCTTAGATGGAAAATAATTTTTATAAAACTCTTGAACTCCATTCTTGATGAAAATATCCTTTCTACTTCAAAAACATTTTTTCCTTTCTTAACATGTCATAGAATTTTAAACTAAAAGAAGTTGATTAAAAATAAACATGAAGACTTTTAAGGGAAGCTTCTTGGAAATAATTTTTTAAAAATACATTCATGGTGTATAAGTTAAAAGAAAACATTCTTCTCATAATTTTGTCAGAAAAGTCAAAAAGTACCTCGTACGAAAAACAACAAAAGATTCATTTCTTATCTTTTAATAAAAACTCACCGAAGGGTAAAATTTGATTTAAACAGTTGTAGGTGGATGGAAACAATATTACATATTGAGGAAACATGGATTTGGATGATAAAATACACCCTATTAAATACCAATGTATAAACAATCTCGGATAAAAAATGATATTGTGATATTTTCCCTTACCTTAGGTCTGATTTGCTTCGTAAGTGTCCGAACCTCCTCTTTTTGACGCGGCTTCACTTAACCTCCACTTAAAGAACTAAGGATGGTATTTGAAGAAGACCAAGACCTCTAGGATGACACTAGGGAAGTTGAGAAGAGATTTTGGTAGGGTTTGGCCGAGCTTGAATGCTCAAATTGGTGTGAGGAGGAGAGGGAGGAGGTGCCCTTTTATAAGGGAGGAGAGGGGCACCTTAGGAAAATATCAAAATATTATTTTATATTACGGTAAAATTCGGTTTATAATGGTTCCAAAGGGTCTTATATCGAAGATAAAGTGGGGATGGGTCGAAATACTCTCATCAAATAGGATTTAGACAAGTTTAGGTTATTATTTTAACCTTATCAATTAGATTTAACTCTAAGTTAAATAATTTATCTTTTACCGTGTCTTTTTGATTTCTTACACTATATGGTTAATAAACTTACCATAACAAGACAAAAGAACCCCAAGTTGTTTATTATTAATATATCTATCCTTATCTAAGTCATTTTCCCGAACCTTATATTTTTATGAATTAAATAACAATTAATAATATAATATTTGTTTTAAAAACAAATTTATGTCAATTTTGAGACTATTTGGTAGATGATTTTTATGAAATTCATAAAATAATGATAAGTTCGAACCATGTTACTTATATCAACAATACCATGTCATATTAACCTAGAAAATTAATTTAAGTCATAAAAAGTCTCAAATTACATTTATTTGGGCATTTATACATTCAATTATGTCAATATTTCATTAATAAGACAATTACTGCATCATATTTGTGTCATAATAAATGATAATTATTTAATCCCTAAAAATTCTAAATAATTTTTTATGAAGTAGATAATTGTATTAGATTTCTGTAGACTATTCATGTTCGAAGTTTCATTAAGTTTATCACTAAATTAAAATTATTATACTTATAAGATTTAAGAAAGTGACACGTTGTCACATTCTTTGGTTTTAATAATAATTAAATTATTTTCATGGACAAAAGTCCATAAAATAAATCTAATACGACCCTTAGGTTATATGGGTATACTTTTAGCAATCAAATAGGATTTTTCCAAGTGTTAGGGTAATTTTATAATCTTATATTTACCCTTAATTACCCGATTTACCTTTAACTATAGTAAATAAAATTTACCGTAGTTACTATTCACAATGCCCAAAAATAAAATGTAGCTTATTAACATAATTTGTACCCACTGATTCCAAATATGGAATCCATTTTTCAAAATTCATTACACAAAAGTTGCAGAAATTAAATTAAAATTAATCCCGTTGTCGAAAGAAAACGGGTTTTTCTTTTAAACATTGCAATAGATTGAATTGATTTATCCCACGAATTTAAGGTAGAATCAATGCTAATGACATACATTATATTAAATGGTAAAAATATATTATATTTATACTTTGAAACCATTAAATATTATAATTTAACCATATAAATTATTGCGATGAAAAATGTTGTTTTTAATGAAAATATAGTGTGTTTTTACTATTCCTCAAAATATGAAAGTTACCAGAATAATATGAAAAATTTATCCAAAGTAAATTTTTATTTCATGATTCCAAATAATAATTTTATTTTGTCAAATTGAACTTATAAACATGTCAAAAACAAGAATTAATGTGGGTGCGCCATCAAAATGCGGCAAAACTGCATTTTTTGAAAAAAAATATTTATTTTACCCAAAAATTTTATTTTGTTCTTATACAATGTTTTAGAAAATGTGTAAGATTAATAATAATGTTAAATGATTCAAAATTTAGTTAATACTATTCATAATGGATAGTTGATAATAATATTATAATAATATATCATTGTTTAGTAAAACCCGATATTGCGTACAACACACGCTATCGAGGAAGGTCGCGATTGCGTGTAATGCAAGACAAGTCAGGGTTGTGTGTTGTGCAAGAATACTTCGTTGTTTCATATAACATAATCCAACCATATTTCATTTATACATTGAATATATATATATATATACTCAATGTTGCGTAGAATAACTATTATCAAAATTGTGTGTAACATGATCCAAGAATAGTGTTGCGTATACTACAAGCTAATATGGTGTTGTGTATAGCGCAAGGTAATCTTGGTGTAGCATACAACACAAGACATTAATGAAATTAAAAGAATATTTTTCATAAAATCTCGGGGTGTTACAATATCTTTCTAGATTTCTAAAACAAAATCATATTTTCTCCAAAAGATGAGTATTTAGGATGTCTTGTTCACATTAAGAGTGATATAATCAACTTATTGAGAATCGCCTAATACACAAAATATGAACTATATATTTCCCAATTATTTAGACCTTAGCCAAAACTAAAATGGTTAGTAAAAGAACAGATAATCCCCAAAAAGGATAATCTTTTACAAAATGAAAAACTACTCTTAATCTCCAAAACATTTCCAATAAAACCCGAGGTTCATCAAAGACCATTAAATAAGAATTTGTCCACAAAATTCTTCAAAGTAATCCAAACTATGATTTATACCCAAATCTCAGATGGATCTAATCGCACAGTCTTCCCAGATAAATCTTAACATTTATCTCCAAATAACATCAGTTACACTTAATGTCTCATATTGTAAAGTAATTAACCTAATCACATATCCTCCTTGATAGGCATATCATTTCCATAGATAACCCAAAATAAATTTATTCATAATTCATAAAATCATCTAACTAAAAAAAATTAGTCAAACTAACCAGGTATTTCATATAGCCTAGTGGTAGGCAATAAATATCAGTCGCACTTTGGTTGTGGGTTCAATTCTGGTAGCTTCGTCCAACGCGACGGGTTGTCACACGGTCAGCATAATGTCCCTGTTAAAAAACTATATAATTTTATATCATTCCTAAAAAAGAGATAATTACATCAAAAATATCCATAACATAATTTAATCACCAGGGATATCTAATAACTTTCATTTTTCATCCCTAAATTTATTAATTGGTAATTTCCTCAAATACAAGGATCATATAAACCCAAAAGGTTATTAGTAAATATATCCACAAATGAAAAGATAATTTTTCATTGAATAATATTTCCATATATCAAACATCAGGGATACACATACTGTAAAAATTATTCTAATGTAATCCCATCATCAAAAGAGACTTAATACTTTTAATAATTTCACCATCAAAAAATATACCATTACTCTTGAATCCCTTATATGTTAAATTCTTCCTCATTATACAATCTTCATGATCCATTAACCATTCCTTTAAAACTAATTCTGAAATACTTCTTTCCTACAAACAAAATAATGAATTGTATCCTATGATTTCAATAATAGGAAAACATATGTTAAGAAATAATCCATACCTTTCATTGGTCATTGTCAGTTTCATCATCCTCAATCGGAATGGCCTAAGGTATTGGTAAAAAAATATTTGTATGATCCTAGTGATCCCATTCCCGAAACATCTTTGTAGGACATGTGTTTTCATAATGACCATGTACACCACATTTAAAAGAATCAATTGATCCCTCAGAAAGAAGTTCTTTCCCA
Source organism: Viscum album (assembly GCA_963277665.1). NCBI lineage: Eukaryota > Viridiplantae > Streptophyta > Magnoliopsida > Santalales > Viscaceae > Viscum > Viscum album. The sequence continues at coordinate 689,946,160 of OY728119.1, read as the reverse complement.
TTCCTAGAGTCAACTAGATGATTCCTTTTTCCATGGTAGGTTCTTGCTTTATGACATTCATTTTCACATCTATAGAATCTTTATATCCCATTGAAACAATTTACTAGGTATTTCTTTCCAAATTTTTGACACATAGGTTTTTTAACACACTTAGCATTATTATTATTACATGAACTTTCGTAGGGATTTTTTTCTCACTTATATGATGCCTTATAAAAATCACTACGGTTCAGGTGGTCAATCATGAATCCAAATAGTTGGTTGAGAATAACCACAAGAGTTCTCATTTCATCTCCCATATCATTCAATTTCTCATTCAGAGAACCGTAACAGTTTTCTTCAAATACACTGTTACTTTGGTGCCCGCTAGATCCATCCATTTGCTAAAACCAAAAAGGGCAGTGTGAGTATATCAGTAAAATCAAATATAATACTAAGATATAATTATTCATGTTATTTTAAACTCATTTAATTTATCTTAAAAAATATATAACTCTTTCTGAAATCTTTACCATTATTGTAATGTAACTTATGCTTAATGAATACCCTAACTTCTAAAGTTATCTAAACCAAACTCTGATACCAACTATAAGGACCCAGCATTAAACATTACATAATATTGAATTAAATGAATAATTCACATTTAGGATCTTGTTGGGTTTATAATTTTATACAATTATGTATAACAATTTCATTACAACTTCAATATTACATGTAGACACTACTACCCAGTTTCCATTTTTTCATAAAAGAAAAACACTTAAAAAAACATGTCTAGTTCCATGTTTTAGATAGCATGAGTTTTCCTTGATCCCATCCTTGACCCTATTCATCTTTATGTCCTGTGGAAAACATTTAAAAAACATGGGATGAGCATAAAAATCTCAGTATGTGTTATAAAATATGGAATGAAAACATTATCCTATCAATAAATAAAATTCAATGAAACCATACTTTTCAATCATAACATACCTTACGAAATCCTAATATTTACGAATAACATACACTAATAAAAAATACTAAAGGTTACTTATGCAATCCATATCAAACATACATTATAGATATCATAGCTATATAGGGAGTTACACTTGGAATACCCATCACAGTATATTCCATAAATCTCTTAGGAGAAACATCACGTTACCTTCGTCATGTTACCCAACGCATTGAAGAGCTATCTCGGGCTCACCCGCCCTAGGTTTATCACAGAAGAACCTGTATACATAAACAATGCCCAATAACGATAACGTAATCATAACATATAATACATGTATAATGTAAAGAAAACATTTCCACATTCCAATATATCAAATAAAGATATTTAAAAAAACAATTCTTTATCAAATCATTTTTCAAAACCATTTAGAAATATATTTTTGAATCAAAGTGTCCCATACCACTTTGAAGGTTTTAAATGAATTATCATTTGAAAATATTAAGGTCCATATAAATAAATCCTAAAACCCATTTTGAAAACATTGAAGTTAATGATAAATATTTAGAAGAATAAATCTTCAAAATATTTAAAATTAAATTTTAGTCAAAGTTCTTTTTTAATCAAATAGGGAGACGTTTGAATAAAATAAATTGACGAAAAACATTTAATCAGAACTTTATAATATCATGAGGAGAAAGTGATTCATCATATTATACGTCAAAGGACAGTATATACACCATATAAGAGTGAATTGGTGCATAACAAAAATAAAGCCTCAATGGAAATGTAAATTGAGATGAAATACCTTATAAATATGGTATACTTAAATTAGAGATAAATCAATCTCATAATTATGTGTGAAAAATATAAATACACCCATTATAAGTTGATATTATGTGTAAAACAATCAGTGGTCATTCAAACATATTCATAGGATTACATATTCAATAAGTACAAGTTGAACCAAAAAGAATCAAAATTGGGTTAACAAGTTCCCTTGTAAAAATACTACAGCCTAATGGCGTCACATTAAAATACAGAAAATGAGTTAATGAGATTAAAAGGGTATCTCATCACTTGTACATAAGATTTACATCAATAAGGATATATAATAACATATCCCAACATAATATGATATATTTTAAAAGACATAACAATAAAAGTCTTTTAAAAAGTGGAGGGTGAATAGTTCCCATAATGATTTGGTAACTTACAAAACATATGCCACATGAAAGAAGGATCATACAAAGAAAATGTAAATACTCATAAATGAAAGTATATTTCACAATTAATACAATCAGGGGATGTTCATACACCACACAAAAGTAAATAGTGCAAAATGTAGCATGAATCTCACAGGAATAAAAAGCGAGATGAAACCCTTTAACACATTGTAATCAACTGAGTCGTATGACCCAAAGTTAATAACCTCAAAATGAATAAAAATGTACCATTAATATAATTATAATAATTATAATATATATCAAATAGAATAACACAATACACCGCATGCAATGAATAAGTGGCGAGCAATGGAAATCTCATGGAATTAAATGTGTGATAAGAAAATACCTTACCTCGTGTCTGACATGACTCGATCATTCTTTAATACCCTAAAGAATAAACTAAAGTTAATTTATACTTACATTAGAATATTTTTTTTCAAGTTTATTATTATTTAATATCACTTATTACCATGTTATAAACATTATGTAATCACTTGAGTTAGTAACAGTAGTTTTGTCGATATTTGGTACTTGAGTAAAAAAATGAACACCTTATAATTATAAGTTTTCCATGTGATAAGATATCAATTATCATCAGAATGATATTAATGATTTTGATATCATATATATAATATATATCCAGTATATATATGTATTTATAATAATACATAACATACGGAAGTATGAAATGAAATGCACCGTTCATGGAGACGGTAAGCCGTACGTACACATGAACACAACTTTCTTTTATATTTCTTATTTTAATGTAATTTAAATATAATTATACAAAGATATATTATAATTACACTATAATATCATATATAATATCATTAAATCTATCCTTTATACATCCCACATAAGGCATCAATGAGTCAGATCACTTTGAGGGGGCGGTAGTCCGCACATCCTAAAATGAGATTATCGTATTTTCCACTATGGAAACCATGAAGGCATGATATAAATGGAAAATAAATAACAATAAAGAAAAAATAAACAAAAAATATATCATATTTAAATATAGTTCCATCATAATTTCCACCATGAGAGGAGGTTGGAGATATTTGAACCATCATCGTTTCGTGAGGTGTATGTTTTCCCTCCAGAGAAAAATTATGTTCTTCACCCATTAGATGGAGGTGTGTGTATGTTTAGTTAGAATAATTCTCATAAAAACATCCTAGTATAATTAGGGTACTGGTTTTGTTACAAAAGAAAATAATAAAATGAATTTAGGGGTTGGAGAAGTAAAATAAAAGAAAACAATTTAAGTGAAATTGTTACCTTTAATTTGGGTAACTCCATTAGGTTTTAACAAAATGAATTCATAAAGTGCCTTCTGCCAATGGTAAGGCTTATAGGGGGAGGAGAGGGATATAGGGAGATTAATTGGTCAGATGTTGAATGATCCAAAAGGCTTGAGAGGTGTGAGGAATTGTTTATAAGTGGTCTCCTTTTGTAAGGGGGAGGAGGGGCTCTTTAGGAATGTGTGAAAATATTATTTTATTATATAATGATATTTGGTTTCAAAAGGTCCAAAAATCATTAAGGTTTAATATATGGCGACTCATATTCAAAATAAAATCATCCAATCAGAATTGGACATGTGTTGGATAATATTTTAATCATTATAATTTATTTATTTAAATCATTTATGAGGTAAATACTGCATCATTATAGTGTCATAAATAATTTAATTTATTTAATGTCTAAAAATTATAAAAAAAATACCATGATGTAGGAAATCTTTTTATATTTTTAATAAATATTTATAGGTAAAAATATTATTTAAATTACACCATATAAAAATTAATTACTAAAAGATGTTTGTTTATGTCTATTTTTCCTTTACATTAAATTAATTAATCTAAATTGTCATTATCACTCCCAAGTGGCTCAATGGGGTCCCCCAATCGACCCAAAGATTCCCATGGTCGTAAATGACTCAACCAATATAGTTTGGACAAGTGTTAAGGTAATTTTAAATTATTATAATTTTCTTTTTACCTTAAATTACCTTATTTACCTTTAACCATGGTAAATAAAAGTCAAACATTACTATTCACCAAAAATTATTTTCATCTTTTTGAACCATATATTAGTTTTTGATTACAAACATTTATGTAGGATTTTTAAAATTCAATTCATAGAAACGGTAAAATATTATTTAAATCAAAAAGTCAGTTTTTTAACTACTACTACGTGGTTTCACTATTCATCAAAAATTGATGTTTTTTAGGAAAATACCAAATATTCATCATAAGATTTATTTAATATTACATATTCAAAAATGATGTTTATTTATCCAAATTCAAATCATAAAATTGTCATTAATTAATTTTAAAATTAATTCCCATTGTTAATGAAAGTAGCGTGTTTTTATGAAACAATAACTATCTAAAGATCGACACTTGTTTATGTCCACTTTCAAAGTGAAATTATTTCCAATGACCAAAATTGGACTAAATGGTATAAATATATTCTAATTACACTTTCAAACCAATTAAAAAGATAATATATCCATATAAATAAATCAGATTAAAACATAGTTTTTAATTAAAATACAATATTTTCACTATTCATTAAAAATAATCTTTATCCGAAAAATACCAAAAAATTACCCAAAGTAAAATTTGAGGTCCCAAGTCTATAGATATATTTTATTTGGTAATATAGAACATATAAAGATGTATAAACACAAATTTAAATAGGGTTCTCTATTAAAAGGTGGTAAATCGACCTGTTAATGTAAATTATGATTAAAATTAGATTCATTCATATTTTTAGCCTCTAAATGTTATTAGATAAATGTAAATACATTTAAAAATAATGTATAATCATATTTTAGTTTGTTTTGTTCATTCCCACCAATACAACGACTAGGAGTTATCTTCTATTTAAATTAATAATATTATATTATTAGTGTGCAACGTAAGATTTCAAAGAAATGCATTATTGTGTATCGGGTACGCTATCGAACATAGCAACCCTGTTAAAGTAAAATTAATATTTTATTCACAACATTAATAAATATCTAAATTTCATGTTATTCATTTATCTGGGATGTTACAGGTATCTTCCAAATTATGAACTCATTTAAAAAAATATGAAAGAAATATCTTTTTAATGAGTTTTACATATAAAATTTTTTAGGAAAGCTGTACTTGACACCTTTATGAAAATTACTTAATAAACTCTCATTATTTTTTTAATATAAATTCTTCTACATACATTTTATATGTTTTCCATTTTTTATAGTTACCAATATAAATGGATATTTATTCATATGTTTCACAGCAAGTTACTAATATTCTTCTTATTATATTCATTAATAACCGTTTGATTCTTTTTATATGTTCTTACATTTTCATGGATGATAAATCTCTATAAGATAACATATAATTTTCTAATTTATAATCATTTTATTATAAACATGATTTTTCATTAAATATCTTTACTCTATGAATGCCATGTATTTAATTTTTTGGATTACATAGAATTTACCCAATTACTGTGCATAGATTTAGTAAGAAAATTATTAATTTAATTGCTTAATTTTTATTATAAATTGTAATAAACCATTATTCATTACCTTAATAGAAATTTATTTAACATGAAATATTATTCATATAATCGGATACCCATTTAATATCCCTTATTTTTAAAATATTTTTGACTATTTAGTGATTTATGAGTTTTTCTATATGTCATACCATTACAAATGATATGAAACATATCTTTTACCCATGGATTTTTATGATAATTGAAACCATGTGGAACACATAAATTATATTTCCACTTTGTTTCTAGTGGGCCTAAAATTATATAACTATATATTAAAATGGGTAATGTCTTCCGGTCATTATATTCCTCTTATGGTTCACAAGTTTTTATCTTAGCACATTATATTATGCTGACTTGGGAATGATCCTTGACATAGGCTTTTGGTGTCAGGATTTATACTTTATCCACATTCCTGTGATTCAATTATTTTTTGACGTAAATTTCATTATTCATTTCATTAATATTTATATGAATGTTTTGACTGTATTATCATGTCATGATATTCCTCTTGTATTATAAATATTCCATTAAATCATGATTTAACTTGATTATCCCAAAAAATCATTTGAGCTCTCCTCTAATTATGGTTCTATTTCACTATGTTATGATGAAATTTAATACATATTATGTTTCACGAATAGAATCATGTGTGTTTAATTTAATGTATATGTTGAATATCTATTATGGATTATATAGATTCTATAATAGTATTAAAAAATTCCATTAAATGAGAAAGACATGTGCTATATTAATTAATTATTTTTCCAAACTATCAAAAATTCTAATCCTAAAAGTCTATGGAAATGAATAAAATGAAATATTTTCAATAAATCTTGTACTTATGGTAATATTATTTATGGTTATTCATAGTCACATCCATGATAGCTGAAATAGATGTAAGTGGTCATTTAATATATTCAAACTGTCCTCATCCTAAATTTATACCATAATCCCAAAATACTATATACGAAATGAGTTTGTATATAGGGTGTCAACAATAATTTCTTATAATATTGTACCCATATCTTTAATACTATACTTTTAAAATTAAAAATTATTATGTTATTTTAAAATAAATTTAATAATGTAGATTTTTTAATTTATTAATAGAAGGAAAATATTGTTGAATATTATATGAAATATTATCATTTATAATGGAATATTTATTCATTTTTATAGATATTTTAACATATATTTATAAAGGGGGAGTAAAATTAACTAACATATATGCATAGTAAAACAATATTTTGAACATTACCTATCAGAATGACATGTGGAAAATTGAAATGCATAAATAACCAGTTTAAAATATTTTTGAGAGATTTATAAATTATGACTATAAATTTAAGGTAAAAACAACAGAAATTATAAAATAACAAGGAAAAGAATAATTATAAATTTAATATTATTATTACTATATTAAAAAATAACATCTTTTTTCAAAACAAAACTTAAAAACTATTTTTAAAAAACCCTACATAAAACTATTTCAAATACTTCTTAAAAATGATGAATAAATCAAGAAACAATATCAATAAAGTGACCATAATAAATTAATATAATAGAAACATTGATAATACATATGGGAATTCTTTAGATCCTAATATATAATCTAGGATATGATAATTGGTTAATCCATCTAATTAGAATGAATTATTAAATAAAACATCCTAAATACTTTGATATAAAATATTAGCACAATTTAGTGAAAAATCCCATATGAGTAAAAAATTCCAATCATGGGTCCCACTAGATGGTGTTTCATCAAATATAGTAATTAGGTGTATCCAAATCACCCACCATGATACCAATGGTTTTCCCTGAAATAAAAAAGGTTTTTCAAAAATAAAATATACCCCATATCTATATAACAGAAAATAATTAATAATCACAAATCACCCTCACATGAGAACACCCATATATAACAACCAGTGTCATTATAGGTTGTAAATTCCAGAGGGAATTTATGTTTTTTCACGTGGTGAGAAAATTATTTTAAAAACAAATATGTATATTTTGTATTATAAATTTTTATAGATGATTACTATAACTTTTTTATGGTATTAAGGCTTGAGGTGTGCATTGGGTGTTTAGGAGGGAATCATAGAAGGTTCAGAATGGATATGATGATGGAAATAAAAACTAACAACCATTCAAAAAATGAATATAAATTCACCCCATGAAATAATCGATGTATGGGTTCATTATATCTTCATGGGGGCATTTATAATATGAACACTATGTTAATTCTATAAATTATTCTTGTCATGGTTATTTTATGGGATTGGTTAATATTTTTATTGGGGTTTTTATTAGTATAACCCCTTAGTGTTCCTTAAATTTATGTTTCTAATGGAAGTGGAGTTCCCCTTTGTCTCTAATATTCCCCTCTCATTAGTATCAATTGATTATGGTAATTTATATGTTATTTATTGCATCGATTTAACTTATAATTCTTTCCTTTATTCCCCTTCATTGTTCTCTGGCTATAGATTGTTGGATATGGTTTTTGAGGAACTATTTCACTTGAGTATAAAAAAATTTCATACATGGTGGGGAGTTCATGTGTGACTAGTAAAGGAGGTACTGGGATTTTATATTCAATATACTATTTACTATTATCTACAATGTTTTTATTTTCATTGGTGTATTTAATTTTTTGTTTAGAATTTTGTTAAATATTTGGTTAATTTGAGTTGTTTATTCTGTGATTTTTGTTGTGTAGGTCTATGTAAATTCATGCAGTTTTCTATACTCTTCACTTTTAAATTCATCATCATTATTATTCCCCGTGTGTTTTTACTGATTATTAAAAAACGATCCTTTGAAAAAAAAATATTAAATATTTATTTTATGGAGTTTTTTAATGACACACGTTATATTTGATTCATGGGATATCTGTATTAGAATCAAATATATCATTGAACATTGTTTCAGTTATAAGATATAGATTTATCTATGTATTTTCATTTTTTTGACATTACGTCTGTCTTATCCCATTAATAAATCATTCTTTTTTGTTCTTTTTTTTTTGATTTTCGATATGGTTTAGATGTGAATGTGTCATCCAAACAGTCAATATAGACCACATATTATACAAAACCAAACTGATTTTGGCTCCATGGTAAAATGAGTGATACTGTACCTATTTATTTTTTCCCATTATTTAGTGTGTTAAATTATAATATCAAAAAATGTTTTATTTTTAATGTATAATTTTATTTAGATATAAATTCAATGTAAAATTACTTATTAGTGAAATAGGGTTTGAAATGTAATTTTAATATTGGAATGGAGTTTTCAAGTGAGTTTTATGGGTGTTTTTATAAATGTAATTGAGTGAGTAAAGTATAATATGATTCCTTTGGAAATAGTTTATAAAGTAGAATTTTTGATTGGAGTAATGGGAAGATAGATTGACATTGTTTGTAGGGGTTTTGCATAATTGACCTTATATCGGAGATGTTGAGTTTTTCTGAGCCTGCATGCCTCAGGAATATATTTACATAATGTATACATTATTGAATAATGAAACATGTTTTTAGTGATGTACAATAAGAAAACTAATTGTGGTATTAAAGTGGTGGTTTTTGTCTGGATGAATATACATGACCACATAGTTTTTAGAAAACGTGCATAAGGGAACCTTGGGAATGATCTTATATATGGGACTAGGTCCAGATTTTATAGTTCCCAAATACTTATTTGGTGATTTTTGAGATAGGATTAATTCAATGGTTACAATTGTCTTTGTGGTTCTGATGATGTTCTTTTGAAAAGAGACAGATGAAAGTGTGAAAGATAATCCTAAGGAAAATCCATTCTATGATGGATATATCCAACAATGATCACCAAATAGAGGATATTATCCAAGTGTGCATGATATCAGGCTATAAATTGTGTGATAGAGAGTATGTTTTAGAAGGGGCCTCACCATTAGTGATTTTTCATGGTCAACCATGCCAAGAGTGAGGATACATGGTTTAATAGAATAATGTTTGGTTACATGTGAGTGATATGATTATAAAATGGTGTGAGATTAGTTGTGGGGCCTACATGTTTGAGATAATTTCTGAGTAGTTATTATCTATTATCTATATATTCAATTCCCAATATTTATGGAGAAGGTAGTTGTTTTTTGATGATGTATTCTCTCTCAGTGAGACTAGATAGTCAAATGTGTGGTGTGATATTGGATGTGGATGGACACCCTAACCATTATCTATGAGTATGGGTTGGATCATTGTATGTAACAATTGGGATATGAAATTGAATAACCACAAATATTTTTTAGTTTATGGAATGTGGTGTATTTTTTCATAGCACCAAATAAGGTATTGTTTGGGTTTTGGTATGAGTTTTTTTGGTATCGAGCTAAAAAATATATTCTTTGATTTTCATTGTGTGCTATGTTTTTGATAGGTATTATGACAGAGACACTACTAAACCTTATTTTATATATTTAATGTACGCAAGTTGATAATAATAATTATAAATATTTTTGAGGAATTAGGTATTACTACTGTTACAATGTACTCACCCCTAAACATGTAGACAATACAGTTTTTAATGTACATGGACATACCTTACTATTTTCACATCAGACATAAGTGTCACCTGTAGATTAAAATAAAATAAAATGTTTTCAATTTTTGGGGTATATATATATGGTGTGGGTATTATTTTCATTGGATATGTGTTTATTTAATTTAATTCCACTTTCATTCTAGGTTATGAATATATGAGTCCTACCTTTTCATATGGTAACTTTTATTCAAGTCATAATCATTATACTCTATTTAATATTGATATATTATATAGATTGTTTACTGTATTTTATTCAAGATATTAGGGGATGAAATAAATACCATTTATATGTCTATATGGTTTTGGGACTTGAATTATATTGATGAATCATGTCCCATTTTCAATAGATACATTAATGTCCCTTAGGCTTTGTTTTAATGGGAATAGTCTCCAAAATAGTTTGATAGTAACTCAACACCACTCATTAGCCTCTACTATTTGGGGATTCATGTGTGAGGTAACATATCATTCCTTCAAAGAACAATTTATATTTCATTATATGGGTTATTAAAAAGTTTCATAAAATCTAATCTTGGTGCTGGATAGTATAGTTAGCAATGGAGTTAAAAACATTTTGGATAATAGGTGGTAAATCGAGATCATTCCTATCTATCATGGAATCTACTGAAGCCCATTTCTCTATGTAATTTAATATTTTGGTAATATGAACTCCATGATTATTGATTTTTTGGATATTATTGAGATCCATATGGGGTATTGAAGAATCTCAGTATGGGTTATATGGATTGGCTGGGAGCCAGTAAGTCAATCATGATTTATAATAGTCACAATTTTATGGACCAATTCACCCACTCAAGGATGATTCTATTTTGCGAGAAGCATCATCAAAATAAATTATCAATTTAAGAAAAATTAAATATTAAAAATGTTTTATCAAATATATATTTATGGTTTATTAGATTAATAAAGATAAGAGGAGATTTATTTATTTATTTTGATATTATAATTTGCAAACAATAAGGAAATAGTTTTCATTATGTATCTATTTTTGAGAAATAAATTTTATTTTATATAATCATTCATGCAGAAGGATGTGTTGTAGGTACAATGTATTTATGATAAATTTTATTTTAAATGGATCATGGAGATTATGAGTTTTAGATGTGCTGGGATTTTTATGTTTTAAATAATCCAGGGAAATAGTTTTTGAAATTATATTTCAAAATGGATTTATAAATGATATCACTTTTTAAGAATGTGTGGCGTTATTACAAGAATTACAGTTATTTTCAATATTGGTGAAATATATTAGATGTGAAGGTATGTTTTGAAAAAATAATCTGAGTTTTTTGGGTTTATAAAGATGTTTTGTTATTAGTTTTATATTAATAAATTATTGCCTATGTAAAATAGTTTTCATAGAATTTTACTCTTAGAAGAGGGTGAATAAAATATTTTTAAATGTATTAATTTCTTATGGGTTGTGTTTGGTTGGAATACATAATATGAAGTTGGTTATTGTAAATTATATTGTGTTATTTCTGATAATGAAACTTATGCTAATTTAAATAGCGTTATCTTGGTTTCCTATAATGGACTGGGATGCCCTAGATGTTTCTTAGGATTTCTATGGTTATTCATTTTTTCAATTGAGAGATCTATTTGTGGAGGGCTCATCGATGGATGTTTTATAATGGGATTGAGTATTTGGATGTGTTTTCATCAGTCTATTGATTAAACCATTCATCTTCATTATGATTTTTTTGTGATTTAGAGAAAAAGATGTATATTTGAGGAATACACTTTTTTTAAAATTATCTGCATGTTTTGAGGTAGTAGTGACTTATGTTGGGTAGAATCATAGTCTCAGATATGTATCGATTATTAGTGTTGGGAATGTTGGGATCAATAGGTGGGGATAGTCACTATTTTTGTTCTTGTTAAATGATAATTCATGTTATTTATCATATAAAACATTGGTGGTCAAATATAACAATTATGAATGGAATTATTTGGGATTTTGATAATATATACATAATGTATAGTTCAATGATGTGGTCATAACGGTTCTCCAACATTGGGTAGTATCAATTAAGTCAATGTTCTGTAAACCTCATTTTTAAGGGTTGTGGGAATGGTGACATTGGCATTGGATGTTCATTATAGAATCAGAATAATTGTTTGTGGGTTGATTTCAGTATATTTAAATTTCATGGTAATTACAAGATAAGAGGTTCCTATATAGTGCTGGTTAGTGTTTTTTGATGGAATCAGGTTTATTATAGTGGTTGTGTGATATGATAGTAAAATAGATTGGAATTGTCTTGGTTATTATGTGTAAATTTTCAGGGTTAAATTCAATTATTGAGGCTCTAATTGTGGAATTAAATCATGAGTTTTTGATATAAATTGATGTTGGTGTATTGTATATGTGAGGATTCCTCCAGATACATAGTTTCTAGTTCAGGTAGTGCGATGGTGGGTTGATGAGTGAGGTTGAATTTTTTTACTGAAACTCAGTTGGGGATGGACTGAATGTTTTTCATTGAATCAAATATTTTGAATTAAAAACCATGTTTATAGAATAATTCTATAAGTGAATAATTTAGTTTTATTATAAAAATAGGTTTCTAGAGAAGTCAGTGTATAAAATATTAGTACAGATGTTATATAATAGAATCATATTGGGTTTTGGATATGAAATACTGTCAATTCAAAGTAAATTAAAAACCACGTTTGGTTAGAGTTCATGGTTGGAGGAATACCACATATAATCAATGATGAGAATAATTATGGTGAGGATTTTTTAATTATCTACATCGTTGTAAGTATTAAATTCCGAAGGGAATTTTAGTTTTCTTCATTTTCTAATGGGGTTTTTCATAATTGATTCATTAAATGTGATTTTGAGAGTTTGGATTCCTAGAAAATATTATTTTGGAAGGTTTTAAGTATATATTTCTATTCGTGGAGGTAATGAGGACATTGAGGTAGGTTCATAGTTCCTAGGATTCATGAAATTATATCTTTAGTACTATTATTGTGATAACATAGGTACACACATAAAAATAGTCATAGTAGGGGTCGAGTGGACGTACCTCGAATAGTTCAATGCATGAAAACAATGTTCACACAGTTAACCATGCATGGAAGTCCTATTTTGGGGTTATTTTCTATTTTTTGTTTGGGGATTTTATTTTGGTAAACCCTCAATGTTCTATAATTTTTGGGCATCTAATGGAATGCAGAGTGTACCATTGGATCTCCATTTTCCACCCTCTGGTGTACTTAATTTCTAGCAATTCATGGTATATTTTTCATGTGGAATAAAGGAAATATAATTTCCTCCCACACCCTTTATTGTTCTATGGTTTTAGGTCATTAACAAAGGTTTATGATGAATTATTTCATTAGATCATGATGAAATAAATGCATGTGAATGGGATTTAATTTATATCTAATAAAAGATACATTTAAAGTCTGATTCATATCATCATTCCTTATTTTTTAACGTATGTGGTAACATAGATTTATTCATGTTTTTGGAAGAAATTATGTTTAATTAGAACTTGATTCAGGTTAGTATTTTAGGGATTTTTTGTGTCATGGTATAAAGTTCATGTTGGGTCTAAAATTCACCTCATGTCTCATTGATTTGATGTCCTTATACTGGATAGTGAGTTTATAAATATTATTCAAAATTTGGTTTTGATTTAATTATATTTATTAATTAATTTAATTGCATTTATTGATAATATTGGTGCTCGTGGACTCAATAATGGTTAATACCTGCCTCCAATATGTTTCCAGAATATCCACCAAGGTTAGAGGCCTTATATTTTGTGAGGTGTATGTATTATTTATATATTATAATTTTTGGTTCTCATTATCATTTTTGACTAAATCCATTATTTGTTTTGTGATTCAAAATAAGGATGTGATCAGCTGACATCAACTTAATAGTTAATATGAACAATATATCTTTATAAAGGCTTCAATGGTGGTTCCATATTTGAATGATTACCAGTGACCCATATTATATATTTTCACTCTAGAATGTGTAGAATTTCAAAATAAAAATATATTTTAAAAAATATATATAATTTTAAACAGTTGATTTAATTGAGTTTTAAATTCCAATTAAAAAAGTTTTGGTTGGTGAAATGGTTTTTGTTATGGTATTTAAAAATTAAATGAGGTTTTGCAGTGAGTTTTTAGGTGTTTCTGAATAATTTAAAATCACGAAAAATGTGTCATATGATGGATTTTTAAATGTATTTTTATGGGTTATTTTTGAAAAATATTAATGGGATGTTATACTGGATTTTTTTGGTATAACATTTTTATTCTTTCCCTTGTGTGGGTGATACCCAATTTTCCAATGCTTTTGAGAATCATTATTGTTGATTATTTATGTGTAGGATGTTTAATGATGAATAATATTATGTGTTCATACCATGAAGAACTATGATTATGGTATCAAAGAAAAAGGTATTCCGGGGAGGATGTAGTTGACCCCTTAGAGGGTGAAAACAGATTGGAAGGACCACACTGAATGAATTTTTGTATGTGACTTGTTATCAAATTACTAGGTCGCTAGTAATTCCTTGTTGTTGTGTGAGATGTATGCAAGTATATGGTTATTGGTGAAAATGATTTTTGATGATTTAATTGAGATATGTGTTTTATGTTAATGTAGGGGAGGATCTAGATGTATGAAATTACTATGATAAAGATTTTATCATAGGATCATTGTAGGATAAATGAGATTATAGTGTGAATATGGTCACGCTATCGAATGAGTGATGGTGTACTGGTTATAGAAGGTTCCACTGCAAGAGTGAGATGTATATGATTACCATGCCTTTAGTGAGAATTCATGTGTTGATTAACGGATGTTTGGTCATTCATGAGAATAAAACTTCATTTGGATACAATATTACATGTCAGACCACCATGATTAGGATGATTTCTATGTTTTTATGTGTTTTGGGTTATGAATATATTTAAAAACCTTTATATAGAATGTAGTGGCGAGTTGGTGATGTATTCCCCCTTATTGAGAAGTTATCATCCGATGCATGGTGTAAAATGAGACTTGACTAGACATCCTACCCAACTTCTTCAGGTATAGTTAAAAATTTTGTACAAAACAATATGATTCCATCCTAGATTCGAAGAATGTATTTTTCAGGTTGTGTAATGTGGGGGATTTCATCATGATTTTAATGTAGTAATATTTTAGATTATTGTTTGTGGTTGTTCCAAACATGGATCTGAATCATGAATACTTGTATATGAAATATGTGTTATGTTTATAGGTGGGTGTATTTTAGGAACATGGCTTCACATTAATATATATATTTCATTCACATACACATGATCATAAGAAAATCTTTATTTTTGAGGAATTGGATATTCCAAATAGGTCATTATAATGACACTACCACATTCATGACAAAAGTTTTGATGTACATGGGTAGAAGATCCATTTTTCATTCAAGGTAAAAGGTTATATTTGAGATGGATTTGATTTAATGTTCAAATATACTATTGAAGTCATGCATAAAAAAACTATAGTTATATGACTTTGTTTAGTGGTCAATAGAGATTACTTTTTAGTTTTTTATTCAGCATGTGTATGGTCAAATATCTCTTTTTTATTTATATGATACATGATATTATATTATTATAATTATTTTTCTATATTATATTGATCACTATTGTAAATTTTTTATTTCATTATATCTTCAACCATATGGGTACTTTTCATCTCCATATTTTATTTCATCATGGTTATAGGATGTCCATTTTATAAATAATTTGTGTTAAATTTTTGTTTGATTTATACATGTACCTTATGATTTATTTTATTGGGAATAATCTCCCCTCTAAGAATGATATCCCTCTCTTCCAGTTTGAAGACTTTAGAATATGGGGAGGAATGCCCGAGGTTATATAGCATCCCCAAGCATACATCATTCGGGAGATCCAGGAATGGGAATAACACATTATAGAAATATACTTTTTTAATGACAAAAATAGAATAATAATAATAGACATGATAGATGATTATTCCATAAGAAAAAACAATTAAATTTAACACTAATGTAACTATAAGGGGAATATTATCAATGGTTTAAAAACTGATGAAATCAATGGTATAATGAAAATATGATGTATAAGTGAATAATTAGTATAAATTAAATAAAAATATGAAATTCAAATTTTCAAAACATAGTTAAGTCATTTCAAGACCATAGAGTTAAACATGAATAACATATTTTCCTTATGGATAAATTGAACATTAAATAAAACAAAAATATCAAATATTCCATAAAAAATATTAATATTTTGATTTCAAATCATTATAAATAATAAAAAATACATACAGGGGTGTATTTTTAATAATATCATTAAACATATTTGGTGACTTCTATTAAAAAACTAGTGTGAATGGTTTTCATTGCAAGAGGTAAAAATAATATAAATATTAAGAAAACTCATTGATATTTGAAAACCTTATGAAAAACACTTGAGAATCCATATTATTGATATTAATTTTTTTAATTACTATTTTTATTGAATGATGATTAAAATATTGAAGTCACTCTTTATCCAAATTTAATGGAATATAAATGAAGCCACATATCAAATACAATGATCCCATTTTCATTTTTTGTGTCTTCATTACAAAAGATGAATGAGGATCATTATATTACCATTAAAAACATGAAAATGAATAAACCCAATGATAATATTTATTTAAATTGAAATCTTCAAGGCCAAGATAATATAAGAATAATAAGATATATGGGTTGAGAAATTGATAGGAGAAGATATGAATATATTTATAGGGACATACATAGAAAACCCCCTAACATTAATGACAATTTGATAAAGAAATAAATTAGGGAAAATAAGTTCTGAGGGGGATTAATGCATGGGGATCATGGTGGAGGGTTTGGGAATAATGGGGATAAAAATTGATGCCACTCAAATTTATAACTAGCCCCTATAATAATTATTTTATAATGTTTCATAGTATCCAAACCTGGGTAAAGAGCCTACGAGAGTTACCCAAACAACTTTAATCATCACAGTTCTTTAGTTATAAATTCCAATAAAAATTATACATTCCCATTCAGTTTAATAATTAAAGTTTTTATCACTACAGGATATAGTACAATTTTACCCATTACAATTATATACACACATGTAGGTTTCCGATGCATCATGCACACCCCTCCAACCATTCTTTTCTACTCAAAAAATATTTCATACATTCATTAAACCTCAAAAATTAACTGGAATACAATATCACATAAATGACCACCTAACTATAATGATTATCATCAATATAAATTAATTAACATTAGAAATCGGTTCTGAAAATTCATCTCATCATAAAAACGTTCTTACATTTCAAATACCAAAATATTTAGTATACCTTATATATAAGCAGGGTTTTCAAACTATTTTATAATTTAATTACCCAAAAAATGAATGAAAATCATTAAAATAATAAATGAACATATTCATAGTAAAAAATTAAATCATAATAATTTCAATCCATTAACATACATTTACATTGAAAAACCACTACCACTCAATCAAAACACATAATAATACCAAACACACCATTAGAATCCTAAAGAATCTATATAACCTAAAATATTTCATATATAAAAAACCATATGTTTTAATCAATATTTCTATTTTAAATCAAAAATAAATTGAATCTATTTTTTTTTTACTCATTTCAAAATCAAACATTTCATAACCCACATATTTTGTTTTTAATCCAGATATTCCTCATAATAATTACAATTAAAAAATTAATAGAATGATAAAATCATAATCATAATCAAACATAAAAAAACTAAACCAAAGTATTTTCCTGATGATTAAATATAATAAACTAATGTGATCATCCAATAGAAAAAGTAAATTCTTCCTTATATCCAATAAACATAATCCAAACATTGAGGTTTCTTTTTATAAACATCGAAACCAATAATAATTAAAATATATCACCATTAAATATAAATTAAAACCATAAATATCACATCCCAATCTAGGATGAAACATTTATTTTTAGTTTTTCGAGTCTCCCTTATTTCTTAACTCTTCCTATAATAATTTTCATAAATTTTGGAATGTATTAGGAGGAGTGAAATTAGGGGAAACCATACACCATCCATAAGAAACTGTGCAACATAATTTCAGGTTCCAAAGGATAATGCACAATTAATATTATTTTGGCATTATTTAGAAACCCAAAACAATGTATATATAAATTTAACATGGTTTGTACATATTTAGTTAAACTATAAATTTTTTTCCACTCTAGTATCCTAGAACTAGGTGCATAGTTAGTGCATAGTATTATAAAATATGTGTCCAAACAATACAATGAAAATTAATTTTTAAGAATATTTTTAAAACATGAAACTATCCCTATCCACAACATTAATTCACCCTCAATTGAGGTTCTTGAACTGGAAATATTTACTAGGATATTTTGGTTCTCAAATATTTAGGGAGATTTATTTTCCAAGATCATGTGTCGTTGTACTATGATAACTCAAGGTGTATATTCATTATTTATCTTTCATTTTAATTTATATAGATTTCAAATATTTTCCATATGTTTTATATTATATTTGGGATTTTTTCACTATATTTAATAGTTATTCTATGGTCTATCAGGTTTTCAATTAGATCTTTCGTTGGAAGCGGTAGAATTTGTTATATTCGGGTTAATAATTTTTTGAAACTCTTAGATAATTATGGTATGTTTTCTATGTTTCTATCTTTATCTATTCTTTATAGATTTTGGTATTGTTTATTTTTGATTTAATGTTATGGGATTCACATAAATTTTTTCTTCTCAATTAATCATGACCCCTCTCCTTCTTTGGTGTGTTGTTATTATAGAATTATAAGTGTTTCTATGTGTTTAATATTGGTGTACTTATCATCTACCTTTAAAATTAATGTTTTTATTTCATAATAATTGAATTTAAAATTTAAATTCTCTTTTTTCTTCTAATCATATCTATTATCTATATCATAAGATGATGAAATCTTGATCTTTTGACAATATTTGTAAATTGGTATTTTGGTATGATATGATGCGAATATTATTTTCATGGTATATATTCATGTTTGTAAAAATAATATTCCCAGTGGGTTCTTGATAAAAATTTTTGGTATGTTAATCATAATACTTTCCAAAATAATGAGTAAATCATTGTTTTCATATCATGGGTGTGATCGAAATATTTTGAAATTACTTTTTTGGACATGAATTTATTAATGTGAAATGAATTAGAAATGAGTTTAAAAATGAAATTGATGTATTTTTAATGTCTTAGTAATATCAGTGAACTATAAAAAAGAAATATTATAATAAGAAATGATCTATTGGAAGATACAAAACCCACAAGAGATAAACCATGATGTATAATATAAATGATATACTCTTGATTGAATGTAAGGAGATGCCTCTTTTTAGAGTGGTGAATTTAATTTTTTGAATTTATATAATTTATTGAGCGGAAAGAACCTATATTGGTGTTTAGAGGTGCTACAAATATTTTAATTTATTTAAAATTGTGATTATATGATATGATATGTGTTATGATACACTATTTATATGTTAGATGATATTTCAATTTAAATGAGCACATCTATCTAACTGACATGCGAAGGAATGAAATTCTTTGTTGGTGGTCTAGGTACAAATGAACCCTACTTTAGGATTAGACTTTAGCAAGTTTCCTTTTTTTGGGGATTATGGAAAACTAACTAATTTACCATTAGTTAGACCATGATAGGATAAGACTTCGATTTTGGGGGAGGTTGAATAATTTTTTGATTGATTTTTGACTTGTTTCGTCAATGATGATATTGATTTTATTTTAATAACCTTTGGATTCCGTGATGTCAATTTTTGAATATTTTACAAGGTACAGATTTGATCGAAATATGGGATATGAGATCCTATTATTCCTTTATCATAACATTAAAATTTATTTAAATTTCAATTTACGAATATTTATTTTATGAAAATAAATTTAACTTTTATTTGGATAGTGTTCATAGATATTAAAATCAATGTATCTTAAGAAACTATTTTAACACTTGATTCTATAAAGGATAATGAAAAACATATTTTTATATACTTATTTTCAAAAAAATTTATTATAGATTCACTATTAATGTTCCATTATTTTCATGAGAATGTGGAGACCTTTTTATATTTAAACTCATTCCTATATATTAAGAGATTAACATGTTTCTTAGGGAAGAAAATATTTTAATATAATTATGTTAGAGTTTTATTAGAGGCATGTGTTGTATTTCCACACTCACGCATGGAGATGTGGGTGGTTTGACATCATTTTTTAGTTTTCATTTTATTATCCTTTATAATTTTTAATCAATATACTATACATTTTTTTTACTACATAATATTTCTTTTTTTTTCATTTTTTTCTTTTTTAATTTCACTTTTTATCTCTTAATTTTTTATTGAGGGTGAAATCATTCCCAAAGTGTTATTGTTGATCTCCAAGTTCTCATCAACTACCCGTTAGGATCTTTAATGTTTCTCATGTGTGTGACGAGTCATCTTAGATGTCTCTTAAGTGTTATTAAATGTCATATCATTAAAGAAAACCTATATTACATATAAGATCTTATTTATTAGATAATTTAAGTGTATTAATGTTAATAGGTATGATACATTATAATTGACCTATTACCATAAAATATAATATTTGTAGGAGATAGACTAAAGGGTAAATGGTGATACCTTCGAAATATGTATTCATATATCATATTAATGGATATCAATGGTCTTAAAATGTACATAAATGAAAAATGTTGTAGTCACCATCATTGGTGGTGAACAATGTAAATATCATCTACTGCATTCACTTGTTCACGTAATACATTTCACATGGTAGGGAGTTTTTGAAATTTATTAGTTGATCAACTAAAACTAATATATACAATGGTTTTGATATTGACATGGGAAATAGAAATAGAAAATAGTTTCTAAAATTTATTCACACTGAATCACCCCTCTATGTGTGATTTTAAAAATCCCTAGGAAAGTTTACTAGTACTAGAGTCAATGGTTCTTCATCTGATTTGATCATGTGTATTATCCAATTATTTTTAATAGATATATATGTGGTTCATATTTAATGAATTTATTATGTACATATTAAATTAATATATTTAGGTTTCTAATAAAATATTGACGAATTTGATAAATAATCCTAAAATTAAAATTTGAAATATAACACATGTTATAAAAGAGAAAGAGTATTCACCACAAATTGAATGTAAAATAGTGGTAATTTATAATTTTTTTAAATTGAAAATTTTATTTTTGGAAAATATTGATTATGATATGGAGAGTCTATTCTAATTAAATAACATGTAGATGTTTACTATGAAATATATTATTATTTAAAATATTTATCTCTTAATTTTTATACACCCACTAAAATAGTTTTAAATATATATATATTTGTTTTCTAATGTTTTATTGTATGAGAAAACATAGATTGAGTTAGAGGCTGATGAAATTTAAATAGGATTTGTATAAAAATGGAATAGAAAAATAATCACAACTATGATTTAAATTCCAAGAATAAAATCTTATGGTTCCTCAACATAAACGTTTCTATAACTAGTGAAGAAATTAAAGAAATCATTTATGAAAAATTTAGGATAATATAAACCTATTAAGAGAATATATATGCATTTTAAAAAAAATTAAATCTATTATCACTTCCAAAAATACAAAAAATGGAGATCAAATATATAATAATTAAGTAGATTCATATTTATTTTATAAAAATTTAAGACACATGAATATAATATAGAGATAATGAGAATATAATATGATGATAGGGTGGAATCTCTTTAACAATAGATCAACACTATAAATCGTAAATTTCCTAAGCTACTGGTTACGTTTTAAAATCAATAAATCACCCAAGATGAAAGTTGTAATATAACTGAAATGTTATGTTCATCAATTGATGTTCATTGTAATATTATTATTTCAAAAAGGGATTAAAATAATGACTTAAATTTCATGAATTCATATGGGTATATATCTATTGTAATACCATAGAGAAAGATAATACTTGGTCAATAAGATTATATTTTCATTAGTGTATTTCAATGAAAATAAAATTTAATAATTCAAAATTTGGGAAAATATGGATGGATTAATATTTTGAGAAACTCACTATTTCATCAATTGTAGATGTATGAATGAAAATCATAAATTTTTCTCAATATGTTGTGTAGAAAATATATTGTTTCCTATAATTGAATGGTGGTAATGTTTTCATTATTTAATTAAAAGGAAGAAAATTTTATTTATTTGTTTCAATTTGTGATATGGAAGGTTTAGACAAAATGAAAATGATAGATTATACAAA
Organism: Viscum album; assembly: GCA_963277665.1. Classification (NCBI taxonomy): domain Eukaryota; kingdom Viridiplantae; phylum Streptophyta; class Magnoliopsida; order Santalales; family Viscaceae; genus Viscum; species Viscum album. Next base: position 689,923,415 of record OY728119.1, on the reverse strand, counting down.
TTTTCAATAATTTAAAGAAAGATAAGTCATGTATCATGGGGAAACATATCTAAATTGAATATAAATATACTAAATATGATAAAACCTATAAAAATGTAAAATAAATTCCCTAAAAAATGTATGTATAGATAATGTTTTTTGTCAATTGATACTCATTTGGTAAAAATTAATATTGATTCATGTTAATTCCAACAAATAAATTAGAAAAATTAGATTAAATTTTTTTTATGGTGTAGAAGAAGTTAATGTGAGTATGTATTTGGATTCTTGAAAATGAAAATCGTTAATATATATACATACCAAAAGATTACTGTGAAGTTTGATCAACCAATAAGGTTGGTAATATTTTACATTAAGAGAATATAACTTATCATCGATTTTTTCAAATAGGATGTGAATGGCATCCTTAGAGAAAGAAATATGGAGAAACAATGAGTATAGGTACATGAAATATACTAATGTTATAGTTTGGTGGAAGGAACACATGAATAAAAAATCAATATTTTTTTTTAAAATTAGGTGACATAATTTTTTTTGAGAATATATATTGTTGAAACAAATCATAAATACATTTTTTAAAATAATTATATCAAATTTATATACTACTTTTAAATACCAAATAAGATAAAACAAGAAAAATCTAATTAATATTCTTTTTTAATGAATGTAAAAAATATAATTTCACATTTTTTGAAATCTAAAAATAGGAATAATACCATGAATCATGATGTCGTTCAATGGAGAGAACTATAAATTTTAGAATACGTTCTCCATTTAGAAAAAAATTTAAACCACCACCCCTCGATGTGATGAAATTGAGAAACCTCTTTATTAAATTATTTTAAAAATTTTATATAAGTAATTCAAGGTGATGAATGAATATAAGCGGAGAGTTTGGAATTTTTAACCACTCTAAATGATATATCCTTGTAGAATATGTTTTATTATAATATCCATTCAACACATTAGTCAGTATCACAATTATATGTATCATATTCAATTGAAAATATTATTAGTTATGAGGATTATTTAGGGAATGTAACCATTTAAGTGGACATAGAATGAATATAACAATACAAAAATTTCAATATTTTATATATGAATATAAATTTTATTGAAATTCTACCATATGAATATGACTTGCATACTTTTCCAATTATAAATCTAGGATAATATAATTATGATATAATGGAGGGAGAATGTGGTTAATTGATTAAGGAATATAATAAAATTATAAGGGTGATACATCTTCTTGTGATTGAATCATTTTTTGTGGACTTTAATTTTATTTTAGGTGATAAATTGAGAATTATTCTAGAATACCCCATTAAACAATTCTTCTATGTTGGTATACCATGTACAATTATTTTATTGATTACATTTATGTTACGATTAATATTAATCATTTATGAATAATGATATCTCATTTATACATAGAGGTGATCAATTTATGGATCATTATATAGATAAATTTGATGTCATCCCACTCTTAATTATCTCATTTTTTAATTTTAATAGAGGTGATAAGATGAAATTTCAGTCATGTGTGACCTGTGGGATTAGTATGAATACCCCATATTATTGAACTCATAATTTTTTCTTTATTTGGGGTAGTTAAAATGTGTTAATATATGAAATTATTTATTACAATTCATTTGAGGTATTTAATGGAACTAATAATAAAACCATAGGGTTAGATTGAAGAGCCTAATGAATTTTTATAATATTTTTTTCAATAAGTATGCCTGCTTAGAATTTGTGTTAGACAGTGAGAAATTTCCCATTGGATTACAATGTTTAATGTGTAAGATATATCTATGAGTTCCTATTGATTATTAAACTGTTGTATATCATTTTATATTTTTGATCTATTCATATTACAAATGAAAATTGAAAAAGAGAAATTAGATTCTATATAGTGTTTTATGATATATTGATTCCTGTAAGTAAGAGCTAAAATATGTGATGATTTTAGTGGTAGAAGTTTTGTGAATTAACAAAGTTTGGAGATTGAAGTGACAATTATATTAATAATATTTTTTATGTCTTCAGTATGTCTGGTGATAATCAATATATGTTAGATGTTGATAACGATCCCAATCAATGAAGTGTTTTATGGTGTGATATATAGAGAGAGTTCCTCTAGATTATATGAATTTATATATGTCCTTCTATATTGAAGATATTATCTTATTGAAAATGAATACTAATATATGGAATGTTTATGCAACATTGAGTTTGGTGATAAATAAGTCCATCAAAGGAGATAAAAATTATGTTATTATATGATATTTTTAATTTTTAGGAATGAATGAAAAGTGATAATTGATCTTGAAATCAATTAAAACTACATTTTTATGTAATAACTTGTATTTTCTCATGTTTAATTTTTAAAAATTAACTAGGAAAATTCTGAGAACAGTCAATGAGATGAAATGATATTCTAAGGCCCTGTTTTCCTGAAATAGTATGATGAAAAATGTTATATTTTTAATAAATCATATGAGAAGTTTTTCCATAAAATGGGATTAAAATATAAATAGATGGCCAGATCCAAAATCTGAGGGCACCATGACATTCAAAGAGGTGAATTTACCTTAGGCGGGTCTTAATAATGAATGACGCAGGTCGATTGTGAAAGTTATAAATTAGACATAATCATCATTAAAATATTTTTCATAAAAATATTTTATTAGACATAGTAGATATTTTCTTTTTATTGAATCATTTGATATGAATTCAGGTTTGTCACCATAACCCTGTAATTCCTCTAAGTAATGGAAGTAATCTCCCATAGTTATAGATGTTGGATAATTGAGGATTGATGATGACACATACATCTATTCCTCATCAACAACTGATCCAACCATGAGGTATGGTGTTTTACCTCATTGTTATTTCTTTTACCTTCTTAAATTCAAATTAAAAACACAGCCATCCCAGGAATTGGTTGATATGCAGTTCATCCATTCTTTCAAGATAGAAAAATTATTTTGGAGTTTGAAAAGGGAGATAGATATTTCTAATGATCTTTTATTATTCTTGTTAACACATAAAACAATAACTAATCAAGGCCAACACAAATAATGAAAAGACACAATAATTATGTGTTCTATGTGTTTCCCATGTCCTCTCTCTTGGAATTATTCATTGTTGGACCCTCATGGAAATAACACAGTTTTTTGTGAGGATGCAAATGTAATCAGGCCCTCGGTGTGCTAATTAAATAGATCAATGACCAAGGTAGTGAAGGTCACGACCTGAGGAACGTGAATTTTTCTCCTTTTTGAAACATGGAGCACCATAAAATGAGGGCATCCTATATAATCAGGGTCACATCCGACCACGTGCAGGTGCGGTAGAGAATGACGGTCTCCCACAATGGTGACCGTGGGAGTAGTAGATGGTGGCGGTTAGACTGCATAGGTGGTGACTATGTACATCATAGAGACCATGGTGGCATATGTTGTGGTAGGTGATTTGGGTCTATGACAGGAGGCATCAGCGGTGGTATGGGATGCAACTCAAGGCCATGTTGGAGGAACCTACATTGGTGACTAGATAGGAAAACACGGGGGAGCAACATGGTGAGGGAACAACATGTAGACCAAGGGGAGTGGTAAGGGAGGGATACTTATGACGGAGTAAAACAGCCCATAGTTTGGGATATACTATGGTAGCTTGGCCTCTCTAGTGTCCTAGAGGTCTGGATCCAGTGGTCCAGCGGGCTGGGTCCGATAATCCCAGCAGGTTGGGCCAGTTTAGACTAGACCAGATTGGGTTGGTTTGTGTCTAGCATGAATTATTGGACACAGAATGGATGAGGGTTGTATCATTTTACAACAACGACTATATCATTAAACTATGTGTCTGTTTGATGAGTAGTTTGTGGAGTGAGGACACTTGCGATGAGAAGTTCTATTTAATATAATCTATGTGAGTTGTTTATTGATGTTGTAAATTGACCTAATGGATTGAGGAGTATCTTCTGTCGGTACAAGCACTCTATGAAAGAAATTCTATGGTTGGGTTTGACTATGTGGTCTCGATGACTATGTGATATCAGTGATTATGTGATCACTGTGACTATATGATTTTTGTGACTATGTGATTTTTTTAACTATTTCGTTTCCATGGCAATGTGATATCTAAAACTATGTTATCTCTCTAACAATGTGATATATTTGACTATGTGATCCCTATTACTAGGTGATCTTGATGACTCTGTGACTTGTGGGTTGGCTTACTCATCGAAAATCCATGTGTTCTAAACACCCCGTGTGTTCTCCAAACACAATGTGTTATCAAAACATTGTGTGTTTTTAAAACTCCTTTTGTTATTGACACAACAAGTGTTTTCAACACTCCAATTGTTTTCGACTCTTGATGTTCTATGAACTACAACCGATAATCCTTGTTTTTTCTTTATAATTATACTAATTCAAGATTAATGTAATTTTTGTTATTTCTTTTTGGTATACCTTATATTTATACATGGTATACATAATTTATTTCATAGTGGTATACATTGTGTTTTTCTTTGTGTTGTACTTCATGTATTTCTTAGGGGTATACCTTTGTGGTTTCAGGGTGAACTACTCAGTATTGTTTTACTTATCCATGAATAGACTTTTCCTACACATATCATATATTGTAAATATGATTGGCCCTTCGAATGAGTCCTAGGTGGACTAGGATGATGTAGTTCTTAGAGTGATGATATAGACATTTGGTGCTCTAATGACTTCACACAACTATCCTACACCGACACATCAGGTAGGATTTTCTGTGGATTATTTTCATGAACATGTGTATTAACTTTTGTAGACATCTTTTTGGTGTTCTTGTGTTCAATCCATATTTAAATTATAGTTTCCTACTGTCGTACTCTGTCTATTGTATCTTAGTGTATGCATTACTATCCACTTAGTGTATTTACAGTTCTTCATTTTGGTCATGGATATGTGCGCATGTGTACAAATATATATAGAAATTCCTCTCACTTGTGGGATATTCCCACTCAATGTTAGTCATTTTCCCATAGCCATTAAAAGGCATGCTTGGGGTCATCACGGAACATGCTCCTCAGTGATGTATCATGACAGTGTTGTATCAAGGGGCTCCATTCTACTTAAGGACTAAAATTATATGGGATTAGTTTAGGGAAATAAGGTTATTCATTTTGAGTTTAGCATTAGGGATAGGGAATTTAGTGTTGGTGTGGTGGGAGATATATCAATACAGCAAGACTAATAATTATTTATTCGAAACTGGTATATGAAAACACTAGTTTAAGTTAAATATACAGTACATGTTTCATATAGGATTTGGGTGTGTTCTCATGTCCTTGAGTTAGAACTCGAGGTATACTTTATTAATTGGGATTCATCTAGTTCTATTTCAGGATGCATCCATGTTAAAAACAATCCATTATTTTGATGCATGATTACGAGAAAGATCTACCAAGTGATGAGTCATCAGTTCAAGGACTATTACTTGAGATAGAACCTCCTAGTGGTTTTCCAGTGATACAATCACTGGTTGAGAAGTAGTTACTACCAGAACTACCGGTTGAGGATGCAAATAGGTCATGTTAATTGCATGAGTTCCAAAGGAAGTAACACCCATGTTTCAGGGTGAGACAGACCAATAGGTAATTGAGGATTGGATGGTGGTAGTTACACATGTATTACTCCTTGTAAGGATGGATTTTGACCAGATATAAGTTTAATAATTGAGCCTTAATTAGGGATCAGTAGGGAGATGTTGGAGCTTGCTGATCTAGATGCATGATGAGACAAATCTATATTGGGAAATATTCGAGCACCACTTCAGGGAGGAGTTCTTTCAGGAAACATTATGCTCAGTGTTCATACAAGATCTCATGTATCTATTGTAGGGTTGTCACATAGTAGCGGATTACTCAGAACTATTTATAGATCTTTCTCAATACTCCATATATATAGTGTGGGGACCATTCATTAGGCCTCATACTTTAAGGAATGAGATACTTGAAGAGATAAAGGAGTCGATCATACCACTTAAAATACCTATATATATAGGGCTACTAGAGAGATCTCCATTATTAGAGACCTATGAAATAGAGCAGATGGAAGTAGTGGGAGCTTCTAGCAGGCACCGGGTTGTATATTCTATGGTGGAGGGTATCCAACAATAGAGGTAGGGACCAATGCTGGTCAGGAACACTAGAGGAAAAACCCAGGAAATGAGATCAATGGTACATGGCTTCCAAGGTAGATAGAGTCAACTAAAGAACAAGATGTGTTAGTCATGCCATGGAAAGATACATCTAGATATAGATTTCTTGACCTGTTATTTTATTGGTCAAAATATGGTTGATGGGCCACTAATATAGTGGAGGATATATGAGTAGGAACTTCTTTTGGAGATGGTTGTAAGACCGCTGATGTCTTGAAGATTCTAGGGGAACAATTGACTCAATCCTTATTATTAGATACTCTTATGGGGAATATCTGACATTCAAACATGAGTTCCAATATTGTGGCCATACTCTAAATTTTAGAGTTTTGGTTGGGATCTCGTTATGGAAATATCTAGGCCTTACGACGTTCATATAGGTATGGAATTTTTTTCTATAGTTCATACCCAGATTAGCTATTTTAGGCATATAGTAAGGTGTGTCCATAGTTATGAGACCATGTTTTATTTTTTTAGTCAAAAGGAAAATCATTTAGTAAAATTAAAACACACACATAGGATGGTGAAACTAATTACTCATCAGTTAGTTAGTCTCACCCTCAGTGTTGTGGATGGTAGGATTTCTCAGTTTCTTATAGTGGGGGGGAGTATGAAGACTTATTTCCGAAGGATGTCCATTGATTACCTCCCCATAGGGTGGTTGACTTCAGTATTGACTTTTACCTTGGGAAGTCACTGATATATACACTTTCATATCATATGTCTCTCATGGAGCTTCATTATTTGAGGTTACAAATAGATGAATTTTAGGGGAATGGATTCGTGAGATTCATTGTTTCACCCCAGGTAGCCCAAGCTATTTTTCATAAGGTACGCATGATCTTGAGATTATATGTGGGCATCTAATGCCTGAACTAGGGGAATATGAAGAATAAGTATCCAATACCAATGATTGATGACCACTTCGATCTGCTAAAGGGAACGAGGTGGTTCTCAATGATAGACCTTAGATCTAGTTATTCCTAGATTCATGAATAGGATGATGACATCACGATGAAATCCTTTGGATGTTGGTACATCTAATACGAGTACTGGGTGATGTCGTATGGCATGAAGAATTCCCCATTAAGGTTCATGGCACTCATTAAGAGGTCCTTCTGGCATTCCATTGACTGATTCATTGTGGTCATCATTGATGACATAATAGTGTACTTTGAATCCATAGAGGAGAATGTGATACACTTGAAGATGGTCTTGGACATACTCTGAAAGAACCAAATTTAAGGGAAGCTATCTAAGTGTCAATTCTGGATGTGGGAGGTCCACTTTTTGGGACATGTCATTTTAGATCCTTGAGTTATAGTAGATCTGTTAAAGATTGATATTGTGATTTCTTGGGAGCCACCAATATTATTACCGAGGTGCGATGTATCCTTAGGATACCTGGTTACTATCATAGAATAGTTCCATAACTTTCATGATTAGTAGCATCCTTGACATATTTGACCCCCAAATGGAAACATTACATCTAGTTGGTGATGTTCAATGTGTGTTTTCCACACATAAAGCAATAATTGATTAGTGATCTTATATTGAGATTACTAGAGGAGGGTGTTAAATATGTGGTGTCCTATGATGAATCAAGGATTAGTTTGGTTGTATCATTATGTAGGTGAAGTGGTGATTTCTTATGGTTCGTGATATTTTAGACCAATGACAATAATTACATGAACCATTGTCTTGAGTTGTAAGTAGAAGGCTTCACCTTGAAGATGTGGGGACACTACCTGATGGGAGAGAAGTTTGTCCTCTACTCTGACCACAAGAGTCTGAAGTACATATTCTCTTAGATGGATTTCAACATGTAATAAAGGTGATGACTAGAGTTATTGTAGGTCTATGACATTTATATTCTCTATACTCATGTGAAGGGAAATATTGTATAAGATTCTCTCAGTAGGAGATCCATATTGTAGTTGCTGAGTGAGGTGTCAGATCAGTTCATTGCATTAAAAATATCTTTTATGGATGGATATGGATCATCTTACCTATATTAGATAGTAGTCACCCCTACACTCTTATAGTGGGTTAGTGAGGCATAGCTTAGATACCACTATTATTAGACTTTAGTTCTCAGATGTTCCCAGGTCATAGCCCTAATATATATTCGAATGGTGGGATCATGTTATTATTTTCATAGCATTCATAGTACTACCAATGATGTTTTGGGGGGAGGTCTTGAGGGAGTTCCATAAATCCCCTTTGGAGGCACATATGGGTGTGGAGAAGATGTATCAGGACCTATGACATCAGTTCTGGTGGTTAAGGATAAAGAAGGTTGTGACATAGTTCACTTCTAGATACCACACTTGCTAGCAAGTGAAGGCTGAGCCCCAGGTTCTAGTGAGACTGAATCAACCCATAATGGTGATAGAGTAGAAGTGATATGAGATATCGATGATCTTCATGATGGTTTTACCACATAAGTCCATGGATCACAATGCCATCTAGGAGATCATTGACCGACTCATCATGTCAGACAACATTCTACTTATCTATGAGAAGAGTTCTTTATTGGCCATTGGGACACCTCTATGTGTATGATATAGTTTGGCTTCATAGAGTGCCATAAAAAATCATCCAAGATCATGATGTCCATTTCTTATCCCAGATGTAGAAGGAATTATCAGATGTGTTATGAAATCTGTTATACTTAAGCATTGTTTTTTATCCCAAAATTGATGTCCACATGCAGAGGACTATCCACGTTCTTAAGTAAATGAAAAGATCTTGCATCCTAGACATTGGAAGTAGTTGGGTGGATCACCTACATCTATTGGAGTGTGCATAAAACAATAAATACTACACCACCATTGGTTTGGAACCACATGAGGCCCGGTACAAGAAACCATTTAGGTCAACACTTTGTTGGACTAACCTAGGAGAGTCAACACTCATGGGTTCAGAGTTGGTGTGGGATATAAATTTAAATGTTTTGGTCATCTAAGAGTATATGAGGACTGCACAGAGCTCAAAGAATTCATATAATAACCAGATACAGAGGCCCTTAGTATTTTAAAAGTGATACCATGTGCTACAATGTTCATCACCTCTATGGGGATTGTTGATATTTTGGAAGGGAGGAAAGTTATCTTTTAGATTCGTTAGCCTTTTTCAAATTTTTAGAAGAGTTTATGAGGCGGCGTACTGCCTAGCTCTACCCCCATAGTTTCATTGGGTTCATAATGTCTTCCACATGTCATAGTTGAAGATGTACATGCATTTTCCCAATCACATCATCGACTGGGGGTAGTTATACATTGATGATGGGGTGACTTTTGTGGAGTACCTTGTGGATATTGATGATTGACATGAGAGGATACTTAATGGGGGTTCTTTTTTTCTATTTTGTTTAATGTGAAAGCCCGAGACTCTCTTGGAGAGAACACGGGAGTAGGAGGCTCAAATACATTCTTAGTCCCTCATATATTTGTTGAGTATCCCATGTTTTGTCTTTCACTGATGTAAATCTCTAAGTTGAAGAGAATGTAATGATTCTAATTTTTTGTAGTTTTATTTTTATAAATTAATTGGGAAAATTATAAGAGCATGCCCTGAGAAGGAGTTAGATTCCAATGTTGAGTGTGCTCGAAATAGTTTTATTAAAAATTTAAATTTTTTAATATAGTGTTTGCGGGTTTTAATTAAAAGGTGTATACCATATAAAGGGGTGACCAGATCATAAATATGTGGGAACCCTTGTGTTTAGAGTAGCCAATTTTCCTTAGGCAGGGCGTAACATTGATCGATGCAGGTTGACTATGAATGTTTGAAATTTTCCATAATCATTATTAAAATATTTTTAGTAAATTTAATTTATTTTACAACAAAGATTTTTTCTTTTTAATGAATCGTTTTTTAGGAATTTGGGGTTTTCACCATAATCGATGAATTCTTATGGGGTGTAGAGGGAAACACACTCACTGATAGACATAGGTGGATTGAGGATAGATGATGGAATGGAACACCATTATTCTTTAATGATGGTTCCAACCACATGGTTGAGTGTTTGATCTCTTGGTGATTTAATTTCCCTTATTAGATTCAACTTATGAATGCAGACCAACCCATGAATAGGTTTATCGACGGTTCATCAATTCTTACAAGATGGATAAATTATTATAGTGTTTACAAAGGGAGATTGATCTTTGTGATTATACATTCTTAATCTTGTTAAACATTGAAACATAAAAGGAACAAGGACGACACAAAAAAGGACAAAATAAATTCTTAAGTAATTTTATGTGTTTCTTCTATACAAATTTAGGGCATTCATCGCCGTTGGACCCTCATGGTAATAGTGCAATATTAGGGGATGATATGAACATGATACAACCTCCAATGTTCTAGAAATATGTAATTAATCCCAAGTAAATACAGGATGCGACCCGAGGATCAAAATGTGTAATCATTTCAAAAAATGGAGCACTAGATCAATGGGGGAGACCTGTGGAAATAAGGTCATGTGTGGCCCCATGCAGCAAAGATTGAAGATGGTGGTCTCTCACAGTTGTGATTGTGAGAGAAATAGGTGGCAATATGGTTAGAACATGAATAGCCCTTGATGGATGAAGCTATGGGTGGTGAACGAGTGCCACGGTAGGTGGTTGTGACAGTGATCCGGGATGCGGCTCGGAGCCACATTGGAGTAACCCACATTAGGTATTCCATAGGGCATGCGTAAGAGGTGGGTGGACTATGTGAAAGGCGCCTTGGAACCTTATTCTCATGGATACATGGGGGTCCCACACGGTCAAGGCGTACTGTGTGGACTAAGGGCGCAACTACGGTTGGATGAGTCTGACAAATAAATCTGGCCTGCAAAGAAGGCAAAAACAGGAGGACAGATACTTCGGTGGCCTATTAGGAACGGACGGTTCAAACAAAATCAGATCAGGTTGGGTTGGGTTCGGCGGATCAGGTCAGACTTGGACAAGACCCAAGTCAGACTATTTTACCAAAAAAACATATCATTCAAACTATGTGTCTATTTGATGGGACATTTGCGGAATTGGGACCCTTGTGATGTGAAAGAACATTATATATACTCTATGTTAGTTGTTGTGGATGTTTTAATATGACCTAATATCTTGACTAGTAGGTTATTCTGGTACAAGCATGCTACGAGTGGCATCATGTGGCTTGATGTGACTATGTGATCCCAATGACAATGTAATTTATGTGACTATGTGGCATCTGTGACTATGTGAAATCGGTTACAATGTGATCTCTATGTAAGTGTGATCAATGTGACAATTTGATCATTGTGATTATGTGAACTTTATGACTAGGTTATATTGGTTACTAAGATACATAGGGGATTTCCAAATTCATTGAAACTATGTGTGTTATCAACACTCCATCTTTTATAAGAAATTTGTGTGTTATCAACACCTCATGTTTTATCGACACTCTATATGTTATAGACACTCTATGTGTTATCGACTTTAGGTGTTATGTAGAATACGATTGATAATACTACATTTGTGCTTTAGACTTATACTTGTCCAAACTTATTTAACTTCATGTGTTTCCATTGTGTTATTCCATGTATTTCATTTTAGTTTATTTTATTTATTTATTCGTGGTATAATTGATGATTTTTTTATATTTTAATTCATGTGTTTCTTAGTTGTATTCATTTGTGGTTTTGGGGCGTCCTACTTTGTATAGTGTTACTCACCCAATCATGGGAGTTTCCCACATGTGTCATATCTTGGGATGATGATTGATGATTTGACAGAGTCATAGGTGGACCAGTAATAGTTGGTTACTAGAGTCATCAGACGGATGTGTGGTGCTCCTGTAGATTCAGTCATCTATCCTATATCAACCCTTCAGGCAGGGCTTTCATTAGATGAGTTTTACGAAATTGTGTATTGACTGTTATAGACTCCTTTTGAGTGGGATTGTATTATGTCCCACTTGACTTTTTGGTTTTCCTAATTTTTTACTATGTTCCTCGTATCATAGTGTATGAATTATTTTATAATATGTGTTTTAATAATTCAGTATTTCAGGCATTGATATTTGTGTTTGTACATGTCCTTAGTAAAATGCCTCCCATTTGTAAGATATTACTACTCAATTATAGTCGTCATCCCCTAGCCTATCAGAGGTGTTCATGGGGTAGTCAATGAACAAGACCCTCAAGGATGCGTTGTGATCATTTTGATGAGTTTGAGATTTTTTTAATTTAATATCAAGATGAAATATTGAATAATGAGAATAAGGCTAGTTGTAATTAATGACATATTTCCCTTATGGCTATTATGATGAAGGATTTTTCATGATATGGATACTAACCTCAAATAATGTTTTTTGAAGAATTCATATTGCATTTGCTGGCTGGTGGAATCCAGGTTGACTCACATGGGTGTATAAAAAACATATCTATATTTTATTTTTGATGTTAAATCATTCCTTATAATTTAACAGGGGTCATTCTATGAGGAATACTTGATATTGGCATAACACCAAGAATGGGTTATATTGAAAACAAAATGACACAATATGGGGAATATGTATGAAAGTAATTTTGGAAATACATCAATATATTCCCACACAGTAAAAGAATATTATATTCTTAGCTTATCCCTAAAAATTTGAGTTAATAATTGTGATTATTTGGTATTAAGAACCATATATGGGATGTGATTACCTTATGGATGATAATATATTTTAAATCATATATTGTATCTATGCCCATAACATTCCCTTCTTCCTGAATCCCAAAACCCTCTCCCATCATTATTTTCATGATGAATTTTAAACATCAAAGAATTATATAATAGTAAAACTACTTATTATAAAATTTTCAAGCTTATTTTAACCCAATGAAAGGAAAATTGACTGAATATACACAAACTAAAATAAGAAAATCATCATATACAAGGGATATATGACATTTGATGAAAAATATTGAAATGTGATGTAATGTTTATTGTGAATGTGTAAGAACAATGAAAAAAGGATAAAAGACTGAAAGGGAAATCATTGGGAAATTTTTTTTAAATAGTTTAACTATATTGGGAAAATATATTTTTCTAAATCACGATTTATATGGTGTGAAATAATATGAAAATTGAATCGAATCACCTAACTATAATTGATGATTAACATGGCCCAAATGAACCCTCTTATGACTGATATACCTATACAAACTCAGGACCTATATATATATACAGACATTCTAATTTAAAAATTTTTTATTTACATTATATTAGTTGAGACTCTAGGGTTTAAGGATCCATTAAAAATTACCAATCAGTTTTTGGGGGAGTGTTGGAAAAAAATTCATATGTATTCCATAAATGGAGAACACTGGTAAAAATAATATTTTGAAATAACAATTATAGTAGGTAATATAATTCAACTCATTCCAAATTAATTTCTCAAAAGTTGCTTTTCTATACATATTTAAAATTTAAAGAAACATTCAACAAAAACACCTTAGATATGATCACAATTAGAGAAAAAATATATAATAGGTGATGGAAGATTCTCTATTAAAGACACCCATCCCTGCCGCTCTAAATCCATCAAAAAGATGAAATTGAGAACTAACCACCCAGTAGTTTATATCATCATCATTGTAAATGGAAATATAAGAATTAATTACCCGTTATAATGTTAAGTATCATTAATTAAAATAGAATGATTATGAAAATAATAATTCCAATAACATATTTAACAATTACAAAATCACCTTCTAACCCTATAGGTAAGTATTTTCACCATTAATTATATACTCTATATGTTAATTAAGATAAAATCCAAAAACAGAATTGACCTACCCCGGGTAGTATTGGCTCAAATTTGTTAAATATGAATCTAGGAGTCCTTGTCAATTATATAAAATATTCATTGCTTTAATTATAAATCAACAATGATCTCCACAAATCCTCTTTTAGTTAAGATACATAATGTATTTAGGTCAACTTCTTATTCAAAATATATATAAGTGATTTTATTTATTTTATAGGAAATTTTAATACATCCCATCACCATGAAATCTATTTTACCCTTACAAATCTTAAAAACTAAGTAGTGACATTTATAAAATCTATTGGGAGGCATGGTGGAACCCTAAAATAGTGGTTAAATTACTATTATATCAGTGTGTATATAGGAATACCCAATTCTTCAAAATCTCTGTCCATTATGATGCTTTAAAACTGCATGAATAACCATGATATGGTACCTTGAGTCTCATGGTCCCCTTAAATAGGACCATGAATGATTTCAATACCATTACATAGTTGTATGTTGACCCTTACATTTCCTTACACAATAACTTTACATGATATTCTGAACAATAATATTACCTTTTAACAACATCCTTCTAAAAGAAAAATACAAATTATAATAAAATAATAAATTAAAAATAAAAATTAAATTTTGAAAACATATTTAAATAATAGAATGGAATATTATAAAATTATACTGAAATATATTTATTATAAATGTGAATATTCATATCTAATACATGGAATTAGAAGAAGTAAATTTTAAAATATACACAGTAAATTTATTTCCTAAAATAATATTCTATTTAAATACGAAAAAATTGAAAAATATTTCTTCCAAAAATATATGAATATTAATTCAAATAATTTCATATCAATTAATTGGAAATTTTCACCATTTTAACAATAAAATGAATTAAACCATTTTTCCTCATAGAAAAGAAATTGATTATAAATATTAATAATTAATAAAAAATTGAACAATAAGAATTGATATTTTCATGAAAATGTGGTGGAAAACATATAATCAAAGTAGGCCACATAAAATTCCACCACAGTAAAATGATTCTCTTCAAGATATTAATTAATCAATTTTAGTGAGAATAAATTGATCTCAAAACCGAAAGATATTTTATGAATTTTTTTATTTAAAACATTGATTTATGTTTCGAAATTAGTCAATTATAATTTTTTTATGATATCAAAAGATTCAAATTTCAATTAAAAATTATAAAAAAATGTCTATATTATTCCTGATGACAAGACTAAAAAACTATAAAACCCTAGAAATGATTATAGATTGAGTGGGGTTAATTTTCAAAAGCAATGATAATTATCTCACCCACCTTCTATAGTTCAATGAGTAAATATATTATAAGCACTGGGATCTCATTTTATAGACCACGAAAATGATTCGATTATGATATTAAAATCATAATAAGAAATTTAGAATCAGTGATGTTTATAAATTTTAATTCCAAAATTATCTCAATAAAATTTTTATGAATAAAATATAGCAGATGATATGAGATTGAATACAAAGAGAAAGTAGAAGATTATTATTTGAAAGAGGAAAATAGTACAAAACTCAAAACCCAACAATGTTCCCAATTTTGAGAATTTATTGTGGGATAAACAAAAAACAATTTTGATTTAAACCGATTTGGATATTATATAGTATTAAACCCATGTCTAATGGTCACAACGTTATTCAAAACAACATTGATACAAAATTTCAAAACCAATAATAATAGTAATAACAAATAACATGCCTTTTTCAACAGAAAACCATCACGTATTATAAAAAATATTTTAAAATTGTATATATAAAGAGGTTCTAAATCACATAGTAAAAATTTCAAATAATAGAAATATATCAAATAATTATAAATATTCAAATACAATATTTCAAATTAACTAAAAATAATTTTCAATATCTTGGTTTAAAGAAGTAATATTCCATTAAAAAATCTAAAATAATACCATTTAAAAAGGACAATATATAATTCAGATAAATTTCATATTTTAGAATATTTTTTATTATAGTTATCATTTTCTCTATACATTAATATTCAGTATAGGTGGATACTCTTATTAGTTTTATTTAATTTTTTTGGGGACTGATATTTGATAATTTCTTTTATATTTCAATCCTGTACATGTTTACATTTAGTTTCATTTTTATATATATTCATTATTTTGTCATCTTTTTTATTCATATGATAAGTGGGAGAAATATTATAGAGGTTAATATATTATATTAACATGTTGGTTTTTTAATTATGAAAAAATGGTAATATGTTCAACAAATATTTTACACAAAAGTTATTATTTTTTTATAATTAATTATGTCTCCCATATAATAATTTATTATTGTTAATAATTTATTGTTATTATATTATTCCAAAATTTCATATTATAGGAATTATGGATCATAATAATATTCTCATTGTCTTTATATGAAAATAATATTATTGATATTTTAAAATGAATTTCTTACATACCAAAAAATACACTTGATATTTAGTGATTGATAAGACCATATGTTTAGAAATTTAATAATGGGAAGAACTTTACATTCTAGACAATGTGTTTCATGTAGGAAAATTATAAAAGTAAAATAACTTACACATAGAATAAATCTGTATATACAAAGTATAAAACCTTGTTCTATGAATCATTGAAAATAACAAGGAAATATTTTTTTATAGGAGGTATAATATTATCTTATATAAAGAGTGATGAAGAATTTATTTTATATAAAAAAAACTTTTCAATAAAAAAATTATAGGTATTAAGTATTTTTCATCAAGTAACATTAATTTTGAAATCTTAGAAAAAGAAAATTTATTTTTATTTTTTTCGATGATACTATATATTGAATGTTAATGTTATTACATAAGATGATTTTGAAAATAATTATATGAATAAAAATTTCAGGAATTATAGAAGTATTTTTGAGTTTATATTATGCAATGGAGACTTGAATATTTGGAAATTTTATATTTGGAGTTAAAGAACAATATTTATTGATGAAATGATTTATTTTTAGAGGTTATTATTTTTATAAGTTTTAGTTAGTATAAAGACCTGGCCATAAACATTACATAATCATGAATTAAATGAATATTTCACATTGAGGATATTTTCATGTTTATAGTTTTAGATAATTAGGCATAACATTTAATTTAAAACATGAATATTACATGTAGACACTACTAATCAGTATACATTTTTCATAAAAATAAAAAGTCTTTAAAAGAAACATGTATAGTTCCTTGTTTTATATAGCATGAATTTTCTATGATCCCATCAATGACCCTATTCATCTTTAATTCCTATGGAAACCATTTCAAAAACATGGGATGAGTATAAAAAGATCAGTAATGGTTATAAAATAAGGAAGGAAAACATAATCCCATCAATAAATAAATGTAAATGAAACCATACTTTTCAAATATAACATACCTTATTAAATCATAAGATTTATGAATAAAACACACAATTCATTAATCATAAAGGTTACTTATGGAATCCATATCAAACTTACATTTTAGCTATCACAGTTACGTAGGGAGTTACCCTTGGAATACCCATCATAGTATATTCCCTAAATCTCTTAGGCAATACATCACGTTTACCTCCGTCGCGTTACCCAATGCATTGGTGAGATATCTCGGGCTCACCTGGCCTAGGTTTATCATAGAACCACCCATATATGTAAACAATAACCAATAAAAATAACATAATAATAACACATAACACAAGTATAAAGGAAATATAACATTTCCACATTCCAATATATCAAATCAAGATATTGAAATAAACAATTCTTTATCTAATCAATTTCAAAACATATTAAAAAGATATTTTTGATTCAAAGTATACCATACCACATTGAATATTTTAAATGAATTATCATCTGAAAAATATTAATGTCCATATAAATAAATCCTAAAACCCAGTTTGAAAACATGGACATTAATGATAAATATATAGAAGAATAAATCGTTAAAACATATAGAATTATATTTTAGTTAAAGAGTTTTTTAACAAAAAGAGAGATGCTTGAATACAAATAATTGAAGAATAAATTTTAACAAGAACTTTATAATATCATGAGAATAAATTTATTCATGATATAATATGTCAAAAGACAATATATACACCATATCAGAGTGAATTGGTGCATAACAACAAATGAAGTCTAAGTGGAAATGTAAATTGAGATGAAATCTGTTATAAAGATAGTATCATTAAATTAAGTATAAATCAATCTCATAATTATGTTTTAAAAATATAAATACACCCAATATAAGTGGATATTAATTTTAAAACAATCATAGGTCATTCACACATATTCATAGGATGAAATACTCAATAAGTACAAGTTGAACGCAGAGAATCGAAATTGGGTTAAGAAGTTTCCTTGTAAATATTCGACAGCCTAACAACGTCATTATAAAATTCAGAAAATGAGTTGATGATATAAAAAGGGTATCTCATCACTTATAAATAAATTTTAAATAAATAAGTATATATATATATATGAACATATCCCAACATAATAATATGTAAATTAAAAGACAAAACAAAAATAATTCTTAAAAATAGGATGGTGAAAGGATCCCTTACCGATTTGGTAACATATAAAAAAATTCCAAATGAAAGAAGGATCATAAAATGAAGATGTAAATACTCATAAATTAAAGTATAATACACAATTATTACAATCATGGGAATTAAATACACCACACAAAAGTAAATTGTGTCAAATATACCATGAATCTCACGGGAATAAATAGTGAGATGAAACCCATTACCATGTTGTAATCAACTGAGTCATATGAACAAAAGTTAAAAACCACCATATTAATCTTATAATAACATAAAAATAATGATAATCTTGATAATATATATCAAATATAAGTAAACAATACACCACATGCAATGAATAAGTGGCGAACAATGGAAATCTCATGGAATTAAATGTTAGATAAGAAAATCCCTTACCTCGTTGTCCGACTTGACCTGTTCATTTTATAATATCATGAATAATAAACTAAGGATAATTTAATCTTGATTACGAACCTTTTTAAAGTTTATTATTCCTTTTATATTACTTATTACCATGTTATAAACATTATGTAATCAGTTAAGTTAATAACGATTGTTTTGTCAATATTTGGTACTTGAGTTAAAAAAATTAACACCTTATAAATACTTGTTGTTCATGTGGTAAGAAATCCATTATCATCAAAATGATATTAATTATTTAGATATCATATATATAATATATATCCAGTATATACATGTATTTATAATAGTAAATACATTTAGAGTTAAGAAATGAAATGCACCGTTCATGGAGACGGTAAGTCATACGTACGATTGAACACTACTTCCATTTCCATATCATATTTTAATGGAATTAAAAACATACTGATACATAGTTATATTATAATTCCAATATAATATAACATAAATTATTATTAATGTCTTCTTTTATACATCCTACATAAGGCATTAACGAGTTATATAATTTTGAGGGGGCGGTAGTCAGCACTTCCTCTGATGGGATTATCATAATTACCTACTACAGAAAACATTATGTATTTATATAAATTGAAAAATACATAATCATAAAACAATTAACATAATATATATCATATATAAATATAGTTCCATCATAATGGCCACCATGAGAGGTGGTTGGAGATATTTGAACAAGCATTGTTTCGTGAGGCGTTAGTTTTCCATCCACATAAACATTATGTTTTTCAACCAATAGATTGAGGTGTGTGTAAGTTTAGTTCCAAACCATTTCATAAAAAATTACAAGTATATTGAGGATACTGGTCTTGTTATAAATGAAATCTATAAAAATATTTTAGGGGATGGAGATGTAAAATAAAAGAAAAAGATTTAAGAGAAATTGTTACCTTTAATTTGGGTTACTTCCATTGTTCTGAACCAAAGGACTTATTGAAGCGTATTCTGACTAATTTAAGGCTTATTATAGGAGGATAGGGATGTAGAAATCATAATTATTCAGAGGAGGGATGAGACAAAATGCTTGAGAGGTGTGAGGAATTGGATAGAAATGGTCTCCGTTTAAAAGAGAGATGAGGGGCACTTTAAGAAAGTATGAAAATATTATTTTATTATATGATGATATTCGGTTTCAAAATGTCCAAATATCATTAAAGTATAAGACAATATGACTAATTTTCTAAATACAATCCTTTAATTGGAATTGGACATGTTTTAGATGTTATTTTAATATTTATAATCTTATTTATTTAAATCTTTTATTAATGAGATAAATACTACATCATTATTGTGTCATAAGTAATTTAATTTATGTAATGTAAAAAAAATTATAAATAAAATACCATGATGTAGGAAATATTTTAATCTTTATAATTAATATTTATTGTCTAAAAAATAACTTATATAACACCATTTAATAATTAATTTACTAAGAGATATTTTTTTGTGATTTTGTCATTACTTTTAATTAATTAATCTAAAATGTCAATATCACTCCCAAGTGGCTCCATGGGGTCCCAAAATAGAAAAAAGGATGCACTTGGTCAGACATGACTCATAAAATAATGTTAGGACAAGTGTTATGGTAACTTTGAATTATAATAATATACTTTTTACCTTGAATTACCCTATTAAACTTTAACCACGATAAATAAAAGTCAAAAGTAACTATTGAACAAAAATTATTTTCATCTTATTGAACCACATTCTACTTATTCATATTAACCATGTATCTTGGACTTTTTGAAATTCAATTCACAGAAGCGGTTAAATTTTATTTTAAAGTAGGTTTTTTTAACTACTACAAAGTGGTTTCACTATTCATCAAAATTGATATATTTCAGTAAAATACCTAACATTTAGCCTAAGATATATTTGATATTCTGAAATCCAAAATTATGTATATTTTACCAAATTCTAAACATGGAAGTGGCAGTAATTAATTTTAAAATAAATTCCCATTATAAAAACTAATACTGTGTTTTTTAGAAACAGTAACTATCAAAAGATTGAAATATGTTTATGTAAAATTTCAAAGTAAAATTAATTCCAATTACCAAAATTGGATTAAAAGGTAAAAATATATTCTAATTACACTTTAAAAGCAATTAAAAAGATAATCTAACTATATAAATAAATTATATTAAAAGGGACTTTTGAATTAAAATACAATATTTTTCACTATTCATTAAAAAATGAACATTATCAGAAAAACACCCAAAAATAACCCAAAGTAAAATTTTATGTCCCCATTCTAAAGAAGTATTTTATATGGTCAATTAGAATGTATTAAATAGACAAAAACTATATTTAACGAGTGGTCTCCATTGAAAGACAGTAAATCGACCTTTTAATGTAAATTATGCTTAAAATTAGATTCATTCACATTTTTTACCTAGAAATTTTATTGGATAAAAGTAAATACATTTAACAAACATGTAAAATATTATTCTTGTTAGTTTTGTTCATTCCCGCCAATAAAATATCCTGGAGTTAACTACAATTTAAAATAATAATATTATATTATTAGTGTGCAACGTAAGATTTCAAAGAAACCCGTTGTTGCGTATCGGGTCTGCTATCGAACATAGAAACCACTTTAAAGTAAAATTAATATTTAATTCACAAATATTAATAAATATTTATATTTCCTATTCTTCATTTATTTCGGAATTTACATCCTTCCCACCTTTTGGTAATTGCGTCCTCGCAATTTTAAAATTGGGCTCGGGAACATCATTGAAAGCCACACATCAAAAAGAGAGTCAATAAAACTATCACATTAAAATAAGGGAAGAGAAGTACAAAGGTTACCTGAGAAAACTGATACTAGGATTCCATGAAAACATGGATATGGAGGAGAAAACAAACCATCATCTTCTGATGGATGGTGATAGAAAACATGTTTTGGAAAAATTTAACCACCAAAAAATCACAAACTTGAGATTGATTAAAAATTCTTTGATTCCCGGGTAGGAAAAGATAATAGAAACTGTTTTTGTTGTATTTAACTTTTTATTGTAGAATTTAGTTATGATCTTAACTAAAAACACAAGGAATCAAAGTTACTTTTCATTTATACTTTCATCCTTTACTAGCTTTCTAACACGAACTCATTTTTTCTCCAAATGATGAGTATTCAGAATAAATTTTTCACATTAATAGTGCTATAATCAAATTCGATAGAATCAAATAATACAAAAATATATGAACAATATATTTCTAATTTATTTACACCTCAACCGAAACCAAAACATTTCGTACAAGGTCAGATAATCCCCAAGAAGGATAATACTTTATAAAAAGAAAAACTACTCTTAATCTTCAAAATTTGTTAAACATTACACGAAATTCAACAAATGTCATTTGATAAACAATTTTCCATAAAATTATTCAAATTAATCCAAACTAATATTGAATCCCAAATCTCAAAAGTATCTAATCACATAGTCTTCCAAGATAAATATTAACATTTATCTCCAAATAACATCAGTTACTCTTAAAGTGTCATGTTGAAAAGTAATTAACCTAATCACATACCTTCCATGATAGGTTAATAATTTCCATATATAACCCAAAATCAACTTATTATTGATTCATACAATAATATAACTAAAAACAATTACACATACAAACAAAGGACTTCATGTAGTCGAGTGGTAGGAGATAAATACCAGTCACACATTGGTTGTGGGTTTTATTCCTACAGTTTGGTCTGATATGACGGGTTGTGACACGGTTCACATGTTGTCCTTTATTCAAAAACTATATAATTTTATAGAATTCCAAAAGAGAGATAAAATTAACAAAAATAACCATAACATGTTTTAACAATGAAGTTTTTCTAATAACGTTCATTTTTCATCCCAAAAATTTACTAACCTATAATTTCCTCAAATTCAAGGATCATATAATCCCAAATAGTAATTTATAACTATATACACAAAAGAAAAGATAACTATTCCTTGAATAAAACATTCGTATATCAAACTTCAAAGATACACATACTATAATAAGTCTTCTAATGTAATTCCCATCCTCAAAAGAGCCTTAATACGTTTAAGCGTTTCACCATCCTAAAATCTATCATAACACTTGAATCCCATATATGTCGACTTCTTACTAATTCAACATTCTTCATGATCTATTAACCATTCCTTCCCGAATTATTCTTCAATGCTTCTTTCCTATAAACAAAATCATGAATAATATCCTAAGATTCAATAATGTCAAAACATATGTTAAGAAATAATGCATACCTTTCATTGGTCATTTTCAGTTTCTTCATCATCAATTGAAATGGAATTAGGTATTGGTAAAAAACTATTTGTATGATCCTGGTGATCCCATTCCAGAAACTTCATCGTAGGAAATGTGTTTGTATAATGACCATGAACACCACATTTAAAACTTTCAATTGATCCCTTATAAAGAACTTCTTTCCCTTTCCTAGAGTGAACTGGATGCTTTATTTTTCCATGTTAGGTTCTTTATTTACAACCATCATTTCAACTTCTATATCATATTTTTATCCCTTTGAAACATTTTACAAGGTGTTTCTTTCCACATCCTTGACACATAGGTTTTGGAACATACATACCATTATGATTATAACCTGAACTTCTGTGGATATTTTTTTCTCACATATACGATGCCTTATAAAAATCCTCAAGTTTCATGTGGTCAATAATGACTTTGGTTAGTTGGTTATGAATAACAACCAGAGTTCTCATTACAGCTCAAATGTCATTCAATTCCTCATTCAGAAAACCATTATAGTTTTCTTCAAATCCATTGTTACTTTGATGACCGGTAGATCCAACCATTGACTAAAACGAGAAAGTTAAGTGTGAGTATATTAGTAAAATCAATATATAATACCTAATTAGGAGGGTAAATACTAAGATATACTTATTCATGTTGTCTTAAACTCATTAAAATTATCTAAAATAACTATGAATCTTTCTAAAATCCTAACCATTATATTAATGTTACTTATGCTTAAAGAATATCGTAACCTCTAATGTTATCTAAACCAACCACTGAAACAAACTATAAGGAATCTACCTTAAACATTACATAATCTTGAATTAAATTAATAATTCACATTGAGGATGATTTCAGGTTTAGTGTTTTTGAGAATTAGGCATAACAATTACATTAAAACATGAATATTACATGTAGACACTAATACTCGGTATCCATTTTTCTCATAAAAATAAAAAACCTTAAAAAGAAACATGTCTAGTTCTTTGTTTTAGATAACATGACTTTTCCATTATCCCATCCTTGACCCTATTCATCATTATGTCCTGTGGAAAAAATTTCAAAAATAGGGGATGATGATAAAAAGATCAGTAATGGTTACAAAATAAGGATGGAAAACATTATCCCATCAATAAATAAAAATCAACAAAACCATACATTTCAATTATAACATACCTTATGAAATCACAAGATTGATGAATAACATACACAATTCATAAATCATAAATGTTACTTATGGAATCCTTATCAAACATAAATTGTAGCTATCACAACTACATAGGGATTTAAACTTCGAATACCCATCACAGTATATTCTCTAAGTCTTTTAGGAGACACATGATGTTTACCTCCATCACGATACTCAAAGCATTGTAGAGCTATCTCGGGCTCAACAACCCAAGGTTTATCACGGAACCAAATGTATAGGTAATTAAGGCCCAATAACCACAACATAATAATAACACATAAGACAAGTATAAATGAATGATAACATTTCCACATTCCAATATATCAAATCAAGATATTGAAATAAACAATTCTTTATCTAATCATTTTAAAAACCTTTTAAAAAGTTATTTTTGAATAAACATGTCCCAAACCGATTTAAAGCTTTTAAATGAATTATCATTTGAGAAAAAATTAATTTCCATATAAATAAACCCTAAAACCCAATTTGAAAACATGGAAATTAATGTAAAATATTTAGAAGAATAAATCTTTAAAACATTTAGAATGATATTTTATTTAAAGAGTTTTTAACAAAAAAAAGAGGCTCTTGAATACAAATAATTGAAGAATAAATTTTAATTATAACTTTATAATATCATGAGACTAAAGGTATTCATGAAATAATATGTCAAAATATAGTATATACACCGTATAAGAGTGAATTGGTTCATAAAAACAAATGAAGTCTATGTGGAAATGTAAATTGAGATGAAATCCCTTATAAAGATGGTATCCTTAAATTAATGATAAATCATTCTCATTATTATGTGTGAAAAAAATAAATACACCAAATATAAGGGGATATTAAGTGTAAAACAATAATATGTCATTCACACATATTCATAGGAAGACATATTCAATAAGTACATGTTGAACCCAAATAATCAAAATTGGGTTAAGAAGTTCCCTTGTAAAAATTCGACAGCCTACAGACGTCACTTTAAAATTCACTAAATGAGATGATGAGACAAAAAGGGTATCTCATTACATGGAAATAAAGTTTTCATCAATAAGGATATATATAGTAATGTATACCAACATTATAATATGTAAATTAAAACATGGAACAAAAAAAATTCTTTTAAAAAGAGGAGGGTTAATGGTTCCCTTATCGATTTGGTAACATACAAAAAATATTCCACATGAAAGAAGGATCCTACTATGAAGATTTAAATACTCTTAAATAAATGTATATTACAAAAATACTACAATCATGGGTAGTAAATACACAACACAAAAGGAAATTGTGGCAAATATAGCATGAATATCAAGGGAATAAAAAGTGAGATGAAACCCTTTACCACGTTGTAATCAACTGAGTTGTATGACCAAAAGTTAATAAACAAAAAATTAATCTCAGAATTCAATGAATATAATTAGAATCATGATAATATATATCAAATGTCAGTATAAAATACACCACATGAAATGAATAAGTGGAGTTTAACGGAAATCTCACAGAATTAAAAGTGAGATAAGAAAATCCCTTACCTCGTTGTCCGTCTTGACCCATTCGTTCTTTAATCTCCTAAATAAAAAAATGTTAATTTATACCTGATTTAAAACATTTTTTATGTTTATTATTCCTTATATATTACTTATTACAATGTTATGAACTTTATGTAATCACTTAAGTTAATAATGCTCATTTTGTCGATATTTGGTACTTGAGTAAAAAAATGAACACCTAATAATTACAAGTTGTTCATGTGGTAAGATATCCATTATCATCAGAATTATATTAATGAATTAGATGTCATATATATCATATATATCCAGTATATACATTTATTTATAATAGTACATAACATTTAGATGTATGAAATGAAATGAACCGGTCGTGGAGACGGTATGTCGTACGTATGCATGAACGCTACTTCCATTTCAATTTCTTATTATAATGGAATTAAAAACATAATGATACATAGTTATATTATAATTCCAGTATAATATCATATACAATATCATTAATTCAATCCTTTATAAATCCCACGTAAGGCATTAACGATTCATATCACTTTGAGGTGGTGGTAGTCCGCACTTCCTCTAAAGAGATTATCGTATTTACCCACTATGGAAACCATAATATATTTATATAAATGAAAAAATATAGAAGAATAAAGAAAACATATAAATAATATATATCATATAAAAACACAGTTCCATCATAATGGCCACCATGAGAGGTGGTTAGAGATATTTGAAAAATCATTCTTTCGTGAGGCATTAGTTTGTCATCCATAGAAACACTATGTTCTTCACCCATTAGATGGAGGTGCCTATATGTGTGGTTATAATATTTCCCATAACAAATACTAGTATATTTTGGATACTGGTTTTGTTACAAAATAAGGGAATAAAAAGAGTTTTGGTTTTGTAGAAGTAAAATAAAACAAAACAATTTAAGAGAACCCATTACCATTAATTTTGGTAACTCCCTTTGGTTTGAACCAAATGACTTCTTGAAGTGTCTTATACCTAATGTAAGGATTCTAGGAGGATGATATGAATGTAGGGAGCTTAATTGGGTAGAGGTTTGATGTGAAAAAAGCCTAGTGAGGAGTGAGTAATTGGATAAAAATGGTCTCATTTTATAAGGGAGAGGAGGGGCTCTTTAGGAAAGTGTGATAATATTATTTTATTATATAATGATATTCGGTTTCTAAAGGTCAAAAAACCATTAAAGTCGACGATAAGATGACTAATAGTCTAAATAATATCATCCAATAGGAATTGGACAGGTTTGGAAAGTTATTGAAATGTTTGTAATCTTATTTATATAATATTTTATTAATGAGGTAAATAATACATCATTATTGTGTCATAAATAATTTAATTTATGTGTTGTCCAAAAATTATAAAAAACTACCATGATGTAGGAAATATATTTTTATTTCCATTAAATATTTATAGTCGAATAAATAACTTATATAACACCATGTAAAAATTAATTTACAAAGAGATATGTGTTTATGTCATTTTTGTCATTACTTTAAATTAGTTAATCTAAAATGTCAATATCACTCTCATGTGGATCCATGGGGTCCCAAAATCATCCCAACAATTCCCTTGGTCAGCCATGACTCATAAAATAAGGTTAGGACAAGTTTTATGGAAATTGTTAATAATTATAATATTCTTTTTACCTTGAATTACCCAATTTACCTTTAACTATGGTAAATAAAAATTCAAAAGTTACTATTCACCAAAATTTATTTTCATCTTATTAAACAAAATTTTAATTTTTGATATTAAACCAATCTCTCGTTTTTTTTAAATTCAATTCAC
This sequence comes from Viscum album, assembly GCA_963277665.1. Taxonomy (NCBI): domain Eukaryota; kingdom Viridiplantae; phylum Streptophyta; class Magnoliopsida; order Santalales; family Viscaceae; genus Viscum; species Viscum album. The sequence continues at coordinate 689,895,591 of OY728119.1, read as the reverse complement.
AGAATCAGTATATTTATATTTAAAACTCAGTTTTTTTAACTACTACTAAGTGGTTTCACATTTAATCAAAAATTAATGTTTTTTAGAAAAATACCAAAAATTCAGCCTAAGCTATATTTGATATTTCAAATTCAAAAATGAAGTCTATTTTATCAAATTATATACATATTGGTGGCATTAATTAATATTAAAATTAATTCCTGTTATCAAAACAAATAGCGTGTTTTTAAGAAACTATAACAATCAAAAGATTACTACTTGTTTATGTCAAATTTCAAGGTGAAATTAATTTCAATGAAAAAAATTGGATTAAATGGTAAACATATATTCTAATTACATACTCAAACAAATTAAATAGATAATCTAACCATATAAATAAATTATATTAAAAGGTACTTTTGAATTACAATATAATATTTTTATCAATTGATTAAAAAACAAAATTTATCAAAAAAAAATACCAAGAAATTTACCAAAGGAAAATTTGATGTCCCCAATATAAAGAAGGATTTTATTTAATCAATTAGAATATCTTAATGTGACCAAAACAATATTTAATGAGAGTTATCCATTAAAAGGCTGTAAATCGACCATTAATTGTGAATTATGCTTAAAATTAGATTCATTCACATTTTAAGTGTAACACTATGATATTTTATGAGATGTATAGTTTTTTATGTCTTATGTTATACGCAACATCAAAGTAATCATTAATTACACACAAAACTAGCTTTGATTGCGTTATATGTAATAGCAACCTTCCTCGATAGTGTGTGTTGTACGCAATATCGAGTTTCACTAAACAACGATATGTTATTAAAATATTATATAAACTAGAAGTTATTAATAGTAATTCCCACTTTTTAAAATTTTATAAATTTTATCTTTCAAAATGGAATTCATTTTTGGAATCAGAATATCGAAATTAGCCTATGGTAAAATTTTGGTATTTTTCTAAAAACATTCAATTTTTGATGAGTAGTGAAAACACTAGGTTACTATTTAAAAACCGACTTTTTATTTAAATAATTATTTATTTTATTTAAATTTATTTTATGTAAAAATTGATACATAATACCTATATAAGTTCAATGTAATTCATTTGAGTCATTTTATAATAATTTTAGATATATAAAATTTTTATTTAACTTTTCACCGTATTTTACCCACCTCCTAGGAGAATTTTCAAATGTACATAAAATGTAATTCTACCGCTTTTGTGAGTGGAATTTCAAACATCATAGAGACATGGTTAATATCAAGGAGTTAAATGTGGTTCAATACGATAATTTTTTTTTGTGAATAGTAACTTGTTTCTATTATTTACCATGGTTAAACGTAAAATTGGGTAATTAAGGGTAAAAACTATATTATTATTACCATAACAATGTCCTAATTCTATTGTATAAGTGTAATTAGACCAAAATAAACTGTAGGAATAAAATATTACTTTTTTCGGTCCCTAGGATTATATTAGGACATTTATAATTATTTTATTTAAAGAAGTCTAAAAATAGTTAAAATCAAAGTATAATAATTAAAAGATTTTTTATGTAGGGTTATACATAATATAAATTAGACTATAAATATTAATTATAAAGATAAAAATATTTCCTACATAATGGTATTTTATTTAAAATTTTTAGACACTAAATATTTAATTTATTTATGACAAAATGATGATATAGTAATTACCTTATTTATGAAATATTAACATAAATGATATTATAAATAATAAAATAAATGTAATTTTATACTTTTTATGAATTAATATAATTTTATAGGTTAATAATACATGTTATTATTGATCTAATTAACTATTTTTGAACTAATCATGCTGTTATGATTTTTACAAAAAATCAATTACCAAATAGTGTCAAAATTGACATAAAATAGTTTTTAAGACAAATATTATATTATTAATTTTTATTATATTCCTAAAAAACCAAGGGTTGGCCAAATTAAATATATAAGGTTATATATATTAATAATTAACCACTTGGGGTTAATTTGGATTGTTATAGTATGTTTATTAACCATATAGTGTAAGGAAACAAGAAGACACGGTAAAAGTTAAAATATTTAACTTAGAGTTAAATATAAATGATAAGATTACAATAGTAACCTAAACTTGTCTAAAACCATTTGGTTGAGAGGATTTCGACCAATACCAACTTTAGATTTGAAATAAATCTATTTTGAGCTTTTATAAACCGAATATGACATTATTATAAAATAATATTTTATGTTTTTCCTAAGGTGCCCCTCTCCTCCCTAATAAAAGGGCACCTACTCCCTCTCTTCCTCACACCATTTGGAGCCTTCAAACATGGAAAAAAACTTCTCATTTTCCTTTTAACCTTCCCTAGAAACATACTATAGGTCCTGGTATTCTTCAATGACCAATTTTAGTGCCCTAAGAGGAGGTTTCAAAGAGGCGTGTCGAAGAAGAGGTAATATCTGTTACCTATTCATTCAAATTTATTTCTTCTTCTACTTCCTCTTATTTAGTTTTTTATAATGAAGTAATAACATAAGTATCACTAATATAATTATATGTTATTATAAATATTAAACAACCATATTTCACCTTCTAACCATCCTTTAGAAAACAAAATCACCGCGCATGCGTACGTACAGAATACCGTGTGCATGTCGTGGTGTAATCTGTTTTCCACCACCACATTACTTGGACGGGTATAATGGATTATATAATAACTATATAAGATTATTTTAAAGTGATATTTAATGTTAAATTGTATACATACTCTTCAATACAATTCCACGATCATGGGAACGATATCATCGCTCGTGCGTACGTACGTCCTACTATGTCCATGATGTGATACAACTCATTATACATGGTATTCATTGAATAATCATTATATAAATGAATTTAATGAATAAATAAGATATATATTACACTAATACCATTCTAAAAATGAGTCATCCATAACCTACAAATAAGAATAATAATTTATTTGACAAAACATGGAGAATAACGTAAAGCAATGAACACTCGAATAACAAGTAGTGATGAAATATTACTAATAAGAATATAAGAATATGATCATATATGATATCATAAAAATTAATATGATTCTTTAATAAGTCAACGACATTATTTAAATCATTATACTAGAGGTTCGGATATGTATGAAGCTAATCGTATCTAAGGTAATGGAAGATCTCACAATCTCATTTTTATCCGAGATTGTCTATACTTCAGAATTTTCTAGGGCATATTTATCATCCACATAAATGTTTCCACAATATGTTATATTATTTATATCCTCCTATAATTTTTTAAATCCAATTTTCCCTATTGGTGAATTTTAGTAAAAGATATTAATGGAATATTTTGTCGTTTTTAGTACAAGATTCTTTTTTTCTTTTTCATCCAAAGTATAAGAAGAATATTTTTTTAACATATACGGCATGAATGGATTTTTATGATTTAATATAAAATTATTTCCATGAATCTTCCTTTACATGTTTTCAAGTTCATTTTTAAGCAACTTCTTTTAGTTTAAAAATGTATGACATGTTAAGAAAGGAAATTTTTTTTTGATGTAGAAAGGATATTTTACTCAAGAATGGAGTTCAAGTGTTTTATCAAAATTATTTTCCATCTACGATAATATAAGGTTATTTTTAAATCCTGATTATTACATTGAGTTTTTTATGTTATGATGGAATTATTTTTATGGAGTCCTTTTATGGATTCCGTTATGATGACATGATGTTTATGAATCCCATTTTTATTACATGGGTTATGCTATGATGTGTGATTAATGAATTTTTGGCACACATAATAATGTTTTCATTTTGAGATGGGTGGGACCTATATCTCCCTCCAATGCATTGGGTAAAGATTTATTTCTCATGATATAGACATGGATGGAATGACAAGTAAATCTGGTTCAGTGATACATGACTTGAAAGAGGAGTGAACTCGGTTAAATAATGGACTTTGTCTGTTATGATTGTTTGGTCAAAGAGCCTTGACTAATATGAAATGTTTTTCAATGATTATGTGTGCATGGCACAAATTTTCATGTTTTATGTTATGATTATTGGGATTACATTTCACTACAATGATTTATCCCATGTTATGATATTATGATATTTTTTGCAGGTTAATATTTTAAAAATATTATGTTCTTATGAATATGATATGATTGATATTTCTTCTGTTTACCCTTACTGAGCATTTGAGCTCACCCTTTTGTATGTTTTCTTTTCCCCAGGGTAGGAAGAAGGGTATTAAGTAGGATATGCCAAAAGGGACTCTAGATATGATGAAATCAATGGGAGACAATGTAGATGATTTATGAACCAGTAGTTTATGTTACCTAGTTTCTAAAGACACTATATCTATACGGTCCTATCCTGGTTTTGTTCTATATTGTAATAAGTATGCCTCAATTATGAGGTAATAACCATGTATGTAAATTATGGGTCATGATAGTTGGTATCAGAGGGAGGTTTAGTCAACCTTTGGAAACTAGGATGTGAAATCATTAGTAAGAACTCTAAGGATATGTATAAACATAGAACAAAATATTAGTGTTTTAGAAATGTCCATGAAAAACCTATGATATGATATAAAGTGTGAAATTTTTATTATTTGGTTTTCCTATTATGATTAATGTTTCTCACACTATACTTATTGGTTTTAGTCAATGGATAGAACCTGAAAGAACCGTGTAAATGCTGAATGCGATGGGAAATGCAATGATTGTCCCCCTGAGCAAACAAACGTTATAGGAGCTAGAATGCAAAATCATGTAGCCATTCTCACACAACTTTCTAAAGCTATGAATCATGGAAGATTTCCAAACGAGCAAAGGAAGGAGCAAAATTCTATTGAATCCTTCATGAAGAAGTGTCCACCTTCATTCAGTGGGTCTTCTGATCCATTAGTGGATGAACAATGGATTAGTAACACTGAAAAGATATTTTCATTCCTGCAATATTCTGAACATGATAATGTCATCTTAGCAGTATATCGTTTGGAAGGTGAAGCTGATCAATGGTGGAATCTTTTCAAGAATATGAGGCAAAAGGATGAATTTGAGTCCATGGAATCGGATGAGTTCGAGAACTTATTTTTCAATAAGTATTTACCTCATATTATTCAAACAAATATGGATAAGGAGTTTCCTGAACTAAAGCAAAAGGATGATGAATTGGTTGGTACCTATGAAGGAAAATTTACAAGACTTGGAAGGTATGCTTCCAGAATTATTATCCAACTTGAGAGTAAGATCAATCTATTATTTAGAGGCTTAAAATCAAGTTTTCAATGAACGTTAGCCATAAGGGACTTTAATATCTATGAGGAAACTGTTCGATGTGCTCTCAAGATTGAGATGGATATTAGAGTAAGCCATCAATAATATGGGTTTGATAAGAAGGGGAAAATGGAATTCAAGGGAAATTTTAAAGACCACACTGAAAAGAAGATGAGTTTTCCCTTATGCTCAATGTGTGGAATAAAATATGGTGGTAATTGTATTAAAGGGACAAGTAAATGTTTTTTGTGTGGAAAAGAAGGTCATCAGGAAGTTGAATGTGAAAATAATGGGATAAAGATGTCTAATGATGCAAACGAAGAAAGGGATACACAGAATTCACCTCCTACACTTCAATGTTTCATGTTCAAGGAAATGGGGCATTATTCCAATCAATTCCCTAATATAAGGGTTGTTGATGATGATCGATGTCAACAAACTCGTAAGGCCAAAGACAATGGAATGCCACCTGCAATTTCTATCGATGATGTGGAGTATGATAACGAAGTGGTGAAAGGTACACTTACCATCCTCTATAATGTAGAAAATGTTTTATTTGATTCTGGATCCACCCAGTCTTTTATTTATGATGAATTTATTAAGGGTGTCCCCATATTACCTCAACAGTTAGATATTGAGTAAGTTGTGACAATCCCTAATAGCACAACAGTGACATCAAAAGTTTACAATTCTTCTCCGATTGAAGTTTGTGGGAAATTGATTCCTACAAATCTTGTGATACTTCCTATAGTGGAATTTGATGTGATTCTTGGCATGGATTGGTTTTCATTATATAGATCTCATATCAATTTCCAAAGAAGGGAAATCACTTTTATTATTCCCGATCAATCTACTATCATCTATCGATTCAAGGATGAATATAACCTTATAGTGGAAATTTCAACCATCATATGGGTTTTGATTCCAATAAATGAATTTTATTTTTCTCCAATGGTTGGAGAGAAACTCATGATTACTAATCATCCCATTTTACGAGAGTTTGATGATGTCTTTCTGGAGGAATTTCCTGGTCTTCCACCAAATCGTGAAGTTGAATTTTCAATAGAACTCATACCTGGTGCTATGCCTTTTTCAAAGACACCATATTGAATGGCCCCAATTGAGTTGCAAGAATTGAAGAATAAAATGAAAGGGAATCTTGATAAAGGAATCATACGTCCTAGTGCATCACCATGTGGAGTACATGTTCTGTTTTTTAAGAAGAAAGATGGATCAATGAGACACTGCATTGATTATCGAGAACATAACAAGATCACTATCAAGAAGAAATATCTTCTCCCACACATTGACTACTTATTTGACTATCTACGCGAAGCTCAGTACTTTTCCATGATTGATCTTCGTTTAGGGTATCATCAATTAAGGGCCAAAAAGGAGGATATACCAAAGACGGCTTTTCATACAATGTATGGACACTATGAATTTATAGTGATTCCATTTAGTCTTAATAATTCCCCTTATATCTTCATGGATATGATGAATGGAGTATTTAGAGGCTATCTTGATCAGTTTGTAGTAGTCTTTATAGATGATATTCTTTTCTATTCAAAGAGAAAGGAAGAACATAAAGATTACTTGAGAATTGTATTAAATTCCCCAATAAAGGGGATGCTTTATTCCAAATTTACCAAGTGTGAATTTTGGCTTCAAAAAGTTTCATTTTTTGGTCACATAATCTCAAAATAGGGGATATCTGTAGATCTAGAAAAAATAGAGGTTATTGAAAGATGGTCGAGACCAATGACAGTAACTGAGATCCGATGTTCTCTTGATCTGGATGGATATTATCGACATTTTTTGGAAGATATTTCAAGGTTATCAAATCCAATCACCAGGTTGAATCAAAAAGTAGTTATGTTCATGTGGACGGAGGAGTGTGAAGAGAATTTCAATGACTTAAAATGAAGGTTATCCAGTGCACCTGTGAACACACTACTGTGTAGTGGATAATGGTTTGTGATCTACAGTGATGCATCCAAGGAGGGACTGGGGTGTGTTCTCATGAAAAATGATATGGCGATAGATTATGCCTCATGACAGTTGAAAATCCATCAGTAAAAATACCCAACTAATGATTTGGAGTTTCTGTGGTAATAATTGCATTAAAAAAATGGAGGCATTATCTTTATGGTGAAAAATGTGATATTTATACTGATCATAAAAGTTTAAAGTATATTTTCACATCAAAGGAGTTGAATATATGCCAAAAAAGATAGTTGGAGCTGATTATGGATTACGGCTGCTCAATTCATTATCACCCTGGGAAAGAAAACAAGGCAGAAGGCGAATTAAGTCAACAAGGCCATGCTAGCTCATCCATGATGAGGATCACAAATGATCCAATATTTATGGATTTACAAAGGATGGATGTTGGGATTATAATTGAAGGGGGAAAATCTTATCTTTCTCAAATGAATATTCAACCATCTATACATGTGAATATTAAAGAGGCTCAAAAATAAGATATAGAGGTACAAAAGAATGTGACAAATGTTCTTGAATTCAACCTTGATTGTGATGGCATAATAAGGTTCATGAATCGGTTTTGTGTTCCTCCCATCCCAGAGTTAATGATAGATGTGCTGGATGAGGCTCATAGTTCTTCATTCCCTATTCATCCTGGAAGCAAAAATATGTATAGGGACCTAAAAGAGTACTTCTGGTGGGATGACATGAAAAGAGATGTTCCTGAATATGTCTCCCGATGCTTGCTTTGTCAGCAAGTTAAATATGAGAGTCATATGTCTAAGGCGGTGTTACAACCATTACCCATAGCCGAATGGAAATGGGAAAACATTACTGTGGAATTTGTCATCAGACTTCCTAAAACTTCCAAAGGAAATATTGTAATTTGGGTCACAGTTGACCATCTTATGAAGTCATCACACTTCATTGCTATTAGAGAATATTTCTCCCTGGAGTAGCTTGGCAGGATATATATAAAGGAAGTGTTAAGATTGCATGGATTACCACTTTCCATTATATCTGATCGGGATCCAAGGTTTAGCTCGATGTTTTGCCGAAGTCTTCAGGATACTCTAGATAAAGAGTTGAGTTTCAGCATTGTATATCATCCATAGATAGATGGCCAGTTTGAGAGGACAATTCAAAATCTAGAAGACATGTTGAGATCTTCCTCTATGGATTTCAAAGGTGGTTGATATCAACACCTACCTTTGGTGGAATTTTATTATAATAATATCTTTCACTCTAGTATACAGATGCCTCCTTATGAAGCTCTTTATGGAATGAAATGCAGGACTCCAACTTGCTGGGATGAAGATGGGGAAAGAAAGCTATTTGGACCCGATCTTGATGATGAGATGGCAGAAACGGTTATATCTATTCAACAACACATAAGAGTAGCTCAGAGTCAACATAAACGTTGTGCCGACAACCGAAGAAAAGACCTAGTGTTTGATGTGGTTGATAAATTGTTCTTACAAATATCTTCTTGGAAGAGATTAATGAGATTTGGAAAGAAGGGAAAGGTGATCCCTAGGTATATCGTTCCTTTCAAAATATTGGATCGTGTTGGGAAGGTGGTTTACTGATTGGAGCTTCAATCCAATCTCTCTCAAGTTCACGATGTGTTCAATGTATCTCTCCTGAGAAAGTACATACCCGATTCTTCACCTGTACTAAGCTCAAACGTTTTACCATTGGATCAAGATCTTTCTTATGATGAACAACCAATAGAGATTATGGATCCTAGCAAAAATGTTCTATAGAACAGGAACCCTCACTTGGTGAAAGTTTTATGGAGGAACCACTAATTACAAGAAGCTACATGGGAGCTTGAGGATATGATGAGATAGAGGTATCCTCATCTGTTTGTTACAAAGTGACAAATTTCTAGGGTGAAATTCATTTTAAGAGGGGTAAAATGTAACACCCTAATATTTTATGAGATTTATATTTTGTTTATGTCTTATGTTATACGCAACATCAATGGAATCTTTCATTACACACAAAACCATCTTGGCTTGCATTATAAAAAAGGGAAACCTTCCCCAATAGCATGTGTTGTACGCAATTTTGAGTTTCACTAAACAACGATATGTTATTAAAATATTATATAAACTTTCCGTTATGAGTAGTAATACCAACATTTAGAAATTTTATAAATTTTATCTTTCAAATTGGACTTTATTTTTGGATTAGGAATATCGAAATTAGCCTAGGGGGAAATTTTGGTATTTTTCTGAATACTTTCAATTTTTGTTAAATAGTGAAAACACTATTCTACTATTTAAAAACTGACTTTTTATTTAAATAATTATTTATTTTAATTAAATTTATTTTAGTTAAAAATTCATAAATAATACCTTTATAAGTTCAATGTTATTCATTGCAGTCATTTTATACTAATTTTACAAATATAATAATTTTATTGAACTTATCATCGTCTTTTACCCACTTCCTAGGAGAATTTGCAAATGTACATAAAACATAATTTTACCACTTTTGTGAATGTAATTTTGAAAATCTGAGAGACACGGTTAATATCAAGGAGTAAATGTGGTTTGATAAGATAAAAATAATGTTTGGTGAATAGTAACTATTTACTTTTATTTACCTCAGTTAAAAGTAAATAGGGTAATTAAGGGTAAAAATGATATTATTATTACCCTAACACATATCCTAATTCTATTTGATAAGAATAATTCGACTAAAAGAATCCTTAAGAATAAAATATTTCCCTTTAGGTCCACATGGATTAGATTAGGACATTTATTATTATTTTATTTAAAGAAGTGTTAAAATAGTTAAAAATCAATGATATATAACTAAAAACATTTTTAATATAGGGTTATACAGGAGATAAATTAGAATATAATTATTAATTATAAAGCTTAAAATATTTCCTACATAATGGTATTTTATTTATAATTTTTAGACATTAAATAATTTAATTTATTTATGACACAATGATGATGCAGTAATTACCTTATTTGTGAAATATTATCATATTTGATATTATAAATACCCAAATAAATTTAATTTGAGACTTTTTATGAATTAAACTAATTTTACAGGTTAATATGACATTTTATTATTTATCTAATTAACTATGTTCGAACTAATATTGATGTTATGATTTTTACAAAAAAAATTACCAAATAGTGTCAAAATTGACATAAAATAGTTTTTAAAACAAATATTATATTATTCATTGTTATTATATTCCTCAAAATATATGGATTGTACAAATGACATAGATATGGTTATATATGTTAATAATTACCCACTTTGGGTTTGTTTGGCTTGATATAGTATGTTTATTAACCATATAGTGTAAGAAAACAAGAAGACACAATGAAAGTTAAAATATTTAACTTTGAGATAAATCTAAATGATAGGTTAAAATAGTAACTTAAACTTGTATAAAACCTATTGGTTTAGAGGATTTAGACCCATCCCCACTTTATAGTCACAATAAATAAATTTAGAGCTATTATAAACCGAATATGACTTTATTATAAAATAATATTTTATGTTTTTCCTAAGGTGTCCCTCTCCTCCCTTATAAAAGGGTACCTCCTCCCTCTCCTCCTCACACTATTTTGACCCTTCATGCTCGGCCTAAACCTTCCCATTTCCCTTATAAAATTCCCTTGAAACATATTATAGGTCCTGGTCTTATTCAAAGAACAAATTTAGTGCCCTTAGAGGAGGTTTCAAAGAGGCGTGTCGAAGAAGAGGTAATATCAGATACCGATTCTTTCAAATTTATTTCTTCTTCTACTTCCACTTCTTTAGTTGTTTCATTTTGAAGTAATATCATCAGTAAAACTGATATAATGTTATGTTATTATAAATATGAAACAACCATATTTCACCTTCTAACCATCCAACAGAAAATAGAATCATCGCGCGTGCGTACGTACGAAATACCGTCTCCACACCGTGGTATAATCCGTTTTCCACAACCACATTACATGGATGGGTATAATGTTATAATGAATAACTATATTTTATTATTTTAAATTGATATTTATTCTGAAATAGTATACATACACTTCAATACAATTTCATGATCATGGTAACGATATCAACGCTCGTGCGTACGTATGACCTACAGTGTCGACGATGTGATGCGACTCGTTCTACATGATATTCATTGAATAATTATTATATCAATTAATTGAATGAATAATTATGATATATATTACACAAATACCATTCTGGAAATGTGGTATCTATAACTTAAAAATAAGAATAATAATTTATTCAACAAAACAAGAATACGAACATAAAGGAATGAACACCTGAATAACAAGTATTAATGAAATATTAGTAATAACAAGATAATAATATGACCATATATGATATCATAACAATGAATATGATTCTGTAATAAGTCAATGACATTATTTTAATCATTATACAGGAGTATAGGATATGTACGAATCAAATTAGATAGATAGTAAGGGAAGATCTCGCAATCTCATTTTTATCAGAGATTTTTTATACTTCAAAAATTATTGGGGAATATTTGTCATCTACATAAATGTTTCCTCAATATGTAATATTATGTCTATCCTCCTACAATTTTTTAAATCCAATTTTTCCTATTGGTGAATTTTAGCAAAAGATATGAAAGGAATATTTCTTCATTTTCTGTAAGAGATACTTTTTGACTTTTTTGGCCAAAGTACGAGAAGAATGTTTTTTAAATTATACAACATGAATGGATTTTTATGATTTCATAGAATATTATTTCCATGAAGCTTCATTTACAAGTTTTCATGTTCATTTTTAATGAACATATTTTAGTTTAAAATTGAATGACATGTTAAGAAAGGAATAATGTTATTGAAGTAGAATGGATATTTTCCTCAAGAGTGGAGTTCAAGTGTTTTATCAAAATTATTTTCCATCTAAGATAATATAGGGTTATGTTTCTATCCCTATTATAATATTGATTTGATTATGTTATGATGGAATTATTTTTATGAATTCCTTTTATGGTTTATGTTATGATGACATGATGTTTATTAATCCCATTTTTATTACATGGGTTATGCTATGATGTATGATAAATGATTTTGTGCCACACATAATAATGGATGCATTATGACACATGTGGGACCTATATCTCCCTCCAATGCATTGGGTAAATATTTATATCTGATGATATAGACATGGCTGGAACGACAAGTTAATTCGGTTTAGTGATATAGGACTGGAACGAAGAGTGAACTCGGTTCAATAATGGACTTTTTATAATATGATGGTCTTGGAAAAGAGCCTTGACTAATATGAAATTATTTTCTATGATTATATGTGTATGATACAAAGTTTCATGTTTTATGTTATGATTATTGGGACTACATTTCACTACTATTATTTATCCCATGTTTTGATATTATGATCTTTTTTGCTGGTTAAGATTTTCAAAATATTATGTTCTTATGAATGTGATATGATTGGTATTTCTTCTGTTTACCCTTTATGAGAATTCGAGATCACCCTTTTGTATGTTTTATTTTCCCTAGGTTAAGAATAAGGGTATTAAGTAGGTTATTCCAAAAAGGACTCTACATATGATGAAATAAACGGGAGACAATGTAGATGATTTATGAACGTGTTGTTTATGTTTCCCAGTTTCTAAAGAAACTATAACTATACGGTTCTATCGTGGTTTTGTTGTATGTTGTAATAAGTAGTCTTTAATTATGAAGTATTAATCATGTATATAAAGTATGGGTCGTTATATTAAGCCTATAAATCTTATTGGATAAATGTAAATAAATTTAACAAACATGTATAATAATATCGTAGATAGTGTTTTTCATTCCTTCCAAAACAACGACTAGGAGTTAACTACTATTTAAAATAATAATATTATATTATTTTCATGTAACATAAGATTTCAAAGAAAACCATTGTTTCGTATCGGGTGCGCTATCAAACATAGAAAACCCTTTAAAGTAATATTACAATTTAATTCACAAATATTAATAAATACGAAAATTTCATATTCTTCATATATCTGGGTTGTTGCATCCTTCCCCCCTTTTGGGACTTTTACCTCACAATTTTAAAATTGGGATCGAGAACTTCATGAAAAGCCGCACATCGAAAAAGGAGTAAATAAAACTATCTCTTTAAAATAAGGGAAGATATGTACAATAGCCAACCGAGACAAAAAATACTAGGATTCCATGAAAACATGGATTTGGAGGAGAAAACAAATCATCAAGTTCTGATGGAGAGTTATAGAAAACATATATAGGAGAACGTTACCCACCAGAAAATCTCAAACTTGGGATGGGTTAAAATGACTTTGATTCCCCAGTAGAAAAAGTTAACAGACAAAGTTTTTGTTGTAAGTTACTTTTTATTGAGGAATTTAATTATGAGATTATCTAAAAATATAAGGAAACATAGTTACTTGTCATTTAGACTTTCATCTTTTATTAGTTTTCTAACACGAACTCATATTTTCTCTAAATAATGAGTATTTAGAATAACTTGTTCACATTAAAAGATATATAATCAAAATTGAGAGAATAAAATAATCTAAAAAAGTTGAAATATACATTTCCCATGTATTTAGTCATTTACCAAAAAAATTGCTAGTACAAGGTCAGATAATCCCCAAAAATGATAATCATTTATAAAAAGAAAAACAACTCTTAATCTCTAAAATTTGTTAAACATTAACCAAAGTTCAACAAAGTACATTCGATAAATAATAGTTCATAAAATTATTCAAATTAATTCAAACTAAGATTTAATCCCAAATATCAAAAGGATCTAATCACATAGTCTACCAAGATAATTCTTATCATTATCTCTAAATAACATCAGTTACTCTTAAAGTATAATATTGAATAGTAATTAACCTAATCACATATCTTCCATAATAGGTTCATCATTTCGTTAGATAACACAAAATCAACTAATTAGTGATTCAAAAAATCATCTAACTAAAAACGATTAGTCATACAAACCAGGGACTTCACGTAGTCCAGTGGTGGGCGATAAATACCGGTCACACTTTGGTTGTGGGTTTGATTCTTGTAGCATTGTCCGATGTGACAGGTTGTCACATGGTTCGTGTGTTGTCCTTTATTCAGAAACTATATAATTTTATTGAATTCCCATAAATAGATAATTTTATCATAAATAGGCATAATATGTTCTAACAACAAAGGTTTTCTAATAACTTACATTTTGCATCCCAAAAATGTATTAACCTATAATTTCCACAAATTCAAGGATCATAAAAACCCTAATGGTGCTTTATAACTATATCCATAAAAGAAAAGATAATTATTCCTTGAATAAAATATTTTTATATCAAACATTAGGGTTAAACATACTATAACAAGTATTCTAATGTAATTTCTATCATCAAAAGAGCCTTAATACTTTTAAGAATTTCACCATCCTAAAATCTACCATAACACTTGAATCCCATATCTGTTGACTTATTACTCATTCAAAATTCTTAATTATCCATTAACCATTCCTTTTCAAATTATTCTAAAATAATTCTTTCCAACAAACAAAATCACGAATCATATCCTATGATTGAGTAATGTCAAAACATATGATACGAAATAATCCATACCTTTCACTGGTCATTGTAAGTTTATTCATCTTCAATTGGAATGGAATTAGGTAATGGTAAACAAATATTTGTATGATCCAGGTGATCCCATTCCCGAATCATCATCGTATGACATGTGTTTGTATAATGACCATGCACACCACATTTAAACCATTCAATTGATCCCTCAGAAAGAACTTCTTTCCCCTTCCTAGAGTCATCTAGATGCTTCCTTTTTTCATAGTAGGTTCTTGCTTTATGACCTTAATTTCCACATCTATAGCATCTTCCTATCCCTTTGAAACATTTTCCCAGGTGTTTCTTTCCACATCATTGACACATAGGTTTTTGAACATACATGCATTTATGATTATTACCTGAACATCTGTGGGGATTTGTTTCTCGAATATACGATGCCTTATAAAAATCACCATGGTTCAAGTGGTCAATCACGACTCCAAATAGTTGGTTATGAATAACCATAAGAGATCTCATTGCAGCTCCCATTTCATTCAATTTCTCATTCAGAAAATTGTAATAGTTTTCTTCAGATCCATTGTTACTTTGATGCCTGCTAGATCCGACCATTTACGAAAACCAGATAGGTAAGTGTGAGTATATCAGTAAAATCATTATATAATATCTTATGAGGAGGGTAAATAATAATATATAATTATTCATGTTATCTTAAACTCAATATCATTAACAAAAATAACTATGACACTTTATAAAATCTCAACCATTATGGTAATTTTACTTATGCTTAAATAATACCCTGACCTATAAAGTTATCTAAACCAACCTCTGAGACCAGCTATAAGGAACCAACCGTAAACATTACATAATATTTAATTAAAAGAATAATTTACATTGAGTATCTTTTTAGGTATAGTCTTTTAGATAATTAGGTATAAAAATTACATTATAACTTGAATATTACATGTATACCCTACTACTTAGGATCCATTTGTTTCATAAAAATAAAAACTCTTAAAAATAATCATTTATAGTTCCATGTTTTAGATAACATGACTTTTTCTTGATCACATCCTTGACCCTATTCATCTTTAAGTCCTGTGGAAAAAAATTCAAAAACATGGGATGAGCATAAAAACATCAGTAAGGGTTATAAAATAAGAAAGGAAAACATTATCCAATAAATAAATAAAAATCAATGAAACCATACTTTTCAATTATAAAATACCTTACAAAATCATAATATTTATGAATAAAACACACAATTCATAAATCATAAAGGTTAATTATGGAATCCGTAAAAAACATACATTGTAGTTATCAAATCTTCATAGGGAGTTTCACTTGGAATACCCATCACAATATATTCCCTAAATCTCATAGGAGAAACATCACGTTTACCTGTATCACGTTACCCAATGCATTGGAGAGCTATCTTAGGGTCACCCGCACTATGTTTATCATAGAACCACCCATATACGTACAAAATTACCAATAACGATAACATAATCATAACACATAACACGTTTATAAAGGAAATATAACATTTCTACATTTCAATATATCAAATCAATATACTGAAATAAACAATGCTTTTTTATAATCAATTTCCAAACCTTTTAAATGATATTTTTGAATGAAAGTGTCCTATACCACATTGAAGCTTTTAAAAGAATTATAATTTGAAAAAAAAATTAATGTCCATATAAATAAATCCTAATACCCATTTTGAAAACACAAACATTAATGAAAAATATTTAGAAGAATAAATATTTAAAACATTTTGAATGATATTTTAGTTAATGTGTTTTTTAACAAAAAGAGAGATGGTTGAATACAAATACTTTAAGAATAACTTTTAATAATAACATTATAATATCATGGGAATAAAGAGATTCATGATATAATATGTCAAAGGACAGTATATACACCATATAAGAGTGAATTGGTTCATAACAACAAATTAAGTCTAAGTGGAAATGTAATTTGAGATGAAATCCCCTAGAATGATGGTATCTGTAAAATTAATTATAAATCAATCTCATAATTATGCATGATAAATATAAATACAACCAATATAAGTGTATATTAATTGTTAAAAAATAATAGTTAATTCACACATATTAATAGGATTACATATTCAATAATTACAAGTTGAACCCAATGAATCGAAATTGGGTTAAAAGGATTCTTTGTTAAAATTTTACAGCCTAACGGTGTCACATTAAAATTCAGAAAATGAGTTGATAAGGAAAAAAGGGCATGTCATCACTTGGAATTAAATTTTACACAAATAAGGATATATATATAAGAACATATCACAACATAATAATATGTAAATTAAAATACACAACAAAAATAATTCTTTTAAAAAGAGGAGGCTGAAAGGTTCCCTTACCGATTTGGTAACATTCAAATCATATTCCACATGAAAGAAGGATCATAAATTGAAGATTAAAATACTCATAAATGAAAATATATTACTCAAAGAGTACAATAATGGGATAGTAAATACACCACAAAAAATTAAATAGTGGAAAATAGAGCATGAATCACACGAGAATAAAAAGTGAAACCACTTTGTAATCATCTGAGTCGTAGGACCAAAAGTTAATAACCACCAAATTAATCTCAAAATAACATGAATATAATGAGAATCATGATAATATATATCAAATGTAAGTACAAAATACACCGCATGCAATGAATAATTCACGAACAATGGAAATCTCATGGAATTAAAAGTGAGATAAGAAAATCCCTTACCTCATTGTCCGACTTGACACGTTCATTCTTTAATGTCCGGAATAAAAAACTAATTTTAATTTATAATTTATTAAGAACCTTTTTAAAGTTTATTATTCCTTTTTTATTACATATTACCATGTTATAAACATTATGTAATCATTTAAGTTAATAATGGCTGTTTGGTACATATTTCGTACTTGATTAAAAAAATGACCACATTATAATTACAAGTTGTTCATGTGGTAAGATATACATTATCTTAAAAATGATATTAATCATTTAGATATCATATATATCATATATATACAGTATATACATGTATTTATAATAGTACATAACATTTAGAGGTATGAAATGAAATACACCGTTCATGGAGACAGTAAGTCGTACGTACACATGAACGCTACTTCCTTTTCTATTTTTTATTTTAATGGAATTTAAAACATAATGATACATTATTATATTATAATTCCTTTATAATATCATATACAATATTATTAACTCCATCCTTTATACATCCCACATAAGGAATTAACGAGTCATATCACTTTGTGGGGGTGGTAGTCTGCCCTTCCTCTAATGAGATTATCGTATTTACCCACTTTGGAAACCATAAATATTTATATAAATGGAAAAATACATAATCATAATGAATAAATAAACATAATATATATAATATATAAATACAGTGCCATCATAATGACCACCATGAGAGGCGGTTGGTGATATTTGAACAATCATCATTTTGTGAGGCGTTAGTTTGTCATCCAAAGAAACATTATGTTCTTTACCCATTAGATGAATGGATGTGTATGTTTAGATAGAATCCTTATCATAAATAAATCCTAGTAAATTTAGGATACTGGTTTTGTCACAAAATAAAGTAATAAAAAGTGTTTAGGGGTTGGAGAAGTAAAATAATAGAAAAAAATTTAAGAGAAATTGTTACCTTAAATTTGTGGAAATCCCTTTGGTTTGAACCAAAGGACTTCTTGAAGTGCCTTCTTCCTAAGGAATGACTTCTAGGAGGAGGAGAAGGATTTAAGGAGCTTAATTGGGTAAAGTATGGATGATAAAAAAGTCATGAGAGGTTTTAGGTGTTGGATAGAAATGGTCTCTTCTTATAAGGGGGAGGAGGGGCTCTTTAGGAAAGTGTGATAATTTTATTTTATTATATAATGAAATTCGGTTTCGAAAATTACAAAAATCATTATAGTATAAGATTCGATGATTCAAAGTAGAAATAATATCAACAAATAGGAATTGGACATGTTTTGGATTTTAATATAAAATTTATATTCTTATTTATTTAATTCTTTTATTAATTAGGTAAATACTATATCATTATTATGTCATAAATAATATAATTTATGTGATGTCAAAAAATTATAAATAAACTACCATGATTTAGGAAATTTTTTTATCTTTACAATTAATATTTATTGTGGAATAAATAACTTATATAACTATATGTAAATATTTATTTACAAAGACATATTTGTTTATGTCATTTTTGTCTTTACTTTAAATTAATTAATCTAAAAAGTCAATATCACTTCAACGTGGCTTTATGGGGTCACAAAATCAACCAAAGGATGCCCTTGGTCGGCCATGAGTCATAAAATATCATTAGGAAAATTGTTAATGAAATTTTTAATAATTATAATATTCATTTTACCTTGAATTACCCTATTTATCTTTAACCACGGTAAATAATAGTCATAAGTTACTATTTACCAAAATTATTTTCATCTTATTGAACCACATTTTACTTCATGATATTAACTATGCCTCAGAAATTTCTTGAAATTCCATTCACATATGTGGAAAAATTTAATTTAAAAGTAATTTTTTAACAACTACTAAGTGGTTTCGCTATTCATCAAAAAGTGATGTTTTTCAGAAAAATACAAAAAATTCAGCCTAAGATATATTTGATATTTCGAATTAAAAAATTATATATATATTAAAAAATTATAAACATAGAATTGGAATTAATAAATTTTAAAATTAATTCACGTTATCAAAACAATTATCCTAATTTTTAGAAACAAAAACTATCAAAAGATTGATACTTGTTTATGTCAAATTTCAAAGTGAAATTAATAACAATGACCAACATTGGATTAAATAGTAAAAATATATTCTAATTTCACTTTAAACCCAATTAAAATTATAATCTAACCATATAAATAAATTATATTAAAAGGGACTTTAAAATTAAAATATAATATTTTTCAGTATTCATTAAAAATGAACTTTACCAAAAAATTACCTAAAAATTACCCAATGTAAAATTTGATGTCCCCATTCTAAAGAAGTATTTTACATGGTCAATTAAAATGTATTAATGTGAAAACAACTATATTTAATTAGGGTTCTCCATTAAAAGTTGGCAAGTCAACCTTTTAATGTAAATTATGATTAAAATTAGATTCATTCACATTTTAAGCCTCTATCATTTATTGGATAAATTTAAATACTTTTAAAAAACATGTACAATCATATTTTATTTAGTTTTTTTCATTTACGACAATAAAAAAAACTAGGAGTTAACTACCATTTAAAATAATAATATTATATTATTAGAGTGCAATGTATAATTTCATAGAAACCTATTGTTGCGTATCAGGTACGCTATCAAACATAGAAACCCCTTTAAAGTAAAATTAATATTTAATTCACAAATATGAATAAATATGAAAATTTCATATTCCTCATTTATCTGGGATGTTACAATTAGGCCATTATAAAGATCATCATGATGTGGACAACTTTTTAACCCTACATAGTGTATAATTTATAATTTATTTTTTTAGAATTTTGTAATAAAATTTAAAATTGATGTATTTTCAAGGATCTTGGTTTGTGTAATTATATAGATTATCCTTTGTTGAGAAATCTTATTATTATGTGAATATTTAATATTGAATTCCTTATTTATTATTATCATAATAATTTTTATTTTAATATATTATGAATAAATGATATACCATGTGATATTTATTAATTATGATTATAAAGAATAACCAAGGAGATTGAAGTAGAGATTATTCAAATTGGAAATTTTCATATAAATGGTGACGAATTTAGGTAGTGAGAGGTGTATGAACATAAATTATTATATTATTTTGATGTAATATAATGTTTGAATAATTTGTTGAGTAATTTTTGGAATTATCAAGAGTCATCATTACATAATTTATGAAGGGATGGAGATCATTTTTCTATACCCAATGATTCATCATCAATTCCAATGATTTGTTAGTGTTTTTATTTTTTTACTGTAGTTGTGTATTAAATAATTATTGGGAATGTTTTTCATACATCAATTATTCCACCATTAAAATGGAAGCTTTTGGTTCTACCCATTTAAAAAAAATATTGTTTCATAATCCATGTAAAAAATGATTAAAAAAACTAGATTCAGTGTAGGTAATTAATGAACATGTATTTTCTTGTATAGATATTAAACAATTTTTATGAACATTTATTACATTACAGAATCACATGTTTGTGATCATAAATGTATGGTGAATTTGGAAACATGAAAATACCAAAAAAAACATATTTATAGGTGAGCTACATCATCCCCCACTATCTTCATTTTAATTATAACCCTTCATATCAAAATCATACATAATAAATTTATTCATAATCTATGGAAAATAAACATAAGAGTAGGTGAGGTTAGAAGCAATCTAAGGGTCAAAAGGGAGATATATAAACATAACATCAACATAAGGTTATGAGAACATGAGTATAACAATTAAAAACTGTACACTACATATCAAATACTGCAATCTTTAGTTGTGGAATAAATATTGGTAGTTCATAAGACATGGTTCATAAGGAAATCAATGAAAATGAGTCATTGGAGTATAATAATAGAATAATTCATGAAATTAATTAATATGCATTTCCATAGAAAATAATTTACATAAAAGTTATGGTATATTTCCTATTATATAATAGTGGAATGGGTCCACTACTCAAAACATCATAGTAGTCAAGTCCATTTTCACTACTATTATATTGGAAAAAATCTCTTACTGAACTAGATTCACTCTATATTATAGCCTTATTCTTATCCTGAGGTATCAATATGTTCCCAATGAATTTAAAAAGATATAGGTCTAACATATAACATATTTAAAATATGAAAAATGTGTAAAAATATATCATAAAACAATTATAATATAATTAACCATGAATATAAGTGTGAATCATAAGCATTGCATCATATCATGACCCATATAAAAGAATGGGTTTCGTAAATATTTTATCATAAAAACCCTATGGAATGGAAATGGAT
Source organism: Viscum album (assembly GCA_963277665.1). Lineage (NCBI taxonomy): Eukaryota > Viridiplantae > Streptophyta > Magnoliopsida > Santalales > Viscaceae > Viscum > Viscum album. The sequence goes on along the minus strand of OY728119.1, from coordinate 689,873,669 downwards.
TCATAAAAATATAAAAAATTTTATAATAAATTATACTAAGAAAGAACAATGATGGTAAAAATGGATCATATTCATAATAAAACTTATGAAAAACCAATTTTTTATAGATGAATTGAAATTCAGTAGAAAATATATTAAAACATTATAGAGTAAAATATCATTTCCATTTTGAAATAACATTATTAAGATATAAAAACATCATAATTATTAACTAAAATATTTTATTTTAAATTAGTATTAGAAAATGTTATCTTATGATTTAGTACATTGATTTTTCATGATGGTATAAAATTATTTTGATTTCATATACTTAAATAAAGTGATTCCTATCACATTTTTGGAAAAATTAAAAAACACATCATTCTAAAAATAATAAGGATATTATTTTCTAGTAATATTGTGAAATTTAAAATTGGTGTATAAATGAATTCAAACAATATTAATGAATTTTTAAAAATCATGCTTAATATTTTTTTTGAAAACATGGATATATAAAAAATTATGATTTGTTTGATTAGAGAAATAAGTAATTTTTTAATTAATATATTATGTGGAATTATTGAGTGAATAAAGACATGTAAATGAATGAGATAATTTCATTCAGATGAAATAAAAATATTAGAATAAAAGTGATAAGTTTATTGAGATATATACAGAAATATTTTATCACCATATATATAATCATAATCAATCCCAACAAATAATAATATTATAATAAAATCTTTTCCACTTTGGTATACTTTGAATGAAAATAACTATTAAAAAATGAAGTCAAACCAAACCTTAAATATAATTAAATTAATTATATTCATGATTTAATATTTGAATTTGTAGTAGACAAACCTCAAAGAAGAATATAGTTTTATAACATATCTTATGCCACGAAGAAAGAAAATTGTGACAAAAAACAGTTACGTTATGTATTTAATTGCATCATTAACATTTGAAACTCATGTATAATAAAAATAATTTTATTAAACATATATTATAGAAAAATAATCATATTTATCATATTATATATGATTTACTTATTAATTTATATTACCTCTTTAAAAATAATTCCTTATTAAAATCATGGTGCGGGTAATAAATGCTTCATTTTTCTTGTATGTTTCTGTTTTGTATTTTTGATAGTTTTACTTTAATAATGGTTAAATCATAAAAATAATTTTAACTATGATATAAAAATCATATATATATTTATTATATATTTATTTAGATTAATCTATAAAATTAAGATATATAATATGAAATACATCATTGATGGAGATGGTTGGATGCATGTACACATGAACATTATTTCTATCGTTTAATGGATTAAGTTTATGAAAATTAAGAAATATTTAAAATTTAAAGAATAATTTTTATTTTATATGTATCACATATATTAATTATATTTATCCTTTTTACCATCAATAAAAATCATTAGAGAAAAACGAATCACATCTCTTCATGAGGCGGTAGTCCACTGTATACAAGAATGATGTCAGTGTATTTTGCACGAAATGGAGAGTAAGAAGGTATATATGATATTATAATTAAATAATCATTATTATATCATAAAAATAATATATAAATAATAGATACATTATTATATCTATCCTTTAGAAGTAATGAAGGAAAACAAATTTCATCAATTCATGAGGTGGTAGACTGTTATGCACACGATAAATGTTTTCATTTACCATTTAAGGGAGGTGGAAATTGTTTTATGTAAATCCCTTAAAATAAAAAATATATTAGTATATTTAATAATTTTTATTATTATAACATAATTTTTTATAATACATTAATGATTCTATGGATGATATAAAATAAAACTCTTGGTTTTTGACGTTAACTCCTTTTTAGAAAACCACGTTTTCTTTTTACCAAAAGCCTTTGTAAGTTGGATTTATGAAAAAAAAGTCTTTTTTGAATACGTAAGTGATGTTGGTAATTTATTTCTATATTTTTTTCCTAAATAATGGGTTTTTTATGTTTGTAATTTAGAGGAGTGGGTGTGACATTTTATAAGAAGGGGGAGTGGACAAAAGTGGAAATTCTGAAATTAATGAATTCCACCCATATTTCACACAGGCCACAAGGAATCAAAATAGAATATTTTCACGACATGAAATATTTAGTTTCTAAATAAGTAAAAAAATGTTGAATGTACATTTTTTAAATTTTGGATCATTTTTTTTTGTTTATGCCCTTGTACACCAATTTATACCCTACCCATGATAATTAATATTTATTGTTTTTAAAATCAATTGTGGTGAAAAATTAAGTTGAATTGATTAGATAAAATTAATGGTAATGAATGAAAATATAGAAATAATTTTTAAAATTCTATTCATATAATTGGGAAAAAATAACGTAAAATTAAACTTAAAGACATGATAAAAAATTCTTTTAAAATGTGTAAAGTTTCCAATATTTTAAAAACGTCTATATAACAATTTTACCAGAAACTTTTTCAAATAAATTATATTGGATTAATTATAATATAAGTTAACCAATTTTAATTTTTAAACTGTCTAAATAAATTAATCATTATAATCTCTTTAAAAGAAAATGTGGTTTCCAATAAAAACTATTAGATTATACTTTTCATCATAAAATTTATCATTCTAGAAAAAATTAAAAAAATAAACTATGTGAATTTTTACTTGTTGATTCCAAAATAATGTTTCATTTTTTAATATAGTTTTTTTTATCTTCAAAAAAAATTATTTTTTGTTCACACAAATATATTAAATAAATTTTTGAGAACATTTTATTTTCAAAACATATAATGACTTTACCAAAATTTAGGTAAATTTTTACCAATATGCTTTATGTATATAAAACCATTATACATAAAATGGGTTAATTGCTTTTAATACCAACATGTTTAATGAATATTTTGTTACGTCATCACATATTCATGATGAGGGAAGGTGCAATAGAGTTTCATACCATTCATTCCTCCTGATGAAGGAGAGATAGTGACTCTCGAGTCCCGCCTTCAATTAGCCCCTGAGTGGAAACTAGCTTGATGGATATAGAATCTCAAATAATATTAAAGTAATTACTCTTTTTATAAAACAATATCGGGAGATAAGATAGTAATTCTCATGATACTCTATATACTAAACGTAATGAAAATCCAAAATTTATCCCCACATGAATGTTCAAAAGTAAATATGATACAAGGTTAAATAACCCCAATATAATGTACCAAATGAAATGAGACTATACAGCCACATCAACTAATCCCAACTATCTAGCTAGTAATGTCGAGCTCGGTCCTCGAAGTCCCCATAAAAACCTGAAAACAGTTTTATAAATGTAGGGTGAGTATACAAGTATACCCAGTCGGAAAACTAAATCCACCTCTTCACAAGTGGGGGAACATACTAATTCCCTAGTGAGGAAATATAAGAACCTAAAAGAACCAACCAAATAGTACAAACCATACCATCCCCACCTAGTCACACACTCAAATCAACAAAAATAAAGTAAACTAGTAGTATAATCATATTGATATTTGGGTACCCTACACCACTTTGCCACAGTTAAATACTCATTCCTAACATATAATTTCTTGAATCTACCACTCTTACAAAACATAGTCCAACTGCCACAACCTGCATGCACCCACCTGGGCCCCAAACCACACACAAAACCCACCAGTAGACACCTCAGAAACAATAGCCTCACCTCTCACCGGAAGACACATGTGAAAAAATTCAGGCACACAATCAGAAAGGCCTCATATCTGCAACAAATCTACCCAAAGGATTTGGGACTATGGTAATCCTAAAGCCATTATATCCTCCTTGAATACGCTTGAGTGGTAAGAACCTAGAAGAGGGTGCGAGATAGAAAGCTAGAAACCATCCATCCATCCTCCCACCAAGAAGTTGGAAAAAAAACCCCCCATGAATTGCGGGTTTTCGTCACATGGTTATCCACAGGGGTGAGGTGTGTAAAAAATCAAAAGGAACTGAAATTTATTAATGTATATATACGAAAACACTCTTCCCAACCTACATGACCCCATAAACCATAACTAACTCATAAAAAACCAAATTTGCTGCTACACCTATATGAACAACCACAAATCAACCACTTCCGAAGAATAACCCCACCTTTTTCATTTAACCACACGATATTTTTTTATTTAAGGGATTCACTTTAATTTATTTGTGCACTCTCCGGAAACTACCAACCACAACCATTTAAAATCAACAGACAAACAAAAATTTGTTGTCCCACTACATCCCCCCATTCAACCACTTGTGACTATCATTCATCAATGCTATAAAGCACAATCCCAATATGCCCTTGATATATTACAACTTCCTAAAAATTCTATAACCACACTTCATTCCTACTTCACAACTTCATTTGATGGAGACAACCCAAATGATGGTAGTTCACTACATACAGATCCATCCATTCCACAATCAACTAGTCTCTCAAACTGGGATACCAACACAAAACATGTTCCACCCCACAAACAAATTCCACAGTAACTACCATTTTAACCATATCCCTACTGCACATAAATATCACTTCAATCTTATAGAACTAACTCTCCTTCCCACCCATGTACCCCCAACCGTACACCTAATTACATCACCACAAAACTCACACAAAACCCTAGAGAACAAAGTACTCAGCAACAACTACCAATATGATGTATATATATTCATATATGGTAAAACTTTTCTTTAATACATTTGATAAATAGGGGTGATAATATAAGGGTTTTCATTTCAGTGTATCCGTTTCAATTAACCAAGTGTATGGGTTTAAGAAGATTTTGTGTTTAGGCTGATTATCAAACATCATAACAAAACAAACGGGACACCACCAGTGCACAAGGAAATTCCACCAATGTCAATGATTTTCGGAATTCATATAGCCATAGAGACCATAATGGAAACAAATAAAATAGATAAAACATGTGAACATACATCAAACCACTTACAGTCTATTATGCCATTGATTCTATTATCATTTGATCATATTCCCTTCTTATTTATTTCTTGTATTATAAAACTTATTCACCCATTATTCACATGGAATCATTAGTACACATAAAATGTATGATTTAAAATTAAATAGATGCAGAAGAAATCCATACCCAGAACAACATGAGGCCGAAACTCCTCTTTGTGTCTGGAATATAGGACCACATGAGCTGTACGAAACTCTAATAAAGCTAAGAGGTAGGGGCTATAGAACATGTTCTTGACTCTTCAGGGGAGGAATACTCTAACCATACTAAGAGGTAATGAAAAACATAATATGAAGGGAAGATCACAACATTGAAGATCCATATCCTATATTAAAGGAATAATGGGTTTCAAAATTCATTAATGTGGGATTGTGGTCATGATCACGTAGTTTGAGTATCTCAGATCCCACGAGACATTAGAATTTTAAATATATAATTATAATCCTTCTATATTCCGTTAATAATTTCCTAGAAAGGATTCAAAATCATTTAACATAAAAAATACATAAGTGGGGAAAAACTAGAAAAAATTGGGAAATTGGAAATTAAAAAATGGGTGACACACCTTTTGGTGTTCCACTATTTTAATGTGGCACGGTCACAATTCAATCACTACCAGGCCACTTTTTCAGTGTTTCGCCATTAGAATGCCATAGTTAAACAATTCCATGATTACTATTCCACTGTTTCGGTGTGACACCGTTTCGGTGACACTATTTTGGTGTCCTATCATTTTAGTGCCATAGTTGTGGAGAAACCATTTGGTGAAACATGATTTTTGGAAAACCCCCACAAAGAAACCATGTGACCCCTATGAAAACAACGAGCACTAGATTTTTAAAAAGGAATGGCCTGGGAAAATAGGGGATATTAAATTAAATACTTATAAATCTATTCATGTCTCCATGAATTTAAAACCAACTAAGAAGGAAGAGGGGTCAGAATAACCACCTAGTAAGATACCTCTTAGGGAAAACCCAACCTACATTTTTCCAAAACAAGAGAGAAAACTTCATCATCCAAGAACTACTTCATGAAATCTATCTCTTGAAAAACCATAGAAACAATAAAACCCACAGCCTCAAAAAATAATGTTAACACAAGTTCACACTGTTAAAACACATAGATTTAGGATCTATGTCCTCCATCTCATGATACTATCTACTTTGGGTGACACTAACTACCCCGTATGGGTTTAATCACATCCACATTAATGCATCAAAATTATGGATCAGGTTGTCCTCTCACATATAAGGACATTTCACAAACATTAATAGAATAGATAAACATGTTATCTGATAACAAAAAAGGCTAGGGAATTAAAAGATAAGAAAGTCACAACAATAAACACAAGAAGAAAAACTCAGAACAACTATTACAATGGGGCAGACATCTATGCCTCCTTAGCACACATAACAAATGAATGGTCTGTCCATGAATCATGTTCTCCTTACAATCCTCAATTCTTACAATTCATTCCAATAACATTGTGTTGTCCTCGATATCAAAATCTCCCTAGTCAAGGTTGGGGGAGTCATCGTGTAAATACCAACGAAGATAAGAATCATGGAAGACTTCATGGATCCTCTCGAATCATTGTGGCAATTCTAGTTGATATTCCACCTTTCAAACTTATCCCAAAACCTCAAAATATATGATTAAACTAGGAGGAATATTGATTCCCTTACTAAAACACAACTACCATGGTAATGGGAATCCTTTAAGAAAACATAGTCCCCAACCTTTAGCTCAAAATGATCCTCCTATGATTGGAAAATGAATTCTATTAGTCCTGCACTACCTTCATCCTCTCACTCACCAGATGATCCTTCTCTGTCATGCTCTGCACTACCTATGGGAAATGAAGGCTTTCTTTCCCAAACTCTATCTAACAAACTGGTGAACGAAAACTCCTTTTGTATGAAGCCACTAATAGTGACATACCAATGTTAGAGTGATTGTTGTTATTGTAGGAATCTCTAGAATGGGTAAGTTTCATGCCCACAATTCTTTTAAGTCCAATACAAATGCTTAATGAATTTATTCCAATGTCTAGATGCTACTATTATTCTTCCCATCCATCTAATGGTGGAAATTAGTGGTGAGGCATAGATGGGTTCCAAAACAATACTGTAATTCCCTCCAGACTTGTGAGGTAAACTATGCATCTAGATTTGAGATGAAGGATATTGGAAGTGCATGTAGCCATACCACATAACCTACACACCTCTATGCTACGAAGTCCACTGCACTTGACTCCTTGATCACAAGGAAGTGAGTCGATTTGGTCAATCGATCCACCACTACACAGATAGCATCCCAAAGTCCATGATCCTTGGGTATTTTTATGAAGATATCTATAAATATGTCATCCCACCTCCACTCGGGAATATCGAAGGGATGAAATAAACCTGTAAGAATAGGGATCAAAGCCTTTACCTACTGAAACACAAGGAACCATACTACAAACTATGTCACAACTTGTTTGACCTAAAGATTCCAAAGTTGTTATGTCATGTCTCAATACATCATAGAGACTCTTGGATGCACTTCCAAGGGTGAGACAAGGAACTAAAAGAGAGAACCCTCATGCATTGTAACATGGAAAAATCGTTTCCCACGATGAAACATCTGTTTCTAACAATCCATTGACCGTCCTTCTGAATCATTTCCATGTACAATGTGATCACACATCACAATAGTCTCTGAGTCTCCCCAATTAAACTCCTCCACCTGCCACATTAAGGAATACTACACTGTTATCATAAATAGATTTCTCCCTTCATCATCCAATCTCGCATCTAAATACAATCATGCCAACTCCTCCATTACCTTCCAAACATATATTCATTCATAAACCACCTCTTCCTGCGGATTCCTACTTAATAATTGGCCACAATGTTCTCTTTTCATAAGGTTTAAGAGATCTCAAAGTCATAGTTCTGTAGAAACTCTATCCACCATTCCTGCCACAAGTTCAGGTCTCATTGGGAAATGATATTCCTCAAGTAGTTGTGATCTGTGAAGTCCAAAATGCACTCCCTAATGAGGTAATGTCCCCAAAACATCAGCACAAACATGACTGATGTATGATCAAGGTCATTGGTGGAACAACTACGTTTGTGAGAATGTAACATCCTAGACCTGTAAGAGATCACTCCCTCTTGTTACATCAGCACCCACCCCACGCGTAGACTAGATGTTTCAAAAAACTATTCAAACAACACCCATTTCATTAGCATCATGATTTCTAGGGAAATGACTAGTTTCTCCATCATATTTTATAATGATTCCCGACACTAGTCACTCCATACCAAGGCCTTCCCCTTTCTGGTCAATGACTTGAGTGGTGCTGCAACTAAAGTGATGTTGGGTACGAACCTAAGGTAGTGTCCTACATGACCCCTAAAACTACAAACCACCACCACATTCTTTGGTTCTTCCCATGAAACAAAGACTTTTAGCTTTGATAGGACCACCACTACCCCCTACTAAGACACGACGTGTCTAAGGAAGGGCACCTATCGAGTCTAAAATATTCACTTGGGAAATGTCCCATAGAGCTAGTGGGGTCATAGGAACATAATGATTTTACTCAAATAACTGATGTCCCCCCCCCCATGATCTTGAGTAGATTAGGATTTCTTTTAGGAACACATCAATGAACATGTCTAGTTACTCCTAGGAAACAGACTTCATGAGACCCATAAACACTGATGGTTCATTTTTAATGTCGAACGACCTGACCAAAATATAAAAGTGCACATACTTGCACCGAAAAGTAGTATTTGGGATGTCACCATCTATCACCCTCAAATGGTGATATGAAGACCATAGATCGATCTTAGAGAATCATCATGTTACCTTTAATTGGTCTAAAAGATCACCAATATTTGGATGGTGGTAACATTTCCCCACTATCACAAGGTTCACCCTCCGGAAGTATTCACACAGTTTTGAACACCACCTTTCCATCTTTGTGAACAAGAATGGAGAACCTCATGGAGAAAAACTTTTCCAGATAAAATCCCTTGTTCATCATGTCATCAACCTGAATCCACAACTATCACAACTTAGAAGGCACCATCCGATAGGGAGCAATTAAAATCCGACGGGTAGTGGGTTGAAAGTCTATCCCGAACTCAAGGTCACATCGAGGGTGTAAAATCAAAACTACTTTTTGTAATACATATAGGAACGCTCTGACAACCCCTAGAACATTCACTATATATGTGTCTACTAATTCCACTGACAACTTAGATAATAAAGAAAGAAGAATATCTCCACACTGACTGCCCACCTAATAGCTATGCTCTCCAATGTAAAAAACATTATGTCCATTATAACCTAAAAAAATGAATCGCCTACAGAAACAGTCAGGAAAAGCCAGAAAAAAAACTAGTTGATTCCTAGGTTGACATTGCACAACTATATATGTGGATGAAAATATCCCCACTGGACATTTGTGGCCCCAATATCAGACTACATCCGCAAAAAAACATAATGAAAACTAGTCTAACATCAACTAGAATACTCAACACCAGTGTAATGAAATGTATCTATTTGAGTAGACCCATGGAATGGGATAGAATGGGTGAAACAAAGGAGTGTAGAGCTCCTAAATCAGACAAATAATACACAATGGTACTAAAAAGACTGATCATGCCTCGAAAAACCTCTACCCCCACTGGTATTATTACCTCACTGGTGGGAAATTTCCCATGCCATGATCATCTACCCCTTGAATGTCAACCTCCTCCTTGACCATAACCTGGTTGAGGTACCTAAGGAGAACCCTAAAGTCAGACTCCCCCAACACCATCTAGCCTTAATGAAGCAGGTGATCACTGCCCCTACTGGTGGAATGTCTTGACCAGAAACTGTTGCTACTGAGGTTGGTAATAAACCTTCCCACCTCCATTATACGACCCTCAAACTGGGCACTGGTTCCAATGATTTATACAACCTCCACATACTACGAACCTAGGTCTTAGTCCCATGGTAAATGGGAGAGTACCAAGATATTAGAACTACAACTACTGAGGCCAACATCCCACAAGCCAAAATATGGAAGGCCCTGATGTTGGAGACCTGCTACTGACGACCATACTCTTCAACAAGAATGGCTGGCTTCACTCTCATAGAACACCTCTTAGTGAGTGTACCATTTTCACTACATCAACTTTCTTATAAACCTCTATGTATTTTGGTAGAGTAAGGGCTGTGACAATATAGTAAAGAGATTTTCAGAGTGCCTCCTCGAAGCATATCACTCAGGACACCTCGTTTGGAATGATATCCAGTATGAATCATTGGGGATCATTGACCTTGATCCGCATTTCACTTAACAATATACTCCCCTACTGGAGGGGGAGAATATCCTTCCACTACTTGTCCTTCATCATTGAAGAATGTATTTCTTCCCAAAAACCATTCTCAAACACATCCCATGAGACATCAGTCTCCTTCCTCTCCCTAAGGTAATGTTTTAACCATTGACGCACCGCTCCGAGTATCTAGCTAACTTTTAGAGTAACCCAATACTATTTCATAGCCTAGATCATGTTGAAAGTGATCACCATCTCCTCGATCCAACTATCTATATCCATGTCTGAGACACAACCATTATTATTTCCTAGTGTCTTCCTGTAGAAGGAACAAAGCCTCTTCTACTGCTAGCAATCTTCCTCCTCACGATCATCCCTCTATTGATCAACCAGAAAAACTACTGGGCCTTAAATACACATACCACACGTGGATTATTTCCCAATTCTATAGCTAAAAATATAAACAAGGAACTCAAAATCCTAGGTAGTGAGGATATTTTCATTTAACATTGTTTTAACTCTTCTTTTAGTTTAAATTCACAAAATACAATGACACACAAGAACACAAGTCCTTAAAATTCATGTACCATTCCTTGGTTATATACACTGTAGTTGGTGTAGCCTCACATGGTTTTTCAGTATATCTTGATTCCTTTCATCAGAATATGGGGGGTTCCTAAAATATAATTTCTTTACCAGTCTTCCCTAGCCCATTTCATGCACCAAGGTCACCTAAAACTATTTCCCTACCATCCCATGAAAATTTCACTTTTCCTAATTCTGAACTCCATCTTATCCCTCAACTCCCATAACTACCTTTTATAACACTTCATCATGACCCACCATTTTCTTGAAGATGGAAGGGACAATAAAGTGCCATGCCGTTCATTCCTCAAGATGAGGGAGGGATAATGACCCCCAATTCTCTCCATCAATAGGCCTAGAAGTTGAGAATAACACCAAGGAAATAGAACCACACATAATATGGAAGGTATTAACCTTTTTATAGACCTAGATAAGATATAATATTTAAATACCATGAAACTCAATATACTAAATGTAAAAGTAAATCCAATATCTATTCCCATATACATGTTCAATAGTAAAGATGATACAATGTACAAAAAAAATCCAAAGTTAAGTACTAAAAAAGTGACTATTAAAAAAAACTAATCACAATGCACAAGCTTGTAATGTCCAGAACTATCCTCAAAGCCCCCCATGGAAACCTGAAATTACTTTTACAATTGTAGGGTGATAATACAAGTATACTGAGTAGGAAAACTTAAGCCACCCAAGCACATGTGGGGGAACATACTAATACCCATGTGAGAAAACAATAGAAACTCAAAGAACCTAACAAGGAGTACTAACCTGCCCTGAATCACTAATGAGCATTCTCTAAATAACATAATTCAAGTAGTGGAGTAGAATAAACACATATATATTTGGGTATCCCGCACCTCTTTTCCACTAGTTAACTACTCATTCATAATAGATAATGTTTGGAAGCTACCACTATTCAAAAACAAAGTCCCACAACCATAACCCACTCACACACACATGGGCCCCAAACCACACATAAAGCCCACCTATAGAATCATGGGCCACTATAAATATGCCTCTCACCCAAATACATAAGGGTCTCATCTCGATGAAACATGAGAAAACAAGACTGGCCCAAAATCTCCTAGGCCTTTCAAATAAAACAAACCTACCTGAAGTATTTGGGACCATGATAAGCCTCATTCCATTACAACATGCACAGATATGATCAACCAGTAAATAAACAGAAGTGGTTGTGATGAAGAAATTCAATAACCATCCATCCTCACTCCCCTAGGATGTTGGAAGAAACACATTCCCCCTCTGAAATTGGGGTGCTTGGAAAATGTTACTCCACAAGTGTAGGGTGTATATAGAAATCACAAGGAACAACATTTTATATATGTATGGGAATGAAAATAGCCATCCCAACCTACTAATACCAAAAACGGAAAAATAACTTATATAGAATGACATTTCCTTCTTCCCCTATATACACTACCACATAACCACCAATGGAAAATAATAAACCCTACCAATTTTCATTTAACAACATTATATTTATTTATTTAATGGATTAACTTTAATTTATTCTTATACTACCAGGAAACTACCAACCATAACTATATCAATACAAAAGACAAAACAAGATTTGTAGTCCCACAACACGCCCCCACTCAACCACTGCCAACTATCATTATTCAGAGTTATACTATAAATCATAATATTTCACCCATGTATTCCCACTACATAACATGGCCGTAACCACACTCTAATCAAAATGAAAAACATTGTTCGAAAGAGACAATATAAATAAAAGAAGTTCTCCTACCTACAAATCCATCCATTTCGAAACCATCCAGAATATCAAACTAGGATACCAACACAACACATGTTCCACCCCACACACAAAGCCCACAATAATTACCTATTTAAAAATATACCTGATGCACACAATTACATATCCCATATCCTAGAACCAACAATCCTGACCACCCATATAACCATAACTGTTCCCCCAACAGTGTCACCACAAAACTCACATGAAAGCCAATAGAATACAGAACTCAAAAACACCTATCAACATGATGCATGTATATTTAGATTAGGTAAAATTTTCATTAATACACTTGATATATATGAGTTACCATTCAGGGGTTTTAATTTTGGGGCATCTCTTTCAATTATCCATGTGTACATGTCTTATCATATTTCATGTTATGACCGATTATCAAACATCATAACAAAACTAACAGCACACCTACAGTGCACACGAAAAGAAAAAAAACATTTATTTTAAGATGTAATATATACACATAAACCATAAAAGAATCAAAGATAAAAAATATAATAGGTGATCAAACTTCAAACCACTCACAACCCATTTTTTCGATGACTCTCTTATCTTTTGATCATGTTACATTCATATTTTTTCTTGTTTTAAAAATATTTTTCACCTGTTATTCATAAGAAATCATTATTAAACCCACCCCATGTGTTTATAAATATAAAATATGGAGAAAATTCATAAAATAGAAAAACAGTTGACCAACACTCCTCTTTGCATCATGAATGGGGATCCCGCGAGCCACGCAGAACTATAAGAAAGCTGAGTAAGAGGGGATCTAGAACTAGAACAAAATCATCTATGTATGAAGTCTCCATGAAAACCAACAAGGAATGCAAAACATACTGGGAGGGGAAGATCCTAGATTTGATGTTCTATATCTGATATTAAAGGATAAATAGTTTATAAAAGCCAATAAGATTGGCTCAAGGACAAGATCACACTATTTAGTATCTCAAATCATCAGAGACGTTAGAATATTAAATATATAATTATATCCTTTTAAACACCCTTTAAAACCCCCAATAAGTTCTTGAAACTCATTTTACGACAAATATGACGTAAGAGGGGTTAAACATGGAAAACTCAAGAAATTTCAAATTCGACAAAGTGTGTAACACCATTTCATTATGGAGTCTTAACTATGCCACCATTTTTGTGTGAAACTAATAAGGTACCACCATTATGGTGTGAAACTGTTACAATTATACTATTATAGTGAAACTATTTTGGTGTGCTTCTATTTTGCTGCCACCATTTTGGTGAAACCATTTTTTGAAATGGGATTTTGGGAAAACCCCCGCAACAAGCCACAATAACCCCCTTGAACAACATAAGAAATGTATTTTCAAAAAGTAAAGGCCTTGTAAAATAAATATTATTATATATTTTATAATATCTAGGTAAAATATTAGTATAAATAGTTTATTGTGGTTTGTTAGAACTTGATGTTTTATTTAACACATGCTTTGAAATAATTAAATTTAATAAATAAATATAACATAAAATATATTGGTTTTATAATATACTTAAAAGGTTGTGTTAGGTTTTTTATATCCTTTTTAATATATAGTGGTGGGGATTATACTATTTTAACGTTCGGGTGTGGTCCAAACTCCTTGTCAATGTATTTATCTATAATCTATATCCACAATATTTATGTGAGAGTTTGAAGAGTATACATATGACTATTGTGGAATAAACATTTATTAGTAATTTTTAATCATTTTTACATATAAATTATCTTAATATTATAGACAAATAATTTGTATTTATATGTTTTTTAGTTGTTCAAAATTGGTTTTTTTGTTTAAGAATGTGTTTTAAAATTACATTTTAAATTATAAAAGTAATTTTAATGATTTAAATATTTATTTGGAAATAAAAATTGTTACTTTTGATCATGATATAATTAATATCAATTGTTTTTTGGACTTTTTCGAATTTATAATAAATTATATACTTTTTAATTTATTAATATTTTTAATTAAAAAAATAATATTTTCAAGACTTTACTTTTGTTTAGATAGAAAAAACATGATATATAAAGGTAAATATGCTTAAATTTATGCACTGGGTAATATTAGATTAATTTTCATGGTAGAAAACGATTTTTATGGGTTATATAAAGGTAATTTAATATTTATATGTGTTATAGGAAGGTAAAGATGTTTTTATAAAGGATATTAAAGGGTAAGCATTAGTTTTCAAACATTTTTTTGAGGGATAACCACTATTTCATTACCTATGTAAAGGTAAGTCTTACCTAACATATGAGTGTTTGTGAGTTTCTTATAACTATGTAATGGTATATCACTCATTTACTTAACAACGTAAGTGTAACCATAGTCTCATGTAGGTGTTCAGGTGAGTTACCTCATATCACATAAGGATTGTCCTTTATTCATCAAAAGGTGCATATTGGATTTAAATACTTTCTTCAGGGTAACTTGTCACGACCCTTCCTCGGGCCCGTGTCGTGACTACCCCAAGCCCGCCTTCCATAGGCCAGGGGCTGGCGCCTAGCACCAAGGCGTAAATCCCAACAAAAAGGGAAGGCATTGCCTTTGAAAAGTAAACAAGCACTATAGAGCAAGCAAGCGGAAAAGTAAACACTAAGTAAAACTATACAAGTTGTGCTGAAAGTAAAAAAGGGGCCGGAAATACAAGCCCAACTGTAAAGTACAACTTAAAGGAAAAACAGCAACTAAAAAGGGAAAACTGCAGCGTCGAGCCGTCCTCCGGAAGTCCCACCTTAAGGGTGGGTACAGATAGCCTCCACTGCTCCTCGGGTCCACCTAACCGCTCCGAGTACGTCCCGCCCAGTGGTCCACCCCCAGGTACTGTCCTGCTCCGAACGCCTCCTCCACGATCAGCGCTGTCCGTCGTCTGCAACCAACACCACGAAGTGCGGGCATAGCCCGTGAAGGGGTGAGTATAAGCTACTCAGTAGGGACCCCGAGACCCCCGAAGGTCTCCCGAAATCCACAAAGGATAATCCAAAAAGGAAAGATACAATCACGAAGTAACATCTGACACGGCTTAGGTATATGCCCATACATATACCTAAGTCTTCAATTCCCGTTCGGCTCCAACGTCCAAGCCCAAGCACAACCCAGTCCACACAGGAAAGCAAAACGTATACCCACGCAGGATAGAGCAACACAATCCACAAAGGAGAGTAACACAAGATTCATCTCACACAGGTATACTTATTCGGATGACGATAAAGATGATCATTGAACCATCTATGTCGTCGGACCCACGAAGGATCGATAGGTACTAACCATGCAGTGACCCACACAGGATCGGGCCCACGCAGGACCTGTAGAAGTTGGCTCACACAGAACCGCTGAGAGATGACCCACACAGGATCAGGCCCACACAGGACCGGGCCCACGCAGGACCTGTAGGCGCTGGCCCACACAGAACCGCTGAGCGCTGACCCACGCAGGATCGGACCCACACAGGATCGGGCCCACACAAGACCGGCAGCACTGATCCACGTAGGATCGCTGAGTGCAGTAGTCGTCGCAGTCTGCTGAGGATCTCTGCACAGTCGTCGCCGCAGTCCACTGAGGATCTCTGCACGGTCGTCGTTGGAGTCCACGGAGGATCTCTGCACAGTCGTCGCCGCAGTCCACTGAGGATCTCTGCACGGTCGTCGCTGTCGAAGTAGCAGTCGCAGCCAGCACTAGGGTTCCCGCACACAGCAAGCTCGTTCGGGAAGGTCCGCTCCACGAGCCGAGAGGCTGATACATCAACTGACACGAAGTCCAAAGTTGATGTATCCAAAAGTTCCGTATCGTCAACAGGAACTCAACGTCGCAGACGGCGCGTCAATCGGACGCCCGGTCTGAGAGGTATTGGCATTTTCGTCCCAGGGGCCCGGTTGGTTTTTAAGGAAAAACCAACCCGACCGCACTCCACCTGCATCCAAACCTCGGGCGGAGTATGCCAGAAGATCCGTCTCACTAAGAGGAATTCAACAAAGCTGACGGCACGTCAATCGGACGTCCGTAGCTCAAGATATGATCGTTTCCGCTCCGAGGGCCCGGTTGGTCTCGTGTACGAACCAACCCAGCCGAACTCAAAGTATTTCGAAACCTTGAGTGCGATATACCGAAACGACCGTCTCGATCCAAGGATCGCGTTTCCGCTGACGGCGAGTCGTTTGGAGGCACGAAGCTCAAGATACGGGCGTTTGAACGAAAACGTCCGAAGATGGGGGGTACGGGCCCGGGCCGACCCGGCCCGACCCCCTCCTGGGTCGGCCCGAACCGGGTCGACCCGACCCGGGTCCGACCCGGCCGGTCCGGCTCGGCCGGCTCGGCCGGCTCGGCTTGGCCGAGCCGCGCGGGTGGAAGCCGCGAGCGCTGACCCGCGGCTTGAGGAAGGACTGCGGCCTGCGTGCGGGCCGCGTTGGCGAGCCGCGGACGCGCTGAGCCGCGTCCGCCCGGATGAACCGGACCCGCGCGCCGCGGGTCTGTTTGGCCGTCGCCGCCGCGGCTTCAGCCGCGGCGGATTTCGTCCGGCGTCGCTCCGGGGCGCCGCCGCCTCCGGCTGCCGGCGTCGCTCCGGTGGCCCGTTTTCCTTCCCGTCTGCGCTGTTGCTCCTCCCAGGATCCGTTCTTTACTGCGGGATCGTCAACCGTCCGCTGCGGCACGTTCCGTCGTCGACCGTCAAATCCGCACAAAACGAAGAACGGCGGAGGGTCGTCGGGCCGTGTTCGTTCGGCCCGCACCCTCCGCGTTAGAGATAAACAACCGGGAGAAAAACGATCAACACATGATCCAACAATTTTAATTAAAATAAAATTGTTCATTGAAAACCGGATTTTTAATTTTCAAGAACGTTCATCAGAAAATTAAAAAGGGGTAATTTTTCAAAATGAATCCCTACCTTGATGATCGTCCTGCGCGGGCGTTCTTCGCGGAAGAGACCGTCGCGGAAGAGATCGATCGTCGCGTCGTCGCGGGGAGGCGTCGCGTCGTCGTGGATTCCGGCGTTGAGTCGGCGAGCTCAACGAATCAAGAACAACAGATTTAAATTATTAATATTTAAATCTGTGTTTCGTTTAAAACCAAAGAAAAGAACTTGAGAGGAAATCCGAAAGCACTCACCTCGAATGGTTGGTGATCGGAGATCGGAGATCGGAGATCGGAGATCGGAAGAGCGTCTCGGGCGAAGGCGTCGTCGATTTCCGGGTTCGGCGTTCTTCGCGTTCTTCGCGTTCTTCGCGTTCTTCGCGTTCTTCGCGAGGGAGAAGAAGTTGCGAGGGTTCTCCCAAATCATCTCAAGCGCAAATAACCATAGGTTAAGCGTTGGTCTTATTTTATTATTACGCCAACGAATTTGAAAAACTGGTTAAGAAACGATCCATCAATTCGTTGAATTAATTCAACGAAAGAAACGACCCATTTAATTCACGAAGGAAACAGCCCATTTAATTCACGAAATAAACCGCCCAATTAAATGGTCTGTTAAGAATTTAGAAAACGCGTCGGTTGACTTTCATTAAGACGGGTTTTCACGGGTGCGTTTCTTAGCGGAAAGAAACGGCGGGGCTCGTGCGGGCCCCACCTCACAAATTTCCTACCAAGGGGGTAGGATATTTCTAGATAGCATCCTATCCAGTTCAACTCAGTTCAAGCCTCCTTTAAGTGGCTTCAAGTGGCTTCCAAGTGGCTTAAGTGAAATAAAATAAAGTTGTCGCAAAATTATTTTATTTCTTAACTTTAAGCCCGAAAATTAAAAACCACACCCGAGCAAACGAAACTCCGGAAGAGGCGTTTCTAAGCGAATACCGGTGCTGCGATTTCATCGGTGCCCTCAGAATTCGATTCCGGGCACCGGTTCAAAAGTTAGAAAAACCCGCTCGTCCGTTCACTGAACGTACCCGAGCCAACCTTCAGAAAATGATTCCGGGCACACCGGGCCTTGGAATCAGGCGCCGTCAGAAACTGCGTTCTTGTAAAATTCCAAAGAAAATTAAGAAAAAAATTTCCTTGAAATTTACGGGTCTTTACATTACTCCCACCTCAGGACTTTACGTCCCCGTAAAGATACATCAAAAACTAGGGAAACAAATGTGGGTACTGAGCACGCATCTGAGCCTCCCGCTCCCAAGTGCTCTCCTGGAGGTTCCCATGCTGCCATCTGATGCGCACAAGAGGAATCGATCGCCCACGTAGGACCCGCTCCTGTCGATCCTCTATCTCCACTGGGACCTCCGTAAAATTCACTCCATCATCCACGTCTAGCTCTCCATAGTCAATGATGTGCGTCGGGTCGTGCACATATCTCCTCAGCTGGGATACGTGGAAGACATCGTGCACCCGGTGCAACTGAGGTGGAAGAGCCAGGCGATAAGCCACCTCGCCAATCCTGCTGAGGACCTGGAAAGGCCCGATGAAGCATGGAGACAACTTGCCGCCTCGGCCAAATCTCCTCAAACCACGTCGAGGTGAGACCCGCAAGAAGACGTGGTCACCATCCTCGAACTCTAGTGGCCTCCGCCTCCTGTCAGCATATGACTTCTGCCGGCTCTGTGCTGTCCTCATCCGCTCTTGGATGAGCTGGACCTTCTCTGTCGTGGCCCGGACCATCTCTGGTCCCACAAGTGCTGACTCTCCAGGGTTTGTCCAGCACAAAGGAGATCTGCAAGGTCTCCCGTACAACGCCTCGTAGGGTGCCATCCTGATGGTGGAGTGGTAGCTATTGTTGTACGCGAACTCCACCAAGGGTAGGTGGTCCTCCCAGCTACGACCAAAGTCGAGGACACATGCACGGAGCATGTCCTCGAGAGTCTGAATGGTCCTCTCCGTCTGACCATCCGTCTGAGGGTGAAAGGCGGTGCTCAGACGTAGTCGCGTCCCGAACGCCTCTTGCAACCCCTTCCAAAGCCGGGAAGTAAAACGAGCGTCCCGATCGGAGACGATGGTCGATGGCACACCGTGAAGTCGTACAATCACCTGAACGTAGAGACGCCCCAAGATCTCCACTGTGCCCTGCTCTTGGATGGGTAAGAAGTGTTCCGACTTGGTGAGTCGGTCAACAATCACCCATATGGAATCGTGACCTCTGGAAGTGCGTGGAAGTCCAGTCACAAAGTCCATAGATATCCCGTCCCACTTCCACTCCGGGACCTCCAAGGGCTGTACCAAGCCTTCTGGTACCTGATGCTCTGCCTTCACCTGCTTGCAGGTGAGGCACCGTGAAACGAATTCTGCCACAGCCTTCTTCATGCCCGGCCACCAGTGTTGTCGCCCGAGATCCTGGTACATCTTCGCCACTCCAGGATGTACCGCCAACGGAGAAGTGTGAAACTCTCTCAGCACCTCCTCTCGTAAGGCGACTGGTACCAAGGTACGTCCTCTGAAAAGGACATCGTGCTCTGCTCTAAGGGAGAAACCATCAGGTGCCTGTCCCGAGGATATCTGTGCACGCCGCGTCTCACAGTCAACATTCCCATGTTGTGCCTCTCTGACCCGCTGAAGAAGTGGAGGAGAGACTGTGAGAGACTGATGGAAGGTTGCTCCGTCTCTATCCACGAAGGATATCTGCAAAGCGGGTAGCTGCTCTGTCGCCTACTCAAGTAGCTGGATGCCCGTCCTCCTGCTGAGGGCATCATCCACCACGTTCCCCTTCCCAGGAGTATAGACTATTTCAATGTCATAGTCCTGGAGGAACTCGAGCCATCGCCGCTGTCTCAAGTTCAGGTCCTTCTGAGAGAATATGTACCTGAGACTCTGGTGTTCAGAAAATACTGTGAAGCGCTCGCCCATCAGATAGTGTCTCCATGTCTTCAGGGCAAAGACTACTGCTGCCAACTCCAAGTCATGGGTAGCGTAGTTCTGCTCATGAGGGCTCAACTGACGTGATCCGTAGGCAATCACGGCCCGCTCCTGCATCAGGACACACCCGAGTTCGGTCCCTGATACATCGCAGTAGACTACGTAACCAACTCCCTCCTCAGGCAACCTCAAGATAGGTGCGCTGGTCAACCTCTGCCTCAGCTTCTGGAAGCTCTGCTGACATCTGTCTGACCACACGAAGGGTTTCCCCTTCTTCGTCAATGCTGAGAGTGGGGCCGCAACTCTGGAGAAGTCCGGCACAAATCTCCGATAGTATCCGGCTAGGCCCAAGAAACTCCGCACCTCTGTCACGCTCTTGGGTGGCTCCCAAGCTAGCACTGTCTCGATCTTCGTGGGATCCACTGCAACTCCCGCCTCAGAAATGACGTGCCCCAAGAAGTGGACCTCACGTAACCAGAACTGACACTTCGAGAGCTTGCCATAAATCTGGTGCTCTCGGAGTGTGTCTAGTACAACACGCAGGTGGTAGGCGTGCTCCTCCTCCGTTGTCGAGTACACCAAAATGTCGTCGATGAAGACCACGACAAATCGATCGAGGTATGGCTGGAAGATCCTGTTCATGAGGCTCATGAACACTGCTGGAGCGTTGGTCACGCCGAAAGGCATAACCAAGAACTCGAAGTGGCCATACCGACACCTGAAGGCCGTCTTCTGCACATCCTCGTCTCGAACTCTAAGCTGATGATAGCCTGACCTGAGGTCTATCGTCGATAACCACCGTGCTCCCTTGAGCTGGTCGAAGAGATCATCAATCCTGGGTAGCGGATACTTGTTCCTCACTGTCACCTGATTCAGTCGACGATAATCGACACACAGTCGCAAGCTCCCGTCCGCTTTCTTGGCGAACAAAATCGGGGAAGCCCAGGGTGAAACACTGGGTTGGATGAACCCCTTGCCCTGCAAGTCCTCCAACTGTACTCGCAGCTCTCGAAGCTCAGCGGGGGCCATCCGTCATGCTGGAGTGGATATCGGGGCTGTACCGGGGTACATGTCAATATAAAAGTCTACCTCTCTGCGAGGAGGTAGTCCTGGAACGTCGTCGGGAAAGACGTCCGCGTACTGATCCACCACTGCAGGGAAACTGGGACTCTGCACGTCAACTGCTCCCAGGATGAGGCTAGCCAACTGATGAGTGATGGTCTGACCTCTCCTCTGCGTGAGTCCATCCTGTGCTGCTAAGGCTCCCTTCTCGCCGGTGAAGGTGAACCTTCTCCCGTCGGTGCGCACACATCGCACCTTGCGCCTAAAGCAGTCAATCTGAGCATGGACCGTAGATAACCAATCCATGCCCAAAATGACGTCGTAAGGCCTCGACGTTGCTACAAGAAGATCCCAGCCAAAGCTCTCGCCTCCTAGAGTAAGCTCACACTGCCGGCACCAGTGCGTAATCGTCGAGTCTGCTCCCGTAGGAGTCTCTAGCCGCAAGGATCGAGCCAACGGCTCTGTCGGAACCTCCGAGCTCCGAACAAGGGCAGTGGCTATGAAAGAGTGACTCGCTCCTGTGTCTATCAGAACTGCAGCAAGGGTGGAATAGACACAGATCGTACCTCGAATCATCTCTGGCGCACCGTGGTCGTAGGCCTCTGCTGCCTGGAGCTGAGCCTGTCTCTGCCCGCCAGCTCCCTGTGGTCGGGGCGGGCCTCCTGGTGGTGGTGGTGGCAGAGCCTCAAAGCGTCGCCCACAACCTGCTGCTCGGCCAGATCCTCTGCCTCGTCCGCCTCCTCCCTGTGGACCGCCACGGTCGACCCTCTGCCTCTGCCTGGGTGGCCCCTCCACCGTCTCCTGCCCCTCGGTACGACGGGTCGGGCAGTCACGAGCCATGTGGCCCTGCCCGCCGCACTCGTAGCACTGTCTGCCTCTCGGAAGGCTGGCTCCGGGCCGGGTGCCCTGCACTGCTGAGCCAGCGTCCCGAGGTCGCCTGCCGGAAGGTCTAGTCTGCCTGGCACCCTGAGTCATCCGCCGGCTACCAGCTGCCGAAGACTCCGCTATCTGCCGCCCTGCGGTGGGTCTCGCTATGGACTCAGCCAGGAAGCTCTCGATCAGGAGGGCTCACTCCAGTACCCCTGCCTGGGTCGGGATGCTGAGGGAGATCAGCGATGCCCTGATCTCGTGTCTCAAACCCTGCTCGAAGGTCCGGGCCCGGAAGAAGGGGTCTCGTACCATGTCTGTCGAGTACCGAGAAAGGTCGGTGAACCTCACCGCGTACTGAGCGATCGTCAAGCTGCCCTGCCGCAGCTGACGAAACTCCTGGATGCGCACCGCTCGGAGGGTGGCCGTGACGAACTCTGAGCGGAAGAGGCTCTCGAAGTCCGTCCAGATGAGGGAGGCCTCATCGTGTACCTGGAGCATCAGGCTCCACCAGCGTCCGGCTGCTGCGTGCAGTAAGCTCGCCGCGAGGATCACCATGAGGTCTGCTGGTGTCCTCACTAGCCTGAAAACTCGGACGACCGCCTCCAGCCAGTCCTCGGCTGCCTGGGAGTCCGACTCCCCACGGAACCTGGGTGGTTGCTGGTGCTGGAACTCGTGCAGAGCTCCGAGGCATCGTGCGTCGTCATCTGCCAGTGCTGGAAGCATCGGGGGCTCGGCGGGTAAAGGTACCGCCGGTGCCTCTGCTGTCAACGGGCCCTGTACCGAGGCCTCGTCGCTCGGCGGGCTGTCGTCGCGCCCTACTCTGGGAACCCTAGCTGGCTGCTGTCGTCGTGCCATCCTGAAAAGGAAACAAGTATGCCATGGTCAGAAAAGTATACCTGGTGAGCTGACACAAGTAATCACAAAGAAAACTTGAAACACACATGCAAACAATGTTTTCGTACATTAAATAAGGAATCAGAAGTCAGGGTCTTTGTGTATGGATACGTCGGCCGCCGCACCAACACTGGACTCCCTGGACTGATAACCACACTCAATACACTAAACACTTTTGCTTCACATAGAAGAAAGATCAGAGTCTGCGGTAGAACCGACCACCTCTGATACCAATTTGTCACGACCCGTCCTCGGGCCCGTGTCGTGACTACCCCAAGCCCGCCTTCCATAGGCCAGGGGCTGGCGACTAGCACCAAGGCGTAAATCCCAACAAAAAGGGAAGGCATTTCCTTTGAAAAGTAAACAAGCACCACAGAGCAAGCAAGCGGAAAAGTAAACACTATGTAAAACTGTACAAGCTGTGCTGAAAGTAAAAAAGGGGCCGGAAATACAAGCCCAACTGTAAAGTACAACTGAAAGGAAAAACAACAACTAAAAAGGGAAAACTGCAGCGTCGAGCCGTCCTCCGGAAGTCCCACCTGAAGGGTGGGTACAGATAGCCTCCACTGCTCCACGGGTCCACCTAACCGCTCCGAGTACGTCCCGCCCAGTGGTCCACCTCCAGGTACTGTCCTGCTCCGCACGCCTCCTCCACGATCAGCGTTGTCCGTCGTCTGCAACCAACACCATGAAGTGCGGGCATAGCCCGTGCAGGGGTGAGTATAAGCTACTCAGTAGGGACCCCGAGACCCCCGAAGGTCTCCCGAAATCCACAAAGGATAATTCACAAAGGAAAGATACAATCACGAAGTAACATCTGACACGGCTTAGGTATATGCCCATACATATACCTAAGTCTTCAATTCCCGTTCGGCTCCAACGTCCGAGCCCAAGCACAACCCAGTCCACACAGGAAAGCAAAACGTATACCCACGCAGGATAGAGCAACACATTCCACAAAGGAGAGTAACACAAGATTCAGCTCACACAGGTATACTTCTTCGGATGACGATAAAGATGATCATTGAACCATCTAAGTCGTCGGACCCACGAAGGATCGATAGGTACTAACCTTGCAGTGACCCACACAGGATCGGGCCCACGCAGGACCTGTAGAAGTTGGCTCACACAGAACCGCTGAGAGATGACCCACACAGGATCGGGCCCACACAGGACCGGGCCCACGCAGGACCTGTAGGCGCTGGCTTACACAGAACCGCTGAGCGCTGACCCACGCAGGATCGGACCCACACAGGATCGGGCCCACACAGGACCAGCAGCACTGATCCACGTAGGATCGCTGAGTGCAGTAGTCGTCGCAGTCCGCTGAGGATCTATGCACAGTCGTCGCCGCAGTCCACTGAGGATCTCTGCAGGGTCGTCGTCGGAGTCCACGGAGGATCTCTGCACAGTCGTCGCCGCAGTCCACTGAGGATCTCTGCACGGTCGTCGCTGTCGAAGTAGCAGTCGGAGCCAGCACTAGGGTTCCCGCACACAGCAAGCTCGTTCAGGAAGGTCCGCTCCACGAGCTGAGAGTCTGATACATCAACTGACACGAAGTCCAAAGTTGATGTATCCAAAAGTTCCGTATCGTCAACAGGAACTCAACGTCGCAGACGGCGCGTCAATCGGACGCTCGGTCTGAGAGATATTGGCATTTTCGTCCCAGGGGCCCGGTTGGTTTTTAAGGCAAACCCAACCCGACCGCACTCCACCTGCATCCAAACCTCGGTCGGAGTATGCCAAAAGATCCGTCTCACTTAGAGGAATTCAACAAAGCTGACAGCACGTCAATCGGACGTCCGTAGCTCAAGATATGAGCGTTTCCGCTCCGAGGGCCCGGTTGGTCTCGTGTACGAACCAACCCGGCCGAACTCAAAGTATTTCGAAACCTTGAGTGCGATATACCGAAACGACCGTCTCGATCCAAGGATCACGTTGCCGCTGACGGCGAGTCGTTTGGAGGCACGAAGCTCAAGATACGGGCATTTGAACGAAAACGTCCGAAGATGGGGGGTACGGGCCCGGGCCGACCCGGCCCGACCCCCCTGGGTCGGCCCGAACCGGGTCCGACCCGGCCGGCCCGGCCCGGCCCGGCCAGGGCCGGTCCGGCTTGGCTGAGCCGCGCGGGTGGAAGCCGCGGGCGCTGACCCGCGGCTTGAGGAAGGACCGCGGCCTGCGTGCGGGCCGCGTTGGCGAGCCGCGGACGCGCTGAGCCGCGTCCGCCCGGATGAACCGGACCCGCGCGCCGCGGGTCTGTTTGGCCGCCGCCGCCGCGGCTTCAGCCGCGGCGGATTTCGTCCGGCGTCGCTCCGGTGGCCCGTTTTCCTTCCCGTCTGCGCCGTTGCTCCTCCCGGGATCCGTTCTTTACTGCGGGATCGTCAACCGTCTGCTGCGGCACGTTCCGTCGTCGACCGTCAAATCCGCACAAAACGAAGAACGGCGGAGGGTTGTCGGGCCGTGTTCGTTCGGCCCGCACCCTCCGCGTTAGAGATAAAAAACCGAGAGAAAAACGATCAACACATGATCCAACAATTTGAATTAATATAAAATTGTTCATTGAAAACCGGCTTTTTAATTTTCAAGAACATTCATGAGAAAATTAAAAAGGGGTAATTTTCCAAAATGAATCCCTACCTTGATGATCGTCGTGCGCGGCCGTTCTTCGCGGAAGAGACCGTCGCGGAAGAGATCGATCGTCGCGTCGTCGCGGGGAGGCGTCGCGTCGTCGCGGATTCCGGCGTTGAGTCGGCGAGCTCAACGAATCAAGAATAACAGATTTAAATTATTAATATTTAAATCTGTGTTTGGTTTAAAACCAAAGAAAAGAACTTGAGAGGAAATCCGAAAGCACTCACCTCGAATGGTCGGTGATCGGAGATCGGAGATCGGAGATCGGAAGAGCGTCTCGGGCGAAGGCGTCGTCGATTTCCGGGTTCGGCGTTCTTCACGTTCTTCGCGTTCTTCGCGTTCTTCGCGAGGGAGAAGAAGTTGCGAGGGTTCTCCCAAATCTTCTCAAGTGCAAATAACCAGAGGTTAAGAGTTGGTCTTATTTTATTATTACGCCAACGAATTTGAAAAACTGGTTAAGAAACGATCCATCAATTCGTTGAATTAATTCAACGAAAGAAACGACCCATTTAATTCACGAAGGAAACAGCCCATTTAATTCATGAAATAAACCGCCCAATTAAATGGTCTGTTAAGAATTTAGAAAACGCGTCGGTTGACTTTCATTAAGACGGGTTTTCACGGGTGCGTTTCTTAGCGGAAAGAAACGGCGGGGCTCGTGCGGGCCCCACCTCACAAATATCCTACCAAGGGGGTAGGATATTTCTGGATAGCATCCTATTCAATTCAACTCAGTTCAAGCCTCCTTTAAGTGGCTTTAAGTGGCTTCCAAGTGGCTTAAGTGAAATAAAATAAAGCTGTCGCAAAATTATTTTATTTCTTAACTTTAAGCCCGAAAATTAAAAACCACACCCGAGCAAACGCAACTCCGGAAGAGGCGTTTCTAAGCGAATACCGGCGCTGCGATTTCATCGGTGCCCTCAGAATTCGATTCCGGGAACCGGTTCAAAAGTTAGAAAAAAACCCGCTCGTCCGTTCACTGAACGTACCCGAGCCAAACTTCAGAAAATGATTCCGGGCACACCGGGCCTCGGAATCAGGCGCCGTCAGAAACTGCGTTCTTGTAAAATTCCAATGAAAATTAAGAAAAAAATTTCCTTGAAATTTACGGGTCTTTACATAACTAGTCACTTATTGGTAAAACTATGTGAGCATTATGTAGAGTGTATGTGTTGCATATCAGTTGAATATTTAGCTTATAAAACAATAAATCCCTTACGTTTCAAACTGTAATATATTTTCAATATAAATTAAGGTTGGTAAATGTGGAGAACATATTTTAATTGGATATGAAGTGATTTAATCTATTCTCCCCTCCTATGATATTAATATCCATATATAATCTCTTTTGATTAAAAATAAATAGAAACCAATTAAATATGAATTAATGTGATATAAAGATATAAGGTTTGATGTATTTTATATATTATCCACTAAGGTATATCAATGAATCAGAAAAATGATATTTCTAACCTCATTATATACTCTCTTCATTTCTGTTATGTTTTGGTGATTAAATCCTCACCTTCTATGAATTAAATTCCTTCTGAAAAATCATTCAAGGATAATTATATGCATAAAAAACTATGATCATCTCCCAATCTCCTCTGTTTCATTGTACATCATTTAGTCTTCTTCATCTATAGGTTGGGGAACTTTTACTTGTACTTATTTTAAGGGGACGACATAGTTAGATAATCTATAAAATTACTTTCATTAAATGGGGATTATTAACATTAAATAGATTATAATACGGTCAAATAACATAAAGAATTATTACCATGATGTATTAGAGATACCCCATTACATTCCATAAATATTTAAAATTAATATTTAATAATTTATACACTATTAAATTGGTAAAATAATTATTATTTCTTTTCAATGTATTATATTTTTAATACGTTATGACCTAAAAATTAAGTAATTAAAAGGTGGTAAAGTCACATTAATCATATAAAACATTAAAATAATTATCACATTTAGTTCCTATAATTACATATTATTTTTTTTGGAATTTAGATAATGTATAAGTGTATGTCGGGAGTTTTTTTTTCTAGTATTATTCTTTAATTGTATATTTTGATTCAAAATATTAACATATATTGTTGAAGAATATTAATAATTATTTCAAAATAACTCAAAAATAGATTATTCCAATAGGAGAATATATCAGATTCTTTATAATTAATAACAAGTAATCAAGTAATAGAAGGATTATTATATGATGTAAATTAAAAATATAAATCAAATTATGAATCAAAAATAATTTTGATTATTTTTTAAAAACTATAATATAAAAATTATATGTATTCGAGTTTTATTAATCTTTTATTACTATTTCATGAAATGAGATATAAAATTAATTCATTTAGGTTATTGTTAACATTTCACTTTTAGTACTACCAAGACTTATTTGAAATAATATTGCATTATTTTCATTTTTTAGATTATGTTAGAAGATAGAAATAATATTTTGTAGGATATATTTTTCAATTGTTAATGATTATTTCAATAATTGAATTTAAAAATTTATCACTTAGAGTATATAATTACACATGATAATATATAAGATTATCATATTAATGTGGAAATTAATAATTTCATGTTATAGAATAATAATGATTACTCTAGAAATTATCCAAGATTGATTAATAGATAATATCATGTGTTAGTGTAAATAATATTTTACAATATCAAATTGATTTAGTGATATAGTCTTACACTATATAATAAATTATGTTTTGAGTTATTTGTATAGTTCTTGAAAATAATGTATTGAAATAGAGTTTAAAGCATATTAATGATGAATAATATTTCATCTGTCGTAAATTAAATGAATGGTCAGGTTTCTAATAGAATGTGTTTTATGTTGCCTATTGATATTTATTAGATAGGGTAATATCTACAGGTTTTTGTTTTTTACTGTCTAGCATGATTTAATTCCCGAAATTCAGAAAAAATGAAAAGGTAAATTTTATTGTTAATTAAATATATGAGGCAATGTAAGAATAAAAACTCCAAATTTTAGGATTTTTTTAACATGGAATTAATTCATTATGCGTTTGGAATTTCTTATATTTTCTTATAGATTATTATATTGTATTCATAACATGAATTACAAATTAATAATAAACTAGTTAATTAAATATTGAATAAAAATGGGGCTTTATGATGAAAAATTGTTTTGGTTTGACCAAGACCATTATTGACTGTGAGAGGACTAAATTCCATGATTTTATGGTCATATGTTTCTTAAATTTAGTTTGTAAAAAATAATTTTAATAAATAAGAATTCTCAAGATTATTGATCCTTGTGTAGAATTATTTATAATATAATATGATTGGTGTGGGGATTTGTAATGGTTAAGGATTCCCATGTCTAGAGTGGTGTTGATGTATGTGATAGAACGAGGTTCTGGATATGATGACGACTGTGGCATGAGGTTCTGGGGGTGAATATATTTTAATGTGATACAGCATATTATTTTATAGAAATTGGTGTGAAATATAAGAATGGTCAGGATGAGTTTCATGTAAGGATTTCACATTTAAGGTTACTTATACTTTGATGAATACTGGAATTCAGATGACCCGTTTATTTATATGACCAGTTTCTAAATAATGGATTAATATTAATGATATAAACTATTTGTGAACCATTAAATTTGAATCATAGGCTGAGTCCTAGAATACACAAATGTTCATGAAGTGATAAATTAATTAATGAGAAAATGTTGTTAATACTTGGCGATTATTAAAAGATGATGACATTATCATACAATAATTAATATTAACATATATTATAGTGTCCAAATAATATTAATTGGATGATTATGGAATTAATAATTTAAATGTAAAATATTTATAATGAAAGTAAATTATTTTGTCCTATAGGATATTTAGTTCTTATCATTGAAATTTGGGTGTTATGAGGGATTATTATGGTAGTTGAGTTTGAGGTTAGTAATTTCCCATTGAGTTGATGTTATATATACTTATTATTTATGACTTTTATTTCATACACACCCCACCCATGTCAGAATGTAATGTGACCGATAGAAATTATAGGGTCATTTTATTCAACATCAGGATTGGTGAGCATACATATAGCTTACTACACCTCTCTCTCACTCTCTCTATGGTTTATGTATTATATAGTGACACACACAAGGATGATTTTTGATAAATATAAATTTTTATTGTTGATAAAATGATGTTATTTTGAATGAATTTATTTTTTAGGTAGTATTTGAAGGATTATTACATTTTTTTTATTATTTACGATTTTTGATTTATTTTGGTATATCATATAATATAAATATTATGGAAGATTCTGAAAATATCTAGGAACTATATTTTGGAATCTAATATGATGATGTGTTTCATGGGGTAAACAGTATGATATTTTTTCCAATGTGTTTTCGGTTAGGATTATTTATAGAAGATATTATGGGATAAGGTATTTGAATATGGGGTGAAGAGTGGAAACCAGTGGAAAAGGGGTGGAATAGTTCCAATATATATATATATATCTCTCTCTGTGTGTGTGTGTGTGTGTGTTATAAATACATTTGTTACACTTATATGAATTATTTGGTGAGTGAGCTATAATAAAAAATGAGAAAGAATAGTACACATATTAATGTATGTTTTATTTTCAATTTTTATTATCTACGATTTATTATGATTCTTTCACATTTTTCATGGGAATTTTTGGGGAGGATCCTTCTGATTATGATGGTTATGATAAGAATATATATATATATTTATATATATAAGGTCAACGGGGGATGGTTGGTGATAGATAAGTACATTACAAGATTGAGGAATTATTTAGGAGCTATTAGATCATTGTGGTATCTTCCATGAATTTACGTTTTTAAATATTCATTTTTGATATATGTACTTATGTAAGACATCACTTCATGTATTGTGATTTAATTTTTATTAAGTTGGGCACATTTTGATGGTGGTTTTTTATATCTAATATATTTTCAAATAATTATTAGGATAATTATTCCCATGGTTGTAATTATATACCTTCATTACTAGTCACCTACTCATGGCCTATTTGAGGTGGGAATTGAGCATAATGAACTCTTTATATAGAATATAAACCATGTAGGGGTGCCTTTAGTGGTAGAGGGTCATGATTGAGTGGTATCAAAGATGATAGTTAAGGAAAAGATGATGTTTAGTTTTAAGAACTGGAGATGATGCATGGGATGGTAGGGAAAAAATTATTATCTTGTCATGGTATGATTTTTAAATAAGGGAGACTGTCTATGAAACAGTATTATGGGTGACCCTATAATTAAAAATAATGACCTACATGTTTATGGGAAATGTTAAGATAAAGGATGATAATTATTTAGTAGATACCTAGGAATGTATAATAAATCATGCTTGTATGCACCTATATTTAAAATATAAAGATAAAGGGAGATAGGTTAAAAATTAATTAGTAAATTTACCATAAAAATAATTTTCACTTGGATAGGAGTCCTTAATGTTTGTTATTTTTTATGAATAAGTCTAGGTTATTATCCTAATTAGGTTCATTGAAAATATGATTAGAAATATGTTTTAAAAAACTTCCATTGATTTTATAATTATGATGAATGATTATTGAGAAGAACACTCAGAGAGTTCTCCCACCATATTCTACCAATGCCTGGGGTCTCCATTTTAGACTATAGGATAGAAGTTCAACTGAAGGGGGTAGTATAATTCTTCAGTGTAAGTCATGATGAGAGAGAGTAATGGACATCATTGGCATTGATGTTGCATTGTTGGAAAGAGATATAGTATTGGTTCTTATTCATCAGTGTTTGGAAGGGGTCATAAATTTTGTAAAGGATGTTCAAATATATCTTTTTTTTCTCATGTATCATTCTTCAACTATAATGGTTTCTTTTCGTATTGTGATAATTTCTATTCACATTGTAATTTCTATGTTATACTATTTATGTGATGTGAGAACATTTATCAATATTTTTTATCATGATACTATTTTATTATTATGTCCTTGAATTGAATAATAAAAATTATTACCATTCATCAATTGTTGGACAATTATAATGAGAGAATGGAGTCCTTTATATTAAATCATTTGAAAACCACATATTAAATCCATGATTCATGATTTCTTGTACCATATAAACTTTTATCTTCCATCCCATAATTGATTACCTTTAGTGATTATAATTATAACTCATTTACTAGGTGTGATGTTGAGATGATTCTATGGTTTGGTGAAATGTTATATTTGTCCTTGTTCATATCAATAAGTAATTCTCAGACTAGGTATGGTTATGTGAAGAGAATATAAAGGGATGGGTTACTATCACTATATGGAATGTAATCTCTCTTATTTGGACCTTTATGTTTGAGATTTTGTTCATGTAAAAGGGTTTCATTATGTATTCCTTTATTTTAATCAAAATATCTTTACTCGATATAGGTTCTAGGGGACTGAGTTTATATAATTAAATATTGTATCTCTTGAAATTAACGTATTCCCTCAATGTATTATCTTATTTTCATTCAATATTTTTAAATAAATTCTCATATGATTTGGGTTTTTCATTTTATTTTGTTTACAATGTTGATGATTCCTTGTCTATACATTTCCCCAAAATGGGTTTCTGTAACACCTCGAGCATCCACGATACGCCTCTCCTTCAATAATGAAATAGCTTGCATTGTACGCAACTTCGAGTTCTAACACACACCACAACAAATCAAAGTAGTCGTTATGAATAGTAATACCTAATTTTTGAAATTTTATAAATTTTATTTTTTCAAATGGACTTATTTTTTTGTATTCGTAATATCAAAATTATCCTAAGTTGATTTTTTTGTAACTTTCTGAGAACTTCCAATTTTTTTTATGAATAGTGAAAAAAATACTTAAAACAACTTTTTTAATCAAAATAATTTATTGTTGTAAATTATACTATTTAGTGGTTTTAAAGTATAATTACAATATATTTTTACCATTTTATCCAATGGTGGTCATTAGAATTAATTTAACATTGAAATTGGACATAAACAATTAGCAATCATTTGATATAAATTGTTTCTTAAAAAAACGCTATTTGTTGTAACATCAAGAATTAATTAATGCAACTTATATGTTTAGAATTTTGTAAAATAGACATCATTTTTGAATTCGGAATATCAATTATAGATTAGGGTGAAATTTTGCCCTTATTCTGAAAAACATCAATTTTTTATGAATAGTGAAACCACTAAGGGGTTGTTAAAAAATTGATTTTTCATTCAAATGAGACATTAACACTTCTGTGTTCTGAATTTCAAAAAGCCAACATACATGGTTGTCATTAAGAATTAAAATGTGGTTCAATGAGATTAAAATAATTTTTTGGTGAATAGTAACTTTTTCTTAATCGCGATTAGGGGTAATTAGTGTAGTTTAAGGTAAAAATAAGGTCTTAATATTATGAGATGAGCTTGAAACATGTCCTACCCTCATTGTATGTGCCATGGCCGACCAAGGAAATCCATGGGACAACTTGGGGACCCCATGGATCCACTTTAGTTGGAAAATGACATAAATACCTTTTATTTAATGTTAAAGTAAAAAATGACACAAACATGAAATGTTTTACTAAAACAATTTTTACATGGGGTTATACAAGTAATATTTTTGACTATAAATAGTCATTGGAAAGATAAAAAGATTTCATACATCATAGTATTTTTTTATAATTTTTAGACATTAAATAAATTAAATTATTTATGACATCATTATGATGCAGCGCTGACCTCATTATTTAACGATTTAAATAAAATAAAAAGATAATGTAAAATACAAGGTGTACAATTGTCAAAAACCTATTGGGTGAGTATATTTAGAACCCTTATATAAGTGTGGGACCTCTAAAATCTGAAACTCATTTTATAATAAAGTGACTGTTCTTTACTTTCCAAGAGTGCCCCTCCTCTCCACTTATAAAAGGCCCCCACCTCTACCACCATACTCACACTTTCAAAGCCTTTTGGCTCGGACAACCTCTTCCCAAATACAATCCCCACATCCCTACCTTACTAATAGAAGCCTCACCTTGGGCATAAGTCTTCCCAAGGAAGCCTTTGGCTCAAATCAAAAAGAGTTACCTGATTTTAAGGTAATGTCGTCTCTAATGTTGTTTTGTTTTATTTTTCTTCTCCAACCCCCTAAACACTTTTTATCCCTTTCTTTTGTAACAACACCAGTATCCTAAAAATAATAGGATGTTGTTATAAGAAGGATTAGTGCTACACTTACACACACCTACATCTAATTTTTAAAGAACATACTGTTTCTGTGGATGGCGAATTTTTGCCTCATGAAACGATGATTGTTCAACACTCATATAACACCTCTAACGGTGGCCATTATGATGACACTATTTTTATATATGATATATATTATTTTTTTTTCCTTATGATTTTTTATTTTTCATTTATGGCATACCTTTATGGTTTCCATTATGGGTAAACACGATTTTTTCATTTTAGGAAGTGCGGACTACCGCCCCCTCAAAGTGATTTGAATCGTTATTACCATATGTGGGATGTATAAAGGATGGAGTAAATGGTATTATATGCAATATTATACTGGAATTATATTATACATTTATATCATTATGATTTCATTCCATTAAATATGAAATAGAAATGAAAGTAGCGTTCATGCGTACGTATGGCTTACCGTCTCCATGAACGGTGCATTTCATTTCTTACCTCTAAATGTTACGTAATATTATGAATGAATGTATATAATGGATATATATGATATATATGACATCAAAATCATGAATATAATTCTGGAGATAATGGATATTCTACCACATAAAAAACTTGTAATTATAAGATGTTTATTGTTGACTCAAGTACCAAAGATCGACAAAATGACCGTTATTAACTTAAATAATTACATAATGTTCATAACATTGTAATAAGTGATATAAAAAGGATAATGAAATTGAAAATGGTTCTTAATAAAGTACATATTAACTCTAGTTTATTATTCAAGAGGTTAAAGAACGATTGAGTCAAGTCGGACATGAGGTATGGGAACTTCTTAATCCAATTTCTATTCTTTGGGGTAATCTCCTAATTTCAAATTATGTCATGATATAATTATGTCGTATCTTGTATTTGTACTTTATTTATGTGTACTTATAGTGAATATGCATAATAGATCTATTTTATTTTAAAAATGATCTTTTTAAGGACTTTGTCTCAATCTCCTTTCATTGAGGCATATTTGGTTTTATACACAACTTTCTTTTATATGGTGTATAAACCCCTTTGACTTTTACGTTTATTCAAAAGGAATCTTTTTTATACGAAGCGTTTTACTAAACGACAAAAAGGGAATGTTTTACTTTCCGTACTTATGCGGCGACAATGACTTCTCCGCCGCTGTGACCATTATTTGAGTTTCAACTTCCTCTACAAGCCATCACTTTTTTTTAATGAAAAATAAATACAAAGTTTTAACTTGCTTTTATTTTGGAATTGAAAATTGTTTTGAAAGCGTTTTTATTATATCAATGTGTTGTATTGACATATTGTGTTTGAAATGTGGAAGTGTTATGTTTCCTTTATGCATGTTTTATGTGATACGATTATGTTATGGTTTATGATATGTTTAAACCTATTCATATGAGGAATGCATTGGACTTAATAAGTGACAGGTGGAGCCCGCTATAGCTCCTCGATGCATCGGTAGGTCTCATGAGACAAACTAGTGTCTTGGTACGAGGCCTTGAAAAAATATTATTTGTGGTCTTGGCACGAGGCCTTGACTACGTGGTTATGATAGTCTGGCATTATGCATTCCATCATTATGAAAGTGGTTATTGATATTGCATGTGATTATTCGACCAATAGAATATCAATGTGAAGAAGTAAATGGAATTATCTCATTTTACTTTTTCCATATTATGTTGATGTTCAAGTTTAAAAGGCTTTTTTTTAGTTATACATTTCCTTAAATGTTTATTAATGAAAGCTTCCGCAATATTGTTATCCTTACTGAGCATCTGAGCTCACCCCTTTCAATGTTTTAATATTTTCCAGGATGTGAAAAAGTATTTTATGAATGACCTGCAGGGATAGTCAGAAGAGGATATGAGTGTGGACAATGGAGACTTTGTTATTTTAGTTTTTCACCTTATGTTGTAATGTACATTTATGACTTTATCTAGTGTTTCCAAGGCTACTAAACTAATCGGTATTTCGAGACTTGATCTTTTGTGATCATGCCAATGTTATGAAGTAATGCACCGACTCTGGGTAGCTGGGTTCGGGGCGTTACAGTTGGCATCAGAGGCAGTTTAGTACTAACCTTGGAAGCTAGATTTATATAAACTCCGATTAGAGCACAAAGACCAAAGATAGACTTTGAGGATTAGTATAGAAGAGCTTCCTAGAATTTTGGTATTATAGAGATGTTGTGAGTTTTCTGAGCAATAAATCCCTGTCTGGATACGAGCAGGTAGAGGTGGCTCTGGCACAGATGTACCTAGGGGTAAAACCCGAAAACACCAATTTGAGCTAGACTCAAATAGGAACTGGTGCACGACAACGGGCCTTGCTGCACTCTTGGTTACTACACTCCCGGGGGACTTGCTTAGGATAATTCTCATTTTCTTTACAAACCATTATGTAGGGTTTATGAGTATATACTTCCTCAAAGAAAAAATTCTTATGATTATAGATTATATCCATAAACCGTTCAATTTACATTAAGTATTTTAAATGTTTGGAATTATTCATTGTAATTCATAAACTAACCTAGTTTATTCCATTGTATAGAAATGGCACCCAGTAGAAGGAATGTGAACTCTAGCAATACATATGATCCAAAGAGTAAGAAGGATCATATCTTTCACGGTATTAATCCATAATTTTGAAGGGAAATAGTCGCCCTTGTGTTCTCAACATATGAAGAAATAGTATCATGTGTTAATAAGATAAGTAAATAATTCCCTGAGTCCTATGGCTTTGAAGCGAAGCAAGAGACGAAAGGGATGGAAGAGAGAATGATGGATAAAGGGATGAGGGGAAAGAAGAATTTTCCAATATGTGGTAATTGTGGGAAGAAACATCATGGAACTTCCCTAAAGGGAATGAGAGTTTGTTATAAGTGTAGAGAAAAAGGACACAAAGTGCGTGACTGCAAGGGTAAGAAAATGGTTTCAAATGTACAATGCTTCTTCAGCAAGGATTGGGGACACTATGAAAACCAATGTCCAAATCATCAGAGTATGCCCCAAATGATGTTATTGGATAATAATCAAGTTATGATACTACCACAGATGATGATTAATGATTAGAGTTCTTATATTGTTATTAAAGAATTTTGTAATTTGAGTGTTGTATCAATGATGTACTGGTTATAATAATTAAGGAGTATATAAGTATTGTACTACATTGCTATTTCATCAAGGACTTGAGATTGTGTGAAACCATGAATAGTGACTCCATGGTAGGTTAAATTTTTTGGAAAATATATGCTTGAGAGAAAGATAAACCATAATATGGTTCTGATCCCGAGATAGTGATTTCGGAATAAGACGTGATTGATTTGGATAAATTATGTTGGATATTCTTAACTTCCTTGAAACTGATTGATGATTTGTATAAATTTTTGGATAGAAGGAGTATATCTAGTATTCTATATGGAATAAGGGATCATGGTAATTCAATATGTTTAAAAATAATACATGATGAAGGCGTTCACATGTTGTTATGTGAAAAAAAGGGTCTTAATTATGTTTACCTTCCTTATAAAGTTTGGACGTGAGTTGGACAGAAGTGTTTTGGATAACTATAAAGGTTGGGATGGAGTAATTTGAACATTGAATAGTAATTTTTAAGGTTAAAACAATTCTTAAGATTATTTTTGGAATATTATAATACTATATTTTTAGGAAAAGGACAACCTGCAAGGTGGGGCATAACCCGTCGCGTCGGACAAAGCTGCAGGAATCGAACCCACAACCATAGTGAGACGGGCCTTTATTACCTACCACTAGCCTACAAGAAGTCCCTAGCTATTACAAAATAGTTTTACTAATCTAAATGGTATGTGTTAATATTTGGAACCTTATACAATTAGGATTAATAGAATATTTTTGAGTTCTATTACCTTTTAGAGTGAA
This sequence comes from Viscum album, assembly GCA_963277665.1. Lineage (NCBI taxonomy): Eukaryota > Viridiplantae > Streptophyta > Magnoliopsida > Santalales > Viscaceae > Viscum > Viscum album. The sequence continues at coordinate 689,835,519 of OY728119.1, read as the reverse complement.
AGATGGGTTTGTGGTAAAAAAAAATTTATGAATGAAAGTCTACATGACAAGTATGTATATTCCCTTACATTCTTAGTAAATCTCCTAAATAAATTCCTTAACTTTATAAAAGGTAACTTAAAATAAAAATGTTGTCGGTTAACTTTTCCAACTGGGGATTCAATGATCGTTTAACCAATCACAAGTTTGTGATTTTCTTATGGTTAACGTTCTCCTAATCCAGTTCTCTATAACTCTACATCAGACCTTGATGGTTTGTTTTTCTTCCATATCCATATTTTCATAGAATCCTATTATGGGCTATCTCGGGTGACCTTTGTACTTATCTTTCATTCTTTTAAAGTTATATTTTTATTAACCTTATTTCCGATGTGGGTTTCCACAAGGGTATTTTCTATTTTCAACCTTTTATTTTCAATGAAAAATTTCAAATTGCTAGGACACAATTTATTGAAGGATGGTAGAATGTAACACCTCGAGCTTCCACGATACGCCTCTCTTTCAATAATCCAATAGCTTTCATTGTACGCAACTTCGTGTTCTAACACACACCACAACCAATCAAAGTAGCCGTTATGAATAGTAATACCTAATTTTTTAAATTTTTTAAATTTTATTTTTCCAAATGGACTTCTTTTTCTGTATTCGTAATATCAAAATTATCCTCAGTTGAATTTTTTGTATCTTTCTGAAAAATTCCAATTTTTTTATGAGTAGTGAAAAAATACTTAAAACAACTTTTTTAATAAAAATAATTTATTGTGGTAATTTATACTATTTAGTGGTTTTAAAGTATAATTAGAATATATTTTTACCATTTTATCCAATGGTGGTCATTAGAATTAATTTAACATTGAAATTGGACATAAACAATTGCCAATCATTTGATATAAATTGTTTCTTAAAAACACGCTATTTGTTGTAACAGCGGGAGTTAATTATAAAATTAATTAATGCAACTTATATGTTTGGAATTTTGTAAAATAGACATCATTTTTGAATTCGGAATATCAATTATAGATTAGGGTGAAATTTTGGCCTTATTATGAAAAACTTCAATTTTTGATGAATAGTGAAACCACTAAGTGGTTGTTAAAAAACTGATATTTTATTCAAATGAGACATTACCACTTCTGTGTTTTGAATATCAAAAATCCGACATACATGGTTTTCATTAAGAAGTAAAATGTGGTTCAATGAGATTAAAATAATTTTTTGGTGAATAGTAACTTTTTCTTAATCGCGATTAGGGGTAATTAGTGTAGTTTAAGGTAAAAATAATGTTTTAATAATATGATATGAGCTTGACACATGTCCTACCTTCATTGGATGTTCCATGGTAGACCAAGACAATCCATGGGTCAACTTGGGGACCCCATGGAGCCACTTTAGTTGGAAAATGACATAAATACCTTTTATTTAATGTTAAAGTAAAAAATAAAACAAACATGAAATGTTTTACTAAAACAATTTTTACATGGGTTTATAAAAGTCATGTTTTGGACTATAAATAGTCATTGGAAAGATAAAAAATATTTACTACATCATAGTATTTGTTTTATAATTTTTAGAGATTAAATAAATTAAATTATTTATGACATCATGATGATGCAGCGATGACCTCATTATTTAACGATTTAAATAAAATAAAAAGATATTGTAAAATCCAAGGCTTACACTTGTCAAAAACCTATTGGTTGAGTATATCTAGAACCCTTATATAAGTGTGGGACCTCTAAAATTAGAAACTCATTTTATAATAAAGTGACTTTTCTTTACTTCCCAAGAGTGCCCCTCCTCTCCACTTATAATAGGCCCCCACCTCTACCACCTTACTCACACTTTCAAAGCCTATTGGCTCGGCCAACCTCTGCCCAAATACTCTCCCAACTTTCCTCCCTTACTCCTAGAAGCCTCACGTTGGGCAGAAGTCTTCCCAAATAAGCCTTTGGCTCAAATGAAAAAGAGTTACCCGATTTTAAGGTATTGTCTTCTCTAATATTGTTTTGTTTTATTTTTATTCTCCAACCCCCTAAACTCTTTTTATTCATTTCTTTTGTTACAACACAAGTATCCTAAATATACTAGGATGTTGTTATAAGAAGGATTTGAGCTACACTTACACACACCTACATTTAATGGTTAAAGAACATACTGTTTCTGTGGATGGCGAATTTTTGCCTCACGAAATGATGATTGTTCAACACTCATATAACACCTCTAATGGTGGCCATTATGATGAAACTATTTTTATATATGATATATATTATATTTTTGTTTTCCTTATGATTTTTTATTTTCCATTTATGGCATACCTTTATGGTTTCCATTATGGGTAAACGCGATATTTTCATTTTAGGAAGTGCGGACTACCGCCCCCTCAAAGTGATTTGAATCGTTATTACCATATGTGGGATTTATAAAGGATGGAGTAAATGGTATTATATGATATATTATACTAGAATTATATTATACATTTATATCATTATGATTTCATTCCATTAAATATGAAATAGAAATGAAAGTAGCGTTCATGCGTACGTACGACTTACCGTCTCCATGAACGGTGCATTTCATTTCTTACCTCTAAATGTAACGTAATATTATGAATGAATGTATATAATGGATATATATGATATATATGACATATAAATCATGAATATAATTCTGGAGATAATCGATATTCTACCACATATACAACTTGTAATTATAAGAATTTTATTGTTGACTCAAGTACCAAAGATCGACAAAATGACCGTTATTAACTTAAATAATTACATAATGATCATAACATTGTAATAAGTGATATAAAAAGGATAACGAAATTTAAAATGGTTCTTAATAAAGTAGATATTAACTCTAGTTTATTATTCAGGAGGTTAAAGATCGGTTGAGTCAAGTCGGACATGAGGTAAGGGAACTTCTTAACCCAATTTCCATTCATTGGGTTAATCTCCCACTTTCAAATTATGTCATGATATTATTATGTCCTATCTTGTATTTGTACTTTATTTATGTGTACTTATAGTTAATACACATAATAGATCTATTTTATTTTAAAAATTATCTTTTTAAGGACTTTGTCTCAATCTCATTTCATTGAGGCATATTTGGTATTATACACAACTTTCTTTTATACGGTGTATAAACCCCTTTGACTTTTACGTTTATTCAAAAGGAATATTTTTTATATGAAGAGTTTTACTAAACGACAAAAAGGGAATGTTTTCGTTTCCGTACTTATGTGGTGACAACGACTTCTCCGCCGCCGTGACCATTATTTGAGTTTCAGCTTCCTCTACAAGCCATCACTTTTTTTAATGAAAAATAAATACAAAGTTTTAACTTGCTTTTATTTTGGTATTGAAAATGGTTTTGAAAGCGTTTTTATTATATCAATGTGTTGTATTGACATCTTGTGATTGAAATGTGGAAATGTTATGTTTCCTTTATGCATGTTTTATGTGATACGAGTATGTTATGGTTTATGATATGTTTAAACCTAATCATATGAGGAATGCATTGGACTTAATAAGTGATGGGTGGATCCCGCTATAGCTCCTCGATGCATCGGTAGGTCTCATGAGACAAACTAGTGTCTTGGCACGAGGCCTTGACAAAATCTTATTTGTGGTCTGGGCACGAGGCCTTGACTATGTGGTTATGATAGTCTGGCATTATGCATTCCATCATTATGAAAGTGGTTATTGATATTGCATGTGATTATTCGACCAGTAGAATATCCATGTGAAGAAGTAAATGGAATTATGTCATTTTACTTTTTCCATATTATGTTTATGTTCAAGTTTAAAAGGCTTTTGTTTTAGTTATACATTTCCTTAAATGTTTATGTTTATTTATGAAAGCTTCCGAAATATTGTTATCCTTACTGAGCATCTGAGCTCACCCCTTTCAATGTTTTAATATTTTCCAGGATGTGAAGAAGTGTTTTATGAATGACCTGCAGGCATAGTCAGAAGAGGATATGAGTGTGGACTATGGAGACATTGTTATTGTAGTTTTTCACCTTATATTGTAATGTACATTTATGAAATTATCTAGTGTTTCCAAGGCTACTAAACTAATCGGTCTTTCGAGACTTGATCTTTTGTGATCATGGCAATGTTACGAAGTAATGCACCGACTCTGGGTAGCTGGGGTCAGGGCGTTACAGTTTCTATAATAATGGGAATGTTTGTTAAGGCCTCATGCATATGATGAGATGATCACCTTCACCCATCATGACATTTTATTTTTAGTTATTTATTTTAAAATGATACAAGCATGTTTTTGTTTCCTATAATGACCAATATCATGTTATAGTTCATGGGTTACTTTTATTTTTTTACTTTTAATAGAACTATTTATGTTTCTCTAGATGCATATTTTGGTTAATTAATGTTTTGTGGTGTAAATTATAAATTCATTAAAGTAATAAAAATCACCAATACTAAATTTTAATTTATTTTTAGTGTTTTTCATGAGTGTTTTATGGTAAATAATGGCATGTTTACAAACATGGGAAATTATTTATTTTTTCATAACATGGACTATTCGAAACTCGTGTTTTTTATGAAGCATGTCATTTTCTAAACTAGGTTATCCAATTTTAATGTTCTGTGTATTGATATAAACATTGAAAGGACCATTCAATAGATGTGTTATATAAATAAAAATAATATTATGATATCATGTAACATATCAATAAATTTAATTTATTAAGGAAATCACGTTAAATATAGAATTTTAGACATAATTATTTGAATGCTTAAAATCTAACAAAATTATCATTTAGTTTAACTTGAAACAAGTTAATTTTTAATTACATTAGTGGGTGGATTATTTATATTTTTTTGATGTTAATGTATTAAATCGGATAAATTGCTTGTTTTTTTATTTGTTCTATTACTATTGAATTACTTTTTGGAAAAGAAAAATTGTAACATGATTTCTTAAGTAACAAATTTCAGTTCATCCAGGAAACACTGATTTAAATAAAAATTGTTTTGAAAAATTTAGTAGAGTCATTTTTAGGAAGGTTATTTTTTCAATATAATTTTATAAATAATGATAAAAATTGTATTCATTTAATTTTTTCTAACCAACTAGATTTTTAATGAATAAACAAAGTGAAATTTTTTTATTAGAATTTTTTTTATTTTAACAAGTTGATATATATTTAGAATAAGTAAAAAATCATTTGGAGGGAATTATTATGATTTTAACTCTACAACATGTAATAAATAATTAACTGTTATATGTGTGGTGTCAATTATTATTAATAAATTTATATATAAACATGTAATATACCTTTTTAAGGAATGTTAAGCTTGATATGTTCTGAATCCTTGAATTTAAATATGTATCTTAATTTTTATGTCTTGTTTCTATTATGTGAAATTTCAGTAACGAGGGATTTGTGAAGACTTATTGGTAAATTAATGTCATGATACATGGGGATAACTATTTTATATATTTTATTTTTAGAACATTACTAAGTTAAATATTGTGATCTCATAGATATAATAATGTTTTTCTGCTAAAAGTACATCGAATTTTTTTAAAACAATATTATGGGATTTTTTACGATATTTAGTTTATTTAGGGGTTTATTGATGTAATAATTATTTGATTGATATGTATTACTTTTTTTCGGTATAGATATCCTTGTTTCTCATTATGTTATTATTTCTACTTATTTTTGAACAAGATTCTAGATTCATTCTCAATATCTTTTGTTGTTTAATAATTTATTTTTAGGATGAACTATTTGGTCCCATAATGATATATGGGATTGATTCTACCAATTGATAAAATTTTTTATTAACTGAATAATTTCTATATGATAGGTATATCCCTCGTTATATTTTTTTGAAATTTTTTTCAAAATTTTTATATTTCTTTTATTTATTCTCAACTGTATTGTCTTTTTTCAAAATATAGAGAGATAAATTTTAGGTATCTATTGGGAGGTTTGTTATTCCATATCCTTTCTCTCTAATTTCAATATTCATTTAAAATTTCACGGTTGATAATTATATGAGTGGTATTTAATGTATATATATGGAATATTAATAATCTTTTAATTATATTTTGAGTGTGTGTAGTTGTTAAGAAGTGTTGTTCATATTTTAATATGTTCTCAAAAATTTGTTTTGTAAATAATTGTGTTAACGTAAAAATTTTAAAACATTATTTATAAATTAATTTGAGAGTTTTGAATGTGATTTAATTATATTTTGTGGTGGGTAGTAATTTTTAATGAATAATTTTATTTTCTATTTCATATATTATTTAATTGAAAATATAATATTTTCAAAAGAGTAGTCAACATTATGTTGGAAACCCTTTGTGTGTAAAGGTGTGTATTTTTACCTTTACTCATGGGTTAAAATTTGGAGCTATATAATGTTTTAAATATGTTTTTATTATACTTTTAATGGAATCATATTATTTATATGTGTTTTGTTAAGGTAAGGGGTATTTAATAATGGATGCATAAGGGTAGGCATTAGTTTTCAAAACATGCATAAGGGATTGTTGGGGATTATTTTCTATAATAAAGTTATGTCTTTCCCCGAATAAGGGTGTTCATGGGTATCTTAAAGGTATGTAATAGTATATCACTATTTTCCAATCATAAATAAGGGTAACTTGAGTCTCGCATAAGGGTTCTTCTATTTTCCTTAATCTCAAATAAGGGTCATCCCTAAGTTTTTTAAAGGTATGTTGTGATTCTAATACGCTTTTTAGGGTAACCAATTATGTAATGGTTAAAAAAATTACACATACATAGTGTGTAGGTGTTGCTTTTAGGTATTGTTTCTGAATTTCAATTATTGAATCCACTTCCATATAACCCAATTATTATTTTCAATGTAACTTAGTTGAAAAATATTTCATTATATTTATTTGAAGAGTTTTGGAATAAATAAAATTATAGCATGACTCCAATGAATTTAGAATTTTAGAAAATATTTTTACCAAGAAAATTATGTGGAATATAATTAAATACCAATAAATGTAAAATAAATTATCATTGATCCAATGGATTTTATGTAATATATTTGGATAGATAATTGTAAATATTTAAATTAGTTTCCATAGCTCATTTGAGTCTCTATTATTTGTAATTTCTGGAAAATATTGAATTTAAATAGTAGAATATTCCACATCATTTTGGAGGAACTAATATTACTAAATATATAAAAATATTATTATATGAAATAAATAAATAATATTATTCTATTTATTGATTTAAAATGATGTAGCTTGATTTGGTAAAACTGTAATTTATAAATTATATTCATAAAAATATAATTAAAGTTTTTATTACTACATTAATAAAGGAAAAAGAAGTTTTTTTCATACAAATTATGGTTAAACTACCTGTTTAATATTTTCCCATATTGATAATAAGTAATATTGTGTGTTGTGGATAGTTAAGATGATATTAGAAGATAGAAATCACACTTTAGATGAAAAATTTAATGTTGTCGGTAATAATGTCTGTAAATGAACATAATGATTTATCAAATATAGTTTATAATAATATTTTATAATATAGTGTCCTATTAGGAGAAAGTTTGAATTATATAATTTATAGTTATAGATTAATTATGATTATTCTAGAAATTATCCAACAAAGAGAAATAGAAACTTCCATGTTGTACAATAATTTTGTTTTGATCATTTCAAAATGATAGCATTTTTCTTTGTTAAACTACATAATTAATTCTGATAAGAGTTATTTATTATAGTTAAATATGTTAATTTATTGAAATTGTTTTTATTTCATGTTAATAATGAATAATGTTTCATGTCATGGGAATAAAATTAATGTCTAGGTTAGTGTATGATTTTTTTATGTTTCCTATAGATATTTAAAATTGTATTCTATCTATTTTCTATTTTTTTGTTTTTCAGGGAATGTTTTAATTCCTAAAATGGTTATCAATACGAAGCTGGATGTTATATATAACTATACTAATGAGTCATGAAAAGAATAATTACATCTCAAATTTGTACTATGTATACGTAAAAAAATTCATTAAAACATGTTACTTTGATTCTGTTCACATATATTGGATTCATAATATGGACATCATATGAATAATAAACTAGTTTATTCATGATATCATTAAAATGGGTTTTTATTAAATATTAAATGTTGGTGGATGAGAAAACCCTTAATTATTATATTGTTTCTTGAATCCACATAAAATTTGGTCATATTTTAAATTTAAAATTATATGTTGAAAAATTAATTTGATATGCATGTATGGTCAATAGTACCCAGTCATAAAGTAAATGATTTATAATATAATATGAATGGTGTTCTGATTATTAAGGTCACGACTTGTCCTTGGGGATTGTTCTGTGACTACCCCAAGCCCGCCTTCCATAGTCCAGGGGCTGGCGACTAGCACCAAAGTCTTAAATCCCTGTAAAATGGAAAGAATTTCCTTTAAATAAGAAAACAAACACCACAGAGTACGCAAGATGAAGTAAACACTAAGTAAACTGAGTACAAAAGTATGTACTAAAATGTAAATGGGCCATAATACAAACCCAACTGAAAGTGCAGTACAACTAAAATGAAATTACAGTAGCAGTAAAGTAAATCAGCAACCACCGAGTAGTCCTACGGCTATCCCACCTGAAGGGTGGGTACAGATGGCCTCCTCAGCTCCTCGAGTCCGCCCATCCGCACTGTGTACGTCCCACCTAATAGTTCAACTCTGGGTATTGTCCTGCTCTGCAAGCCTCAACCACGATCAGCACTATCTGTCATCTGCAACCAACATAACTTAGTGCAGGCATAGCCCATGAAGGGGTGAGTATATGATACTCAGTAGGGACCCCGAGACCCCCAAAGGTCTCCTAGAATACACAAAGGATAAACCAAAAAATAAGGATACAAACACGAAGTATCAACGAACACTACCTAGGTAAATTCCCACACATATACCTAAGTCATCATATCCAGTTTGGCTCCAACTCACGAGCCCACGTACAACCCTGTAGACACAGGAAAGCACAACCCAATCCATACAGGAAAGCAAGTAAATCATATCGATGATAATGATTGGAAGTCATGACTCAGCTCACACAAGTATACTACTCATGAAGAGGGGGGGAGATGATAAATTTATCCTCTGAATCATCTACCCAGCCAAACCCACGTAGGATCCACGTATAGAAGTCGTCACTGCCGAACCCATGTAGGATCAAAGTACAGTAACCATCGCTGCCAAAACAATGTAGGATCCAAGTATAGTCGTCATTGTTGCTGAACCCGTAGAGGATCCATGTATAGTTTTCCTTGCTGTCGAACCCACGTAGGATCCAAGTATAGTCATCCCCACTACCTAACCCACGTAGGATCCATGTACAGTCCTCATCGTTGTCGCGGTCGGAGCCAAATCTATGGTTTCCGCACACAACATACTCGATTCCCGGAGGGTATGCTCCTCCAGTCAAAAGGGGTGGATACAACAACTGTCACGAAGACTAGAGTTAATGTACATTGTAGTTCTGTCTAATGTCACAGGGGAAAACCACGAAAAACATGCCCAAGTCATGAAGAACATGACAACCAATCCATTTTCCTAAAGTACACGATGTGTAGGTAAGCAATACACGTTGTGTCATCAGACACTGGGTACTACCCGTGTAAAACGGCCTGTTTCCTGGGGATGGTCCTATAAAAAGTAAGTGCATGGCATGTGGTATGGTTACACACCATGTCTCCAGTACATGGTATTGTCCTAGTACCACAACCTGTGTCGAATGGTTGTTCATGTAAAAAGTAAGTACACAGCGTTTGGTATGGTTACACACCGTGTCCAAACTTCTGGGGTCAGCTGCATGTACACTGGCCTTGTTTGGCCGTGTGGTAGAGTACCTGCCTGTGTACTCCACCACGTGTCCATGTATTCTCGGAATACACTCCGAGTCATCATGAAGGCTCTTCTGCCATGGTGAGGGCAGTAAACGCCTTAGCACTTTGTCGTGTGGTTCAGCCCGTGTCTGTGTATCTCCCAAAATACACGCTGACCCTTACGAAGCTGCTTCTACCTTTCTATGAAGTGAATGCAAGCCGTTTTAATTGGTCGTGTATTACTATCAGTGTCAGTGTATTTTTCCTAAATACACGCAATGTCCATCGAATTCTCCTTGGTCAAAAAATGTGAAGAGTACACGCCGTGTGTCTAGAGTCACACGTAGTGTGTTACTTTTCTAATGTCCAAAATGGAAGCCATTGTATACTTGTACTACACGGCGTGTGCTCCTGGAGGACACGCCGTGTATTTTAGAATTTTCCAAAAAAACGACTCCTCTAGCCAACACACCTCCTTAGGTGTATGTTCATCATTCCGATGATCCTATTTTTACAAAACATCCGCTTCTAGGTCGCCCCAATGCCCTGGGGCCGTTTACAATGTTTTAGGGCCTTTGATTGGTTCTGAAAACATAGCTTGAATCACTACACATGAACGGACAAATAACTCCACAAATATTCAAAAGAATGGCGTAGGTATCGGACCGTGTTCATTTGGTCCAGTCCCTTCCACATTAGTCTGATAACAAGCGGTTTAATAGGAATAACAACATCGAAGGAATCCCAAACATTACTCAATTCAAACACACCCCTACCTTGATAAATGATAACATTTTCTAGAGACGCAGAAGATGGCATCGGGGGGTGAGGTTTTGAAGATGGTGTTGGCATGCGTCTAAGGAGGGGATGACATCTCACACTAGTTGTGAAGTGAGGAAGGAACGACATGTCGTCTCTCCTTTTGGTAATGACGTTCTTCATCGAAGGTTGTCATTCTTCATGGGAGGATGAAGTTCTTCAAAGGGACATAAAATTCTCTTCCAAAATCCTCACACAACAAATAACCAAAATAATATAAGGCCACCCTTATTTTATTATTTTTCCATGAAATTCAAAAACTCAAAATTCAAAAACAAACTCACATAATTAATCAAACTTGAGTTGTCTAATTAATTGGGTGTTCTATTGGCACGTTTAAAGAGGGTGAGAGAGAGGAGTTACTCACATAAATGTAATGTTAGGGAGTCAGAGAATGTGAAGGGTTGCGCTCGTGTGGGACCCACCTCACCATAATCCTCTCATGTGTAGTTAGTAACTATTGGATCCTACCCCAACTCCCACAACTAGGATCTGACCACATAGAAAAAGAAATATAATTGTAACACACTTTTATTTTACTTTTTATTTAATCAACATTTTTTATCAAAACCTCCCGAGCAGACAAATATTCGATTAAAGTTCTCTTAAGCAATTACCAGCACTGTGGTTCAATCAGTGCCCTCAGATTTCAATTCTGTGTACCGGTTCGAAAAATAGAAAAACCCGCTCTTTCGTTAACTGAACATATCAGAGCTAAACTTCAAAAATTGATTCCAAGCACACCGGACCATGGATTCAAGTGCTGTCACAAACTGTGTACTCATAAAATACTGAAGAAATTAAGAAAAAAAATTCCTTGAAATTTACGGCTTTTTACATTACTCCCACCTCAGGGTTTTACGTCCCCATAAAGCTACATCATAAACTAGGGAAATAAATGAGGGTACTGTGCATGCATCTAAGCCTCCCTCTCCCATGTGCTCTCCTAGAGGTTCCCGTGCTACCACCTGATGCGCACTAGAGGAATCGACCATCCATGTAGGACCTGCTCCTGTCAATCCTCAATCACCACTGGGACCTCCTCAAATGTCGCCCCATCATTGATGTCCAGCTCCTCGTGATAAATGATATGCATCGGGTCATGCCCGTATCTCCTCAGATGAGATACGTGGAAAACATCATGCACCCGGTGCAACTGAGGTGCATGTTCAAGGAGATAAGCCACCTCACCTTTCCTGATAAGAACATGGAATGGTCTGATGAAGTGTGTAGATAACTGGCCACCCCAGTCAAATATACGTTATCCACGTCGAGGTGAGACCCGTAAGAAAATGTGGTTGCCATACTCGAACTCTAGTGGTCTCCGCCTCCTATTAGCATAGGACTTCTGTCGGCTATGAGCATCCCTCATCCACTCCCGGATGATCTGTACCTTCTCCTTCATGTCTCACAGTTAACATCTTCACGTTGTGCCTCTCTGACCCGCTGAATTAATGGTGGAGTGACTGTGAGTGACTATAGAAAGGATTACCCATCTCAATCCACGTAGGATATCTGCAACGCGACTAGCTGCTCTGTCGCCTCTCCAAGTAGCTGAATTACCGACCTCATGCTAAGAGCATCAGCTACTACATTCTCCTTATCGGGAGTATATACTATCTCAAAGTAATAGTCCTCGAGGAACTCAAACCATCGCAGCTGCCTCAGGTTCATGTCCTTCTCCGAGAAGATGTCCTTGAGAGCCTATTGGTCAGAATAGACTTTAAAGCGCTCTCCCATCAGATAGTGCCGCCACATCTTCATGGAGAAGTCCACTGCTACTAACTCCAATTCATGGGTAGCATAGTTATACTCGTGCTGCCTCAACTGTCGTAAACCGTAGTCGATCACTGCCTGCTCCTGCATCAGGACACACCAGAGTCTGGTCCCTAATGCATCGCAGTAAACTACGTACCCTACGCCCTGCTCTGGTAGCCTCAAGATGGGTGCACTAGCCAATCTCTGTCTCAGTTCATGGAAGCACTGTTGACATCTATCCGACCACACGAAGGGATTCCCCTTATTTTTCAATGATGAATGTGGTGCTGCAACTCTGGATATGTCTAGCACAAATCTCTAATAGTACCCTGCCCGACCTAGGAAACTTCGCACCTCCTCCATGCTCCTGGGTGTCTCCCAAGGTAGCACTGCCGCGATCTTCACAGGATCCACCGCAACTCCCACCTCTAAAATAAAATGCCCCAAGAATTTAACCACTAGAATCCAGTATCTACACTTCAAGAGACTACCATAATGCTGTTCCTCTCAGATTTTATCCAGTACAACCCGCAAGTGGTAGGTGTGGTCCTCCTCACTAGTCGAGTGTATCAATATGTCGTCGATGAATACTATGATAAATCGATCAAGGTAAGGCTGGAACTTCCTAGTTGTGAGATTAATGAACACTACTAGTGCATTGGTTACACAGAAAGGCATAACCAAGAACTCATAGTGGCCATACCGACACCTGAAGGCCATCTTCTGGACATCCTCAACCCGAACTCTGAGCTGATGATAGCCTGACCCGAGGTCAATCTTCGAGAACCATCGTGCTCCATTGAGCTAATTGATGAGTTCTTCAATCCTCAGTAGTGGATACTTATTTTTAATGGTCACATGGTTCAGGTGATGGTAGTCAAAACACAGTCGCAGGCTCTCCTTTGCCTTCTTAGTGAACAAATTCGGGGACACCCAGGTTGAAACACTGGGTCGAATGAATCCCTTTCCCTGCATGTCATCCAGTTGTACCCGTAGCTCATGAAGCACAGCGGGAGCCATCCGATATGCTGGAGTAGATATCGGGGGTTTCCCAGGGTACATTTCAATATATAAATCTACCTCTCTGTGAGGACGAAGTCCTAGAATGTCGTCAGGAAAAACGTCCGCATACTAATCCACCACAACAGGGAAACTCGGACTCCGCACATCAACTGCTCTGAGGATGAGACTGGCCAACTGATCTGTGATCGGATGCCCTCTCCTCTATGTGAGTCGGTCCTATGCTGAAGTGGACCCCTTCTCGCTGGTGAAGGTGAACTTTCTCCCTTCGGTGTGGACACATTGCACCTTGCGCCAAATACTGTCTATCTGAGCATGGACCGTAGATAAACAATACATGCCCAGGATGACATCATAATGCCTCGACACCACTTCAAGAAGATCCCAACCGAAGATCTCCCCTACTAGATCAAGTTTACACTATCATAACCTATGCGTAATCATCGAGTCTTCTCCCGTAAGTGTCTCTAGCCGTAAGGATCATGCCAATAGCTCTGTCGGAATCTCCGAGCTCCGAACAAGGGAATCAACAATAAAATAATGACTCGATCCAGTGTCTATAAAAACTGCAGCAAGGGTGGAGTAGACATAGATAGTACCTCAAATCATATCAGGTGCACCATGGTCGTAAGCCTCCGCTGCCTGAAGATGAGCCTGCCTCTGTTCTCCAGTTCTGTGTGGTCGGTGTGGACCTCCTAGTGGTGGTGGTGGTGGTGGAGCCTAGATGTGTCATCCACCACCTGGTGCTTGACCAGCTCCTCTAACTCATCTTCCTACTCCCTTCAGACCACCACGGTCGAACTTCTGCCTCTTCCTGGGTGGTCCCTAAACCATCTACTGCTCCTCTGCATGGCGGGTCAGGCAGTCACGAGCCATGTGGCCCTACCCGCCGCATGCATAACACTATCTGCCTCTCGTATGACTGGATATACTGCGTGTGGGCTGCACATCCAAACTAGTATCCTGATGTATCCATCTTGATGGCCTTTTCTGATTGGACCTCTATGACTTCTGTCTACTGCCGGCTGCAGAAGACTCCGCTACGTGTCGTCCTACAGCAGGCCTCGTTGCTAGTGTAGGCTCAGCAAGAAAGCTATCCACATGAAGGGCTCGCTCCAGTTCTCCTACCTGCATTGGAATACTGAGAGAGATCATTGAATCCATGATCTCATGCATCAGTCCCTAATCAAAGGTCTGGGCCTGGATGAATGGGTCTCGTACCATTTCTGTGGAGTAGCGCAAGATATCAGTAAATCTCACGGAGTACTAGGCTACTGTCATGCTGCCATGCCGCAGGTTTAGTAGCTCCTGAATTCTCACCGCATGGAGGGTGGCTGGAACGAAATCCGAGCATAAGAGGCCCTCGAAGTCTGACCAAAGTAATGACACCTCGTCATACAGGTGGATAATCATGCTCCACCATCTTCCTACTACTGCATGCATGAGACTCTCCTCATGGATTTCCATGAGGTCAGCTGGTGTCCCTAATAATCTGGAGACTTGGACGATAGCATCCAGCCAATTCTCAACTGCATGAGGGTCCATCTCTCTGTGGAACCTGGGCGGCCTCTGAAGTTGAAACTCATGAAGCACACTCAGGCGACGTGTACTCTCAGCTGCTGGGGCTGGTGGCATCAGTGGCTCAGTGGGTAGAGGTACCGCCGGTGCCTCCGCTATAATGGGGCCTAGCACCAAGGCCTCTTCACTCTGTGGGCTTCCATCTTGCACAAAACTCGGAACCCTGTCTGGCTGCCATCGTGGGGCCATCCTGAAAAAAATAGGTGTACCACATTTAATACAGTATACCTAGTCACCTGACACAAAGTAATCACACATACAACTTTTAAAACACACATGCAATCAATGTTTTTGTGCACTAAGTCGGAAATCAAAAGTCAGGGTCCTGGTGTACAGATACGTCGGCCACCGCACCAACACTGGACTCCCTAGACTGATAACAACAATCAATACTCTAAACAATATTTCTGCACATAGAAGAATTTATCAAAGTCATGATTTCTGTGGTAGAACCGACTCCTCTGATACCAATTTGTCACGACCCATCCTCGGGGCCCGTGCCGTGACTACCCCAAGACCGCATTACATAGTTCAGGGGGTGGAGACTAGAACCAATGGTGTAAATCCTGGTAAAATGAAAGGAATTGCCTTTATATAAGAAAAAAAACCCCACAGAGTATGCAAGATGATGTAAACACTAAGAAAACTGAGTACAAAAGTATGTTCTGGAAAGTAAATGGGCCAGAATACAAACCCTACTGAATGAACCATACAACTAAAAGGAATGTACAAAAGAAGTAAAGTAAATCAGCAACCACTGAGTCGTCCTCCAGCTATCCCACCTGAAGGGTGAGTACAGATGGTCTCCTTAGCTCCTCGGGTTTGGCCATCCACACTGTGTACGTCCAACCATATAGTCCACCTCCGGGTACCGTCCCGCTCCACAAGCATCAACCACGATCAGCGTATTCCATTGTCTACAACCAACACAACGTAGTGCGAGCATAGCCCGTGCAGGGGTGAGTATACGATACTCAGTAGGGACCACGAGACCGCCAACGGTCTCCCAGAATCGATAATGGAAAAACCAAAAAAGAAGGATACAAACACAAAGTATCAACCAACACTACTTAGGTATATGCCCATAAACATACCTAAGTAATTATTTCCAGTTCGGCTCCAACTCAAGAGCCCATGTACTACCCTGTCCACATAGGAAAGCACAACCCAATCCATATAGGAAAGCAATTCAATCATATCAATGATAATGATTGGAAGTAAAGACTCATCTCACATAGGTATACTAATCATGAAGAGGGGTGGAGATGATAGATGTAGCCTCTGAATCGAATCCCATGACGAACACTCATAGGATCCAAGTGTAGAAGTTGTCGCTGGTGAACCCATGTAGTATCCATGTACAGTAACCATCCCTGCCAATCCCACGTAGGATCCATGTACAGTCATCATCATTGCCGAACTCACGAAGGATCCAAGTACAGTCGTCCTCGCTGGAGAACACGCGTAGGTTCCAAGAACAGTCATCCTCACTACTGAATCCACGTAGAATCCAAGTACAGTCGTCATCATCATCGTGGTCGCAGCCAGCTCTAGGGTTTCCGCACAGAGCATACTCTATTTCGGGAGGGTCCGCTCCTCGAGTCAAAAGGGTTGGATACATCAACTGTCATGAATACTAGAGTTAATGTATCCCATAGTTTTGTCCCATTTCATAGGTGAAAACCATGAAAAACGTGCCCAAGTCATAGAGAACAAGACAAACAATCCATTTTCCCAAAGTACACGGCGTGTAGGTAAGCAATACACGCTTTTTCATGAGACACTGGGTACTACCCATGTGAAACGACCCGTGTCATGGGGTTGGTCATGTAAAAAGTAAGTACACAGAGTGTGGTATGGTCACACGCCATGTCATCTGTCCATGGGTACTGTTCATGTACCACAACCCATGTCGAAGGGATATTCATGTTAAAAGTAAGTACACGGCGTGTTGTATGGTTACACGCAGTGTCCAAACTTATGGGGTCGGCTCTGTGTACGATCGCCATATCTGGTCGTGTGGTGGAGTACCTGCTCGTGTACTCCACTTTGTGTCCATGTATTCCCAGAATACACTTCGAGTCATCACAAAGCCGCTTCTTCCATGTTGGTGGTAGTACTCGTCATGCCTCTTGGCCGTGTTGTTCTGCCCATTTCCGTGTATCTCCCAAATTACCCACCGAACCTCGCGAAGCCACTTCTTCCTTTCAATGATGTGAATACATTCCATGTTACTTGGTAGTGTATTGATTTCTGTGTCTGTGTATTTTCCCAAAATACACGCCATGTCCAACAATGTCTCTTTGGTCAATCAATGTGAAGTGTACATGCCGTGTGTCTAGATTCACACGTCGTGTGTTACTTTTCTAATGTCTGAAACAGAATCCATTGTACTCTTGTACTACATGGTGTGTGCTTCAAGAGTACACACCGTGTATTCTATAATTTTCCAGAAAATGACGCCTCTGGCTGGCATGCCTCCCGAGGTGTCCGTTCGTCATTCTGATAATCTGATTTCTATGAATCTTCCGCTTCTAGGTTTCCCCGATTCCATGTGGTCATTTACGATGTTTTCGGGCCTCCGATTGGTTCCGAAAACATAGCTTGATTCACCACACATGAACGACCGAAAAACTCCACATATATTCAAATGAATGGTGGAGGTATCAGACCGTGTTTGTTTGGTCTGGTCCCTTCTGCATTAGTCAGATAACAAGCTGTTTATGAGAAACTACAACATGGAAGGAAAACCCATCATTACTCAATCCAAACACACCCCTACCTCGATAATAGATAACATTTGTTAGCGACACGGAATATAGCATCGCGGGGTGATGTTTCGAAGACAGTGTTGGCGTGCGTCCAAGGAGGGGACGGCGTCTCACACGAGCTGCGATGAGAGGAAGTAATGACATATCGTATCTCCTTGTGGTGACAACGTTCTTCGTCGAAGGGTATCGTTATTCGTGGGAGGATGATGTTCGTCAAAGGGACATAGAACTCTCTCCCAAAATCCTCACACAACAACCGACCAAAAAAATAAGGCCTCCCCATATTTTATTATTTTTCCATGAAATTCAAAAACTCAAAATTCAAAAACAAATTCACTTAATTAATTAATCATGAGTGGTCTAATTAATTGGGTGTTATGTTGGAATGTTTAATGATGGGGAGAGAGAGGAGTTACTCACATAAAGGGGGAGTTAGGGAGTTAGGGAATGCGAAGGGTTGGGCTCGTGTGGGACCCACATCACCATAATCCTCTCATGGGTAGTTAGTACCTATTGGATCCCACCCCAACTGCCACAACTATGATCTAACCACTAAAAAAAGAAATTAAATGGTAAGACAATTTTATTTTAATTTTTATTTAATCCACATTTTTTATCAACTACTCCCGATCAGATTCATCTTTGGTAAAGGTCCTGTTAAGCAACTATCGGCGCTACGGTTCCATTGGTTCCCTCAGATTTCAATTCTGAGTACCAGTTCAAATGATAGAAAAACCCACTCGTTCATTCATTCAACGTACCCGAACTAAACTTCGTAAATTGATTCTGGGCACACCGGGCCTTGGAATAAGGTTCCGTTAGAAACTACGTACTCGTAAAATCCAAATGAAATTAGGTAAAAAATTTCCTTGAAATTTACGGGTCATTACAATTAATGTGTGGGTATACCTAATGATATGGTGGTGTTGATGATCGTGAGTGCACGGGATGCAGTTACAATGATGGTGGTAGAATGAGGTGAAATGTTTTAATATATTGGAATTAGAAGTAAGATGTGATATTGTGTATAATGGTGTTGTACACTAGGGAAATGGGAATTAGTTTAGAGTTGGTATTTATCATCGATTATTAGTTCTAGCATAATGCATACTTAATAACAAATGGCCTATTTTTATTTTATAAAATGTATCCAACTACATGTTGTATCTTGATGATATACCAAACACCTTTATATTTTAAATGTTATATTCATTTGATTCATTGAATATATATTAACCCTTCTCTTTTACAAATATCATTAGATGATTTTTAACATAATAAACCTTTAAATTAGAATCCAATGATCACAAAGTCTTATGTTTTTAAAAAATTAGGTATTTAATTAAACATCACGAAACCAAAATAAATATATATTTAATTTAATCTTTATAATGATATCAGAATTCCCATTGAGATCATACATCCTCATAGAATAACCTGGGGAATACATGAACAAAAGGGCTGATCTATAAATCCTATTAAGGAAATAAAAATAATAATGAAAAATAGAATGAGGGTTAGAAAGATGAATGTGATAGAATAAATAGAATCAATCATTAATAAACATAAGAAAGAATATAATGTATAACACAAAACCATATAACCATGGAATCATAGGAATGTGGAAAATCATATAACATGACAAAACAATGAGTCAAACCTAACTTGCAAGACTATATAACATGGTGGACAAAGCCCCATAATGGAATCAAGTACACTCCCAATACCATCATGATGTCCCATGAGACAAAACATTACCAATGTATTGCATCAATATAATGGTGAGACCATCATATAATGTTCATGAATAAGTGTTCCACATGAATAATGATATATATGAATAAAAAATAAACACAATTGTTATCCATGAAAAGAATTGGGTATCATAATCATGTTACAAGGAATAAAAAATGAGTTTATCATAAATATGCACATGAAAGAATGGATTTAAAAAAATAAATGGACAATTCATATGAAAATATAGTCATGGATAATGATTATTGATGTCTTATTTATGTGGAAACATATAAAATGAGTGTTTAAGAAACTATAGAAATAAATCATTTCTGTGCATTATAAGAGACAATATTAATGATATTTTAAAGAGAAAAAGGAATAAATATTTTCATAAAACCAAAAATTGTCCAAGATAATTTTTCAAGATAAAATTACTGATTTAAATAAATGGTGTCTTGAATAGATTATGTAGGGCACTTTGAAGGAGGTATAAAATCAAGAAGTTCCCTTGATTCTAACTTGCTTATCAGGATGAATTGAAAGCAGAACATTTCTAAAACATGTATCCCCCATTCAAAGGGGATGATATGATCAGTATAACCACATTTTTAACATGTAAACTGAATTTAGAGGAATTATATAAAATTAATGAATCCTTTCAATGGGTTAATGAGAGATAATGATTTACCCAATTGAAAATGGAGGTTTGGGAATAATCCCTTTAATTATGTAGGAAACTGGGTTTCACTTGATATTAATGCCTTGGATAATAAAATTAAATAAACAGTAACCTTTTATATATATAATTAATTTAATTTAATTTAATTATGTTCATTTATAGATTTCTTTTATGAGTTATATTGTTAATATTCAATGTTAGTTTTCTTTATTTTCATGATTAGTTCATCTGTATAAGAGTATGGAAGTTCATGTAAAAATTAAATAGAAATACATAATTGAGGATATAAGTAATTAATGATAACATAAGATGTTAAAATTTTATATAATTCATATGGTTATCTTTCATGGGGTGGATTCATTAGATAATATGTCAGTTATAATCATTTGGATTATTTTTGGTGGGTTTCCCTCACAACAAACATGTTTTGTAATTATTATTTGAAATCACATGTATATAATTATTTCATATCATTATATGAGATATTATAAATATATAATCAAATTTTTCATCATATAATTGGTTTTATTATCAAAAATGATGACGTTAATGGAAAATTATTTTTTTCTCCTTTAGGACAATAAATTAAAACCTCACGAACAAAGTTTCGGTATTTTGAATAAAAGGGAGATGATATGTGTTAAATAATGGTATATTCCATTAGAATAAAAAAAATATCGTATATTTTTGTTATGAGTGTTATAATAACATTTAGATGATGGTAGGGGAAGATATAATAAGAAAATAAGTTGACAATAAATTAAAAATATGGAAGAAGAATTTACCTCTAGAATTTATCCTCATTAAAAATGACCTTAGGAAAAACGTTTTGGTATTATGTTAAGACCCTAATATCATGGATTCGGGGGATGTCCTTGGGAAGTGTTTTTGAATGATTTTTCCAAAATTCTTTATTTATGGAAGGTGAGAGATGAAGAGGTTGTTGGGGGTGGTATTCATATTAGAGGAGTGGGGTGTTTTATTATTATTTTAATAATTTGTTAATTATGATTGCTCAAGAAAAGTATTAGTGTGGATTATTGTGAAGAAATATAGTAAACAGTGCATTTTATATCTAACAAATGGTTCCTAATTCATCCTTACAACAACAATGACTAAAAAATTCATTTATTTAGCATTTATTGAAAATTATCGCATTTTACTATTCCATAAAATTCATGTTTTTTTGAAAAATTCCAAAAAATCACCCTAACAATTTTTCAACTTGTATAATTAAAAATTAAACTCCATATTATAAAAAAATCATAAATATAGGAAATTTAATGTCTAATTAAAATTATAATTTACTCAAAAAATACATATTTTAAAATTATAATTGATTTTATAACACTTTAAAAAATTAAATGTTGTCACATAAATTTAACTTAAAATCATTGTATGACAAAATATTATTTTATTAATACATTTTATTAAAATAATTCTTATTTGAAATCATTTTATAAATTATAAAATTGTAATTAAATATTTCTAAATTTCAAAAATAACAACACTTAATTAATATTTTTGAAAACATTTATATACTTATTCTATGTATAATTATATCATACATTAAATTTTTGGATTCCTAAATTTTATTTAAAATTTTCTAGCTAAGGTTAATATTTTGTAGGCCGATTTACTATTCAAAATGGTTACATTAATATTCCAAATTTAAAGTTATAATTCCACCAGTAAAAGTTTATTAACATATTGAAATACCTCTTATTTTTTGCATTCTTCATTTATAATGTTTGTATTGAATTCTTATTGTGATTTTCTATGATTCTACTATATTAAATAATTATAAAAGAAATTTCCATTGATAAAATTTAGGGACGTTAGATAGTGCCTAGAAGATTATGAAATGATACATGAATAAATGAAATATTAATGTTGGTTCTTAATTATTTTTATATGATGATGAAATAATTGAATATTATTTAATATTCAGAGATATTTTGGTGTGTAAACAATTTCACCTGGATGATTAATGAATTAATCTTTAAATTTTTATAATTAATAATGAAATAAATGTTTTTGTTCTATATGATATCTATTCCCCGGGGGTGGAAATCTGGTGTCATGAGGGATGATATTTGTAGTCGATTCTAATACTTCATTGTTTTCCTTAGTGTTGTTGGAGCTATATTTATTTTGTTATATCATATAGACCCCACCCATGTTAACAGGGAAATAGAAAACAAGAGATTTTTAGGGGATGGGGTACCCCAACATTCATGTTGGTTGATATACAAATATATGACTACCCCTCACCCCTTCTCTCTCTTGGGTTTCATTATTACCTGTGGGTATACACAAGGTAGATCTTCCATACATGTGTTTTATGGAATGTGATGGCTTGACATTGTTATAAATCCATGTATTTTGGATATAGTATTTAATATAATTTTATTTTTGTATTAGGTATGGTTTTTTAAACATGAGTTTCAAAACAAAATTCACTGGTTATGGTGGATTCCATAAATAAACTGGGTAACAATATATAGGATGTGGATGTGATGCACATGGTGCTGGTATGATATGGTTTCCAAGGTGTTTTTAGGAAGTATTTTTATATAGAAGATAATTATATAATCTTAGTAACTATATTAAATTTTTTAATGTGATGATGTTATTAATGGGTTTCAGGATATGATGTGGTAACCAAGGTGTTTTCGGGTATGATTATTAGGTAAGAGAGGATGGATCCTAATGTGTGATTTTGGGGAGTGAGAGTATAAAACCAGTGAGGAATTGGTTTTTGGGAACCAATATATATACAACCATTATCAATATTATTGTTATACTTATTTATGTATGTTGGTTAGAGATCCATAATGAGGATGGGAAATTATTAGTAAAAATTGTTTGGATGTGAGTTTGTTTCATTTGTTTATTTATTGGGATTTATTATACTTCTTTCACATATTGGTTTAGAGGTTTTGGGGAGGAAAATACAGAGTAAATATGATATTAACCAACTATATATATATATATATACTATTATATAGGTCTGTAGGTGTTGGTTGGTGATTAATTTGGACATTACTAACTCATGGAGTTGTTCAGAAGCTGTTGGAGATTCATGGCTGATACTTAGGATTTGTCACTTTAGTATTCTAAAATTTATTTTAGAGAGTTATACATAAAATTATTGATCATATTCTTTTTTATTATTTATCAATTATGAGTATTTTTTAATGGATTCAATATATAATATCCCACAATTCCTATATTGTTTTTTATAATAACTCATATTTTTGTGATTATATATCCTTAGTGATAGTGGAAAATCAACGATGATTGGAGTGTGTCTTCATGAATCATTATATATTGATCCCCAATTTTCATCATGAATGATTGTTGTAACATCCTCTCTTGTTCTGAACATTTGAGATGTTAAGGTTAATGAAATTATCCTTTCCTTTTTTTTCTTCTCTTACATTGTATGTGAGGAAGATGTTTTCTAGCAACACATGGTTTAGGAACCAAACATATAAGAAATGAGGAGTGAATAAACAATGTGATAGTTGATAATTAACACCAACTAGCTAGGGAAATCTACAAATCATGTTGTGATGTTATAATGAGTTTTATAGCTATTATAACCCCACTGTCCAACTGCTATGTTGCTACTAGCCACCCAATGCCCCATTTTGGGTGTGAATATAACGTAACTCATTGTTTTTAATTATATGTTCTTTGAACATTATTTATTACTACAAAATTGATGTATAACAACCTAACTGAATATGATAATCCCCCTACATCATTAAATCTCCCATTCAACCACTTTCTATTACCTTGTTACAATAACCTAATGATGTTATAAAGGTAAGATCTTATTCATCCCTTACAAGGCCACTCTTCCTACTTGATATATGAGCATGTATATATGTCAAATCAATATTATTGATTAATATCCCTCAATTTTAATCCATTTATATTTAGATTGGTGGTGGATTTATCATGTTGAAATCCTTTCTTTTCCAAGTCTAGATCTACAATAGATAATGAACGTTCCTCGATTAAGTGTTTATGAATCACATTACTAAATCTAAAATTAACAAATCATTTATTATGAAACCATAATATATTGTTGATTATTCTGTATATTGGTGAATTATTTGATAGGTGAATGAAATTAACTATATATCATAGATATGAATCACATGAATTCTAATGTTTCATGTTATGTAATCTAGAATGATCATCATGAGGTCTTGTTCGTCTTGATTTTCAAATTGAATCTGTATTCTATTAATGAATTTATTATAGATAAATGATCAATATATATAACCCATCCCCTCCCCTAGAATTGATTATTAAATCATTATAATATTATAGATCAATTAATGATACATTTAATTAGCATCTTTACCCTTGATATACAACATATTTGTCTCTCTTGATGGACACAGTAAGATATGTAGTTGTAGAATCATCTTCCTAACAATGTTTATTGTTTTTAATCCATTAAAAATCACTTTTTTTCCAAAACTATAATATGAATCATATTTGGGTTACCAAATACTTTATGGGTGTGAGATGTGTTTGATCCTTGATCCTTTTATGGATCATACATTTCGACATAAACAAAATTGAGTTAGGCAGTTCCATATCATTTGGTGCCCTTATATTTTCTTGTAGCCTTGTGTTGTCATATTTTTCATAGATTTATTTCTTAATGGATAGTGTTTTTGTGGGTTTGTTAATTTCTATCATACCCATAAATGATTCTTGTTTTCTAGGTAATTTTATAGTATCTTACTATAAATCATTATTTTCATTCACATGTTGTTATATGATTTTTCTATACTTATCATGATTTCTTGCTATGCTCATTTTATCATGCCCAAAATTTTATCTTTTATCATTCCTTCATAAGACTGTTATATTTATACATGATAGGTGGACTGTCATGGTATGTTTACCATTTGTGGGGGAACATGAAGGGAGTGTGAGTTTGATGATGAAAAAAACATATACAGCGAGGGTCATTATCTATTTATATCATAGTAATAACTTTATTCCATGATGATATTGAGGAATGTGTTGGAACTCCATGCTTTTCGGACACTTATTATCATATCAACTTGGTGCCTTGTGGAATATGTGTGAAATATTCCCATCATTGTGGCATGTTATTGATCATTTTTATCTTTCTAAATATCCTTCCATTAGAGAGGTAAATAATTTTTTACTAGATCTCATGATGTCATGGTTAGCACATGAGTTCTTAGTAAATGATTATTTATGATTTCTTAAATATTTATTTTTATCGCAGAAAAAAAATATTATACATTTTTATGTTTGGTAAATGAAACATTGATTATTTCCTAACAGTTTTTATTAATCAGACAATATATTAGTATTGTGATGTTAATTATAACTTCTTAGGATGGCATTTTATCAACAGAATGGGGCATGTAACACCTTAATATTTCTGTGAAATATTTTTTTGAATTAATTTAATTTAATTTATTTATGTTTTCTATTTCACACAAAGATTCATATATATTTTGGTTATATGAAATCACTAATTTTGTTTTTTATACACAACAAAATGTTACTAATTTTCTACACAAAAAATTATATTAGATTTCATTACATTCAACAATATTTTTTTCTGGTTTTAATCAAAATTATGAGTTCTATCGATTTACTATATAATACACAAGACCCAGTTTTACCAAAATAATATAAAATTTTAATATTATTATTAAAATATTATATATTTAACCAATATGTTGGAATGGTGGTTATTAAACATATTAATTAAATTATGAAAATATATTTTATACATGTATATAAGAGGAACTATTTTGTGATTGATTAACTAGAAATTAAAATAAAACCCTTTTGATCATACAGAAAATATTTTGTTTGAAAACTATATTTATGTAATAAAAAATGTTTTAACTAAATATTTTATTTAAACCAGTTTTATAGATGATTTTAATTATACATAAATACACATTGTTTTTAGTGAACTATTTATGATTAATATTATGTTTTCTTTTAATAATAGATATGAATAAATCCAATTTTATGCATAAGAATATATATTCATTCTAAAATTAAATTGTTACATCCATTTAATGGTGCACAAATTTAAAATATACTTTTGACACTTTTATAATTTTTAATTGAAAAAAATAATTTTTTAACATAAAATTACATGGGAAACCAAAAATTACATGGGGAACCAAAAATATGTCATTTGGATATATGATTTTTTTGAATTCTCAGTTTCCAATATTAGTTCACATGCATTGATCAGGAATCTTACCAAGCTAAATATGAAGTAATTATAATGCAGTGATCTTAGAGGCCTATAAATTGAATGATTACATCAGAAGATAACATGATATAATCTAGACAAAAATATGTTTCATGAATAAATAATAAAATTATTCAACAATAAAAGATTGAAAATGTCCTAAAGAATCCATGGATGTCATAAAAATGGAAATTAAAATTCACATGGGTAATAAATTTTTAATCATAGTGATGTAATTAGTAATGATGGTCATCATAAATATACCATTTATACCATGTCTAAGTCATCATTTACAAATGTGTAGGCATACACCAAACACCATATTTATCCTTTCTAATGTTTCTTACCAATATAATGAGGTGATAAATAATTCTAGGCCTCACCCATCACATAATAATCCAAATGCATCGAATGTTCGAAGAGAATTATTAAAAAAATACATATCATATTTTTTCATAAGAAAAATATTACAAAACCTTGGATAATTAATCCATAATGACCTTTACAAAAATAATGGATATTTATATTTTCATTATTACACCATTCAGTGTAATAATTTAGATATAATTTTTAATATACATCAATAAAATTAGATACTACTACTTACTCAAAATGGAATGGAACGTATCCATATCACTGTTGTTATAATGGTGTATTTGAATAGGATAATCTCATTGTCTGAATTTTCAAAAAGATATAGACACTAAATACTGAATTTCAATATCATTGGATAACAATTATATAAATGGAAATATCCCTCTAAATATAAAAATATGTTAAAAACATATATGATATCAATTAGAGATATAAAATCTCATTAAGAAAAGCCTTCTTGGTTGGCATGAATTGATGGAAAAGTATTACATGAGAAAAGAATCCATTTAATCAAAATGGGACCTCAAAAATGATCCACCAAAAGTGTCTCCGACATCCTTCCATATAAAATTCCCTCAATTTATAAATAATATATACATAATACCAAAAATTCATGGAATGTGTTGTGTTTTTTATAATGGATTTTATGGATATAAAAATTTTAATAATTAAAAGTTATTATGAATATGGTATAATTATTTTCAATGCCGATCTCTAATTAATATTAAACTATGTAATTTATAAAAATAAATTACATTATTCTATCATTATACATTGAAATATAACTGGAAAGGACTATAAAATTATTTACAGGAAGATTGCAAGAACTATTATCTTGAGATGTTGTAGAATATAGATTGATAAAGGAATCCATAGAAGCTTAAGAACTACTCGGATACACTATTGAGAGGTAAACTGATATGAGAACTATAATAAATATTTTTGGAGTGATGTGGAATGAGAGGAATGGTGGGTATATTATGAAACTTATGAGATTTTTTTTATTAATTTTGGATTTTAGCACATTTAATTTAGTATTGGAAAAATGAAAAATAATTTGCATACACATGGTTTAAAAATATAGTATTTTACATTTAATTCATGGGTGTTAAAATCATTATATTTTAGATTAAAATTACATTATTTTATATTATGTTGGCCATATAAGATACTTTTATTAATAAACAATTTTCTTAAAAACCATATTTTCCATTTTTGAATTTGGTAAGTCCATTATATTTTTTAAAGTTTATTTGAAAACCTTAAAATAAATTAATTTAATAAATTAACTTGTTTTTGGTCGAGGATTAAATCATAATAATTAATAAATAATTTTTATTTCATAATAATTTCATAATATTTATTGAATATTCATATCATATTCTTAGCCTTACCCAAAAATTATTTATCTCTTAAAATTATGAAAAAATCACAATCGAATCATTTTAATGTGATGATTACATATTTGACTGACTGACTGACTGAAAGTTATTTTTTTTATTAATACCAAGACAAAGCCACCTTATATTTCACAGGGGAATAAAATAGTGAAGGCCAAGAGAGTCCTTCTGAACCACATTAACACACTACACAGGTAAAGAGTTAAGGGTGTCATAAACCACAAGCGTCTCCTCAGGATGGCCCCAACGAGCCAGCTCGTCTGCTGCAAAGTTAGACTCCCTCAGATTATGGTGAACCATCCTTCCCTGATTAGTCTACACTTTACACCGGCGACAAATATACATTAGATCCCATGAGATTTCTTGATATCCCTAAAGATATCTGACCAGAACCATCGAGTATGATTCCACCTCTGTCACCGGGAGCCCCTTCCTCCTACATACCATCAAACCTGAAAGAAGAGATCTAAACTCCACGCCCATAGAGTTACCTGGGCCATAATACACACTAAAAGAAACCATAAATGAACCCCAACAGTCTCGCAGCAAGCCACCGCCCCTCATAATTCCTCCCACACATGAGCCATCCACATTAAGCTTCCACCCGTGCATTGGAGGTTTCCATTTGATCCACCGTCCTCTATCCATCCTTTGTCCAGCCTATTCACTAACCAGGCCCTCCATCATAAGCAATGGAACACCATTTTTGGGAAGGGAGGACAACTCCACAATAATAGCTTTCATCCAGATCTGAAGAAATAACAAGGACCTCGCACCACCCAACTGTACCTGGTTTCTGGCCTCCCAAATGGTTCAGCATATGACTACAAGAGCAATGATGCTCGCTGTTCTCCCCCCGACCAACCATCAATCCTAGAAATCCAGAAAGAAATGTAGTCACAGACCGAGTGGTACTCCCCACATGGAAAACTGAAACGATCAAACTGAGCCCAAAAGGAAAGACGCCCATCGACCCTGAAAAAATAGGTGGAGAGTGGACTCTGCACTTGGTTTCTCTCAACAGTGGCATCGAGAGGCCAAGTTGATCCCTCTTCTCTGAATATTCCCCTCTGTTGGTAAGGATTTATTTCTGACCCTCCACACTTGAATGTTCATTCTTGTTGGTAAAACCTTGCACCAAGTAGTCTCCTCTTCTCCAGCCGCCGTGTCATTACCATGTAAAGTTCTCCTATATCCATTCAAGTTAAAACGCCCCAAGATCACCTCTATGAAACAACACCTATATGTCTCATCATTCATAACCACGTTGTCTAGGAAACTCATTTGTTCCACATTAAGATTTGCATGCATGAAATCATAACTTCCCCATGAATCCTTAAACAATATGTCAGGATTGGAGCAGCCTTCAAACCAGAGTCTCTCCTCTGTCCATGTGTCTTTCCAGAAACTTATCTCCCAGCGGCCAATCACCCATCTGGTGTGATCAAGAAGTACATCCAGATGAGATAACATGCATCTGGCTAGTCGCGTCACCCCACGCATGTAGATGTACCCATTCCATCCATACCGGGATCTGAAAAAACTGGCCCACAGAGTCTTACCCACAATCACCTCCCATGCAAGCTTGGCCTGCATTCCCAGTACAACTTCCTGGAGATCTCGTAACCAAACCCCACCCTCCTCCACTAGACCAGCCATCCTCTTCCACAATTCCCAGTGAGACCTGCCATCTCCCTTCGCATCCCACAAAAAGGATGTCAGGATGCGCTCAATTCTTTCAACAGTTCCCTTTGGGGGACTGATGATGGAAAAGAGATGCATGGTAATGTATAACAACACACTGTAAATCAACATGATCCGTCCCCCAAACGAAAGTATCTTGCTCTTCCAGTTGAATATCCTCCCCAAGATGAGATCCACAACCCCATTGAAATGCATCTTCATTATCCTCCCACTGGATATAGGTATCCCCAGGTAAACAATAGGAAGCTGCTTCTGCCCACATTCAAGAGCCTCCTGGATGGTCCTACATCTCCTCGGTAAACATTTGCTAGATATGAACACATGACTCTTCTAATGGTTAACCGATTGCCCACTTTGCTTCCCGTATAAACCCATAATGGCCTTAAAGGCACTTAAAGTCCTGCATCCACCATTCAAAAATAGAAGTATGTCATCAGCGAACAACAGGTGAGAAATAACCACGAAGCATCTTTTTCTCCAAAACAGCTTCAAGGTACCCTCTGTCATGCCCTTCTTCAGATTCCTGGACAAGGCATCTTAAGCCAAGACAAAGATAGCCGGTGATAGTGGATCACCCTGACGCACCCCCCTCACCGATTTGAAGAAACCAAAACACTTCCCCAGTAATGACACCGAAATCCAGGGGGAGGCAAATCATCTGAAATAAAGATCACAGAACAGTTCCTGAAACCCAAAGCTTCTCAAGACCCGGAGTATAAAACCCCATTCCAAATTATCGTATGCCTTCTTCGTGTCCACTTGTAGAATAATATTGGATCCAACCGTCCTCTTGTTCAGATCGTGAACCATCTCGCTCGTGAATCCAACCACCCCCTGTATAATCCTCCCTTGTATGAAACCATGCTGCTCCTCAAATACAATCCTGGGGAGAAGACTATATAACCTCCTGCTAATAACTGTTTCCAATATTTTATAAGAAACGTTGCACAAGAATATTGGCCTAAAATAACTGATGATAAGGGGTCTTTGAGTTTTGGAACAAGAACCACCCTTGAGGCCGAGATCCCTTTGATCATGGGGACCCCTCGAAAGAAGTCTTGAACAGCCTCCACTACACAGGGCCCGACCACATCCCATGCAGCACAATAGAAAGAAGTCGGAAAACCATCCGGCCCAGGTGCACTCTCGCGCGACATGCTCCCCAGAGCTTCCCTTAACTCCCTCTACTAGGGTAAGGAAGATAAGTATTCATTCTCAGAACAAGTAATCAGCATAGGTACAAAGTTCAAAAAACCAGAGTCCCCTAGATATTCCCTTTCAAAACTGCTGCTATTGTCCCCCGCCCACAAGTTCTCGAAGTGATCTAGAGCAAGCCTGCCCGCTACCTCCACATCTGACGTGTAAGACCCGTCCTCCCTTTTCAAATTTATTTTCGTACTCCTCCTTTCCTTAATGCATGAATGGAAGTAATCACTGTTGCGGTCCCCCTCCTTAATCCATCGCACTCGGGAATGCTGCATGAAGTTCCTCTCCACCTCTAGCAAATTCTCTTCCAAAACCCTCCTTTTATCACAAAGCTCAACAAAGACATCCTCATCCCACAAGGCTAGAAGAGACTCCTCCAATCCGTTAACCTCTTCCTACAGGGATGACACCCCAGCATTAAAGTCTGGTTGGACAATCAACCATTGGTTGATCTCTTGTTTGAGTCTTTTAAGATGGTTCACCAACCCTCCCCAAGACCTCTCCTTTTTCCTCCCCCTCCCAGGACTTCCTCACCACCTGTAAGAAACCATCGTTTTTATTCCAATCGTTTGAATAATAAAAACTTTTGCCAATGATATTTTCACATTTAATATCAATTAAGAGAGGAGCATGGTCCGAAAGGATACGTGGAAGATGCTTAATCGATGATTTAGAGAACATGTCCAGCCCATGCACGTTGGTAAGCCACCTGTCCAGTCGACTCCAAATCATATCCTTCCCTCTACGGTTATTACTCCATGTGTATTTCACCCCGTTGAAGCCTAAGTCCAGTAATCCTACTTGTATCAAGAACTCTCTGAATTCCAACATACCTTCACCATTGCACCCCAATCCTCCACGTTTCTCTAAAATATCTACAATTGAGTTGAAGTCGCCTCCCACGAACCAGGCCATAAATATAGTTTGTAGCGATTTCAAATGAGACCATAACTCCCTCCTCTCCACCACCTTGTTACTCGCATAGAAAAACGAGCACATAATAGAGGCACCATCCATCTCCACCCTCATATCTAACCACTGAGACATCACTCCTACATTCACCACCGATATGCCATCCCTCCATCCAACCCAGACCTGTGAGTTCACTATGCCACTGTGAAAGTAGTTAGAAAAACCCATATTTTTTGAAAACCCAGGAAGCTTGAAAGCCTCCTGTTTTGGTTCGAGAATAACTATTATAGAGACTTTTCCCTTCCTGCATTCCAAAGATAAAAAATCCCGCTTGGAAAGAGCTCCCATACCACGCACATTCCAAATGATGATGGAAAGCATCCTACAGGTTCTTCCGGGCTCTCTGGCCCAAAGGAAAGGATAATTCATAGGGTACAGGTACACCCTTCCCCTTAGGCTTCGAAGGAGTGGGCGGTCCCGAAAACCCCCCCTTACCACCGCTCTATTTTGCTGATAAAAGACCATCATTACACATATTATCTAACTCTTACAACTGAAGCTTTCTTCCTAATGGGCCGCGAGGGAGAGACGCCAAACAAAGATCACCCCGGAACAATGAGAATGGAATTTCCCTCTGAGGAGAACGCTGAGACGACAACACCTCCTTCTCCGCACCTCTGTTCCTGTTAAACACCTCCAGACCCTCATCCGAAGTGGCCAGAAGTTTATTCGCAATGCGGGTCTGGATGGCCCTAAGAGAAAGCTGTGATGAGAAACCCATGGGAGAAGCCAGAGAGGGCAGCGGCCTGGCCAGACTCCCTAGAGAAAAAGACAAAACCTTGACCTCCTTGCCTTTTCCCCTATGAGAAGAGGAAAACCTATGTGGAACCGGACCCAGAGACCAAGAGATGAGGTCCTTCTTCCCAGAGGGTAAATCCAACAAGAGCCCATCCCTGTAAGGAAATGTTTCTCCATTTTGGACATTGGAGTAACCCAACCCACATGGGTCGCTGGTCGGATTCAAATTTGAAACTTCCGGAGGGAAAACGTTATCCTTCGAAACATCACACCCGCCCAAGACAGGTGGATCACGACCTGATTCCCCATCTAGGGCAGGACCAGAAGCTTCCACCACCTCCCTCCATCATCGACAACCCTTTGTTTCGTGACCATGCAAACCCTAGAATACACAGAAACGAGGATATTTTTGATAAAAAAATTTTGTTTCCACCAAAAACCGTCCTCAGCTTCAAACTGCACCATTGAGGGCCTCTTCAACGTTAGATCCAACTCAACACAAATGCGAGGGTTCGCCGCCATCCTGAGAATCTTAGTGTCCTCATCCACACATAGAAAAGAGCCCAAAGAACTTCCAACCTCTTTCAAGATCGCCAGGTTCGGAAGAGGAAGAGGGAGACCCGGAAAAGACATCCAAACCGCATCTGAGGAGGTTTCACGCCCATGATGGCAGTCCCACGACCAACTAGACAACGAAAAATGAAAAGAACCACACCTTCTATCCCCCCTCGACCATGCTTTCACAAAATCTTCCCGGGAAGCTAGATGCACACAGAAAGCAACCCTCGACAAGTCAGAAAATGCCACCGGAGAAGACAGTCCCCACGAATCGAAAAAGTCCCGGAAAAAGTTGAGAGACGGCTTGGAGCGACCAAACCGAGCAACCAGAGTGAGATCATGGAAGGAAGCCGCCTCCTTAAGCTCCCGAGATGACAAACACACCAAAGGAACCCCCCCAACCTTCTTAGGGGGCCGTCGTTCCGCCACCACCGAAGGAACCTCCAAGCACTCCGCACGTCCCCGCTGGACCACCACCACCGAGGGAGCCTCCACTCACTCCGCAGCGCTCAAAGGCTGAGCAGGCACGACAGACCCCGAAGATCCCCTAAAAAGAACCT
The DNA here is from genome assembly GCA_963277665.1 of Viscum album. Classification (NCBI taxonomy): domain Eukaryota; kingdom Viridiplantae; phylum Streptophyta; class Magnoliopsida; order Santalales; family Viscaceae; genus Viscum; species Viscum album. The sequence continues at coordinate 689,801,478 of OY728119.1, read as the reverse complement.
CCTTGAAGGAGGCTCTGGAGATAACACCAATCCCTAACCCTTCAGCAGAACCTCCAGAAGAGACCGGAGGAGCCGCCGGCAAACCCACTCCTCCAGAGAGAAAAACGGGAGCCATTATGACTACATATTTAAAATCCTTTTAATGAAAATAATTTATATGTATTATAAATTTTTTTATTTAATAAAAAATCATTATAATTCAGACTTCTATTTTTAGATGAAAATAAATTATCATTAGTTTTTTTTATTTTGAATAATTTGATTATATTATTAATCATTGACTCAAATAAATTACCATGAAATTTAAATTTATTTTAATGAAATGATTTATTGTATTTTACCAGACACTTATATGGATATCGTTTACATTACTATTACAACATTAACCAAACATGTAAAAACCCATGTAAGTCTAGAGATAAATCAACATTACGATATATAGATAATTATTTTATAGACATTTTTTATTCACAGTTTTATGAATAATTTTATATAATTTTTATCGAATAAGGAATACTTTTATTTTAATATATTTTTTTCTATGAATTACCTGGTTTTATTTAATATGAAATTCCCTTAATTTTATAAGTTTAATATTATGAACCTTAATTAATTAATTTAATCAAAATATAAAATATATCTTACGATTAATTTTTTTATATTTTTCTAAAATGGATTATTTTTTACTGAATAATTAAAATTATGATTTTTGAAAAACTATTATTAATTTTTTGTTAAATCACCTAATTTACGAGTCCCAATTAATGTTGGATTTAATTATAATGTAACTTAATATCCAAAAGATAAAATATAATCTAAATAATTCCTCCAAAATCAATATTATATATGAATTTGGTATATCTTCATTTATATTAACTAAAAGACAATTATCTAAAATTTGATTTCATTTCTATTTTTAAACATACATAAATAGTAAATTTATAATCCTATAAAAATAGAATATTTTAAAATAGATTCCATATTTTATACGAAGGTGTTAAAATTTATCGATGAGGGAAATTTCATTGTTTGGTCATTATGATTAGTATCCATTGTAAGAAAGTGCCACAATTATAAAATGGTAAAATGAGTTAATTATGGTAAAAATTATGTTATATGGTAAAAATATAATCTATTTACACTAATTAGAAGGGTTTATATTTTGAATTTTTAACTTATATTATAATATGAATTTTTGTTGTGCCACATGACCCTTAGACCATCATAATATTATTTAACAACATTGAATAATTTCATGTGTGCAACTCCCCTCACATATAAAAGTAATCCTCTAATATTATCTTCCACGCAGATTTTGATTACTCTAATTTGGAAAATACAATTACAAATTTCTCCAAAAAAACCTTACACAATTCCACATACTATATATTCTAGTTTCTACGAAACACCAATTTTTGGAAGGATAATGATGTAATCCAAATGAGGTTTCTAGGAGATGTGGTAAAAGTTTTAACCTAGTGTTAAATATGTATTTATTATTCTCCCTCTACAAAATATTCTTTATACATGATGATATAATTTCATAGTTACCTTAAATATTCTAAAATTTTAATATGATTATCATATAAAACATTCTAATCTACTTCTTATGGAGAATGAGAACATAACTCATGTGTATGTGTGGAGTACCACATCTATAAAATGATTTTTTCCGTCTTTCAACACCAAATCATATGGATGGATGAAATTATATAAAATTGAATATATATAATACTTATAATATAATTACTAATGTAACATCCCAAGTAAATAAAGAATAAATCATTTTCATACTTACTAATATTTATGAATTAAAAATTAAATTTACTTTAAAAGGGGTTTCTATGTTCGATAGCATACCTGATACGCAACAAAGAGTTTCTTTGAAATCTTACGTTGCACAGTAATAATATAATAATATTATTTTAAACGGTAGTTAACACGTAGTTGTTTTATTAACAGGAATGAATATAAACAACTAAAATATGATTATATATGTTTGTTAAATTTTTTTACATTTATCCAATGAAGGATAAAGGCTTAAAATAAGAAAAGAATTCAATTTTAGGCATTGATACTCTAATATTCACTAAAGGTCCACATATCGCCTTTTGATGGAGACCCTTCATTAAATTAATTTTTGGTCACTCTTATACATTCTATTGGACCAAATAAAATTCTTCATTTGAATCGGGACATCAAAATTTACTTTGTGTAAATTTTTCATCTTTTTCTGATAAAGTTCATTTTTTATTGAATAGTGAAAATGTTGTATTTGAATTCAAAACCACTTTTTAATCTAATTTATTTATATTATTAGATTGTCTTTTGAATTGGTTTTAAAGAGTAATTATAATATATTTTTACCATTTAATCCAATAGTGGTCATTTGAATTAATTTCACTTTGAAATTGGACTTAAATTAGTGTTAATCTTTTGATATATAATATTTCATAAAAAACACGCTATTTGATTTGACAGCGGGAATTAATTATTAAATTAATTATTGAAAGTTATATGTTTGGAATTTTTTAGAATAGACATCATTTTTTAATTCGAAATATCAAATATAGGTTAGGGTGAATTTTTTGTATTTTTCTGAAAAACATCAATTTTTGATGAATATTGAAACCACTATGTGGTACATAAAAAACAAATTCTTTTCGTTTAAATTAAATTTTACCACCTCTGTGTTTTGAATTTCAAAAATACAACATAAATGGTTGTCATTAATATGTAAAATGTGGTTCATTGGGAATAAAATTTTTTTTGGTGAATAGTAACTTTTAAGTTTTTTATCACGATTAGAGGTATTTAGTGTAGTTTATGTTAAAAATAATATTTTAATGATATGAAATGACCACGACACATGTACTACCCTTATTGGATGTTTCATGGCCAACCATGAAAATCCATTGGTCAACTTGGGGACCCAATAGAGCCACTTTGGTAGGAAAATGACATTAATAACTTTTTATTTAAAGTTAAAATAAAAATGTCACAAACATGAGTTGTTTTACTTAAACAATTTTTTAAATGTGGTTATACAAGTCATATTTTTCACTATAAATATAAATTATAAATATAAAAATATTTCCTACATCATGATATTTTATTATAATATTTAGAAAGTAAATAAATTATTTTATTTATGACATCATTATAATGCATCGATTACCTCATTATTTAATGATTTAAATGAAATGAAACAATAATGTAAAATATAAGACCTACACAAGTCAAAAACATATTGGATGGGTGTATTTAGATCTCTTATCACCTTATCCTCTAAATATATCAATTTTTGACCTTTAAAATCTTAAAATCATTTTATAATAATGTGAACATTTATAACTTTCCAAGAGTGCCTCTCCTCTCCTGTTATAAAAGGTCCCCACATATACCACCTTACCCACACCTATCAAGCCTTTGTCTCAGCCATCCCCTGCTCATTTTATCTCTCCACATCCCTCTACTAATCCTATAAGCCTTACCTTGGGTAGAAAGCTCTTCAAGGAACCATTATGGTTCAAACCAAGAAGAGTTACCTCATTTTAAGGTAATGTCTTAACTTGTGTTCTTTTGTTTTATTTTGCTTCTCCAACCCTCTAAACTCTTTTTATTCCTTTATTTTGTAACAAAACAAGTATCTTAAATATACTAGGATGTTGTTATGAGAGGGATTCTAGCTACACCTACACACACCTCTGTCTAATGGTTAAAGAAAATACTATTCCTGTGGTTGGCGAATTTCTGCCTCATGAAACGATGATTGTTCAATCTTCTTTTAACACCTTTAATGGTGGACATTAAGATGTCACTCTATTTATATATGATATATATTATTTTTATGTTTCCTTATTCTTCTGTATTTTTCATTTTTGGAATACCTTTATTGATTCCATTATGGGTAAACCCGATAATTTCATTTTAGGAAGTGCGAACTACCGCCCCCTCAAAGTGATTTGATTCGTTAATGCCATATGTGGCACATATAAAAGATGTAGTTATTGTTATTATATATGATGTTATACTGGAATTATAATTTACCCTAATATCATTATAATTTCACTCCATTAAATATGAAATAGAAATGAAAGTAGCGTTCATGCGTACGTACGGCTTACCGTCTCCATGAACGGTGCATTTCATTTCATAGCTCTAAATGTTATTTACTATTATAAATACATGTATATGCTGGTTATACATGATATATATGATATCCAAATCATTAATATCATTATGGATATAATGAACCTTTTACCACATAAACAACATGTAGTTGTATGAAGTCAACTTTCTACTTAAGAACCAAATATTGACAAAACAATGATTTTTAACTTAAATGATTAAATAATGTTTATAACATGGAAATAAGTGACATAAAAGGAATAATAAGCTTTAAAAAGGTTATTAAGAAATTAGAAATTAACTTTATTTTATTATTCCGGAGATTAAAGAGCAAATTGAGTCACGTCGGACACGAGGTAAGGCACTTCGTCTCAATCTCCTTTCATTGAGGCATATTTTGTTCTAATACAAGGATTTATTTTATATGGTGTATAAACCCCTTTGAACTTTAATTTTATAAAAAATGGATCTTTTTATACGAAGCATTTTACAAAATGACAAAATGTAATGTTTCTTTTAACGTACGTGGTGACAACGACCATTTCTGCCGCCGTGAGTATTATTTGGTCTTTGGCTTCCTCAGCAAGCCATGATGTTTTTAAAATGAAATAAATACCATATACTCTTTTATGTATTTTGGTAATGAAAAGGGTTTTTATAATGTATTTTTTTATATCAATATATTTAAGTGATATATTGTGATTGAAATGTGAAAATGTTTTATTTCCTTTATAATTGTTATGATTTTATAATGGTACTTGGACATCTGAAGAGTGGTTACGTGATAAACCATATGATGGGTGGTGCCGTGAATACCATGACGGGTGGTTACGTAATAATCTCCAATTCATTGGGTATGGAAGTCAGTTGTATGGATATTCCATTAAGTGTTATGTGTGGAAGTCGATCATATGGTTATTACATTTAAGTATGTTTATGTCCCAAATTACCTTTATATGTTATTTGTTCTTTATATGGGGGTTATGGTAATATTTTGGTTACAAAAGGGTAAGTAATGATCTTTTATTCAGTGAAGAGTTTTTAATACTTCATAAAGGTGAAAAGTATTACTTTGATAATGCATACATGGTTTACTTGTGGTTTTGAAAAAACTAACAGTTTTCATTCCTGGTGTATTCCTTACTGAGCTTTTTATGCTCACCCCATGTTTTTTGAAATGTTTTTCACCTGAATTAATGTGGAGTAGGGTCATGGATGGGATCGAGGGAAAGTCATGCTATATAAAACATGGAACTAGACATGTTTCTTTTTAAGAGTTGTTATTTTTATGAAAACTTAGTAGAAGTATCTACGTTGAAATCTTTTGAGATGTAATAGTTATGTCCTAATTCTCTAAAACTTTAAACCTGAAATGATCCACAATGTGAATTATTCATTTAATTCAATATTATGTAAGGTTTAAGGTCGGGGCCTTATAGTTGGTATCAGAGGTCGGTTTAGATAACTTTAGGAGTTATAATTCTATTAAATGATTATCCAAAAATATTTTTTTAATTGTCAAATTGAAATGATATAGAATTTGAATATTAACATGTTTCTTCGGCTAAGATATTTCTATGTTAAGAATTGTTTTTCATAGAGGAAACAGAACAGCTTTTCTGGGAAGGCATATAGAGGGAAATGAACTTTCAAATCAGTATCCTGAGGTGGTTAGAATCAGAACTAATTTTTTTTACAGTGATGGCTTAGTTGACTCAGGTGTAAAATGTTGGTTGTTTTTATTGATGATATTTTAGTGTTTTCTAAAAGTAAAGAGGAGAATTAATGTCATTTAAGGGTTATTTTTCAAACCTTAATAGAAAATAAATTATATGGGAAATTAATCTACTGTGAGTTTTGGTTGCAACTAATTTCTTTCCTTGGTCACATTGTTTCTAAATATGGAATAATTGTTGATCCTGAAAAAAAAAGTTCCTGAAGAATGGCCAAGACCCACAAATGTAACCGAGATCCGTAGTTTTCTTGGTTTGGCAGGTTACTAAAAACGTTTGTTGAAAATGTTTTCATGGTTATCTAGTCCATTGAGTAAGCTAACTCAGAAGGGTGTTAAGTTTATCTGGACAAAAGAATGTGATGATTGTTTTCTGGAGTTGAAAGGAATACTGGTGAGTGGTCCAATTTTGTCACTTCCTTCCAGGAATGGTGAGTTTGTTATATACAGTGATGCTTTGTTGATGAGACTTGGTTGTGTCCTTATGCAGAATGATCAGGTAATTGCATATGCTTCACATCAGTTGAAAAATATTTAGGTAAATTACCCTACACATGACTTGGAATTGGCTGCTGTTGTTTTTGATCAAACAATTTGGAGGTATCATTTGTATAGAGTAAAGTGTGAAATATATAATGATCAAAAAATTTTAAAGTATATATTCACTAAGAAATAATTTAATATGAGATAGAGGAGATGGCTAGAATTAATCAAGGATTATGATTGTACAATTCATTACCATCTAAGAAACGAGAATAAAGTGGTTGATGCTTTGAGTTGAAAAAGTAATGCTTTATTAACCATGCTACGTTTGGAATGTGATCCTTTGGTTTTTGATTTGATGAACATTGGAATAGATGTTGTTGGTGTAGGAAGTTCTTCTATTTTGTTTCAGGTGTCAGTGAGATCATCCCTATCAGACAGAATTAAGCAAGCGTAGAAGAAAGGCAGTGGGTTGCAGAAAAAGATAGAGCTGGTTCAGAAGGGTAAGTTGCCTGAGTTTAACATTGATAATGATTGTGTTTTGAGGTTTGGGAAGATATTATGTGTGCCTTGTGATTCACAGTTGAAGGGTGAGTTGTTATTTGAGGCTCATAGTTCCCCATTTTCAGTTTATCCTGGCAGTATTAAGATGTACAGAGATCTGCGGGAGTATTACTGGTTGGATGGAATGAAAAGAGATATTGCTGATTTTACTATGATGTGTTTGACTTGTCAGCAGGTTAAAGTAGAACTACAGATACCGAAAGGGATGCTTCATTCATTACCGGTGCCATAGTAGAAATGGGAAAATATATCCATGGACTTTGTTGTGGGATCACCAAGGACATCTCGAGGTAATAATGCAACCTGGGTTTTTGTTGATCGATTGATTAAATCTTATCATTTCCTTCCTATTCGAGATACTTTGTCTCTAGGTCAACTTTCTCGGTTGTATCATAAAGAGATAGTCATGATGCATGGAGTTCCCCTCTCCAATTTATCTTATCGTGATCCCAGGTTTACTTCTAACTTTTGGAACGGCCTTCAGAAGTCGTTGGGTACTGAATTAAATTTTAGTATAGATTTTCCTCCATAATCTGATGGGCAGTCAGAACGAACAATTCAGACCTTGGAGAATATGATATGTGTTTGCTCTATGGATTATCGGGGAAGTTGGGACCAATATCTTTCTTTGGTTGAATTTTCATATAATAACAGTTTTCATTCCAGTAAACAGATGGCTCCATTTGAGGCCTTATATGGGAAGCGGTGTGAAACTCTAGATTTTTGGGATGAAGTTGGTGAATGGAAGCTGATGGGACCAGAATTGGATGAAGAGATGGTAGAAAAAGTTCAGTTGATTAAAAAAAACATGAAAATAGCTCAGAGCAGATAGAAAATTTATGCAGATAACTGGAGGAAGGATCTATCATTCGAGGTAGGTGATCATGTTTTTCTCAAAGTTTCACCAAGGAAAAGTGTGATGTGATTTGGTAAGAAAGGAAAGCTGAGTCCAAGGTTCATTGGACCATATGAAATTCTGGAGAGAGTTGGATCAGTTTCTTACCGAGTGCCTTTACCTCTGATTTTATCTCAGGTACACAATGTTTTTCATGTTTCGATGTTGAGAATGTATAGGCCATATCCATTTCATGTTTTGAGCCCAGAGGTAGTTCAGTTGGAAGAGAATCTCTCTTATCAAGAACAACCAGTCCAGATTCTTGACCGAAGAGAGAAAGTGTTGCAGAATAAGGTAATTCACCAGGTAAAGGTTATGTGGAAAAAAACATATGGTTGAAGTGGAAACATGGGAATCGGAAAATTCTATGAGGGATAAATACCCAAACATATTTTGATAAGTGAATAAAATTGTGAGGACACAATTCCCAAAAGGAGGAAATGATGTAACATCCCAGGTAAATAAAGAATAAAGCATTTTCGTACTTATTAATATTTACGAATTAAATATTAATTTTACTTTCAAAGGGGTTTCTATGTTCGATAGCATACCCGATACGCAACAAAGAGTTTCTTTGAAATCTTACGTTGCACAGTAGTAATATAATAATATTATTTTAAATGGTCATTAACACATAGCCGTTGTATTGGCAGGAATTAATAGAAATAACTAAAATATGATTATATATGTTTGTTAAATGTTTTTACATTTATCCAATCAAGGATACAGGCTTAAAATAAGAAAAGAATTCAATTTTATGCATAGATACTCTAATATTCAGTAAAGGTCCACATATCACCTTTTGATGGAGAAACTTCATTAAATATAGTTTTGGTCACTCTTATACATTCTATTGGACCAAATAACATTCTTCCTTAGAATCTGGACATCAAAATTTACTTTGTGTAAATTTTTGGTATTTTTCCGATAAAGTACATTTTTTTTAATGAATAGTGAAAAATGTTGTTTCTTAATTCAAAACCTCTTTTTAATCTAATTTATTTATATTATTATATTATCATTCGAATTTGTTTTAAAGTGAAATTAGAATATATTTTTACCATTTAATCCAATATTGGTAATTGGAATTAATTTCACTTTGAAATTGGACTTAAACTAGTGTCAATATTTTGATATATATTGTTTCATAAAAACACGCTATTTGTTTTGACAGTAGGAATTAATTATTAAATTAATTAATGAAACTTATATTTTTTTTAATTTTTTATAATAGACATCATTTTTGAATTCAGAATATCAAATATATCTTAGGGTGAATTTTTGGTATTTTTCTGAAAAACTTCAAATTTTGATGAATAGTTAAAACAATAAGTGGTACTTAAAAAACTAATTTTTTCGTTTAAATGAAATTTTACCACCTATATGTTTTGAATTTCAAAAATCCAACATACATGGTTGTCATTAAGATGTAAAATGTGGTTCATTGGGATTAAAATATTTTTTTGGGGGAATAGTAACTTTTACGTTTTTAATCGCGATTAGATGTAATTAGTGTAGTTTAAGGTAAAAACAATGTTTTAATAATATGAATTGTCCTTGACACATGTCCTACCTTTATTGGATGTGTCATGGAAGACCAGGACAATCCATGGTTCAACTTGGGGACCCCATGTAGCCACTTTGGTAGGAAAATGACATTAATAACTTTTTATTTAAAGTTAAAATTAAAATGTCACAAACAAGAGTTATTTTACTAAAATAATTTTTTAAATGGGGTTATACAAGTAATATTTTGACTATAAATATTTATTAGAAATATAAAACGATTTTCTACATCATGATATTTTTATTATTATTTTTATACATTAAATAAATTAAATTATTTATGACATCATGATGATGCAGATATTACCTCATTATTTAACGATTTAAATGAAATGAAAATATAATGTAAAATATAAGACCTACACAAGTCAAAAACCTATTTTATGGGTTTATTTCGATCTCTTATCACCTTATCCTAGAAATACATAAATGTGGGACCTTTAAAATCCGAAAATCATTTTATAATAAATTAAGCATTTATAACTTTCCTAGAGTGCCCCTCCTCTCCTCTTTTAAAAGGCCCCCACCTCTACTACCTTACCCACACCTCTCAAGCCTTTGGCTCGGCCAATGCCTACTCATTTTATCTCTACAAATCCCTCTCTTCATCCTAGAATTTTTACCTTGGGCAGAAAGCTCTTCAAGGAACCCTTTTGGTTCAAACCAAGAAGAGTTACCTGATTTTAAGGTAATTTCTTCACTTGTGTTCTTTTTATTTATTTTGCTTCTCCAACCCTCTAAACTCTTTTTATTCCTTTATTTTGTAACAAAACAATTATCTTAAATATACTAGGATGTTTTTATGAGAATTATTCGAGATAAAACTACACACACCTCTGTCTAATGGTTAAAGAACATACTGTGTCTGTGGTTGGAATATTTCTGCCTCACGAAACGATGATTGTTCAATCTTCTTTTAACACATTTAATGGTGGCCATTAAGATGTCCCTCTATTTATATATGATATATATTATGTTTATGTTTTCATTATGATTATTTATTTTTCATTTGTGGTATACATTTATGGTTTCCATTATGGGTAAACACTATAATTTCATTTTAGGAAGTGCGGACTACTGCCCCCTCAAAGTGATTTGATTCGTTAATGCCATATGTGGGACGTATAAAGGATGGAGTTAATGTTATTATTTATGATGTTATACTGTAATTATAATATACCCATATATCCTTATGATTTCACTCCACTAAATGCGAAATAGGAAAAAAAGTAGCGTTCATGCGTACATACGGCTTACCGTCTCCATGAACGGTGCATTTCATTTCTTACCTCTAAATGTTATGTACTATTATAAATGCATGTATATTCTGGATATATATGATATATCTGATATCCAAATCATGAATATCATTATGGATATAATGAACCATTGACCACATAAACAACATGTAATTGTAAGAATTTCATTTTCGACTTATGAACCAAACATCGACGAAACAAACATTTTTAACTTATATGATTACATAATGTTTATAACATGGTAATAAGTGATATAAAAGGAATAATAAGCTTGAAAAAGGTTATTAAAAAAGTATAAATCAAGTTTAGTTTATTACTCATGATATTAAAGAGCAAATCGAGTCACGTCGGACATGAGGTAAGGGACTTCGCCTCAATGTCCTTTCATTGAGGCATATTTTGTTCTAATACAAGGCTTTCTTTTATATTGTGTATAAATCCCTTTTACTTTTAATTTTATACAAAAGGAATCTTTTTCTAAGTAGCATTTTACAAAACTAAAAAAAAGTAATTTTTCTTTTAACGTATGCGGTGACAACGACCTTTTCCACCGTCGTGAGTATTATTTGGTCTTTGGATTCCTCAACAAGCCATAATGTTTTTAAAATGAAATAAATACCATATAATCTTTTATGTATTTTGCTATTGAAAAGGGTTTTTATAATGGAATTTTTTATGTTAATATATTTAAGGGATATATTTTTATTGAAATGTGGAAATGTTTTATTTACTTTATAATTGTTATGATTTGATAATGTTACATAGACATTTGACGGGTGGTTACGTGATAAACCATATGACGGGTGGTGCCGTGAATACCAGGATGGGTGGTTACATTATAACCTCCAATTCATTGGGTATGGAAGTCGGCCGTATAACTATTCCATTAAGTGCTATGTGTGGAAGTCGATCGTATGGTTATTCCATTTAAGTATGTTTATGTCCCAAGATACCATTATATGTTATGTGTTATTTATATGGGTTTTATGGTAATATTTTGGTTACAAAAGGGTATGTAATGATCTTTTATTCAGTTAATAGTTTTTACTACTTCATAAATGTGAAAAGTATTACTTTGATAAAGTATACATGGTTTACTTGTGGTTTTTAAAAAAACAAACAGCTTTCATTCCTTGTGTATCCCTTACTTAGCTTTTTATGCTCACCCCACGTTTTTTGAAATGTTTTTCACAGAACATAATGTGGAGTAGGGCTAAGGATGGGATCAAGGGAATGTCATGCTATATAAAATGTGTAACTAGACATGTTTCATTTTAAGAGTTGTTATTTTTATGAAAACTTAGTAGAAGTGTCTACTTTGTAATCTTTTAAGATGTAATAGTTATGTCCTAATTATCTAAAACTATAAACTTGAAAAGATCCTCAATGTGAATTATTAATTTAATTTAATATTAACTATGGTGTAAGGCCGGGGCCTTATAACTAATATGAAAAATTAATATATTACTTACCCACTTACCATTTTCATCCTTTGGTAATTAATAATGTCACTTGTGCATACGCATGGGATTCCACATCTACGAAATGATGCGATTCATTTTTCATATCCAACATACATATATAGTAAAAATAATGTATTTAATAAATAAATATTACATATATAACATATTTATTACTGTAGTTTAGTTAAATACTATTTAATTTCTTTATTTACCAATTGTTAGAAAAATTAAAAATTTATTCATTCTTGTCTATGGACTACGATCCCCATTAAATATCATGGATAAAATTTTATAAAAACTTTAAATTTCTATTATAAAATTATATTTAATTAATAATTATGATAATTATATTTTTTTGTTATTTTTACTCAATGTACTCATATCCCCTTTAACAAAGATCAACACATCCATAATATTTTTAAGTTACAAACTAAACATCCTAGAAATATTCAACACGAACTTGACCATTTTTGTAACAAAATAAAACACTATAATAATTGATATTAAAGTAAAAATAAAAATAAAATTTAACCAAAAATTTTAATTACAAATGTATAAAACTAACATAATATTATTATTTAGAAGTCAGATAATATATAATACTAAAATAGACAAAAGTTAAGGGATGTTCCTTAAATTTTTTTTAATTGTTCTATACACTTTCTCAATCATATTCAGTTTCTTTTAAATGATTATATAATATTCATACTTATTCATTTAATTTTCTTAAATAATATTTTCAACTCTATATAAAATATATATAAAGCATAAGAGATTGAATCATTTAATGTTTTTTGTTTGGGTTTATTTGAAATTTTAAAAATGTGTTAAATGAATGTTTTAAATTATATATGACATTACCTCCATTTTAATCTAATTATATTCATTATTACATATTGAAATTAATATATTATATTTTTTTTGGAAATTATATATTATTCCTGAACATCATGGAACATTTTATTTCAGGAGTTTTCAAATATAAATGGCATTTATTCATATGATAATGAAAAAAATGAGAGTGTTTCTCTGATGAGATAAAATTAGTTTTAAAGTTTTTTATGTTGAAAAAGAGAGTGTTTATATTTTTTTCATGATTCTTGTCACGAACGAGCCTGGGTCGACCCTGAACTGGTAACTTGATCCGGTCCGCGGCAAGTCCTGAGGGGCGTTCCCGATCCCCCCTGGGATGGAAACTAGTGTCATGCATCATGCTTTAATCGTGGGGAACAATTTATCCCAACAAACTGGGATCTATAAAAGAAAACAACTAAAAACTAGACAACACTAACAACAACAAAAAAACAAAAACTACACAACAAACATACCTCCACGTGACCTCGCAGTCACCACCCAACTAAAAACCAGCATCGCTCCATCATTGAGCGACTCAAAAACTGGAAAACCTGAACATAAGGAACCTGTAACTGAATTTGTAAAAGATAGGCGTGAGTACAAAAAATACTCAGTAGGTGAGCCCAACAACAAATCCCAAAGAACTACCAGAAAATAAATAAACTATAAATTCCTAGTTTGAACTAAAATGTATAAAAGTAAGATTTCATAATGATTCACTTGAAGATCAAAACACGAGACATTACCCTTATTCTTTTCCACAAGTTTAATTCCTTTCATTGGTGCCAAATTCATTCTAAAAGAGAATGGAGTGTTACATTTTCAAATTTTACACAAAGAGAATAATGCATCTTCATTTGAAAACCATTTTCACAAAGTATAATTGTATAAGCTATGAAGAACAACTGAACGTAAACAAGAAAGGAACATATTTTAACCATGGGTGATCCTAAACATCCCCAGAAAACCCCTAGACATACTCGGGTTCAGACTAACTGCTGGCATGGTAATCCACAATCAATAACCAAGTGGCCTCCCTAACAGCCAACCAGTGGCACGCCCCACAAGGCCTACCTACCAAGGGGGGACCAACCCATCTAATCAGGGTTATCCAGCAACCGTCACTTGATCCTCTAAAAGATGCCTAGGAACCCACAGTGGTTTTAAAAATACTGTGTAAGTGGGAGGCCCTCGCATGCATGACTCATCTCACCGCACTTTTCCATCCACTTACACGGACACCGCTACACGACAATCCTTGAAGGGAAGAACTAAAATAGAGGTTCTCATTAAGTATGTATATATATATGTAATCAGTTCACAATAAATAATGTTCCAACCGGGTCACCACATCAATTACGTTCAGACCATTTAGTACCAAAGCATTTCTAAAAGATATGACACACACCATCATGTTGAAAACAAGAAACAAATACTTTGAAACTCATTTAAGGAAAACCAAACCACCATTGAAAAGTTCCAAAATCCAATTTAAAGGACAAATGGGCATTTCTTCTATTGATGATTGTCCAAGAAATCACTACTTTACATAAACGATACACCTTCCATTTCACACACACCAACCATTTCAAAACACTATTCAACAAGACTTGCACATTTCATAAAGTACTCATTTAGAAACATCACAAGAAAGTCACACAATTAAATCCATGAAAATATTTTCAGTGCGATGCAAGGAGTGAACAATTGTCAATTTCAACAAGTCACGACTCCAGTAATAGTTATCCAGTGCTACTATAAATTTATTGAAACATAATGAAATGAAAAGGAATAAATAAATTTCTAAATTTAAAAGCAAGTGCAGTGGGAGACCTACCTTGAATTGAAGCCTGTTTGTGATGACACGACACGCCTCACACTTGCACACAAGAAAATGCAAGCGGGAAATTTCAATAATGCAAAAATACCACGCGAACACGCTGCAACAAAAGTAGAATAACTAAAACACGTAAACACCGATTTAAAATATCCCAAAAGAATGAGAACGCAAGAATACATATATATATATATACGTTGATATAGAATAATTTAAGTAAGAAACAAATAAAACCTCACCTTGATTCGCAAAATGAACCTGATGACGCAACACACCTCGTGCAGGCGCGTACGCCCTCGCAAGCTGGAGACCTCCATGTTGTGGAATTATTCTGCCAATGCGCTGCACAAACCACAAAATTAAACAACAAACTACAAAATATAAATAAATATATATACATATATATATTATCATG
The DNA here is from genome assembly GCA_963277665.1 of Viscum album. NCBI lineage: Eukaryota > Viridiplantae > Streptophyta > Magnoliopsida > Santalales > Viscaceae > Viscum > Viscum album. The sequence continues at coordinate 689,786,278 of OY728119.1, read as the reverse complement.
ACACATAACGTACCTTGGTGCAGAAGCGCTCGACCGCCGGGGTCGCGCACCGATTTCCGGGTGCGCCGCTGGCCGGTGCAAAGAAGCACGCGTCTAGCTGGACCACAGAAAAATGATGGGACTCCCAAATGGGTGGATGGGGGGTGTAGGCTGGTGGCGAATCATCGGAGCTCGGCCGGAGGTCGCTGGAGTGGGGTCAGAAACCGCTGGCCAACATCGAGGCTCACCGGAAAAAGCACCCGATGGAGGTGGAATCGCAGGAGGCGGGCCGGCCGGAGGCGGCGCGGACGGAGGCGAGGTCGACGGAGGCGCGCAGAGGCCGGGGGGGGGGGGGGGTCGCCGGAGGAGGCCGGTATAGCGGGGTTGCACACTGAACAGGGGGGGCACCGAGCGGGAGAGAGAGAGAGGGAAGGGAGAGGGCCACCAGGGTTGTTCGCCGGAGGAGGCTAGGAAAGGGGGAAAGTCGTCAGGGTACTAGGCACCGAGGGGGAGAAGGGGCGGCAATGGTGAGCTGGGGGCGCCGGCAGTCGCGCGAGGTCGGGGAGCAGCGGAGGGCATGGGGCTGAGCTGGAGTCACTCGGGGTGGCGGCCAGCATGCCGGAGGAGGGCTACTGGCGAGGGGAAGGAGCCGCGGGGAGATAGAAGGAGAGAAGGGGGATGGGGGCGTCTTGGTAAGGGGGTAGATTAGGATTTCAAAAAAAATATCTATATATATAAGATAATTTTTTATAATAATAATAATAATAATTCATTAATTATAATAATAATTATTATAATAAAATCCTTTAAAATAATAAAAACATTTTAAAATAATAAACACAAGCACACACACACACACACACACATATATATATATATACGTATATAGAAATATATACCTATATCAAAACGTATATAATCATATATATATATATATATACATATAAACATATATGCTTATATATAAGCAAATATAAACATATATATATATATATATACACACATATATATATACACATATATAAACCTGTATGTAGACTTACATAAAATAGAAATAACTTAAAAAATAACAACAACAACTTAAATAGTAACAATAATAAAATATCAACATAAAAATTTAATATTTAAAATGCATGGGGAACACAGGGTCACCCGGGCCAAACGCACGGTCACCGCTAATGATGCGGTGACCGCGCACCGGTGCAATTACCGCCAACAGAAGTAAACTTTGGAAAATTTCAAACTGAGACCATGAAAGGAGTAAAAATTAAAGGCATCTGTGGTCGGGGTGTGAAAATTCTCCCCACCACAGACACTTTCTACCCCCAAAAAGTTACCAAGCCAAAATCTGGCCAAGATTCGAGTCTAGCCCAAATAGAACTAAAAGAACAAGAGAGAACTGAGAATATCGAAATGATTTTACTAAACACATACACTGGTCACACCCAACCAATTCAAGAGAAAAATATAGTCTGAGGTTGATAGGAGAATAGGAAGGGGTTCTCCCCACCATAAGAACTCAACTTCTGCAGAAAATTAACCATCTAAATAGACATCCTTAGGAATGAGGGGGGGGGGGGTTGACGCGGGAACTCCAAACCGATTTAAACCAACTCTTATAGCATGAGAGAAAAACAAAAACTTCGTCAAATTGTTGAATCCTCAACCAAAGCCAACGACCTTCAACAGTAGCGGAAACCCACAGAAAAATACATAACCGTACATCGATCGGAAACATGATCCATTGAAATCCTCAAATCATAACCACATCCGAGAAGCATAGCTAAACTGAGGTCAACCAACACAAAGGTCTAACACCCTTTATGAAAGACACGATTTTCAAGATCACATCCACATAAACAAGATTGCTTGGATTATAATTGAACAAGTCCATAATTACTTTATAGAAAAACAACGCACTTACAATGATGTTAAAACATTTATAACAAAGAAATAAATATGAAATGTTCTTAATTGTTCCACCATCAACAAGGAACACAAAACCCAGAACAAGGCTTTACACCCCTAGTAACTCTTGACTGTGTACGAGCTTCACCCTGAGACCTGTGGTTGGGGATCTGATGGCTAAAGCATCTCCTGCCTCACAGTCAGGTACTGACATTCTCCAATCACAGCTTCCTCTTCAAGTGACGCTTCCTACAAAATTTCTCCAGATGACCCAGACGGTCCCATCGATGACACGACTTCGGAGGGTTGTGACAATAGGGACTTAAATACCCGAAACGACCGCACTAGTAGCATACCCCAGAATGATCTGAAGAACTGGAAGCTGGGGCCAAAATGGAGAACTCCTTGGGAACAGGTTCCTCTGGAATATTTTCCTCGCCAGATGGGGAACTCTTACGAACAACTGGGGATGCTGGAGTACTAACCAACTGTGTTCTGGAAACCAACCCAGCTGAACATACTTCCTCCACAAACTTCTTGAAATGATGTTATTTATAAGGGGGGACCCGCTCCTTGATCTCTAGATGAAGACCCCCGGTGAAAAGAGAGGCCTTCGTGAGCTCATGCGACGCTACCTCTGGAGAAAAGGAAATCAGTTCCCTGAAATGGCCAACATATGCCTTCACCGTCCATTGTCCTTGTTGAATATGCGTGATCTCCCTCTTTTTCTTCATCTTCACTTCTTCAGGTACAAACCATTGGACGAAAAAAATTTAAAGGCATCCCACATCATTTCAACTTTCGTTGACGGTGGGGTAATCATCTTCCAGTAGTCCAGAGCTGGACAGTCAAACAATTCCATAATAGCATGAACCATAACATTGTCGGGAGTTCCCAATGTTCTAATGATATTATCCACTTCCTCATGGCATTCCACTTCCTCTAACATACCCTGATCACCATAAAGAATAGGCAAGGTCTTAGGAGGACCAAAAATTGGGCATGACTTGTCAGAATCCAAGGGGACCTTTTTGGGCAGAATTTTCTGAACAACATGTAAAACACAAAGCCAAGACCAATATCAAATCAATTTATAATTTCAGATAAAATCCTGAGCCAAAATAACCCTCTCAAAAACCAAGAAAATACAAAAAAAACTAAAAAAAATCCCTTTTTAACATTGCCTTCTTAAAATCACTTTAGAGAACCATGAACAAACCTTTAATTCCAAGAATACACCCCAGTAATCCCATGAACCGTTGCACATATCTTCATCTTCTTTCATCAATGCACGTCAACATGCACATATCCATGCACATACTCCCACATGTGGAAACGTTCATAAAGGACACCTAAGGTTGCACCCAAACAATTTCCCTACCAATTCCAAGAAAACAACCAGTTTTGATGCCAGAACACTTTAAATTTCAAAATCTCTTTACCAATTTAAACCCATTTTAAAGAAAACATTTCCACTCCTAAATTTATCTTTAATTTTTTCAAAAGAACGATTACACCAACTAGAATCAAGCATAATAGAGCTTACAAGAATCCCCAGTATGAGGAACTAGCAGTTACACTTAACCCGACGACATGGTAGTGAGCCATGCCCCGAGTTGGCATCAAAAAATATGAGGAACTTAAACAGTTTAATATGATTCCACATTGGTCACTACTCCATGTGAAATCATGATGTAACACTGGATCACCTCGTTTTTCATTCCTCAATTCAAAACGAGGTCAAAAGACACAATTTCTCGGACTACCCCTGGTAACTTGAGGATCAGTGCAAGCAAGAGTTCATGACACTCTTCCCGCACCTAACTCTCGAATCCCAACAGTCTTAATCTCCACTTACCAGACAACCCAAATAACAAAAGCATGCTCTGATACCATTTTGTCACGAACCAGCCCAGGTCGACCCTGAACCGGTCACCCAAGCCAGTTCGTGGAAAGTCCTGAGGGGCGTTCCCGATCCCCCTGGGATGCCAACTTGTGTATGGCATCAAGATTTAATCGTTGGGAATGATTTAGCCCAAAAAACCAGGATCTATAAAATAAAACAACTAAACAAAATAGACAACACTAACAACAACAAAAAATAAAAACTACACGACAAACATACCTCCACATGACCTCACGGTCACCACCCAACTAAAAACAAGCATCTCTCTATCACTGAGAATCTCAAAACAGGAAAACCTGAAGACAAGGAACCTACATATGAAATTATAAAAGATAGTCGTGAGTACAAAAAATAATCATTAGGTGAGCCCAACAAAAAATCCCAAAGCACTGCCAGTAAATAAAGAATCCATAAATTCCAGGTTTGAACTAGAATCTATAAAAGTAAGCTTTCGTAATGTTTCACTTGACGATCAAAACACGAGACATTACCCTTATTCATTTTCACAAGTTTAATTCCTTTCATTGGTGCCGAATTCATTCTAAATGAGAAAGAAGTGTTACATTTTCAAATTTTACACAAAGAGAATAACGCATCATCATTTGAAAACCATTTTCACAAAGTATAACGGTATATTCTGTGAAGAACAACTGAAAGTAAACAATCAATGAACATCAAGTAACCATGGGTGATCCTAAACATCCCTAGAAAACCCCTAGAAGTACTCGGGTTCAGACTACCTGCAGACATGATACTCCACAGTCAATAACCAACTGGCTACCCTAACCGCCAACCAGTGGCACGCCCCATAAGGCCTTCCTACCAAGGGGGGACTAACCTATCTAATTGGGGTTAGCTAGAAACCGTCACTCGATTCTCTAAAAGACGCAAAGGAACCCACTGTGGTTTTAAAAATACTGTGTATGTGGGATTCCCTCACACGCATGACTCACCTCACCACACTTGTCGTCCCCTTACACAGACATCACTACACGAAAATCCTCGAAGGGAAGTCCCCCTGTAGAGGTTCCCCTTAAGTACATATATATACATAAGTAATCAGTTCACAATCAATAAAGTTCCAACCGGGCCGCCACATCAATTACTTTTAGACCATTTAGTACCAAAGCGTTTCCAAAAGATATGACACACACCATCACATTGAAAACCAGAAAAACATACTTTGAAACTCATTTAATAAAAACCAAACCACCACTGAAATGTTCCAAAATCCAATTTAAAGGCCTAATGGGCATTTATTCTATCCAAGTTTTCAAGAAATCCCCACCATCCATAAATGATACACCCACCATTTCACACACACCAACCATTTCAAAACACTATTCAAAAGGAATTTCACATTTCATAAAGTACTCATTTAGCAACATCACAAGAAAGTCACACAATTAAATCCATGAAAATATTTTCAGTGCGATGCAAGGAGTAAACGTTTTTCAATTTCAACAATTCATGACTCTAGTAATAGCTATCCAGTGCTACTAAAAATTTATTGAAACATAATGAAATGACATGGAATAAATAAATTTCTAAATTTAAAAGAAAGTGCAGTGGGAGACTTACCATGACATGCATCTAGTTTGTGATGACACGACATGCCTCACACTTGCGTGCAAGAAAATGCAAGTGGGTAATTATGATAACGTGAAAATACCTTGCGAACACGCTGCAACATAAGTAGAATAACTAAAACACGTAAACACTGATTTAAAATAGTCCAAAAGAATGAGAACGAAAAAATACCATGTATATATATATAAATGTTGATATAGAATAATTTAAGTAAGAATAAAATCAAACCTCACCTCGATTCAAAAACTGATCCCGATGACGAAACACACCTCGCGCAGGAGTGTACGTGCTCGCAAACCGAAGACCTCCACGTTGTGGAATTATTCCGCCAACGCGCTGCATAAACCAAAAAATTAAACAACCAAACACAATATATATATATATATATATTAACAAGACACAAAACATACCTCGGAACAGACGTGCTCGACCGTCTGGGTCGCACACCGATTTCCGGGTGTGCCGCTGGCTGGCGCAAAGCGGCAGCGGCTGGCCGGACCGTAGAAAAATGACGGGACGCCCGAACAGGCGGCCGAGGGGGTGTGGGCCGGTGGAGAGTCACCGGATCTCAGCCTGAGGTCACTGGAGTGGGGTCGGAAATTGCTGACTGGCGGTGGGGCTCACCGGGAGAAGCACCGGACGGAAGCAGAATCGTAAGAGGCAGGCCGGCCGGAGGCAGCACAGCCGGAGAAGAGGTCGCCGGAGGTGCGCGGAGGCCAGGGGGGGTCACCGGAGGTTGGAGGGATAGGGGGTTGTGCACTGAATAGGGGGGGCGCCGAGGGAGTGAGAGAGAGGGAAGGGAGAGGGTCACTGGGGCTGTTCGCCGGAGGAGGCTGGGATAGGGGGAGGGTCGCCGGGGTACTAGGCGCCGAGGGGGAGAAGGGGCGGCGGTGGTGAGCCGTGGGAACCGGTGGTCGCACGAGGTCGGGGAGCGGCGGAGGGTGCGGGGTAGAGCGGGAGTCACGCGGGGCAGAGACCGGCGTGCCAGAGGAGGGATGCCGGCGAGGGGAAGGAGCCGCGGGGAGAGAGAAGGAGAGAAGGGGGGGGAGGCTGGGTAAGGGGGGTAGATTATGGATTTAATAAAAAATATCTATATATATAAGATAAAAAAAATATTTATAATAATAATAATAATTAGCTATTTATAATAATTATTATTATAATCAAACCCTTTAAAATAATAAAACAATTTTAAATTAATAAACACATGCACACACACACACATATTTTTATGTATATAGACATGTATACCAATATCTAAACGTATATAATCATATATATATATATACATATAAACATATATTCTTATATATAAGAACATATAAACATATATATATATATACATATATATATACACGTATATAAACATGTATATAGACATACATATAATAAAAATAACTTCAAAAATAACAACAACAACTTAAATAGTAATAATAATAAAATGTCAATATAAAAATTTAAGATTTAAACTATCGGGCAAACACACGGTCACCTGGGCCGAACGCACAGTCACCGCTAATGATGTGGTGATCGCGCACTGGCGCGAAACCCACCAATGCATGTAAACTTTGAAAAATTTCAAACCGAGTCCAAGAAAGGAGTAAAAATCAAGGGCATCTGCGGTCAGGGTGTGACAATACAATAGGTGATCACTATATATGATGACATACAACTTGATATACAATATCAATATTAGTGATCCAGTTATAGATCCGTAATGCATTGGGTAAAGAATTTCCTTCAAAGGATGAAAAACATGGGATGAAACTGAGTAGGTAAATATAATGGATATAATTGGGATTTATTTATTTTGACACGGTTCAATAATGAGTGAACAAATATTATGATTCATATTATCCATAATACCTATATTAATCATGAAATAAATTAATAAAAGAATATTTTTATTTCAATAGGAATTCCATGATTAATTTTGAAATGATTGTTTTTAAAAGGATTGTTTTCATGATTTTCCATGTACAATATGGTGAATTAATATGTTTTAATATTATTTATAATTGGTTTGACTGATTTTTTTTGATAAAATATAAATTTTCACTTTTCAAAATGTATTATTCTTATGCTTAATGACTTATTGTGAAAAAAGATAATGATCATCATTAGTTTTCAGGTTTTAACTATACTAGTGATATTCAAAAAAAATTATATCACTTATTAATAATTGTTTCAGTCATCCCAAATTTTCAAATGTATTTTAAAAGTTATATGTTTGATAAAACAATTTTAGTATCATAAAGAATTCTATAATGGTGAATCATCCTAAATGAAGAAAATGTGCCTTGGATGAAACTGGTGTGTAAAATTAAATATATGTTATTGTGGAAAAAAATTCAATATATAAAAGTATAAACTTTATATGTATTATTTTACATATTTATCTTAAAATAAAAATCAAAATGGGCATGGAACTATATGAAAGTAAAAACATAGTTATAAATTTTTTAATTAAGGGGTTTCTATGTTATTCATCATTATAGTTGGTATTAGAGTAATGGTTAAGGTACCTTTATATATTTGGATAATGTTAAATATCACATGAAATAGTATCTAATTTACTGTTAAATTATCATGAGATAAATTTTGATTATTATTAGGTCACTTAAATTTATTATTATATATTTTTAATTGTTTTCAATAGAAGAATCATTGAAGCTAATGAATGGAATAAATATGTTTATAATAACCATCCAGATATGAAAATTGGAATGGTTGGAATAGATTTCATTGTTGTAGTTTTAACATAGATGACTCAAGATGTTAATGGTGGAATATATAATAGAGAGTGGTTAAACTATACATATATAGTCATGTCTATAGTGGAGAATGTAATAAAATAACAATGTTAGAATAAAATAATTCATGCTATACACTTTCTCACTTCTAACATGATATTGTAATCACATTTAAAATAAAGGTTACATCGAAGCAGAATTATGCCATCATGCTAACATAATAAACTGATTGGGTTTCCATGCATCAGATTAATTATCACACACTTTGTTATAGTTATTTGTTATAATTTTTTCCCAATCCAACTATGTGGTGGTGAGAACCTCCCTTTGAGAGCTGGCTATATATTTCAAAAATTCTCGATAAAAAGGAAAAGAAATACAAATGCACACTTTTTTTCCTGTAAAGAAAAGTTTTCATCTGAAAACATCTTAATTGGGTTTATAAACCATATCTATCGGCTTATTGAACATAACATGCTTTTATTTGACTATATAATGATCCCGAATATACTTATAGGTCAAAATTTATAATAGTTCTATTGAGGGATTAATTTTATATAGTAAATAAATAAATAAATTATAAAATCCCCCAAGGAACCTTTCTCTTCTAGCATTACATTTTAAATAGTTCACGTTTTTATTATTTGTTTACACCACATATCACTACTATCAGTTTATGGATTGAATATGATTTCATATCATGTATCAAATCAATTTTATTGAAGATCCATGTTTTTCATAGACCACCTAAAATTCAATATATTCAAAAATTCATGCTTTTCATAGACCTCAAAACACACCAATTAGTTCAAGGATCCACACTATTATCTGACCATGTAAAACATTTGTCAATTTATGAATATCTATTTTTCATTGATCATGTAACACTAAAATCAGTTCATATATACACACCATTATTAGACCTTATAACACTTTAATCAGATCATGAATTAATGAATGGCTCATAACACATTGTAATAAAATCTGTTCATGGATTCAAGCTTTTATCAGACCACATAAAACATCTAACAGTTTGTGGATTCGTGTTTTTCTCTGAAAAAATATGTATTATATTTTTTCATAGATCCATTGTTTTCTTATACCGCATGGTACTTCTATCTTTTCAAGGATCCACACATATCGCATAATGTGTAACACTTCAATCAACTCTCATTTAAATGATTTTCTCAAATGTTATAGAACTACAATCAGTTCATGTATATATCATTTTCTCATATAGTTTATATATTCATTTTTCTCACAAATACATGGCTTTCATAGAGCATGTATCAATTAAATAATATCATGGATTAATTCTAATTTATTTTCCAAGGAGGTGAATTGTTTCCACCACTATATAGTAATAAAATTCTATGTGGTCAACTATTTTTATATGGATATATATTTCAAATGTGGATTCTATAGTGTGGAAAATTATTTTATATATTGTTTATTAAATTTTACCTATAAATACCATCACACACATTAGTAATGTGATGAGGTATAACATATTAATGACTTATTGGAATGGTAATACCCGAATACCTCTCTCAGAACTGATACGGTAAAATTCTCAAGCTTCAAACTAGTGAGGTCATCTGTGATGTAATATTTTGGAGGATATCAATAAATAAATCCCATTATAATAAAATTCTATTATATTATATATGGTCATAAATATTCAAAATTATATGTGTCCAACCCTATATATAATCCCTTTGTGAGGAACCTCATTTCTATAAAACTACATGACCATGAATACGTAGCATAGACCTATGTGGGGATAATTGTAGACACCCAGTCATGAAGTACCAAGTATTCACTAATTTGTGAGATTTTAATTATTAACACATTTCAATTCTTATATATCCTTCTATTTCTAAACCCAAAAAACCATTAATTATTTCAGTCAAGAGGCTCCATATATCAAACAAAAGCATTAAATTTTGATGAGTTGAAATATGCCTCATAGTTCTATATACAGGATCATAATCTATATTCTACTCCCCAACTAATCCATCAATTAACATTGGTTCAATAAAATCCTTATAGTTTCAAAAGCATGGGCTTATTATAAGGTTTAAGCCCCTACCAAACATTTAGTTCATAAATAGTTGTGATACTACGCATAGTTCTAGACACATAGTAATTATCTTAGATTTATTCCACAAAAACATTCAATTCAACATTAGTTGAAATACTCATCATGCTTCCTAATACATGGGGAATACATTAGGTGTAATTCCCATTAAATCCTTCAATTCACCATGATTATAGATACTCTTATTGGTTAAAAATATACAGGATTCATAATATGTGTAATGAGACGATTCTCGACTTCCATTTTCTTTGTTTTTTTTATTATTTCATTCCCTTGATGTTCATTATTTTTTTAGGTTTTCATCCTAGTCCCTTTATTATATTTTCTCTCTCACCATTTATTCCTGGTAGTTTGGTTCTCTGTTCGTCTATGTTTTCAATCCCATTTTATACTTTATCGTCCTTTGATGTTCTGAGTTGCATATCAGTTTCTGTTCGAGTTTCTGGATCGTGTGGTGTAGATTAAGGTTTATTGAGGATTCTGTTATGTGATTATATTAGTGATAGCTTGTCAGCGATTTGAATTATAGTTTATGCCTTCTCAAACACCTCTTGGGACCTTGGTTCCATTGCGCTATTCCTAGTATGTTGTGTCTGTTGGATTGTAAGAGGCATTGAGATGTGTTTATTTTGCGATGGTGGGTTCTTCGAGGCCCAGTCTATGTTTAGGTGATGATGGGATCAAATTATGGTTGGGAGATATTGGTGATTCTCACAACTCATTGTTGGGTCTGTTATTCTCTTACTCTGATTTTTCATTGTCTACCATCTCTCCTCCATAGGTTAGTCTTGCAACAGAGTTTTTATTAGATTTTTTGGATGTTCTGTTTGAGTGGTTTTTGGAGTTCCATGAGTCATGATACTTACTCAATGGTGATTATATTTTCTGGTGCTTTTTTTCTAGTGGTTATGATGGACTTCGACAATAATTGAATACTAGTGTGATGATCAAATGGAAACAATGGTGGCCATTTCATTTTCATGGTGACAATTAATTTTATTTCATTTTTTGTTTGGTTAGTTTCTGGTTTTTTGTGATGGATTTACAATGATGTAAATGTGATATGTTCTATAGTTTCTTGATAGTCCTCAATAGTCTCTGGCATTGGTTGGTTACATCGACAGTGGGATTGGATGTTGACGGTGACTACTCTAGTGATGATGGTTTGTGCAGGCGATGGAATTTCAGTTGATGACATGGTGATGATGTTCTACAGTGTGATTGGTTGGTTATTGTTATGATGATCTTATCATCTTTGGATTTGGTCTCATCGGTTTTTTGAATTTTGAATTTTTAAGGGGTCATGTTTTGATTTTGTATCCCAATGTTTACTGCTCTTCATTAAAGCGGCTATTTTAAAATCAAATAAAAAAGGAATTTTTAGTCAAAATATGTGTATTCCCCAACCAAAACTTTAGTTCACCGTGAGTTGAGATAGTTTTCACGGTTTTAAATACCTATATATAATATTACATGTATTAACAAACCAATCCTTCATTTCCTCATGAGTAGGGATACCCATCTTTGTTATAGAAACATAAAAATTCCTCAAGGTAAAATCCTGGGATAAATCATTAATTACAATGGAGATTAGATTTTCCTCAGGGTTACCATTGTTCACCATGAGACTAGATACTCATATTGGTCACATAATCCTAGTAATCCTCTTAAGTGTATTCCATGACAAAATATAAAATTACCATTGAGATTTTATTCACATCATGGTTACCAATGTTCACCATGATTAGAGACTCGACACTTGGTTCTTTAATCTGGGGAATCCTTCTATATTTAATATGAAATATTCAATTACAATTTTAGTGAGATTCTCCCCATGATTACCATTATTCCCCAATATTTGGTATACTCCTCTTAGTTATAGAATAAATTGAATACTCCTCGGACTAAGTGCCAATCCAACCATGAATTTACCTTTGTTACAATAATTTTAATATATTCCTAAAACACAATTTCAGCAAACCCACCAAATACATCATCTATATCTAGTCATATCTTTCATAATCCTTTTTTTATTTTCTATTTTCACCACTTTAAAAAAACGTAGTTCTTCATAGGGTAACTCATACAAAAAATCACACATTGAAATCTAGAGCTACACTCCCATGTGATGTGACCCATATTTTACCATCTCTCGTTTCTTAAATAATGAATTACTCAGATGTGATTGAAGAAAAATTATTATCATTTCATCATCATAATGAAAGAGGTTCAATATAGTGATTCATATTGAGTTGTGATCCCCAACCATTCAGCTGAACTACATTGGCTCAGATTATTATTTCAAGTAGGATACATTGGATGATGATTTGAGGTTCAAATCTAATGTCATCTTTCAATTACACATTGCATATAACAATACGGGTTTTATTACTATTATCCCGTGAGTTGTAGGAAAAATATTTGAGGTTCACTCACAACTGCAAACCACTAACCACCTCCTTGTGAAATTATAAACACTAGAGTACCAAGCTAGTCATCCTTAAAAAATTAATATCAAATTAACAATGATGTGTAATATTTAATATATATAGAATTATAACTTAAACACATTAACATGACTAGATAATAGGAAAATGGATAAGTGTTCCCACATTATTATTTGGGAATTACCTACAAATCCATATTAAATCAATATTAGAGTCCAATAGTTTGAAATAATTTCCCCCAAAAGTGTTTGTTGAGCCCAACCCCCTTCCTCTTGACCAATTTGAGTCACATAAAAACTGATCATAAAGATTTCCTACATTTTTAAAAAAAGGTATATATCTTTGTTTTAGGAACCATTTTACATTTATATTTCTATGAATATACCCAATTGGAATCCACCAAAAAATTGGTGTAAAATAAGAACATAGAGTCAGTTGCTAGACCTCTAAACATGGTGAATGATAAACCATGTATAAATTCACTTGTGAATATATTTGAGATTTGGGTTTTATAAAAAATCAAATTAAACATATTCTATTTATCATTTTAATGGTAAATCTTATTGATGTTAATTTCATAACATAATTACTAAGGAAAAATTATGAATTTGACTCCATAGAGTAGATTTACGTTAAAAATATTTTTCATAATAATTATTTACCTATGGATAATTAGATTATAATGGAAATAGAATTTATCAATTTTATGAAAGGTTATGAAGTTGAAAGTGATATTATGAGTAAAATGTTTCTAGGATTACTAAGTATGAACCAAATTTCATTATGGATGAGGAGAGTAAAATTTATATATTTCACAAAGTGTATAAAAATGATTTCATATTTAGTTCTCCTCCCATGAATTAAATATTTAAAAGGATGTTATTAATTTTAAAAATAATAATAAAATATATTTTTGTGACACTTGAATACTATGTGATGAAAAATTAAATATGTGGTCATATTTACAAGAAAATAACAATAAATAATCCAATAAATATAGTGTTAATCCATCCAAATGATCCAAATTATGTAAAATAAATTATATTGTTTATTTGGTTAGATAATTTAAGTGTTTATAATTTTATAATATTTAAAATTTTGACCATCATTATAACAAATATTTATAATTAGAAAAATAATGGGGAAATTGACAGTCATCCACAAGTGAGATGTTTTAATTAAAAGAAATTATGCCATTACAAAAATTTATATACAAAGATAGTTAATCACTATTAATGTCATGAATACCAAAATAAGTAATGGTTAGATAAATATTTTTTTATTATAGTATATATTAGACAAGAAAATGAACTTCTTTTTTGTACATTACTTGTTTAAAAATTCTACCCCAATTTCTTTATTGATTGGATATATATAAAATATTTTATTTCTAGGAATTTTTGAGTAAAATAGAAATACCATATCCAAAAATTATATCATAAATTATAGAAAATACTCATGGAGGCTAGATTAATGGAAAAAAATTATATTAAACGTTATATTATCATTTATGGAAAGTGGTTTCATGCATGCCTAGTTTCCGTTCCCATTATAGAGTCTGTAATTATTTCTTGTGTGCATTTGATTCAGGTTTTTTTATTTTAAGATACATTTTAGAGATAAAGAAGTAATATAAAATTTTTAGAGTTATTTTCAATTCATAAATAATAAATATTTTACATATTTAAGAACGTATCAAAAATCATAAAAACTGATAAAACATAGTGGTGGATGTTATCTTAAACATATTATTGAAAAAGAAAGAATTATTCAAACTAATTAAGTTATAGTGGTAAATTAATATGTGGATGTCTTTATTGATGATTTTCTTATTGTTATTCAGGATCAAGAGGATGAGATTACTAATTACTCATTTCTTATGAAAATCTAATTTCAAAATTCTTTTCTAAAATATCCTTAATCGAGTTGTTATATTTGCAAAAATAGTCGCTAGAGTTTCTTGAAAAGGGTTTTATTCAAGATACCACTTCACCATGTAGTTATCTATTTTTATTTGTAAAAAAATTGGATGGTACCATGAAAATTGGAATATATTATATGGAACTCGATAACATAAATATGAAGAACAAGTATATGTTTCCTAATATTAATGATTTGTTTGATAAATTATAGTTGAAAAAATATTTTTTGAATGTTGATCTTAGGTCTGGTTATCATCAACTAATGTAAATAGAGGAATAATTTATAAAAATAAAAATTCATTCAATGTATAGTCATTATATGTTTTTAGTTGTTCCATCTGGACTGACAAATTAACTTTTTTTTGTTTATGGATATTACAAAAAAAAGTTTTCCATGACTATTTGGAAAATTTTATTTTTTTATCATTAATAACAATTTAATTTATTTTATAGTTAATGAGGAACATATGGAATATATAAGGAATATTTTATTTGATTTAAAATAAAATAACATAATGGAAAATATATAAAATGTGAATTTTGGCTCAAATATATTTCATTCTATGGGTATACTATTTCTAAATATGGAACAACTATTGATCCTACATAAACTGAAGTAGTGAAAGAGTGGAAAATAACTATAATTATTTTTGATATTTAATTTTTTATTTGATTATTAGGTTACTCGTATTTTTTTGTTGAACAATATTACAAGTTATATATTATAGTATCAAAGTAAAAACATGGGTAATTTATGTATATCGGGACAATAAAATTTGACAAATTATTCTAGGAATTTGGAAATATAAATGGTTAATGATCTGGTTTAATCCATAAAAATAAAAAAAATTGAATGTTTTATTTATAATGAAGCTTCTTTTAGAGTACTAGGTTGTTTCTTAATGCATCATGATCGGTTAATTACATATAATTTACCATAATTAAAACCCCATGAGAAAAATCACCCTAAATATGATTGTGATTTTTCATTATTTGTACTAGCATTAAAAATTTAAAGGCATCATTCATTTTTGGAATAATCAATAATATATAATGACTATTAAATATTAAAATATATATTCATTAAAATTATATCTTCAATCATAGAATATATTTAGAACATATAAATAATTATTATTACATGATTTACTATTATCTATGTTAAGAAAACAATGTATTCGATTACTTAATTAAAAACTATATTTCATTAATAACTATGATAAATTTTGATCATTATACTTTGGTTAATTATTTTATTAATCATGGACTATAAATTATATATTCATGAACTCCCTCACTTTTTGTTCACATGTCACTATTGTTATCCTTAGTATAAATAATTAATACGGATCAGATGGATGATCGTTGTTTTTAATAATTAATAAAATTATTCAATAAGGGTAAGATTCCTATGTTCTATTTTTATAAAAAAGGTGTTGTCATATTTAGAAATAGTATATGTGTTCCGAGTGATCACAAGTTGAAGAAGTAATTATCAAATGAAGTTCATAGCTATCAATTTTTTACTCATCCTATAAGAGGTAAGATATATAAATACATTAAGTAATATTATTAAAGTTAAGGTATAAGTAAAGATATTGTAGAATTTAATAATAAATATTTGACTTTTCAAATGGCGAATGAAGAGAGAAAACTACTTATAGTGGTACATTATAATCTTCCATTTTAATATGGATATGATAGAATATATCCATGAATTTCATGGCGAGATTACCAATGTTATGTTAATGTAATAATGATATTTGGTTTTATATTAACAATTTGAATAAATATATACATTTCCTCCCTATTTGAGATTTTTTGTATTTGGATCAAATTTATAGAATTTTTCATCAAGGGATAGTAAGATTACATGGAGTCACTATATCTATTGTAAATTATCATGATTCAAGATTTACATCAATTTTTTGGAAATGAATTAAATATAATTTGGGCACTAAATTTAGTTTTAGATTAACCTTTCACCCTCATTCTAACGGAAATTTCAATGAAAAATATTCATACGTTGAAGGGTATTCCTAAATCCTTCTCCTTACACATTCTTGAGAATTGTAATTTTTATTTATCATTAGCTTATTTTTCTAATAATATCATTT
This sequence comes from Viscum album, assembly GCA_963277665.1. NCBI lineage: Eukaryota > Viridiplantae > Streptophyta > Magnoliopsida > Santalales > Viscaceae > Viscum > Viscum album. Next base: position 689,769,555 of record OY728119.1, on the reverse strand, counting down.
TTCACTCCAGTATATAGAATTTTTTTTATCATTATATGAAAAGATTTTTCCAATTCCATCATGTTGGAAAAAATATAGTGAAAGGATATTATTGGGACCAAAACTATTTAATGTTTTGGAATTGAAGAAAAAGATGAATCAACAGCACATGAGAACATTCCAACATAAGTAGAAGGGTTTTGTAGGTTGTATGAATAAATATATATTATTTTATATAGGAGATCGTAATTTTTTAATTTCAACTCCCTATAAAATAGTTATACATTTTTAGAATAAGGGAATGAAAAATATGCGGCTTATTTCATTATATGAAATTTTAAAATTCAGTAGATCTGTTTCTTATAGACTATTTTTACCTTCTATTTTATATCATTTGAAATATTTGGTTCATGTTTATTTGATTGGAAATTATATAAATTATTCTTATCAGGTTATTAGTGAAAAATTAAATATTAAAATTGCAATCTCTCTTATGAAGATAGGTCTATTAAGATATTGGATCCGAGAGAGAAGGTATATAAAAACTTGATCCATTAAGTTAAAGAATTAAGAAACAATCACATGACTAATGAAGAGACATGTGGTCTGAAAATTATAATGAGGTAATAATACCCCCAATTAAGAAATGAATAAAATTGTTTGTACATAATTTTATATTGGGGAATTATTGTGACAACACTGGTAATCATGTAATGAAATGATTCTTTTTATTTAAATGTATTTCTTCTATGTATTTAAAAATTATAGTATAGTAGCCAAGGGTAGATCTACACACACATAAAATATGCATCACAGTGACTCGACAGTACCACTACTACCCCAAAACCTTAACACCCCTGACAACACTACTTCCAACATTTGGACTTTTATTTTATTTATTTATTATTATTCTTTGTTTTAAAAATAATTTTAAACTCTTTGCATAAATGATTTATTTTTTTATTTATATTATTTTTTATAAATTAATTATATGCATTTAATTAATAGATAAATTTCATTAATTTATAAATTTAATTTGAAAAAGTAGTTTCAGATTTTTTGAATCAACATCTCATATATAGCTATTGATTAATTTCTATTAAATTTATAAAAATTTAGTGTTTTTAGTAAATTGTGAAAATGATTATTTAAAAAAAACATAATTTACATTATCTAAATCGTATAACTTAAAAGAACCATTATATTTTGGACATAGTTCTAAATTATAATAAGATCCATATTATAAAACATTATCTAAATAATGTTTTTGGGATCTTTATTATTATATCATCCTCACTCATTTCAATATATCACATGTCCATGTTAAAAAATATTCAAATTTATTTTTCATCTGTCTCTAACATAGATTTTTTAGAGGTCTATTTTCTGTGAGTAATCATATATAGACTGATTATTGGAATGGTGGTTTGAAAATTAGAATGTGGTAGCAGTTGAGGCCCAATTGAAAACTTTTACACATAGTCTGGTGGTGCAATTAATTAATATTATAGTTTTTAATGTCACACATTTTTAAATAATTTCAATAATAAATATTAACCCTATAGACCTATATTAAATTTTAGGCCTTATACCTCAGTCTTTTTTCTATCTCATACATCTCCCTTTGGTTATTCAATATTTTACTGATCCATTAGAGATATAATGTTTATTTATTATATACATATATATAAGTCATATTCTTTATTATGAAATTCGAAATGATCTATGATGGATATGTGTTTTTAATTTTTTTTAATTATTTATTATCACTCTATTCATATATAACTAAAAGACATATTATGTTAATGAGATTTCGTGATTATATTGGGATCCAAATAGACATCAAACATTATTTACTTATGTGTAAAAGAATCAACCTTCTAGAATTATTCTTATAACCAATTTGATAATAAAACAATAATATGCAAATGATTTTATAGTAGATTGAAGGAGGATTCAATATGTCCATAGCCTACCATTGAGTATAGTTTGTTTCTTTATGAATGGTGATCATTTCTAGGTATGTATTTTTAAATTGATCATCATGGGATCCCCTTCTAGTAGATGTTCTTCTTTAATCTCTTTTCCATTGAAAATTTGATGATGGAGTGAAAATAATTGGATAGACGTAAGTCCATATTCTATAATACAAATGGAATTAATGATATGTTATTACATTGATAATTGATCTAATTTATTGGTGACCATTCCTTAAAAAATCCTTGCATATTATTCCATTAGAGGAATACATAAGGTTTAGGTTTTCCTATTAATATTATTAATAATTAATTATTTTTAGTCACTATTTTAATTATCTTTCGTAGATGAATCGAGACTGGAGTTACTCATCCTTAGAGAGTGACATATTCTTTGTGGTTGTATGATGTGTGTTTTTTTATTTATTTTATGAACCTTTAAGTAATTTTTCAATTATGTTGAGGTTTTATGTTCAATAACATTAAATCCCTTATATATGAAATTGTCATAACATGTGTGTTTATACATCATAATTGATTCTTATTTTGTGTTTCATGTGAGTGTGTGAGTTTCATCGAGACCCTTCCTATATATGATTATATGAATTTTTATATCCTATTGATAATTTTTTTTTGATATTAATTATGTTCTATTCTAGGTTATGTATTTCAAGGGGTATTACAATATAACAAACCAATCTTATTCAACTATACAAGCCCACTATATTGTCCAACCACATTGCTGTGGGGTGGAACAGGATAACAAAAAATTATTTTATTTAAAAACACAAACAATAAACTAGAGTACAACAATGAATAATAGAAAAAACAACCAAGAGGCATAGAATCCAATTAAGATCCACTAAATTGTAAAAATATGTCAAGATAAAACCCAAAAGAATTCATGTGACCAACCATTACCTCTAAAACATCCCTCTATAAAGAAAATGGAAAAAGATATGTATACATTATCTATAATGTTGATACCTATAAATGGATTATAACAAAATCCACAACCACCTAAAGGAAAAATTAGTGTGTCAGCATTGAAAACAGAACTATTCATCCAAAGAGTCTATATAATGTCTAGTATCATGAATGAAATAGATATAGATTTAAAATAAGTATATTTTCACAAATCATTTTCATAAATTAAACCCATTATAAAATCATTCTTTTAGGTTCATATAATCATTTCATATATATATGAAAAGTAATAAGGAAATGAAATTTGAAAATTATAAAAGAATAAAAAAATCCATGGGTACAACAAAAAATAATCAACTAACCAAAATAATGACAACAAAATCCAACATGTGATACTCCAATAAAAAATAAAAAAAACATTATTATGGCCTCATCATATGTGTATACATAATAGAAAAAATTAATTTTCCAATCCATGCATACGGGTGATCTAGACAGTATAACCTCTAGTGGCATTGAAGACACTAATTTGAAATAACACCACAAATGGAATTATAGAAACATTGAGTAACATTATTATTCTTGATGAAACCAAGGTTACATAATAGAAATGGTTCAATTAAACAATTTAAAAATCCAAGTACTAAATGTATAAATCATTTCCAAAGATAATCCAATATTTGTTTAGGATTGAAAACCCATTTTCAAACCAAGACCACCATTCATAAATATGATAAATTGTTTGTTTTGAGAAAAACATTTTCAATGAAAAACCAAATTAACAACATGATTTCTATAAAAAATCTATTATAATCAGAATTATATTCAACTAAATGAGCTAACCAAATTAATATACAATAACAATAAATAGTTAATATAATTAACCATTTTTAAGGATACTCATTACTAAATAACATTAGATGAACTAATATCCTTCAATAATTATTATTAGAGAAGAGTATATCATCTCTTTAAAGTCCCATATTGATAATAAAAACAACATTCCAATATCAAACCCATTAGTTATTTCATAAAAATCCCCCATGGGTTCCACAAGATGAGGAGAAAAAATGACTACTAATGATCAATGAAGGAAGTGTATAAATGTATCGAGAATACATAATATCATGATAAGACCCATTAATAATGAAGGAAAATCACCATGAATCCCATGGAAGAGGTCATTAGAGAACCGGTAAAGGATTAGGTTGGGACATAATGACATTTTGGGGTGGTTGGGTATAAAATATAAATAGAAAAGTGTAAAAATAAACATATTAAATAATCTATGTTCAATTCAGGGTTAGGGTGCCCAACTAGACAAACAATTCATGAACTGTGTTTGGTTACTATCTCAAGCCACATGGCCTCTTGGAACCATCCAGACATTTTTTTCAAAATGGAAATTCCATTGGAAAAACACCCAATCCCCACATAGGATTCTTTGGTGAGATAGACATTTTGAAAAAATATTATCAAACAAAGAAATTACATATATTAGTATATAGATTTATCCTACTCATTTTCCACATGGTTAGTACTAACTGTGCACCAATCATACTCCTATCATTTCTTTATAAAAAATTACCCATTTCTTCCCATGTTACATAAAGAAATAATGAATGAATTTTCAGAAAAAAAAATATTATATTAAATCATATCTAAAATCTAGTGTCCATTATAATTATCCCAAAAATGAATTATTTCTTTAACTAAAAAATTCATCGTGAAAATACAATTTCAAAAATAAAATTATTTTACTACATTATAAAATTCACCCATTCCCCCCAAGACATAGGTATCCCATATACACTTCCATGGTAAAAAACCAAAGGAATAATTTTACATTAAAATAACTTCCCTTATTGATCCATAATATGAGGTATTTTATCAACAGTGTTGGTATTGTACACAAAATACACATCCTCCCAATGAATCACATGGGATGGATCTAATTGGGAAAGATGCACCATGTTTTGGATCGAGGTCAAATGGGATAATAAGTCCCATTGATTCACCACATTTCTTGTTCAACCCATGATATCGAAGGGGACCACAAACCTCTACACCAACACACTATGCTTACCCAACTAATAATTTTCTAAGAGAGTGAAGACTCTAAGAAATACCATATTACCAACCACAAACACTAGAGGATAATGATGGAAATATTAATTTTATTTGTAATTAATTTGTTCTATGAAAAATAACATCTTGATAAACTATAAATTTTTAATTGTATTTTGAATGAGACTTCAACCATTAAAGGACCACTCTCCCAACTCTTCCCTCCATAAGGTAGATATTCATAGACACCCATATAGTTCTTTTAAGGGATATATTTTTTTATGTAATATGGATAACTATTGTTGTAGGAAAATTAATCTAGTGGAAAATTATTTTCAAAGGATTAAAAAAATCCTGAAGTAATGCACGATGTATATCCTCAATAAAATGGATATCTGTTAATATATTTCCATTAGTATAATGATGATATGGATTTCTAAATTTCATCAAGGAACCCATTTCATATTGAAAAAATTTCCATATTTTTTTATTTGAAAATCAGATCCTTATAAAAAATAATCACAGAGGGAACCCCATGAAGTCACATAATATTTCAACAATATAAGTCTTCCAGTATTCCACGTTTATTTATCTCCTTGATAGATAGGAAATGATTCAATTTCATAATTTTTTCAATGATAACTGAAATAAAATTTCTCTTACTAGGAACTAATAGAATATTAATGATTATTTGAAAGGAAATATCAGTCCAATTCAATAAAATATTATGCAATGTTTTTAATAAACTAACAGGTATCTATTGTTGAACATTATTTTTATGAAATGAGTGACACTAAAATATGAGGTATGAAACTTACCTCATCATCTTAGTCCACCAATATCATTATATTTATTGATTATACAACCTAGAATCTCTATGATGGATGAAAAACAATATTACTTTCCACTATCTTTCAACTCCTTCCTCATAGAAATAAAAAAACATGCTATGAATGAAACATTATCTACAAGGAGACTATGATCACTATCTATTGTCTCTCCACCAAGAATTATATTAAAAAATCATTTTCACTTGGTGTTTTTCTCCCTGTGTCACTAAAATCAGTCATAGAAGGTTGTGTCATATTTTACTTAATACAAGAACACATGTCCACCAAAATCCACCACTACTAGGATTGTCTCGATGATCATAACCATAAGATACCACTTCTCATCTAATTACATCATGGATTTGGTCGATAATTTTTTACATAAGGCATTTGTGAATACATTTTATTTTGAAGGAGTATATGATGCTCAACCATATATCATTTTCAAAATTTGAGATAACTCTAAGTAAAAATAAATTTCAAACTCTGATGATCATAATACACTATAAAAATCTCCCCAAATAGAAATATCATTAATGTTTCGAGTTCATTCATAACTCATTACAACTAAAGATCATTGGTTTTATAGTTGAATTATAGATGGTTGAATTGGCCTCATCCATATGAAACTACATGTTTCCCCAACATTAGGAAACATACAAAACATATACGATATGTATCCCAAAAAAATAATATCTTAAACCTAGTATTGTAATAATAAAAAATTGTACGAAACTCAACCTCACATTTAGTTCCTCGAAATATCTATG